>CM077518.1:24646743-25988162 GCA_039654895.1 Mongoloraphidia duomilia
GTGTAATGAACAATATTACGACGAGTGATGACAGTATGTAAAACGAGTGATAGCGAGTTTTTATAGTCACACGAGTCGTAATATCATTACGCACGAAATATATATGGTATTTTGCCATACCCACTACAAAATGCCTACTTTTCACTTAATTAAAAAAAAATTGACAGTTCATTTGCGTCGCCATCTTTACTTCTACAGTATGCCGTGAAGTTCGTGAGTAAGTAATGGCAGGCGCATGCAGGCTTATAGAGCGAATAAAGAGAAGTTTATATGGCAACCTTTTAGTTAGCGCCCTAATGCGGTAAGTAAAACACTTTCCGCACAGCTGCCTGATAAATGACTCATGAAAGGCCGCTATACACACATCGAAAGTAGCTATTTTATAGTGGGTATGTCAAAAAAGTTTTTATATAAAAAAATAAATTTCAAATATAATAATGCAGTCAATTTGGCTAAAAAAGGCCAGCCGTACAATTTTGGGTGAACGGCGATTTTTTTTTCTTTTGGGATTCGTAGAAGGGTCGGTGGTGAGTTTAAAACTGAGTTTTCGGGACGGCGTCTGCCCCCATTTGGTCAGCATCTTGAAAAGAAGTGAATTTAAGCAGTTTTTTTGCTGTATCTATGACATCATAGCTCTTCAATGGGTGGACCCGAGGGTGGACAAATTGTGACGCAGTTTTTTGATTTTTTATATGACAAAACTGCTATCTACAAAATTTCTGTGAGACTTACGGTTACGGAGATACAACAAAAAACAATTACACCTTCTTTTCAAGATGGCGGCCAAATAGAGGCATCCCCCGCCTCCCAAAAACTGAGTTTTTAACTTACCACCGACCTCGTTACGAATCCTAGAAAAAAAAATCGCTGCGTATTAAAAATGCACGGGAATGACGAATTGAGTACGCTATAGATATTATCGATTTCGAAAGACACTTAAGAAAATGTTTTAGCTTTTATTGTATTATCTATAAAAAAAATAAAATCAGATCAATAAAATACCAATTATTTTGTCAACCGAAAGCGTTACAAAATATAATTTGATGACGTGACATTCATATTACGTATGTGAGTCTAAAATATTGAATTTTTAGTTACACCTGATAATATGGAAGGAATTTATATAAAAATATGGAAAAATAGGTTTATTAAATGAATATTTCAAATGTCTGAATTTCCACACGTTTGGGAAGGTACGTCTCGAATCTCTGTCTCGTGGGTGGCTCATTTAACAAGTAGACATTTATTAACATAAATCTTCAAAATTATTTTTACTTTAATTTAAAATTCAGTTTTTATTATGAAAGTTTAAACAAAAATCAGGCGGTGAATATTAATATACAGGGTGTTTGGTAAACATGCGGCAAAAAATCAAGTGGTTATTCCCTGAGTTATTTTAAGAATATTTTGTCCTTTGATGATTTTCGGAAAACCGCTTTGTTTCGAAGATACAGGGCAATAAAACTGCTGAAAATGACTATAATATAATATTATACAACCAGCTAGGATGCAATCCAATCTTCTCCTCATTGACTTGACTGTCGAACTCTTTTAAAAACACAAGGGTTGATTCGTATTGCATTACATCTATCAACTATCCGATTTCTCAAATCTTCTTCATTTTCCAAAAAAAAAGCGGCTTTCCAAAAATCATAAAAGGACAAAATATTCTTAAAATAACCCAGGGAATAACGCCTTGAATTTTTGCCGTATGTTTACCAAACACCCTGTATATTGCATAAAGACTGTAATTTTGTGCAAAACTAGTAGGTGTGTGCAAGTAATTCAAGAAATACAAGGTGCGGTAAATTATTTTCCTTTGGGAACAAAATAGAAAGATATAATGTTTACTAGCTATATCTAAAGTCAGTCCTCGATATTTAGTGCATGAAATGAATATTAAAACATTGTTTTTACGGCAAAAAAGTCTGAAATGCTGTGTTATTATTTCTGTTAATGTGTTTTTGTGACAATTTAATTTTTGGAAAATGTACGGTTTTAGATAATTGAGATCGAAACAAAAAAAAAATCGTACTGCATAAAAAGACCTTGAAAAGAACCGAACAAATTATTGTAACAATTAATGTCGTCGCGCATGATGTCTTTTCGACATATTAAAATTTAAATTAATTTTTAGATTAAAGAAAAACAAATCGTTTATATTTTTTTTTATTTACTGTATGTTTTTAAGATTTCTTTAATATAAATAATCATTTTAAAAAAATTAATTTTAACGGTTATAAACTTATTCACATTGTTCCGATGTATTGTGTGTGACTGGAAATAATTAACTAATATGTGATTGAATATTAAAAATAATCACAAATCACCAAAACCACCAAATTTTGTGGTCATTTTTAATATTCAGTATCTTCACACGAAAGGTTCTATCTCTCTTCATGGGTAATTATGTGATAATAAAATAATAAAGTGAATATGACTAGACATATTATATATTTTGTAGGGCTTCCCTACTTATATTTGACGTTGTATTGACGGGTGGGAGGGTTCCTACTTAGATTAAGTTCACACGTTAAAACAAAAACTGCGCTGTCTTTTCGACACCGGCAGAGCACTCCAAGGTTAAATTGTGCCATAATTAAACATAAAATATTATATATCTATGCTTTGATGATTCTAGAGGTTAAACGTTCGGTTAATAATACCACAATATCGGTATGTTCTCATTTTAATTTGATAACCAATCACCACCATTATTTATTTTCTATATTATTATATTTATTTTCTATATTATGCCATGGGTGTGTGCTTATGACCACATGACAGAAGTGAAAACTTCAGATTTTCTAATTTTTGGCGTCATCTATTATAGCGCATTTATGAACTAAAAATAATTTATTACTAATATACTAAAATTGTATTTTTAATAATTTTCCACCTTGGTTTCAAAAAAATTATAATAAATTATTGTCAAAGAAAGAATATAACAAAAATAAAAAAATATATAAATAAATATCATGTAGAATTTAGAAAAAAAAACGCCAAAAATCCTACGCTGCTATCAGGTCTCGAACCCAGGTTCCTATGCATAGAACGCAAAGAAGTAACCACTGCGGTATGAGTCGAAGTGATGTAGACAGCCGTTTTTATGATATAAATATGTTGCGAATTGTTACGGTAGGGTTGCGAATTCTTACGGAAGTAGTTCGGACGCTTCACATTTTTTCAGTACCCAGGCAAAGAGTGTGCCTAACGCGCCTAAGGAAGTTTTCACTTAAAAAATAAAGTCTACTTTGACTTCTGTAGATTAAATTTGAAATAGTTCACCTGAAAGCTTGCACAAAATATGAATTCTAAAGGTGTCATACAAAACTCTGAGTGTATTTTACCATATCGTTCATATGTGTGTGAAAAATATTCAGAAGCTGGCGGAATAGATGGAGCTTATTTGACACGTATCGGTGTCTAGATATGCTCCATCTCTCTCGTTCGTTGAAATATGAACGAATATTTCACAATCCACAATGATGTCGCCAGCATATCAACAGAAAACTTTATGCCAGAGACGCATACCTACTGGTACATACACGGATATCAAAATGTCGGGATTTTTAACGAAAAAATGGAATCTATATTATTAATTCAATACCGAGTAAGTGGCAACTTTTTTCAAGGAAGTTTTTAATCACGAAAATAGAAAACACTATTACTTATGATAAATCACATATTCTCGATTATTTATTTGAGGCAACTAAAAAATTCCAACCCTTTAGGTTCTATGGGTAAGTAAACTGTTGAATTATAGACTACGCATGCTTGTCGCCACTCGTCCGCACACTGGTGATTAAAAAGTAGCTCGTAGTTTACACAGTTGTTTTTTATTCGTTTTCTTAGGGCACAAACGCAAGGCACTTTCTAGGGAATCCATTTCGTTTGCAAGAGCTGTGAGACAACTTTCAGGTGACTAAACAATTTAATCGCCGAGATTAAAAGTATTGTCAGTATGCGAGCTATACTATTCAAGATAGACGGATTGTGGATTATAGACGCTCGACAGCTGAGGTTATCAGCGTCTATTATACTTTTCAAGATCCTGGACTCCTGTTAGAAGCGGGTGTGACTTAATAATATGTGTTACTTTTTATCACGAATTACCAAACACATTTTTAATTAGGACTGTTAGTAGGTACATGCTATGAAATGGGCAGAATCTGTTGACAACTCCTTAGGTGGAGTATATTTTATTAACTTTCTAATTGAAGACCATAAGTTACAAAGGGTCTAAGTGCCACATCCACCGATTTTGAGTTTATTGCATAAAAAGGTTATATGTGTGAACCCCAATACTATCATTAAGGGTCTATGTGCCATTAGTTAAACGGTCATTCAGTAGTTACTTGGTGTTTTTACTTCATTTCTGTTGGCACATAGACCCTTTTTGGTTGTAATGGATAACGGACTTAGTCACCTTTTTTGTTGTAATGAGTATTGGACTTATAACCTTTTACGAATATTAGATTTTGATTTTTTTTCTGTGTTATATAGCTTATGTTTCAAGTTAATTTTTTTACAGTTAGTATTGCATTGGTCTATGAATTATTGTAAAAAAAGTTTAATAAAATAAATTCCTCCTTTTTCACAAAAAACAGTTTTTCTCAATTATCTCTGAATTAGTTTTTTGGCACTTAGACCCTTTGTAACTTATGGTCTTCAATTATCTTTGTAGCTTTTTTTTTGTTATATGCATTTGTTTTTTACTAACAGATGGATGATAGACCAATCCTGTTATTGATTTTGATTCAATTGTTTCAACAATAAACAATAATTATCTCTTATTCTTACCGTTATTGAAGTTTCGAGTGGTGTGCTTTGATAATCTAAATCTTTTTTTTTTACTTAAATTATAGACGCGTCAGCTGCTATGGCTATTTGCGTCTAAAGTGACTAGTAATAATATAGCAAAACGAATAACAATAACTAAAGAATAACAATAACAATAAGTATAAGTATAAATAAATAAATAATAAATAACAATAAATAAATCAATCAACAAATAAATATTAATGAGTATATAATATAACAAGATTTAACAATGGTACTCCGTACTCATAGGACGCAGTTCATATCTAAATCTATAATTATAATATGTAACATTATATGTCGCAGAATATTATAATAATTCTAGGAAAATTATAAATTACATTGATTTTTAGATAGGTAAGTATACAGCGTGTCCACGAAAGTTCTTTACAAATGGAATTTTTTTTTATTAATTATTGGAGCAAAAATTTTTTTCTGTGGAAAAGTTCTGCTTCGTCCAAAACCTCTAAAACACCAAAGAAAATTTTGGAAGGAGAACTGTTCTTTGTATGGAGAGAGATGGAGGACATGTTGAATTCTGATTTATAATTCTCAATAAATAATTACTTAGAAGTTAGTTATGTTATAATTTTGAATTAAATTTGATTATGTAACTAATTTTGCGATAATCTTGAATATCACAGATAATTTTTATTTTTAGTAAAATAAAACTTTTTGATTTCCCTCGTATAACTTTAGGCCGAAAAAAATTTTCTTTGGTGTTTTAGAGGTTTTGGACGAAGCAGAACTTTTCCACAGAAAAACATTTTAGCTCCAATAATTAATAAAAAAAAATTCCATTTGTAAAGAACTTTCGTGGACACGCTGTATGTATACATACACAATATTTGGAATTACGGAAACTAGCATTCTTAACTTCACTCGGGCGAAGCCGGATAGAACATAGCTGTTCTACCCCGCTTTCTTTAATTCTTGTTTGCAATTGAAAAGAAGGATATAAGAACAAAATACTTGATTTACATTATTTGTTTATGTATGAGGAATAATATGAACTCTTAAAAATTATCAAATTTTTATGAGTGGGACGACCATATTCGTAAAATCTCAAATGATACGTTCAAATTATGTACGTAATCTATACTAATATTATAAAGCTGCAGAGTTTGTGTGTGGGTTTGTACGCGCTAATTTCAGGAACTACCAGTCCGATTTGAAAATTTTTTTTTTTTTTGTTAGATATAGCCCATTTATTGAAGAAGGTCATAGGCTATTTGAACTTTTTTAAATTTAACCCAGAAGGAGATAAACAGGGGATGTAGGATTTTTTGCCTACATATGTTTATTCTATATTGTTTGTGTTTTTGTATGCGCTAATTTCAGGAACTACTCATTCGATTTGAAAAAAATTTTTTTTTGTTAGATAGCTCGTTTATGGAGTAAGGTTATAGGCTATTCGAGTTTTTTTTAAATTCAACCCCAAAAGAGGTAAAATGAGAGTGTAGGAAATTTTGACTATCAATACTAATATAGTGTACTAATATAAACTGTAGGCAAGTACGCGAAGCGAGAACAACGACAGGCGACTTCGCCTCACAGGAGGGGAATTTCTCGCTGGGAGGGACGTTATAAATCATAAATTCTTATCTCTGGAAGTACTAAACCGATTCTAAAAATTATTTCATTAAGAGAAAGCTACACTATCCCTGAGTGATATAGGCTATATTTTATTTTAGTAAATTTCTCGCGGGGGTAATTCCTGTGAGATAGTAACAAAGCGTGACTGAAATTATTTAGCATTTTAACGTATATAGGCGGAATCCTACTAATATTATAAACAGTACCAGCCCGACTTCGCTTCGCAAGGGAAGAATTTTTCGCAGAGGGAGGGGATAATAAATCATAAATTCTTAGCACCCGGGTGAAGCCGGACGGAGTCCGCCAGTAATAAATAAATATAAAGTTACAGAACACTTTCCTTGAAGCGGAAAAAGTGAAAATAATAAAAATTAAAATCCCAATTCGCACATATAATATGTAGGTACTATATAGGACATAGGTGTATAATGTATATTGCATCTAATAAAGGTTCAAAGGCTATTATTGCTGCAAACCACACGTCAGGGTCGTGCGGTTGAGTCAGGCTTGTGGTCTCACTCACACCACAGCGGTATTCAGAACCTAATGAGGGGCATACAATGTGACTAAAACATCTCTAATTCTGGTTTTTAAACAACAGCGTACATTTCATTTTCTCCGAATTATCACAGCACATATTATAATCTTTAAAATCATTTAACTGTCTGTAATTTTTTTGACTTAAATAACATCTAATGTTTCATTCTGGTGAGGCGTTTTAGAAATATTAGATGAGACGGAAATTGTCAGAAGTGGTTGATATGTGAAACAAAACACAGCAATTATAACTATGTTAAGGTCTCAGACACGGTAAGCCAGGTGGACACGCAGAAAAGTGCGAGTCCAGGTACAAATGCCAAGCCCAGGTTCGAATCTTGGAGGCTTTTAATATTTACTTTTTTAATAATGAATATAGGTAGGTAATATATTATAGGTAGGTACCTATCTAAAACAAAAAATAAAATAAAATTACAATTATTTTATTTATTATACATATTTTACAAACATTTCAGGTCAGGCCTCGACATATTTTGTAATGTGTCATTTAACTGGCAGGCGTGCCAAAAGTGTTTTACTTACCGGCTACCGCACTACTGCGGTAAGTAAACGGTTGCCATAGCAACTTCTGTTTATTCGCTCTATCTACCTGCTATTCCAAGATACCTACTCAAGAACTTCACGGCCTACTGTAAATGCAAAGATGGCGACGCAAATGAACTGTCAAAACTTTTTGAAAATGAAAAGTAGCTATATTTTGCAGTGGGTATGGCAAAAAATGCATACTTATCTCGTGCGTAATGGTATTATGACTCGTACGTGACTGTAAAAACTCGTTATCGCCCGTTTTTACATATTGTCACCACTCGTCAGTAATATACCCCATAGAAAGATATACAATCTACTAGTGTTTAACGGTATTAACGTTATCTGTCTGCAGCCGCCCTATATACAGACGTACCCATTTTTTTCCTCTAACGTTCTTTGCAGTAATTCAGAACTGGGACTAGCACATGGAGAATATTATTTTAATAATCTATTTTAGTATTGTAACAAAACTGTTTTCTTACGTGGGTGGAATAAATTATTTATTTACAATAATTAAAAATGTAACAAAAATAGATAACAATAGAATGTAACAATTATATCTCAATTCTAACAGTCAACACTGTTTATATAATAATAACACGAACAGCAATTCTTAAACGAACTGAAGCACTTTAAATAACACCGAACAATTTATATGCTGTATTTATTTCAAATCGACACTCTCACACGACTTTCGTTGTTGTCTCCGATGACTGCTCCTGCTTATATAGAACTAGCAGCTTGACCCCCCCACGCTCGCGCGCTTTCCAGAACATTCTGGTGATTACCTGTGTCTTCGATATCATGCCACGCCTCACCATTGTTACTTGTTCTCGATGATTCTATTGTCGCCAGCGGCGTATCATCTGGGGTTTTGCTACACATTGTTACTTGTTCTCGATGCTTCTATTGTCGCCAGCGGCGTATCCTCTGGGGTTACTGGGGTTACTTAAATTACAAATTCGTTTCCCAGCAAACATCTAAAATTGATATTTTTTTTTTACAATAGAACAGATTTCTCAAGGTTCAGTTAAGAAATTATTATTATTTTTAAGGGAAGTTTCATACGGTCATACCATTTAAATATTTTATGAAAAGTATCTCACCAACAGGTTTGTTGATATTAGATAGGTACGCTAATCTTTAATGCTATAAATAGTAAATACTGATAATCTATATATATAAAACAGTTCCGTTACTGACTGACTGACTGATTGACTGACAGACAACCCCCAGGTCAAACCGTTAAAGATATAAACTTGAAATTTGGACAGTAGGTTCCTTTTGTGACGTAGGCACCCATTAAGAAAGGATTTTTCGAAATTCAACCCCTAAAGGGGTTAAACAGGGGATGGAAGTTGATATGGAAATTCGTCATTTTTGAAGTTAGAAGCATGAAATTTTGTACATGGGTGTCTTATATAACGTAGGTGAGCACTAAGAATTTTTTTTTTGAAAATTCATCCCCTAAGGGGGTTAAAAAGGGGATGAAAGTTTGTATGAAAGTTCGTCATTTTTGATGTTAGAAGCATGAAATTTTGCACAGAAGTTCCTTATATAACGTAGGTGAGCAATAAGAAAGGATTTTTAAAAATTCATCCCCTAAGAGGGTTAAATAGGGGATGGAAATTTGTATGGAAGTTAGTCATTTTTGAAGTTAGAAGAATGAAATTTTGCACAGGAGTTCCTTATATAACGTAGGTGAGCAATAAGAAAGGATTTTTAAAAATTCATCCCCTAAGGGGTTTAAATAGGGGATGAAAATTTGTATGGAAGTTATTTTTGAAGCGAGTGAGTAATATGTATTAATAAAATTTGAGCGTGTAAACACCACCAGCCCGGCATCGCTTCGCAGGAGGAGAATTTCTCGCGGGGGGGGACAATAAAACATAAATCGAAATATACGTGGGCAAAGCCACGGGTAACGGCTAGTTTCTAATAAAGGAGAAATTAAAAAAATGTATTTTTTATGAAAATATAAAATATTTCAGTAAAAGGTTTTGTCTAGCACATGGGATTAATTCCTTGAAGCCAAGGGGCGTTCAATAAAGAAAATGGTTTTGCAGGAATGTAGGCAAGTTCAGCTCTAGCAGTGACATTGCTAAATGCCAAAGTATAGGCAGGAAATATACACTGGTTTCTTTAATCTATACTAATAATATTATAAAGAGGTAAAATATGTTTGTTTGTATGTATAGGGGGTAATCTCTGGAACTACTGACCCGGGATTTTAAAATTTTTTTCACTAATAGAATGCTACACTATCCCTGAGTGATATATAGGCTATACTAGCGGACCCGGTCCGGCTTCGCTCGGATGCTAAGAAAGCCCGGGTGCTAAGAAAGCCCGGGTGCAATACACTACTCACTCGCTTCGCTCGTTCGCTTGAATATTATAAATACACTACTCACTCGCTTCGCTCGTTCGCTTGAATTTTATAATTACATTACTCACTCGCTTCGCTCGTTCGTTTGAATTTTATTAATACACTACTCACTCGCTTCGCTCGTTCGCTTGAATATTTTCGCCTACTCACTCGCTTCGCTCGTTCGCTTGAATATTATAAATACACTACTCACTCGCTTCGCTCGTTCGCCATATATGTATTTTTTAAAGCTTAATATAAAAATCGCGATTAAAAATCAGGGGTTGATCGTATAAGGGTGAAAATTTAGAGTTGTATGTATTTTTCAATGCTGAATCATGAAAAAATTAAAACAAAAAATTTTGTACAAAAAATAAAAAAAAAAATTTGGGGTGGACCACCCTTAACATTTAGGGGGATGAAAAATAGATGTTGTCTGAGCCTCCACCCTACCCGATAAGCACACAAAATTTCATCAAAATCGGTCCACCCGTTTCGGAGGAGTTCAATAACGTACACCGTGACAAAAATAGGGGTTGATCGTAGAGGGGTGAAAATTTAGGCTTGTATGTATTTGTGTATGCTGTATCATACAATATTAAAAACAAAAAATTTTGTCCAAAAACTAAATAAAAAATTTTTGGGGTGGACCACCCTTAACATTTAGGGGGATGAAAAATAGATGTTGGCCGATTCTCAGACCTACCCGATAAGCACACAAAATTTCATCAAAATCGGTCCAGCCGTTTCGGAGGAATTCAATAACGTACACCGTGACTATATATTAGACAGGGGTTGATCGTATAAGGGTGAAAATTTAGAGTTGTATGTATTTTTCAATGCTGAATCATGAAAAAATTAAAACAAAAAATTTTGTCCAAAAACTAAATAAAAAAATTTTGGGGTGGACCACCCTTAACATTTAGGGGGATGAAAAATAGATGTTGTCCGATTCTCAGACCTACCCGATAAGCACCCAAAATTTCATCAAAATCGGTCGAGCCGTTTCGGAGGCGTTCAATAACGTACACCGTGACACGAGAATTTTATATATTAGATTTTATTTTTCTCTCTCTGCAATTCTTTTGTATTTTAGCGTGTTGGCGGAATCCTATACTAATATTATAAACACCACCAGCCCGACTTCACTTCGCAGGGGAAGAATTTCTCGCGGCGGGGGATAATAAATCATAAATTCTTAGCACCCGGGCGGAGCCGGACGGGACAGCTAATATTATTAATATAAACATAAGTAAATAGTTAAATAAAATAGAATTTATACCTATTTAGTGTATATGTTAACGGTAATCTGTATAATCCGGCATTGTATACAATGCCTAGGCTACGTATAGAATGCCTACAACGTCCAGGCAATGTATGAAATATTATTTATTTCACACTTGGCCTAGGCATTGTGTACAATGCCGAATGAGCAGCCGGCAATGTGTTAATTAGACGAGAGTAGACGAGAGCCGCGTCGGGGGGGGAACGTGCGAGGCGCGACGCGAGCTTTCGGGCAGCCAGCCAGTAGGTACACTCCCTGCGTTTCTGAGAGGAGGATGCGCGCACACAGTGTATGATCAGCTCATTGCATCACTTTTGTTCAGTTTTGTGAGTGAATTTATTTCGAAATGGCCACTGACCAACGAGTCTCTCAGATGAAGGAAAGATTTTATTCGCAATTGCGAATCAGAAGAGAAGCATCAAATACTAAAAATCGCACGTTTATTGACGATCAACGATATGATCGATTGTTAGAGGAAAGCAATAATGCCAAAACAACCGAAAAGAAGGGTTCCCGGGATTATTGGATATTGAAGCATATATATTACATAATATTACATAATACTCATAAATATAGACCAATATCAATTTATTTCACACATTGCCGGTGGACCAGCAGACATTCTACACAATGCCGAGGCATTATATACAATGCCTAGGCAAAGCATATAATAGATATTAATATTCATAATATTTCATACATTGCCTACCGGCTCAAGGCATTCTATACATAGCCTAGGCATTGTATACAATGCCTGTATTATACAGATTGCCGGTAACATATATAAGTTCCAATCTTCAAAATTATAAAATATTTCATTAATATCCAAATTTTCAGCGAGATTTCGAACAGCTTTAATTTTGAAACCAGACTTGTCGTTGTGCATACAAGCATACAGCATAGAGTAGAGTAGAGTCGGGCTAACGCGTCACTTGTTAATGAAGGGTACCGTCAACCACTGGTGCGATGTGGTACGGTACGGTGCGGTGACACTGTCGGGACCGGCCCTATAAGCGAGCAGGACAGAGGAGTGTCGGCGTCACAACCAGCCGACCGACGCCGGCCGTCTCTGAAATCTAATCAAACTCGGGTCTCGGCGGATGCCACCAACACATAGGTACAGCTATAATACAACTGGTTATACAGGGATAGTGTTAACTACATCAAAGTGTTACTGACTGCTGATTGTATCATAAGCTTTTTGAATCTCAAATACATGACACTATAACACTGAATTTGATTTAATAGCCGATAAATCAATACTGACCAAATCCACCTAACGCTGGATTGAACTCAAAATTGTTATTTGTAAGATTGGTGAAAAAATAATTGGTTCTCTTTCTTTCCTAAAAATATAATAAATAATTGCTTCTAAATTAAAAAATTAAAGTAAAAAAAATTTAATAGAAGGTTATTTTTATTGAGAGGCCCTAAAAAGTAGAAAATCGGTAGAAAATAAAAATTAATCGTCCAAATTTTTAAATGCTAAAAAATTTTTAAAAAGCATTCAAGACCAACATTCTAGATAAATTATGCTATTAATTATTTAATGATAGATCCTATGCTGGGGTCTCAAATGTTTTTTAAATTTTTTAAACATTTAAACATTTGGAATGTTAATTTTTTTTCTGCTTTTTAGGGCCGCTCAATCAAAAACATCTTCTTTTAAAAAAATTTTGTACTTTAATTTTATTTTGGACTTTATAGTTACAAATAATTTACTAGGTACTTTTTAATAAAATAAATTATAATTTAAAAAAACTAAAAAACACGCTTTAATGAACTAAAAAGTAAAAAATAATTAATTTTATTGTAAAAAAGCGTGGGGTGCTTTGTATCATATTTTCATACTACCCCACGCTTTCTTACAATAAAATTAATTATTTTTTACTTTTTAGTTCATTAAAGCGTGTTTTTTAGTTTTTTTAAATTATAATTTATTTTTGCTTTTTAGTCCTGGAGATCCTGGTCAGGATAATGGGACAAACTTATGGAATTATTGTATTGTAATCGGTCCTTGATAAGTGTGCAAAGTTTCAGTTCAATCTGAAGTTTTTTGCTTTTTTTTTTAGTCCTGGAGATCCTGGTCAGGATAATGGGACAAACTTATTGAATTATTGTATTGTCGTCGGTCCTTGATAAGTGTGCAAAGTTTAAACTAAATCTGACCGTTCAAAGTTGGTCAAAATCAAGTTCAAAGAAGTCGGTTACAAACTGACAAGCCCGCAAGCCCGCAAACATACAGGTGAAGCTAATATATAAGCGTGTTAAAAAGAAAAAATGAAAATTTGTTTTATTTGCAACTTTAATGTTCCATGAAATTTCTAGAGTTTAGACGGTTCTATGAGGGATCGAATCATCGAACCCACGACCTTTGGATTAGAAGTCCAACGCGCTATTCTCCGCGCCAAAGGCAAATGTTGCGAGCGGCGCCTTAACAGCGGTAGACTAACCGCGCCCTGTCTAGATACACCATAATACAGTGTAAGACTATAAGCGTCACACCAAGACACAAGGACAGAAGGACAAACACGATTTCAATAAAAAGAATTAAAAAAAAAAACATCTAAAAAGGAACAGATTATAAGCTGTTTTATAGACTTAAGAAATAGGAACTGAATATTGAAAAAAAGAATGTGCAATTATTTGATCCTATTGACCTATTACGATGGATCAAAAGTTCGCTCAAAACACGGTACGGATATTTATACAGCTACATGGTAATTGTAATTTTTATTTTTCATATTATAATATATACATTGTTGTACCAGCTGTGCCCGCGACTCGAACGTAACATGATAATAATTTATATAGTTTAAATTATTCTTATCTTAATCTTTAGCTTGAACTCGCCGTTTGGACCGCGGCGGCCATGCGCCTCATTTCCAAATATTTAGCAACAGCTCATCCCCCAGGTGACTAGGTGCAGATGAGACAGAAAATGTAATTAAAAAGACTAAATTATATTATACTAGCTTGTTCCGCGGTTTCGTAAAATTTTTATTTAAAATGTTGGTGCAAATAGATATAAATTCTGGAAACACTATACCCAAAATCCGCAAAAAAGAGCAACATTGCAGACAGATATCTTTCTACTATTTTATATAATATTATATAGCTGTTGCATTCGGCATTGCTCTGGTGAGGGTTGAAATCTAAATAATGATAATAACTGAAAAAAACGTCGAAACTATTGAAGATATGCTTCTTAACGCACTTTTGGGATGGGGACCTAAATCACCAAAGTGAAACATCACGAACGCGCTCTTGGAACGCGGTGATGCAACGCACCTCATTGGCTAGGCAGTGCGTAAGAAATATAGCTTATATCGGGTGTCTCACAACACCTCATGACTTTTTTTCTTTTAAGAAGAATATTTTTCTCAAGTGTATTTTTTTTTCTAATAAAAGCGATTTCAGGGATATGCGCACCCTTCAAGAACGTTTTAACTTTGGTTTTGACTCTCTAGGATGCGTATATATAATATTTGTCGAACATGATCTCGTCGATTTTAACAAAGATCACTCATGTCAAATTTCGTGTTTCTATATAGCAAGCTGGTTCGGAAAAAGCCTATTTTTTAATCCTTTAGGGGTTACATTTCCAAAAATTCGTTTTTATTGCGCGCCTACGTCATAAGTGTAAAGCATCCCTAAAATTTCAAGATCTTAGTCTTAGGTTGTGTATTGATCAGTCTGTAAGGATACTTCTTTTTATTATAAATTTTTTAAATAACGAAACAATACACGAAGTACGTATGATGAAGAAAATGCGTATATTAACAAAAGATATCATATTATGTGATAATAAAATGACTAGACCGATTATAGAATGAAATGACGGTATTGAGATTAGAACAAAAATAAGTTTTTGTAATTTTCCAGCAGCAACTAAAGTTGCAGAGCAACCCTGTTTCTTATTAAATTAGTTCAGTGTCTTGTCTGACAATGACAATGTTAAATGCTGCCGGATCACTGGCCTCTGACCACGTTGTAGTCGATGGCCGCATCTGACATTGCCTCATGTTCACAAAATACCGCCATAAAGTTAAGGTTTATGTAACAACAACATTCACTATCTTGTCTAGTACTGATACGTTTCAAATTCCATAAATGAATTATTAGGTACTATTTGTGCTTAATGATGTTATCAAATACCTATTGTTTTAAAATATATACTTACATAGTATTTTATTATTTGAATTTGATTTTTGCTGCGTAATTACAAAATTATCAATCCGATTTCCGGCCTTGTCTTTCTTGTTTCTGTTTAATTGAGCATCATATTTATAAGATGTTATAATATTTCTCATTTCGATGTTTAAAAATTTTTGACAATATTAACTCTTAGTTAGCTAAATGTAGTCTCCAAGTTTCAATGCTTCTTCTTTTTTTGTAATGATTCTTATTAATGTTGACCTGAGGATGACCTTTTAGGTCGAAACATGTCGTCGAATTTATAAGTTTAAAATATAAACTAATTTGTGATCTTGTGTGGATTCTCTCTAATTTTTCCTAAAATTATCAATACCTGTTGCTTCTTTCAGGTTCAGATAACTATTTTTTATATTTTAATTTTTAGTTGCGGATTGCTTTATTTATTTGGTTTATTTTAAAGATCTGAGTTCCATTATAGAGATGATAACTATTTACAAAATGATCTTAAATGTGCAGTTGTATAGGTTTTAAAATTTTTAAATAATATTATATGTATTTTTCACAACGCCGCTATTGAAAAATCGATATTCATCCCTTTTACTTTATAGGGTTGAAACTGAATTCAGTTGTCAGTTTTCTCTGTTTTTTAACATTGTTAAGAGAGAGATAGAGTGATTGAGTCGCGCCAACTTCAATTCGCATATAATACTCGAAAACGTCAAAATTACAGACATAACCACACATATAAATTTCACATGGATCTGAGAGATCTAACTTTTTTGCGCGCCCAAATGGCAGGTAAGTACCTCAAATCGAATTGTCAATAGAGTTGTTGTGAAAAATGCATTTACTCGGAACGAAACACAGCGTTTGCAACTCGCGTTGAGATGAATAGAGGGCACGATCAGACGCAGGGCAGTTATAATTAGTCTGATGTGAGTAAAATATCAATCAGTAGGTATTCTTAAATTCCCTTGAGCTACACATGCAGTGTTGGTATGATAAATAGAGTTCAGTCAAGGAGGCAGGAAATTCTTTATTATTGATAGTTATATATTTTGTAATTATTGTAGTATATTTACTATCGAGGATTACATTTATTTTAATTTTTAATTTAATTTAATCAATTTATATCTAAGTTTATATCGTGTTATTTAAAGTCATTTTGGAGCGTACTAAGATCTAGTTTAGTGCATAAAGTTGAATATAAAGTAACCATGATTTATAGGTAATAACCTCGGTAATAACTATTACTAGTGTTGCACAAGAGTCGCTATTTTCTTGGTTTTTATAAAAAAACAATACAAGAGTCGGATATAAGAAACAAAATAAGACAAAAAGTACTTTTGCAAGAGCGAGACGAGATATGTAGTTATTAGTAAAGTCTTGCTTTCGGCTTATAAGTACTAGTTTACGATGAAGTTATTGCGTGCATGTATACAATTTTACCTTTAGTTGCTAAAATTTAGTCGTAAAAATTACGCCTAAATGTTGGAAATATTGTTTAATATAGCAAAATTTAAAGAAATGTTTTTTTTCTGTTACTGTTACTGAACCGATTCTAAAACTTCTTTTACTAATTGAAAGCTACACTATGTAGGTTATATTTTATTTTGATAAATTTCTCGCGGGGGGAGGGATAATTCCTGTGGGATGGTAGCAACTCCGAAATTCTTTTGCATTTTAGCGTACATATTATAATAAATCATAAATTATTAACACCCGCGCAAAGCCGGACCGGACTGCTAGTAATGATAAGATAGTTTGGTCCCGGAGTGTGTTTATGTCGTAGCAGCAAGTGCAGGGCATTCACTATATTACACATAATATTATATAGAGTGTATCAGCAAGGCTAGCCATGCGTGGTGACACGTGAAGGGATCA
Source organism: Mongoloraphidia duomilia (assembly GCA_039654895.1). Classification (NCBI taxonomy): domain Eukaryota; kingdom Metazoa; phylum Arthropoda; class Insecta; order Raphidioptera; family Raphidiidae; genus Mongoloraphidia; species Mongoloraphidia duomilia. Next base: position 24,663,939 of record CM077518.1, read on the forward strand.
CCACGGCCGGGGAAGTTGTATTATGTAATAATATCAGTCGTGATATATAATGCCGACACTGACTCTATTAATAATGCTCCCAGAATTGTATACAGGCTGCAGACAAAGTTATATCAACATTTTGAAACATATACCTACTGAAAGGTTTTGTATACTGTGGATTTTATTTTATTTTATAAATATAATGGAGATGGACAAATGACAAACGTAATATAGGTGGCAGCAGGTATACAGCCACCTAAGTTATGATTGGTTTTCCTAGAAAAACACGCGAAATGGCTCAAGTACGAAGCAAGTTTTTTCCCTTCTGATAGATGCAACCACACCTTTTTCAGTTCAGGATCCTTTGGAAATACAAAACCTCTAAGTATAATTTGAACATTGGTAAACACAGCACAATGGCCTTATCGACGATTAAACTTATTTTGTACACATTACTATGAATTGCGCACAGATTGCGGTGGTTACATAGCTGGCGCCACTAGGCACTAGCGGTAAAGTTTGGAAGTGCACATCCCCATTCCAGAAGCAATGATTTTTGTCCACCCTTTACAACTCTTAAATCAGTCTCTGAATTCAATAATTACTGGAATAGTAGATTGTATTTATCTAGTAGTGTACTGAGGTAGGTATACTTATTACTGCAGATAAGTAGTGACAGTATGTAAAACGAGCGATAGCGAGTTTTAAGTCACACAAGTCATAATATTATTACGTACGAAATATATATGGTATTTTTTGTCATACACCCTATAAAATAGCTAGTTTTCACTTCATTTTCAAAAATTTTTGAGTTCCTATATGCGGGCGGATCAAGGCGAAGAAACATAAATCACTATGGAAATTGTTTACCTTGCACACTAGTGTGTTTGAAACACTTTCAACACATCTGTCTGTTAAGTGACCCATTACATGCATACATACGTGCATGTAAAGTGGCTATTTTATAGTGGGTATGGCAAAACAATTAAAAGGTGCAATTTAACTGACAGCTATAAAAATAGATACAGCAGATTTCTTGAATTAAATTAAGAATAGAAGTAAAAAAACGTCGTTGTGTTCTTATTTCTTCAGTTCAAGGATAAATTCGAATGTATTGAAGCAAGAAATTGAAATCCATAAAACCAGCAGATTCATGAACGCTGTAAATAAGCATAATATTATTCTGTCAATAAAACATTTGTATTTACTACATTATTACTTACAATAAAAGTTTACTTCACTACTATTTCGTGAACTACACTCTACTGTGTAGAATTCTGTGGCGTTGCTGAAGTGCAATTAATGCGAAATATACGTCAAACTTTGCAGTTTCGTTTTATCAGTGTCTCCAGAAGTTTTTGCAAATTATTTAACCTGAATAGATTTTACATAAGTATTTTTTCTATCTATACATAATATAAAAGAAAATCTCGGTAGTTGTCTGTCTGTACTATTCAATAGCTTATTTTTCGGAGAACTAGGCTTATGTCAATAATAACAGTCAAGTCCCACTTAGCTCGGGTGAAAATCGGATTGATTTCAAGTTTGATTGAAATGAAATTTATGTCAAAAGCAGTGTGAATAATATACAATAATAATTATAAATTCAAGCGAACGAACGAATCCAGTGCATCCGAGCGAAGCCGGACGGGACATCTATTATTAAAATATAAAGGAAAATAATGAGTTTGCGCTGTTTAATAAAATATAGTTAATGATTTAAATTTCAGAAAAATTAAAAACTGAAGGTACCTAAAAAATTACTATTGCCTAAAAATTATAAATTTTTTTGCTCGACTACGGTAAATCCAAGGAGGGTAACGTTTTTCACCGAAATTTTTTTAGAATTTGTACATATTTAATAAGCAATGCGATTTGAAATATTGACCTTGGCACAATGAAGTATTAGCTTTCTGTAACGCAAATTACAATATGATATGCGTGTCAATTTTCTAATAGAAATGTTTGAAATTTTCATCGAAAAGTGATGATCTCATATTTTTTGAAGATAATATTCGAAAAGTCTGAACAACAAACCTTGTTTAATCAATTTTCTTGATAATAATTTAATGGAATGTTTTGTATGTATGTTTCCGAATTGTTAGCGTTTGTAAGTGTATATAAATTTAGTGAGAAATCTATAATCAAGAAAACAAAAAAAAAATTGAAAAACGGTTGACCCTGCAGGTCATCCTTGAAACTTCCCGCTATCTAGTTTTAATATTATCCATAAATAAGGACCAAACGCACATCATGGATGATTTTTTTAACGATTAAAAATATTTTTCTTTAAAGACGTCAATTTGTTCGAAATTTTATCAGCATTCAAATAGTTTGTCCCAAAAGTAACTGTTTTCGAGCTATTTCCAAATAACTGTTTTTTGGATTCTTTGTGGCCCCCTGGAGATTTATACACCCCCCCTTTGAAGAAGAAAAAAAGTTAAGATCTTGTTCCTTAACTCAACCTACAATTTAGAAAAAAAATGAAGGTAGTTCAATCCTTTCTACGCAGATATTCTGGCGACTGAATTAATGTGATAACAGCACCATAAAAAAATTAGACAAAAAAATAACTTACGTTTAATTCAATATTATTTCAAACAACTCACTGGAAATAATTTCTTCCTTATATTATATTTTATATTATTAATTACCTGTATTAATATTTTGTTTCGTAATTTACTAATATTTTGGAAAACTGAAAAACAAACTGTCACTTGACATAACGCAAACTGACATGTCTTCCACAGTCTCCTTATAGTACATCATCTATTTTGTAAGGTCGATTTTTTTGTTTCGATTTTTAACCCTTAAAATCCAGTTATCGCCATTATGAGACCTTAATACACATCTGTACCTGGAACCCTTTCAAATGAAAATAAAAATATTTAGTGCAAAATTAATTTACGTTTTATATTAGTTTTTTTTTATTTTTATTATTTTTTAGATTAGATTTTGGAAACGATCAGTTCAGTAATTTAAAAGTTATTTCAAAAAAACACTTTTTATTTGAAAATGTTTTGATAACGATATCTTTCGAAGGAATGAACCGATTTTAATGGACCTTGCGGCATTATAGACGGCGTTTTTTTAAGCGCAGGAAATGATTATATTTTAAAAATCGATCGGTCAAAAATTTTAAAAATTATTTTGAAAAAACACTTTTTTGAAAATTTTTCGACAACGATATCTCTCGAACATTCGACGCAATTTTTTTCGATCGTAAACTATTTTAAAAGTTATTAAAAAAAATATTTTTTCGAAATTTTTATTTTTGAGATTTCTCAAAATCCACTTGATCGATTAAATTCAATTTTTTAGGAAATATAAATTGAGTAAAACTCTATCGAATGCCGCAAACTCGATCTCAATCGGTCGATCCATTCAAAAGTTATTCAAGGTTTATATACTTACATACATACATAGGTACATACATATCCACTTGGAAATAGTCAGAATGGCTTCCTAGGACCTCAAAACGTTGAGATCTGTTAAAAACTCGAAAATCCGACTAAAACTAATAACTTACCGAATTTTTGAAAATTTACAATTTTCTTAGCGGGTAGTTAAAAAACACGCAAACTTTAAGCAATTTCTGTGATACAATCAGAAACGCTTTATTACGTCTTGAAGTTTCAGTAAACAAAGTTATATTATAAATTTATTATCTAATATAAAAACAGTTTAGTAGTAAGCGGGAAAGTTGTTGATATTATGCAGTAAAACGTCAGGAATTACCTGTGAACCAACAAACTGAACTGAAAGGAAAATCGATTTCACTCGGTGACGGACGGACACATGGTTCCAGGTAGGCTTCAGGTAGCGACTTGCGTTTTACGACTGCTACTTGAAATGCGAAAGGTAACCAGGACGTTGTATTTTACATCAACTATAAATATGATACAATCTAAAGGACTGTAATAAATGATTTTTCTCTTTAATTTCTACTCTTTTAAAGATGTCATTTGAATCAGTCTCTGAAATACAATTAAATCTCCAAGTGAATATTAATCATGTCTATGTATAGTTAGCGAAAGAAAGATTACACAGATAAAACTTTAATGAATTTCCGATCAAGATTTACACCTGCATTTTTAAGGTCGTTTTGGAGCAGCTGTATATTTAAGCCAAGGTGAAGTAAATGTCAAATTTATATAAATAAATAGAGGGTATTATAACCTCTTCAAGGATATGGATTGAAACCAAGTTTAGACCAAATGTTTCTGTTATACAGACGAAGCCACATCCTTCCATTCTTCCAATATTAACATAATTTTAGTTTTACTGCTATTATTCCAGGCTTATCGTTATTATAATTAATAATAATATTTATTAGCGTCCTGGTTTATAAAAAACGACGATATTGGATTATAAAATATATAATAAGTAATTAAATGAAATCCACATGGATTCATTTAATCTGATGGGTGGAAAAACTATAGTAATATACTTGCACTTAGTATCATTTTCCGTATACCTACTGAGGAGATCTTTGGGAAATCAGCAAGAAATGGAACATATTTCGGACATTGGTGATCTGTCATTAATGTACGTGCAATTTTGACTGAACCTTCCCGAATGCGAAATTTGAACTGTCCGCGGTTTACGGGCTGGTTTAATTTCTCCAAGTTTATGCCAGTTGTATTTAGCCATGTTCACGCTTTAAAGGCTTCCTTTTTAAAACATTTCAGATCAGTGCAAGTGTGATAGACCAAGGTATTGTGGTCATTGAAACTCGTAGGATCATATTATATTTAAATGATTTTTAATACCAATAATGACTTTTATTATGAGTTCCTTTATAACACTTTAGGTGACATATAGTTCTAGTTCGATCCTGTCTTTTGCTTACAAAACACACAGACGCGTACGTTCGTATGCATTATGTAATGTGAACACTCCAACCTCTACATCATGCAGAGGCAGTAGCCATTTGCCTTCAGCCTTGCGGTCGTAAAGTCATTTTACGGCCGGTGTGTCCGTACCTACGTACGGTGAGTACAGTGCGGTACGAGCTCTGCTTCAGAACTACGATCACCGAAGACTGCACACTGCACAGGCGTGTTAATTCATACCGGGTTACATTTAATATGTTAGGAAATACAGTATAGTCGTATTTAAGTTGATGCTAGATAAGTCAGTGTTTCTTTTTAGTTCAGTAACTTTTGAATTTCGCTTTCGGAAAAATGGATGCAAGTTGTATTTGGACATTAGAAATAACATACTAAAAGTCTTCATTGATTCACTGTTTTGATCATGCCCATCCGGAGTCAAAAACCCATTTATTGGCAAATCTCTTTTTCGTACGGGGGGGGGGGAGATTCTCGCGGGGGGATAATAAATATAGAGAATTTTTATAATTCAACCAACTTTTATTTCCCAAGTTTCACGCGGACGAAGTGGGGATTCGCTTCGCAGGGGGAGAGATTCTCGCGGGGGGGGGGATAATAAATAGACACCAGCTTGCCTTCGCTTCGCTTCGGGAGAATTTCTCGCTGGGGGGTTCGCTTCACAGGGGGAGAGATTCTCGCGGGTGAATAATAAATAGAGAACTCATAACTCAATCAACTTTTCTTTCCCAAGTTTCACGTGGACGAAGTCGCGAGTAAAAGCTAGTATACATATAATACACGAACACAAATAGTAAAAATTATTATAACAAGCTTACAGCGGCAACGGTACGCTGTTCTAAACCGAGACTCGTACACATCAACAGCAGTCAGGCGCAAGTCCGACGAAAAGCACCAAAGCTGTTTTATGTCTTGTAGATTACGTCAATTAAACCTGAAAATTGCTGTGTCTTTTGTCTCTTAAAATGTTATTTACTCTGTTTGTTACATTTAAATTTATATACAATGTACGTTATTTATGTTTAAAATACTACAAATTGTTTTGAAATTAAAATAAAAATATCTATTATAATATATCTCATGATCTCATCATCATGGTTTGCGCCGTTTTATTATTTTAAAATGACACAGGATCGGTTTAAGGGCTTGAAAGAACTGAAAATCTTGGCTTTGTATGTACAAATGCATACCTTTTTAATTAAATATCGCATAGCATTATAGCCATTTTCTGGTAACATAAGTGACAGTTCGTTACCTACATACCAGCAGGACGAATTTTTGACCCAACGGGCAATTTTGAGATAACTATTGACTTTATCGTCATATGGCATCGCGGAGCTTTTTGCTAGAAATTTTATCTGTACATATTTGATAAAATTATTAGTATGCAATTTTGCCATGTTGTATTTTCACAGTTTACAGTGAAAGCTGAAATGACACAAATTGTACTTTTTTTCACCTTAAAAACGCCATTTTGGTTTAAGTTCTGCCACAGTTATTGTAGGTTACAATTTTGGCTCAAAGTAATAGAGAGAAAAACGAGTTATCTTGGTGGTTCATTTTTAGCAGACTTCTGTGGTTTGAGCTGCAGGCCTATTTAGATCCTATCATGCGACAGACACTAAAGAGTAGGTATACGTCTCGGTATACGTAATGGGGCATATTACGGCGAGTGATGAGTTTTTACAGTCACACGAGCCGTAATACCATTACGTACGAGACAAATATGGTATTTTTTGCCATACCTACTACAAAATACCTACTTTTCACGTCAATTCTGACAGTTCATATGCGTAGCCATCTTTCCTTCCCCAGTGTGCCACGAAGTTCCTGCAAGTAAGTAATGACAGGCGCACGCAAACGTACGCAGGCGTTTAGAGTGAATAAACAGAAATTGCTATGCCTGCAACCGTTATTTTCCATGCGCTAGTGCAGAAAATAAAACATTTTCCGCACACCTGCCTGTAAAATCACTCATTACAGGCCGCTATAGATACATCGAAAGTAGCTATTTTGTAGTGGGTATGGCCAAAAAGTATTTTAGTATTACTTATTACGGTTATCACTTTAAGTACTTATATCTGTTTCATTTTTCTTTAAATGGCGTTATAGTAAAGAACAACAGCATTGTTGGTTTAATCTATAACCACTCCGACTATTATATCAACATTTTTTTGGTGCATGATGTAATATAATTTTATTGTTACCGCGTGTATTTGTTCTAGCAGTGCATAAAACAATGCTGCCGTAAATGAGTGTATTCATATAAGCGTAGACTTTAGGGTTCGTTGATGGACGCATTCAATTAGAGTTCACACAAAAGACGCGTTCGTCATCAGTAGACAGAAAGTTATTAGACAGAGAGAGAAAGTAATAGATGTTCTCACTTTACAGTCCATGGAACTTACTGACGCATAATCAAAATGTGTTGAATATAATTATGTAGGTATATCTACACGGTAACGCGTCCTTGTGACTCTACCGTCCTAGAGTACGCTAATTCTGCAGGAGTTTTCCCTCAAACACTGCAAAATAAATTTTTGTCCTACCTCCTATAAAATAGCTGCTTTTCATGCATGTATATACCGGACGTAAAATAACCCAAAACAGGCCGGTGACGAGAGCCGATTGGTATCGTAACTTTGCGGTTCTCCGGGCGCTAAAATAACTTTACCGCCCGCCGGACGCTAAAGTAAAATTCGATAATTATTTAATTTTTTCAATTTATTATTTTTAATAATAAAGAAAAAAACTCGGGTCGCAGTGCCAAACCCTGCCGACAATATAGTGTATTTGCTAATACAGGCATTGTGGCATTATTATGTGAACATAAGTTTGTTTTTTGACAAAATAAAAAACTTAACCCCTTAATACATCCCTTAAAATAATTAAATTTTTCTAAATTTCAATATTAGACATGGATTTTATCAGTACAACATCTGCACCAAATTAAATACACCCTTCCATAAGTAAATCCGTATCAACAAACTAGTGTTTTCATAAAATTTGAAAGTCCGGTCCTGTCAGGCCGATTTTATTAAAATTTGCAGCACATTTTAATCTCTACTAAAGAGTTAAATTTCAATTTTGAAACAATTCTGACAATTTTTTCGGTATTTTTGGGCCCAAAAACTTTTTGGAACCCCTAAATACAACCCTTAAAATGGTCCGATCGGGCCCATTTTAAATAGGCTTCGTGCGGTGATGAATTCCAACGTGCCTACCAAATTTCGTTAAAATCAATTAACTCTTTCGAAAGTTATTGCCCGCATATATATATATATATATATATATATATATATATATATATATATATATATATATATATATAAATATATATAAACATTTTCAAAAATGGTGCCAAAGTGTTCAGGAGGCTATGAAACGTCGAGAAATTTTGGTCCGACCCCTAGGTCCCGCCATCCGACCGACGCCAATAGTGTGTGTGCCATATGGCAAATACACTAATTAATAATTTTAATATTTCTTATTACTCCAGCTGGACGCGAACATGTGATTTTATAAACGCTACGTACAATACAGATAACCTGCCATGCCGCTTTAGGCACACAGCCGCGCCACTGTATACGTGTGACGGCTTCGGGCTTAGAGAGGCTACTTTATGTGTACAGTTACATTACCTAATTATTAAAATAAATGGACCAATTTCCAAAGTATGATTCCATCCTGAAAAAAATTATCTATTAAAAGTATTTTGAGTTAATAGGTACTAATCATCAGGGCCAGTTGTTAAATTTGAATTTATGAAAACAAAATTTCAAAAGATTTTTTAAACAGCATCTTTCAATTAAATGTGTACAGTTGTGGTTTCATGAATAAACTTAACATTTTTTTTGTTTAAACAATGCAATTTTATTTATTTATTTATCAAAGTTTTTTTTCCTTTCCTGTAGGTATTTGTTCAGTATATTAATAAAAGGACTCTTCTATAAAATTACTGAACTATTTTAGGTTCCAAACAGAAAGAGAAGGTGAGAATCGTCTTAAACCTTAAACCCAAACCTAAGTTAACGAGCGAAAACTGAGGGCGAATCCAGTCTACCGCAAATTCAACAATAGAGCTATTAGGGCGCTATTGTTTCGTGCGCGTGGTTACAGGGTGTGAGAAATGATGGAAGTAATAAAAGTGTGTGAGAGATTGGAGAGGGTGAATAAATGCCCACACTGTTACGTCACATATAGCTGATCCAAAATTTTAAACCCATGAAATAATCAATTTTATGAATATGTTTTTATTTCCTTCGATTTTTTTAATTATAATATATCAAAATCTATAGTCTTTAATCATAATTTACATACTACCATTGAGTTTTCAAACATACATTCTCACTGTGATATTTAAAGAACATCGATGACATTGTAATTTCTCAAAGTTGATTAGTTCTTTTAAGAATATTTTTTTCGACTCATGCGATTCTACATATCTTATTTTATCTTCAGATAAGTCAATGAATAAATATTATGTCCAATATTCGTTTTTTTAATAAAATTTCAAATAGATAGATAATAATAATAGAAGAATTAACGAAATTAAGGTTCACTCAAATTGAAACGTGAGATTTTGAACCGATCCGAATGTGATCGAGAAACTTCGATCGTATAGTCATTTTCAGTTAACACTGAAAACTTTATTCCAAAGATAGTGACGTCACACAAAAAAATTAACTTTTTGGGTACGTCATTATTATATGAATAGGATTTTTCTAGTTTTTCTTGTTTACTTTTTTTCAATTTTAACTCGAATAAGTATTTAGAATCTTTACTGTTTTAGGTATAATCACGTACCAGTTTTATAAAAATCATGTAAATTTTATTTTTTCTCAGTTTAGTTACACCATGTATATGTATACATACTGTATAATAATACGTGTGTACCTGTAGACAAAGAATACACATAATATATCATGCACATGTATACGTTATACAGACTGTAATGGTGGTTATTAGTTTTCTAAAGATCAAATTAAATAGCACAATGCAGTTGGTTACGTTTATTAAATGAATATAATGGACGTATATAGCTGATATCCTGGTTTTAATTATTATTATTTCGTGTGGGAATATATCCAGTTTCCAAAAGAATGGAAGTGGGAAACTAGAGAAAACAGGGCATATTGAATATTCCATTGCTATAATAATTAAACTGTAAAAATATGTTATTTTTGTTGGTTGTTAAAGTTAAAAAATGGAGGAAATTATATTGAAGTTCATAAAGATTAATGAACGGTTCATTTTTCTTTTTACAGCAAAATAAAATTTAAATGAGAACCTTATTGTTCGTATTTTGCTAGTGTAATTACTTCTTTGTACTTTCATTGTCACGTGTATCTATACAAAAAATAAATATTTTTAATTAATTAATACTTTATTAGCTTTGAAGTTTAATTAGAAATTTATTAAAGGCAAAGATGTGAAGCCAAGCATCAAAAGTCGCAGAGGCAGGCGGGCGGTAAACCAACAAAGTTGCCTTTCACACACACACACATACAATGTATGTATGGCGACAGCAATTTAACTTTATTAATTACTTCTAACAACAGTTTACAATAAACGGACGTTCAAAAACACAAGAAGCTGTCAGTATTCACGCGTTACCATGATAAATGGTCGATCAAGTCTTGCGACAGTGTCAGATGAATTAGTGAGGTTATGTGAGAAGAGAGCAAAGTGTACACATGCGGACATGTCTGCCGCTGAATGTCTCTGCTTCCGCCCTCCTAGCTGGCGCGGCGCGGCTTCTTTTACGTTCATTAGCGGATACTTAAGAAAATAGAACAGAGTTTGAGAGTAGAATTGCACTGATATAATATGACTTTAAAAATCACTGTTAATATTACTAAACTCTGCAGTTTATGATGCTAAGGTTGTATTAACTATGGTTTACAGATCAATCGATATCAATATAATATAAAAGTGCAGCGGAACCTCTGCCTGAAATTATGTTTTTTGCCGGTTAATATAGATTTTTGGTTATTTTTAACCGACCTCAAAAAACAGAGGTTATCAATTCGACATTATTTTTCATGATAGTGCCTAGACGGGAAAACATGTTTTCAGAATTTTTATCTGTTTGTATCATAAAATTAAAGCATAGGCTACTTTTTATTTGGTTATGATTGGGTTAAGTTAGTAAGATAAAGTTTCTGTCACAACCGACATTATAAGTCTGTCATTGTCGAAGAAAAGATTCCCCGATATTTAGTTCACTGTCTGTGGTACCCAAACTTTGTAATAGGGTACTTTTTCTCCGGCTACGATCGATAGAAAAACGTTGAACCGATTTGGATGTGAATTTTTAAATATTTTGTAGTCTATTCCTGAGAAATTTTTAGTTACGGATGATCGAACTAACTAGGAATTTGGGGAAAAGGGCGCCCTGGGCAACGAACGAATATTTCGACTTAGTTCAGGCAAATACGACAAAAAGCTGCCCGAACCCGGACATTTGAAACCTCAAGCTAAAAATTGGTGGAAATGTCAAAGAATAGTGTTCTGGTTGATATCCCAAACTTCCCAAAAAATTCATCTTGGGGAAAACCCGCCATCTTGAAAAAACCACGAAATTTTATCTTTATTACTTTTTTCGAAATATCTCAGAAACGGTCGACTTAAGCAATTTTTCCACAATGTAATGTTTTAAAGAGGATTACATTTCTTACAATTTTCATTCCCACAACTTTTCTGTGGTACTAATGGAAAGCGCGCTACAGCTTCTTGAAAATCACGCACTTTTTGTAACCTTAGTAACCAATTGTTATAATGTTAAGTCCTTTTCAATAGCTTTCTTTATTGTGTTCTTCATCGAATTTTAAATTGAAAATAACTATGTTCATAAAGCAAGGAACGCCCTAAACCGTGTTTTTTGTCCCATTTCGATATCTTTAAAAATTGAGAAGCTATAGACAGTCAAAGTTGAAATCATCACAGAGTTTTACGTGTTCTTTTTAACACGCGTTTCGAGTACCTACCATACCGAATACAAAAAAAATCCGTCTAGAAATCCATAGGAAATTTAACGCCCTAAACGATGTTTTTTGTCCTATCTCGATAACTTCAGATATTTTTAAATTAAATTGCCAAATAGAAGATAAAAACTGACTTTGAAGTAAACTTAAATGCTTATAAGTTGAACATTTTTTAAGTTATCGAGATAGGACAAAAAACATCGTTTAGGGCGTTAAATTTCCTATGGATTTCTAGACGGGTTTTTTTGTATTCGGTATGGAAGGTACTCGAAACGCGTGTTAAAAAGAACACGTAAAACTCTGTGATGATTTCAACTTTGACTGTCTATAGCTTATCAATTTTTAAAGACATCGAAATAGGACAAAAAGCACGGTTTAGGGCGTTCCTTGCTTTATAAACATAGTTATTTTCAATTTAAAATTCGATGAAGAACACAATAAATAAAGCTATTGAAAAGGACTTAACATTATAACAAATAGTTACCAAGGTTACAAAAAGTGCGTGATTTTCAAGAAGCTGTAGCGCGCTTACCACAGAAAATTTGTGGGAATGAAAATTGTAGGAAATGTAATTCTCTTTAAAACATTACATAGTGGAAGAATAATGCTTAAGTCCACCGTTTCTGAGATATTTCGAAAAAAGTAATAAAGGTAGTAAAATTTCGTGGTTTTCTCAAGATGGCGGATTTCCCCCCAGAGGGATTTTTTGGGAAGTTTGGGATATCAATCAGAACACTACTCTTTGATATTTCCACCAATTTTTAGCTTGAGGTTTCAAATGTCCGGGTCAATGTTTAATTATACCGTATACTAACTATAGTTTAATGTTTATCATACATCATAGTATATATTTTTAATTGGTAAATATTTTACAAGCAAATTAATTGTGCCAATAAGCAATTTAACAGTTTATTGTGTTAAAGTAAAACTAAATTACAATGCAACTTTAGATTTCGTGTTTTTGATAATATGTCTCTATTTGATTATTTATTTTATTATTTGTGACAACACTGGCTGTAATAGTTTGTGGCTAAATTTGATATTGATATAAGAAATGATTCATTCTGAAATTTATTAAATCAATAATTTACATTGTAATTTTCAAATGTGATAAAAATTGCCACATAATGATCAAAACATCGAAAAAAAATTAAAAACGTTTGCCTGACGACACAAAATATTTAATTTTTTGACAAAAAAAATATTTAGTTTGTTATTATGCTTATCAAAACAAGTTAGTTATATTATTTGGGACTTAAAATTCTACAAAATAAGCCAGCCTGGCAATATTTGTTCAATAATATCGATTTCTGTCAGTATCTATAAACAGTGATGTGAGTTTGGACCCTTAATAGTGGTTTAGCAAGAAAAGCACGCGTTGAAGCAGTTTCTTTCTGAATTTGTTTCCATGCTTGGAAGCTCATAGGAACTATTAACTTACAAATACATGCGCTGGGAGTTTATCAAATAAACGTATCGTAGATATTTATATTTAAACTAGATTGCGCTCATAAGTGATATTTCGATATTTATAAAATCGGAATTACTGTTTAATAGGTCTAGATCGTAATAGGACGTCGGGAAGTGAACAATGTGGATCCAGGATCAGGCAAGAATACAAGAGGATTTTTGATCTATAATTAGAGTGCATTATTTAAGAGATCATCATTCGAATCTCATTTCCCAGACATTTGTTTATTATTATGATAAAAATTCTTTTAGAAAAAGGTCATAAAAAAACAGTAACTAACCGTTTAGCCACGTGTATACCGGGTGCTGATTTGCTTTGCGGGTAATAGGGATTTTACATGTAAAATCATGTTTATGAATTTTCCTGCTTCCCTATATATTTTGGTGAAAAAAAAACAAATACAAAATTTGTTCATAATTAAAAACTCTATCTGACACGTATGTTTGCAAATTACCTATATGCAGCTTTTAATCACAAAATAATTATTAAGGAGCTGTGATTAAGTTTAAATTAAAAATATTTTATCCGAATAGCTATGACTTAAACAAAATCATGGCTATTCGGATAAAATATTTTTAATTTACACTTTCTTAATAATTATTTTGTAATTAGAAGCTGCATATTGGCAATTTACAAACATACGTGTCAGGTAGAGTTTTTAATTATGAACACATTTTGTTTTTGTCATAAACATGATTTTACATGTAAAATCCCTATTACCCGCAAACCAAATCACCCGGTATATCATATTAAGAACAGAATGTTAAAAGCTAATATAAGTAGTCATCTTTAGTGTCGCAAAATATTAGAATTTTTTATCAGTAAATATGCATCTTGAGAATTGAGACTTCACGTAAAATATATCAGTTCTTTTGATCAATAATATTTTGAAATCGTTGTTTTCCCAAGGAGAGAAGAGTGATTTTGCCAAATACATTTAAGCCTAAACTATTGACTTGATTCTATTTATATTATTATATTTTATATGCATTATGCATTATTTGTTTATATATTTATGTTAAGTTCCGTGGGAATCTAATATAAATCGTTGAACCGGTAAATAAAAAAATCCGATTCACATGCTACACATTGCTTGCTTCCCGAAGACGTGCCGCGAGTAACAAACGCACACGCATCCCCTGAAGGTCGCAGTTTCCGCTCGACTTTCATTCTATACGGGGAACAAAAATCATCCCCTTTCAGGTGATCTGATTTCAAAATATATAAATAGATCGGAAGTATATTAAAAAATTTTTGAATAAACACGCATCGATGTATATCAACAAACAGCTTTAAATAGAAAAACCATATCAGAAGAAGTTCAATAAAAATTAACAATAATCGAAGAAACGGCCAAGAATGATAATTCGCTATAGTTTTCATGTTACCATTGTGTGCACATCCAACTTTACCCACATTGTTACACCCCCGGGGTACCCGTGTGCCCACCTTCAATTTTTTAAATATTTGTGCAATTGAAATCGTTTCCTTAACGTTTATTTCGACAATAATAAACATCAAAAGTCATTCCAAATCAATCGTACCAAAGACCAGTTGATCAGCAGATACACTACGGTACACCACACTTTGAGATGGTCGCTAGTTATGTTTTTCATCATGTTACAGACAGATTACTCGCTTCCTAATTAATTTATTATGCAAAAAATAAGATTCTGCCGAAAAAAATTACCCATTACTAACTATTATACGCAACACATGTCACGTGCATGAATGAAATAAATTAATTGGCAACTAATAATCCAATCAAATTTGATTTTTTTATGCTGTGTACCCGTATACCCGCGGGTGCGCGTCCACGACGTATGTATATGTTTAGTTTCGATTTTTTTCTCAAGTTTTTTTTTATTTTCTAAGTACACCATTTACTTAGAATTACCAGCACCTCTATAATGTACCTGTTTTTATTTTTAATTTTAGATCTAATACTTTTAAGATAAGGACTTTTTAGTAGGTATATTTTTATAAAATATAACCTATAATTTAAAAATTCAAAGTGATCACTTTCCAATAATAGGTATGCCATATCCTAAACATTTTTTTTTAATTTTCATATTATTAGTTGCAGAGAATGCGTATTTTTTGTAAAATGACTCCTGGGATATTTGCGGAACACATCACTCTATCTACATGTCGAATGTCAACTTCGTACGACTAACCATTTATAGTAGTTATAACCCTCAGACAGACTAGACAGATGAACGGACAATAGAATTTCACAATAGGAATTCCATTTTTTACCATTTTGGCACGAAACTCCAATAAAAAGTAACACAATATCAAAAGTAGGTACACTTCTAGGTACCTTATACTTTGTATTATTCTCAAAAAAAGTATAAAACATTTATGTCGGGTTTATAGTACAT
Organism: Mongoloraphidia duomilia; assembly: GCA_039654895.1. NCBI lineage: Eukaryota > Metazoa > Arthropoda > Insecta > Raphidioptera > Raphidiidae > Mongoloraphidia > Mongoloraphidia duomilia. Next base: position 24,679,612 of record CM077518.1, read on the forward strand.
TTTAATCACGCTGTTATGTTAACTCGCTGTTATTTCTATGGTTACTTCGTATGTTTATGTGCAAATATTTAACAGCGATTAACAAAACAGCGTGTTAAATGTACGATAAACCAGACAATAGTATTCTATTATATACTACACAAAGTAGAAGGATTACAAATTTACCAATTAAAACTTCGAAAAACTCTTTTTTTGGAGAAATACCGAAATTAATTTTTTCTTAAACTTTAGTTTAGATTATTAAGGTAAGCAGCCTTGATTTTTTTAAATTTCATTTTACTATTATGTATCGTCTTTATTAGAACAAAGAAATTCAATAATAATAATAAACAATAATAATAAACTAAAAATTTATATTACTGTAGCAAACCCCAAAATGTTACGCCACTGCCTCCAATAGAAGCGACGAGAGGGAAAGGTCACAGTGGTGAGGCGTGGAATGGTATCGAAGATACGAGTACATGCCGGAATGTTCTGGAGAACGCGAGAACGTACTGGGCTGGGCAGCGCAGGTATATACGGTGACTCACGCAAGTAATCAGTTCAACGGAGATTAGGCAGTCATTAGTGACTCGGGCAATCAAGTGCGTCTGATATAAATATTAGGCAGTCAATGGTGACTCGTGCGTCGTGCCGTCAATTAATCAGTCAGAACAGTGATATAAATAGTGTAGTGGATATAAATAAATAGTACTGAAGTAACTGGGTAAATGACTGACCGAAATAAATCTGAAATAAATACAGTGATGTAAATATAGTCCTTGTATATAGTTAATTGTTACGAATTATTGTATATAGTTGTTTCCTTCATTGTTATGTATTTTTAATTATTGTAAATAAATATTTATTCCGCCAACTCAGAAAACAGTTTTTTAACATTACATTATCAAATTAATTTTGTAAATACAATAATACATATTATATCTATTAAATGTCCAGAACAGAGCATAATTACAAATCGTTCACAAAATGCAGAAAAAAACGATGTCTCTTGACACAAATGTTAATAGTAACTTTCTTTTAGGCAAGGAAGTTACCCTTGATCGCACAAGAATGTACATCATGATCATTTTTCACGGTATGTTTACATTAAATATTATTTTTAACGAAGGGGATATTAGTAAACTGACAACAAAAAATTTGTTTAAATTCAAGATGCTACGTTATGTGTTTCAACTGTGGTTATTTGATATGTTTTACGTTAAACCAAGGGCGACATAAAAATAACTATTTTTTTATAACACTGATATCTACTAGTGAAGGAACTGATCGGATTACAATTTTTAAATAAGAAATATTTAAAAAAAAACTGAATGAACTTTATTCACCAAATGTAAAATAAATTTCAAAATAACAGTAATAACAAGCCGTGAGGTGGGTCGTTTATTAGGACTAAAGTGCGACCCTTGAGGTCCACACGACGAACTTCCCAGTTTGATAAATATTTAATAATAATAATTAAATTACACCGAAAAGTAATCATTTTAATCATTAAAACATCAATAATTAAAAAAAAAAAAAAACGCCTGAACCGATTTTTATAAAATTTATGTCGGATCAAAATGACGTTAACACGCCTCGATTGACACCCTTACGAAGTCGATATAATTTTTTATTCGCGAGATATTGTGTAAAATCTACTTTTTTGGAGGTTATTTGGTTAAGAAAAAAGAACGGCTGAACCGATTTTAAAAAAATTCCTTTCAGATCATATTTACGTTAATACGCGTCGATTGGCACCCCAACGTAGTCGATATCATTTTTCGTTCTCGAGATTTCGTCTTAGAAAGAAATGGACACATACGTACGTACGTACGTACACACACACATACACACACACACACACACACACACACAGAGAGAGAGAGAGAGAGAGACATCTTTCTAAAAGTAGTGTAAAAATAGTGTAGTGACCTTGAAACATAAATTTTTTTTTCCTTTTTGATTTCGATTTTCGGACCCATTACAATAACTTCCAATGGGAAGTTAATAATTTTAAAGCACTATTAAATGTCAATTTCCGATTAGAAAATTATCATTAGTAATTTGCATTTTATTCAAACAGTAACTTAAAACGACAAAAATTATAATTAAAATACTTTTATTGGAATTTAACCCTTGAAACAAATCAGTGGAATTTTTATCTTGAATATTAATTATGTAGATGAAAAACTACTTTACCGCATTTTGTTGTTCCATATACTCACATAATATAACAACTTTAAAGCATTGTTGCTGGAATAATAAAGAAATAATCCTTGGTGTAAATTATTTTTACAATGATATTGAGTTTGTTAATAATTTATAATGAATAAACAAAAAGTAGCTAGGTATCTGAAGCATTTTTTTTCAAAAAAAATTTTCAGAATTTTCAACGAACACTTTAAATTTCAAATTATGGTCCTCATTACAATTTTGCCTAATTTAACCAATTTTCAAAAACACTTTATAAATAAAAAAGAGTTTTATTATAATCAAATAAAATGAGAGTTTATAGGGTCTTATAGCTGGTATGGAAATGTTTTGCAATAATTCACAAAGAAAAACTGCAACAGTTTGAACGTGACTTATACGCATGTACCTTAAGCGACGCGTCAGTTGCAAGCGACCGCGACAAGTGGCTGACGATCAGCGTGAAGAAAGAGCAAAGCTCTTGAGCACGTTCCTACGAATACATATTTGGCATTTAGGATAAATCGATGTCATGAAATTTAGGTTATTTATTAAACGGCCTACCATTTATAACACGTCATATTGATTGTTTGATGTGACGATATGGTAAAAGTTTGGAAAAAGTGGCAATTCTGAAGCGCTCAGCAATATAAACGGACATATTATTAACTTCCCAGTCCATTGGGAAGTTATTGTAATGGGTCCGAAAATCGAAATCAAAATTTTTAACAAATTTTTATGTTTCAAGGTCACTACACTATTTTTACACTATTTTTGAAAAGATGTCTCGCTCTCTCTCTCTGTGTGTGTATGTACGTCATTTCTTTCTAAGACGAAATCTCGAGAATGAAAAATGATATCGACTACGTTAGGGTGCCAATCGACGTAAATATGATCTGAAAGAAGTTTTTTCAAAATCCGTTCAGCCGTTCTTTTTTTTAACCAAATAAACTCCAAAAAAGTAGATTTTACACAATATCTCGCGAATAAAACATTATATAGACTTCGTAGGGGTGTCAATCGAGGCGTATTAACATCATTTTGAGCTGAAAGAAATTTTATCAAAATCGGCCCAACCGTTTTTTTGTCTAAAGAAAAAGACTGCAAAAAATGGATTTTACACGAAATCTCACGAATAAAAAATGATATCGACTTTGTTAGGGTGCAAATAGAAGCATATTGACATCAACAAGATCCGAAAGAAATTTTATCAAAATCGATCAAGCCGTTTTACGAAATCTCGCCCAATAAAATGTTATGAACTTCATTGAGGTGTCTATCTAAGCATGTTAACGTCACTATGATCCGACATAAATTTTATAAAAATCGGTTCAGCCGTTTTTTAAATTTATTGTTAAAAATAAATAATAATTATATTTTAATTATTAAAATGATTACTTTTCTGTGTAATTTCTAATTTAATTATTAATATTCAATATTCAGCAAACTGGGAAGTTCGTCGTGTGGACCTCAAGAGTCGCACTTATGAGTCCCAATTAAAAGTAACTTTTACCTAATAAACGACCCCCCTCACGGCTTGTTTGAACTTACTATCAACACCTAAAATGAATTATTCTAGTTCGCTAGTGCCATATCCCTGCATATGTGTATAAAAAAGAGCTACAAATGTGAAGTTTTGAGGTTCATTATCATTAATCACTACATAATATTTACATTATAGAAACGAACGAGTGAAATGATTTTAGTATATATAAGATTATTATTATGTCTGTTATTATTCACTAGCCAAAAATCTCAAATGAAAACCAACATAAAAGTTTAAAGACATGTTATTTTATTAACAGTAATATAATATAGTAGTTTACATGATTTTAGCTTTTTAAAAATACAGTTTTAATTTTTAGAATCAATTCAAAATAAATATCTGAAACTTTTTTTACTTAAGCTCTTCAGCAGCGTTAAAATAAAAAAAATCTATAGGTGTAGTGTCTGGGCTATTTCCATTGCCGTACGAATAGTTTTGAACAAACAAAATTCGAAAAATAGACAAATCGTTGTATCCTATCTCAATTTTTCACTATTAGCATTAAAAATGCATGGTCGGTTTCTAATACGATCATTTAAATGCAAAATCTACTTTCATAGAACCATGGTAAAATTCAGCACTCAAAGTACTTTTATTTCAAATCTACTGTCGAAGTCGTACGAGAAATTGAGCATACCTATTTTCAAAACGCTTCACTTGTATGTTGCATGCATATAAAAAAAATCTTGCAACTCGATTTTCGCTTTTTTCCGAATGTCTATTTGACGTGAACTTTGAAGTCGTATGTAGTTTTGATAACTTAATACAATATTCTGATATTTTGGCTATATTAAATAATGAGTTTAAAAATGGAAATATAAAACATAAGGTGGAAGTAACGGTGTTATTGGTGGGATAGCGTGTCTCCAATCTAAAATTTGAAAAAAAAATATATTAAAAAAATAAAAAACGTTATATTAACGCACCAAAAAGTAGAAAATTTCTTTCTCTTCTTTAACGTTTAAAAGCGTGGGACACTCGAGTGAAATGAAATATAGGTACACTTAGTTTCTCACGCTTTTAAACCATATAGATGACAAAGAAATTTATTTTATACTTTTTAGTGCGTTCATATAAGCGTTTTTTAATTTTTTTAAATGTATATCTTTTATTAAAATAAGTAAAAAATTGTATTTGCATTTCATAAATTTTATAACAGAAAATGTGTATTTTCATATTTTTATTTATAGGTTTATAAATTTATATGTGTGACTGAGTTTTTATATTCTGCATTTCTCCAAGTATATAAATAAATCGTTTAACTCTGAATGTAAATTATGTGATTACTGTGTAGATAGTTTTAGAATTGTAATATTTTAGAATGTAAAAAAAGTTCAATTTTGAGATATTATACACTTTGTACACAGAACGAGACAGCAAAAAATTCTCTCTACCAGTACAAACAACTAAAGGTACTCAAAATTAACAAATAACATTGTAGTGGATTTTTCCTTTATCTAAATATTACTAAACCACCACATAACATAAAGAAGAAATAATAATAATATAATAATTTTTTGACATGAAATTATACTTTAGGGCCTGTAGCTAATTATGTTTCGTTAATAATAAAGGAAAAAGCCTCAATAAAATGAAAACAAAGTGCTATATTTTGATTTACGCTGCAATTTTATCTTCGCAATAATGTAAAAGGTGAATTTCTCAGAAATGAATTTTTGTGGTGGTTTTATACTCACGGTGCGATTTTCAGTTTTCATGACTATTTGATCATTTTGAAAATTTTAGAGTACCTACCTACTGCAATTAATAATACAAAATATTGATGTAGGTAATTTTATGTTTTCTATTATATTGTTGTCAACGTACGCCACTGAGTATTCCCGGAAAAGGAAGCCAAGTGTAGGTTGGTATATACGATCTGTTATACGCAACCCTATGTTAAGTTCGCCAATGATTAATTTCACTCTGTGGCATTTCATTTCCGGAACACGGCGTCGGTTGATGATGTCGACGGCAACGACGCCGATAGCGTCGCCAGTCGACGTCGGTATACAGTGTACGCTAGCGCCGCTTTGTGGCATGATGCCCAACTAGCGTATCATGTTCAACGAGGTCGACTCTACATTATCGACCTTGAACCGTCTTGTTTGTAGAGTTCACGAAAAATAATACGAGACGAAAGGGTTCACTACTTTGTGTGAAAGTGGAATTTTATATAAAAATGTTTGATACGAATTGTGCAACAATTTAAAAACGGCAATTTGATAATAAATCAGGTACTTACCTAATAGGAAAAATTAGTTTTAGTCCTTGGAGATGGATTTATTATTGTTGACATTTTTGTAAACGCATAGTGTCACAGTTTTTATCTTTTTTGTCGTTATTAATTTTGTATTCGTAGGTATTGTTTAAAAAAATATATATTCAGCTATTACTATAATATAATAAGTAGGTACTTATTTTTATATAAAAAAAATATTAACAATTTTTTCTAATATTCAACAACAGTATTCAAAAAACTCGGGTCGCAGTGCCAAAACCCTGCCGACAATATAGTGTATTTGCTAATTATACAGGCATTGTGCTGGTATTATGTGAACATAAGTTTGTTTTTGGACAAAATAAAAATTTAACCCCTTAATAGATCCCTTAAAATTAAATTTTTTTTCTTGATTTCAATATTATTATCAATGCAACCTCTTTACCAAATTAAATACACTCTTTATTAGTAAGTAAATCACTATCCGCAAACTAGTGTTTTCATAAAATTTGTAAGTCCGGTTCTATCGGACCGATTTTATATAAATTTTAGCACCACATTTTAATCTTTACTAAAGGGTTAAATTTCAATTTTGAAACGATTCGGACAATTTTTTTGGTATTTTTGGGCCCAATAGTGTATGTGCCATATGGCATATACACTAATAATTATTATTCTTTGAATACTTAGCCATGACGAATTAATATTATCTTTTACTTTAATTATAAAATGGTCCCCATTCTAGAAAAAAACCACATAAACCAGTGCAGTGCTGATAATTTATAAATGCACTGGATTATTATAGCAGTTTGATTATTTATTATTTGCAATGCAGTACATTTATGAGACCCTTTTGTCAAATAAAATATTGTTACTGTCAGAATGAGTCAGACATGAAATATTACATCAACAATCAAAAAGTACAGAATATTTAATTAAACAGTTGTTTGCATTAAAAAACGCAAATAAATAATGAATGCATTAAAATGATTGCTCATGCTAAGTTTGAAAATAGGGGAACTACTTACAAATAGCTGCAATAAAAATAATGTAACGCGAAGTTGAGACTTTTGTGAAATGAAAAATTTAATTTAATGTTAGCTCCGGGGCGGAGCGACCACAACAAAAGTCCGTCTGGAATAGAGCTATGCGCACAATACCAAAGGGTTAGGTGCATAAATTCATTTCAGTGACATTTATCAATCAACCAAAAATGTGCAAACAACTACCGAAAGCGTATATTTATGTGTTAGGGATGAGTGAAGAAATAATAACTATCTGCTTTTGAAATCATTGAACTTATTTATATATTGATTTATTTATTTATTTACATAGTAGTGATTTGCGAAACTGTTACTATTTGATAACAGGTATACAACTCATAATTATTACTCTTGTATAAACAGTAACTGCTGAAAAATAAAAGTACATTGTATACCTTTTGTAATAAAAATCACGGATAAAATTTTGTTGAAGAAATAAAACAAGAAAGTATTTTCACCGAAAAACATTAGATATCTTAAAATATTACTGATGAGTCAAACAACGGAACCAGTTATTTTCTATAAAAGTTACTAAATATTAGTGTTATTTGGTCATAATTATACCGGGTGGTGACCGTGACTGCCGAACATAGGAATATGTAAAATCAAACTTCCGTAATTTCCTGCTTCCCTAATTATTTTAGCCAAAAAATCTTCAAATAAAAGTTTTACAACATGACATTTTGCATCTAAATTAATAAACAAAATTAATTTTGCATGCTTTGAAACCGCAGAAATTTGATATGAAATTGTCGAAAATTTCTTCAAAAATAGATAGCGATAGCTATAATAATATGCATTCCCGTACAGTGAAAAAAACGTTATCATTTGGTTTAAGTTCCATGGCTATCGGTATTTTTATTTCTGAGATCGTTTTCGACATTTTCATATTAAATTTCTGCCGTTATAAAGCATGCCAAATTTGTTTTGTATATTGACTTAGATGTAGAATTTCATGTTCTAAAACTTTTATTTGAATATTTTTTGCCTAAAATATTTAGGGAAGCAGAAAATTACGAAAGTTTGATTTTACATGTTAAAGTTCTATGTTCGGCAGTCACGGTCACTAGTCTCCACCCGGTATAGTTTTAAATTATATTTATTAATTACAGATGATGATAATAATTGCAAACATGCTTTGGAAATGTATTTCGTTTCAGATTTTAGATATTTTAAATTTTAATATTAATTAAATTCATGAATATTGAAATAAAAAAGTCATGGGGTGTTATAGGACACCCGACAGAAGCTATGCTTCTTAGGCATTGTATATGAAATCGAATTTATTTACATATAAAAGCTATAGAAACTATAGCAACAATACGCGCCTAGCCAATAAGATGCGTTGTTTCGCCGCGTTCGAAGGCGCCGTCGTGACGTTTTTTTATAATTTAGGTCCCCTATGCCATTAACGTGCGTTAAGAAGCATATAGCTTCAACAAATTGAAATTAGTGTGCAGAAACAAAAATATTGATGTGCAGTACGCAGAAATATGAATAGTGTTTTTACGCATGATCTCAACTAAATGCCATCGTATCGTCAACATTTTTTTTTTTAGGAATTATAGTAATTTATGAAACAAGTGGCGATACGAGCCTAAGGTTATGTTGCATTTATACCAGAACGAGTGTGTGTTTACCGCGCGAGCCGAACTTAACAGAGCATTGTAACATCGTGACTGTCAAATTCGTCACTTTAGGACACGCGTTACATACAATATTTTTTGCAACAACTGCTTCAAAAGTTCAATTTTAAGCAAATAAAACACAATTTAGATACATATTTTATTAGTGACATTATAGCAAAGTAATCTCTAAAGTACTTTATTAAGCACGTGTGTTTTAAAGTAAAACAAAACAGCATTACTTTATAGCACGAAGTGTGTTAAAATTTACTTCAAACACTACCGTTCGAAGGTATCATAAAGAATCACTTTTCAAACGGTACACAGCCATCTAAAATTGTACTTTTGATGAAAGTGTTGCAAAAAATTCTTTATATAACACATGCACGCTTTTAGTGTTTTTTCGTATCAGTTTTGCGGACTTTAATTGGCCGTTTATTGACAAGTGACGTTATGATACATTATGAAACGCTTTTCGATGAATAATGGAAAAACATTTGAAAAACCCGTTATCTTATGAACATTTTGTACCTCTTTTTGGTGTTATAAATAAAATATGGTTACTATGGTAACGAAGTGATTAAATATTGTATCGAGCCCAATGTTTTTATTATGAGATGTACTTCTGTCAGTGACATAAAATTATTCAATTAAAGTCTAAAACCATGCATGTGTTATATAAAGTATAGTGTGCAACACGTATGCTAAATATTTATGCGTCAGGCGCGATGTTTTCAGAACTCGTATTCGGTTCGCGATGCTCACTCGCCAAGGCTCGTGAGCGCTCTCCTACTACTCGTGCTGAAAACATCGCGCCTGAAGCATAAAGATGTATTTAGCATACTAGTCACACAATATACTATTAAATTATTCGCTTCTGTTCATTACAAGGACCTATATAAATTAACAATAAATTAATATATTGATCCTTTTTGAGCCGTTTCTGTGCATGGACGTAAAATTTTATAGGATTTTAGATAAGAGTTAAATCATCCCTTTGTCGTTAAACAGAACATTCAAAACGTTGTATGGCGGTAGTTGGGGTGTTGTTATCGGCTAGTAAAGGGTTGTTTGTTTAGTGGCATATTACTACCGATATAAATATTTACATTTTGGGTATAAAGTGGATGCAAATTAACTGTGAAATAATGCTATAGTATGCATTATTATACAAACATAGGCATTACATACAGTCAGTGTTGACTTAACAAATTTTTTCAAATGTCATTCATTTTGTGCGACGATTTTCAATGTTAAAAAAATAACGCATGATTAAAAGTGAGTTTAATATATAATGCAAATCGAAACATAATAAGCCAAATTTTGGAAAATTGTTGAATTTACAAGGTGCATACTATAGATCGGGATGTCTAGAGAGACGAAGTTTTGAGGCTACATTAAAGTATCAAATTTATCGTAGATAGAAGTAATTGACTCAAAATGAGTTCTAAAAATAAAAGAGGGTATATTTTTTCTTGCAACAAAGTTTTTGTTCCGGTTGACACGATATCGCGCGAACTATTGCCAATTGACTTGAAGCTTTACCACCAAGAATATTAATCATTGTATAAACTATGAAAATTACGATCCATGATGTAATTTTTTAACGTGAAAAAACGTGTCCAATTTTGTAAATCTATATTTTCTAGATATGTCAACGAACGACCAAAACATTTGACGGGAGGTCACGCGTCATGAGCAAGCAAATATTTCCTTATTTTAAATTTTATGCAAACTTGTTAAAAATATTCCTCTAAAAAAAGTAAAAAAAGCTCTAAATTAACTTTTCAGACACATTAGTATAAACGAGACTAAGGAGAATTTCTTTTCCTCTTTTTTTAAAGGAATAATTTTAATAAGTTTACATAAAATTCAAAATAACGAAATATGTATATGCTTTAGAAACAAATGATCAAAGATAACCTAAAAAAACGTCTGCGAAAAATTAAAAATAAAAGTGTCGTATAGAAAAAAGCATGGCCTGGAATTTTCATCATTAAACTTTTTTTGTAAAACCAGCCGTTAATGAGATACTCGCAACAATAGAGAAAAAAACACGAATTTTTTGCAGTACAAAAATAACTTTCCTTGACTGAGCTTTTGTTGTAGGCCCACCTTAAGGATAAACTAAATCATGAATTATGCATTTTTATTTTTAATTTATTGACAAATATTTTTACCCATATTCACTTTTATTGTCCGATTAACCGTTTGGAGTCCAGAGGCGAAAACACAGCGATGAGTTCATTTTTGGGGTGGTTTTTCGCCAAAAAAGGGATGAAGGGGCATAGGAGACCCTAGGACTTTTAATATGTTTTCCCCACATTCTATACAATATTTGCACTAATTTTGAGAAAAACATTTTGGCTTCTGGGTTTTGATAAAATTTTGTCAACGAACCCAAAACTGATCGGCCTAGAAATCGAGGACGTTGGCATGATAATTTCCGAGAATTTTAATATGTTGTTCCCTGTGGTGAATAAGGTCACTATATATAAAAATTTAGCTTTACCTACATAAAATATTTCCAGATTAAACCTTAAATCCTGGCCTATTATAGCAGGAGTTATTTGGCATAAATAGATGAATTATAGCAAACTGATACATCTTAGTTTCTTAAAAATAAAATCCTAAAAAAGTGTTTTCAGCGCAAAAATTATATTTTGTAATGAATTTATAGTATTATGTACATTTATGAAATTATGACATATTATGCACATTGCACAATGTTTTTGTTTATGTTTATACACCTAGAAATATAGAAATATTTACTGGTCAGTTTTATATTTTGCTTCTTGAAAGTAATCATTGTTTTGAAGTTAGATCGTAAAAAACAACATAAAATATATAGGACGTTCAAAATGTGTCTTATATCAAAGAGAGACAAGTGAATTTAGGAAGAAAGGAAAAACAAACAGAAAATAGAAAACCTTTAACAATGACCTCGTCTTTCTAAAAAGACTCGAATCTTTCACTACAAAAGTTTCAACAACTTTTGAATGTATTCAATTGAAATTGTATTAAATATCCAGACAAGAAGACGACAAGAACGTTTCTCCTGCACTTCTCTTTTCTGATATAACTCTGTATGTGTGTTTATGTGTACCTTATTTGTGCAAAGACGTGTCACTAGGGCTGAGATTGCTTATCGATATAACTAAGTATATATTTTTTATTGTCGTCAAAAGAACGACCGAAAAATTACTGTATTTTTCGCCCGCTTTAAGACCCTCAAATTAAAAATTATGTGTCAAATGATTAGTTGTGACGAGACAATGACAGAAAATATTACAATAATTATTAAATAGACAGAAGCCATTCCACATAAACAAATACTTTTCTTAACGTAATCAGTCGGCGAACATGTCATCGTGATGTTATATTTAATAATTATTATATTATAACCACAAAAAACTCAACTCTCATTGTTGTATTTAGAAAATATTACATTGAGCATATTATTGGGTTTAGAAATACAGGTGGTCAAAGATGTCTCAAGTATGACAATAATTAGATTTTTACTTCATTTACTTCACTAAGCAATCTAAAAATCATATTTGCTAAATGGAAGGGTGACCACTTTGACCGTCTATGTTTCTAAAGCAACCATAACCTGCTCAACTTAATTTTTCTGTGATTATAGTGAATAGTCTTATTTTAACTAATTATTTGACATATAATTCGGTTCGAAATTCAAGAACCTGAAACGGGCATTTTTTCGGTCGTTCTTTAAACAATATTTCTCAACCGGTGTTCCTGGAACAATTGCCATATTTAATTCAAGCAATTGTTTGCAAGTATTAAAATTGAGAGACGTTGGGGAGTGACTTACGCTGGGTTACATAACGCATTGTTAGAAAATCTGAATTGACAATGTCGACTAAGACTTCGATTGTCATTATATAATATTATGTAATTACATTTTTTTATATGCAGAAACAGTCGAATGTTGTCAAACTTTTCATTAGGCATGCAGAACATTAAACTGCACCTACTCAAAGAAAACAAATAACTGATCTAGATACAAAAATATCGCTTTTAAAGCTAAATTTTATTCATAATGCCTAGAAAAATGTTTCAATAATATGTTAAATACATGTTTAAAAAAATCGTTTCAATCGATGAGTTATTTTTTGAGCAGGATCAATAATTTAAATTCTAAACTGCTTTTCTTATCAAGAAATATACTATAATATGTGGTCAAAATCTAAGGACATTATTAAACCTGATTTTCTGATCATGCAACCCAACATTTATCTTGAAATTCATCAACCCAGGATGTTGTTACTCTAACGATACGCTTTGAGTTAAAAATAAAAGGATCATATTTGTTTTGTTAACAAAATTAACAGAATGTTGCCCAGCCCTACATGTAACACAAACATGGGATTTTAACATAGATCAAAGAATAAGTTACCATTGACATATAAAATATTTGGAGAATTAACATAATTTCAGCGACAGGAAAAATAACATTATAGAATCTCAAATTTTGACATGTTCACGTTGGCTCCCAATCACTCCCAATCGTGAACAGCATCACGGTCATGAGTCAACGTTGGCACCAACATTAGCTCCAATATATATTATAAATATAATCGTAATGCTTTATGCAGTACACATCATTTGAGTGTTTATATAGTTTTTGTAACCGACTGCGAAAATATATTAATAAAATCTTTGAAAATACACTGAAAAAAAACTAGAGTACAGTTTTATAAAACCACGGTGCAAGTGAAATTTTTTGCCGTAGATAACTTTAAACACTTTTAACTCGAAATCGCCAAAAGTATATAAAATTTTGTTTGCGTGGTTTAAACTCTGCAAAGCTAAAAGTGCACACACCGCTAAGTTTTGACACTGTATGATAGTAAAATATTAAAATAAAAAATAAATAGCGAAAATATAGGTACCTAATCAAAATAAAATAAATATCAAATGAAATATGGAATAGGTTAAAAAATAAACTAAAATTAATGGTGTCGCCCAGGTTCGAATCAGCGACCTACTGCGTATAAAGCAGCTGCGATACCCCTATGCCACGCGGCCGGTTGTGTCTACTGCTATAAAATGATACACCAAGTATGTATTTGGGATGACGCAGTGTTCTGCAGTAGTGTTGGGATATATACATTATACGCGATTCTTCAATTGGACGTGACGTGACCTCGACGGAAAAAAACAAGCCTAAAAAGTATCACTTAAAAATCATTCTAAACAAGTAAATGGTTAATTGGAAGTTTTTCTTTTAATACCTACATTCTGTATGAGAGGTAGTAAATTATCAGTCACCAATGTTATGTGTAGGATATACAACACTAGTCTTCGTATACTTAAGTCTCCTAGCCCCCTATTTCTAGTATGCGCTACTTTTATAAATTATGACAAAAGCTTTTACTGATAGAACTGCCTTGCATCCGCCGCTCACCATAAATGGAGGATTTAAAAAGCTCGAGTATCCGGATTTTAGTGACAACAACACCGGGAGCACTAAACACAGGTAAACTATCTTCAAAAAAACTGGTCAAGTGCGAGTCAGACTCGCGCATCGAGGGTTCCGTACAATAAAACAGCTCTATACAGTGCAATTTAATTTGAAAGAAATAAATTCTAATTCTAATTATATGCCTAATTTTCCGTTTTTGTATGGGGACTCTCCTTAATTTTTAATTTTTGTTTTTTTTTATTATTTGTTAGAGTATCCACCATAATGACACATATTCTGTGAAAATTTCAACCGGTTACCTGTTACGGTTCAAAAGATACAGCTTTTTATTTGTAGGACAGACAGACGGCGTAGGCTTTGTAATAGGGTTCTAGTACGGAACCCTAAAAACGTGCAGGCAAAATGCACTATGTACACACGGGGTATATGGACATAAAATATAAATATCACGAGATTGCATAATTCTATACGAACTACGAAGCTTTAAAACTGGAAAATGAGCTCAAATTGTACATTAATTAGTGTTGTTATATTGTTGATTTCAAATGTTAGCCAGTGAATGAAAGTTAGGTGGCCAAATGAATTTTTACTATAATATTTAAGACAGTATGAAAAATGGAATGTATATTTTTTCAGTCTTCATGTCTTTCTTATTCCGTTCTTATTCGTTTTATTGTCAAACTGAAAGTTGTTGAGGCTTTGGAAATGTTCTAGAATTTTTTTAAAAACTTTCGAACGATATCGAAAATATTAGAAAACCCTCAATTCCTTGTAAATAATTGATCTAGAAACTTTTGGAATGACTTAATTAATTCAGAAATGGTCTGTAATTTTGGGGTAGCTTCAAAAGTTATTAGAATTTTTGGATTGTTCGTGTCCTTACTTATAGCAGACAGTAGGGCATAAAAAACTTTCGGAAGACCCTACGGGTTCTCAAAACATTCTAGAAACAATTTTACAGCAAATAGTAGTGGATGATGTTATTAAAAGCATCATACACTTCAGACTATCACCAGTTTTGTGTTAAGCTAGTAATTATTTTTTCAGCCAAACAAAATCAATATTTCAAAACATATTTTAAGATGAAATAGTATCGATAACTCGATCGATAATTATCATATATTCATAGATCACAGAAAATGTGTGAGTGATCGATCCATATTTATATCCAGCTGACCTACGTATTTAAGGTGAAATAATACATTTGTAATTGGCGTTGACTATCAGTTGTGCTACTAATCTGTAATTTGAAACATTCTGCCGCTCGCGCCTTTGAATATCAGTAACATAATTTAAAAAAACTCGGGTCGCAGTGCCAAACCCTGCCGACAATATAGTGTATTTGCTAATACAGGCATTGTGGCATTAAATTATGTGAACTTAAGTTTGTTTTTTGACAAAATAAAAAATTTAGGTAGCCCCTTAATACATCCCTTAAAATAATTAAATTTTTCTAAATTTCAATATTAGACATGGATTTTATCAGTACACGCAATTAAATACACCCTTCCATAAGTAAATCCGTATCAACAAACTAGTGTTTTCATAAAATTTGAAAGTCCGGTCCTGTCGGGCCGATTTTATTAAAATTTTAGCAGCACATTTTAATCTTTACTAAAGAGTTAAATTTCAATTTTGAAACGATTCTGACAAATTTTTCGGTATTTTTGGGCCCAAAAACTTTTTGGAACCCCTAAATACAACCCTGAAAATGGTCCGATCGGGCCCATTTTAAATAGGCTTCTTGCGGTGATGGGTTCCAATGTGTGTACCAAATTTCGTTTCAATCGATTAAGTCTGTCGAGAGTTATCGTGTACACACATATATATATATATAATATATATATATATATATATATATATATATATATATATATATATATATATATATATATATATATATATAAATAACTACATACATATATATATATAAACATTTTTAAAAATGGTGCCAAACTGTTCAGGAGGGTATGAAACGTCGAGAAATTTTGGTCCGACCCCTAGGTCCCGCCTTCCGACCGACGCCAATAGTGTATGTGCCATATTCTATGGCAAATACACTAAAAACTCGGGTCGCAGTGCCAAACCCTGCCGACAATATAGTGTATTTGCTAATATAGGCATTGTGGCATTATTATGTAAACTTAAGTTTGTTTTTTGACAAAATAAAAAATTTAACCCCTTAATACATCCCTTAAAATAATTAAATTTTTATAAATTTCAATATTAGACATGGATTTTATCAGTACACCCAATTAAATACACCCTTCCATAAGTAAATCCGTATCAACAAACTAGTGTTTTCATAAAATTTGAAAGTCCGGTCCTGTCGGGGCGATTTTATTAAAATTTTAGCAGCACATTTTAATCTTTACTAAAGAGTTAAATTTCAATTTTGAAACGATTCTGACAAATTTTTCGGTATTTTTGGACCCAAAAACTTTTTGGAACCCCTAAATACAACCCTGAAAATGGTCCGATCGGGCCCATTTTAAATAGGCTTCTTGCGGTGATGAGTTCCAATGTGTGTACCAAATTTCGTTTCAATCGATTAAGTCTGTCGAGAGTTATCGTGTACACACATATATATATATATATAAATATATATATATAAATATATCTATCTATATATATAAAACAGTTCCGTTACTGACTGATTGATTGACTGACAGACAACGCCCAGGTCAAACCGCTGAAGATATAAACTTGAAATTTGGACAGTAGGTTCCTTTTGTGACGCAGGCACCCACTAAGAAAGGATTTTTCGAAATTCAACCTCTAAGGGGGTTAAATAGGGGATGAAAGTTTGTATGGAAATTCGTCGTTTTTGAAGTTAGAAGCATGACATTTTGCACAGGAGTTTCTTATATAACGTAGGTGAGCACTAAGAAATTTTTTTTTGAAAATCCATCCCCTAAAGGGGCTAAAAAGGGGATGAAAGTTTGTATGGAAGTTCGTCATTTTTAAGTTAGAAACATGACATTTTGCACAGGAGTTCCTTATATTACGTAGGTGAGCAAAAAGAAAGGATTTTTAAAAATTCATCCCCTAAGGGGGTTAAATAGGGGATGAAAGTTTGTATGGAAGTTCGTCATTTTTAAGTTAGAAACATGACATTTTGCACAGGAGTTCCTTATATTACGTAGGTGAGCAAAAAGAAAAGATTTTTAAAAATTCATCCCCTAAGGGGGTTAAATAGGGGATGAAAGTTTGTATGGAAGTTCGTAATTTTTTAAGTTAGAAGCATGAAATTTTGCACAGGAGTTCCTTATATAACGTAGATGAGTAATAAGAAAGGATTTTTGAAAATTCCTCCCTTAAAGGGGTTAAATAGGGGATGAACGTTTGTATGGAAGTTCATCATTTTTGAAGTTAGAAGCATGAAATTTTGCACAGGAGTTCCTTATATAACGTAGGTGAGCAATAATATGTATTAATAAAATTCGATCCGACGAGCGAAGCGAGTGTGTAATGTATTATTAATATTCGAGTGAACGAGCGAAACGAGTGAGTAATGTATTAATAAAATTCGAGCGAACGAGCGAAGCGAGTGAGTATTGTATTATTAATATTCAAACGAACGAGCGAAGCGAGTGTGTAATGTATTAATAAAATTCGAGCGAACGAGCGAAGCGAGTGAGTAGTGTATTAATAAAATCCGAGCGAACGAGCGAAGCGAGTGAGTTATGTCTTATAAAATTCGAGCGAATAAACACCACCAGCCCGGCTTCGTTTCCCAGGAGGAGAATTTCTCGAGGAGGGGGATAATAAATCAAATCGAAATATACGTGGGCGAAGCCACGGGTAACGGCTAGTATATACATACATATATATCTAAACATTTTTAAAAATGGTGCCAAAGTGTTCAGGAGGCTATGAAACGTCGAGAAATTTTGGTCCGACCCCTAGGTCCCGCCATCCGACCGACGCCAATAGTGTATGTGCCATATTATGGCAAATACACTAATAAGTACTAAAAAAACTTATGCTGGGTTTATCGTACAATTTTATTTTTTAAGCATGCAGTTATATGACGGTTGCTATAGCAGCGATCAACATTTTGCGAAAATGAAAACGCAGCAACCAATGAGCACGTAGCAATCAAAAAAACTTAACAGCGTGATAAAAAAAAACAGCCTGTTAAAATTGTACGATGAACCCAGCATTAGTGTCTTCTATAAAATTGACTCAACTGTTCAACGATTGATTCTACATTAATGGGAGTCACTCGATAATAATCTATTAAAATAAATGTCACACGTTTTCGAGCTCCATGAGCTTTGTATATCAGTATAGATGTATGCACAGCATGTTGCATAGATACAATGTTTCGCATTTCATTAATGACTATAAAATACACAACATAGACAAAGACAGAACACGTGAGGGGAAAGAGAGAGATAAATGTTTTCCTGTCTCGAGATCAATGGGTCTGCAAGTAAAGATAACGTCAGCTTTAGAGGTAAAATAGCTGACGCTAATGTTTAACTTGCGAGGGTTTGCATCCTAAGTATATCGAAATATCATTTACTGCCAAACTATACCTACGTCCTATAGTTCATGTTAATGGACCATTTCTAATACACACTCTGTTTACACAAGAAGCTTTAAAGCTCGGGTTATCAACGCGTTTTTGTTCGGATGCGTTGTCTGCCTTCAGCTCATTTTTTAACTGCAGTTTTTAAAGAAGATGAGATGTGATCTCAAATGAAAAATCTTTTTTGCCATACCCACTATAAAATAGCTGCTTTACATGCATGTATGTAAAACGTGACTTTTAACAGGCCGGTGTGCGTGAAGGTATCTTTCTCACACAAGTGTGGGAAATCAAACCATTTCCATTGTGATTTATGTTTATTCGCCCTGATCCGCTCGCTATTACCTACTGACATCTATAAATTACTCTCAGCCAACTAATTGAAGTGAAGTTGGCGACACAAAATGAACTGTCAAAGAATTTTGAAAATACTGAAAATAAAATGAAAAACAGCTATTTTATAGTGGGTATGGCAAAAATACCATATATATCTCATGCGTAATTACATGACTCGTGTGACTATTAAAACTCGCTATCGCTCGTTTTAACATACTGTCACTACTCGTCAGTAATATACCTCATTACGCTACTAGATATACAATCTACTATTATTTATGACATTCAGGAGACTCATAAGCTTTTCTAAGATATAAATATATTATTGATTGCATTTTTTCAAAGCGTATTATAACTATTTTCAAACTATATTATAAGTATTTCGCATTGATCTATAAATGAATTTTTTTTTGTCCTACCCTTAATGAAATAGTTGCTTTTCATGCATGTATACCGGCCGTAAAATGATCCATTTCAGGTTGGTGACGGGCCGGGCGGTAAAGTAATATTTTGTCAATTTAATATTTTTAATAACAAATAAATGTAAAGTTCAAAAATTTTAATATTTTACATCACTCTAACTGGAGGCGAACCTGCGATCTTGTGAACAGTACACAATACAGATAAACGGCACGCTACCCACATAATCACGGACGACTACGCGTGTGACAGCTTAGAGAAGCTAACTTGTACATAATGTGTGCAGTATATCTATTCATTATTTAAGTTAAGTTTGCTACACATGAGAAATGTCAAAATTAAATAAAAAATGAGTGCTGAAAATATTGAAAATACTGGAAATGAAGACAAAAGCCTCTATTTTATATAGGGTGTGGGACAAAAAATACAGTGTGTATCTAGGACGAAATGCGATTTTGACACGTTTGACTGTGACAAGCGTCACAGTGGTCAAAATCATCGTTATTACGCCCTAGATACACATTCTACTAAATTGGATGTTTCATAAATCCAATAATAAGAAAATTTTAACTTAATTTCAAAAACTCTGCATTCTACATATTATTTTTTTATCACTTTTTTGACGGAAAAATCTTAAAAATTTTCAATAAACCTCTTTCATAAGTATAGCCTAATTTTGCACGGAAATTAAAATAATAGAATAAAATAAAATACCTAAACATGAGATTAAAGCATGATAGTAGTCTACTGAAAATATTCAATATTTCAGATGTTTTGCAAAATGCAAATAACTAATATTAATTATACCTAATATTAGTTTATTATTTGTGGTCCACAATGTTTCATTATATCTAGTTCACTTGCTTGAACGCCCGATAAACATTCAGTCACTGGTTTGATTATAAACCTAGAGAATATACACTAATTAATAAGAATTAATTAATAAGAAAAACACTTCCAAAGTTATTAAATTTTATTAAAAAATTATGATCGCTTTCGACTATGTAGTCATTTTCAGATTGATGTTACAAATTTATAATCGTTATTTTATTATGTGTGAATCGTTATTCGGTCAGTCTAGTGAATTATAATATACTAAACTATAAATTATTAAATTCTAACAATTTAAACATTATGCTTTGAGAACATTATATAAATAGCTGAAAACACTAATTATCTAAATTGAAATGCCTAATTATCTCTTCTATTGTGTTGAAAATAAAATTTAAATTTTTATCTCCATTTTAAAAGGACAAATTATTTTTATAAATCTCAATCTTTTCTAATTCGTTATCTTTTTTATGTAAAATTTTGAAAAAATTGTTCGTGTCATGTTTGTGTCATTGTTCTGTATCTGTTAGGTGTAAGGCGAAACTAGATTTGTGATTATGAATTATCTTTAATGTGCTCAGCTATTCTTATATAAGGTACCTAATATCGCCATTACAAGTTACAATTTTTCATAAATTAATTTATTTCAAATTATTTGTTTAGACCGTACTATAACAGTTCTGCAGCTCGAACATCGGCAAGTACGAGATAACTCGTTCTTTCGCAAAGTTATCGAAGTTATATCAGATCAAGTTACTTTGGACCAAAATTACTGTGGCGGAATCTCCTCAAATGACGTCCTTAAGGTGAAAATTTCGTTAAAAATGTGAGTAATTTTGGTCCAGAGTATCCTGACCTTATATACTTTCGATAATTTTACGAAAGAACGCGAGTAATCTCGAGTGCCCATAGTTTTATGAATGGTAACTGCGATAGCAGCATTAGGATCGTCACGAAGTTACATATTATATCTGCCCTTTCAGAAGACGGGCGTGATAAGCTTTATGTTATACTGCAGATATTTGGGAGTTTTACTTCATCGCAATAAGATGTATTATGTATTTAAATGGCATGTTTTTTCACTTTATGTTAAAATTAAAATTGTGGTAGTGTAAAACTGACTTGAACGTGAAGGAAACATGGTATGATAAGCTTCATATTAATATAAAATACTTCACATAGAATATACACAAATACAATAAAATATAGAAGGCTGTATAATAATGTGTAGTACTTCTACTTGAGACTTTATCAATGCACCCTCCGCAGAACAGTAATCAACTTCGGTACCACGGCTGATATCTGTTTGCATTCGTTGCAATAAGCACTTTATTTTCAACTTTCCATGTTATTGATATTTATAACTTCCTTTGCATAATTTACTGAAATGAAATGAAAGTTATGACAAAGATTTTAATGTTCACTTGCAGACGACAGTAACTACGGTGCTCAAATAGCAAATTTATTGACATTAAACTTCCGTTTTTACTCTGCTTATTCATCAATAACGATAATAATAAGTTGACTATTGTCCATAGTTTAATATGTGTTAAGACAAATATTTATTAAGAAAACAGAATAATTAATGTATAGAACTACTTTCGACTTATCAAGGACGTATTATTATTTGAAAATTTTCGATTATAGCACAGTTGATTAAGATCAATCGAAAAAGTTCCTCAAATTCGAATTTTAGAAATTCTAAACAGGTTTTAATTACGAGTTCTTAAAACTTTAAACGTAAATATACATATATTTAATCTTAATTTATTAGTTACAGCCAATTATATAAAATTAAGAAAGACGTTTGTGGTTTAAATATTAGGCTCGTTTATATTTTCCAGTTCTTTGTTTGATTAATTTGACCGCACGCTTCTTCCATTCAGACGAAACATAATTCTTCGGTACCCGTCTTAAAAATTAAATATTAATAAAGTTAAGTCACGCGGGAGTACAAATTATAATTTGTATGCATAGGTATTCGTGCATACGGAGGGATAAACGAGGGCTACAAAGGTGTACTAGGTACAGTAGGGGGTGTGTATAGGTACTGATTAATGGGGATGACATCTGTTACCCTCCTGACGAATAGTTGAACAGCATAGCCTGTTGTCTGACGCTCGATTAATCACTGCAACGCCGGCAAGTGCCATTGTTTCCTCGCTGACATAATTGATGGAGGCTGACAATGGACAACGCGAAACTGTAGCGGACTACTTGTTATATCTGCACTCTACATACTCCTGTATATGAGTTGTCTGAATATGGACTCGCTAGTCGTGCTACGTATAAAGTCGGGTCCGTTCAATCGTATGGAGCTTCTACGTCACTCTCACAGCGCACAGTGGAATCATATTATTAATATCAAGGTATCGTGATCAATAAATTATAATTTAAAAAAACTAAAAAACACGCTTTAATGAACTAAAAAGTAAAAAACAATTAATTTTATTGTAAAAAAGCGTGGGGTGGTATGAAAATTTGATGCAAAGCACCCCACGCTTTTTTACAATAAAATGAATTATTTTTTACTTTTTAGTTCATTAAAGCGTGTTTTTTAGTTTTTTTAAATTATAATTTATTTTTGCTTTTTAGTCCTTGCGATCCTGGTCAGGATAATGGGACAAACTTATGGAATTATTGTATTGTAATCGGTCCTTGATAAGTGTGCAAAGTTTCAGTTCAATCTGAAATTTTTTGCTTTTTTTTAGTTCTGGAGATCCTGGTCAGGATAATGGGCAAACTTATGGAATTATTGTATTGTCATCGGTGCTTGATAGGTGTGCAAAGTTTCAGTTCAATCTGAAGTTTTTTGCTTTTTTTTTAGTCCTGGAGATCCTGGTCAGGATAATGGGACAAACTTACTGAATTATTGTATTGTCATCGGTCCTTGATAAGTGTGCAAAGTTTCAGTTCAATCTGAAGTTTTTTGCTTTTTTTTAGTCCTGGAGATCCTGGTCAGGATAATGGGACAAACTTATTGAATTATTGTATTGTCGTCGGTCCTTGATAAGTGTGCAAAGTTTAAACTAAATCTGACCGTTCAAAGTTGGTCAAAATCAAGTTCAAAGAAGTCGGTTACAAACTGACAAACAAGCAAGCAAGCAAGAGCAAGCAAGCAAGCAAACATACAGGTGAAGCTAATAAAAGCGTGTTAAAAACTCGTGCTTCAAATATTACTCATATCTAAAAAGAAATGTTCGAGGTATAAAATGGTACAAATACAATAGAATTAGTGTGCGGCCGAAGGAGTTTTTTAATAGAAGCCAAACTTTGGTCTTTTTCTCACGCTTTGCTGAAGTCGTAATGTATAATGCTACAAAATTAATTGTAATATTTCTGAAAGGACAAATAAAGTGTGAATTTCCGCGATGATACCGGCGCGGCTACCTTATAGTTACGTCTTTTCAGAACTCCCGTCTTCTGAAAAGACGTAACTATGGTAACCGCGCTGGTATCGTCTTTTCTGAAGACGGGAGTATAATAGTTGGTTGAGGCTTTCGCGGCCAGTTGATGAGCTGGTGTTCTCCTGATTCGGGTCTGTAGGCCGTCGTTGGTTGGAATTGCTTCCTAACGTTTCGCTAGCACGAGTGGCGAGCTTCTTCAGAGGTCCTTCCATCTCATCGGAGATGGAAGGACCTCTGCTAGCGAAACGTTAGGAAGCAATTCCAACCAACGACGACCTATAGACCCGAATCAGGACAACACCAGCTCAGTTATAATAGTGCTAAACTAATGAAAATTTGACCATTATTTACAGAATTATATTTAGTCCTGTGCAAAGCAGTTTCAAAGAAGAATGAAGATGGAACGTCTCCTTTGTTAAGTGGGACTAGTTCGCTGGAACATGTCCGCGGAACTATCTAGTTTCACTGTTTCACGGGCACATTACGTTGAAGGAAAGAAAAGATTGAGACATTTCCTAATCTTTTTTTAGTTTTAATTGTTATAGGGAACTTTGCAACCTTTCCTTTTCCCTGATCACTTTTATATAAAAGTGTTTAAAACCAGATAAATGATTCCCTAGGTCATGGGTTTTATTGGTACTTATGTAGTCAGATTTTGTGATGAAATAGGAACTATCTAAGATGCATTCTCGGGAAAGATAGGACATCTCCGACAGAGAACATGGTTCTTGGAACTATACAGGTCCATTACTACTCAAGTATAATTGTATGAGTTATCCAATGGTTCAATCAAAATAACTAGTTGCAGTTTTAGAAACAATTTAAATTCAGTTGAACAAGTTGTATGAATAAAATCGGATTTTCTTTAGTGAATTGTGTCTAAAATAATGTTTGGTATTACATTACTGGGTATAGGTATGCATTTTATTTGAAGTATTGTATCTTCAAACTATACATTTTAATGTAACTTCCTTTGATACTTTTATGTCAGATATAAAACTGTGTAATATTCGAAAATCAACCTCTGTAAAACCTACCCAAAGTTTTATGTTACAGACAGTAGGGTTCTTGAAAAAAAAGAATGATAATGATCGTTCACGTCATAAATGTTAAATTAAGAACCAGATTTGCATTTACACGAATTGTTGGAATGGAAATTAATCAAAAAGTAAATAAGGAACATTTTTATTACAAGCACAAGAAAGAGAAATAAAATCATAAAATGTCAAAAGTTCATTGTTTTTTAAGACAATGCGTTCTAAATGACAGCTCCACGCTCTGTTAATCTTTTAGACGGCGACATTTAACAAAAAGAAAACTGAAAAGGTTATTATCATTACTTTTTCAATTATATCGTTAATGTATGCCCATTAACAATAACAACGTAGTTTTTATTAGGGATGCACAACAAACTTACCAACTTTTTTCAGTTTCAGGAAATATTTTCAATTTTTTATAACACATACCTACGATGTATTTGAAGTGAAACCAAAATGACGAGTTTCGGTGACACAATGAAAAATTAGCAGATCGCCACCACCTAAACTTGAAAGATATAATATTATGCGGGTTACTGTCCTATAGCTGCTTTATTATTAATTGTTGTATTATTAATTCTTGACTTATTAAGTAACAAATATTTCAAAATTCACACTATATAAGGCTAGGCACACATGGATGATTAAACTCTTATAGTAATGAAAAAGCGCGCATCATGAACCGACACAAAATGGCGGATTTATGCGCGCTTTTTCATATAACACGTCGTCATATTAGGAATCCGATAGTTCGATCAGCCGATTGATTTATCATTCATAGGTTGAAATAATAATAGGTAGGTATATTAAATTAAATTAAAAAGTGCGGCAGGTTAATTATTTAGCTACTAGTCAGAGAAAAACTGTCTACTAGGTGGGAAATATAGGACTGGCTCTCTATAAACGATTTTTTTAACAATTAGATATAAAATAAAAATATGGTTTGATTACAGTTTGCCTGAAGAAGCGAACAAACGTTCGCGAAACGTCGTAATTATTAAACAATTTAGCGTCTAATAATATTCTTTAGTCCAAGTTCCCGCTATTTTATACATCCTATTCAATCCATCATGGACGATACCAACGTTAATTTAATAAAATATAAAGTTTAAATTAATGTTGACTACATAAATTATTATCGACTATAAAAATGTGCCATTGTAAAATAACGCACTCTCTTGAAATATCCAGGGATCAAACCATGAAGGAGCCCCGAACAAGCACGAAGTACTTTTTGCATAGCAAGTACATATACAACCGCTTCAATAGCAATTAGCCGGTACCGCGTCCGCTTCGTACCCGGAAGGTCACTGGTTCGACTCCGGTCGGAAGAATAAATGTTTTTTGTTATTTTTCCAACTGTTCCATTTTCCACTTGATATTGATTTATATATTTTTAGTGTATTTGCCATAATATGGCACATACACTATTGGCGTCGGTCGGATGGCGGGACCTAGGGGTCGGACCAAAATTTCTCGACGTTTCATAGCCTCCTGAACAATTTGGCACCATTTTTGAAAATGTTTATATATATATATGTATATATATATATATTTATATATATATTTATATATATATTTATATATATATATTTTTATATATATATGTGTGTGTACACGATAACTCTCGACAGACTCTATCGATTGAAACTAAATTTGGTACACACATTGGAACCCATCACCGCACGAAGCCTATTTAAAATGGGCCCGATCGGACCATTTTCAGGGTTGTATTTAGGGGCTCAAAAAGTTTTTGGGTCCAAAAATACCGAAAAATTTGTCAGAATCGTTTCAAAATTGAAATTTAACTCTTTATTAATGATTAAAATATGCTGCTAAAATTTTAATAAAATCGACCCGACAGGACCGGACTTACAAATTTTATGAAAACACTAGTTTGTTGATACGGATTTACTTATTGAAGGGTGTATTTAATTTCGTACAGAGGTTGCATTGATAATATTATTGAAATTAAGAAAAAAAATATTATTTTAAGGGATGTATTAAGGGGTTAAATTTTTTATTTTGTCTAAAAACAAACTTAAGTTTACATAATAAAGCCACAAGGCCTGCATTAGCAAATACACTATATTGTCGGCAGGGTTTGGCACTGCGACCCGAGTTTTTTTCTATTCTTTTTTTCTATTTTTTCTATTTACTTATTTATTTTTTATTATACAATCAAACTTAGCGGGGTATGCACGTTTGGTTTTGATTTTTTAGACGAACCCTCGTTGGGGTTTCTCGCGGGAGAGTATTGGTGCGATGGCGTTTTTGCAGGGTGAAAAAGAAGGGTCATGCAGGGGGAAGTTCCCCTAAAAACGTACGCGGGTTTTTTTTTTTGGTGTGATATGGCGTTTTTTTGCGGGGTGAAAAAAGGGAGAAGGATAGGACCCAAAAAACGTACGCGAGGTGAAGATCCGGTGAATTATTCCAAGACACCATCGTGCGAGCAATTGTGCATCTTCGGACTCTTCATGGTTTGATCCCTAGACTCTTGTGCACTTGCTAGTGTAATATGCTCTACAACAGTTACCTATAAACTGTGCATGGCAGGTGTATTGCATCCTTTTAACATAAAATTAAAACAATATTTTCTCAGTCGACTGTAAAGGTATAGTGGCAAAAGTCACGACAAAGGCCAGCTCACTCGAAGTCGGTAGTAGAGTGGAAGCCAAGAGACAGTTTACACAGGGCACAAAACAAACTCTTAGATCCACGGCTTACCGCCGAACTAAAGTGGATTTTACAATTTATATAGTTTGAGGAATTATGCGGTCGATGGTTGACAATGTGGTGTCGAGCGATTTATTGACCATTGCCAGTTATGTACATATTTGTATAGGTCACTTATATAACAAGTTTAGTTGGCCTCTGGAGAACAGCCAAACACCGACCATCGAACACTGTGATTGCACAAACACACACACACACACATGTACATAGATGCAAGCCAAACATTTCTTAAATCGAATTAGATGCTTCAAAAATTTAATATTTCCGGATTTGTAAACATTGCAAACGTATTTTATGAACATGTTTTTAAAGTAGTGTGCTTCAAACAGTATTTATTAAAAACCGGCAGCTCTAAACAAAAAATGATTTTTTTGATATTCTTTTGGATGGAGTTGTCTTTAATAAAGACGTTCCCGTTAACTACTCTCGAGAATTGAAATCTCTTTAATATGCAGACTGATAAAAAAAGATCTGTGATAAATTTGATAAAGGGTTCTACATGTGAAAATATTTTAAAAGTTCAAACAAAACGCTTCGTTTTGGTGTTATAACGTTTTTGCTGCTAAAAAGTCAGCGACTCCAGCGATGCGTTTCGCAATACATCGGGAATCTTCGAACGAGTTCGATAAGCTATGAGCCGATGCGTTCGTATTACATGTCCAAGGAGGAAATTTTGAACGTTTATTATAACATTAATAATACTTATAGCCGGTTTATCGTACATTTTAATCACGGTGTTTTTTTAATCACACCGTTAAATGAAGGGTATTGCTATGATAACGAAACGCAGCAACCAATGAACACGTAGCAATCAAAATTTAAGAGTGATAAAAAAAACACCGTGTTTAAAATTTACGATCAACTGGCGATCAGTATCAAAGCAATAAAATTAAATTGATAAAATCAATTTTTTGCTTATACTGGAATTCGCATTGTGGTAGTACCTTAAAAATGTTATAACTTGGAAACGAAGCGTAGAAAGACACGTTTATTCAAACTTTCTGTAATGTTTTCACCAGCAAAACTCGTTTTAAAATTTATAACACCTATCTGTTTACTAGAATGTATTTTTTACTTCCTACCTCTACTATGGTAGGGAAGTAATGGATTTAGTCCGAAAAAAATATTTCGAGATTTTAACAGATCTTCACGTTTTGAGACCCTAGCAATCGTTTAAGATCATTTTCTTACTGATGTCTGTATGTGTGTGTGGTCAATTTTTCGCCTTCGATATCGTAAAAACGGAACAACATACGGCCATGCCGATTGTTCTATTGTGTTTATCACCCTTTAACTTAGATCTGATTAGATTTTGAGTCAAATCGGTTCAGTGGATCTTGAGATATTAAAAAAAACATTCTCAATGTCACGTATTAACATAGGTAAAAAAAAAATATAAATGAATTCTAGATGTTATAATATGAAAAAAATGTAAATATTTTTTTCTCTAAAATGTACAGTTTTCGAGAAAAAAAATATTTTACTAAGAAAAATAAAAATTGTACGTAAATCAAAGTAACCATGATTTTTGCTATATTAAGCTAGCCATCAGTAGATCACCAAACAAAAAAGAGGACCCTGCTTTTTTCGAAGAATAAAAAAAGAGTGTTTATTTTTTGCAAATATTTACTAGGTGGGAAGTATAGGACTGGTCATCAGTCGTTTTTTTTCATTTATCCTGCATCATTATTATTATGAATAATCATAATAAATGCCACTTTTTAATTATGCGTAAGCCTATACAAAATACAATGTAACTTTTGGCATGTAAAAGGTGATAAAAGAAAAAGTAATAATAATAATTCTTTAATATCCGTGACAAAACATTGTGTGGAATCGTCAAATTACAATTAGTTACAACCATTAAAATTAATCATTAATGTCGATATAGTAATGGTATTCTATTAACTTGTACAAATTAAATGAAGGGCGAAAATCGGTACCTATAGGTAGTAGGTGGGTTGCTTTAAACACTCCACTGTTTTTATAATAAGCATATTTTTTAATTATTTCTAAAGATATACCTGCAAATAAGTATCTAATGTATTAGGTATATTAATGTCGGGCTTGTCGAGCGTCTATAATCCACAACCTATCTGTCTGTCTAATGTTTGGGCTTAAATAATATAAATCGATTATGCGTATTATTGTTGAATCTTCTCTACATAGTAGAAAACAAAGTCGTTGTCTGCCTCTGTCTGTTTCTTCGCTTACTTCTTCTAAACCACGCAACGGATTTTGAAACGGTTTTCACTAATAGAAAGAGCGATAAACGAGGAAGGTTTGTGTATATAATTTGTAAATATTTTTTACAAAATGGCTGTACTATAACGGTGTTTTGTCAAAAAAACTGTTTTCGTATGCTTACATGGTTAACGCTGTCCAAATCTTTAGAGATTCATCAAAAACCATAATTTCATACCACCTGGGCGTAGCCGGGACGGGCTGCTAGTATCTGATATAAGCGATATTTTTCTCAACGAAACACAACCGTTCCTAATTTTTTATGAGAAATATATTACCCTGCCGTATAATAACTAGACTATTCTTGATCATTTAAAAATTGCTTTGTTGGTCTTGGGGGATGGGGGCAAGAGGAAGTTTCGTAATGGACATTTTGACAATGTCCTTATTATGAAACATTTAATAGAATGTAATATTGAGCGCATAGAATAACATTCTAAAGTCCGTTAAACAAAGTTAAACGTAGGCAATGCTTATTTGAAACAATAATATCTGAACCTATTGTTTCATTCAAGCGCAGACTAATTTCTAAAGTTCACATCGACGAATTCCTCCGTCTGATTGTATGGACGTCCTGGAGGAGTACAAAAGATAACAGAGTTACATCTAGTACCTTAGTATAAATATAGTAAATTTAAAAACTTGCCGGAATTCCCTATAAATACACTCCCAATTTATTGAATCTTAGAATCACATTATTATTAGTGATGGTGCAGTGAATAAATCCCGATATTAAAAACTACTAAGGCGTAACAAACAGTTTCTGAATTGTATTCAAACTGTGTTGAAAATCTATGATGGACTTTCAGAGTTTGTTTCAGAGATTACTAAAATCTATACAGGAATATTTATGAACCGAGACTGTATATTATACAGTGTGTCCACAGACTCATCCTCAACATGGGGATCTCCGTTGTTACGGGAGATAGAGATTTGGTTAAATGAGACAAAATGTGCAGAATCTCCAGTACTACTACCCTGCGTAGTCAAACTTTCCATATTTTGCTTGGTTCGCGACCGACAGTTGAACAACGAGAATTACCCATTTTCGTTTTTTGTTTATAACTCGCTTATTAAGTAAGTTAGAAAAAAAATATTTTCACTTTCTTAAGGCCCTTTTTTATGAAAATTTCAAATCTCTTTTCATATTTTTATTTACTTTTATAGTTTTAGAGATACTTGTATTAACTTTGTTTTTTTAAATACACGTCAAAGATGGCCATGACACCATTCGAAAGAGATTTATTTTCTCTTTAATTTGATATGAGGGTTGATGGATTTATTTTCAAAAATATCAGAGTTATACGTAAAACACTGATGTTTAATAGTAGGCTATGCTAAATTAATTGATAAAACAACAGAAGGCTTAGCAAACAGTTGAAATTCGCGTTGGATTAGTAAACGGCTGTTTTGTTTTAGCTGTCAAAGTGTAGTTTGTTGCTAATTTGTCAGTTTACTAAGTGATTTAATAAATTTACTTTTGTTATCATGGAACCATTTTGTAACAATGAAAAATAAGCAATTTTCAACAATTGATCCTAAAACAGTAGTTTTGTCTTCTTCACTTATTCACGTTGACTTAGTAAACGGCTTTTAAATGATCCATAGTTTATTAAATTTACTCGTAAGTTTCTGTAAATAGACGAATGAGGTTGTCTTCGTTCTGGATACTGATCGAAGTACATTTCTGCAGCTCTGGTCGAATTTTTGTGACATAGAATGTAACAAGATAACATATCAAATTTTTCATTGTTACAAAATGGTTCCATGATAACAAAAGTAAATTTAATAAATCACTTAGTAAACTGACAAATTAGCAACAAACTACAGTTTGACAGCTAAAACAAAACAGCCGTTTACTAAGCCAACGCGAATTTCAACTGTTTGCTAAGCCTTCTGTTGTTTTATCAATTAATTTAGCATAGCCTACTATTAAAAATCAGTGTTTTACGTATAACTCTGTTATTTTTGAAAATAAATCCATCAACCCTCATATCAAATTAAAGAGAAAAAAAATCTCTTTCTAATGGTGTTATGGCCATCTTTGACGTGTATTTAAAAAAACAAAGTTAATACAAGTATCTCTAAAACTATAAAAGTAAATAAAAATATGAAAAGAGATTTGAAATCTTCATAAAAAAGCGCCTTAAGAAAGTGAAAATATTTTTTTTCTAACTTACTTAATAAGCGAGTTATAAACAAAAAACGAAAATGGGTAAATCTCGTTTTTCAACTGTCGGTCGCAAACCAAGCAAAATATGGAAAGTTTGACTACGCAGGGTAGTAGTACTGGAGATTCTGCACATTTTGTCTCATTTAACCAAATCTCTATCTCCCATAACAACGGAGATCCCCATGTTGAGGATGAGTCTGTGGACACACTGTATAACAAATTAGTGCGAATGATCTGTACAATTTATTTATTTTTTTTTATTTTCTATAAGTTGATATTACATTTTTAATTTGTTTAAAATAGATAGGTACACGAGTCCAGTGCATAACCAAGTAATGCATCTCTCATGGTTGTCATTAAGAAGGTTCTGGGTTCAAATTTCACTGGCTTATATTCTGTAATTTTTCAATTTTAACTAGAGTCTAGAATCAAACATTTTCTTTATTACTAATTCTTTATAATAATTAAAGGAGAACGGTGATAAGGTACTGATTTAGTTATTTTCTGCCCAATAAAAATGTTGGGAAAAATCGCCAAAAAGATACATAAGGAAAAGTTTGTATAAAAAACTACATCTATACATTTTATCTCTTAACTAAAAAATAAAGATTTTCTGATGACTGAGTCAAAACTAACATAATAAAACTAGGATCTTTTGAAAAGCTTTATAAACGAAATAATATAGACTAACAGCAATAGCATTTTACAATTCGCGCCGCTTGCGCTCGCAAGAGTACAGTTGAATTCTTTAATGAGTTAGGTATATCAAAATCAAAGACTATAATATTTTAACTACGTGCAACTCTGGCTCAAAATTGGCAATAAGTAACATTAGCGCCACGCATGGCTTGGGATGCCAAAAAAATTATCAAATACTATATAGAAATAATATCATAATGTAATCAGCAGAATGTTTTTTCAGATATATTTTTTCCAATCATGAGACCATAATTTGTAACCTTGTAACTCCGCGTAATAAGTGGAATATGGATTACAAAATTTTTACTTTGACCAGAAATTAAGATGTTACCAAACCCAGACACGTCAGTAAACGCACTATTCTAGGGTAATACAGTTGGGCAATATAGTTAGGTAGTGGCTGAGTAGTCGTGTACGGTAGGATGGCGTTGGTGATGATGATGGAATTTACAAAGCCATAATCCTCGGCAAAGAGCTCTTATATACGCTACAACAGATGTACGTATTCATTGGGCGTTTACTAACAGGATTCAGGAAACACCTTCGGCATCCGACGTTACGTGTTGTGATAGATGGACTTTAATTTCGTAGGTATATCTACCTTTACGGTATCGTCTACTACGTAGTGGATGTATACCGAGTGTTCTGCCCCCAAAGAGCAATTTCAATTTGAGTTTTTAAACAAGAATCCTCTGTATAAAATAACTCACCCTTTCTCTCTATATTTCTTTTAGAACACGCTCATTAGGAACAATGTATTTTAGGGTTCCGTACCTCCGAATGGAACTTACGATGTCCGTCCATCTATCACAAGGCTCTGTTTCACAAACGGTAAGAGGTAGCTAGTTGAAATGTTCACAGATTGTGTATTGTTGTGGCATGAACCCATAATAAAAATCAAAAGTTAATTCCTAGGAGGCTTCCCATACAGGGATATACTCGTATATCTAGGATATATCTGTTGTTTTCTCTAGAATTGAACGCTTATACTACTCAAGTATACATTGTTTCTGCTGTGCTACTGCAGTGTCTTGTAGCGCAACGGCTAAGGCATTCGCATGTCACCCCGAAAATCCGAATTCTAATCTGACTGACGATACGTATTATTTTTTTTTTATAACGTAAATATTTTGGAATTTTTAGAATAAGAAATTTAGAATAATTTCAAAAAATAAATTAAATTTAAAGAAGTGCATTTTAATTTATTCCTTTCTTAGCTGTACGGAACCCTCTGCGCGCGAGTCAAATTCGCTCTTGGCCGGTTTTTCAATTCTATATATAAGAACTATACATTACACAAATATAGATGAAGTAAAACCTCGGATACAGGAGTAAAACCAATTAGTTAATATATTAACACCACTAACCTCCAGAGTTATTTGGTTTTAGTATTTATACCAAGAAAATTAGTTTTACACTCGCCGAGCTTTTTTTGCCAAATTCGCTTCATTTTAACATAACAAAGAAGTGAGAAAAGGTTCCAAGGTACCTAAAAATATGTCGATCAAATTGGTCAGAGGCCGTGAAGACGTTTTTTTTACGAATAACTCGACAGCGGTTTCAACTAGGAAAAAATGTTCATATTAGAAATTAAATTTCGCACAAAACATATTACCACACACGTTTTCGGCAGCTTTATAGGAGAAATTATTTAAATAACTTTTTAAAATTTTGGACATGAATTTTTGATGGGAGTAAAAAAATATTCTATTAATTAATTAATTTATTTTACACTGTGAGAAATTAATTTAGAAATAATGTAAATACGATGGTCTGTGAATTGAGAAACCCAAACATACTGGTATTTAATTACAAAAATACACGATTAATTTATTCGAGTTTTTAAAACTGTGATTTTTAGTTTATACGTCACATGAAGTGAAAAGCTTCATGATGTTTACGTGTGTGAGTAAACAAGGAAAGCATTTCTTAGAAATAACGTGCCTGCCTGCGTTTGTTTACTATAATAGTGCCTTCACGCCAAAACAAATCATGCGGCCAGCGTTTTAGCGCGGAATTTCAAAATTGACATTAAAAATTTCGTTTTGGGCTAATTAGAAATTTAATTCTAAGGAAATAAAAGTCCAGGTAGATCATTATTACACAAAAACAATTTAAGAAACTTTCCGAAAAGCAGTAAAATACCCTATTTATAATGAAACATCCCCTTTTTTACGAGAAACCAAAACATAAATGGACATAAAAAATGTTCCAACGATATTTTCTTACACCCTGATAGAGTAATGTTTAAAATAGCATTCTGTATATAGGTGTACCTGAATGTGTTTCAACGTAACAATGTTGCAGAGCAGCAATATTGGCAAGCCCAATAGGTATATTATATTATATTGTACCTACTTATATTTTAAACAGAATGTTTGACGAATTGCAAAATAAGAATTATTTAAAAAAAATATTTCAAGTTCTATTAAAATAGTAAGGTCATTTTTAGGGTTTCGTATCTCAGAATGAGAAAACAGCACCTTTATAGGATCACTAATTGTTGTCTGTCTGTTTGTCTCTCTGTCACGACTCTTTTTCTTAGGAACGGCTTGGTGTATAATTATAATTACAATCTCATAGTGCTGTAAAAAATTTAAGCTTCTAACTCAATGCAATAAAAAGATTAAAATTCACGTATTTCTTTATATTGACTCACTCATCAAACTCATATGGTACTTCCCGCTGACCTAGAATATTGAAATTTGGCACCATCGGCACGAAGGAAGGCCTCATAGCACAAGTAAAGGTAAAAATTACGTGATAAAGGTAATTTTTAATAAATTGTCATAACGGTACGGAACCATAGGGCGTGAGTTCTATTCCCACTTGTCCGTCTGTTTTATTTGTACTTATAAAACATCTATATATTATGTTTATATATCAAAATTAATTAATGATTGAGTACCTATATTTCGGAAACATACGGAGGGCATTCTGTGATTAAAAGGTCTTTTAAAAAAAGAAACAAATTGTTAAAGATTAAATTTCTTTTTAGTGTTCTATACCAAAATTGGTAAAATGAAACACTTATGGAATCGTCTCGATGCCTGACTGTTTGTCATAGCCATTTTTTTAGAAAGGTGAACTGCATATTATGAAAGTTTTACAAGTATTGGGTGTTAGCTATCTAAAATAGAGGAGAGTTAGCTATTGTCAATGTAAAACATGGCTAGAAAGCTTGAATATGGGAATATTTCTGTCTGTGGGAGATTACACGACCCCAATGCGATGAACGCACGGATAGTTCAAGCTGTATGAACAATGGACTGCTTACATGAAGAAACGTACAGGTCAGGACTGTATATTATAATTTATTAATTAACTATATTTAAAACGTATTTCGACTGATAATGAGCTTTCGAAACATATCTATTCTAAATTATTTATTTATTTTGAAAAACATTGCATAAATAGGAAAGAATTTGTTGGTAGTTTAATTTTAAATATTAAGAGAACTCTCTCGCTAATGATTAAATACATCCTTTCGAATACAACTATACAAAAAATACCGATTATAAAATGACTCTATAATAAAATAATACATTCACTATTCACACCCTACTGACCTTATTTTTTAACTTAGAGGATCCGTTTTGATAGGGTAAGTTCATTTTTACTCTCAGATCAATCCGAGTGCTCTACAATGCGTTCGAATGTAATATTTATATGCTCTGAAAGATCTCTACGCTGCGTTCGGATTTAAATCTGGAGGAGATCGGGCACGCTTTATGAGCTCCGAGGAAAGCGAGCGAGCAAGCAGATTTAAACATCTTCAATGGATTCATTTTAAAAATGAGCGGAAACACGTGTTGTGAGAATTGATAAATTTCGAAGTTTAATTACATGAGGTAATTTTTCAAAAGGCAAAAATACATGTATTATATTTATTCAAAGAATAGTAATAACCAATAAGTTTATATTACACAGAATGATTAAATAAAATATTTATTATATCTATGGGTCGAAAAAAATCAACAGCCGGTAGTACTATTATTTCTAAAATAAAGGAATAAAACGAAAACAATTATAAAGCATGACTTATTATTACAACAATGTTGAATTAAATCAAAATTAGGAGCAATAAAGAATATATTATATCGGCTTTAGTAATAAGAATTTAATCTACTGGCGCCATTTTATTATCACGTTTGGAAAAATCTGCTAGATAACGTTTGGAATTGTTTAGATAGCCCGAATTGCTCGCTTGTCACATGAACAAAAATTTGCTCGCTCGGCTTGACGATTCGAGTGCAAAACCGAACTTACCCTAAATTAAAGATAAAGGATGTCTAATTTTTCAGTAGAACTAAAACCATCTAAGATTAAAAAAAAGGAGTTGTGTGGCCTGAACTCAAAATTTTTAAAATTCGGCCTTTAGCGCACCAAGAACAATTAAGGTGAAACAGATTTCGATGAAATGAATAAAACCGTTCCCAAAATCTTGTATAATAAAATCAATGTACAAATATTGGAAATGGTCTTGAAAGATGTCTGGAAATAAATTTTTGACTTTAAATTTTTCATAATTTTTAAAATACAATTTGATCTGAAGATGTAAACTTTGATTTACGAAAGCGGCTTATCACCATCATGTAAATAAATAAATGATTTTATTATACAAAATTTTGGGAACGGTTTTATTCATTTCATCGAAATCTGTTTCACTATGAAGATCCC
This sequence comes from Mongoloraphidia duomilia, assembly GCA_039654895.1. Classification (NCBI taxonomy): domain Eukaryota; kingdom Metazoa; phylum Arthropoda; class Insecta; order Raphidioptera; family Raphidiidae; genus Mongoloraphidia; species Mongoloraphidia duomilia. Next base: position 24,716,765 of record CM077518.1, read on the forward strand.
AAACACCTCGGCGGATATATCTTATATAAGAACAATTAACTTCAATATAAAGCAAAAAATCTATCATCAGTTACAAAATATGATCGGGAGTGTGTTATAAAGTTTTTTGCAGGAAAGGGAGCTATGTTAATTGCAAATCCCTCTTATTATATTAATATAACAACCCTGACTTTTATGTAAAGAGAATTTGAAATCTTTAGTGTCACAGAATGGCTGCTGGTGCACTGATAACTTTTCCGCGGCTTCGGTTGTCGTAACGCTTATTTTTATAGAAACATTACCTTAACCCGATCATCAAAATTGGTCATGTTGCAAAAAACGCGCTGACTTATAAACAAAAGTTCTGAAAACATATTTTCCTATTAGGTTGCATATGAAATACCCAATAAACCCGAAAAAAACGAAAGTAGAGAGAGGTGTCCAATTGCAATTTTATATAGATATCTGGGAGCAGCTCGAGCATTGTCTAGCCTACCTTTTCTCGAAGTGATTCGGCATATTTTTAAACCCTCATAACTACTTCGGTCTGGATAACACTTCAAGGACTCAAATATTCAGGATAGGGGGGAGTCATCAAGCTTGTGTATTCTACCAAATTTCATTTTTATAGCCGTGCTACTTTAGAATTTATTAATACGGAATGTTCATTGATTTCGTCACTTACTCACTCACTCACTATGATGTTCATCAAACCTCTGGGGTATTTTCCAAGTCATTAAGAATCGACCTCGATCATTAAGAATCGACCTCGATCATTAAGAATCGACCTCGATCATTAAGAATCGACCTCGATCATTAAGAATCGACCTTGATCATTAAGAATCGACCTCGATCATAAAGAATCAACCTCGATCATAAAGTATCGACCTCGATCATTCTAGAAAGCTGAAATTTGGTATGCAGGCTGAGTTTCGCGTATAAGTAACGAGGAAATTAAAAAAAATCTGCGATGTTCCCCCTTCAACCTCTCTAAGTGGGGGGGTGCAGATTTCTATAGGTCCGTAGTCCTGTAAGGCTGAAATTTGGTATGCAGGCTGGGTTTCGCTTTTAAGTAACGAGGGAATTAAACAATCTGTGATTTCCCCGCTCCAACCCCTCAAAGTGGGGATGCAAATTTTATACTTGACACTGAATAAATTATCTATCTATCTATAGGTATAATAAAAAAGGATCCTTAAGTGGAAATCTAAGTGAAAATTTGGCATGCTGGCTAGATTTAGCGTATAAGCGACATCTTACAAAAACAATTTAAATTCCACCAAGAACAATCCTGTAAAAATCGAGATCGCGTGACAGTAAAAAGTTCTGAGATATAATAGAACCAAGTCCAATTAATTGTAAATAAAAAGTAGAGAAATGTAAAACTTGGTTAGCTTCAAAGTTCGCTAACAAAATTAGAGCTTTTTTACTTCCACTGCAAGGACCAGAGCGTAATGAGATCTAATAGAGGTTAGAGTCCTAGTCCAACTAATTGTAAATGCAAAGTAGTGAAATCTAAAACTCGGGTAACTTCAAAGTTCGCTAAGAGAATAAAAGACGTATTTCAGTTATACGTCTTTTATTTTCTTAGCGAACTACCCGAGTTTTAGATTTCACTAGTTTTTCATTTACAATTAGTTGGACTAGGACATTAACCTTTATTAGATCTCATTAAGTTTTACTGCTACGCAATCACGAGACTTAACCTTATTTTTACAAAATTGTTAACTTTCCATTGTAATAAAATTAAGGAAAATCGCAGGATAGTGAACAAAATATTTTGATCACTATCCTGCGATTTTTCTTAATTTTATTATAATCACGATGGACACGATTTCTAATATAAATTTCCATTGTAAGTTATTGTAATGGGTCCGATTTTTTTTTGGTGGGATTAGTATTTATAGATACAAACCTGAATACCGTACCTCTGTCTAGTAAATGTAAGTGATATTATATGAAGCTAAGCTATAGGTAGATATGTGAGAAGAGGGTTAGGGATGAGTATGTATGTGTGTAACCGTGGCTTGGTTATACATTTACACGAGTCATGGCTATTATTCTCCCGGTTAGTAATAACATCAACGCGCGACTTAAAATATGTGACCACATTTGTGTAGCCCGCAAAACATCAATCCAGCTACTGCTTTACAAAAGCTGCAGCCACGGCAAGGATGTCTCTTCCTTTTGTGAATGAAAGTACGTAATAAATGTTGGTGCCAACAAAATACTACAAAAACTAGCAACTTAATCATTAAAAGAATTACTTCTCACTCGCTCACACATCTATGTTCGTGAAATAATTATTTCGCAATTAGAAACATTTGTACATGAATATTTAAGTAACCATTTTTTAATGTTTTAGTGTATCGATAATTTTCGAGACTATTAAATACAGTGTGTCCACAGACTCATCCTCAACATGGGGATCTCCGTTGTTATGGAAGATAGAGATTTGGTTAAATGAGACAAAATGTGCAGAATCTCCAGTACTACTACCCTGCGTAGTCAAACTTTCCATATTTTGCTTGGTTCGCGACCGACAGTTGAAAAACTAGATTTACCCATTTTCGTTTTTTGTTAATAACTCGCTTATTAAGTAAGTTAGAAAAAAAATATTTTCACTTTCTTAAGGCCCTTTTTTATGAAGATTTCAAATCTTTTTTCATATTTTTATTTACTTTTATAGTTTTAGAGATACTTGTATTAACTTTGTTTTTTTAAATACACGTCAAAGATGGCCATTACACCATTCGAAAGAGATTTTTTTTCTCTTTTATTTGATATTATGAGGGTTGTAGGATTTATTTTCAAAAATAACAGAGTTATGTAAAACACTGATTTTTAATAGTAGGCTATGCTAAATTAATTGATAAAACAACAGAAGGCTTAGCAAACAGTTGAAATTCGCGTTGGCTTAGTAAACGGCTGTTTTGTTTAAGCTGTCAAAGTGTAGTTTGTTGCTAATTTGTCAGTTTACTAAGTGATTTATTAAATTTACTTTTGTTATCATGAAACCATTTTGTAACAATGAAAAATTTGATATGTTATCTTGTTACATTCTATGTCACAAAAATTCGACCAGAGCTGCAGAAATGTACTTCGATCAGTATCCAGAACGAAGACAACCTCATTCGTCTATTTACAGAAACTTACGAGTAAATTTAATAAACTATGGATCATTTAAAAAGCCGTTTACTAAGTCAACGCGAATAAGTGAAGAAGACAAAACTACTGTTTTAGGATCAATTGTTGAAAATTGCTTATTTTTCATTGTTACAAAATGGTTCCATGATAACAAAAGTAAATTTATTAAATCACTTAGTAAACTGACAAATTAGCAACAAACTACACTTTGACAGCTTAAACAAAACAGCCGTTTACTAAGCCAACGCGAATTTCAACTGTTTGCTAAGCCTTCTGTTGTTTTATCAATTAATTTAGCATAGCCTACTATTAAAAATCAGTGTTTTACGTATAACTCTGTTATTTTTGAAAATAAATCCATCAACCCTGATATCAAATTAAAGAGAAAAAAAATCTCTTTCGAATGGTATCATGGCCATCTTTGACGTGTATTTAAAAAAACAAAGTTATTACAAGTATTTCTAAAACTATAAAAGTAAATAAAAATATGAAAAGAGATTTGAAATCTTCATAAAAAAGGGCCTTAAGAAAGTGAAAATATTTTTTTTCTAACTTACTTAATAAGCGAGTTATAAACAAAAAACGAAAATGGGTAAATCTCGTTTTTCAACTGTCGGTCGCGAACCAAGTAAAATATGGAAAATTTGACTACGCAGGGAAGTAGTACTGAAGATTCTGCACATTTTGTCTCATTTAACCATATCTCTATCTGCCATAACAACGGAGATCCCCATGTTGAGGATGAGTCTGTGGACACACTGTATAATGAAAACGTAAATTAAAAAAAAACTCGGGTCGCAGTGCCAAAACCCTGCCGACAATATAGTGTATTTGCTAATACAGGCCTTGTGGCTTTATTATGTGAACTTAAGTTTGTTTTTAGACAAAATGAAAAATTTAACCCCTTAATACATCCCTTAAAATAATATTTTTTTTCCTAATTTCAATATTATTATCAATGCAACCTCTGTACCAAATTAAATATACCCGTCAGCAAATAAATCACTATCCGTAAACTAGTGTTTTCATAAAATTTGTAAGTCCGGTCCTGTCGTGCCGATTTTGTTAAAATTTTAGCAACACATTTTAATCTCTATTAAAGGGTTAAATTCCAATTTTGAAACAATTCTGAGATTTTTTTCGGTATTTTTGGGCCCAAAAACTTTTTTCAACCCCTAAAAACTACCCTTAAAATAGTCCGATTGGGCCCATTTTAAATAGGTTCCGTGCGGTAATGGATTCCAACGTGTCTACCAAATTTAGTTCAAATCAATTAAGTCTTTCGAGAGTTATGCCGCGAACACATATATATATATATATAAATATATATATACATATATATATACATATATTTATAAACATTTCCAAAAATGGTGCCAAATTGTTCAGGGGGGTATGAAACGTCGAGAAATTTTGGTCCGACCCCTAGGTCCCGCCATCCGACCGACGCCAATAGTGTATGTGCCATATGGCAAATACACTAAAAATCGGACAAGTACGAGTTAGTCTCGCTCGATGAGGGTTCCGTACCATGTCAACCATATTAGTCGTGTTCGATTAACCGTATCAAAGATATTCGAATGGATTGAGACTTTTACCCTGCAGGCTGGTATGATAACTAAATTTGCGAATGCTAATTTTTGATTTTATAACATAATTTTATAAATATATTAGTACGAGTACATAAATATTTCATAAAATGAGTCTGTTATTAGATTTATATAAAATATTATATCATTTTTGTTCAAGAAAGTTTTCAGTTGATTCTTTTAGAACAATATTTGCACTTAAAAAACTGTTCATGAACTTACCCAGAAATATAAAAGAGTATCGGTTGAAATCCCTTTACGGTGATTTATTAATTCAAAAAATTCGACTGATGACCAGTCCTATACTTCCCACCTAGTAAATATTTGCAAAAAATAAACACTTTTTTTTTTTATTCTTTGACTAGGCCCAAATAACCTTAGCTGTTGGTGGTCTTTAAAACACAATTTAATTTTTATTCTTTAAAAAAAGCATGGCCTTCTTTTTTGTTTGGTGATCTACTGATGGCTAACTTAATATAGCAAAAATCATGGTTACCTTGATTTACGTACAATTTTTATTTTTTTTAGTAAAATATTTTTTTTCTCGAAAACTATACATTTTAGAGAAAAAAAATATTTACATTTTTTTCATATTATAACATCTAGAATTCATTTATATTTTTTTTTACCTATGTTAATACGTGACATTGAGGACGTTTTTTTGAATATCTCAGGATCCACTGAACCGATTTGACTCAAAATCTAATCAGATCTAAGTTAAAGGCTGATAAACACAATAGAACAATCGGCATGCCCGTATGTTGTTCCGTTCTTAAGATATCGAAGGCGAAAAATTGACCACACACACACATACACACACACACACACACACACACACACACACACACACACACACACACCATACAGACATCAGTCAGAAAATGATCTTAAACGATTGCTAGGGTCTCAAAACGTGAAAATCTGTTAAAATCTCGAAATATTGTTTTCGGACTGAATCCATTACTTCCCTACCATAGTAGAGGTGGGAAGTAAAAAATGTATAGCAATTATTCAAATTGCGACTCGAGAACTTAGCAAATTTCTCATGGGTACGATTATTATGACACGGCAATAAAATAAATTATCAAATACATGTATCGTAATTGTAATATATCGGCGCATTAGTACAAATCCTAAAGATGGATGACTGGAATGGATTAGAATTAACTAATCCTAACCACCGTTCATATAACGTACTGGAGCTCTGCATTACCGACTCTCTCTCTCTCTGTGTTTCATGGTCGTAGTCTGTTTTAATATCAAATGAAGCACACGTGCTGCAACTGATACAAAAATAATAATAATAATAGAATCATTTGCGTTATTACTTATTTACGATAGTAAAGATATTTGAGCCCAGTATCAAAGCACTCTTTTAAATTTCTTTTATTTTTAATAATAAACAATAAGTTCAATTGATATTTTTTCCATCTTTCACATTAAAACTTTGGAACTAGGGGTTCGTAGTGGACGAATCATGGGGTAACCATAATTAATTTTTTTAATTGGTAACGTATTGGTCTAAAAACAGATTTCCTATACAAAGTTTTTATAATATCAGACAATTTTCAGGTAATCTTCTACCTTTTGATACTTAGAATAAAAGTTCATGTACGGTGTCAGTATATGTAGGTATATAATTTACATTTACTAAATTATTGTAAAATAATTATTATTTCCTAAAAATTAATCTATTGAGTAAAAACTTTTAATTGGTAAATGATAAAATCAATCGATTTAAAACCCCTTATATCCACACCATATTATTCACATAACAATTAGAGGTGAAAATAATAAATATCTCAGACAGCTATGCTGCCATGATTTTTGAGCTATATCTAAGAAAATATCAAATGACCACTGTCGGGATTCGAACCCGAAACCCCCAGTTTCCGGCTAGGTGAGTTACCGATTTCTCCACAGTGCCCGAGAGTGGAAACCGATCTCTTCTTATATATAGCAATTTCACGTTGAAAACGCACTACACGCGAGAGTCGACTATTTAAATAAACTACAAAGCATAGTACATCTATTAAACAGTCGAATCATTATACATGTGAGAGTTAACATTTTTTATAACAACTTAATAATAACTTTTAATAAGAAGATACTTTTTAACGATTATTTTAAATTGCTTAATTGGCAATATTTTTACAGACTGTGGAAGAACATTAGGTAATTTGCTTCATACCTGTTTTGAATTTATGGATAAAGTAAAAATCTATGTGGATTGTGGATATCCATTTTAGACCTAATTTAATGAAAACAAAATTGCTGATTATTTTTAAATTCAGGTAAATTTGATTTTACATACAGAAAACAATTAAGGTAAATTTTCAGCTATTTCATTAGAAGACTATAGTGGTAGGTAATGGGTTGCAAAACGCATAGTCAGAAAATCTGATTTGACAATGACCTTAGATTGTGAGCATACAATTACAGTTTTTATATATGCAAACTTTTTGTTAGATGGAACACTAAAATGTACTCACAGGAAAACAAATGACTGATCTGCATAGAAAAAGATCGCTTTTCAAGCTAAATTTTGTTCAAAATACGTACAAAAATGTTGATTCGAAGTGGAAAAGATACAAAAAAAACTATGTTAAATACATGTGTACACAGTTTAAAAAAATATATTGTTTCAATCGATCAATTATTTTTAACTTCCCATTGGAAGTTACTGTAATGGGTCCGAAAATCGAAATCAAAATGTATAACAAATTTTTATTTTTCAAGGTCACTACACAATTTTTTCACTATTTTTAGAAAGATGTCAGTGTGTGTGTATGTGTGTACGTATGTACGTACGTACGTACGTATGTATCCATTTCTTTCTAAAACGAAATCTCGAGAATGAAAAATGAAATCGATTACGTTAGGGTGCCAATCGACGCGTATTAACGTAAATATGATCTGAAAGAAATTTTTTCAAAATCGGTTCGGCCGTTCTTTTTTCTTAACCAAATAGACTCCAAAAAAGCAGATTTTACACAATATCTCGCGAATAGAAAATTATATCGACTTTGTAAGGGTGTCAATCGAGACGTGTTAAGGTCATTTTGATCCGACAAAATTTTTATAAAAATCGGTTCAGCCGTTTTTTTTTAATTATTGTTAAAAATAAATAATAATTATGTTTTAATGATTAAAATGATTACTTTTCTGTGTAATATCTAATTTAATTATTATTATTAAATATTTATCAAACTAGGAAGTTCGTCGTGTGGATCTCAAGGGTCGCACTTTAGTCCTAATAAACGACCCACCTCACGGCTTGTTTCGATCAGGATCGATGTAAAATTCTACAATTCTTTTCTTATGGAGAAATATGTGTGGTCACAATAATTTTAAGGTCATTGTCAAACCAGAGTTTATGACAATGTTTTCTGCAGCCCAACATAGATTTGTTATTGATTTGAAGTTACGTAAAACGATCTTTTTTGACATAAACATATCGATTTTTTACCAGAAGGTACCATATTATTATAGGTATTATCTATTAATTTAAAACCCTCACTCGCCCTCAATATAGTAACAACGCCACTGAAAGCATTCAGCTTCCTCTCCCTTCTTCTCCCCTCACATACACAGATTTCTGCACAGCGGTAAGCGTAAAATCTTGCGTCTGGTTGGCATCACACCTGAGGCCCCTGTGTTTTATGACCAGGATGGAGGTATTATTGATTTATTATTAATGACCCGCCATTAAATAGCAGTGGATTTACCGCAGTTCACGCTGACAAATGATGTAACGGTTTCTCTCTACTGCAGAAAGAGTTTCTTCAGTTATGCAAAGCGTAAAATTCGTTTATAAAAAATTGTGTCACTTATTATGATATGATGATCATTTATCCTGCTTAGTTACAATTAGCATACAATTAATTAAGTTATATTATTACAATATGACAAGTTTTTGTCGTATGTTTAATTTAAAAGAATGTTATTTGATATTTCAACTGTTTTTGTAAAAATCTCAAGACTGACTTTTATTTAACTATTTTAATATGAAATATTCTTTGGATCTTTATGATCAACTACCACGAAGGCTCGTATTTAAAGTGAACAAGATCGGGAAATTTCGCATTTTTGTCAACCTATGTCACTGTTGGGACTCAAATCCGAATCTTCCACTATCGCTGCGGATGAGTTGTTTCTATATACGTACTAAGCAAATTGTGGCATGAATACCACATCATGCGAAAGTCAGTTATTAGTGTATTTGCCATATGGCACATACACTATTGGCGTCGGTCGGATGGCGGGACCTAGGGGTCGGACCAAAATTTCTCGACGTTTCATAGCCTCCTGAACATTTTGGCACCATTTTTGGAAATGTCTATTTATATATATATATATATATATATATATATATATATATATATATATATATATATATATATATATTTATATATATATATATGTGTGCGGGCAATAACTTTCGAAAGAGTTAATTGATTTTGACGAAATTTGGTAGGCACGTTGAAATCCATCACCGCACGAAGCCTATTTAAAATGGGCTCAATCGGACCATTTTAAGGGTAGTTTTTAGGGGTTGAAAAATGTTTTTGGGCCCAAAAATGCCGAAAAAATTCTCAAAATCGTTTCAAAATTGAAATTTAACCTTTTAGTAACGATTAAAATGTGCTGCCAAAATTTTAATAAAATCGGCCCGACAGGATCGGACTTACAAATTTTATGAAAACACTAGTTTGCGGATAGTGCTTTACTTACTGAAGGGTGTATTTAATTTGGTACCGAGGTTGCATTGATAAAAATATTGAAATTAAGAAAAAAAATATTATTTTAAGGGATGTATTAAGGGGTTAAATTTTTTATTTTGTTCAAAAACAAACTTAAGTTTACATAATAAAGCCACAATGCCAGTATTAGCAAATACACTATATTGTCGGCAGGGTTTTGGCACTGCGACCCGAGTTTTTAAAGATTTATTGTTAATGTGAACCTTCTAATATAATCGAGAGCTCAACATGATGGAAAATATACACTATATTTTTTATAATTTTTAGAACTTTTTTATTGCAATAAAATTGGGTGCGATGTATGAAAAATAATAAGTATATATTAAAATAATTAATGAAATAATCTTAGTTCAGCATTTCTAAGAAAAACAGATGCGAAAATTGCATATTATTATGAGGATGGTATTGCTCGATTAGAAACCTAATGGGAGAAAATTGAGAAACGGCTACCTGTTTTTCCCTTAAGTTAGATTCAAAGTACCAATTTATTGAGACCTTGTGGCGTTGTTATATTAACAATGAAAATTATCAATAATAATCAAATAAACTTACCCCCGTACCGAAATATATTCAGAAGTTTTACTTCAAATTTTGGAGCATACAAGTAATTCAAGAATTACAAGGCGCGATATTCATGTAGGTACCTACTGTGTGTAAACGGTTTTACCGAACATAGGGAAACTAACACTGAGAACATTTACAATTTTGTAGTAGGCTATGAGCCATAAGACCTAATGTAAATATGTATTGGATTACATAGAAAAAATAGTACAGTGAATTTTTTAAACAATTTTCCATAGCAACAGTTGACTATTAAGCGTAACTTGGAACCTGCTAAATAAAAAAAATCATGATGTGTCGTAAGACACCAGACTGAAGCTATGCTTCTACGCATTGTATGTATATAAAACCGAATTTATCAAAGATATAAACAATACAATTAAAAAGTTATTATTTGACCGCTATTTTGAAATCTGACGCCATTTTATTTTTTTGTGTCTTATTAAACTCTCAAATATCAATTTTCAAAACGATCGGATAATTTTTACAAAGAAGTAGGTATATACCTATGGCCGCCATTTTGAAATATGACGTCGTTTTATTTTTTTGCATCCTATAAAACACGCAAATATTAATTTTCAAAAAGATCGGATAATTTTTACAAAAAAGTGCATTTGGCCGCTATTTTGAAATCTGACGTAATTTTATTTTTTTGTGTCCTGTAAAACTCTCAAATATCAATTTTCAAAAGGATCGGATAATTTTAGCAAAAAAGTACCTACATATGACCGCTATTTTAGAATATGATGTCATTTTATTTTTTTTGTGTCCAATGAAACTCAAATACCGATTTTCAAAAAGATCGAATAATTTTTACATAAAAGTACATTTGGCCGCCATTTTGAAATCTGACATCATTTTATTTTTTTGTGTCCTATAAAACTCTCAAATATCAATTTTCAAAAGGATCGGATAATTTTTACAAAAAGTACATACGGCCGTCATTTTAATATCTGATATCATTTTATTTCTTTGTGTCTTATGAAACTCTCAAATATCAATTTTCAAAAGGATCGGATAATTTTTACAAAGGAGTACTACATATTTCCGCCATTTTAAAATATGACGTCGTTTTATTTTTTGTGTCCTATAAAACTCGCAAATATCAATTTTCAAAAGGATCGGATAATTTTTACAAAAAAGTACATATTATATGGCCGCTATTTTGAAATATGACGCCATTTTATTTTTTTGTGTCCTATAAAACTCTCAAATATCAATTTTCAAAAGAATCGGATAATTTTTACAAAAAAGTACATAATTTGGCCGCCATTTTGAAATCTGACGCCATTTTATTTTTTTGTGTCCTATAAAACTCAAATATTAATTTTCAAAAGGATCGGATAATTTTTACAAAAGTGACGTTACACTTTTTCGTGGCGTGACGTTTCACTTTTTATGATTTAGGTCCCCATCTGAAATGTGCGTTAAAAAGCATAGCTTCAAAAAAACAAAGCATCTACTACCTACTTGGTTTTGCGTGATGCCAGAACATACGTTTTTATTTGAGAATCAGTTCGATTGCTTTTGCGTGATGCCAGAATATTTTAAAACTCGCTGTTGCATAAGAAGTTATTCACTTCAAAAAAATTCATGTAAATCGGATCAGTGGTTCTCGAGTTATAAGCGTACAAACAGACATACAGATAGAGAAAGCCAAATTGTTCAAGAAGATATGAAACATCGAGAAATTTTGTTCCGATCCCTAGGTCCCGCCATCCGACTGACGTCAATAATTATTTACAGGTCATTTTAACTCAGTAGGCCATGGTTTTTAAACACAAAAATCAAACATCACCAGTCAAAAAATTGAATGACTATATTAAAATCGAGATTATTATAAGTCAGAGCATACGCTATCTTTCAATTTCCATATCACACTATGCAACAGACAAGGACAACCGAAACAAGTTCGCGATTTATTAGATAAAGTCGCATTTATATATTTGTATTTTCAAACAAATCTGTATAAAAACTGTGTTGATACAATATTATACATAAAATCTATCTAGAATTTTCTCCTCTTTCGTTTAAGGCAGGTTTCGAGTCGATCTGATTGAATTGAGCGAACTATAAGCAAAAAACACCGTTTTTTCTAATTTTCTCCCCTCTGGGGCCAAAATTCAAAAATCGGGCGACGTTAGGATCAAATAGACCCCGAGAGGAATCGAACAAAAAAAGTTTTTTAAAATCGGTTAACCCGTTTGGGCTGTATGACTGATACAAAAAATCCGTCACAGATTCACAGATTGACAGACATACAGACAAAGCGAGTGTATATAGGCGCTTCTAACTTTGCTTATATCGCGCCTAAAAATAGAGCAGGTTACGACGTAGTATCGTTATAACAAAAAAAAAAAAATCTATGGCCGTTCAAACATGTGGAGTATCAGATACTAATCGAGTAACTACGAACCCGAAAATTTTGTTTTTCAATTGTTATTTGCTTTAACCAAATAGGCCTTTTAATATTACCTAGTCAAGAAGTCTGTTTTTTGATTTGAAATGAATAAACCAAATATTTTACTTAAAAAAATATTCAGCCAAAGTCCATGCAAATAAATACAATGTGTTTACGAAATAATCATTAAGGGGAAGTAAACTTAAATTATTTTAATCAAAAAACTAATTCATTTTATTAATGTTATTGACGAAAAATTTGGACATTTTCATTGATACAATGCACTTTTTGGCTTTGAGTAATAATATGACTGTACGGCGCGCGTCCAGTCATATTATTACTCGTGTCTTCCGTCCAGTGGACGACCTGTACAACGTAGGACACGTGTTGCTCTGTCACGGTCCAGTGAACCAATAGGGCATCGCGGCGCCTCTTACTGTGTCCTAGAATGTGTTTTTATTACAGTGATGATTTAAAACTATAATCTGTCTAAATTAATGAAACATGAGATATAAAAAAAACTTCGGGAAGTTTAATAATATTGTATGGTTATTGGTTGTCATAAAAATTGATGAACCTTTTTAATAGGGTTGTAGACAGTAAAAGAAAACAAACACATTTTAATTTTTTTTCGATAGTCTATACCTAATATAATATAAACACTGAAAATCATATCCCTATATTATTAAACAAGCAAATCTTGTATATATGTACCTATGTATCTATGTATATATGTATCTATGTACCTATATAAATATTTTCTCGAAAACGGCTCTAACGATTTTGATCAAATTTACAGAAAAGGGGTTTCGGGGGGCAAAAAATCGATCTAGCTAGGTCTCATCCCTGGAAAAATTCGATTTCTTATCGATTTTATCATTTTAAAAAACAGTTTTTTAACGTCATAAAACAGTGTCGTATTGTGAGTAGGCTTTGGAAAAAACAAACTATTTTCATTATTTATGTCAAAATTACTCTGACAGTCAATCCCTATATTATTAAACGAGTAAATCTTGTATATATGTATCTATGTTTCTATGTATATATGTACCTATATAAATATTTTCTCGAAAACGGCTCTAACGATTTTGATCAAATTTACCGAAAAGGGGTTTCGGGGGGCAAAAAACGATCTAGCTAGGTCTCATCTCTGGAAAAATTCGTTTTCTTATCGATTTTATCATTTTAAAAAACAGTTTTTTAACGTCATAAAATAGTGTCGTATTGTGAGTAGGCTTTGGAAAAACAAACTATTTTCATTATTTATGTCAAAATTACGCTGACAGTCAATCTTTAACTTATTAAAATAATCAGTAATTATTTGAAAAGTAAAAAAATAACAACAATAAAATCTAAACATAATTATGTAAGTAGTTGTAGCTAATATTTAAATAAATAGGTATGTTATTTTTATATTACTTATATAAAATATGTAGTATAGGTAAGTAGGTACGTTAAAACCGAGGTTAAAACTTAAATGTAGTATGACGTATAATCTTCCCTAGACCTTTTTTTCTCAAAAACGATTAACGATTTTGATGAAATTTACAGAATGAGGATTTTTCGGGGCGAGAAATTGATCTAGGTAGGAATTTTGGTTCCAGAGGGGAAAAATTAAACAAGCCGTGAGGTGGGTCGTTTATTAGGACTAAAGTGCGACCTTTGAGGTCCACACGACGAACTTCCCAGTTTGATAAATATTTAATAATAATAATTAAATTAGGTATTACACAGAAAAGTAATCATTTTAATCATTAAAACATCAATAATTAAAAAAAAAAAAAAAAAAAAAACGGCTGAACCGATTTTTATAAAATTTATGTCGATCTACTTTTTTGGAGGTTATTTGGTTAAGAAAAAAGAACGGCTGAACCGATTTTAAAAAAATTCCTTTCAGATCATATTTACGTTAATACGCGTCGACTGGCACCCCTACGTAGTCGATATCATTTTTCGTTCTCGAGATTTCGTCTTAGAAAGAAATGGACACATACGTACGTACGTACGTACGTACGTACGTACGTACACACACACACATACACACACACAGACATCTTTCTAAAAGTAGTGTAAAAATAGTGTAGTGACCTTGAAACATAAAAATTTTTTTTCCTTTTTGATTTCGATTTTCGGACCCATTACAATAACTTCCAATGGGAAGTTAAAAAAAGGTGTTTTTTTATTTATTATAACTCGCTCAATTAAAGTCAGATTGATTCGAAGTCTATTTCTACATAGATTTTATATATCACAAGTGTTAAAATTGTAAATGAACACTAATATAAGAAGTGTCTTGCACAATATGTAAATATTGACAAAACGGCGGCCCGAAGGGCCGCTCTTCTGGCGCCGCGGGTCTGTGTAAAAACACATCGATTTTTAAAAACTATTGTTAAGATACGTACAAAAAAGTTTTGCGTATCTAAAAATTGGCACGGCGGCCCAAAGGGCCGCACTTCTAGCGCCGCAGGCATGTGTATCAAAACATATCGATTTTTAAAAACTATGGTGAAGATACATGCAAAAAAAGTTTTGCGCAGGTTAGTCTGACGTTTGTTATTAAAAGAATCGATTTTTGTGAGTTTTTCAGTAGGTACCTATGCAAAAAAAAGTATTTGAAATTTACTGGAAGTTGTTAAGATGACATCACAGAGAAAAAGTACTTCGATAAAGTTGATATTTGGTATTAATGCTTAAAATTGGATTGTTAAAATGGTAACGGGCGAGCAAAATTTCATCTGATTCGAACATTTTTACAAGATAATTCAATCTATGAAAATCGGTTTTTGCGAGTTCTTCAGTCAACAAAACAATAACGGCGGTAGATTAGAAAATGGCGACCTAAATAATATTTACAGGAAAAAATGCTTGATTCAAGTTGATACTTAGTTTTTACGCTTAAAAATACACATAGGTAGTTAAAATATCAGAAACAATTATTTTAAATTATGTTACAGAAATAAATTCGTTTCGGAATAATATTCTGAGAAAATAATATCTCACAGCATATTAAGTACTGTTTTTATTGAACTCATCCGAGCAAAGCTCGGCCACCCAGATATTAATTGTTGCACGCATCAAGAGCAGTGGCGCTTCAGTTCGGCTAATGACTATGGTACTACCGATTTAGGTTCGCTGGCGTATAACCATAGACAATAACAACAAGGCATATGTATTAACCTAGCGGCACTGGCGAGAACTAATTTTGCCAACACGGCACACGGTGAATGGTCTCCAGGCGGAAATGGAGGGGATTGGATTGGGGCATCCCGGCGAACGGCGACGCGCGTTCCACACGTGTATAACTACGTAGCTAATAAAAGTGTAATTTACGGCCATAATAAAACGGTATAAACAATTTCCGTAACATAATTTTTACTTATATATTCAAAATATTTTTTTAATAATTAAGTAAAAAAATTATAATTCATTCTTGTTGTCACGTGAACTCAAACACTCATCACAGCGCGTGACGTCACAACTCTCCAAACATTCTATTCTGGCGTTTGACATATTAACACGAGTGAATGCTTTGTGGTATTTTTTACGAACTAAACAGAAATTCTTTGATTAACCTGCGTCATTACATGGAATATATTATATAGTAACAATAAAAACACCTGATCACCGAAGATAAATTTTGACGTTTAGCAGGGCGTGACGTCATCTTGACACCATGACAGATATGAACGTTGTAGAGGGATAATTTGAAAGTATCTAATAATACAAAATATATTTTTTAAATGAATTAAATAAAATTATCAAATATTTTTTTACGTATAATATGACATAATGCTATAATATTAAGAGCATTTTCAAAAAAGTGTCTACACATCTATTGAAGTAGATATTTAAATTTATCATTACGAATTCAGAATTTTAAGTAATTAATTAACTAGGTAAACATTATAGTGTGTAACCTCAAACCTGTGAGGCTATTTGACTCGTGGAAATTTATAATTGGCAATATTGCTTGATTTTTAATAATCACCTTTTTTATGATTGTTCATAACTGCAATCTTAAAAATTTTAAAATATACTCTATATTCTATGTAACATACGAAAATGTCAATTAGTGTCTGGCCATATTTAACACACTATACAGGGTGATTTATTAGCTCACCGACAAGCTTTCACAGGAAAATTGTGTATATTATGTTCAAATATTACAATTTTTTTTAATTTCACTTATTTAGAGAATTAAACATATAAACATTCGCAGCTTTTTTGTTTTTGTTTTAATTATTTTTTTAATTAGATGAGTTATCATTTATCAGTAAGCTAATAAATCACCTGTGTAATATGCTAAAAAAAGACAAAAATTAACATGTGGTGGAAGTTCGGATGTTGGTGGTGGGAAAACGTGTCTCCAGTCGTTTTTACGAGCTTTTTTCAAATAATATACACGGTTATTTATTAACTCTCTCACAAACTTTGACAGATGAAAACTGATCAAAAAAAAAAAAAATAAAATAGGAAAAACAAATGTTATGTTATTAACTAGTAAAAATGACCATTGTTTGTATTCCTATAAGTGATATACGTTCATATTTGCAATATTTTCTTAAAACTGGAATCTTTCAATAAATTTTCGAAGTTGGTTAAATAAATATTTTTCCCTCCTAGAGGCTAACGTCACTGGCGCCAAACATCAAGGCCACTAACTGCAGTTCATATATACTAGCAAGGTTATTGGAGCGGAAAAGCAATGAAACAATGTAAAACATACGCTTTCCATGCATAAAAACTGTTCCGCTTATTTTAATAGTGAAGTGCATGGCTCATTCTCTATATTTTCGAACCGTAGTATACCTTATTCGT
Source organism: Mongoloraphidia duomilia (assembly GCA_039654895.1). Classification (NCBI taxonomy): domain Eukaryota; kingdom Metazoa; phylum Arthropoda; class Insecta; order Raphidioptera; family Raphidiidae; genus Mongoloraphidia; species Mongoloraphidia duomilia. The sequence goes on from CM077518.1 coordinate 24,734,026, forward strand.
GCGTAGAGGGTTATAAGAATTTTTATTGTTATTTTTACGGCCTCATTAGTTTGATTTTCAAAAAAATTCGACTGATGACCAGTCCTATACTTCCCACCTAGTAAATATTTGCAAAAAATAAACACTCTTTTTTTTTATTCTTTGACTAGGCCCAAATAACCTTAGCTGTTGGTGGTCTTTAAAACACAATTCAATTTTTATTCTTTGAAAAAAGCATGGCCCTCTTTTTTGTTTGGTGATCTACTGATGGCTAACTTAATATAGCAAAAATCATGGTTACCTTGATTTACGTACAATTTTTATTTTTTTTAGTAAAATATTTTTTTTCTCGAAAACTATACATTTTAGAGAAAAAAAATATTTACATTTTTTTCATATTGTAACATCTAGAATTCATTTATATTTTTTTTTACCTATGTTAATACGTGACATTGAGGACGTTTTTTTGAATATCTCAGGATCCCCTGAACCGATTTGACTCAAAATCTAATCAGATCTAAGTTAAAGGCTGATAAACACAATAGAACAATCGGCATGCCCGTATGTTGTTTCGTTCTTAAGATATCGAAGGCGAAAAATTGACCACATACACACACACACACATACACACATACACACATACACACACACATACAGACATCAGTCAGAAAATGATCTTAAACGATTGCTAGGGTCTCAAAACGTGAAAATCTGTTAAAATCTCGAAATATTGTTTTCGGACTGAATCCATTACTTCCCTACCATAGTAGAGGTGGGAAGTAAAAATAAAATGTCTATGAACATAAAATTAGAAGCTTTAGTATCATAAAAAGAAAAAAGTTTTTTTTTTATTGGCAACCACAAAATACGCATCGACCTTGAGATCATTAGCACTGTTTGGATATTTACATAAGAAAGTAATTGTTTATTCGGTGGCTGTAAAACTGATTTTCTGAGTATAAAAATTGCTTTCTTTTTAACACGCTTATATTATTAAAGAGAGCTTATGCGAAAAGCGTAGACAAGCCAGATTTTTCAGTTTTTTTTTTTGACGAACTGCACAAACTTTTCACAAAATTATTGATTGGGTCCAACATCAGTAGGGTTGCCATAATTTGTTAAAGTTAAATCCGGACGGTCCAACAGATCTGGAGATAAATCGCGGCGACCCTGAAGCGCGAAACGCGAAAATTTTTTTTGGTATTTTAATTCAAATGTCGGTTGTAGAAATTGGGAAAACTAAGAATAAAACTACTGAAGAGTGTAGAGAAGACGTGAGGTAGGTGGATATTAGTAATTAAAAAACTCAAAATCAACACAATATATATGTATTTATTTATTTAAATTTAAAACATACAATAATTATGTTCATGTAGGTACTTATTATTATATAAATGGCTACTGACTCGGTCCTTCTTCATCCCCAGCTTTATTTTCACGTCTTCGTCTGGCTCCTTCTGATTCTAAGTACAATTCGTAGGTACTTTTCAGACGTAAGGGCTTTATTTAATAAAACTTTGTTTGTTTTTATTTATTAATAATTCAGACGTAATTACGAGCCCGGACAAAAATCCGGACATGGTTACGAAATCCGGACGTATCTAAATATCAGTACAGTTAAGATATAACAAACAGTTGTGGAGAGGCTTTAGTTTTAGCGGATTTGTGCATTTTTCTATTTCTAGAGTTACCTGGATCTAGTACCAATTAGTATTTTCAATTTATTACTATTTTTAATAACAAATTGAAAATCCAATTTAATTGATTCTTTTACAGTTTTCAGACAGACAGACATGGGGCCTCCCATGGTAACGACATATAAACAGTAGAATTCCAACGATCTCGCGGCTATTGTCAAGTCCTAAAAAAGTGATTTAATAGTTTTGGTCAGGTTCTTTTATATAATTTAGAAAATATCAATTTATTCATTATAGCTAGTTTTATTTTATTAATCTTAGATACAAATTATTAACTACAATATATTACGTAGACGGACATAGTGACGTCTTACGTACATCTATCCTCCTATCCTTCTATCCCTCTATTCTCTGTATGACCAAATGTCATTGTATTTATATTAATATATTTGATTAGTTTGCGTTCTCAAGCCAGTACAGTTCTAAGTACATTATTGTTCAATAACTATCTGACATTGCAATATTAATCATTCATAGTGAGTTCGTTAACACTTCAAATCTATATACCTCAATTGTGCAATACTTACATACTACACTTCTTAAAAACTCTATCTCAAAATAATGGAGACAAAAATGTCAGAAAATTAAATGTTCACATAGGTACTATTAAGACCATTGCCCGTACACTGTCACCAATTTAATTTTTTTGAAAGGAACATTTTGAAAGCATTGTCTTGTAGTGGTGCATTAGCTTAATCATAATTTCTGAGCATGTGAGTGTTCATTAGAAGGGTTGGCTGCTGCACAGGCCTAACAAGAACCGAACTTTAGCGAGTTTAGATCTCTCCAGAGAAGGCCACTTCGTATTCATTAACTCAAATTCGCGTTACCCTAAATTTACACAACACTGCGCTACTTGCGTATGAAACTACGGTAATAAAATATATCTTATCAGCGACATTTGTTGATAAATTACGATAATTGAGCATGATTTTTAATATTATTAATCAGGTAATTAAGAGAAAAAACGTTTTAGTACGGAGATAGTTAAAGCTTATTACTAATTTTTATATTTATTTCACAAAATCAACATTTTTATGTAATATTGCGCATTGATGAATTTATTATAGTATCGCAAACCAAAAAATAGTCTTGTTAGATGACTACAACCATAATTCTACAAGTATTAAAATAACGAACCGTGAGGTGGGTCCTGTATTAGACCTCTACAAGTGCGACCCTTGAGATTCACAATCCACATGACCAACTTCCCAGTATGATGAATATTCAATATTATGAATGAATCTAATATTAATAATAATAATAATAACACAGAAAAGTAAGCATTTTAATCATTAAAAAATATAAATTAATTTTTGTCAATGCATATTAATGGTTTGGGTTTATGGTATTGTTGTTCTTATTATTAAACTCTATGGAAATATCTGATATTTAAAAGTATCGATTTCCACTAGAACAAATCAGATTTGATAAATCTTTTTCAAAAAATCCTAAAAATCTATTTTTGCAATCTTTTTGTATAAACCAATTAAAGCAAACACAAAAAAATGGAACACCTCGTATCAGTCACAACGAAAAAAATTCGACTGATGACCAGTCCTATACTTCCCACCTAGTAAATATTTGCAAAAAATAAACACTCTTTTTTTTTTATTCTTTGACTAGGCCCAAATAACCTTAGCTGTTGGTGGTCTTTAAAACACAATTTAATTTTTATTCTTTGAAAAAAGCATGGCCCTCTTTTTTGTTTGGTGATCTACTGATGGCTAACTTAATATAGCAAAAATCATGGTTACCTTGATTTACGTACAATTTTTATTTTTTTTAGTAAAATATTTTTTTTCTCGAAAACTATACATTTTAGAGAAAAAAAATATTTACATTTTTTTCATATTATAACATCTATAATTCATTTATATATTTTTTTACCTATGTTAATACGTGACATTGAGGTCGTTTTTTTGAATATATCAGGATCCACTGAACCGATTTGACTCAAAATCTAATCAGATCTAAGTTAAAGGCTGATAAACACAATAGAACAATCGGCATGCCCGTATGTTGTTCCGTTCTTAAGATATCGAAGGCGAAAAATTGACCACATACACACACACACACATACACACATACACACATACACACATACACACACACATACAGACATCAGTCAGAAAATGATCTTAAACGATTGCTAGGGTCTCAAAACGTGAAAATCTGTTAAAATCTCGAAATATTGTTTTCGGACTGAATCCATTACTTCCCTACCATAGTAGAGGTGGGAAGTAAAAAGAAGTTATAACAACCAGATTAAGAATTGGACATACAGCTCTAACCCATGCACACCTACTAAAAGGTGAACCACCACAAATATATCAAACATGTGACCAACAAATCACGGTAAGACACATATTAATTGACTGCAAGAATTACAAACAAGAAAGAAAATCAACAAACTTACCTAATTCGATGGAAGATATACTGCAAGACGAAGACGATAGCACCACCAAACTTCTACAGTTTCTCAAACTTATAAACCTGGAAAATAAAATCTAAATTTAGTAATCCATTTTAATCTGTCTTAAACAATTAATTAGTACTTACCCATTTATTACATTTATACTTACCTGTATTGTATATGAGAATTTTTTCTGTTATCGTGCACATAGCCAGAGTTGCTGAGCACGTAATTAAATAAAAAAAAATAAAAAAAAAGCCGGCGGGACAAATTTTGATAAAATTTCTTTCGGATCATATATTGACGTTAATATCCTAACGAAGATACTTTTTATTCGCAAGTTTTCGTGCAAGAAAAAATGACCAGGCACGTACATACACACACACACATACTTATTTCAAATCTGTAGTCTACGTAAAATAGACAAAATAGAATCAAAATGTATAACTTTTTGAAATTTTTGATGAAAATTCTTAATGAGGGTACAAATAAAAATCCGAAAAATTCTCACGCCTCCGATGGCTGGATCATCCCCTTTTTGGCGAAAACTACCCCCAGCGAGGACATACTGCTGTGTTCAACATTGAAAACTCCGTATAAATTCACAAACATAATTTTATTTTGGCAAATACTACATGTATAATATTGTATAACCATCTTAGAATGAATTAACTCATATAGGTACCTAAACAATAAAGAATACTTTTTTAACATTGTTAATTTTTTAATAAAATATATTCGACTTGTAACTATAAATTATTACAGTTTACTTAAGCAGCTATAATAATATTTTCTATGTTAGAGTTTTAAAACTTTCAGTTAGTTTTTCTTTTTTAAGTAACTTACAAACCCGATCTTTTAAATCGCACGTTAAGCATTTCTATAAACAATTAAGCTAAAACAATTACCAATTTAACAGAGAATATAGTTGCATACGAAGCGAAGCAAAGTGAAACGAAGAACTCCGAAGGCGAAGAGAAAAGAAAAGACCCAGTAATGGTGCAAGTATAAACTACTTACAAACGTAGTCGAGTATACCGCTAATAATAATGATGTTGGCTGAAATTTACGACTTACAGAAATTGAAATTTCAGAACTCCAGTTTCGCCCCGCTCGTTCATTTCCAATTACAGCATATTTTTGTTGAAAAGATTTGCCGTTTCACGCTCTAGATCTGACACATTTTCCTGCATTTAAACCTTTGTATGTTTACATTTGAACTAACGGATGTCGATCTTTTCATTAATAAAAACATTTTAGGTAATTACGAGATAATTACACTATAGTACAGTAAAACGGTATATTTTACTAAAAAAAAATACTTAATGGCTGAAATTTTGTGGGGGTGTTCGGGGGCATGTCCTGAGTCTAAAACCGAGTTTTCGTATTCGAGGGGGTGGGGGAAGTTACGTTTCCGGTCAATATAGGGGTTAGTTTGTTTTAATTTTTTATCTTCGTTGCTATTGCTCGTACAGTCAAGTCCAAGAAATCAAATTTGTAGGAAATGAAATTATCTATCCAATGATAATAAAATCAAGGTCATAGGTCGATCAGGTCAATCACAATGGCCGGTAAAAGGTCAAAAATGAGGGGTAGTTTTATTTATTAATGTTCACAAAATTAGAATGAAAACTTCAGATAAGGCTTGTAATCTAATTCTTTCTATAAAATCCGATCAATTTTCTGACATTTCAAAATAAAGCCTAGTTTAATATTATTATTTGAGATATTAGGATGTCCAAAATTTATAGAATAACAGTGTTCTTGAGAAATTGGAATAGAAAAATAAATTTTTATTAAGTTTTATTTTGAAATGTCAGAAAATTGATCGACTTTTATAGAAAGAATTAGATTACAAATCTTATCTGAAGTTTTCATTCTAATTTTGTGAACATTAATAAATAAAACTACCCCTTACTTTTGACCTTTTACCGGCCATTGTGATTGACCTGATCGACCTATGACCTTGATTTTATTATCATTGGATAGATAATTTCATTTCCTACAAGTTTGATCTCTGGGACTTGACTGTACGGGCAACAGCAACGAAGATAAAAAATTAAAACAAACTTACCCCTATATTGACCGGGGGATGTAGCTTCCCCACCCCCTCGAATACGAAAACTCGGTTTTAGACTTAGGACATTCCCCCGAACACCTCCTCAAAATTTCAGCCATTAAGTATTTTTTTTTAGTAAACGCGATTTTTGTGTCTCTATTTACTGTACTACTAATAATTTTAATTTGTTGTCAAATTTAAAACATTTTCCTTTACTTAAAACACTTAGGTTTGCGTCTAAGGACCACTAAAGTAAAATTTATTTTCAAATTAGAAAAAACACGAATATATTTTTTGCTTTCGTCAATATTTTATTGAGATAAATAATTACCTATATAAGGTACCAATAATTGACAGTATATCACGTTTTATTAAAATCAGTGTAGCCCTTCTCGAGTTATACCGGTACAAACAGAAAGACAAAAAAAAATCTGAAAACGTGTTCTTCGCTCTAGGTATCATTTTTAAATGCGTTTATTTAGTATAAGTTATAACTCCTATCACACTAATTACTAACTAACTAACTAGTAATCAAATCTTTTAATCGAATTTTCACCCACTTCCCGTTAACCGATTGAGTTGAAATTTTGCACACTTGTGTAGTTCCGATGACAATACAATATTATGGCAACTATCTGACCGCCCCGGCTTCGTCCGGGTAGTACACACTTTAAATGAAATCATGTGATGTGATCAAAAAAACATTGTGACGCTAAAGCTTCACTTGAGAGTTCGTTTCCATAGAAACATAGTTCTTAGATTGTTTGCATATGTTCACATAGTACAAAACAGTATTTTTAAACGATTTTTTTAGTTTCACAGCTACTAACAATCAAATCTTGTAATTAGAAACTAAAAAGTAAAAAATAAAATTAAAAAAAATTAAAAAAAATTTTTTTTATGTGAAACGCTTTTATTTTCAATAAAATCTTGCATAAATGTACTAAAAAGAAAGTTAAAGTGACAAAAAATTAGCTGCACTGTAAATTCTTACATTGACTATACAGAATTATGGTACCATAAGACGTGTTATAGCGGTCTTAAATACGAGTAAAAATATGTAGTTAAATTTTTATAAACAAAAAAAAAAGAAAACTTTAAAAATAGTCTATAAAAAAAGTTAACGAGTAGAAATTCAGGAATCAAATTAAGTCCATTTTATAGTTAATCCATGTAAACAAATGCAAAACAACTGCAAAGTAATTAATTCCAAGTATAACAGCTATTCATTATAATGCTTTCTTAAAGAAAAATTCAATTTGTGCACTAAGCGAGTGTACAATTTTCTTATGATTATATTTCCCAGACGTTGAATGCAAGTCAACAACCAGACTCTATATTATAATATCCCCTTCTTTTTCTTTTTCCTACAACTATATGGAGCTACACTCAGACAACGAGAGAGAAGGAGAATTTAAAACATTAAGATTCAATTTATACAACACTTTTTTGATTCGAAATATACAGTCTACTATTCTGACATTGAAGAAAAATTATACACTAACAAAATATATAGTTTCTTATACATTTCTTTTAAATTTATATTTCTAAGGTCACAATCTACCAAGGTTATCTAGAAAAGTACTAATTCTCTAGTAAGAAGAGTGTTTATAAGGAATAGTCAATTCACATACAAGGATTATAGACCCACTCATGGGCTATTGGACTGCATAGAAAAATTTGTAAAATCTGGTTGCGGCCACTCTACATTTTTTCAAGGTAGTATTTTTAAAGTGGAATTGAAACACTTGAAGCGACGTGCTCTAGTTAAAAAGTGTGTTCAGGAAATATTGAATTCTCATATGAAGGTTATAGACCTATCCGTGGGCTATCTAACTGTGTCGAAAAAATTGGATAATTTAAAAGCAGCCATCCTACAGAAACAATTTTTTTTAGATAGAATTTTTGAGGTAATGAAGTTAGATATTGGAAAAATTGCTTCTGTAAGGTGGCCCCTTGCAGATATTCAAAATTTTTCGACAAATTCAGATAGCCCATGAATAGGTCTATAACCTTTATATGAGAATTTAATATTTTTGAACACACATTTTGCTAGAGCCCCTCGCGTCAAGTATTCAAATTTTACGTCAAAAAACACTATATTGAAAAAATTGCGTCTGTGGAGTGGCTACTTCTAAATTTTCTGTTTTTTCGACACAGTTAGATATCCCATGAATAGGTCTATAACCTCCGTATGAGAATTTAGTATTTCCTGAGCACACTTTTTAACTAGAGCACGTCGCGTCAAGTGTTCTAATTCCACTTTAAAAAATACTAACTTGGAAAAATTGTGTCTGAAGGGTGGCCATAACTAGATTTTAGAAATTTTTCCATGCAATTCGATAGCCCATGAATAGAATAGAATAGAATAGAATTTATTTCTTTCAAATTACAGTAGCACTGTACATTTTATAACAAAAATATATATGTTTGAAAGATATAGGCTCCTTCTAAGGTAACACCTGTAGTGAAGAAGCCATTATCAATTTGTGGACAGTATTATACCTAAAACTAAAGTTAAATAAACAATTTTGGACAGCAATCAAACAAGAAAAAAGAACTATATATCATCTAAAACATGAAAAACCAAAGTATTGCGAATAATCATTGTGCTATATCAAAAAATCTTTCCGCATTTTGTTGCGTCATTAGCCATTGTCTTAACATCGACAAAAAAGTGTGCTTTATTTTGCACTGCTGTATGTTCACTGGTAACAAATTAAAAAAATGGGGAGCTAAAAAAAGAAAATATCTTCTAAAAAGTGATATGTTCGGTCTTGGCACATACATATTAGTGCGTCTAAGCACATGACCATTATCATTAGACTGAGCGGTTCCACTTCTTGTATAAAATATTTTTAGCACTTTATAAATGTACAAATGCCTGACGGGTAAAAGAGATAAATTTTCAAAAAGAGGAAAGGCATGTTCACGATTGTTCTTAAATAACATTTTTCTTACAATTTTCTTTTGTATTGTGGATACATTTTTAAACCTATTGAAATACGCACCACCCCAACATTCGATACCGTAGTTTAATTTAGACTATATAGGTCTACAATCCTTGCATGTAACTTAAATTGTTTAAACACTCTTCTTACTAGAGTACCTCGCGTTCATATACAAAATTTCAGAAGTGTAACGTAATTTCAACAGTGCATATTTTCAATAATAAGAAATTTAATTTCTGGCTTGATGGCATATGTCAATATTTTTGAACTTAAAACGATCCCGCGTCCAATTGGCTGGAATTTGTTTCTTTTTAATTGCTTTTTTGAAGGAGGTTCAGTTTTATTTATAATAAGTTTTATTTTTGGTGACTTTGCTACTATACTGAACCGATTTAAGTAAAAATTATATAGGACCACCTTGACATCTTCCTGAACACAACAATGTCGAAATTATTCAAATAATTTAACCTCTAGAGAAGTTAAGGCTGAACAAACATAACAAAAGTTATAAATATACTAAGTGTCGAATAGATAACCTCCTTTTATTGATGTCAAATAAAAAAGAATGAAGATCACTTTGCTAATTAATACACTAGTATTAACAGATTATTAGCAGATTCAGAATGAATGATTATAAATTATAGACGCTTCAAAACTGAGGTGATAGGCGTCTATGACATATTCAACATACACATTTATTGTTTGGCCAAAAATGATATAATCACTGAAGTTCTTTTGATCGACGGAAAAACTTCCGTATAAATATAGCTTACGTTCACTGAGTTATAAGAACAGTAAAGATTTACTTAATGAAATTTTGTATCGCTAATGACGCTTTAAACTGGTGAACCAATTACGGCAACGCCAACGACTCGAAAACAATTCTTTTAATGTCGTAGTTATAAGTTTATTGGGTGTTTAAAATATTCAGCGTACCGCATGGCAAAATGTGAACGCAGAAGGTGGAAATGTACATAAATTTTACTAATTTTCAAGTGCACATCCTGTTTTTAAAAGAGAAATTATTTACAAACATTTTCACTAAATAGAGGTGAACCGCTAAAGTTTTGGACAAACATGATTGATGAGGAAAAAATATTGCATGAACTGATCGAATGGGAATCGGAAGAAAGAGTTTGACGGGACACGTACGCTTTAAACCGCTAAATGTTGACGATAACTTTTATTTTTGATATTTTTTATTTTAGTTTTGATATTTTATTTATTTATATATTTGTTAGGTATTTATTTTATTTGTTATACAGGGTGAGGCACATAAAGTGTTACAAGCTAATATCTCAGAAAGTGTTGGTTGTAGCAAATAAAGTTTCGTCATAAAAAATGTTTAGTATCAAGGGGCACGTATGTTGCTAAAATAGATTTTCTTCTCGATTGGTATGGTGAGGTTGTGTCAAGGTAACCTCCATATTTTTAATCCGATGTGGATTTTTTCATGGAATCTTGTAACCGTTATTGAGACGAATCCAACGACCTATGACATTAGATTTTTCAAAGTTACTTTAAAGTCATAAATAAAGAAGTTGTGTAATATGAAAATAACTAACATTCATCAAACTGGCTACTGTTAAAAAAACTGTTTTAAATTAACTAAACTATTGAAATTACAAAAAAACCACGGAAATTAGAATCACAATAAAAAATAAAAACACCGGTTATTACTTATACAATAAAAATTGAACCAAAACATAAAGAATGTGGAGTTGTGAAACTAAACGGACAACAGATTTTACAAGTTTAAGTTGCTGAAGAAGTCTTAATACAAAGACGAAACGTTCAACGTAAACTAATAAAAAGTTCTACAAATTTTTATTAAGTCGATGTACCTACTATAAAAATTTATATACAATAAAAAAAAGGACACGAAAGGCGATTTTATTAATTAAAATGTTACTATAAAGTAGCTATCAAATTACTATAAACAAGGCTTCTTGATAGTAACGTTTTAATTTTCATATTACACAACTTCTTTATTTATGACCTTGAAGTGACCTCATGTCTTAGGTTGTTAGATTCGTCTCAATAACGGCTACAAGACTCCGTGAAAAAATTCACATAGTCTGATTTAAAAAAATGGAAGTGACCTTGACCCAACCTCAGTATACCAATCGAGAAGAAAATCTATTTTACCAACATACGTGCCCCTTGATATCAAACAGTTTTTATGCGAAACTTTATTTGCTACAACCAACACTTTCTGAGATATTAGCTTGTAACACTTTATGTTCTTCACCCTGTATAAAAACTATAAAAAATATCCTTTAAATTATTCAACGAAATCTTTTTAATTCAAAGCAATTATTACGAAATGCAATCATAGATTTGTATTAACTGAATTTGGAAATCAGCCAAGTTATATAATATTACTATGTGCAATATAGAAAAAATCATTTTGTCAACCATTGTCGCAGTCGGGATTAAAATCCGAATTTTCCACTTTCGCGGCGGACGAATACAAGCGTAATTCAAATAACATAGATTTGTATATTTTATTTTTTTGTAATGAAACTCTAAAGAAATTTTCGTATTTATCCACGAAAGGTAGACAATCACAATTTCTGGTTAATGAAGGGGGTGTGTGAATTTTAATGACAGATTTAAAAAAAAAATCATGGCGATATAGTGTTGTCTGATATCATTATGTTAATTCACTAATATTATATAGTGATTGCATTTGCGGTAAGGAATCTATTTATATTGATTATTAATAACTTTTTAACGATTACGTTTAGGACATATTATTATGTTTATATGGACTTTTCGATTCTAAATAAGTTCTGGAATTCAACCTTGAAATATTGCTGATACTTTTTGGGACAACTTGTAAAGAAAAAAATAATTTATTACAAGGATTTAAACCGAGATTTAAACGTTTATTATCGCTTTAAAAATCTATTTGTTTGTTGTCTATTTTCAAAATCATCATCACATGGATCTTCTTTAACTTCTATTTCAGTCACTTCAAATAAACTTCCCGATGCCTCTTTCATGAAGCTGTTACCCGAATTTGATTTCTGCAAACTTTTGATCTGTGACATTTTTGATGACAATTCTGACATTTGGTGATTTTTCTTTTCACAAATTTGGCACGACATATTATTCATTAATTTTTATTGAACCCTTTCTTGTTATGATTTTTGAACTTTTTTACGCATTGAATTGGCTTCAAGAGACTAAACGTGTACCTAACGAAACTTTGCGTTCTCACTTTTCTGCGAAAGTGAAATGCTTCGAGAGCATCGTTGCAGCGATTACTACAGGCATCTTGTTCGTATGAATACGTCTAGAAGTCGCGTCTAGAAGTTTCACTTCTATAGTGTGTATTGTAAAATGCACGGTCGCATTTTTTTGCTAAAATGTTCCAGTCTATAATGTATACTTCGGTCATTTCTTTGCAATGATTCTCTAAATCATCGTTATTTTGGCAATTTTCTTTGCAGCTAGCTATGGTCTATACCAGAGATGGCAAACCTGTTCACATCTACGTGCCGAATTTTTTCAAAAACATGTTTAATGTGACCATAAAGTGTCAACAAGCAAACAACAAAAAAATAATCATAATTACTTATGTTGATCTCATATTAATTGTTACTTGAATAATAGTCAAATTTTTTTTACATCTAACATATTTTTAATTCTTTCGAATGCGTATCTCAATCAATGGCGTGCCGACAATATTCCGTCGCATGTCACCTATGGCACATGTGCTATAGGTTCGCCATCCCTGGTCTATACTATGAATGTACTGTGAACGATGGCTGAATTCGTACTGCGTCTATACTGAGTTATGCGCGAGTTATAGCAACAATCACATGGCTTAGTGGTAAAGCGTTTGACTGAAGATCAAAAGGTCCCTGTTTCGATCCTGAGTTTCGGATCGCAATATTTTTGTTTTTCTTTTATTCGTCAAATAATTCTGTTAATATATTTTTTTTACTTTAAAAATACGATTTAATTAAATTTCATACGGAAAAAATTTGAAACACCAAAAAGAACAAAATAAAATATATTTAAGTAAAAAAACCTTTTAAAAACAAATCTGTTAGTTTTTAGGCGCGATCTTAGCGAAGCTAGAAGCGCCTATATACACTCGCTTTGTCTGTGAATCTGTGAATCTGTGAATCTGTGAATCTGTGAATCTGTCACGCTATTTTGTGTCACGCGTACAGCCCAAACGGATGAACCAATTTTCAAAAACTTTTTTTTGTTCGATTCCTCTCGGGTTCTACTTGATCCTAACGTCGCCCGATTTTTGAATTTTGGCCCCAGAGGGGAGCAAATTAGAAAAAACGGTGTTTTTTGCTTATAGTTTGCTCAATTTAAGTCAGATCGATTCGAAACCTGTCTTAAACGAAAGAGCAGAAAATTTTAGATAGATTTCATGTATAATATTGTGTCAAAACAGTTTTTTTATACAGATTTATATGATTATTAAACTAAATAAATGCGACTTTATCTAATAAATCGCGAACTTGTTTCGGTTGTCCTTGTCTGTTGCACAGTGTGATATGGATATTGGAAGATAGCGTATGCCCTGTCTTATATTGCATTATTTCAATATAGTTATTCAATTTTTTGACTGCTGATGTTTGAATTTAAGTTTAAAAACCCTGGCCTACTGAGTTAAAATGACGTGTAACTAATTATTGACGTCGATCGGATCGGACCAAAATTTCTCGACGTTCATCATACCTTCCCGAACAATTTGACTTTCTCTGTCTCTATGTCCCTTTGTACTTCTGAATTTTCACCCACTTCCCGTGAGCCGATTGAGTTGAAATTTTGCACACATGTGTAGCTCCGGTGACAATACAATATTATGGTAACTAGCTGACCGGCCCGGCTTTCGTCCGGGTGTAAATCGTACTTTTGAATTTTCACCCACTTCCTATGATCCGATTGAGTTGAAATTTTGCACACATGTGTAGCTCCGGTGACAATACAATATTATGGTAACTAGCTGACCGGCCTTATCCTATACCTAACTTCTTATTTTTATTATTGTACGGAACCCTCGATGCGCGAGTCTAAGTCGCACTTGGCCGGTTTTTACTAAACACACGTGTCGACAGCGAACCATAGTGGCATCGGTAAAGAAGTGGCTACCCGTGGGAGGCCACACCGCAAGAAAGATGAGCAAAACGAATTGCCTATCTTTTACCATACACAGGCGTACTTGGATCAGCGCCAGACGAACCAAGAAATTGTTCGTTACGAACAAAGTTCGTTTAAACACGTTTGGGTCTGTGAATTTAAAACGTGAATCAAGTTCGCGAACATCGTTTCTATAATGTGTAAAAGACGATTAAGACCTATACAACCGTAGAGGACACTTTCCCAAAACACGCTTTTATTAAATGCGATTTATTAAACTGAAGAATATCAGTGTGATCAGGTGTATTGTCAATAAGTCACAAATTGATTTTAAATAAAGCAAACGTGTGTAAAATATTTTTAGTACAGAAAAAAGAACGTGTTTTTAGGTGTTAGGTCATTGTCACTTTTATTATTATGCATACATAATAGTGACAATGACCGTAGTTTAGATATCAAAGCATAATATTATTCATAACCCTGTATTTCACAGTTAAGTAGGTATCTATATTATTTCACAACATAATATGTAATAGTACAACACATTATTATTTCATTCACAATAATTAACTTTTATTTACACACTACATATTATAAGTTATGCTAATCTATATAATATCTATATATATAAAACAGTTCCGTTACTGACTGACTGACTGACAGACAACGCCCAGGTCAAACCGCTGAAGATATAAACTTGAAATTTGGACAGTAGGTTCCTTTTGTGACGTAAGCACACACTAAGAAAGGATTTTCCAAAATTCATCACCTAAGGGGGTTAAATAGGGGATGAAAGTTTGTATGGAAGTTCGTCATTTTTTAAGTTAGAAGCCGGAAATTTTGCACAGGAGTTTCTTATATAACGTAGGTGAGCACTAAGAAACGTTTTTTTAAAAATTCATCCCCTAAGGGGGTTAAAAAGGGGATGAAAATTTGTATGGAAATTCGTCATGTTTGAAGTTAGAAGCAGGAAATTTTGCACAGGAGTTTCTTATATAACGTAGGTGAGCACTAAGAAATGTTTTTTTTGAAAATTCATCCCCTAAGGGGATTAAAAAGGGGATGAAAATTTGTATTGAAGTTCGTCATTTTTGAAGTTAGAAGCATGAAATGTTGCACAGGAGTTCCTCATATAATGTAGGTGTGCAATAAGAAAGGATTTTGAAAAATTCATCCCCTAAGGGGGTTAAATAGGGGATGAAAGTTTGTATTTGGAAGTTAGTCATTTTCGAAGTTAAAAGCATGAAATTTTGCACAGAAGTTCCTTATATAACGTAGATGAGCAATAATGCATTAATAAAATTCGAGCGAACGAGCGAAGCGATTGAGTACTTATTGTATTAATAATATTCAAGCGAACGAGCGCAGTGAGTGAGTAATTCATTAATAATATTCAAGCGAACGAGCGAAGCGAGTGAGTAATGTATTAATAATATTCATTCGAATGAGCGAAGCGAGTGAGTAATGTATTAATAATATTCAAGCAAACGAGCGACGCGAGTGAGTAATGCATTAATAAAATTCGAGCGAACGAGCGAAGTGAGTGAGTGATATATTAATAATATTCAAACGAACAAGCGAGTGAGTAATGTATAAATACAATTCGAGCGAACGAGTGAAGCGAGTGAATAATGTATTAAACAAATTCGAGCGAATAAACACAACCAGCCTGCTTTCGCTTCGCTTCGCAGGAGGAGAATTTTTCGCGGGGGGGATAATAAATCATAAATCGAAATATACGTGGGCGAAGCCACGGGTAACGGCTAGTAACTTATAAATTACACCCTATGCTAACTTGCTAACTTTTTTTTGTAATATCATTACATTCATAATAGTTTTTGAATTAGATAATACTTACTGCACGTAGGTATATAAACATCATAATATTCTTTTGGGATCTGTCAGATGGGTGAAGCTCATAAAATATGGCGGCGTTAGGGAAAAATTTCAAATACGGGGTACAGTTTTGCGTGCAATCTTGTGATTTTCAAAGTGATAAGAAATGATAAATATAAGTTCAATTTGTGATTGGGCCGGTACGAATCCTAAAACAAAGGAATTTCGTTGAAGGAGAACGGATTCTCAAAGACGGACATATTATAAAATATGCGAAAAAAAAGGATAAAAATGAGCTGTCAAAAGTAGTAAGCTTTGCTGCATAATATTGCTTAAAACATCAAAATTAAAAGAAAATCTCTACGAAATTAATCATTCGTTCAATGCTCCTTTGGTTGGGTTTTAGGTGAATAATGTAAACACATAACTGCAACATTTTTATATTATTGTATTTAAGTAAATTTCTAACCTCAAAATATTTGTATACAATATACATTATACATATTATTGTTAGTGCTAAATTTGTCAGTCATCAGTGATTTAACTATTGTAGTACAATATGATAATGAGTACATCTTATTATTAATATAAAATATTCATAAATACAGTTTCTTCACATTTCATTACAAAATAATTTGCTGTAATGTAAGTTTTACAGGGCAATAACTGATAGTGTTTAATACCATGATATTAGAAAACGTCCCTGATTCCATTTTCTATAAACTTTTTGTTTATTTTACGTGTTTTATTTTTGTAATAATCAATTTCACAAAAAATTTACACTGTTAGCATGTAAATTTTTCTCTTATCCGTGTAAAATTTTCTACCATCAGATGTCGTATGCCCATTTGACAGATCCCAATAGTATTTTTTTTTAATTTTAAATAATTAATAAAAAGTTCTAAGATAAAAGTGATAGCTGCCACAGCGTATCCAAAACTCAAAAGTAAAAAAGCACCTTCTAAATGTTCTCGAGTTAATACAATGAAACTGGAACGCCTTATTGAAGCTGAGTGCTGTTTTTGATTTCTATCAGCCTTCCATTTAGCTGGAAGTCCACTGCTCTGAATGCGCTGAATCGCTCTATCAACAATAAATCTTAGAGGATGATGTTTGTGAGTGTAAAGTAGACGATAAAAAACATAAAGGTTTTTTTGAAAAACGTATAAAGTTGGACAGAAATTGATTTTATCATAAGTAAGTTGCAATGCGAGAGGTACTTTAGGACGTGTTGATACTGTGGCTACATGACGCGAAAGTGAAACGTTGAAGTATATTTCTTCATCCGTCATGGTTGTTATCTTACATAAGTCAGCCAATCTAGTGTCACCACTGAGCTTAAAGTAATCGACAGTAAAACCACTTACAAGTAAAGTCATTTTTGAAGCTAATATATCATTTACACTGGATATCTGTTTTTCATAAAAAGGTTTGGTCAGAAAGCTCATCATCCTAGCTTGGAATACTTGGTTCATATACCATCCAAACAATAAAGACATTACTAAGAAAATATCAAAGAAAGATAGACGTATTTTTTGTTGAATTCCACCATTTGCTATTACACCAATACTCTGAATAAAACACGTGGAGAAGTTATAATAAAATTTTATCATTTTAAAGTGAGCAAACGACCAGCAAACAAAAGCTAGCACAAGTACAGTAAATGACGTCAACAGCCATACTTTTATATCAAACGTTGAAATTAATGTTTTCCAACGAGGCAATTCTTTCGCAAAAGGAACAATAAATACGAATGCGTTGTCGAATAGAAAAGACGTGTGATATAAATTAGGGTTAATAATAAGTGCAGCATTACTACCTCCCAAGAACTCAAAATCAACCAAATCCTTTCCTGGGTCAAAATAACCGTTACTTAATGTCAATTTGATGCGTAAGAGATCTCCCAGAGTTCTTAAGAAGACAACATCTAATCCAGGATTTGTTGTTGATGAAATGTTTATTAAAAATGGATAAAATGCACTTACAGACATTTTGAAATCACAGTTGGTTAAATTCAAATCGTTACGTTTCAGAGATCGCATATTTACCATTTTATAATTAGCAACATGTTTTAATGTAGTAATATTTGTTATTTTTCCACAGTTTTTGATTGCTTCGATTGGGTTTTGAACGTAAATATTTACAAAGTTGTCAATACAATTCAAAATTAATGCATTGGTGATAAAAAATTGCCATAAACGAATAAACAGTGCTGTGATTTTTTCAAAATCATTTTCTTGTAAAACTATCAACACCGGCAAATTATCTTTCAGTAATGATAACCTGTTTTCTTTCTCTATCTTACTGAAGAAATCAACATTTCCAATTACTATATAACCATCCGTATTAGCAGCTGTTTCACTTCTTCGAAACTCGGTCCAAAAATATAAATAAGCAAATTTGAATTTCCAAACAAGACGTTCAAATATATCTTTATTTTCGTAAAAAATTGTAACGCATTTTGCGTTACTAAAATAAACATTAATAATTTCTGATATACGTATTGAAAGTTCTTGCCTTGAATTTGTTTCATTTAATTCAATATCGATTTTTCCACATAATATACTAGTCGACACTGCCATCAAAATTAAAACAAACAAGAAAAAGTTTTTCATTGTGTTATTCAACTTTTCTTGTTTATGGCTATGAATCAACTTTAACACTAACAACTCTAAAATGATTCGTTTCTGAATATGAGTAAGTGCACGTAGTTATTAATAGTAATTAATTTTTTTATGACGCGAGAAACACTTCAAAATAAACTGTAGATATTATCGAGAATACTATTAAAATACTTGATAAAATATTGCCAAGTAAAATAAAAAGGGACCGTGTAGTTTACACTACACACTACAGAAGTGAAATTTACTTACGCAAAATGTATATACCTTATATGAAAAAATGTCATAAATTATTACTAACAGAGTAAATTATCGGAGGGATGAAGGATGGGACTTTTAGTGTGTTATTTAGGGGACCAATTTTCCACAAAATCCGCTTTGTAACTCGTCTTTCACCTAAATCCTCTTGTCTATTATTCACCGACACTATAGTCCATCCTGAAACACTATAGAGTAATGACTCATTGTTTTTGACAGATTCCGGTGGTACCATAGAGTAGTTATGTAACCTTCTTTTAAATCATTCCCAAATTTAGGTTTTATTAAAATGCCTTGGAGAGAGCACGTCAGATTGAGCCTGAAAATGGCCACCATTTGCAAGATGTTATTGTCCATTGTAAAATTCCAACGTTTCGACTATAGGACCGCGAAATAAAAAATCATAACGGGATTTATGCGTCACTCTATATTTCAGGATGGACTATAATAAAGACAATCAATAATTTACTTTAAAAAATGCCAGCCAATTGAACGCGGGCCAATCCAACTTCAAAAATACTGACATTTGATATAATATTATAACAAATTACAATAAAATTTCTATTAAAGTGTGCAATGACGCGGGTAACGGCTAGTATTAAATATTTATATTTTATTTGCTTTTCGATTCCATAGTTACACATGGTTTCACATGTAATTAACCTATGAGTTATTTACTTAAATCGGTTCAGAAGTTCAATTAATTCTTTTTATTAAGTATTTTTATGGATGTTATGTATGTATCTCACCTGGCATATTTCCAGACTCCAGCATTTGTGAACCGATTTTGATTATTCTAGTTTAATTTAATAAGGCATACCTTCAGGGTGGTTCCACATAAATTTTGTTTTTTTTTTGCAAACAATTTAATTTTCACTGTCATGGAAATTTGACATAATAAGTATGTTATTTGTTTATTCAAATAATAAAGCACACTCGCTATAATACACTATTTTAAAACGTCAAAAAATAGATTTTTAAAATTATAAAATCGATAAAAAACGAAATTTTCTAGGAATCAGACCTAGCTATATCGATTTTTTGCCCCCCCAAAACCCCTTTTCAGTAAATTTCATCCAAATCGTTAGAGCCGTTTTCGAGAAAAAATGGAAATCAATTTTGTTAAAATTCAATCTCATCATTTTTTCAGAAATTATATACTTACGAAAAAATACACTAAAAAGCAAAAAATAAAACATTTTTTTTAAAAACCGACTTCAAAAAAACTACACAAAAGAAAAATAACACAATAATCACGAAAATAAAAATATAATGCCACTACAAAGTGAAAAATAAAAAACTTAAAAAAACCTTCTTCAAAAAAGCCACTAAAAAGTGGAAAATAAAAATTTTAAAATTTTGAGATTGGCCTCAATTTAATAAAATAAAACCTAGATAAAAGTAGATATATATGTAAAAGTTTTAGTATCTATTTAAATTGGCGCCGACCTCAAAATTTTATAATTTTTATTTTCACTTTTTAGTGGCTTTTTTGAATGAGGTTTTTTTAAAAGTTTTTTGTGACAGGCCAATTACTTCAAAACAAAAGAACAGCTAATTTTTTTATTTTCAAAATATTTAGGAAACTATGAGGTTTAGAATCTTTTTTTTTTACAAAAAAAACGAATGGAATAATAAACCGTTATAAAAAAGATACCATTAGTTATAACAGAAATAAATTATAATTTAAAAAAACTAAAAAACACGCTTTGATGAACTAAAAAGTAGAAAATAATTAATTAATTTTATTGTAAAGAAGCGTGGGGTAGTATGAAAATATGATACAAAGCACCCCACGCTTTTTTACAATAAAATTAATTAATTATTTTCTACTTTTTAGTTCATCAAAGCGTGTTTTTTAGTTTTTTTAAATTATAATTTATTTTTGCTTTTTAGTCCTGGAGATCCTGGTCAGGATAATGGGACAAACTTATGGAATTATTGTATTGTAATCGGTCCTTGATAAGTGTGCAAAGTTTCAGTTCAATCTGAAGTTTTTTGCTTTTTTTTTTTTAGTCCTGGAGATCCTGGTCAGGATAATGGGACAAACTTATGGAATTATTGTATTGTAATCGGTCCTTGATAAGTGTGCAAAGTTTCAGTTCAATCTGAAGTTTTTTGCTTTTTTTTTTTTAGTCCTGGAGATCCTGGTCAGGATAATGGAACAAACTTATTGAATTATTGTATTGTAGTGGGTCCTTGATAAGTGTGCAAAGTTTAAACTAAATCTGACCGTTCAAAGTTGATCAAAATCAAGTTCAAAGAAGTCGGTTACAAACATACAAGTGAAGCTAATATAAGCGTGTTAAAAACAACGTTATCGCATATATCTCCTCTGTGCATGCACCTATTTTCCCCAAAAACAATAGGGCTCTTCCTTTTTACATGTCAAACATTCTACCAAAATTTGGTTTCGATCCGCTCAGCCGTTTGGCCTGTATCGTGCTCACAGACTAACTGATAAACACACTAACAGACGAACAGAGTGTTTCCAAAAATATGTTTTTTGGTTTCGGGGGTCTTTAAAACGAAAAAATATTGTAAAATTTTAAACAGTGAAGTGAAGTAGAGTTGGAATAGTAAAAAAATAAGATTACTGTGTTTCATAAATGAGCTACAGAAAGAAAATAGTACTTGGCACTTGGCAAAATAAGTTCATTTCAGTAATTCTTTTCAAAACAAATAGATTTATAATATTTAGATAAGTGGTATACACATTTCATGTTTTAGTAAACACAACACCTAATAATTTTATTACACAACCGACTAATTTTGGCTTTATAATAGTAGATGAATACAGAATTTTCATATTTAATATACAGGAGTCCAAATAGTGCGTTCTCGGCCGATATATTGACTTTGGGTGAAGATAGAAAAAAAGTTTAAATTCAAAAGTTGTATGAATTTTAATGGTGGATAACAGGGTTGGCGAACCTTTCCTCATCTACGTGCCATATTTTTTCAAAATCTAACAGGAGAAAGTGAAGATATGGATTTTAGACTATGTTCACGAGCGTATTTATAATATAACTTGTCAATAATGGATTTAGGAAATCCATTAATGTGAGAAAGCTGTTGGATGTTCAGAAGTTCCTGCTTAAAACTGTCTTCGCTTAGATTATAATTAAAAAGTCTATTGAGCAAAGCATGGAATGCCGCCATTTTATGAGAGTCAGAATGAGTTGAATTATGCTGTATTAGAATGTCAGTAAAACATGGTTTACGGTATACTGACAATTTGTGATAATTAGAACTGGTATCTATAATTAAATCTAAAAAAGGTATAGTTTTATTAATAGAAAATGCAATAGTAAAAGAGACTGAGGGGTGTATAGAGTTTATATTAGTAGATTGTATGTCTAGATGCGTAATGGGGTATATTAAGGCGAGTGATGACAAGATGTAAAAACGAGCGATAGCGAGTTTCTACAATCACACGAGCCGTAATACCATTACGTACGAGACATATATGGTATTTTTTGCCATACCCACTACAAAATACTTACTTTTTACGTCATTTTCAAAAAATTCTGACAGTTCATTTGCGTCGCCATTTTTCCTTCCACAGTGTGCCGCGAAGTTCGTGCAAGTAAGTAATGACAGGCGCACGCAAGCGTACGCAGGCGTATAGAGCGAATTGACAGAAGTTGCCATGGCAACCGTTATTTTCCGCGTTAGTGCAGAAACTAAACTATTTTCTGCACATATCTGCCTGTTAAATAGGCCGCTATACATACATCGAAAGTAGCCTTTCTAATTCTTTTAAAAACAAATGATATTATAAGGTTTTTTGGAAATTTTTTGCAGCCAATTTATTTATTTGAAAGAGTTTTATTTATATTAAACGTTTCGCCTTTTTAGGCATCATCAGTAATATTCTGAAATATTATACATATATACATTAAAATGAACAAGTTATAATACAGTATTTAAAAATAAGGATAAATGAATGAATTATAGATTCAAAATATTTACATTTTATAGTGAAATTATGATTTATGAACATTATTTGAACGATGTTGTTATTAGCATGAATTTTAGACAACTGTTTCTATTTTTAAAATGAAAAAAAGTTATGGAAGCTATTGTAAGTGGAAGCTATTGTAATAGCTTCCATAACTTTCTTTCATTTTAAAAATAGAAACAGTTGTCTAAAATCCATGCTAATAACAACATCGCTCAAATAATGTTCATAAATCATAATTTCACTATAAAATGTAAGTATTTTGAATCTAATTCATTCATTTATCTTTATTTTTAAATACTGTATTATAACTTGTTCATTTCAATGTATATATGTATAACATTTCAGAATATTACTGATGATGCCTAAAAAGGCGAAACGTTTAATATAAATAAAACTCTTTCAAATAAATAAATTGGCTGTAAAAAATTTCCATAAAACCTTATAAAATCCCCAGCCGTACTCAACTCACTATTATTATTATTATTATTATTATTATTATTACTCAACTCACTACGCAAATTATATTATAATACTAGTTTTAAGAGTAATTTGTAACTAACTTCAAGTCTCACGCAACCTAATACAACCTAATAATTTTATTAATAATCAACTACTTTTTTATATTTACTTTATACCTAATATATGAAAGAACGTCATAACAAATGTAACTTAATTACTCGACATATTGTGTACCTAAAATACTGGTAAAAATACAAGTCAAAATAATTGTGATCTGTTATGTGAGCACCCTACTCGTAGTCAGCGCCTATACAGGTGCTTGATTACCCACGAGATTTTTTAAGTGAGTGCAGAGAGCCTGTTTTTCCGCTAAAATACGCGTTCACAAATATTCTTTCATTTTCAAATCACATACTATCGAGCTACGTAACTTTCAGGTGAAAGCTTGGAACACGATTTTATCTTGATTTCTAATAGTGAGGCGCAAGTCATGTGTTATTTGCAAAAAAAGGTCATTAGTTATTAATTAATATTGTGAGAGTATCCAAGACTATTTTCAAAAGTCATTTTCTATGATTGCAATCACTGTAAAGTTTTACAGTGTGTACTGTGTAGTCTGTCGATTATATCATATTTTCTTTGTCAGTAGAGTATTAATATTATTATTATTTTTTTTGAAGTGAAAACTTCCTTAGGCGCGTTAGGCACTCTTTGCCTGGCTAGTGAAATAAAGTGAACCGTTCGCGTTTGCATTCGCCCTGACATACCTATATCATAAAAACGGCACGCCGTACAGTTGCACCGATAGCATAGTATAGGCAGCGTCTTTGCGTTGTATACATAGGAACCTCAGTTCGAAACCTGATGGCACCGTAGAATTTTTGACGTATTTTTAATCTAAATTCTACATGATATTTATTTATATATTTTTTAATTTTTGTTATATTTTTTCTTTGACAATAATTATAATTTTTTGAAACCTTATAAGTTAAGTATAAATATTAGTTCAAACAATAGATAGGATTCAAACCTAAAGGTTTTAAATGAAGTGTAACAAATTTTAATTGTTGTCAATAGATATCTGATGATGGACGTAGGTCCGAAAGCGCTCATGTTTTGATGAATAAAATGTTTTGGAAAGGATTTCTCCGTATTGATTGATTTATATTATAATAATATATTGGGTAATAATTATCCCCTAACGATATACTGAATATGTTAAAAAAGGTAAGTATAAAGTATATTATTTGTATAAGATAGGCTACTAAATGAGTTTCTTAATTTAGATTTTTTTTCCAGATTTGTGAGTTTAAAGAAGTGTTGTCGTCTTCGCCCTGCAGTATATCTTCAATTGAATTTGGTAAGTTTGTTGACTTTCGTTTTTGTTGGTAATTCTTGCAATCAGCTAATGTTCATATTTGGGGGGATTCACCTTTTATTATAATATATTCTGAGTTAAGTGCCGTATGTCCTATTCTTAATCGGGTTAATATTACTTCTTTTTTCCGTTGTGATTGAGAGGATGTGTTTCATTTTTTAGTATCTGCTTTAAATTATTGTTCTTAATTTATTGTTAGTAATATTAGTCCAAATGTTATCTCATTATCGCATCTTGCTGTGAGTTGATGACATCGGATAGTGGAATCTCATTTATAGTGGCTGCGTTGTCGGTTAATGTTTGTAATTTGGCATCTTCATCAACTTGTTCATTTTCCGAAATTCCACAATGACTAGGAATGATTGTATTGTTGTGAGGACCAGTTGAATTATTTTATATATTCAGTATTTTGGTTAAAATTGAATTACTTTTTCCCTTTATTTTCTTTAGGGCGCAGATAGTACCCCATGAGTTGGTACATATTATGTATTTATTAACAGGGCTACTTTGAATTTCGCAGAGCCTTAAAAATTGCGCACAGTTCGGCTGAGTAAATGCTGTAGGTCCCAGGTAGGTTGTAGCTTTGCATACTGTCGTTGATTCGGTAGGCGCAGGCCACCTTGTTATTTCTTTTGATCCGTCCGTATAGATTGGAATTAAGGCAAGGTAATGGTTTATTATGTTCAGGAAGTCTTTTTTGTAAATTGATGGATGGGTTCTTTCATTATGGGAGTTGTGGAGCGTATCAATTATAGAGATCTGGGGTTTTTTCCATGAAGGAAATTCTTGATTTACGTGGATCATGACTTGATTCGCATCGAAATTGTTAATATTTTGAAAATAGGATTTCTTTAATCGTTTTTGTTTGTTAAACAGATTTTTATATTGGGGTCTAAAAATATTATTTCTGATCGGATGACATTTTTAGAGTGTGCCGTATACTTAGTTTTTCTCTTCTATATTTCAGAAGTGGTTCTCCTGCCTCGCTGCATAAGCTTAATGCATGACTGGTATGGAACGCTCCTGTTGCAAGACGAATTCCCAGGAGGTGAATCGGGTTCAGTTTTTTAAACAGAGAATTTGAGGCTGAATAATAAATTGGACATCCGAAATCTAATATAGGTAGCACTAGTATTTTATGAATTTTTGGTAGACTGGTTCTATCAGCTCCCCCAGTACTGTTTACTTAACAATTTCGTTTATTTAATTTTAGCGTGGCCTTGGTTTTAATATAGCTTGTTCGATTCAAAAAGAACCATTTTTGTAAATTCTATATATTTATTTTACTAAATATGACATGGAAGTTGGAAAAAACGTAATTATAATAGGTAATTTTGTTTTTATTTACAAACCAATAAATTGATCAGTGTTATACATAAACTATAATCAAATATGTTCTTGTATTTTGTATATTGTAAGCAAGGGCTGCATCGATTACGTG
This sequence comes from Mongoloraphidia duomilia, assembly GCA_039654895.1. Classification (NCBI taxonomy): domain Eukaryota; kingdom Metazoa; phylum Arthropoda; class Insecta; order Raphidioptera; family Raphidiidae; genus Mongoloraphidia; species Mongoloraphidia duomilia. Next base: position 24,760,200 of record CM077518.1, read on the forward strand.
CTACACAAGTAGGGGAAATTGGTGTAAAATATTCAAATAACGTTTTGTATCTTATTCTGTTTATATGTAAGGCTGATCATCTTCGCTCGCATTAACTTCCGTTTTAACTTGACCGAACGAGCGAAGCGAGTGATGTTCCGTATAAACGCGCAATATTGTCTGTTTGAACTCGATCAACTCGGGAACTGATGCTGTTTTCAAGAATAGGCAGAAAAAATATTTGGAAATGTTTTAGGTTATATCCCATTATATTATTGTTATAACAGAGGGTGGTCATTGCCGAGGAAATCCGGGTAAATATGGTTTATTTTACATATTAGTATCATGAATCATGGTAAGTGTTAATATCTTTGACTAACTGCAGTAAAATCTCTTTAGAAGTGTTAAAGAGCAAGTTATTTTTTCTCGTTATATTGTAAATTGTAATTAACAAACTCTACAATGCACGATTTAGTTCCGCGTTAATCAGTAGCGGCGCTAGGGTTTTTAATTAGGGTGGACCAGTATTGGACATGGTGAGCTGAAGGTGGGCCAACAACATGTATTCACAAAATTTCAGTGCTCGATAAAATTTAAACCCAGATTACTTGCTATAGAATTTACAAGAAAAAATTATTGTTGAAATATCGAGGGTTAAAAATGTAAGTATTTAAAAGATAACCTAGAGATTGGGGATTATGCCAGGGAGGGCCAAGGGGTAGTCCAAGACAATTTAAGGTGGTCCATGGCCCACCCGGCCAACCCTCTGGCGCCGCCACTGGCGTTAATCCATGTTTTGTTTATATTATTAATATCTGGGTGCCGAGCTTTGCTCGGATGAGTTCAAAAAAATAGTACTTGTATGCTGTGAGATATTATTTTCTCAGAATATTATTCCGAAACGAATTTATTTCTGAAACATAATTTAAATAATTGTTTCTGTTAAATATTTTAAATACCTATGTGTATTTTTAAGCGTAAAAACTAAGTATCAACTTGAATCAAGCATTTTTTCCTGTAAATATTACTTAGGTCGCCATTTTCAAATCTACCGCCGTTATTGTTTTGTTGACTGAAGAACTCGCAAAAACCGATTTTCATAGATTGAATATCTTGTAAAAATGTTCGAATCAGATGAAATTCTGCTTGCCCGTTGCCGTTTCAATAATCCGTTTTTAAACATTGATGCCAAATATCAACTTTATCGAAGTACTTTTTCTCTGTGATGTCATCTTAGCAACTTCCAGTAAATTTCAAATATTTTTTTTGCATAGAAAGTACCTACTGAAAAACTCACAAAAATCGATTTTCGAAGAAATAGAATTCATATTATATCTTTTAATAACAAACGTCAGACTATAAACCTGCAGCGCAAAACATTTTTGCATGCATCTTCACCATAGTTTTTTAAAAATCGATGTGTTTTGATATACTGCATGCCTGCGTCGCTAGAAGTGCGGTCCTTCGGGCCGCCGTGCAAATTTTTAAACAAAACTTTTTTGTATGTATCTTAACAATAGTTTTCAAAAATCGATGTGTTTTTATACAGACTCGCGTTGCCAGAAGTGCGGCCCTTCGGGCCGCCTGTTTGTCATTGTTTACATATTGTGCAAGACACTTCTTATATTAGTGTTCATTTACAGTTTTAACCCTTGTGATATATTATACAAAATCTATGTAGAAATAGGCTTCGAATCGATCTGACAATTGACCGAGTTATAAATAAAAAAACCCTTTTTTTTAATTGCTCCCCTCTGGGACCAAGATTCCTACCTAGATCGATTTCTCGCCCCGAAAAATCCCCATTCTGTAAATTTCATCAAAATCGTTATTCGTTTTTGAGAAAAAAAAGTCTAGGTAAGATTATACGTCATACTATATTTAACGTACATAAAATACATATTTTATATAGGTAATATAAAAATAACATACTTAGGTACCTATTTATTTAAATATTAGTTAAAAATACTTACATAATTATGTTTAGTTTTTATTTCTGTTATTTTTTACTATACAAATAGTTCACGGATTATTTTAATAAGTTAAAAATTCTGTCAGATAATTTTGACATATAAATAATGAAAGTAGTTTGTTTTCTCCAAAGCCTACTTACGATATTACAATGTTTTGACAGGTCAAAAAACCGTTTTTAAAAATGATAAAATCGATAGGAAAACGAATTTTTCCAGGGATGAGACCTAGCTAAATCGATTTTTTGCCCCCCGAAACCCCTTTTTGGTAAATTTGATCAAAATCGTTAGAGCCGTTTTCGAGAAAATATTTATATAGATACATAGAAACATAGATATATAGGTAGAAACATATATACAAGATTTACTCGTTTAATAATATAGGGGGATATTTAAATGAAAACTTAAACCATTTGAAACAAGCATTCTTTTAGCTACATATATTTTATAAAAACATATTTTTTTAAATTTGAGAAGTAGATGAATAGCAAGATTTATAATATTTTTTTAATTTCTAAACATATGCATGTGTTGAATAAAATATAGTGTGTAACGCGTGTGCCAAATCTTTATGCGTCAGGTGCGATGTTTTCAACACTCGTATTCGGCTCGTGTGCGCTCGCCTACTACTCGTGCTGAAAACTTCAAGCCCCACGCATAAAAATTATAGGTATTATTTCGGTATTATTGTTATTTCAGTACTTGACACAATCTAAATATACTTATAGACGAAACGTCGTACATTTGGTGAAATATTACATGTCTTTTTTGTCCACATACCTACGAATCATCATTTATTTTATAATACAATAGTAATTTATACACCTAGTACAATTGTGTATATGACGCGAGGGATGATACTGCTACGCGAGCCGTAGGCGAGCGTACCAATACCCCAGGCGTCATATACATAATTGTTAGTGATGGGCAGAATCGAATTCTTTTAAGAATCGAAAACCCGGTATTCGAATACTTTTAAGAATCGAATGAGTATTCGAGAACCGAGAACTGAGAATATTATGAATAATATAATATCTATATTATTCCATAATATTCTCGGTTCTCGCTTCTCATATTGTGATATTCTTATTTCTTTGCACCGCGACAATGTCATAATACCATAGTCTGTACGGACTCTACCGATTAGTACCGATTGCACTCGATTCAGAGTGAGTTGTGCTACACTATGTGTGGGAAATAGTTTGACTTTGACTGGATGAGTACCGGAATCGAGAACCGAGAACGCCGAATCTTCGATTGCAGTTTATTTGCAATTCTTCTTACGAGAACTCGGTATTCGAATACTTTCAAAAAAGTATTCGAGAACACCGAGAACTTATGAGAATCGGATACTTCTCGATTCTAGCATTCGAATACTCCCATCACTAATAATTGTACGTGTTGTATATATTATTTTTTGTAACACATGTATGAAATGTACAGCAATTTCAATTCTAGAGCTTTATTTAATCAATTTCAAACACCGAAATCTCACTGACAGCTGAAAATATTTTCTTCGTTGCCATAGCAACCAATACTTAAATGTTTCCATGCGCACGCATATGTGCATAAAATATTTGAAGCCGTGTATAAAATATTTTATGCGCACCTCCTATCTAAAGTCGTATGGAATAAAATATTATATTACAGCCATGCGATATAATATATTATTTTACGTAGCCGATTAGACACACGATATGTTGTACATTTCATACATGTGTTAGAAAAAAACATATTATTCAACCTATCACAAGAAAATCGCATTTTATATAAATTGATCTAAGTAATATAATTTCTGATTCAAATTTAAAAAAAAATACCTATAGCCATTTACAATTTATACTATTAGAGCAACTCACCCTTAATAATGGGTGATACGACAAACTTCGAGATTTTTATTATTACGACTTCCCTCTATATCTTATAACATGAAACACCTATAATATTGGCGTGTCATCGTTTAAGTAAATTATGGACAGGTTGAGTGCATTAGTTAAAGGGATAGAGGTACATTTAAAGTTATGACAATTATTATACGAGACCCCGCCGAGAGTGTGGACATGTCCTACGTCGTCGTGTAACAACGGTCGTTAACGCCCACTGGACACGGCTGTTTTTTATACACTTCATGTATACCTCTATAATACATTCACAAATGAAATGAGGACACTGAAAAAACTTATTAACCGGTTCTAATAATCAGCCTACCATCGCTTAATACATTTAAGGATAAATAAAAAATGAGATCAATGCTCCACTCATAAAATTTTGAAATGCTCAAATTATTTACGTACCTATCTGATATATCTTAAACCTGTACCTCAATTACCTACAATCGGTTGCTATCTTGCGATACAATTTTAGGTATAATATAAAGACAAAGCTGAATTAAAAAAAATAGGCTGGAAAGAAAATATTTTCAGCTAGGGATAGCAAAAAACTCGATTTATTGCTCTAACTGATGTATCTACCTATAGTAAATTTCAAGCAATAATAATTAATCACTCTTATTGCCGCACAACATTTTCTTTTCCATAAATGGGCCAGGAGATCATTTATGGAAAAGAAAATGTTTAATATGCCACATTGCTTAATGTTTTTTCTAGATTAATTCAAATTCCCAGAAAATTAAAACAAAAACATAATGTATGCATTGATGTTTTTCCATCAATTTTCTGAAAAAAACTGGCTGAATTTTAAAAACTCGAATATTAAATGCGTTAAAATTATAATGCTATAATTCAAAATAAATTTTTAACTGTTTACATAACATACTGATACGTTTCGAGATATTAAAAATTTGTTTATTAATATCGTAATAAAAGTCAAAGAAACATAAAAGACATACAATATGGAGGTAGAGAAGTATCATTAAAAATAAAAAACTCGGGTCGCAGTGCTAGACCCTGCCGACAATATAGTGTATTTGCTAATACAGGCCTTGTGGCTTTAAAACGTGAACTTAGGTTTGTTTTTGTACAAAATAAAAAATTCAACCCCTTAATACATCCCTTAAAATTATATTTTTTTTTCTCAATTTCAATATTATTATCAATGCAATCTCTATACCAAATTAAATACACCTTTCAGTAAGTAAAGCATTATCCGCAAACTAGTGTTTTCATAAAATTTGTAAGTCCGATCCTGTCGTGCCGATTTTGTTAAAATTTTAGCAACACATTTTAATCTCTACTAAAGGGTTAAATTCCAATTTTGAAACAATTCTGAGATTTTTTTCGGTATTTTTGGGCCCAAAAACTTTTTTTAACCCCTAAAAAGTACCCTTAAAATGGTACGATCGGGCCCATTATAAATAGGTTCCGTGCGGTGATGGATTCCAACGTGTGTACCAAATTTAGTTCAAATCAATTAAGTCTTTCGAGCATTATGCCGCGAACACATAAAAATGGTGCCAAAGTGTTCAGGAGGCTATGAAACGTCGAGAAATTTTGGTCCGACCCCTAGGTCCCGCCATCTGACCGACGCCAATGCTGTATGTGCCATATGGCAAATACACTAATAAACTGATTTGCATGAAATGGTATTCGAAACATTCAGAAATATACTTTGCGATGCTACAGCTGAGACTAATTATATGAAATTATCTCTTTTCAGTTTAATCTTTAATCAAAATAAATGGTAAATTAGGACATTACTTGTTTTTGATTTGTTACAGTTCGATTTTCGACAAATATTTTAATTTAATTATTTTAAAATTTATCGAATTATTTAATGTATCTTAAATTGGTTTACATGGCTATTGGATAGCCAAGTAAGCAATAAGTATAGCGAATTTACTTTTCGAGGGTATCGCAGCTGTCGCTGATAATATGCTTAAATACTGTATACAGAAACTTGAAATTAATAAAACACGAGAAAGAAGAAGAAAAGTTTGAACCTGGAACTGGATACTTGGGTGTGAGGGTGGAGATTTCGTATCATCCTGCGCTTGGAACATAAATATTGCAATTGATCTTCCTGTATGTAGTGGAACAGAGATCATCCCTGTGTATGGAGCGTGCCAGCTGAAATCAACAAACCATCTAGGAAGGCGTAGGAATATATTCTAATGTTTTTGGAATGGATCTTCGTACACTCTTGGATCAGTGGAATATATTCTAACGTTTCAAGAAAGATTCTGGGATTTCGTTTCTACGCTCCCTTGATGCCTGGGGGTGCGTTAAAAGTCTATATAATATATGGGTGATGCGATTATTGAAGTCTTCGCCAGAACGTCGTCGAGAGTAGTTCAGTGAACAGTGATAAATAAATAACAGTGATAGATAAATAGTGAACATTATTGAACAAAGTGATAAATTATAGTGATTGTAATATAAATAGTGGACATTTAGACAAACAGTGACAGTGATAAACAATAATCGTAAGTGATTTGTCAGTTAATTAATGTACCGTGTAGTAGATTAGTGTAAATATTGGTTTGCGTTGTTCTGCATTCATATAAAAGATTTTTACCGAAATTACCATAGAGTTTTGTTACAATATCTTCAGTAACTGTGTTATTAGATGCTTTCCACTCATATAATAGGGTGTCCCAGGCGACGTTGGTTAACATAGGTATCTTTGTTATTAGTGGAGATAGAAAGGATCAGTTAAATGACCAAAGTAGTGCAGAATTATGTGCTTATTAACGTCCCGTCAAAAAAACAATTAAGTTTTGATACACCATGGATTTATTTAGAAAATAGTGAAAATTGCCGTTTTTTAAAACTAGCCAAAGCTTTTTTATTTACGAAGATATCTGAAAATTTCTTTAACAATTTTTTGATAACTTTTTAAGATCTTTTCAGTGGCATAGGTCTAGTTTTTTTATATCCACTACATTAACTTTGGTTTTTCTTATGAACGCCATTTTTATTTTTAGATATTCGAATTCTGATTATTTTTCTGATTAATTTGGTGTATCATATGCCACATTTAAAAAAATTGCAATTAAATTCCCATATTAGAGACACGTTAAAAATAACTGACAGTCAAATTATAATTAAGTAGTGCAAAATTTTATAGTGTGTAAAATTAATAATAAATCGCAGTTTAGCAGAACTGAATTATATAATTTGACTGTCAGTTGTTTTTAAGGTATACTATCTCTAATATGGGAAGTTAATTGCAAACTTTTTAAAAGTGACATGTGATACACCAAATTAATCAGAAAAATAAGCAGAATTCGAATATCTAAAAATAAAAAATTGCGTGTATAAGAAAAACCAAAGTCCATGTAAATATCTCATTATGTAGTGGATATAAAAAAATTAAACCTACTTCACTGAAAAGTTATCAAAAAATGATTAAACAAATTTTCAGATATCTTCATAAATAAAAAAGTTATGGCCAGATTTCAAAAAGGCAATTTTCACTATTTTATAAATAAATCCATAATGTGTCAAAATTCAATTGTTTTTTCGACGGAACGTTAATGAGCACATAATTCTGCACTACTTTGCCCATTTAACCGACTTTCTATCTCAACTAAAAACAGATACTCATGTTAGCCAACGTCGCCTGGGACATCCTGTGTTTCAGGAACCTTAAATTTTCTCTATCAATATTTTTTACGGGTTTCACTCTCCGAGTTTTCAATTGGCGCTATTTTGAATTCTTATCAAAGTTTCAATTGAGTTCAAATAAATAGACCACCATCCTACTCAACTTGAACGTAACCTCCCTGTCCAGTGGACTGGTTGGTACGATTCAGGTATGTAGTAGTGTTTAGTTACAGAGTAACACTAAATTAATGTTCCCGTTAATATTAATATTTGTCTATTTGTTTCAAGCATTATTGATTGTTTTGAATTCAAATTATTAATCTTGAAACAAATAAAATCATGTTAATTCTTTTGCTCTATAAAATAATCTCACAGAGATAATAATAAACAGGTTTTAGATTTCCGATATCCAAAACTATCTACAAGTAGCTTAATTGATTTTCAAACCGTGTTTTGAGTAGCGTTGTCTCGATAAAAGAACATTCAATACCAAGAGATAAACACGTGTGGTCTACATTTTATAACTATAGATACAATACAAGAATCGATTCTGAACGAATGAACTGCGTTTAAAAAATATTTCGCTCCAATTTATTCTAATAAATACGTATAATTTAAAAAAAACAGGACTTTCACAAATTACGGATACTGGCCGTTGCAGGAAGCATTGTCAAAAAAACTGATTTGAGAATGACCTTAGCTTGTGATCATTTCATTACAGTTTTTATACACGCAGAAACAGTCTAATGTAGTTGTGAAACTCTCTGTCATGTAGAATATTATTAGATTTATAAAAACAAATGATTGATCTACATATCGTGGGTTCGAATCCCACCTTTGCTCATGGATGTTTGGTGATGTCATTTAGTTTTAAGAGAATTATTATTTAATGTATTTAAGACGCTAATGACCTAAGTTGTCGACGTGTCTATAATCTATAGTAAATAAAATAAAAATACATAGAAAAAAATCGCTTTTCAAGCTAAATTTTAATCAAAATGGGTACAAAAATGAATTGTTTCGAAGCGAAAATCATCTAAAAATATGTTAAATACATGTACGATATTGCACATAGTTAAAAAAAATATCGTTTAAATCTATCAATAATTTTTCGAACAGGATCGATTTTACATTCTACAATACTATTTTCATGGACAAATTTCTGTAGTCACAATCTAAGGACATTGTCAAATCAGATTTTCTGGCAACGCTTCCTGCAACTCAGCATGAGTGTTCTATTTAAAGCGAACCATTTTGAAAATAAAATAAAGGCCGGTATTATAATGGGTACCATCTGTATTTTAACAATTATTGGGATTTATTACAATATTAGAAGAGAAAAATTATTTTTAACAATTATGGCTTTAAGTGAGCACCTCTTTTTGCAATTAACTGCAGGAACTATCTATGATCTTGTGCAGACTTTTTGGTCTAAAATAGCGTCGACTCTCTTGCGAATCTTTATTTTTAGCTCGTTCATTGTTGATAACACTGTTTGCCGATATCATGTACCTACATGCAGTACATTTTTGTCTCCTCTAAAAGTTTCACCAAACATAACAGACAACAGTTCAAGAACTCGTTGTCAAAAATTGCAAGAATTTTGTAAAGGCTAATATTTTGAGATTAGTTATATACTATATAGTATTTAGGGGGGGTGTAAATAAAATAAACCAGGCCAGTGGTTGGGACACCTGGCTTCGGGACACTTTAAGACTTTAAGACTACTATAGATGCTTTTGATCTCTGCGTATCGAGCTTCGAGCAGCGTATCGAGCGTCTGTAATTTACAATATCTATATTTATAATTTTCATACTAATTATTTTTCTAAACCGCTGTTGACTTTAAGGAAGTAATCCCTTGTGCCAGACACAAAATGATAGGAATTAAAGGAATAAAGGAACCAACACATTTTCTCGCCACAGGCCCGCGCAGCATTAGGAAGCAAAGACAAACACAGGACTCAGACCTTGGAAAAACACACAAAATGACTACCTACTGGTAGTAAGTGGAGGGCTCATATAATAATACTATATGTCTGACACAAAATTCGATTAACATTTCATATAACTCGAAGTTAACCGAACTAAATGTGACTTAAACTAAGAGGTTGCCATAATTATTCTGAAGTATATTTTTGACAGGATAGAAAAAATACTAATTTTGCCAAATTAACTTAACACTTAACACTGTCAGGGTTGTCTGGGCTTAATGTCTATTTATATTTGCAATTTGTAATTATATTTTTAATCGAAATAATACTTTCATCAGTTTCCAATTCTTATTTAGAAACGACGAGTTTGTAATAAACGATTCAACATCATATAAACATCCAAGCGTTCTCGGTTTTTTTTAGCTCTTTTGGTTTTTGAAGCGGAGAATAAATATTATCTGAGTTCTCATGTGTACCTACATGAACTCAGTGGTCAGTCTAAAAAATGATTTATATACGAAACAGTGGGTAACGTAATAGCTAAGTGATCTGAGATTCATTAATCAGGTGCGTGAAGCCGTGAAAGAAAGTGTAACATGATCCATATGGTTCTGTTATGGTCAGTGTAATTATAATGATATTGCATTCGTATACCATTCATCATCTATATGTACCTCTATAATATTATAAGTAATTCAGAGTAGGTACTTCAAAAAGTTCTGTCGCCAAATTTTTACAATGTAACAATGCCTAAAAATGGAGCACATTTCGCTTCGATCTTCAGCAAAATTGGATGTGATATGTGATTTTTTTTATGCATAAACATCTATTCTCCCCCCCCCCCAATGAAAAAAATGTATACCTCAAGCTAGAGTGAATTCCTAATCTTCATTTAATTAAATGAGATGCAAGACGCCAGGAGCAAGTTGCAGTCAAACACTAGATCAGAACCAGTCGAATATTTTAGATGAAGTACACATAAAACCTCGCAAAGTAGAAAAAAATCACCAGATTTTTTCTACATTGTTTTACTGCCTTACTTCGGATCTGTTTTTTACAGATTTCTTTTCTTGTCATGAAATAATAAATCTAGAGAAACTTTATGCACTGACGCTGTAGCTCTAGATGAGAAAATAAATAACCATGCCCAAGGTTTCGAAATTTTCTATGAAAAAGTAACTTTTGTCGTTGAGTTTCAGTATTGAAACCACAAGACTTCTTACGGGACATTTATGTATTTTTGTTTTATTCAATTTAAAAAAAAATGTCCTAAAATGTTTTATAGCCGACAGGAAGTTATGTTTAAAACTTTTCTTTATTGAAATTTAATCTCTTCGCCTTCTATTCAATAAATATGTACCCACTGCATTGCAATACATTATTTCAAAATTAATTAAAACTTTTTGTGCAATAAATAATATAACTGAAGGTAGGTATATTAGTACAACTAAGTTCTTTTAAAACAGGATTATTGCACGGTATGTATTCTATTAAATACAGAACGAATGTAGTCTTATTTATAATGTAAATGAAACCAATTTATTTTATATGCAAAATGTTATGTAAAATAGATATTTGTTCCTCTTGCATAAAATTATATTATAAACGTAGGTATGTACATCAATAACTATACGTTTGTTTTACAAGATATGTTTGAATCAATAAAGAAGATATTTTCTTTGCATTTGCTATAATTTAAAAAATAGAAACATTTGCACACGAACCTTATAATATGCAAACCTTTTAAATTCATTTAAAAAAATTCGACTGATGACCAGTACTATACTTTCCACCTAGTGAATATTTGCAAAAAATAAACACTCCTTTTTTATTCTTTGAAAAAAAGCAAGGTCCTCTTTTTTGTTTATTGATCTACTGATGGCTAGTAATATAGCAAAAATCATGGTTACCTTGATTTACGTACAATTTTCTTTTTTTAGTAAAATATTTTTTTTCTCGAAAACTATACCTACATTTTAGAGAAAAAAATATTGACATTTTTTTCATATTATAACATCTAGAATTCATTTATATTTTTTTTACCTATGCTAATACGTGACATTGAGAACGTTTTTTTTAATATCTCAGGATCCACTGAACCGATTTGACTCAAAATCTAATCAGATTTAAGGCTGATAAACACAATAGAACAATCGGCATGGCCGTATGTTGTTCCGTTTTTACGATATCGAAGGCAAAAAATTGACCACACACACACACACACACACACACATACATACAGGCATGAGTCAGAAAATGATCTTAAACGATTACTAGGGTCTCAAAACGTGAAGATCTGTTAAAATCTCGAAATATTTTTTTCGGACTAAATCCATTACTTCCCCACCATAGTAGAGGTGGGAAGTAAAAATTATAAATGAAATGTGGAAGTAAATCATAAAAAAACATTTTTCCCAGTCTCAAGCTGGCCCTAATATAATGTCCATAAAACTAATATTTTCGCTGGGTTAGTGCGTGTTAACTATTATATTTTATCCATGAATGGAATAAGATTTTGGAAAACCATTTTCCCCAAAAGTAAGGTCATCTTATGACTGAAATCATATGGCATAACATTCCAAGCTCAGTTACCAATTATTATTAACTATTAGATATTTTTACTTCCCACCTCTACTATGGTAGGGAAGTAATGGATTTAGCCCGAAAAAAATATTTCGAGATTTTAACAGATTTTCACGTTTTGAGACCCTAGCAATCGTTTAAGATCATTTTCTGACTGATGTCTGTATGTGTGTGGTGTGTGTGTGGTGTGGGTGTGAGTGTGGGTGTATGTGTGTGTGTATGTGTGTGTATGTGTGTGTATGTGTGTGTGTATGTGTGTGTGTGTATGTGTGTATGTGGTCAATTTTTTACCTTCGATATCTTAAGAACTTAGATCTGATTAGATTTTGAGTCAAATCGGTTCAGTTGATCCTGAGATATTCAAAAAAACGTCCTCAATGTCCCGTATTAACATAGGTAAAAAAAAATATAAATGAATTCTAGATGTTATAATATGAAAAAATTGTGAATATTTTTTTTCTCTAAAATGTATAGTTTTCGAGAAAAAAAATATTTTACTAAAAAAAAAAAATTGTACGTAAATCAAGGTAACCATGATTTTTGCTATAATATTAAGTTAGCCATCAGTAGATCACCAAACAAAAAAGAGGGCCATGCTTTTTTCAAAGAATAAAAATTAAATTGTGTTTTAAAGACCACCAACAGCTAAGGTTATTTGGGCCTAGTCAAAGAATAAAAAAAAAGAGTGTTTATTTTTTGCAAATATTTACTAGTTGGGAAGTATAGGACTGGTCATCAGTCGAATTTTTTATTTTGCCCCCAGAACCCAAGATGAGTCTCATACTAAAACCTTTCTAGACATACTTTTGTTATCACCGTCAAATCAAAATCAACTGAATTTCATACTTACTGTAAGTAAACAGTGATTAATTGAAAATACTAAACTGAATTTTTGTGGATACTAATAGGTAAAAACTGAAAGATAGCAGAGAGAAAAGTCAATTTTCTGTCCCGCACAGAAATTGCATAAACTTTCTCTAGTAACAATATATAGGATTACAATTTAAAGAAATGCTGTCTAGCCGCTGTAAAATTCAAAGTATATACAATTTCACTTCTAAAAAACGTAAATCTAATTTGCACGAACACTAACTTTTATTTTTAGTAGTTTGTCTTATAAGGGGATAGAGATCCTATTCTACCGTAGCTCAGTATGCTATATAATCCCTACATAGATCAAATACAGCGTAGAGGGTCGGATTACAACGTATACAGAATTATTTATACACAATTTCAATTCCGAATCAACTTCCCATCCTTAAAACATTCTGAAAAATACCACAAACTCGTAAAACTAAAGCCACATTCAAAATAAATAATACAAACTATGAAAATTCAATACACATTTAGGGTTAGATAAATAATTAAATCAAAAGATTTTAATACCTAATATCCACACCGTATTTCACTTAACAATAATTTAGGGAAAAACTCGACGGGTCGCAGTGCCAAAGCCTGCCGACAATGTAGTGTATTTGCTAACATTGTGGCATTATTATGTGAACTTGAGTTTATTTTTCGACAAAATAAAAAATTTAATCCCTTAATACAACCCTTAAAATTACAATTTTTTTTATAAAAAATGTAACCCCTTAATACATCTCTTAAAATAATTAAATTTTTCTAATTAAATACAACCTGGTAAATAGATTCGGATCCGCAAACTAGTGTTTTCATAAAATTTGCAACTCAGGTCCTGTCGGGCCGATTTTATAAAAATTTTAACAGCGCACTTTAACATTTACTAAAGAGTTAAATTTCAATTTTGAAACGATTCTGAGAATTTTTTATTGACTAGTGCAAAAACGCAAATTTCCATTACATTGTGAAAAACAAGTCCATAAGAAATATTATGTCCACTACCTTACGAGCAATGCCACCCACCACTGAACTCACGTTGCTGAAGTGACCTCATTAAATTGAAAAATATTATGATTTTAGGGTTACCCCATTTTGCTTCACCTTCTGCTATAATGTAGTAGTTATAAAATGTATCAGAATTTATAGTGTGTACCGAGGGGTAAATATCTGCCCAAAATTGTGTACACCATAAATCCTTTTTGGCAAATAAATCCTCGTAAATCCTCATAAATCCTCAATAAATCCTCAATAAATCCTCAATAAATCCTCATAAATCCCCATAAATCCCCATAAATCCCCATAAGTCATCGAATGTATAAACAATAACAAAACTGTGTTTACCTTATTAATCCAGTTAAATGGTACTTTTAAACTGCGTTAATTAGAAGTTTGATGAAATTTTCCGCAAGGGGTGGCCGCCATCTTGAATTTAAGGGATGAAATCATGTAAGTATCTTGGTAAATACTGCTTGTACGTTAAAAATTACTATTACAAAAATTGTTAAGGAGGATCTATCCAACAACTTCTGTTTAAATTTTTTTTTAAATTTCTTATTATTCAAAAGTTATAAATTCTCAAAAATGACACTGTTGGGGGTGGAAACGGTTTTTTCGATTTTACAACAAAACAGTCAATCGGGGCGAAAAATGGTTATAACAAAAGTTGTAGCTTTTGAGTTTCTCTACAATATACATGTGTTCAACATTTTTTTTGCTTGCTTGATGCGAATATAGAGGGCGCCAAAAGTCGACCGGCGCCAATATTTTTGAAAATTTTTGAATTTTGCACATAAAAAAGTAATTCAAGTCATCGCATTTTCACCAAATACATGATTAGGGGGTTTTAGGGGTCGTTGATTAAGAATCCGTTATCAAATTTTCAAAAAACAAAATGGCGGATGATGAATTTGGTGAAAATGCGATGAATTTAAATGGGAGACGTCCGCCATATTGGATTCGCCATTTTGTTTTTGGAAAATTTGATAAAGGGTTCCTAATCAGCGACTCCGAAAACCCCCAATGAGTATTTGGTGACTTGAATTAATTTGTTATGTGCAAAATTCAAAAATTTTCAAAAATATTGGCGCCGGTCGACTTTTGGCGCCCTCTATATTCGCACCAAGCAAGCAAAAAAAATGTTGAACACATGTATATTATAGAAACATTCAAAAGCTACAACTTTTGTCATAACCATTTTTCGCCCCGATTGACCGTTTTGTTATAAAATCGAAAAAACCGTTTCCACCCCCAACAGTGTCATTTTTGAGAATTTATAACTTTTGAATAAGAAATTTCAAAAAATTTTCCAAACAGAAGTTGTTGGATACATCCTCCTTAATAATTTTGGTAATAGTAATTTTTCACGTACAAGCAGTATTTACCAAGATAAATGATTTCATCCCTTAAATTCAAGATGGCGGGCACCCCTTGCGGAATCAGAGGGGGGAAACTTGGCTGGAGTGTTCTAGTGGCACCCCCTATCTACAATTAAAATTTCATCAAACTTCTAATTAACGCAATTTCAGACCTATTTTTTCGACCATTTGATTGGACTATATATGTATATTATAACAATAAAGCTGAAGAGTTGGTTTGTTTGTGTGTTGGTTTGAACGCGCTAATCCCAGGAACTACCAGTCCAATTAAAAAAAAATTTTTTTTCTTAGATAGCCCGTTCATTGAGGAAGGTTATAGGCTTGTTCAAGTTTTTAAAATTCAACCCCAAAGGGGGTAAAACTTGAGTGTAGGATTTTTTTATTATCTATACTAATATTATAAAATGTAGGTAGGTATGTAAGTTTCTGATATAATTAGCATCGAGTTAGTAGATAGAAACGTACCTTCATAAAAAATATGGCGTCATAGATTCGTGGAGCAAAAACGGTTATTAGCGAGCGGGGCTCACATAAATATTTCAAAAATTATTTTTGAGCTAATTTGAAATCATAATTAAGTGATTTAGATGTAATTTTGTACAGAATTTACTGCTCTATTAATATAACAAAAAAAAACTTTTAGTCAAATACCCTATTGTATTTGGTACAATAATGCCAACACGAGATAAATATTATAATAAACTTACCTTGGAACTCACACAAACTTGCATGACACCACCAAAAACAAATTTTATTCACAATGCCGCCGGTTTATGCGGTCGGGCAAATTAAAAAATGTTACGCGCACGCGCATAACATAAACAGCTGATTTAATTCTTCTGTAAATCCTCGATAAATCCTCAATAAATCCTCATAAATCCCCATAAATCCCCATAAATCCTCATAAATCCTCATAAATCCTCATAAATCCTCATAAATCCTTATAAATCCTCATAAATCCTCGTAATTCCTTCACGCTGTACACCATAAATCCTCAGATATTTACCCCTCGGTGTGTACTAATATAGAAAAAAATTTTAATTAAAACAATCATCAATGAGTAGGTATAGTAGGTACGTACAGTATTGGTAAAATAATGAATTTTGTTTTTATTTCTAAACAAACGTAATTAACATTGCTTTATTTTGGGGCTTGAGAATAGCCGAGAGTGTAGCGACGCTGTTGTTTACATGGCGTTGCTATGGTTCCTCTATTACAAGTCCCCAGTTCCCGGGTTCTAGCCCGAGAGCTGGTAAAAGTGTCAATAGGATTTTCAATTTATTATTAAAAAAAAAAATAATGAATTGAATATATGAATTGGTGCTAGGCCCAAATAACCTTAGCTGTTGGTGGTCTTTAAAACACAATTTTGCTTTATTTTGAATGAAGACTGATATTTTATCATAATAGATATTTAAGTGGTTAAAGTGACGAATTATGACAGTCGCGATGTTGCGTTACGGCCCTAAGGTTATGTTGCATTTATATCGGAACGAGTGTGAGTTTACCGCGCGGGACGAAGGCGAGCGTGGTATAATCACACAAGTTCTGGTAAAATTCAACATAGCCTTAGGAAGTATTGTAAAATATCAGCTGTTAGATTCGTCACTTTAGCCACGCGTTACATACAATATTTTTTGCAACAACTGCTTGTTTCATTTTAAGCAAATAAAACACAATAGACATTTATTTATAAAGTACTACTTTACACACACGTGTTTTAACAAAACAAAACAGAATTAATACTTTATAGCACAGTATACTATAAAGTATTACTTTACACATTCGTGTTCTACCATAAAACGTTAAGTAGTGACAGTATATTAAAACATAAATATGGTATTTTTTACCAAACCCACTATAAAATAGCTTGCTTTTCACTTCATTTTCAGTATATTTAAAAACTTTGACAGTCCATTTTGTGTTGCCAATTTCACTTCTATAGTAGGCCGAGAGTGTAGCTCTCAGTAGGTAATGGCGGATAAACATAAATCAGTGGATATAGTTTGTTTTCTCACCCTAGCGTGGGAAAGATACGTTCCCGCACACCGGCCTGTCAATAGTCACAATATGCATGTAAAGCAGCTATTTTATAGTGGGTACGGCAAAAAAATATAAATAAGATATATTTTTGACAACGATAACTGTTCGATGTTTAGTTATACTTAAAGTGACCATCCGTCCCGATTTAGGCGGGACAGTCCCGATTTTGAGCCACGAGTCCCGATTCAACAAGCGTCCCGCTTTTGTCCCGTTTTCATTAAATCACCTGCATTAAGAATGTTTATTTTTTGTCATTAGATATTTTTACTCACTCAAAATATTTTATTTATCAATAATTATATAATTGATACCTACCTTAAAATATAAATAATATTTAAAATAAAAATATTAGCGAGTTTTTGGGGTTTTCTAGCGAGTTTTTGGGGGTTTCTAGCGAGTTTTTGGGGGTTTCTAGCGAATTTTTGGGGATTTCTAGCGAATTTTTGGGGGTGTCTAGCGAGTTTTTGGGGGTTTCTAGCGAGTTTTTGGGGGTTTCTAGCGAGTTTTTGGGGGTTTCTAACGAGTTTTTGGGGGTTTCTAGCGAGTTTTTGGGGATTAATAGCGAGTTTTTGGGGGTTTCTAGGGAGTTTTTGGGGGTTTCTAGCGATTTTTTGGGGTTTCTAGCGAGTTTTTGGGGGTTTCTAGCGCGTTTAAGGCTTTTTTTTAGGCGTGGAACCCAACGGCTGCTTGCGCCGGGTTTTTATAGACCTTGTCCCGCTTTTTGATATTAAGGATTTGGTCACTTTAGTTATACTGCAATGTACACATAGTACATAACGGATTGTTATAAAATGGCAAAGCCCACGGCGCAGCGCCGACTACTTTCGACGTCCGTTCACGACGTCAGTGGAAATTTGATTATAGTGTCGTTCATCGCACGACACTGGACACTCTTTTTATAACCGGCATGCCGTGAATACTAATATATTTCGGCAACCTTTTTTCCTTTTTTTTTGAAAATGACATAGTAAAATAGAGAGTATACATAAAAATGCTTCTAAAGCGTTTTTATTCACAATGTATTTCCACTTCCAAATTTACGTTCATTAAATGTAAAAGTTTGAAATACAGTAAAAATCAGCTTTTTTCAAATCATCAGAGTTACTTAACTAAATAATTGATTTTGATGTTTTAATTTACGTAAATTTCAAATTTAAACAACTTATTTTGAAACTTTTTGATAAAGATAGCTGCTTACAAAAACAGTTAAGAAATCTGTTGAGGAAAGTAAATAAGATTATTAATTTTAAATTAAAAAAAAAACACATCGTTTTAACTTATTTACACTTACTTATTTTATAACAATGTTTTCGCACAACACAGAGGCTTTGTTAGACAAAAATCTTAAAATTATCTGACGAACAGTGGCGTAACTTTACTTCGCGGGGCCCAGGTGTAAAATTTTTTTTGGGGCCCCCCGTCCCCCCACTTTACTCAACTAAGAAAAATTTCTAATTATTCATGACATCATCATCCCATCAACATTTGATTGTATTCTCAAAATGTTCTACGTCATATATTATAAACGACTCTGTAATTGAAAGAAGTTCTACTGGTATTCTTCAGATAATAATATTGCGCTCTTTTATATTTAAGGATAAATAAATCCTCCAGTCGTCTTCATCAAATCATAATTATTGACATAAACGATATAGAGTTTGCTAAGAAAATTTATTACAGTAATGTCAACTATTATTACAAATAGTGTAAGGATTAATCAATCAGTAGTTGACCCAAAAATTGGGGGCCCCTCGAGGTTAGGGGGGCCCGGTGACGAAGCCATTGTATTTGTGAAATCATTGTTAAATAAAGTTCTTTTAAGTAAGTAAATTAAAACGTTGCGTTTTCATTGAAAATGTATAACATTAATAATGTACATCGAGAATAAAGTAGTGGCCGAATCTATCATATAAATAAGATTATTCTTCAAGACTAAAAAATATTATCTGACTTTTTATTTCAATTCCGTAACAACAAAACAGCGGTTTTCAAAAAAGTTCGCATGAAGTTTTGCTAACAAAGTTGTCGTCAGCTTTAAAAATTACTTGTGGTAATTAATAAAAACAAACAAATAATTTTTAAAATTCATTTTGTATAAATTAGTGTATTTAAATGGTTTCAGTGTTTTTATGGTTCTAATAAATAGTAATATTTTTAGTTCATATATATATTATTTTATTAATAAATCTTTACATAAAAATGCATATTTTTTCAATAAATTATATATCTATACTAATATTATAAAGCTGAAGAGTTTGTTTGTTTGTTTGTTTGGTTGAACGCCCTAATTTCAGGAACGGCCAGTCCGATTTGAAATTTTTTTTTGTTAGATAGCCCATTTAATGAGGAAAACTATAGGCTATATACATCACGCTACGATCAATAAGAGCGGAGAATCAATGAAAAATGTTTGCAAAAACGGGAAAAATTATTCCTTTTGAGAGCTTCCGTTGCGTGCGCTGCGTAAATGGTTAAAGTTACGCAAAAATCATGTATGACGAAATTGTTCCCCTTTAAAAGTTCTAAAAAAAAGTCCCCGACAGCATATGTCTATTTTTTAAGGTTGACTAACTATAACTTTTTTATGGTAATCAAATTTGTTCGTAATTATCATATTCATGCGAACGAGCGAAGCGAGTGAGTATTGTAATTATAATATTCAAGCGAACGAGCGAAGCGAGTGAGTAGGTATTTATAATATTCAAGCGAACGAGCGAACCGAGTGAGTAGTGTATTGCACCCGGGCGAAGCCGGACGGGGCCGCTAGTTATTAATATACTTTATTATTAAAATTTATACTTATTGTCACACAATTTTGAAATTGATATTATTGTGCTCAACTTGGCAGATGTATGACATAAATATAAGATGCTGATGAAGTAGTTGATTTAAAACCAAAATGAACAGCCAAATATTTGTGCCAAACATACTAATAAAAGTAATGCAGTGTAGAAATCACTAAATCTTACTTCAGGACAATGCAATTTTGCCTTTGTAGGTATTCATGGCTTACGTCACAGGTTTGGACAAAATCTATGAAGCTTTCAGTCACTCATCTATAGAGTAGATTTTACAAAATAAGTTATTTGGTATATGATAAAATCAATCGATATAAAACCCCTTATATCCACACCATATTATTCACATAACAATTAGAGGTGAAAATAATAAATATCTCAGACAGCTAAGCTGCCATGATTTTTGAGCTATATCTAAGAAAAAATCAAATGACCACTGTCGGGACTTGAACCCGAAACCCCCAGTTTCCGGCTAGGTGAGTTACCGATTTCTCCACAGTGCCCGAGAGTGGAAACCGATCTCTTCTTATATATAGCAATTTCACGTTGAAAACACACTACATGCGAGAGTCGACCATTTAAATAAACTGCAAAGCATAGTACAGTTATTAAACAGTCGAATCATTATACATGCGAGAGTTAACATTTTTTATAAGTTTTATAAACTTAATAAATAAGTTATAATAGGTTCTAACCGAGACTCGGTATATCGTATAAAAATTAATATTATTATTGCACAATGCACATATTTAAAAAAGTGCCCTTTCAAAAAATACATGTTAATTTAAATAAAATATTATAATTTCGTCGAAGAAAAAAATGATTCAAATACTATTTGAAATCAAATTATCAATAAGTATTATTAATGTCGCGGTGGGCGAATATAACATGTATTTTTTGCTGTCACGTTTTTGACTGATAAATTGCCTTGATAAATAAAATGTGTGTTATTTAAAGCTAAGCTAATCTAACGTATTATAGATTCGTACTTTTAAACAATGTTATTCACTAAAAAAATATTCAAAATGTGTCCTAATAGAGCGAGAGCTAGTGACAATTTTTTGGTGTTATTTATTCAAGGCCTTATTTTTGTGAAGATGTTGAGGGGGCATATTAAAGTGCCCTGAGTAAGGGATTTTGCTAGATAACGGTATGAGAGGCATACAGACCACCTCCAACATGTAACATTGCAATATTTGCAGATCGATTGGTCAGTACTAAAGGGGTGGCAGATTACCTTAAACGTGTCATGTATCCGACGAAATTTATATTATTAGTTCTAGGTTCAAATTTTAATATGTTGTTACTGCGACTGTTTTAAGCATATATTTTAATTTGCAGAACAAAATGTCGGTATTAACCCCCTTGCAGAACGTTATAAGCACCTAGGCGAGCAAGTTTCCCTCTAAGAGAGGAGGTTAATACCGACATTTTGTTCTGCAAATTGAAATATATGCTTAAAACAGTCGCCGACGCGCCGTAACAACATATTAAAATTTGAACCTTGAACTAATAATATAAATTTCATCGGGTACATGACACGTTTAGCGTGATCTACCACCCCTTTAGTATATTGACCAGTCGACCTGCAAATATTATAATGGCATTATTGGGTCATCGACAAGCTATACAAACATTTTCAACCTTGAAGCAATAATAATTGTGACCATTTTTTTTTTGTTACATGTTGGGGGCGGTCTGCATCCCTCCCATACCGCTATCTAGCAAAATCCCTTACTCAGGGCACTTTAATATGCCTCCTCAAAATCTTCACAAAAATAAGGCCCTTGAATATATAATACCAAAAAATTGTCACTAGCTCTCGTTCTATAACAAGAAATAATTCTATGCAATAATACTGGAAAACCAGAACTATTGCTAACAACGAACACAAATTACCAAAAGACAAAACATATTCTTATAAATATTATTCTTATAAATATAACTTATGTCAGGGAATTAGTGAATCTTCGTTCTAGCGAGAGCTCATCATGAAAGTGAAAATTATTTCAAACACCCTTAAAATGGTATATAGATAAATTGATACATTGATCTATCTATCGATAGATAGATAGATAGATCAATTTATTTGCATAGCCAAAAATATGGATACAAAAAGTCAAGTCAAGAAATACAATATAAAGTATACCAATTACAAATTAAAAATCACAATTTAAAAATTCGTTTGCACTATAGAAACAATGTTTAATGTTAAATGATGATGAGCTCTCGCTAGAACGAAGATTCACACCTACTACCTAGCTATAATAAATTAACTCTCGCATGTAGTGGAAATCAATTGATTCCGAAGCATATAAGGGGAATGTTAGAATTTAGATTAGTAACCTTGTCACGGTTGAGTAAATGTAAGCTCATTCCGCCGCGAAAGTGGAAAGGTTCAGGTTAGAGTCCTGACTGTGACTATGGTTTCGAATGAATTATATAATTGGCTGCTTTCCAACGAAACAAATTTTCACTTATTATTAATAGACTTACATATTCTCACATACAATGCAGGTAAATATAAATAAATATAATAATTGGGTATTATTATTATTCTCTAACGATACTGGATTTGTTAAATAAGGTAAGTACAAAGTACATTATTTGTTTAAAATAGGCTAAATGATTTACTTAATTTAGATTTTATTTTTCAGATCCGTGAGTTTTAGGAAGTGCAGAATTTTGGTAATGATGTCTTCGTCCTGCAATGTATCTTCCATTAAATTAATTGGTAAGGTTGTGGACTTTCGTTCTTGTTGTTATTATTGTTAATCAGCGTGTTGGCAATGCGAGAAGTTTTTAAACTAGTCATCGGATATGGTCGACCCTGCATCGAAGGATATGGATGACTGGAGAATTGCAACAACAGAACTCCGTTCTGAATCAAGGCGAATATAAATGGTGCGACAAACACGACTAGAGTGTGCGATGTACGGAATCAGAGTCACAGCTCAGCTGTCTGATCTGATAAGTCAAGAATGGTGTGAGAAGTCACGATCCTTTGGATTACACCACAACAATACATACACACAGACACGTTGTGCTATAATATTATAATTGTATTGATCATTTCTCAATGTACGTATTCATAACACAGTGTCAGGCGTGCCGTTGTTGCAATGCAAACAGCCGTTGTACAAATAAGGCGAGGTGCAAAAGTCATCACAACTATGCCATTACATGACTTTATGGGATCTATTTAAAAAAATAACACATATTATATTGTTACTGCTACAGAATGTTTCATAAAGCCAACAGTATATACAAACCGTATGTAAATTACTCAACGATACTCAGAAATTTTCCAAATCCAAAGTAGATTTGTAAAATTTACGTATCAAAACTAAGGATATGTTTGTATGTGAATTAATCTTGAAAAGCTGAGCATAGCCACTTAATGAGCCTGCATGGAATTGGTATAATCTGAATAAAAAAGTGATGCATCAAAAACCTCCCAGAAAAGCTGAAATAATCAACGAAGCAGTTTTTTAAGCTGAACTTCGCCTTTTTAGTAAGTGTCTTTGCTTATTAAATAAAGAAATTATTATTATCAACTTAGAACCTATAAAGTGTGTATTTTAATAATGTAAATAATTTATCGACTATAGTACATTATCTGCTTAGACAGTAGTGTTTTTTTGCCACCTGTGTTTCATTAATTCTGTGCAACTTTAAAGAGAAAGAGAGAGAGAATTACTCTATCTTGGAAATGAATAGACTATAATATAATAATATACAGCTGTAGAAAGAAATTTTAGAAAAGTATTACTTTTATTGTTACAAGAAAATGATTTTGTTAAAGGCATTTTATTAAAAAAATATTTTTACTGTCTGTACTCGAGCCCAAAACTCTAGAATTTAGACTCTAGAGCAGCGTTTCTTAACCTCGGGTCGCGGGCGGTATTGGAATGGGTCGCGGGAATTCCCCAAATGACATTTTAAGAAATGGTGAAATTTAATTTTACAACACATTTTTAATATCGAATAAATAAATAAAACATTACGGTCGCGGGCTTCAAATATATTTGTACTTTGGGTCGCCAACCAGTAGTAATAAGGGCGATTTAGACAGACAACGATTTAGACGTGGTATTTTATTTTCTTTTCTTTTCTTCTGGTAACGGATGTGCCAAATCTCTGCTAAAACACGTACGTGAAAAACGCACCCGGACGTGAAAAATAAACGCACGTACTTGAAAAAATTTCACGTCCGTGAAATTATTTGAAAAACTTTAAAAACGCACACGAATGTGTCTAATCCCTACTAAAAACACGTACGTGAAAAACGCATCCGGACGTGATATTTTTTCAAGTACGTGCGTTTATTTTTCACGTCCGGGTGCGTTTTTCACGTACGTGTTTTAGCAGAGATTTGGCACATCCGTGTGCGTTTTTCAAACACAAGATCAGAAGAAAAGAAAATAAAATTCCACGTTTTCGTTTTTTTTACAAATTATCTATCGACCAGCACAATAAATGAATTATAGGGTAAAAGTATAAAAGAAAATATGTAATGTATTTTGTGGCATTTTTTTTCTTTTGAAACATTTCGTATGTAGGTAGTCTTTTCTTCATATCGCACTACTATACTGTACTGATTGTTATATTTAGTACTATTGTTGTAAAATATATATCTATTGTCGTGTTCCTGAAATGTTTTATAGAATTAAATATTGATGAGTCATAATAGATTGGTTAATAAATAGGTTTTAACAAACGTGTAATACCGATCGGTTAAATCGTGACCCTGGAATTATTTCATTAGATTTGTATTCTGCATAAGTCACGTAATATAATGTACTGTTAAATTTATTCATACATTTATAGGAAATAACTATAAAGAATAGCACTACCATGACACATTTGGCCAGAAATCGTAATTTCTAAGTGCATCCCCAAACTGTTGGCAATGTTTGAAAATAATCAAAATACTAACTCCGGTTACGATTCTATTCTTGTATTTGTAGTTATCGAATGCTCTTAATGATAATCTAAATTTAAATCGGCATAGCCAATAAAAAGATTAAATTAATGATTTTCAAGGTTCTTGTTCTGGTGCATCGCTAAAGGCTATTGCATAATATGTTGTTAAGAACTTTTTTTTATTTTATAAAAATTATCGAAATAACATTAATCTCGTGACCATGTTCTAGAATCCAAAATTTATAATGGGTCCAAACACCGAACGGGATGATTTATTGTTAAAAAAGAAATGATACAATAAATTATAAAGACGGGACTAAAGTTTATCTTTAAATCACTTAACTAACACAAATTATTAATATTATTGATATATGGTCATAAACATTTTTTCGAACTTTATTATGTATTCTTTATTAAATCATTGTTGTAGATTATGGACGCACGACAACTAAGAACATGAGCGTAAATTTAGTAAATGTGCTCACTTATTCTGATTGTAATAGTAAAAATAATAATAAAAATGTAACATCTATTGGTTAACAAAAAGCGTAAAAAATATGACCCAGAACCCATTATTAACCCAAAATGGCCGTATGTTCATATTCCGTTATAAAATCCAATATGGTTCATATTCTGTAGCATGAATCCAATCACGAATATTAATTCATACCTTTTACTAATGATAAATCAGAATGAAGAAACAAGTTTATTTAGAACATATTTATGTTTCATACCGACATTATTTTTTACATGCGACACATACTTGTTATTTATAATTATTGTTGTTATACAAATAAGGTAGTGCAACAAAAATATATAATATTCATATTGTATTACAGTTTGCCATGCCAAAAAAATGAGAATATAAAAACAACATTGAAGAAGATGGGATAGACGTCAACACAAAATAATATGCGCTCGTATTATAAGAATTACGGATTGTAAAAATATTTTTGTACAAAAATGTATTTCATTTATAAAAAATATGTGAATGTGTGTTTGGATATACTAAGTAGGTACTTAACTAGGTACAGTCGACTCTCGTTAATTCGAAACTCGAGGGACTCTTAAAATATTACGAATTATCGAGTGTTTGAAATATCAAATGGTCAAATCATAGCAAAAACAAAGGCTCAACAAACAAACGTTGATACAAGTTTGAACTTGTCGCAAAATGTATGTATGTACTTACAATCTTTCCGCCTCTTTCTCTCTGCAACTTTGAATTGTCGAGTGTTGGACGCCGATGAGTTCGAATTAACGCGTCGTTTTGTTATATAGCAATGATTTTTTCGTACGAATTACCAAGTGCATAAAAATGTATTGATTTAGTTCGAAATATAAAGAGATTTTGTAGGGAACTCATGATAACTTTGAATTATAGAGAGGTTCGAATTATCGCAGGTTTGAATTAACAAGAGTCGACTGTATATTTATTACAATCTATGAATGTATTACAATTTATAGTGACCAGATGTTTATGAGGTGCTACTGTAAAATTTTAAGCTATTAGGTATTACTAGTGTAATAATTGTTTCATTAAATTTTTTCACATTTTTATAAAAAAATTAGAGAAATGTTAAACTAGAAGTATGTTTTTAAGCCTTGAATCGATCTTTCTATATATAAATATATATAAATATTATGTAATATACATTTTTAAGGTTTCCGTACCTCACAATGACAAAACGGAACCATTATAGGATCACCTTGTCGTCTGTCTGTCTGTCCGTCAAGACCCTTTTTCTCAGAAAGGCTAGAGGTATGAAGTTGAAATTAATATCAAATACTAAGGTCTAGGACCCAATAATTCTGTAAAAAATCAAGCTTCTAGCCTCGCTTCTAGCTCAATGCAATAAAAGAAAAATAAATTACCTAATTTTTTTGATAGTGACTCACCCCTATAGGGCACTTCCCATCCACTTAGAAACTTGAAATTTGGCACGAAGGAAGGTCTCGTAGCACAATTAAAGTAAAAAACACGAAAATCATTAATTTCTAATTTTATGTGGAATTATCACTTGAAAAACATAATTTTTAGTATTATGAAGTATTGGAAATACCTTGTATTATGTCCGTCTTGTGACTTCTTGTGATTTAACACGACGCGTTTCAGCAATGAGTTGCCATCTTCAGGTATGGTTAATTATTTTAAAAACACACTTGATTCGTAACACTATATAATGTTATGATGCTAAGCACTGTGTATTATGTCGTGAATTAAGTGAAGTACTGATGTAAATTTCAAGATTATATGATTTATATAGTAGGTAGATGAAATGGAAATGTGAGTATGTGTGTGTATATGTGTGTTAATTATTGTGTCGTATATTATGTTCGATTTTAGTGTTAGTCTGTCATTAAGAATGTTGGTATTGTCGAATTTTGTGGCTTTGTATATTGTAAATTCGACAATACCAACATTATTAATGACAAACTAACACTAAAATCGAACATAATATACGACACAATAATTAACAACACACAAACACCCAATACCCAGTAATCGTCTACATACATACACACACATACTCACATTTCCATTTCATCTACCTACTATATAAATCATATAATCTCGAAATTTAAATTAGTACTTCACAATCCACGACATAATACACAGTGCTTAGCATCATAATATTATATAGTGTTACGAATACTCAATGTGTGTTTTTTAAAATAATTAACCACACCTGAAGATGGCAACTCGTTGCTAAAATGAGTCGTGTTAAATCACAAGAAGCCATAAGGCGGACATAATACAAGGTATTTCTAATACTTCATAATATTCAATATTCATATAGTGACTTGGAGACCCAGTCACCCAACACTCTAAAAATGTATCATAATTTTTAGGGTTGCGTCAAGACTCAAGACCCTTTTTCTCAGGAAGGACTAAAGGTATCTAGTTGAAATTCATATCAAACACTAAGGTCAACAACGTCATAATTCTGTCAAAAATTCTAGCTTCTAGCTCAATGCAATAAAAAGATACAGCCTTTCAAAAAATCACGTGTTTTGATACTGAATAACTCACAAGTATGTAGAAACCATCTAGAATTCTAGAGGACAAGTTAAAAACATAATATTAATATATAGCTATGGACGCAAACCAATCTTGCGGTCGACCGAAGCACTAGTTATCTGCTACAAATAAGCGAAGCGCCATCCTACGCGATGCTTGTAAACTATATCTGGACATTATTACGTGACAAACTTAATTTTTATTAAATCGTTATAACGGTACGGAACCCTCATGGCGCGAGTTCTATTTACACTTGACCGGTTTTTTTATTTACAAAATAAGAAAGTGGATTTTAAATTTAAAACCGGAAAAATCATGAAAAAACTAATTATAATATATTTTATTACCGGCTCCCGTATTTTAAATTCCACTACAATAAAATATATTATAAGGTTTTGATTTATATAGATTACTAGCCGTTACCCGTGGCTCCGCTCACGTATATTTCAATTATTTATGTCTATTGCCTAGTAATATAAAATCCCGTGTATACTTATATAGTTAATATAGTTAATACATTACTCACTCGTCTCGCTCGAGTTTGCTAGAATTTATGATTTCTTAATAGATTACTGACTCGCGTCGCTCATTGGCTCGAATTTATTATGTCTATACATAATGCGTAGTTACGTAGAACGCATCATTTAATTCATTACCTATTTTCCCAACACATATTAAAAGGTAGGTACTTACCTATGCAATATATTATATTATACTTATATAGTAACATAAAAAAGTCCGATTTGTACCCGGACGAAGCCGGGTTGGTCAGCTAGTTACAGCCTATGTCTTAAGCCGGGTTTCAAGGTTAAACCGGTTAAGTGGTTAAGCCGTGAAAAAGATAGACAGACAGACAAACACACTTTCGCATTTATATTATTAGTAAGAATGTTTTGTTTATTTTTTTTCGGCAGGGCAACTCTACACATATTTAGATTATATCTGTGATGTATTTGTCGTAAGTCGCAGCATGAAATTATGAACAATTGGTTCTTATCGATTGTACACAGCTCGATAACCTGCTGGGAAATGATCGTACTTTAGTTGCGCATCGTTGAAGAAATATATGCTGCCCAGTACAGACAACAGAACAGTTAAGCCGGCATGACAATCGCAGGCAAAATTTGAAATATTATGGACGAATATGAATTATGAGATTATTGAGTTATAAGATAAACATTAAAAAATTAATGCGACATGGTTTTGGCAGTCGAAAGATATACGTAAATCAGGCCTAAATTAGTTCGAAAGATTTATATCATCTATTTATTACATCTACATACCTATACTTACCTACTAATATAATAAAGAGGAAAATGTATTATAATATATATGTTTATTGCGGGTATAATCTCAGGACCTATTGAACCGATTGGGAAAATTCTTTCACTGTTCTCCATACATATTTTTTCCTTTATTTTATAATGTTTGAAGGGAACCTCATAGATAATGTCTAAAATCTTAGAGCTCTTAAAAGTAATGGAATATTTGTAAATATATATTAAATTTATAAAGATTAAATCTAGAACTATCCATTCAGTTAATTCCAGTTCTCAGAAGTTATACAACCAGTATTTATACTAAAACCAGTCACCCTTTAAACTACATCGTAGTTAAAACTAATAATATTCTAAAAGTGGAATGCGAATCACGCGGCCGAACGGCTATAGTTAGTGCGACTTTTTGAATGCGGCTTATTCACACTTTACTTTAAGGGAATAAAAAAAAATCCCCGAAAAATAAAAAGTTACTTCCCGAAAAATCATTGGTTTGGGAAAGTAAAATTCAGTAATGGATTAATGTAAACTCAATAGTAATTTAATGTTTTTCAATTTATTATTTTTAATAGATAATAAATAAAGAAAAAACTCGGGTCGCAGTGCCAAAACCCTGCCGACAATATAGTGTATTTGCTAATACTCTGGCATTGTAGCTTTATTATGTGAACTTAAGTTTGTTTTTGGACAAAATAAAAAATTTAACCCCTTAATACATCCCTTAAAATAATATTTTTTTTCTTAATTTCAATATTTTTATCAATGCAACCTCGGTACCAAACTAAATACACCCTTCAGTAAGTAAAGCACTATCCGCCAACTAGTGTTTTCATAAATTTGTAAGTCCGGTCCTGTCGGGCCGATTTTATTAAAATTTTAGCAGCACATTTTGATCTTTACTAAAAGGTTAAATTTCAATTTTGAAACAATTCTGAGAATTTTTTCAGCATTTTTGGGCCCAAAAACAATTTTCAACCCCTAAAAACCACCCCTAAAATAGTCCGATTGTGCCCATTTTAAATAGGCTTCGTGCGGTGATGGATTTCAACGTGCCTACCAAATTTCGTCAAAATCAATTAACTCTTTCGAAAGTTATAGCCCGCACACACACACACACACACACACAAATATATATATATATTATAGCAATTGCTTTTGCTCTGAAAGACCCGAATTTAAACGGTTGCGCGGCTAGCTACCGACGGCGCGGGGTCATGGGTCGAAAAACAAAAATTATTTTCTAATTACGATCGCACTTGTTTTGGGAAGCAGCCTCTAAAATTTAAATACAAGAAAAGCCCTTAATGGGCAATAAAAAACCCAACCACCTACCACTCGACACTTAGGACAACACAAAAAGTGAACGCACACAATGAATCGTGCGTCAAAATAATTTAATTTAAATTTGAAGTCACCTCTACACTAGTATCACCTAACCAGAGACGGACCTCGTTGGAAGATTACTTAGTGGGCCAGATACCGACCGAGAGATCAAAGGGCGCCAGAACTTATAGGGCCACACTGCGTAAGTCTCAGGTCGTCCAAGCTGAGACGCGAGAGTGGTCACAGTTAGGGATAATTCGAAAAGGATAACCACGTTGGCCAAAAGAGATCCGAAAAATATTCCGGAACAGAGTCCAGACCCACAATCACAGTTATATTAATCCCAGGCCTAACGCGGTTACTTCTTGAGCAAGATAAACAGAAAAAAAATCAGAGGTGATTTCAATGGCCAAAACCACACGATAACTTAACATAAAATACTAACAAAACAATAGATTCCGAACACAATATCGGGACACACGGTATTCGAGATACAAAAAAATAAAAGCGGCACTGTAATCACAGGCCTCACGGAACTTCCAACAATCGAGACAAAAATCCTAATTCAATAGGCCTCGAAGCCTCACAACAACCTACTTATTCAATCGCAAAACGTAGCGTGACGTTAGCGAGCGATAGTGAAACGATAACCTAACAATAGCGAAATTCTCAACAAAAACTCTTCATAAATAATGAATCGATACGGAACGATAACGAATTTCACATAATTAATTTTTAACAATTATTTCACACTTAATCCGGGCCTGTACAGAAATTCCGGAGCCTGAAAAGAAAATACATAGCATACGAGAGACATAAACACTTTAAAATCGCGAGACCGGCGACGTGGAATTCAAACTTAATTCATAATAAGATTCAAAATATTCCATGAAATTCCCAATATAGTGCAAGAAATCCTACAGGAATACAATCGACGCAACATTAATCATTTTAATTCTGACGTAAATATCTAAAATTTACCCAGTAATACTCAAAGTGGTCGACATTCAGAAATGTAAAATGTTCATAAAATATTAGATTTGATCCTTTAATATTTTCGGGATATATTGTAGTACCATATCTATCCCACCGGGATAAACACTTGATAATATTCTGGGATACTTTATGCGTCGTCACTTATGTTGCGAATATTAAAAATTTCGGAATAATTGCACAATCTTCAAAATTTCTGGAATAAATTAAATTATTCCCGTATTCCAGAATCAACACAACCACACGGAAATCCAAAAGCAGCAACTTATAATCCCTACTAGGAGAAGCGCTTGGCGCCTTTATGGTTAATGTTTGCACGGTAAACTAACTAAATCGAATACAATAATCCAACAATGGAAATACGGAAAATAAATCAATTTTCGGGAATTAGGAAAACTAGGAAGGTCGATCAATACAGGAATCGAAGCAGGAAACAACGCAGAATCCAAACTCCAAACCAAAAACAATATAGCTCCAAAACGAAAAGCACAAATCCAACTCCAAAATCCCAAAATAAAAAGTATTTTATTCGCCAGATATTCAATCAGTTTTTGTTATTTTTATTTTACGAACGTGGCCTGTGCGGTAGCCAGACCTAGTCCCGAGAGGCCAATGATTCTGTAACTTTACGTTTTATTCTTCAACGTTCTTGCTTAAACACATTCAAAAAAATCAGCATGTTCGCCTTGCAGAAATAGACACATAGCGAAGCGTGTAGTTCTGTAGTAGCCAGTTTTATGAGCGCCGACATCGTTTCGTTCATAGCCTAACGTTGACAGCGCGCAAGGGCAATAATTATACGGATTCCACCAAGCTTGAGTTCGAATCCCGGGTCCCGCCGGGTCCTCAAATATATATTTTTTTTTAGTGAAAATACATTGGCAAAATTATTTTAGATAAAAAGAATTTAATTGAAAAATTGATTTAAGAAACAAATAAATTTAATGTTGAGCGTCTATAATTTACAGATTTTAATTTTTTTCGACTATTCATCTTCAGCACATACTAAACTTATAGTTTAGTATGTGCTGAAGATGAGAGTTTAGCTCTTGAAATGTACATTCACGAATAAAATTATTGTGGTAAGAAGTGTCTAATCTATTGTTTTATTTTTATAATGACTAATAGTCAAAAAAATTAAAATTGTAAATTATAGACGCTCAACATTAAATTTATTTATTTTTAAATAACTTTTCAATTAAATTTTTTTTATCTAAAATAATGTTCCAATGTATTTTCATAAAAAAAAAAAAATATTTGAGGACCCGGGATTCGAACTCAAGCTTAGTGGAATGTATAATTATGGCCCTTGCGCGCTGTCAACTTGGCTATGAACGAAACGATGTCGGCGCTTATAAAACTGGTATACAAACTAAGCTTTGTATTTTATTTCTCAAAAATGTGATTTTTTTGAATTTTTAACGAGAATTAAGAATAAAATAAATTACAGAATCATTCCTGAGGATATTTAGAACCAGTTCGTAAAATAAAAATAACAAAAACATTTAATGGGGAGCAAATATTAACAAAATATCAAAATCCTGTGTTAAATTCCTATGTCTCAAATTCGGTGGGACACACTGTATATATACATATATAAACAGACTTTTCCAAAAATGGTGCCAAAGTGTTCAGGAGGCTATGAAACGTCGAGAAATTTTGGTCCGACCCCTAGGTCCCGCCATCCGACCGACGCCAATAGTGTATGTGCCATATGGCAAATACACTAAAAAGTCAACTATTTCATATTACTTCAAGCCGTTGGCAAAACTGGGACCTTACACTCGGTAGCAATTACATTTATCCACGGACCACGGCGCTCACTGTGATTGATTTCACAACCTACTATCAGAAGTTAAATTGTTACACTGCACATGCACTGTCAAAAATTTTGAAAATATACTGAAAACCCATTTAGTTTTCTCTTATATTATTATCCTAGAGAATTTATTCTTTTAAATACACAGATCCAATCATGAGCATGAAAAAAATTTAGCTTTAATTTAAACTTCAAATCTGACGCCAGCTTTATAGCGCCGCTATAATGCTACACTTTTCCTTACACCCAACGAGTGCCTGCTTGTGAGGAAATCTGATTTAAATAGACATTGTACTTTAATTACTCTACTAATTACGTATTTAGCATGTTGAAAAAGACGTATTAATTGTTTTAAATGTGAATGAATGCTACAATTAACAATTTCTTATCCTTTAAGAAATGAAGATCTATCACCCTCTTCAATTTCCGTACAACTATAAATTTACTAGCGGTCCCCGTCCGGCTTCGCTCGGGTGCTAAGAATTTATGATTTATTATTCCCCCTCTCGCGAGAAATTCTCCCCCTGCGAAGCGAATTCGGGCTGGTGGTGTTTATAATGTTAGTAGGATTCCGCCTATATACGCTAAAATGCAAGAGAATTTCAGAATTACGTTTTGTTACTATCCCACAGGAATTATTCACCTCCCCCGCGAGAAATTTATCAAAATAAAATATAGCCTACATCACTCAGATATAGTGTAGCTTTCTAATAGTGAAAGAATTTTTAAAATCGGTTCAGTAGTTCCAGAGATAAGAATTTATGATTTAATCCCCCCGCGCAAGAAATTCTCTCCCTGCGAAGCGAAGTCGCCTATCGTTTTTCTCGCTTCACGTACTTTTCTACAGTTTATAATATTAGTATAGTATGTTAGTATATAGATAGTTAAAATTTCCTACACCCCCGTTTTACTCCCTTTGGGGTTGAATTTAAAAAACCTCTAATAGCCCATAAACTTCCTCAATAAATGAGCTATCTACCAAATAGAAATGTTTTCAAATCGGACTGGTAGTTCCTGAGATTAGCGCGTATAAACCCACAAACATACAAACGCACAAGCAAACATACAAACTCTTTAGCTTTATAATATTAGCGTAGATAAACTACTAGCGGTCCCGTCCGGCTTCGCCCGGGTGTTAAGAATGTATGATTTCCCCATTTAAAGGTATTTAACGGTATTTACGTCAAGTACCTGTATCCGCGATACAGAAAAACCCATTTTTTTCATATAATAGATACTGTTTCGTATTTTGTTTTTAAAAATACGTTAAAAGTTTAAGATATAAAAATTTCAATTTATTCCATACACAAAAATGTAAGTTTTCTTGTTGCTTTTAAAGTGAGAAAAAATATTTGCTGGTTATTGACATGAAAATATTACAATCAAAAGATTTTACAGATAAAGGAAAATTTTGCAATAAGTTTTTTTAAATGTGACATTTAAATCATCCTAGTGAAATGGACTGAAAATATAAAAAGAACTGTAGATAAAAGTTTTCAAAGTATTATAAAACTTTTTAGTAAGTTTTCCAGTCATTTTAGAAACAGTTTTGAAGGTACTAGGTATAAAATTTCAATAAATATTACATTTTTATAGTACTTTAGAATAAAAATATATGTGATGTTATATAATAAAAACTGAAAACATTTTCTATTTTCCATACTGTTCTCACAAAACTATAGAGCGCATGTCAGATATTGAATTTTCATTTCGCTGTTACAAACCGACAACACGTGCTCGTATAGACATCTGTGAGCAAGGCATTGAACTGGAATGCTTTTCTTCACCAGGGAAAGTGTCAAGGGAAAACATTAATTTGATATTCATTAAAACATTTCTTTTTTATGCAGGAATTAATTAAACTAATTTTCATTAATATTAATGCACATATTATTTTCCATGCTAACAACATTTTAATACGTTTTGAGACAGTACTTAAATTATGCACCCCACAAATGAAGATAAAATTATTTTTTAATTAAATGGTATTTGTTTAATTAAAGCCTCGACGGTAAAAACCCAAACGACTAAGAGTAAAAATAGAAATTATTTACACAAAAAAAAAGCAACTTTTTAAAGCTTTGGAAAAAAAATTAGACTGATGACCAGTCCTATACTTCCCACCTGGTAAATATTTGCAAAAAATAAACACTCTTTTTTTATTCTTTGAACAAATCATGGCCCTCTTTTTTGTTTAGTGATCTACTTGATGGCTAGCTTAATATAGCAAAAATCATGGTTACCTTGATTTACGTACAATTTTTATTTTTTTTAGTAAAATATTTTTTTTCTCGAAAACTGTACATTTTAGAGAAAAAAAATATTTACATTTTTTTCATATTATAACATCTAGAATTCATTTATATTTTTTTTTACCTATGTTAATACGTGACATTGTGAACGTTTTTTTAATATCTCAGGATCCACTGAACCGATTTGACTCAAAATCTAATCAGATCTAAGTTAAAAGCTGATAAACACAATAGAATAATCGGCATGGCCGTATGTTGTTCCGTTTTTACGATATCGAAGGCGAAAAATTGACCACATACACACACATATACACACACATACAGACATCAGTCAGAGAATGATCTTAAACGATTGCTAGGGTCTCAAAACGTGAAGATCTGTTAAAATCTCGAAATATTTTCCCTACCATAGTAGAGGTGGGAAGTAATTATTTACTACATATCAATATTATAAATAATATTATAATATTTCTGCAGATCAAACCGTGGGTATGTGTTAATAGATAGATAGTAATTTATTTATAATCAGGAAATGTGCGAAAAATTATCGTCATGATAGAAAATCGTGACCTTTGTTTTATGCACGTACACCGTTTAAGTATGTGTTTGTGTGTCAGAGTATTCTGTTAAGAGCGTTATTTTTCTTGGAAAATTATCATAACATAATTTTTAAGAGGCGATCAACTACCAGGGATATCTAAGTCTAGAACCAATTAACAATTTTTATTCAAATTATTTATTTATTTTCAAAATGTATTATTATTATTAAATTTAAATCGTTTATATTATTTTTATTTGCTAATTAATTATTTCCAAGTGTTATAAAGCACTTTTATACTTTACATTCGATCTCGATTGTACATAATCTGACAGCTTCGAAGTGATTGATAATACAAAAGTGAATTAATTATTTACAAAAATCACGAACAAAAATATTTTTATGCCATAAACATATTTCAGCCTACTTTATATTTACATTATAATTAACTTAAAATATCAAGAGTTTAATTTAGATATAAATCATGCGTCAATTTATAAATTTCTTCGTTGAATTCGTGCAGTAAATTCATTTTCACAAAAAAAAAGTTTTTAAAAGAGATTAATATTCCACCACCCAAAAAATAACTGTTATATACTCGTAACGTTAAATAGGTACATATATAATAATATAATAACGTTGATAAAAATTATAACGATAAAATATTCCATTAAAAGTCAGGCGTTGAACATTTTTCGCTTGAATAGCGGTATCTAGAATGAGACAGATGTAGTATTTTAAGGCAGTGCACGTTAAAGCAGACAACTCCTGCAGTCCTGCTGCTAGATCAGCCTTCTCCTGCTTCTGTTCCTGCTGCCTCTGTGTATAAGATTACATTACAGTGTGGCGCGCGCCTCTCTTGTGAAAACCGGAAATTATTTTTTACACTTCCATCTTCTCATCCACAGTTATTCCCATTTAAAATAACGTCTGCGTGCAATCTACTAGTAGTGATATCAGTCAGATTTATAAAAGTACGGCCTCACGAGACGTTCGATTTGTATCGTTTTGTTTTATTATATTAATACCTAAGTACAGGTGTCAGAGTTAGATAAATTCTTTTTAGTTTCTCATATTTTGTACCTTTAGTTGTTTCGAAAAATAATATTTTAAGTTTTGTTTTAAATTTATCTTTTGATAATACAATTGAAATGATATACAAACACGAAAAAACTATTAAGATTTGACAAAAATAAAAGTAAATTTAGAAAGTTTGAAAATTTCCACCCCTGTTTTCACACCTTAATAATAATGCGTTTAACGTCCGTTTTTCGACATTATGTCATAACAGACGCCATTCGCACCATTACTATTTTCCATTTTTACCACTTCCCGTTTTATACATTTTTATATACTTCAACTTAATTAATAGCAATGTGCGAATGGAGGAATTATAGGACATTAGGATAAGGTAGGAAACTTTGGGAGCATAGGGATTTGACAGGTAATCGGCCATGGCCTTGAATAAGGAACCATCTCGATATTCATCTGGAATTATTGAGGGAAACCATGGAAAACCTCAAACAAGATGGCCGGTACAGGAATTACCGTTTCTCGGCCTCACGAGACGTTCGATTTGTATCGTTTTGTTTTATTATATTAATACCTAAGTACAGGTGTCAGAGTTAGATAAATTCTTTTTAGTTTCTCATATTTTGTACCTTTAGTTGTTTCGAAAAATAATATTTTTAGTTTTGTTTTAAATTTATCTTTTGATAATACAATTGAAATGATATACAAACACGAAAAAACTATTAAGATTTGACAAAAATAAAAGTAAATTTAGAAAGTTTGAAAATTTCCACCCCTGTTTTCACACCTTATAGGACTCGAATATCGAAAATTCGTTGAACACGTCTATTAAATTTTAACAAAAAATACTTTTGTCAAATTTTGTGTTTCTAACTCAAGCGGTTTTGGAAAAAGTCAACTCGAAAAACCCATTTCTTTCCCCTTTATAGTTAGGGTAGTTTTTTTTAGAAAAACCGTCGAATATACATTACTTTATTTTTTAGGAATGTTTTCCCCGAGATTCACGTTTCTAACTTACCCAGTTTTAGAGATACACGTACCATTAATTAGTTTTCACCCCTTAGAACGCGAATATCGAAAATTCGTCGAAATCATGTCTTCGATTTTGACAAAGAACACTAATGTCACATGTCGTGTTTGTAACTCCAGTAGTTTCAGAAAAAGCCTACTTTTTCAACTCCATTTTTCACCCCTTTAGGAGTTCAATATCCAAAAATCCATTTTATTGCACGCCTAACTCAAAAAAGATTTATGCAACATTTTAAAATTTAAGAGTCTATTGCTTTCCTTGTCTCTTATCCCAAAACCTGTGAATCCATCCATCTTTGTGTCCCAGTTATATATGTTATAGTAATAGGAATAAGATGCTGGCACATGGGGTAAACCCTGAAGCCATAGGTGAAGGTTAAAAAAAAACATTTTAAAAAAATATTGTATAATATACCTAAATTCTTTTGGTGAGAAATTCAGACAAGAAAGTTAAAAGTTTCATTACGTCTTTCCATAGACTCAGAAATAATTTAATGTATATGCATTTTTGTAATCAAAATGTAGTGAGCTCAA
This sequence comes from Mongoloraphidia duomilia, assembly GCA_039654895.1. Classification (NCBI taxonomy): domain Eukaryota; kingdom Metazoa; phylum Arthropoda; class Insecta; order Raphidioptera; family Raphidiidae; genus Mongoloraphidia; species Mongoloraphidia duomilia. Next base: position 24,798,992 of record CM077518.1, read on the forward strand.
AGGGTTAACACTTAACAATACAGTATAGGAGACATGCTCATAAAATATTCTGGATTTGATTTCCCATATGTATAGATATCACTTAGGCCAGCATTCAGTGTGAATGCATCTTTAAATAGCTCCGCTGTAGGTGAGCTATAACAAATTTTTATACTTCTAGTTTGCAAGCAAGCATTCAGTAAAAATTTATTTTTAGATTTTAGGACTTTATTCAAATTTTTTAATTTACATTTACAGTTCATTTAGAATATCGATAGACGAGTCGATAAACTAATAATACAAACCAGAAAATATTTTCTTTTAAAATCTAAATGATAAAAATATTAATAAAATTTCTCTGTAGATATTTTAGAAATTGTGCCAGTAGCAATTTAGAATTGGTACTGCGTGTTGAAATGGTTTGTAAACAGTTGAATAGGGTAATTTTATCTATAAAAAAAAATGATACGGGGCAAACATTCAACAGAAACGTTGATTATGGTCTATTTGGCATACTCTGCATTAAAATATTATGCCTTCGACTGCATGTTATCATTTGATCCTGTTTCCATCTTTTAAGTTCGATTTTTACGCAGTGGGGATTTTTGTTTTTTTTTAACATTTTTTTTTATTTCCTTCCTTTTAGTTAAATCTACTCATTAAGCCTTTTCATTTGATACCCCACACAAAATTTACACCGATTTTTTGCGTATTGACAAAATGGCATCTAGTGTCCGCCATGTTGAATTTTTTGTGACGTCATATACCCAGTAGTACTCGTGAGACTATGGCGAATCTATAGACACCTCATTTTTCAAAATCCGTCAAGCCGTTTAGGCTGCAGAGGGCGCCAACGAAAATGCAAAGATACATAGATACAAACACACCCGAAAAACATTACACTTCTTTGGCAGTCCGGTAAAAAGAAACTCTTGTCTGTATAATCATGTAAAATATGTTTAATGGCATTAATTATTTATTGACGCTTGGTATCCTAGTTGGCTTTACAAATAAATGTTTACATTTATTCTATTCTATAGAGTATAGCTATAGACAATATCAGTGACTAGAAAAATAGCCGAATAATGTACAAGTTATCCAAGTGTGCAAGCTTTCACGGCCGGCATTGTTCCAAATCTTCATGGTTTCCGGGCTTGTAGGCCGTGGTCCGGTGGTATTTCTACCTGACGTTTCGTCTACAACTGCGGTAGACATTCTCAACACTGGCACTAGGTATAAAAGAAGGGAGAACACCAGTCACCGACACACTAACCTGTGAGCCGCCAAGGAGGACACTTCGACCGCTGCCACATCGCCTTTGAGAATGTCTACCGCAGTTGTAGACGAAACGTCAGGTAGAAATACCACCGGACCACGGCCTACAAGCCCGGAAACCATGAAGATTTGGAATGTACAAGTTGTTTCTATTCTTCTACTTTACCTAAATTATATTTTAATACGGAAAATGATTACTGTTTCATTAGCCGGCTCACCTAAATTCCTGATTACTGCTTTTTGTCAGTTGTTTTTTCAGTATTTGTAAACCATTTGCTGTCAATCAGAAAATCGAATTTTTAATCAGAGGCATGCGCATTAGGTAATTTCTGCAGCCTTATCAAACTGTCATCATGCAAGTGACCGCGTGTTGCAGTAGAACTGTAGAGGTTTCAAAGAAAATTTTTGAGGTTAACTGTAAAGAACACGTCAGCTGTTTCAACAATGATGCTAGAGACTAGTTTCCAACTAATCATATTTAGCGCATGCGTAATGAAAAGTCAGAAATCCGTGATTGTCTATAGGAGAAAACTTATTAATGCGATTGAACTTTACAGAAAAACAACATAGCGAATTAATCAGTGCATGATTGAGTCATACGTTGGCACTTTCTGTAATATTAAGTATATAGATATGTACAGTTCCATAACGGATTCCAAACAGGATTTGATTTTAAGTATTCACGACGATGCCTCGTTTCGCGATGCAAGCTCTCGCTTACAAAATCACAAAATGCTGTACAATATTTCCAAAGCCACGCTCCCTTATCTTTACACAGTGCAAAAGTAGCTATGATTTGGTTAATAATATTACTTCGTGCGCTGATCTGAAGACAATGCACGCTGTTCAATTTGCAAAAAAGAAAGTTTACTAAAACAATCTGGTTTTTGCAATATTATACTGTTTGAAGAGAAAATTCAAAATATAAATGTGGAATAACAATTTATTTAAAACGAATGATAGAATTTTCTAATAGTAACTACTGGGAAATTGTAGTTTAATTATATTGCATTAATTTTCTATCATTTTTTGTTATGAAATTGTGAAATTGTGTTTTAAAGACCACCAACAGCTCGACCAACAGCTAAGGTTATTTGGGCCTAGCACCAATTCATATTTTCATTTCATTATTTTTTTTTTAATAATAAATTGAAAATCCAATTGACACTTTTACCAGCTCTCGGGCTAGAACCCGGGAACTGGGGACTTGTAATAGAGGGACCATAGCAACGCCATGTAAACAACAGCATCGCTACACTCTCGGCTATTCTCAAGCCCTCATTTTTTGTTGATCTCGTAACAGTTAACTGATACCTGCGTATATCAAAAACGCATGTTTGTATTGATATTTGTATCGTGGTGGTAACCAAGAATTATTGTATAAAGGACAGATGGAAGACTAATCCCAGAATTGAATCTGTGTCCTAGGTATTGCCTTAGCAATAAAGATATCAGTATCTATTGACATGTTTGCGCGAAGGCATTAAGAGTTTTACAGTCGATGTTAGTTACTACTAACATCGACTGTAAAACTCTTAATGTTCTTAAAAACTACTGTTTTTAAGAACATTTATGCGCGTTGAGATTTTTTGAACATGTTAGCCATTGTCAACTGTCAAACACATTTGACGTTTGTAATACCCGTTGATCTAATAAGAAATAAGTAAATAATCTGATTTGGTGAACTTTGTTTTGGCTGGGACCATGGAAAGTTTTCGTTCAGTCCAGTTTTATTCCCAGAACTTATTCCCGACATGCGCCGTAATATTGGTTAAAGCGTTTACGCGTAGTCCTTAACTAAATTCGCTTAGGTAGATGTGTTACAAGTCAACACATTTACTAAGTGATACATTTTTAGAGTGTTGGGTCTCCAAGTCACTATATGAATATTATGAAGTATTAGAAATACCTTGTATTATGTCCGTCTTATGACTTCTTGTCAATTTACACTACGCGTTTCAACGAGTTGTCATCTTCAGGTGTGGTTAATTAACCAGACCTGAAGATGGCAACTCGTTGCTGAAACGCGTAGTGTAAATTCACAAGAAGTCACAAGACGGACATAATACAAAGTATTTCTAATACTTCATAATTAGTGTATTTGCCATATGGCACATACACTATTGGCGTCGGTCGGATGGCGGGACCTAGGGGTCGGACCAAAATTTCTCGACGTTTCATAGCCTCCTGAACACTTTGGCATCATTTTTGGAAATGTTTATATATATATGTATATATATATATATATATATTTATATATTTATTTATTTATATATATATATATGTGTTCGCGGCATAACTCTCGAAAGACTTAATTGATTTGAACGAAATTTGGTACACACGTTGGAATCCATCACCGCACGGAACCTATTTAAAATGGGCCCAATCGGAGTATTTTAAGGGTAGTTTTTAGGGGTTGAAAAAAGTTTTTGCGCCCGAAAATACCGAAAAAAATTTCAGAATTGTTTCAAAATTGAAATTTAACCTTTTAGTAAATATCAAAATGTGCTGCTAAAATTTTAATAAAATCGGCCCGATAGGACCGGACTTACAAATTTTATGAAAACACTAGTTTTGCGGATAGTGATTTACTTACTGAAGGGTGTATTTAATTTGGTACAGAGGTTGCAATGATAATAATATTGAAATTAAGAAAAAAATATTATTTTAAGGGATGTATTAAGGGGTTGAATTTTTTATTTTGTCCAAAAACAAACTTAAGTTCACGTATTAAAGCCACAAGGCCTGTAATAGCAAATACACTATATTGTCGGCAGGGTTTGGCACTGCGACCCGAGTTTTTTACATTTACTAAGGCTTAACAACACTAAGAAAAGTGATGTTAAGGTGCGTTTATGCGTAAGAAATCGATTTTAAGATCGGTATTGAATGTTTTAACGTCAGCTTCTCTTCGCGTAAACATGGTGAATATCTATGTTTTTATGAACAGTAATAAATAAAAGTTTTATTGTTATCGAATTAGACAACAAGGATACAAAAATTTGCATTTTTTTTTCAATTAAATTTAAATTATCAACAAACGAGCGTGGTAAACAGCTTACTGAATTTATTGGAAGTCACTTATTTTTAGACACACAGGCAATTTATCTTTATTATTCCGATATTATATCCAATGGCAATTTATCTGTTTTTTTAATAAATATCGCATCCTTAAAATGCTTAAAATTTACGTGAAACGTCGATTTAATTAAACGAAACATTATTTTTTAAATATAATTTTTTTATTCCTTTTCCCATCAACTTTCTTATTAGCGACAAAGTGGGATTACAGAAGCTTTATAATAATAGTGAAGATATAGTTTTAGCGAATGCCACCATTCTTTTCTATTTCATAATAATAGTGTTTTATAAGAAAACTAACGGCTCGGTCCGGCTTCGTCCGTGTGCCATGAATTTACGATCAATTAATACAATACTCACTCGCTCGCTCCAGTTATTATAGCCTATGTTCTAAAGCAAAGTATCGCCTATCGAACAGTGAAATTTTTTTTGTAGTTTTCAAGTTTACTTTTTACAAACAAACAAACTCACATTATATTAGATACTATATAATATAATAACGGAAGAGATTTCAAAAATTTAATTTATTTAACTACTTGTCACATTTAAAAATGTTATTTACAAATATATTTTGACACACCATAACATGGCGGATCACTGAAAAAGACTAACTGGATTGATATTTTTTAAAAATTTACATAAATTAGTTATCTATACCACTTCAAATAACAGAAATTGTTACATTGTGTAGTAATCAGTGAGACACATATTGTATAAATAATTGCAATACAAAGAATGGTACATATTTCATGCTTAAAATAACAATTTTTATTATTTATTATACTAAAAACAAAAACATTCTTTCAAGAAATTATATCATAGAAAAAAAAATTTCTTATACTAACAGGAGTTTTGGCTTATTTGGATTCATAGACTATGAGGACTCGTTTGTTGTTATAGACATATTAGAACATAATCTGAACCTGTCTGTCTTTTTGCCTCTATCGTGAAATCAGGGCTCTTACGCACTCTGTTCTAATATCTCTATGGTTACATGCTCGGATCATAAAAATTCACTAAGCAACATTAGATTTCAAGAAGAGCACATTTAAAACACTTTTGTAAAATACTTGACACTTAATTAGCGAACCTATAATTTATAGTTTAAGAAAAAAATAATAAGTCTAAAAATCTTCGACAGGGAATTGTTTCACTGCAGTCAACTTTCGTGCGTACATTTTTGAGTTTCGACACCGGCATAAATAGTTTTATGGAATCGATCTTTCCTTTTGAATGTTTTGTTTTCATTATTTTTGATTTATATTATAACCTATCTAAATATAGTACCTGCCGCTGAAATAAATATGATTTATGTTTTATAATAGCGAACTTGAGGGACATATACATCTCATTTATAAACCCATAAATTTGGAAACCAAAATGTAAAGAATACGGCACAGGGGAAGAAATGAAGAAGGGAAGCTGACAAAAGTTTGCACAGTGAAGGCTACGTAACGCAGATTTCTTTCACTATATTGATTTAAAATAATTTTGCATATTATTTAATATAAAAAAAACAATCTTTTTGTTACTAAATTGTTTAAACTAAATTTGAAACAAATACGGTGTGTTGCATGTAACGACACAATTTAAAAAGTAAATTATACTAAAATAAATTTTTTTTACTGACTTATGAACAAGTTGTAAGTAAGTTTATTATACAGGGTGAGTTCGACCACCCGTATCAGTCGTTTTTTTCGAAAACGGTTAGTCGTAGAGAGTTGTGTCAAAAATTTGTATTATAAAAGCCCTAATAAAGAATCGAATGGTGATAATTTTTTTTTCCGGGAAGGTCGGCTTCCCTATTAGTTTGCTCCAGAATGTCCAGAACTTCGGAATTATAAATGTAATGATAGGTTGAAAGTGGTATTGTTGAAAAGATCTTTAAAAAAGAAGCAAGTTTTGTAGGAACATTTTTTTTATTACTGCCACCCCTGTAAATTTCTATAAGTATAAATATAAATTATTATATGTTCAAAACTCCGGAATTTTAGAAAGCACGATAGGTTGAAAGTGGTACTGTTGAAAAGCTCTTTAAAAAATAGGCAAGTTTTGTAGGAAAAATTATTTAATTACTTCCACCCCTGTTAAGTAACAATCGTTCGAAATTATTAAATCAAAATTTCATAATAACGATCGAAGTCGGCATTAAAAATCTAGCAACCTTAGACATTGTCACAAGTGTTCAAACTGTCTTCCATTTACTCTTTAATACATACTACTGAGCTCTTCTGGTTATACTGTGAGTGTACTTCTTCAGTGTTTAATGATCGATAGATAGGTAACTAGATTTTAAATGCGGACTTTTAAAAAGTTCGTTATTATGACATTTTAATTTAATAATTTCAAACAAATATTACTTAACAGGGGTCGCAGTAATAAAAAAAAAAACCGTACAAAACTTGCTAATTTTTTAAAGATCTTTTCAACAATACCACTTTCGACATACCGTTACATTTAAAATTCCGGAGTTCTGGACATTCTGGAGCAAACTAATAGGGAAGCCGACCTTCCCGGAAAAAAAAATTATCACCATTCGATTCTTTATTAGGGCTTTTATAATACAAATTTTTGACACAACTCTCTACGACTAACCGTTTTCGAAAAAAACGACTGATACGGGTGGTCGAACTCACCCTGTATAATAGTATATCATAATTGAATAATTGAGTTTACATTTAGAAATACAAAAATTATTTTAAAATATAGTAGATGATGCATTATGCTATAATTAATATTGAGCGACAATCATCGATTTGTGAAAAGTGAAATCAGGGCCGAGTATTCACGCCAACAGTCAAAATTGCGGTTAATTGTGTCCTCGAAACAAACTACCCGATTTTTTTTATAATCCTAGCGGTTACCCGTGGTTCCGCTCACGTATATTAAGATTTTTTATGCCTTCCTATACAAACTTCAACACACCCCGTTGCTGCCCTCATTAGGGCTGTCTTAAAAAATCCTAAAGTACGTGTTTTATTATTTGTTTTTACCAAGTTTCAAGTTGATGCACGCATAGGGAATACGATTTTCTATACAAACATTTTCACCCCATTTCGATCCCTTAGGGGTTGATTTACGAAAAATCCTTTCTTAGTGCACCTCTACACCCTGTAAGGAACATAACTTCCAAATTTTATGTTTCTATCTTTAGGCTGTGCTATCTTTCAGGCTGTGCTATCTTTCAGGCTGTGCAATACACCCCTTTTTGACCCCCTTAGGGGTTGAATTTCGAAAAATCCCTTCTTAGTGGATGCTTATGTCACAAAAGGAACCGACTGTCCAAATTTCAAGTTTATAGCTTCAGCGGTTTGGCCTGGGCATTGATTAGTCAAAAAACCCTACACTCCCGTTCTACTGCTTAGGGGTTGAATTTAAAAAAATGCTCAAATATGGGTTTGCTTATTTCTAAAGAAGAGTTATACTATGTTATACCTCTCACTTTAACAATTTGTGAGATATTAACAGTTTGTCAAAAACTCTACACTCCGTTTTGACGGATTGAATTTCGAAAAATCCTTTCTTGGCGGATGGCTACGTCCTATAAGAAGAAATCTACCTGCCAAATATTATGTTTGTAGTCTTTATAGTTCCTGAGATTTCGTGATGAATCAGTCAGTCAATCAATCAGGACATTTCTTTTTATATATTATTTCCTCATAAAATACAGATCTCTAACTTAATATTACCTACATGGAAAAAATAGTTAAATTTGGGTCAAAATAAACCGAGACACTATATGGGTCAAAAATTTAGTACCTAATATGCATTTTCAGTTTTTTAGATTTAACTAGAAAACAGTGAGGTATACATGAAAATTAATAATAACGCCAAATGAAGTACTTAAATCAAGCTACTATTTAAGAAAATAATTTTGAAATCGGACGATAATGAACCGAGTTCAGTAAATACAGGTGATGGGATACAAATGATCGCCATTTTGAAAGTGGCACCAAGACATTTCGTTATCTGCACAAATACAGAAATTAGAAAAAAAGGTGCCTTGTCTTCTTCGCGAAGGCGTATACGACGTACCTAATGATTGTTTTTATTGTGTAGGACAAAATCATAAAGTGTTTGGTGTAATAATTATGCCTTATGTTATAAAAACGCCTGAGATTACATATCTGGTTCCGATGACTAACTGAATACTATATTTTACGGGTTTATTTAGTAGAAAAAATCAATATTTTAATTAAAGCTTATGTACACAAGTTTGAATACAGTAAGTTTAGATAGTGCCGTACCGCGCTTGTAGCCCCAACTACCTACACTCAGATTATGTATGGAGGAGCCTTATGAGATCTGGCAAGCCTAGGCTCAGGGTTTAGGTATACATGCATCCGAACACACGTTCACACAAATCCTTATTTGTGCATACAAGACTGACGTAATAATACTGTGTTTGCCATTTCACCGGCGGAACTAAACTTGTGCCCATATATTCACTTGTACCGCATGCTGAAAGAAGTAAACGAACATTGCATTTGCAACTAATAAATTCTTTTATATTTTAGACTGTTTAAGAGTCTAATTTGCATGAATGTGAGGGCCGAATTTATTTTAGACGCAGTTGTGCTCGTATAAATGGTGACACAAGTTTGATGATCATCAGAAACAAGTCAAGACAACATTTTTGGGGAAAAAAATGTTAATGTCTTTTTGATTTGGTTGATCACTGGAAAAATGTTTGGTAACATTTTATTTTCATTTAAGAATGAAAAAAGACGTAGGAGATAAACTTCATGTATTAAAGATCCCAGAATACCTTTGTTTTCCACGAATAAATTTACAAATGGACCTAACTCTTATAGACCGAGAGCTAGTGACAACTTTTTGGTGTTATTTATTCAAAGCTTTATTTTTGTGAAGATGTCGAGGGAGGCATATTAAAGTGCCCTGAGTAATGAATTTTGCTAGATAGCGGTATGGGAGGGATGCAGACCGCCCCCAACATATAACAAAAAAAATGGTCACAATTATTATTATTGCTTCAAGGCTGAAATTGTTTGTTTTAAGCATATATTTCAATTTGCAGAACAAAATGTCGGTATTAACCCCCTTGCAGAACGATATGAACACCTAGACGAGCAAGTTTCCCTCTAAGAGAGGGGGTTAATACCGACGTTTTATTCTGCAAATTGAAATATATGCTTAAAATAGTCGCCGTAATAACATATTAAAATTTGAACCTTGAACTAATAATATAAATTTCGTCGGGTACATGACACGTTTAGGGTGATCTGCCAGTGTCTTAATACCGACCAATCGATCTGCAAATATTATAATAGCATTATTGGGTCACCGACAAGCTATACAAACAATTTCAGCCTTGAGCAATAATAATTGTGATCATATTTTTTGTTAGATGTTGGGAGTGGTCTGCATCTCTCCCATACCGCTATCTAGCAAAATCCCTTACTCAGGGCGCTTTAATATGCCTCCCTCAACATCTTCACAAAAAAAGGCCTTGAATAAATAACACCAAAAAATTGTCACTAGCTCTCGGTCTATAAGGCGCTTGAACTACTTATGCTCGATTTCTGGTACGACCAAAGTCCTATTTATTTTTTTGTTGTACGTCTTTCAAATGAGATTTAAAAAAAATTTTTTTTTTTTTGTTCAAAAGTTTTTTATTTTTTACTTTTTAGTGTCAAAAAGTGACATTTACCTTAAAGGAATTACACGCCGCTAGTCACTTTTATTAAATCGACTTTTTTACCCTGTGTGATGTGTCAAAAAGTGACATTTACCTTAAGGAATCACACGCCGTTACTCACTTTTATTAAAATCAGCCGAACTACTGAATCGATTTTGATGAAATTTCTCTGGGACCAATCTAAAAGTATATCCTTTGAAATAAAAAAAGAATTTTCCAAATCGGTTAATAAATGACGGAGTTCTGAGGTAACAAACATAAAAAAAAATACAACCGAATTGAGAACCACCTCCTTTTTCTGAAGTCGGTTAATAAAAGCACTTTTAGTCCTGAGTTTTACCATGGTTTCCTTTGTAATTCACTTGAAAGTTGATTTAGCATCAAAAGTTGTACAACAAGCCAAGCTGGAGTGTATTAGTGAAAAAAATTTGTTTCGTTATACCATTCGATATGCGTTCTGTTACCTACATGTAAACTACTGTTATCAACTTTAAACTTACTCGTAAGATTCTATACAGACAAATCCCAGGCGGGATTTTGCATACGATAAGATTTCATAAAGGAGATACTATACAGTATGTATGCAACAGCCGCTAGATCTAATTATAGAAAATTAGAGGTTCTAATTATACCAAAAGGAGAGCTCTATACAAAGTCCGGAGATATTGCAATAAGTTAGCGACACTGCATGACTTGTTGAACCAAGTACGTACAGATACTAATTAATCATGGAGAGTTCAATGATACATCAAGACGATAACTTTTATAATAATTATGCTAATTTATACTTTTAAAACTTTAATTAAAAAAGTTGGTACTGAAGCTATGTTTTTAATTAGAAAATTTGTCTAGACAAGTAATAAAATATTTATTTCGATTTTAAACAGCGTTTTAGAAAATTTTTATCCGACTTGCGTACCTACTATAAATGAATATTGAATATTAATATCAATAAATTTTGAATCCAAAATGTTATTCGTGATGTATAAGAAAAAACTCGCCTATAAAACGGTCCCCGCTCTCCCGACGATATTTTTAAAGCTAAAGGGTTCGAATAAACGCCAAACCAAGAACCGAGAATCACATTATAGATCCTATAGGCGAATTTTTTGAAAAAAAGTTTTGGATACGTATGAAAGATTACGTCATTTTTTAAAAAGTTGTAAGTTTTTTCAGGAATTTTTTTTTCAATTTTTTGCCTGTAGGATCTGTACCTAGTCCGACTCTTGATCTTTCATTTGGCGTTTACCCGAACCCTTTACCTTTAAAAATAGCGTTGGGAGAGCGGGAACCGTTTTATAGGCGAGGGGAACGGATTTGAGGTGAAGAGTGCAGGGGGTAATTTCCGCTATTATATACTCTTAACGTTGAATTTGTTAATTCCCAAACCTTTTTATATACTTTTCCTCAATCTTCCATTTCAGTAGTTCTGCGGTCTTATTACTTAAGTAAGTTGTACTTAAACACCGAGGATATGTCACTCCAATATATGCTATGACTGTGCACTGTGCAGTATATATATTATAATAGGATGAATTATTTAGTATTAACATATAAGAATAACAGAATTCTTTGAATGAGAATTGAGGGGGGTGATTTTTTTAATTTGTAAAAACAGACCAGTATAATTCCGCACTTAAACTGTAAAAAATATCATATTATCCTAAATACGAATTTCAAAATAGTTTTGTTCCTAGTTGAAAAATTCCATTTATATTTATGAATTATTTATCAGTTTAATCCAAAAGCTATAAAGAATTTAAAACTCCCAAATCCCAATATAGAAATGGCAATATGGAAATTTAAAGATTTGGCCTGCATAGTATAGGTAGGTACAAGCGTACAGGTGCATGGGAAAAACAATCTAAATTCACTGCAAGGGAAAATAAAAAAGGGAAATGAAATTGCATTCTACAGAACTATAGGTTAGTTAGTTTCGTTTGTTAACTTATTTAATTTTTTTTTTCAATTTAAGGCCGTTCTCTTATAGCTTATAGCTTACCTTGAATTAATAAAAACACAAAAAAGTGTTCATTAATATATTCTGAAAAGCTGCAACCGCATTACAAGCTGTTAACCTTGAAAGTAGTGGGTGGCGAGTCGCCAAGCAATCCACCGAGTAACCCGCGAGGTAAGTACTTTTCCATCACAGGTATTTAGAAGGGCCGGTCGTACTGTCACAATAGGGACGATATCAAATCAAAAGTATCGATACTATACTCATGAGTAATATCGAAAAAAGTATAGTATCGAAGAAAGTATCAAATAAGAAATAGGTATCGATACCTCAAGGTATCAATACTTTTCTGAAATTCGCTTTCAAAAATTTACTCGTATATTAACCCGAGTAAGTACTTACTAAGTGCTAAAATCATATCTTTGTTACGCTTATTTATAATTAAATAAACCGTTCTGTTGTTAGAATCAACTCGGGTTAATTAATGAATGTGGCCCAACTGTACTGCTAATATGGCATCGCAAAAATAATTTGATAAAATGGATTCATAATGAGAGCAAATAGCATTGGAAGCATTGGACTGAGATCAGAATGTCAATTCTTGGAATCAGTGTGTGATTCGACACGATACCTATCACAAAGTATTGATTGCGGGGTATCGAGTATAAAAGTATCGGTATATCGATTATCGATTTCAAAATTATCAATACCGAAAGGTATTCATACTTTTTTCGTATCTAACTGTCGCAATCCTACCAATACCAGGCGTGTGGCTAGAGTATCAGCTATGTTTAATATCTGATAATATAAAATAATATAATAATATATAAAGATAAATATTTATTTGGTCATTCGACATAAATCTTCTTTAAACGATGTTTTAAGTTTTGAGTTCTACATGCAAAACAAAACTAGGTAAAAACACTGATCACAAAAGAGTGTATTTGCTAACACTTACAAGCATTATTTGATTCATTATAGTATTTAAATATATGATTATGATTATTATAACTTAAACTTGGCCAACAAACTTAAAATTATGTCCTCATTAAAATCCAAATATATGAAATTATGTATTCTATATGAAAACAAAAAATTTACAGAGGACAGTGTGGTCCAGTGGTTAGCGCCGCGGTCTCTGGATTAGACTGTCGTGGGTTCGAATCCCGCCTCCGCTCATGGATGTTTTGTGATGTCATTAAGTTTTAAGTTAATTGTTATTTAATGTAATCAAGACGCTAATGATCTGAGCTGACAAGACGTCTATAATTTACAATAAATAAATAAATAAAAAAAAATGCATTCTTCTCTCAAACTGCTAAACAATTTTCATTATATAATAATAATTTGTCTGAAGCCTATGGTTATTTGTTGCGGGTCTGTAGAAAGAAAAGATCCTCTCTATATGCCAAATCTCTGTCATTCGTATACAGGCTTATTCTGTTTTCTATACGAGCGATTTTTCTCAATGCTTGTTCAAAAAAATCTGATTAAATTAAATTAGAATACAAAAAACTCTCATAATTCACGGTACAACATTAAAAAGATTCTCCTTAGAATATTAGTGCAGTTTTTCTTAATAAAAACAAGTCGTTGACGTTCACACTAAAGAAAAGTCTTTTAATTGTGAGAATCAGTGAATACTTTATGTATAAAATTAACAAGTTTTAAAGTAAATTAATTATCGTGTATGACAAATAATATAAAAACGCCGGCGTCACTCCAGTTAGTTTGAAACGCCTGTAGTGTCTGTTAAAACGAGACGTCTAATTTATGTAAAGAAATTTAAATTCAACTTTTAATGAATTGTTTTTATGCATCTACATAAATAAATTTGTTTCGTGTTATTATTTATGTTTGTTTTTTAAATATCTATGTTTTGTTCTTACCTACATACCTATAATTTAAAACAACGTTACACGCATTACACATGTAAAATGCATTTAATGGACTTGAAATTCGAATTGTATATTTTTAAGAAAATTATAATTATTCATTCAACTTTTCAATTAATTTTTTAAAATGTTGTTTTAATGAGGTTTAGCTTAATATTTTTTAATAATTGTTCAACAAATTGACAATCTGTACATACAGGGTGTTGCATAAACATTGTGCCGAACTTATAGAGGTTGTAGAAGGTATCAAAATATGCAATTTTGGTCAATAAACCCTTGTCAGGAAATGTGACGTTTTGGCGGTAAGTTAAAAAATGTAAGGTAGGTAGGTATCGTAGTAGATTATAGACGCTCGACAAACGTAGGTATCTATTATTATTTTATTAATACAGGCGAATATGAAAATTGGGCCATTTCAATTATATAACTTGTTAATTCACAACTTAATTGCTAATTATAATACTTAATTGTTAATTGATAATGAAACTCAATTAACTACGTATACTAATGTTTAATGTGAATCACGCTGATAAGTTATTTCAGTAATTGTTTGAAGGTGCTCTTGATTGAATTACGTAACATAACGGATTACATAATATTCCGTTGATATGTAAAATCTTTGATTTCTTTTAGAGCCAAAACGGTATATTTCCGAACAGGGGTTTATTTACCAAAATTGATTATTTTAATGCCTTCTATACCTACGACCTCTACAAATTTCGCATAATGTTTATGAAACACCCTGTATAAATAAAAGACTAACGAGATTTCTGTGTAATTTTGTTTTCTTGCGAGTTAATCGGGTATTTTGTAAGATATAATGATATGACGGGAAACGCTCTTTCAGAATTTCTGTCTACTAGAGTCGGAAATAACTGGACTGATTTTGATGAAATTTGGAACACTATCAGTGCGTACCTAAACTTTATTACCTAGCTACAGGTTAATTTCGAATTCTCATACCTATACAAATATTGATTACAAAAAGACTTTCAAGCGAGCGAAACTGCCGACAAAATTTGCATGAAATAAATTTCTGATATTTTCATTAATAAAAAATCACCTTACACCTGCTATAATTATAAGCCTCACAATCATAGTTAAAGACTAAAAACTAGTAAAACTAATAATTTTACGGCATGCTGTAAAATGTATGATGACCGACCAAAGAGATTATGTTATTTTTATAATAAACATGCCAAAATACTACAATATTTACATGAAATGAAACTTGTGTTAGGTATTTAAAAAAGTATGAGAACTATTTGATTTTGATTTTTATTGAATTAATTATCTTTTTGAGTCTTCATTGATTTATAAATAGCCCAATCATTTTTATTTAATGATTTACTTTATAAATTCCGAAATTTTGTTGGTTTCGAAGTTCCGTAGATATATGACAGATTTTTTTGAGAACCTATAACTTCTCTACCTTCTCGAATAAGGTCCAGATTATTATTTTCAATTTTAGAATATGCGCTATAGTAAAGTTTGGTCCTCGATTGTTTTAATCGTTATAGCTTGGCTATTACAAATATTATGTTATTATTTATCGTTTTTAAAATTTCCGTTAAGATATTGTCCTGTCTTGTAATTCTTGAATAATTAGTTAAACAGATGAATTAGTCTTAAACCGTTTTATAAAGATTTATTGTTAATAAAAGTGAATCTGTGCTTGTTCCTAAAATAAAATTGAATATAAAAACATTAAGCTAATAATTAATATTCCATAATAACGTCATAATAAATCTGAATTTTTGTAGACATAGCAATAAAAAGTTTTACGTTTGGGTGGTCAGGAAATAAATCATTTCTGATTTGTATCTTTAGAACCACTTATGTATTTTCTCACATTGTTAAAGATGAAAGTTTACCAATTCGTTGAAACGAATCTGGAAAATTGCCAAATGTTTACATTTATATGGTTATATGGAAGTTGTTTTTGTGTCCTATACACACGTTTTATTAAAGGGTACATAAATATGCATAATATTATATTTACTTTTTTCATAAAAGATTAAATAAAAATATTAGACCCTGCTGAACTTTATATTGCGTTTCAGATGAAAAATTATGTATCGATGACTACTGGATTCAGTGTTTACCGGATGACGTTCATACAGTTCGACCGTCGCAAAAAAGGTGGGTAAAGCTACAAGTACAGCCTTATCCACCCTTTTTGCGTTTTCGATGCAAAATTATGTAAATTAATATATCTACCTATATACTGTAAACAGTTTAATTAAACTACTTTTGGATATTTATAACACACAGAAAACTTTAATAAGCTAGTGCACTTTTGTTTCAAACAACTTGAATATTGATCAAGGAGTTGAAATTGGAAAAATTCATAATCACATTAAATTTTTTTAAAATTTTGTTAACATAAGTTTTAATCAACTTGTAAATATTAGAGTAGCGTATTTTTAGCGTACTTGGCAGGTGCAGTGTTTTGTACGTTGAAATTGAAGTCTTGTGTATTCATAGAATGTATTTCCAAAAATGCAAGATCTGCTAATAATCATAAAGTTTTAATTAACATTCTAATAATCACAATACTTTTTCAATTAGTTAATTTATTATTCACTACACATTTTTTACAACGCCAACAGTAATGTTTATATTGTAAAATCAGCTTCTATAATTTAAATTAGTAAAAGATTTTAACACGTGCCAATTGTTCCATTCGCTTAGGTATAATATGTACAGAAAAAGTTTAATATTTGCTATTGTACATTAATGCTGTCTAACTGCAAAACTTAATGATTCGGGTTCGAGTCCTGACAGTGACAGTTAATTATTGTACCTTCTATAAATACTGTTAACGGTAATAATAAGTAAGCTAAATCAGAAAGTCGTCAAATGTTTTGAAATGAAATTTGATAAACTAGCATTCAAAATTTTTACTGAGAAAACCATACGTTAACTTTAAAAAAAAAACTTGATCAAATTTTTATTTGTAATGTGTTGTTCATTTTTAATACTTGTTTTTTTAAACGTAGAAAGGTATCATAGTCCATAGGGAGTAGGTATACGATTTTCTAAATATTTTCATTGTTTATTTCATGAGCAACTGACTGCAACTAAACAATCCTTTTTACTCCAGTAATTTTAGATATTGAAATGACCCACCTGCAGAAAAATTCCCAGTTAGCTGATTTTTTTTTATTTACCTTCTTTATGGTGTTTTAAAAAACGTGTAAAAAGTCCCCATCGATATCATGCCGGCGTTGCCAGATATTCGAGGTTCAAGTTCACGATAGACGGTTTTTAGTGAATTTCTCGGTTCCGTTCCATTTTTTGTAAAAAATAGTTATTATTAATCTTGTAGAGGACGAAATTATCTACAACTTTTGTATAAACATTTTTTGTCTACGATTTATAGTTTTTCTTATTAAAGTACCCGCGGCTTCCTCCCCCTCGATTTTACATAACGGGATTATGCTGCTTCCCGAGGGCCTAACATAATGATTTGTACCATTATTTTAAGTTGAACTTGCAGCTAACGATTAATTATAATTTTATCGAAATTAATGCAGTAGTTCTCTACTTATAAGCAACCAAACATACAAATCGACAGCGCTCAAATAGGCAGACAGACAACAATTTTTTTTCGAAAATACGATATTTATACTTGACATCAATTATAAAGACCATTCGTAAAGTAATTTTGTAAAAAAAATTTACAAGGGTTGAGAGAGTGCGGATTAAGTACGAGTATGCATTTGCATAAAGTATAACGCACTCTACTAAGAATAGCTCGGAGTAGTCATACTTTTAATTTTTTTTTCAAAATTCCTTTACGAATAACCATTATAATTGTTATTAAGACTATTCGTAAAGAAATTTTGTAAAAAAAATTAAAAATGTGGCTACTATTACTAGAGTGCGTTATACGGTATGCAAATGCATTCTAGTACTTAATTTGCATTCTCTCAAACCCTTGTAAATTTTTTTTACGTAATTACTTTACGAATGGTCTTTATAATTGATGTCAAGTATAAATATCGTATTTTCGAAAAAAAATTGTCTGTCTGTCTGCCTGTTTGAGCACTGTCGATTTGTATGTTTGGTTGCTTATAAGTAGAGAACTACTGCATTAATTTCGATAAAATTATAATTAATCGTTAGCTGCAAGTTCAACTTAAAAAAACTCGGGTCGCAGTGCCAAAACCCTGCCGACAATATAGTGTATTTGCTAATAAATGTGGCTTTATTATGTGAACTTAAGTTTGTTTTTGAAGAAAAAAAAAATTAACCCCTTAATACATCCCTTAAAATAATATTTTTTTTCTTAATTTCAATATTTTTATCAATGCAACCTCGGTACCAAATTAAATACATCCTTCAGTAAGTAAAGCACTTTCCGCAAACTAGTGTTTTCATAAAATTTGTAAGTCCGGTCCTGTCGGGCCGATTTTATTAAAATTTTAGCAGCACGTTTTAATCGTTACTAAAGGGTTAAATTTCAATTTTGAAACGATTCTGAGAATTTTTTCGGCATTTTTGGGCCCAAAAACATTTTTCAACCCCTAAAAACCACCCTTAATATGGTCCGATTAGGCCCATTTTAAATAGGCTTCGTGCGGTGATGGATTCCAACGTGCCTACCAAATTTCGTCAAAATCAATTAACTCTTTCGAAAGTTATAGCCCGTACACATATATATATATATATAAATATATAAATATCTTATATATAAAATTCTCGTGTCGCGGTGTACGTTATTATACTCCTCCGAAACGGCTGGACCGATTTTGATGAAATTTTGTGTGCTTATCGGGTAGGGTGGAGAATCGGACAACATTTATTTTTCATCCCCCTAAATGTTAAGGGTGGTCCACCCCAATTTTTTTTTTTTATTTTTTGGACAAAATTTTTTGTTTTAATTTTTTCATGATTCAGCATTGAAAAATACATACAACTCTAAATTTTCACCCTTATACGATCAACCCCTGATTTTTAATCGCGATTTTTATATTAAGCTTTAAAAAATACATATATGGCGAACGAGCGAAACGAGTGAGTAGTGTATTTATAATATTCAAGCGAACGAGCGAAGCGAGTGAGTAGGCGAAAATATTCAAGCGAACGAGCGAAGCGAGTGAGTAGGCGAAAATATTCAAGCGAACGAGCGAAGCGAGGGAGTAGTGTATTTATAATATTCAAGCGAACGAGCGAAGCGAGTGAGTACTGTATTAATAAAATTCAAACGAACGAGCGAAGCGAGTGAGTAATGTAATTATTTCTAGAAATTATTAACAACGTTTGCCGGATCAGCTATACTAAATATACGTGAGCGGAGTAATGGGTGACCGCTATTAAATCATAATTTCATACCACCCGAGCGAAGCCGGGACGGGTCCGCTAGTATACATTATAACAGGGTTAATACGCAGGTAACCGCTAGTATAACTTTTGTTTTTATTAAGATTTGAATTTATGCATCATTTACGTCAATTAGTTTTGTTAAAAACCAATGACGAATACAGTTAAGGAATTCGCAAGTGGTTAGTATACATTGCCTTCCGTGGACCCCAGAGAAAAATTATTTTCAAGCCCGTGGTTAAAAATTCAATTTTAAAATTTTAACATTGTAACTTTTGATGGCAAGTTGAATCCATGGTTTGCGAGTTTTGAACATGACATCAGCGACGAAGTGTACGGACTGTTTGAACGCCGCCTGTGACAAGCGCTTGTCCTATATTTCCCATGTGTTAGTGAGATACGTACTATTTTTATTGTGTGTGTAAGGGAGAACGCAAATCGTGCTGCGAACAAATCGACTGTATAATTGTGTAGACTTTGGTACGTGGACAGAACGGAGAGACGCCGGCTAAATGATAGAGCTATTGACAGCGGCTGGACGAATGATTTTTGATATCACGAAACCATGCATTTTGACGTTATTTTGGCGAACTCTAGAGAATAAAAATGAATTAATAATTCCGGGAGTGTAGGGAATTTTTCTTGGATGTGTGTTGGGAATTGGCAATTGTCGTATAACATACAGTTTTTACTGTGCAGTGAATTTAATTCCTACCCTATCTAACCCACAATTCCCGATTATAAACCGCTGCTTTCCTGGATTTTGGTTCGTTGCTGTGGACGTGTTAGGTACTTCGCTAGCTGATTAGTTTAGGAAGGATTGTTGCAAGGAATAATGAAGGATTATTACCTAATTTATCGTTTCGCCAAGTGATGGTTAATTTCAATAGAGTTGCGTTTATAATAAGCTTATGTAACGTATCCGTCTCGAATTCTGGTTTTGTCCAGGCTTTATTTTCACGTCTCGAAATATAATGTATCGATTTATCATTTACGTTCTGAAATTTAGCATAATGATTTAGCGTTTACTGTATCAAAATTTAACGTATCGATTTAGTATTCTACGTCCCGAAGATTAATATACCGATTTATGGTTTAACGTACTGATATTTCCTCCGTGTTTTTATGTTTTTTTGGTACCGATTTATTGTTTAATTACCGAAAATTTAACGTATTGATTTAGTGGCGTCAACAAAAATAATTAAAGCTAGCCTATTTTGTGTTTCGATTTGTGAATCTTTTGTTAAGAGATCTCCCGTTCTCAAACTTTTTAGCTGTTATGTTTAAGTGTGAAATAATTGCTATGTCGCATTACGCCCTGTTACGATGGTCGAATATAATGATGTGTCGTCCCGATTTTAGTGTTTTGTTTTTTGGCAACACCGTTCTCTTTGAGCTAACGTTATGATTTTAGTATTTTCTTTTTAGCGTTCCGTGATCGATCTACGTTGTATGTTTTTTGTTGTGTATGTTTTACGTTTACTTTTGGACTACTGGTTCTGGCTGGGTTTACTCCCCGGATATTGTTTCTGGGTTTTGCCCGGAAGAAATCTTCCTTAATACTAGTCTCAGTAGTCCACGGCTTTTAGGCCTTGTGGATATTTTATTGCTTATTTCCACAGGTTCGGACTACCTGTGAGGACGTGAGTGTCCAGTTGTCCTGGCGCCCTTTCCAACTTTTTAGTCGGTTTAAGTCTGGATACTGAAAGTGGTCTCCAAGTAATTTTAATATCCAAAGGTTTAGTGTATTTCTTTGTCTTTAAGTTACCGTTTAAGTTACCGTTTAAATTGAGGTTTACGAAATTAACGGCTCATGTTTTTGAGTGTACGGTTATTTTGCAATTTACGTAACTTTTAGTGTTTGTTTACGTGTCGAGTGGTAGGTGGAGGATTTTTTTTTAACAGACAAAATATTTTGGTATTGAGTGGTCGGTGGTCGGATTTTTAAGCCCAATCTGGGGCATTTTTAATATAACATCTTTTCAAATGGTGAACCGTGGACTCACGTCCCAGCGCCGCATGAGCTAGTCGCGCAATGATTAAATTCAGAAAAAATAAATAACTGTTCACCAAAAGAGTTTTAAAACTCAAGACAGAATAGTAAAGTTATAACATATATAAATAGACATTTCCAAAAATGGTGCCAAAGTGTTCAGGAGGCTATGAAACGTCGAGAAATTTTGGTCCGATTCCTTGGTCCCGCCATCCGACCGACGCCAATAGTGTATGTGCCATATGGCAAATACACTAATAATGGTACAAATCATTATGTTAGGCCCTCGGGAAGCAGCATAATCCCGTAATGTAAAATCGAGGGGGAGGAAGCCGCGGGTACTTTAATAAGAAAAACTATAAATCGTAGACAAAAAATGTTTATACAAAAGTTGTAGATAATTTCGTCCTCTGCAAGATTAATAATAACTATTTTTTACAAAAAATGGAACGGAACCGAGAAATTCACTAAAAACCGTCTATCGTGAACTTGAACCTCGAATATCTGGCAACGCCGGCACGATATCGATGGGGACTTTTTACACGTTTTTTAAAACACCATAGCGAAGGTAAATAAAAAAAATCAGCTAACTGGGAATTTTTCTGCAGTGGAAATCTAAAATTATTGGATTATTTCTGTATGTAAGATTAGGTATTCAGATCCCAAAAATGTCAAAAACAAACGGTGTTCCTTGATCCAAAATTAAACAAGCCGTGAGGTGGGTCGTTTATTAGGACTAAAGTGCGACCCTTGAGGTCCACACGACGAACTTCCCAGTTTGATAAATATTTAATAATAATAATTAAATTAGATATTACACAGAAAAGTAATCATTTTAATCATTAAAACATCAATAATTAAAAAAAAAAAAAAAAAAAAAAAAAACGGCTGAACCGATTTTTATAAAATTTATGTCGGATTGACACCCTTACGAAGTCGATATAATTTTTTATTCGCGAGATATTGTGTAAAATCTACTTTTTTGGAGGTTATTTGGTTAAGAAAAAAGAACGGCTGAACCGATTTTAAAAAAATTCCTTTCAGATCATATTTACGTTAATACGCGTCGATTGGCACCCCAACGTAGTCGATATCATTTTTCGTTCTTGAGATTTCGTCTTAGAAAGAAATGGACACATACATACGTACGTACGTACATACGTACACACACACACACACACACACACACAGACATCTTTCTAAAAGTAGTGTAAAAATAGTGTAGTGACCTTGAAACATAAAAATTTTTTTCCTTTTTGATTTCGATTTTCGGACCCATTACAATAACTTCCAATAGGAAGTTAACAACTACATATCCAGTAGAATTCAAACAAATTCGAAATATTAAAACAATAAATTTATTATTATTATTATTAGATATTATTACATTCAATAGAAAACATTTCAGGTGGTTATGTGACGGCAGAAATTCTGAAGTGTTTTATAATGCCCTCTACTAACAATGACAATTTTATATATTTTGTTTGTTTTTTTTTCTTTATCTTTATTTATTTTTTCCTATATCTCAGGAAGTGTGTTTGCGGATATAATATGTTTACATGAACCCGAGGAACCATCTCCTGATAAGTTTGCCGGTATAATGTAATAAACTCTGCAGATATATAATTGATTTGGCACTACCTTAGGCGTATAGCCAATGTGTCTAGCACTATAATTATATTTTGCATTATAAAATATCAGTAGCTTAAAGATTAAAATCGGTCTGAATCAAATGACGTCATTTTTTATCACTTTGACCTCGCGCCGCTATATTGAAGGCAAGGGAAAAAATAAAACGACCAATTTAATGGTTATCAACTTTACGGCTATAATAATAACAGAGGAAATATATTTAATCTAATGATTAGAGTAAAAAGTTGCTTTGCTCTTCGCCTATAATTATTGTCAGAGGGTTTATTCTTAAACTTTAACAATAAATACAAACAAAAAACTTCAGTTACAAACACACAGGAACGTAGCTAGCATTTTTTAACTTCCCGCTAAGAAAATTGAAAATTTTCAAAAATAGGGAAGTTATTAATTTCACCCCGATTTTCGAAAATCGAGTTTTCATCAGAACTCGACATTTTGTGATCCTAGGAAGCTATTATGACTATTTTTACGATGATGTCAGAATGTCTGTATGCGTGTGTGTGGGGGGGGATGTGTGTGTGTGTAAACCTCTCATAACTTTTGAACGGCTTGACCGATCGAATCGCGATTTGCGGCATTCGAAAGGGTTCCACTGAACTTAGATTTCCTGAAAATTATAACCGATTCGGCCCAATAGATTTTGAGAAATTCCAAAAAAACCGAAAAAAAAGTTGTTAAACGATGTTTTTTCAAAATAAAATATTGTATCGATAGATTTCATAATCTAATCAGCTCTTCTCCTCAGAAAACTGCGTCGAATCTCGCTAAGCGGATCAAAATCGGTTAATCCGTTCGAGAGATGTCGTATAGTCAACAGATTTCGAAAAAAGTGTTTTTTCAAAATAACTTCGAGATTTCTCAACCAATCGATTTTGTACCTCTTACAATATTTTTAGAGCTTAAAAAACTGCGTAGAATGCTGTTTTAAATATCAAAATCGAACAACGCGTTCAAAAGTTATAGCTTTTCAAAAATTAAAATAGTGTTGTTATCAGTACTTTTCGAATTTTTGAGCTCGAAGAGCTCAAAAATCTACTTTTGGGTATATAATCAAGTGCTTCGAACTCAAAGCGCTTGAAAATAGCGGGAAGTTCCAGGGATGGCCTGCAGGGTCAACCAATTTACAGATTTTTTTTTGCATAGGCCGGGCCACACTGATGTAGATCTTCAACCAGATATAACCCAAGACGCCTTGAGTTCCGTAAAAATGACAATGGAAAACCACAAGCATTTAACCCCAATAACCAATCGTCTTCGAGGGGGGAGGGTGTACTGCGAACAATTAAAAAAATGTAAATTTATAATAACACAAGCACGCTAGAACAAGACAGTTTAGGAAGCTGCTAATTTTTAAGCCGATGCTTTTTGTTTATTCAAAAATTATTAAATTGCTTAACAAACTTACGTATTGGGTTATCGCATGGGCCAAAACTTTTATTGCATGGGTCATGGTTCACCCGGCCCTATCCGTAGCTACGTCCATGCAAACACAGTAGGTATATTATGTTTTTTCGATTCAAAATCCCCGGCATTACTTCTGGAACACTGTATAAATCTATAAGTTCTAGTGGCTGTATTAATTTTACATTTAATATTTATAATAAAATAACAACTTCGTAACGCAAATGTCATAATATGAGACATTTATATTTAGTTTATTTTCAACGAACGTGGGAGTATAACATAAAAAGTTAACTTAAACGTAGTGTGTGTGACGTTGCTAGGTTAGGGCTAAGGGTAGCCCTAGTTTTATTGCAAGACGGCATCAATAATGAATATGCACGTAATACATCTATTACGCGCTGAATTTGACCCAACCGAAATTCTAACGGTGTCTTAAATAATGCACAAATGGTGATTGCTTTCGTTGCTCTGTGACTACAGCCGGCTTTCTTTAGTATCATCAGTGTTCTTTCTCTGAAGTTAGTTCTGAACCAGTTCGAAACTTTAGGTGTATATTCTGTGTAAAGTCTATAACACTATTAAGTCATTTTTCTATCGATGTAGAATTTGTTTCAAATAATGAAAATTTTGTGATGGAAACAAGCAAATTTCACTAACCCAACTTTAGTGAATTATAGCTTAAACAGTGATGGAAGCGTGCGGAGTTAGCATAACTCATAATTTAACCTAAATTTTACATCGATAAAATCATGGCCGTATAACTTTATATAGATTTATAGACTTACAAAAGTTATATAGGGTGTCAAAAATTCATATAGAACTAATAAGACTAGCTTATCATATATAATTATTTAAAAATCGTTCGTATAAAAAAAACTTTACATTTATGAAGGAACGATAATTTTAATTAAAACTAAACTAAACTAAAATTATTAAAGGTTTGAAAAATAAAGTCTAGGCACTATATAAAAAAAAAGTCAAGAGGTGTCATGGGACACCCGACAGAAGCTATGCTTTTTACGCATTGTAAGTATATAAAACCGAATTTGTCAAAGCTATAGACAATACAATTGAAAAGTTATTATTTGACCGCCATTTCGAAATCTGATGCAATTTTATTTTTTTGTGTCCTATAAAACTCTTAATTATCAATTTTCAAAAAGATCGGATAATTTTTACAAAAGTAGGTACATATGGCCGCCATTTTGAAATCTGATGCCATTTTATTTTTTTGTGTCCTATAAAACTTTCACTGCGCGTGCGCCAGTATATTACTTTCACCGCTGGCCATAGCTATATATATACTTTTAATAACATGAGCGTGACGTGACGTGAGCGTTAGGCGCATCTAAAAGTTTACCCCTGCCAGAAATCGTCTAACGCGCCTATAGAAGCATAGCTTAAAAAATACTTCTTACAGAATAATTTAGAGATAAATATTATTACGTATCGCCTGCACTCTATAGTACAAAATATAGTAATCATTTGTTCCAATACAATTCAAATACTTGTTGAACGGGAATGGCAATAAAAAACACTGATCACACTGCCAAACACTGCCGACAAAATAGTGTATTTACTAATACATGAACGAAGGTATTTAAACATATCATTATATTATGAACAATTAATATATTTTTGAACAAAATAAAAAAAGTTCACTGCATATTGTCTCGAAAAAATAGTTCGTAAGAAAGCTCTCGTCTATATAACGAACGCTGGCTGTGAAACGCTTCATATAAAAACTTCCCCGATTATCTGCGACCAAGATCCTCGTACTTTATTTCTTGATCGCGCATTTTTTCTGACACCTAGTTGTCAATTTTTTTTATCCCTATCCTTTGCGATTTTTGTCTTCAGTTTTTCATGAATCAGTTTATTAATAATATTATTAGTAAGGTTCTCGCTACACAATGAAGGAAGATAACACAATCGCATGACGGTGTAATGTAGAATCTCACGGAAAATCAGAAGTAGGGTTTGTCATTAAAAAAAAGTCGATGACGTCATGGCGGAAAGGGGTGGGAGTAGAAAAAATTGACAAATATCAGAAAAGATGCGCGATCAAGAAATTAGGTTAACTTGTTCGAGGATCTTGATCGCAAATAATCGGGGAAGTTTTTATTTGGAGTGTTCCACAGCCAACGTTCGCACTGTGCGGGGAGAAAACACCGAGAATGGGATGGGACACAAGTCTACATCTGAAATAGAAAAAATGTTGATATCTATATTCTATATGTAAAAATGTTTTTCATATTTATGTCTACTAAAATATAGTCTTCCCAATTTTTATATTAAAAAAAACCTAATAATTCATACCTTATTTTAACGTAAAAAATAATTTCCTGTTTAATTGTTTTTACCCAATACATAAATGTGGAAACAACGATTGACAAATTTAACTTTCAATAGATTTTCTTTTAATCATAAAAATATAGTAACTGACTTGTCATGTAGATAATAATATAATATTATAAAATAATAATAAATATAAAATTTTCAATTGCATATCAGCCGTATAAATCTATTAATTTATCTTAAAAAAATCAAAAACTGTTGGATTGATTTCAATACTCTGCTTTATGTATGGTATCTAACATGTAGATTATCTTATGATGTCTACAAGATATAATTATTTCTAAAATATTATGTAGTATTAGCAAGCATTGGTTATCTATAACATTGATATATCTAGGTACTTATTCAGTGTATCCCTTTAGAGTTTAGGTTGTTTTGAAATAATTTTCACTTTCATGATGAGCTCTCGCTAGTACGAAGATTCACTTCTACAACGAAGCTATAATGAATTAAAACTTACATGTAGTGAAAATCTATTGATTCCGAAGCATATATAAGAAAAATTTTAGATTAGTAATCATGTCACGGTTGAGTAATTGTAAACTCATTTTGCCGCGAAAGTGGAAAGGTTCAGTTTAGAACCTGACTGTGACTATGGTTGGTAAAATTATTTTTTCCGATATGTTTGGAATCAATTATATAATTGGCGGCTTTCCAACAAACATTTTCAATTGCATATCAGCCGTATAAATCTATTAATTTATCTTATAATATCTAATTACCATCATTATATTATTTTTTATTATTTTATTAACAGATACGATCGGTGTACAAATTCTATGCATAATACAAATAAATTGTTGCTATATGAAATAGTAAAGAATCATAGAATATTTTATTGCCATTTAAATCAACAACTCTTAAGTAATAACTCTTTACTGACTACCAAGGGATTTCCTTTTACGTGATGAAATAATGGTCTCTGTAGAACCTTTGTAATATTTTATATTTCCGCTATAAAAGCGAACTAAAAGAACTTAGAAATAAAACCATAACTCATGAATCTAAAGTATTGTAGTTTCGTATTTTTATTCATCTATTTTTATTCAAATCTTCGATTTACTGGAAAGTCATTGCTGTATCAATTTTTTTTGTACGAACTGTTGATGTTACATTTCAAAAATCTCATATTATTTAAAATTTATTTCAGTATACAGAAAAACAACGCCATTATTTTTTAATTAACAAGAATTCGTTCACTGATTTTTGCTAATATGCTTAATGAAATTAAAATCATAGTCTTTGTCTTGGAGTTAAACGAAATTGAAATTGATCTGACTAAATATCGACAGTGACCGGAATTGCGGGTCACACTACAAAAATTAACGTTGATTGATTTAGTATCATCAAGAGATGATTATACTGAGCAAAAGCAATTGTTACTGAAACATGTCAAATATTTCGATGTTTTGAGGATGGAACGATTTACATTATTAGAAAAACGAATAAAAACAAACTGGAACCATCTAAAAAGAAAACTCGGACTGATTCAGAGTACGTAGTTATATTTAAAAATTAAGTTATCGTTACTTTACATTTTTTACATTTTTTTTAATGTCGTGCATAGCGACTAAGGCTATGTGCACGAGTCTAAAATAATAAGTTAAGTACTACTATACATATAACTATTCGTAATAATTTAGTAGTAGGTAAGTATTTGTAAACTTTGGAAATTGTTAGTGGTAAGCACATTTTATTTCATTATATATTTTTTCTTTTAGGCACGTAACGTTCGAGAACTTCAGCACTTTTGATATTTTGGAATCGTCGTCTATGAGTATTTCTTCGACGGAAATCGGCTTTACACAGTTTCTTTCAAGTCTACATTTAGAGCATGTTATTAAGATGTGTTCTACACTATAAGCGGTGTATTACATTCATCGCAGTATATGTGATTTTCTTTTTCTTAGGCTATACGAATGAGTAAGGTTGATGTGTCCTATTCTTGGGCTGGTCAAAACTGTTTCAATTCTTCTAAGTATCTGTGAGGAGGTGTTCATTTTTTTGTGTTATTTTATATTCCTAAGCTTATTAGATGGGGTCCTTAATCTAATATAAATTAATAAGATTTATACGGCTGAATTGCAATTGAAAATTTTTCGTTGGAAAGCAGCCAATTATATAATTGGGTATCTGGTCTACTGAAAAACTTATTTATTATAAATTTAATTGACCCAAACGACTGTCCTGAAACATAAAGATAATTATATAATTGATTCGAAACATATTGGAAAAAATCATTTTACCAACCATAGTCACAGTCAGGATTCTAACCTGAACCTTTCCACTTTCGCGACGGAATGAGCTTACAGTACTCAACCGTGACATGATTACCAAGCTAATATTTTCCTTATATGCTTCGGAATATATAATATTGAATTAACACTCGCATGTAGTGAAAATCTATTGATTCCGAAGCATATAAGGAAAATATTAGTTTGGTAATCATGTCACGGTTGAGTACTGTAAGCCGCCGCGAAAGTGGAAAGGTTCAGGTTAGAATCCTGACTGTGACTATGATTGGTAAAATGATTTTTTCCAATATGTTTCGAATCAATTATATAATTGGCTGCTTTCCAACGAAAAATTTTCTTAATCTAATATTTTCCCATTCTTCGATTATAGCTTTCTTGGAGAAATTCTTGGCATCGGATAATGGTATATTTATAAGGGCTGGCGGACTATCTCGTATAAAAATACGTTTTTAGTTTCTTCGTCTACTCGTTCGTTTCCAAGAATGCCACAATGGTCCGGAATCCAGATAAAATAAACAAAAAACTGGTTATTTAGAGAGAGAGAACGGTATTCAGAATTTCTGATAGAACGAGGTTGTCTTTATCTTCCAATATTTTAAGAGAATCGGCAGCACTTCATGAGTCCATGCAGATTAAATATTTATTAGGAGCTCTTCTTTAAATATCATTTAGCACCACTAAGATTGCGAAAAGTTAAAAAAAACTATTTTTCATTCTAATTCACTACTCTCGCTAAAGAAGTATGTATAACTTTAAAATATTAAAAATTCGACAGTCCTGAAGAGGAGATAATTATCTTGAAACGTCGGCAAAAGAACAATTGGACTTATTTATTTGACAGTCAAAATCCGAACTCCATCTCCTATAAGTGATTTTATATTTTGACCACAACTACTTACCTATATTTTTCGTTCGGATTTTTGTAAATCTAAAAAGTCACTGAATGGTTAAATAATACAATTTTTTTAAATAAAAATCGTTGGAGTAGATGCAAGCCGTGTACACGCCAGTGTACTCAATCTTTAATACCACATAAACATGTTAACAAGCTAATATAGAAGCCTATTCAGATTTCACTCCATGATTCACAATTCACATTATTATTACAATCGTTGTTTCGTAGCTGTGTCGTATATCATAACATAACTGTTTGACAGAACAGTAGAACGCCGCTGCCCGCCAGGGCGGTCGTAAATGGAAGGTAAAGCCCAATTATTTATTGCCGCCAATTTAATAAAAATACGCTGTAGAATTATATTTTCTTTCAAGTGAGATATAAAGAATTATATGCCTTTTTACTTCAAAAGTTCAGCTTGCAAATTCTGTTTTTTCAGCTTCTAATTCAGATTTGCAGTAATGATATCTGTAACGTCCCCATGAGAAAAATAGCATATTTTAATAACCTACGAAGTTCATGTTGGTAGTCAAATTTGGATTTTTCCTAATATAATTGGAGAATTGTGGGGCTATTTTGTATCATAATAATTGTGAAAATGGACTCTATTTTAAAACTTAAAAAGCTGAATTTCATGTTGTGTGGTCAGAAAGCAAGCCATTGCCTTAAGAATATTCGGTTGAAACTTTCACAAAATTTCACATCAGAATTTTAACCTTTATTCTCGCGCTTTTTTTCTGATGACAAATTTAGCTGTAGGTAGGTAATTATACAAAAATCCAGCCAGATGGGAATTTTTCCACGTACAAATGCAAATTTGTCTGACTTAATATAACATTGCAATAGTAGATTATCTAGTGGCGTAATGAGGTATATTACTGATGAATAGTGACAGTCAAACGAGGCATAACATCATTACGCACGAGGCATAATATATGGTTTTTTTGCCATACCTACTATAAAATAGCTACTTTTCACTCCATTTTCAGTATTTTCAAAAAATTTGAGAGTTAATTTTGTGTCGCCAACTTTACTTCTATGGTAGGCCGAGAGTAGCTGTCATTGGGTAATAGCTATCGGCGAAAAAATGTTTTCTAATAAACTCTTGCACAAATGTAGTAAGAGACTAAACATACATGTTCGAAAGGAATATGGTGCATCATTCGAAACAATATTTCATATTTTTTTTCAGAGTGCATCAACATTAATTCTCTGTGGATGTGAGATCAAACACCGGTGCGGTGGTTCAGTGTGATAGCAGATATATGTATACGATATTATGTTAAATACACGACATGGTTACAGTTGCATTAAGCAGCAGTTGGTTATTAGTAGACGCTATAATTCTATCAATTCCTTTGAAACTGCTGCGCGTACAGATTAAAGTTATTATTAACATGAGAACCAGAGCGCAAATCTGCATAAAGAAATAACTATTCCTGTGCTCATACATGTCAGATGGCATATCCGTAGGAAGGTACCTGCCTAGTCGCGCATTTTCATTGGAATGATATTTAACTGGTTCGATAACATTATACCCCAATAAACAAAAGGATAATTTATAGCTTAAATTGTGTATCTAGGGCGTAATGAAGTATATTTTCGGCGAGGTGTGACATTATTTTAAACGAGCGTCAGCGAGTATAACAGTCACAGTATAACATTGCGTCCTAGATATACACTGTATTTTTGTCCATACCCTATAGAACTTTTGTCTTTATTATCAATATTTTTAACATTTCACTTGTGTATCAAACTTAACTTCAATAATGAATTTTAGTAGGTACTGTATACGTTATGTATAAGAAAATTAAGAAAAATCGCAGGATAGTGGACAAAATATTTGATTTATTTAATTAAATGTACGACGTTTCGTCTATATATTTAGACTTTTTCAAGTAAATAAAAATAACAATATTTATGAAAATTAATATTAATTACTAACCATAGCAATTAACATTAAGACACAAACATGGTAACATGATAACAAATTATGTTGACTATAAATTTTAACAATCAATAATAATAATAATACAAATGTTAGATAATTTCATAACATAATTGTACTGACTACTTTATACATCAATGCGTTAAAAAGTTTATAGAGGACCAAAATCACCTAAATAACACGTTGGATACTGTGGATGAAAGAACTAAGTCTACCAAGTTTTATGTTAGATTTCCATTTGTGAAGAACCTGTCCTACAAGATCAACAGATTATTTTCTAGCACAAATATTAAGTTGGTGTTTTATAACTTAAATAAATTGGATAAGTTATTCACAAGACTTAAAGATAAGACGCCTATCTCACATCAATCTAATATTATTTATAAAATACCTTGTGAATGTAATAAGTGCTATGTGGGACAAACAAAACAGTTATTAAAAAATAGAATTTATCAGCACAAAATGGACTGTAGAAACATAAACTTATTAAGTGATAATAAGACGGCGTTGTCATCTCATCATTTCGACACTGGGCATAAATTTCTTTTCAATGAAGTTCAAATATTAGATAAAGAGTCAAATTGGAAGAAACGCAATATCAGTGAAATGTGTTTTATTAGAAAAAACAATTCAATCAATTATAGAACAGACACTCAAAATTTAAGTAGTCAGTACAATTATGTTATGAAATTATACTAACATTTGTATTATTATTATTATTGATTGTTAAAATTTATAGTCAACATAATTTGTTACCATGTTACCATGTTTTTGTCTTATGTACCCTATCTTATGTTAATTGCTATGGTTAGTAATTAATATTAATTTTCATAAATATTGTTATTTTTATGTACTTGAAAAAGTCTAAATATATAGACGAAACGTCGTACATTTAATTAAATAAATCAAATATTTTGTCCACTATCCTGCGATTTTTCTTAATTTTATTATAATCACGATGGACACGATTTCTAATATAAAGTTATGTTAAAGTATAGCCTCTCTAAGCCATCACACGCATACAGCGTTCGTGGCCGTGTGGGTAGTGGTGTCAGTCATCAGTAGTTGTGTGTACTGTTCACAAGATCGCAGGTTCGCCTCCAGCTAGAGTAATATGTACCTAATATTAAAATTATTGAATTTTCCTTTTATTTATTACGAAAAATAATAAATTGGAAAAAAAAATTCTTTAGCGCCCGCTATAAACGGGCGATAAATTTACTTTACCAGCCGGCTCGTCATCGGCCTGAGATGGGTCATTTTACGACCGGTATATGCATGAAAATCCGATATTTTATAGAGGTTAGGACAAAAGAGAAATTTATTATAGTAATAAGTGATTAGGGCTCCAGCAGTGTTGCGGTATAATTTGTACATTATATTTTTTATAAGTTTTGATGATTACAAAGCGATATTTTTTCGCATTGTTGCGAAACAAGCTGCTTGATTGATCTGCAAGAAATAATATCCACATTAAATAATTATTACCTTAGGATGAATTGAAGAACGAAACCAGCATAAAAATAATACGGTAATTTATATAACTCTACCACATAGCAGTCTTAAAAATGCGTAAATGTTGATAAGAATACGAAAGTAAGTGTATACTTCGTCTTATTGTATTTATCAATGAAATAAATACAGAAGAACAGTGGAGTACATTTCCCTTTTACGATCTTTTTTTTATGAAATCCAGAACATCAGAGTAAGTATACTTATATTGAACAGTGTTTATACATGGACGCTATGGAATATTTTTTGTTCAACACCCGCAAGAAATATGTAATTTCGTGGCTCTACTGAGAGTGGGCGAAATAATGAATTCTAAGACTGCAGACGTAGAGATTGGGCGAAATAGCATTTCGCCCACGCTGCCACGTTGATTACGGGGAACGTTTACGCAAGTGTTGATAGTTTCGTCAATCAATCAGGTCACCCATTATTTCGCCCACGCTCAGCAGAGCCACGAAATTACTATTTCTTGCGGTAGTTGAACAAAATATTGTGTGCGACTATTGGTCGAAAGAGGAGATTCCACTCGTGTGTTTTACCACACTCACTACGCTCGTGCGGCAAAATCCACACTCGAGGAATCGCCTCTTTCTCCCACTAGTCGCACAATATACTATTAAATATTACATCGCCATCTTTTTGGGTCCGTAAATACGTAACTTTTCTATTTAATCATTTCTTTCTATCTGCGGAAAATCACTCATTCTGTGTAGACTGTTTAGAAGTTACAGGTTTGTGTCAAAGTAAACAGACGGACGGACAACGGAGTCTGACCATAATGGTTCCGTGTTTACAATTTTTGTATGAAAGCTTAAAAATACAAAAAAAATCCATATAAGAGATTTTGTCTTGTGGCCAAAGAGACATCTAGCATTGTTTGACTATAAGTAAAGATATATTGTGGTATATCAATGCAAAAGTAACCGATACTTTTTGTTAGTATGTATGTGCGGTTTTTAAGTTCATGAAACATGAACACGCCAGGAAATCATTAATCACACATGTAGTTATCTGCGGACACCACTGATCTTGGCACATCTTGAATACGGTAGCTAAAAAAAAACGGCGCGTCTTTCAGGTACAATCTAATTGTACGCTTCCAGGCACGCAGAATGATACTGGAGTTGAGACTGTGCCGTAAGCCAAACTGTTTGTCATAGATCCAGTATTCAGCAGCGAATCAAACAATTTGCTTGTCTTTTTTTGTTCACAAGTTAAAAATAGATATTTAGCTAGTACCTATAAGATTAATGAACCAAAATAATATACACAGTTTAATATTTTGTATGCATGACACTTGTTTCGTTTGTCTTTGCATATAAATATGGTAGGCTATTGATTATATCATATAGAAAGGAACTACGACGTTCAAGGGTTTTTATTGCAGGATCGGTCAATGGGTCATTTAAGAAGAAAAAACCGCGAAGTGCTATTAAATTAGAGGGTGGAAATTGGAGATAGGGGTGAAAATGCACCCTTTTCAGTTTTTTCAATATATCTCGCAAACGAAGCAAAATTTCAATATACTTTATATGTAACTTTTTGTAGAGAATTGAATTTCCCATCGAAATGGCTTATTTAAAAAAATTTAAAACATTTTTTTTATGCCAAAAATGTTGAAACAAAAAGAAAAAAAAAGCCAAAATTTCGATTTTTTGACTTTTTTGCGTAGCACTTTTTTTGGGTCAGAGATAGGTATAGGCATTGCTTTGTAGGGAAAAAAGTAGATAAAATTTCCTTTAAAATACTGGGTCGAAAATTTTTTTGGGTTAAACATTGACCGAAATATGGCCACTCGAGCATAGCTTTTTTTTTCGATTGACTGACAGACAACGCCCAGGTCAAACCGCTGAAGATATAAACTTGAAATTTGGACAGTAGGTTCCTTTTGTGACGTAAGCACCCACTAAGAAAGGATTTTCCGAAATTCAACCCCTGAGAGAGTTAAATAGGAAATGAAAATTTATATGGAAGTTCGTCATTTTTAAGTTAGAAACATGAAACTATCTCCAATTTCCACCCTCTAATTTAATAGCACTCCGCGGTTTTTTCTTCTTAAATGACCCGTTGACCGATTCCTGCAATAAAAACCCGTGAACGTCTTAGTTCCTTATTGCCCTGCTTTTTAGGACATAATAAATAACCTATGGTAGCCTAGAGTAGTATCGTTTAGAGAAGATAGTAGCGTCATTTTTGCGCACAAACGAGTTTCAGTTTTCTAATAAGGGGTGGTCCTAGACTCCTATGAATATGGTCATACAGTTGTTGATCGCCAGTCGAGACGCACCATTGACCAACCCTTGTTAGAAACATAGACCCATCCGACCCGCAACTCGTTTATGCGCAGAAATGATGCTAATATCTTCTCTGAACGATATTACTCTATCATGTGGTTAAATAAAATTAAATAATTATAGATGCGCACAGAGTAATCATGATTACCTAATAGGGAAAAACATAAGCGCAGGTAGAAAAATAAAAATTTGTTACAATGTTAATACTATAATATCTGGAGGCCGAGCTTTGCTCGGATGAGTTCAATAAAAACAGTACTTAATATGCTGTGAGATATTATTTTCTCAGAATATTATTCCGAAACGAATTTATTTCTGTAACATAATTTAAAATAATTGTTTCTGATATTTTAACTACCTATGTGTATTTTTAAGCGTAAAAACTAAGTATCAACTTGAATCAAGCATTTTTTCCTGTAAATATTATTTAGGTCGCTATTTTCAAATCTACCGCCGTTATTGTTTTGTTGACTGAAGAACTCGCAAAAACCGATTTTCATAGATTGAATATCTTGTAAAAATGTTCGAATTAGATGAAATTTTGCTCGCCCGTTGCCATTTTAACAATCCAATTTTAAACATTGATACTAAATATCAACTTTATCGAAGTAATTTTTCTCTGTGATGTCATCTTAACAACATCCAGTAAATTTCAAATATTTTTTTTTGTATAGGTACCTACTGAAAAACTCACAAAAATCGATTCTTTTAATAACAAACGTCAGACTATAACCTGCGCAAAACTTTTTTTGCATGTATCTTTACCATAGATTTTAAAAATCGATGTGTTTTGATATACATGCCTGCGGCGCTAGAAGTTCGGCCCTTTGGGCTGCCGTGCCAATTTTTAGATACGCAAAACTTTTTTGTATGTATCTTAACAATAGTTTTTAAAAATCGATGTGTTTTTAAAGACCCGCGGCGCCAGAAGTGCGGCCCTTCGGGCCGCCGTTTTATCATTATTTACATATTGTGCAAGGCACTTCTTATATTAGTGTTCATTTACAATTTTAACACTTGTGATATATTATATAAAATCTATGTAGAAATAGACTTCGAATCAATCTGACTTTAATTGAGCGAGTTATAATAAATAAAAAACACCTTTTTTTAATTGCTCCCCTCTGGAACCAAAATTCCTACCTAGATCGATTTCTCGCCCCGAAAAATCCCCATTCTGTAAATTTCATCAAAATCGTTAGTCGTTTTTGAGAAAAAAAGGTCTAGGTAATATTATACGTCATACTACATTTAACGTACTTACCTATACATATTTTATATAGGTAATATAAAAATAACATACCTATTTATTTAAATATTAGCTAAAACTACTTACATAATTATGTTTAGATTTTATTGTTGTTATTTTTTTACTTTTCAAATAATTACTGATTATTTTAATAAGTTAAAGATTGACTGTCAGAGTAATTTTGACATAAATAATGAAAATAGTTTGTTTTTTCCAAAGCCTACTCACAATACGACACTGTTTTATGACGTTAAAAAAACTGTTTTTTAAAATGATAAAATCGATAAGAAAACGAATTTTTCCAGGGATGAGACCTAGCTAGATCGATTTTTTGCCCCCCGAAACCCCTTTTCGGTAAATTTGATCAAAATCGTTAGAGCCGTTTTCGAGAAAATATTTATATAGGTACATAGAAACATATATACAAGATTTACTCGTTTAATAATATTGTTAATACTATATTCATAACAGATCATTTATTGAGCATTGTTTAGACTGTTATAGCAAAAAACGTGTCATTGATCCTGAAACATTATACGCTATCCCATAAACCGATATATAGCAATGAAACTGCGTTATCAGCATCTGATTGGTCGCTTGAAGCTCAACACAGCAGAACAACCTATCAGATACTTTGTGCAATCATGTGCTGCTCACGTGATAACTATATCTGTTGGTGGGAAAGACTATAGTATAAGAATTCCGATTGTTTTACCATCCTTAAATTTCAAAATATCGCAGACGATCGAACAAAATTTTAACGAATTTGAATTAAAAAAATCATTAAATTTTTTGTTTTTTAATAATTCATCATAAATAATATTGATAATTAACGAAAAGACATTTTTTTAAACAACGTCACAAGCGTTCGGATTCTTTTTGCGCGTCATCGGAAATAAATCTTTAATAATAAAAATAGTTTTGCTATAAGTATATTGTGATCTCTCCATTTATGAAAAAAATTCACAGATTTCGCAGTCCTTGCAACCATCGAGGACATTGGAAATGATAACAGCATATATGAAACATAATTAACTGTTTATTATACACACAATATTTATCAATGCACTGTTTAGTTTTGTCAGGAATAACCCTATTATTCTTCTGTTATATACGCGTTCACTTTTGCTTGATTACTTAACTTTTAAATGGATTTTTCTACAGTATTTATTAACATTTGCTCAAAAATAACACCGCAGATTGTCGCAAATACCTGTCAATTAACTAGACATGATATAAAACATATTTCGAGAAAATTGCACTTGTTCAATTTTGCATGATTGCTCCTCACTTGATCGCGACACCGTTGTCTTTTGGCCTTGAACGAAAACTCGTAACTCTGCCCCCATATACGAACATAAACATTTCCAATGTTAAAAATGTCAATCAAAAATCCAATTATCGCCTCTATTGGTGTTTAGATAGAAGTTTAATTAATTATATAATATACTAGAGTCATTGTTCTAATGAAGCAAATTTGAACTTTTAAAGCGAATATAAATTACGTTTTGGCAAAGTTGTTGAGTAAAAACGCGTACTAAACTTTGCATTTTTACATGTCGTGGTGTTAAAGTTATAAAACGTCAAACACATGAAAATATTTTAGAGACGCCCAGTATATTTATAGATATACAGTTACGTACATTTCTTGTTAGGATATTGTAATAAATCGTGGGAGGAAAAAGAAATCAAGTGACACGCATTCCGACAGACAGATATAAATGTTGCTGCTTTGAAGATGCAAGCAAGTGTCTCGTACGAAGATAATACATAGGTGGTACAGTAACATCCCGTTTGATATTGGGATAGGTTCTCAAAAAAAAAAAAATGACAAGGGGCACAGTAATTACGATTGTGCCGCAACAGAAGACGTAGAACCTACGTCTATAGTTTTATATCACTATTAAATAAACCTTATGTAATCAAAGTATAAAATGACGTCACATCTATTAAAAAATATTAAAATGGCGTGACTTTGGTAGTTCGCGTCACATATATTTGTGTCACACATTTTTTGTAACACATTTTTCGCCTCACATCATTTTATTATTATAATATAATAGGGGGGGAGGTAAAATTTTGCAAATTAGTTATGGTTATGTTTCATGCGAAATAACCTTCTTCAGAATATAATTTCAGTTCTATTTTGACGTAAAACTTCGTCTTTCCTAGCAGTATGATACAGGGTGCTGAATTGCTTTGCGGGTAATAGGGATTTAACCAGTAAAATCAAACTTTTGCGATTTCCTGCTTCCCTAATTATTTTAGGAAAAATATCTTCGAATAAAAGTTTTAGAACATGAAATTCTGCATCTAAATCATTAAACAAAATTAATTTTGCATGCTTTGTGACGGCTGAAATTTGATATGAAAATGTCAAAATTACCTCAAAAACAGATAGCGATAGTCATGGAACCTGAACAAAATGATTAGAAATTATTCTGACAGCTAAAACGTCATCATTTTGTTCAAGTTCCATGGCTATCGCTATCTGTTTTTGAGGTAATTTTGACATTTTCATATCGAATTTCTGCCGTGACAAAGCATTATAAATTAATTTTGTTTAATGATTTAGATGCAGAATTTCATGTTCTAAAACTTTTATTGGAAGATATTTTTCCTAAAATAATTAGGGAAGCAGGAAATCGCAAAAGTTTGATTTTACGGGTTAAATCCCTATTACCCGCAAAGCAATTCAGCACCCTGTATATAGGTAATAGGTATATAATATTATATTATTATAACTATAATCTATATACTGACGGGAAAGACGTAGTCCTAGACTCCTACGTCACAATAGAACTGAAATAATCTGATGAAGGTTATTTCCTTCATTATACTATTCACAAAAACCCATGAAACATAACCATAACTAATTGGTAAAATTTTAAGGAGATGCCTTTGTAATTTCATTTTCTTTTAGGATTTTCGAGTATTTCGCATAACATCTACACGGGAGAACTTGTTTTCAGAAATTATTGTTTTCTGTCTATTTGTATCTTCAAAACGACTGAGCCGATTTAAATAAAACTTGCTGCGCTATCTAGTGCACGCTATCAAAAGATGTTTTAATAAGTAAAAAAATCTAAAAGCGTGAAAGTGCTTAAACAATCTTAACCCGTATCACCAATATAGATATTTTAGGTGCATTTTTATATGAAAAATTAAGAGATGTTTTTTTTACATTATAAAATTTCAATCGTTTTGGCACGGTATAAGATTGTTTGAACACGCACTCAAACTTTTTGAAAATATTTTGTCATACTTATTTAGACATATTTTAAGGGGTGAGAGTGTAAATAATTGAAATAATAATCACTCGACTGATATAGTTTCAAAGTTAGCAAAAAATAAAGGGATTTATTTGCTTTTATTTAATCTCTCAGGGAGTAGTGGGGACTGATGAAGCAATTTGAATGATGGGCTCAAAAACTGGAAGGTGTCAGCTTTAAAATGGTTTTTGTCGTATTAAAATCATATTTACATTTACCTTGAAGAATTTGCCTAATTAGTGGCCACCCTATTATATATATATAAATTTTTTTTTCAAATTAATAAGTTATTCGTCGTTTCAAAATCTCAACCTCCATTATAAACCTCTTAAAGTGACTACCTATCTGAAATTTTAAACCAACAAAACTTTTTTTCATCTGCGTAACTTGATCTATATTAGTAGTCTACATTGTCGTTTCTGTTCTCGAATTAATTACAGTTGTTTCATGTAGGCATAATCTGGAAATAAATTTTATAATGTCACCACGTAAATCGACGAAAAAGGGGGTCTTATAAAGATTGTACATAGGTACATCTATAATACATTGACCATACGTACAAAAATACCTTTGTGTAGCTGGTGTTTTCATATTATGTGGGCATCTTGCATTCTTAAATCATACTCGTATATTCAGAATAATCGACGCGTTATTAAAAATCAACTGACGTCGCCCAACAATTGTTTCACTAAACGGCATATGCGAATTGGCAATAATTTTATAATACTTAAACTGCAGGTTTAATTACAACTAGTGGATACAAGAAATGAAGAAACAGGAGCGACTATCCAAGAAGATGCAGAATCACTCGAAATTACTAAATAACAAGCCTCTAAAGTTCAAAAATTCTGTAACTACATTTTTTTATGGTTCCGTGCCAGAAAGGAACCCTATTGTTGTGCCAACGATGTCGGTCTTTTTCTCCTAAACGAAATGAGATAGGGACTTAAAATTCACACATATTATATATTAGCGCGGCCCAAAGGGGGAGAGAATAACAGAAGATTAAAAAGGTTTATTTAAGGGGGGAGCATATTATATTATGCAAACGGGGGTCGAAACAAATTTTTGTTTGTACCTATTCTTGTGTGGTATCGTTGAAAAGGAACTTTTGAGTAGATTATGAATGTAATGTGTTTTTATTTTAATTTATTTTATCAAAATTGCAGGTTTTAGACACCGTCAAAGTTGAAATTTTTAGACCTATTTTGTAACTAGATCTATCTTAACAACGTCATTACATCTAAAGCTGTAATTCACGTCAAGTATCACTCATATCCTCTAGTTAATCAAAAATTTCTAAAAACAGAAAAAAAAGCGCCCATACATGCAAATGGGGGTGCAAAAATTTTTTTTGTACCTATTCGTGTGGGGTACCTATCGTTGAAAAGGGTCTTTTAAGTAGATTATGAATGTATTTTTATTTTATTTATTTTATCAAAATTGTAGGTTTTAGCAAACGGGGGACAAAAAAAATTTTTTTTTACCTATTTACATAATACGGAACCCTACTCTTGGCGTGGCTCGACACGCACTTGCCCGTTTATTTGTTAACTGCTAGTTTAAGCACAACACCGAACCGTAAAAGATATTCAGCTAACGGACGGAAATTAAAAATTCATATGAAAAATTTATTAGAAAGAAAAAAACTTCTGTTTAATATAAAAATCAATTTTTACTGAATGAAAATATCATGGGGTAAAGAAGTACGAACACATTAATTAATATTGATTTTTTGTTCTAGATGCAATACTATCCTAACTAATAATATACATGTGAGTGAGTTTGTTTGTTTCGCTTTCATGCCTCAACTACTGAACCAATCTTTGCGAAATTTTGCACACGGGTAGCTTTCGCAATGAAGATGAACATAGACTGTAATTACTGGCCGACCCGGCTTCGCCCGGATGGAAATCAAGGATAATTTTAGAAATTACTAAACCGATTTCAATTTTTTCCACTGTTCGATAGGTGATAATTTGCTTTAAGACATAGGCTTTGATAACTGGATCGAACGAGCGAAGCGAGTGAGTAATGCATTAATAAATCATAAATTCATAGCATTCGGGCGAAGCCGGACCGGGCCGCTAGTAGATTGCTATGGTAAGCGTAAGATTACGACTTACATATTATATTAAAAATTTTCAGTTTGATGGTTTTGATTTTCTTTTATAAAAATACATTTGTACATAATATGTGACATGAGTAACTACAAGTAAAATGTTTATTTTTTGCCAACATTTTTCAGAGTTTATAATATTATGTATATGCACTAGGATGATCTTTTTATTCTAAAATATTAATTACGGCTAGATA
The DNA here is from genome assembly GCA_039654895.1 of Mongoloraphidia duomilia. NCBI lineage: Eukaryota > Metazoa > Arthropoda > Insecta > Raphidioptera > Raphidiidae > Mongoloraphidia > Mongoloraphidia duomilia. The sequence goes on from CM077518.1 coordinate 24,841,315, forward strand.
CACAATTATTATGTCTTAAAACAAGGGGGAAGTTTGGAGATGTCCATTGGTTTCAATTTATGGAATAAAATTTGTCAATAATAACTGTAGGTACGGTGCGCCATATTTTTATTCACGTTATGCAATTATTAATGCTCAATAGTAATTCTAGACCACATGCAATCATAAAAATAAGTTATGTATAAAATAGCTGTGTTAAATATAATATACAAATATTATAAAGATGTATGATTTATGAATTCATTTAGGTTTGCAGCATACCTACGATACACACCTAACACATTTTTATTTAGTTAGGTACCTACATAAAACTGACTACAATTCATTGGCAGACTCACTCATTTATCAACATTTTACAGCAATTTTCTTACTAGGTTATAATATTTGAAACTTTGAAAACGAGCATATTTTAAGTTCGTAATAAAATAGAAACAGAAACCTAAAATTTACGTTGAAGATGTCTTTAAAAATTATTTTTTGGCTTACCAGACTGAGAAAACGGAACCCTTTAGGGATCACTTTGTGCCTGTCTGTCTGGCTGTCCCTCAAGACCCTTTTTTCCAGGAACGACTAGAGTTATAAAGTTGAAATTAATATCACATGCTAAGGTCTACAACCTCATAGTCCTGTAAAAAATTCAAGCTTCTAACTTTATGCAATACAAAGATACGGCTTTTTAAAAAATCACATATTTTGATACTAATTACTGACTCACTTATCGAAACCTATAGTGTCGAAAATAAGCAAACATGGCGTCATGCTACGCGATGATTGTAAACTATATTAAATTGTTATAACGGTACGGAACCCTCACGGCGCGAGTTCTACTCGCACTTGCCCGTATTTTTTATCAGAATATACTTCTATAATATATACTTTCACGCAATACCTGAAAACGTATAAAAGTTTTGTATTTGAATTTTCACTTGAGAATTTTATCTTCGCGAGTTTTTACGAGACCGAGATCTACAACACGAAACTCTCGCTTCCCATTTTTTATACGTGTTGGCTGACAATCTATAAATATTAATAATATTGTCTCTATTATTACAAAATAATTTTGTGAATCGTAACAAATTAAGGGTTGCATCTTGTGAATATATTATGGTCTGCATGAAAATGAGAAAATCACAATTCTAGTGCAAAATATACATTAAATAATAAACTTTTCTTAAATAAAAAAAAAACCTATATGTATATTCTTATGTATTCAACAAAGTTCTTCTTACCAAATAAATATCTATGATATTTTTCAAAGTATCCCTGATGATAATAATAAAGCAAAAACATTTACATTCTTGTACAAATTCAAATTTGCAATATTTTAAAAAGCGTCAAAAAATATGACATTAGTTTTTCGCATATAACTACTCCAAATAATTAATCCCAGTATTTATACAGTGCTTCACGTGAACAAATTGCGTTTGTTTAGTGATGCGCGATACGAGATGTTTTAGTCGATTGTCTCGATTATCCAAACATCTCGATGACTCTCGATGGTTGTCACTAGGACTCGATTGTCTTTGTTTCATAGTTCACCGAGACCGAGTCGCATAGTACTGAATCGTACATTGTCGAGAGCCACATAATATACAATCGTTCATCACTGAACAACTGTAGTCGAGTCGATGATCGACTGTGCAGTAATAGCGTAATACGAATTCAATAGTGAAGAGATCACAGAGTAGTGAGTACCGACTGAACAGTGTGAACAGTGAACAATCAACGAGTCGCGTGAACGTCAGTTGATTAGTATATAACCTTGAATCGCCATTATATGTATTCTCATTCGCTGCTATTGCTAAAACCTTTGTGGTAAATAATCGTCTTGAACAATCGAACATTTCGATTGTACAATCAAACTCCGAATCGATTGTGGACTCGATTGTTATTATGAACGATTGCAATTGTTTCAATTGTAAAAACATCTCGTATCGCCCATCACTACGTTTGTTTCCGTCAAATATATGTATAGGGCTGCTAGTACAAACAATCTCTTAGGGGCGATGCTAATGAATAGAAACCGATGGCAGGTTGCCGACTGATTACGTTAAGAAAAGTATTTACTTGTAGAATGGCTACTGTCTATTTAATAATTATTATATTATAATCACAAAAAACTTAACTCATTGTTGTATTTAAAAACGGTCTTGTCTGGACTTACGAGTTATTAATATTTAGTTATGTTTCATGTTTATAACTTAAATAAAATCCGCTTAGTGTTGAAATAGGTATATATAGGAAAAGAACAGATCCACTCTCGGGGCACTGTGTGAGTGGTAACTCAACCAGCCGGAAACTGGGAATTTCGGGTTCAAGTCCTGACAGTGGCTTCTGATTTTTTCCTTGTATATCTTAATTGTTTGACGTTTAACATCACGATGGCAGGTTGCCGACTGATTACGTTAAGAAAAGTATTTGCTTGTGGAATGGCTACTGTCTATTTAATAATTATTAAAATTAATTAAAATGATACCGTTAAAAATTACGAGACTAACGAATCCGATACCTTTCTAGTTTCGGTCTCATCTCATCTCGGCTTGACAGCACTAATTTATTGAAATTACCTTGCATCAAGCAAGCACAGATCTATCTTCACAATGAGCACAGATGTTACTACATAATATTTAACGTCGTACATACGCAGTCAGTCGTCTTACTGTAAAGCGAGCATTCATAAAACAAAATGAATTTATAGTTGTTATTAACAAAAACAACGTACTATTCGCCCACACCAAGTGAAATAATATCTTTATTAAATTGTTTAAGCCTACAGTTCAACCTGTTCATTCCTAGTTGAGTATTTGTGCCATTTATAATCTCTACATGTAATCTGCTATATTACTATTTTTTTAAACATACACTGCTATTTTAGTTTAATCAAAAGGCGTCCGATTTATTTAAATCAAAAAAAAAAATTATTTTTAATGGGTGATACTGGTAGTAGGTGCAGATCAAAAGAAGATGATTAGTGTTAAAACACCTTAGTAAATGTTACATGATAATTTTGATGCACTTTCACATAAACTAGCATGATGTCAACTAAATCAATGTTAGAATATGAAATTAGATAATCATTTTCCTCTCTTATCATACAACTTTTACTAAGGTGTTTAACACTAATTGTCTTCGTTTGACCCATTAAAAATAAAATAAGTAGATCGAGAACACCCTGTATACACTTGCGAGGAAAAAAATCAACTCATATTATGTCTGAAAGTATACCTATTCAGGAAGTTGCTTTTAGATACATTTAGAATAATTTTTTAATAATTTGTCATTTAATTAAAATTTATTACGATTTTTTTGGTGTTATCATATTGTTATGATGTGCTGTGTTTCCTACAGTTTCGAGGCCACAGTGTGAAATTACAAAAATATATATTATAAAACCTTTTTGTTTAAAATTTAATAAATTTTAATTTTTTATTAACCTTAATTTCGTTAAACTATATACTTTCCACGAAAATCGTAAAAAATTGAAAAAAGTGCATGTTTTTCAAAATGACGTCTTTTCCTTTGGTCCCAGAAAATTATATTAAGTTATTTAAATAGGGAGCCTAAATAAACATTAATTTTACAAATTTTCAAAACTAAAAGATTTATTCCGACCCAAGGTCCTAAACTAAGTTTTATTACCTGTGTTAGGTAGCCTAAGTCGATTTTTTGATAAATAATAATAATTTATTTATAGCAAGGACAATAAATATTGCATAGCTGCAGTCATAAGTCTCTAAGTGTTTGTGTTATACATTATCAAAAAAATTATAATATGTACCTATTGTATACATAATAAATTATAATATTTCAGGGCCCCTGGGGCGCGGCCAAATTTTGTTCTATATATTCCAGAAAAAAATATGTTTTTTTTTAGTCATTCTACAGCACAATTAGGTATTTAAATTTTAAAAAAATTATTAATTTTTTAATGTTTTCTAATAATTTAGCATAAATAATATTGAAAAACGAAAAAAAAAATTTTTTAAAGCCATAGATAAATTACTAAAAATTAATTAAAATGTGTAAAAATTTAAAAAATATCACGTGACTTCAAAACGCGCCAGGAATGTTTGTGACGTCGTTATGTTAAAATTTGTGTGCATTTGTTGGTATTACACATACGATCAAAAATAATAAATTTTTAACTTGGTAACCATGGATACAAAGATCATAGATAACATAATGACGTCACACGCGTTCGGATTCTTTCGGCGCGTCATCGGAACTGAGTGTAAAAATTAATTTTTATTTAAATGTAACTTTAAATAGTAAGCAAAAAAATTAAATAAAAACAGTTTTGCTATAAAACTTGTAGGTATGTGGTCTTTCCATTTAAGTAAAAAAAATTCATTCAAAAACCCAATTTTGCTATGTCAAACCAAATTTCCAAAAAAAATTTTTTTTAGTTGTTTAATATTTCAGGGCCCCTGGGACGCTGCCAAATTTTGTTCTATATAATCCAGAAAAAAATGTGTTTTGTTTTTAAGTCATTTTAAAAAACAATTTTACTATGTCAAAGCAAATTTCCAAAAAAAAATTTTGTATACAAGGAAACAAATAGACAAGAAGATAAACCAATATAAAATGGCATAAGTAACAATTTTAAATATTATAATAAATTAGCATTTTTTGGTTAATAATAGGTTAATACAGAAATGGAGGTTAGCAGTAACTACATGATACTACAGAATTATTTATTGGTATGCTATAAAAAATAAAGAAGTCAATATGAAATAAGACTTGCCAGTAAACTAATAGAAATTATTATCGAAAATTGTACAAAAATACACAGAAATATTTTTATCAATATTTAAAATGTAAGGAAATATTATGTATTTGATATAATAAACATTGTAAAATATTTATTGCTGCTGTCTGACAGTCGACGCAGGCGACAACGGAATCAAACTTCATGAATGTTATTTGACGCTTCAAGAACTTTACAAACATCGAAGTTTAAAAAATGCATGAACAGAAAATAGTTTTCATATTGAACAATTTTGTTTACACTGAAAATGTAACATTTTTCATATTAGTTTTACAAGCATAAGAAAATCGCTTGCATAAAAAACAGCAACAACGAATCTCTTGAAGAGAAATGGAACATTTAGTGTGAGGACATTGGATATTAAAAGAGTTTCCGTAAAACACCCAAATACGAGCACTTTTTTCTCGACGCACGGTTCGCTAGCTAAGTTAGCATCATCAGAAATTAGAATTTATTAATTCATAATACATAGTTACAGTGGATTCGTCAAAATATCAAAATACAATTAAAATAGTAAAACAAGAAGTACGCTGGAACTGTTCTCTAGACGTGTGTGTCGCTAACACGTTAGTATCATCAGAAGATGAAGATATAGGTTTATCGAAACGTACGCCGAGAAAAAAGTGCTCGTGTTTTGGTGTTTTGTGAAAACTTTTTTAATATTCACGGACCAAATGAGTACACAAATACTTGGAAACAACATAGATACTTAAATATAGAGAGTCACCGCGATTGCGGTGTTGGTAAAATTCTTATCTTATTAAAAATTACTCTCCTAGAACGTGTGTAGTTTATTCGCGTCTGAAGATCAACTATTGAAATAAATATTAATAAATTAACAATTATAACAAAGATATATCAAGAACAACAAAATATATTCACTTTTTTGAACACACCCTGGTTTCTTCGTGTTTTACTACTATTCAATAGTGCAGACTCTATAGATATATTTTAATAGCTTTATTACTTTTAACAGGGAGTAGACTTGTAGAATATATTTTTTATATTCTTGTTCTGAGATAAAAGGGTCCCATATTACCGCATCCAGTTTTTTTTTAATTTCTTAAATAATACAATATTAGTTAACAATTAGATTAACAATCAATATTGTTATTACTTCCTATACTGTACAAATTCACTATTTTAGTGAAATTAACATAAGGACAGAAGATGTTTTTTATTGGACTTAACATAGTTTGCTTCTGGGGTACAGATATAGAGCGCTTTTTTTTGACTTATGCTGTCTAAAGTCTAAACAGCATTACAAGTTCTACAAAAAATCCGCGACATTATACGATGTGTAACATCTCTTTAAAGGATAGCCTACAATAACACTGCGAAGCCGTGGCTATAGTCGTTAGTATAATCTTAACTATAGAATAGAAAATACACGTATCTGCAACGGTGAGTCCTGGCGTCATAAAATTTACACAGTTTATTGTGCCTGGCAAATCCGGATGAATGTGACTCGAAGCCAGGCCGGGCAGCTAGTGTCTTAAAATTATTGTCTTTAATTAAAAAAATTCATTCGTATTTACCACGTATATCTATCTATAATTGCAGGCCACACATATAAGAATACATGTCCAGTCTTATACTGAACAGTTATTTGGCAATTTTTAATTAGTTGTATACTCACGTCAGTCGGAATTATTTCCCAACAGAACGGATAACAGTAATTTGCTAGTATCTCTGAGATGATAATGAGCGAACGTTAAATATAAATAAAAAACAACAAATAATTAATGATTGTTGTAACTTTAATGAATGCTGTGTTAATTATTTTAATATTTTTTTGTTTAATTTTAATTGGATTTTGAAACATGAACCTCCGCGATGTGTGGGGAACATCTGCTTAAAAATAATTAATAAAAGGATGCTACTAATATAATTAAAGTTTAGTTGAACCTGCTACAAATTTTCAATTAGATACCAAAAGTTGAGCTCTGACCTTTCAACTCGTTTGAGAAAATTATGATGAATGCATTTTTCATAAGCATATAAACAAGATATGTAGGTACATGCACTCTTTATCTCAAATCCTTCCACCTCGCCTAAAAAAGGTTTTTTCACACATAAAATCTTTATTTGAAATAATAGTTCAGAGCTGTATAAAACAATCTAAAATTACTAATCAAAATATTCATATAGGTAACAGTAGGATTCATTTATTAGATAAGCTTTTAATTTTATTTTAAATATATTTAAGGGCAGGTTTTTAGGTAGTACGGGAGTATTCGTATTGTTGAACTGAAGACTCCAGTGTAGACAACATTTAGTTTTGTTTGTAGTAGATTAATTGATTGGGAAGATTTACTTTTTGTGTTATAATCGTGCTTTCTAGTGTTAGATTCAATAGTTCCATTTTTTTGTAGAAAACTGAACAACAATATATATTTAAATCACACAGAGTTAATATTTTGTATTCTCTAAAAATGTGTGTACAAGAGATTTTTTGGTTATTTTATCGCTTGTAGACATTTCTTTTGAGCAAAAAATAGTTTATTTATTGATGATGAGTACATACCCTTGAAAGTATACCATATAGCTCCCCACACGCTATTTTTAAAGCTAAAGGATTTGTGTAAACGCCAAATAAAGGATCAAGAATAAGACTACAGAGAACAGATCTTACAGGCAAATTTTTTGAAAAAAGTTTTGGCTACGTGCGAAAGATTGCGTAATTTTTTAAGTTGTAAATTTTTCCAAAAAATTTTTTCTCAATTTTTCACCTGAAAGATCTGTAGTATGCTCGTTGCTCCTTCATTTGGTGTTTACCCGAACCCTTTAGCTTTAAAAATAGCGTCGGGAGAGCCATAACTGTTTTTAGGCGAGGGAAAGGATTCGATAAGAAGAGTGCAGGGGGTATTTGTAGGTACATAATTCTCCTTTAAAGTATAGTTCATTTAAACTCATTTACTTAAGTTCTGTTTAAATCTCAGATTATATATAGTTACAAATCTAGACATTTGATTTCTATAAATTATTGCACAAATTGTAATGAAACTTGGTATAGTTGGATAGAAATTAATTTATTTGAAAGTCACATGAAATTGTGAGTTTTATAGGTAAAACCTGTATTGATCCTGGCAGAATGTTGTTCAGCTTTTTGGCCATATAATCTGGGGCATAGGTAATACTATCGAGGGTAGGTACTCAATCTTAAAGTAGAGGCTACTTTTTAACCAGCTACGTTAAAACCAACATTTACGCAAGTGAATCCTCGGGTGAAGGCTAATATATCGTAATATGTCGTATTTTAATATTAAAAAAACGGGCTACTTTGAGTCATGAATAAGGGTGGGTAATACCTCAAATGGTGTGATTTTGTTTCTTTCAAATTTTTGAAACTATCAAAATAAATTGAAAAAATGTTTTTTCTTATTAAGCGTAATTTTGTAGAATATAGCTGATGTACCTACAGAACATAATATGCTAAATGCACAACACAATGAATATAATAATACCAATGTGGTGGCGTTGTATTTAGTCCTTCAATCATTATCATCAATGTATAACATAATGAAGTCAACTGAATGTTAAAAGCAATCGTATAAGCCATTGTAAAAATAAAAAATTTTGAAGCATACAAGTAATTCAAGAATTACAAGGCGCGATATTCATGTAGGTATTGTGTGTAAACGGTTTTACCAAACATAGGGACAATAACACTAAGAAGATCAATTTTGTAGTAGGCTATGGCCATAAGACCTAATGTAAATATGTATTGGATTACATAGAAAAAATAGTGCAGTGAATTTTTGAAACAATTTTCCATAGCAACGGTTGACTATTAAGCGAAACTCGGAACCTGCTAAATAAAAAAAGTCATGAGGTGTCGTAAGATACCCTAAAGAAGCTATGTTTCTTACGCATTCTATATAAAACCGAATTTATCAAAGATACAAACAATACAATTAAAAAGTTATTATTTGACTGCCATTTTGAAATCAGACGCCATTTTATTTTTTTGTGTCTTATTAAACTCTCAAATATCAATTTTCAAAAGGATCGGATAATTTTTACAAAGAAGTATATACCTATAGTCGCCATTTTAAAATATGACGTCATTTTATTTTTTTGCGTTCTATAAAACTCGTCAATATCTATTTTCAAAAAGATCGGATAATTTTTACACAAAAAGTACATACTGCCGCCATTTTGAAATCTGACGTCATTTTATTTTTTTGTGTCCTATGAAACTCTCAAATACCGATTTTCAAAAGAATCGGATAATTTTTTCAAAAAAGTACATACGGCCGCCATTTTTAAATCTGATGTCATTTTATTTTTTTGTGTCTTATGAAACTCTCAAATATCAATTTTCAAAAGAATCGGATAATTTTTACAAAAAAGTATATATAATGGCCGCCATTTTGAAATCTGACGTCATTTTATTTTTTTGTGTCATATGAAACTCTCAAATATCAATTTTCAAAAGGATCTGATAATTCTTACAAAAAAGTACATATGGCCGCCATTTTGAAATCTGGCACATTTAATTTTTCTGTGTCCTATGAAACTCTCAAATATCAATTTTCAAAAGGATCGGATAATTTTTACAAAAAAGTACATATGGCCGCCATTTTGAAAAATCTGACATCATTTTATTTTTTTGTGTCCTATGAAACTCTCAAATATCAATTTTCAAAAGGATCGGATGATTTTTACAACAGAGTACATGTGGCCGCCATTTTGAAAAATCTGACTTCATTTTATTTTTTGGTGTCCTATGAAACTCTCAAATATCAATTTTCAAAAGGATCGGATAATTTTTACAAAACAGTTCATATGGCCGCCATTTTGAAAAATCTGACGTCATTTTATTTTTTTGTGTCCTATAAAACTCTCAAATATTAATTTTCAAAAGAATCGGATAATTTTTACAAAAAAGTACATATGGGCGCCATTTTGAAATCTGACGCCATTTTATTTTTTTGTGTCCTATAAAACTCTCAAATATTAATTTTCAAAAGGATCGGATAATTTTTACAAAAGTGACGTTGCACTACTTCGTGACGTGACGTTTCACTTTTTATTATTTAGGTCCCCATCTGAAACGTGCGTTAAGAAGCATAGCTTCAAATAAAAATAGGTAAAAAAACTTTTAAGTTAAACGGTTTTATAAATGTTTTAAAAAGAAAAAAATAATATTTAATTTAGGTTCATAAGTATAAAAGCGTGGGTCGTAAACTCTATGATAATTTATTACAGTCACGACCCACGCTTTTATACTTATGAACCTAAATTAAATTTTATTTTTTTCTTTTTAGTACATTTATAAAACCGTTTAACTTAAAAGTTTTTTATCTATTTTTATTTTTAATTTTTTAGTGTGCTTTATTTCCTTAGTCTGATTTTATAACATTTATCCGATCCACTGAAACGTTACCGGAGAAAGACCTTTTGCCTGTGAAAATTCAAAAGTACGATTTGCACCCGGACGAAAGCCGGGTCGGTCAGCTAGTTATCATAATATTGTATTGTCACCGGAGCTACACCTGTGTGCAAAATTTCAACTCAATCGGATCACGGGAAGTGGGTGAAAATTCAAAAGTACGATTTACACCCGGACGAAAGCCGGGCCGGTCAGATAGTTACCATAAATTGTATTGTCACCGGAGCTACACATGTGTGCAAAATTTCAACTCAATCGGATCATAGGAAGTGGGTGAAAATTCAAAAGTACGATTTGCACGCGGACGAAAGCCGGGCCGGTCAGTTAGTTATCATAATATTGTATTGTCACCGGAGCTACATATGTGTGCAAAATTTCAACTCAATCGGATCACGGAAAGTGGGTGAAAATTCAAAAGTACGATTTACACCTGGACAAAACCGGGCCGGTCAGCTAGTTACCATAATATTGTATTGTCACCGGAGCTACACATGTGTGCAAAATTTCAACTCAATCGGATCATAGGAAGTGGGTGAAAAATCAAAAGTACGATTTACGCCCGGACGAACCGGGCCGGTCAGTTAGTACCATAATATTGTTTTGTCACCGTAGCTACACATGTGTGCAAAATTTCAACTCAGTCGGTCGCAAGATTTGTAACAAATATACGGGATCAAGCTAAATAAAACCACCGTTTAAAAAACAAAGCATCTACTACCTACTTACTTTTGCGTGATGCCAGAATATTTTAAAACTCGCAGTCGCATAAGAAGTTATTTACTTGAAAAAAAATCATGTAAATCAGATCAGTGGTTCTCGAGTTATAAGCGTACAAAGGGACATACAGACAGAGAAAGTCAAATTGTTCGGGAAGGTATGAACGTCGAGAAATTTTGGTCCGATCCCTAGGTCTCGCCATCCGATCGACGTCAATAATTAGTTACACGTCATTTTAACTCAGTAGGCCAGGGTTTTTAAACTTAAATTCAAACATCAGCAGTCAAAAAATTGAATAACTATATTAAAATAATGCAATATAAGACAGATCATACGCTATCTTCCAATATCCATATCACACTGTGCAACAGGCAAGGACAACCGAAACAAGTTCGCGATTTATTAGATAAAGTCGCATTTATTTAGTTTAATAATCATATAAATCTGTATAAAAAAACTGTTTTGACACAATATTATACATGAAATCTATCTAAAATTTTCTGCTCTTTCGTTTGAGACAGGTTTCGAATCGATCTTACTTAAATTGAGCAAACTATAAGCAAAAAACACCGTTTTTTCTAATTTGCTCCCCTCTGGGGCCAAAATTCAAAAATCGGGCGACGTTAGGATCAAATAGACCCCGAGAGGAATCGAACAAAAAAAAGTTTTTGAAAATTGGTTCATCCGTTTGGGCTGTACGCGTGACACAAAAAATCCGTTACAGATTCACAGATTCACAGACAAAGCGAGTGTATATAGGCGCTTCTAGCTTCGCTAAGATCGCGCCTAAAAATTACGAATTTAAGAATTTGCTGAATTATATTGTTGTTTCTTGATCACTCTTTATATAGATATATTATAAGTTTCTACATGTCTATTCCCAGATATAATAAACGCTGTTCACCAGGCCAGAACAGATGGATGAGGTGAAGATGGGTCTCCCCCTGTCCTTCGGGACGTTTTCAACATTAAGAGATTGGAAAGATGATGTGCTTCGTTGGTAAAGTTGAACGAAAGATATGGTCTCATCAGATAAATATATATCCAAGGTTTGAAACTGTTTGTTATTGCAAGCGCAGTATAACAATAATATTATTTTTTTAAACGTATTTATTAAAAAAATTAAATTTTGCGATTGATTATGTGAACTTATATTTATTTTTTGACAAAATATAACTTCTTAAACATCCCATAAAATAGTCCGATTAAGTCTATTTTAAAAACGCTTCATGCGGTGATGATTGATGAATGTGTACCAAATTTCGTTTAAATCTATTAAGTGTTTCGAGAGTTGCAGTGCTAGCACATATACCTAATTTTATCAAAACAGACAGAGTTGAATTTACAAAATTATTTGCAAATGCTGGATTGGCAAAATCCTTGCTGAATACTGAAATTAAGAAAAATGTAATCATTTTGCGAGGAATGTATTAAGCAATGAAATTTTTATTTTGTCCAAGTTCACATAATACACTATTTTGTCGACAGGGTTTGGTACTGCGATCAGCGTTTTATAGTTATTCGTATAGTCGCAATCGTTTCATCACTAATTTTAATTTGTTCAGAATTCTAGGATGTTTTGATAAAGCACGGTTTTTAGGTGTTTAAAAAATAAATAATGTATATTGAACAGGAAATAAATTAGAAAATAAGTATTTATTTTTTCTTATCCTTACAGCGACTTGAGATTTTTATTTGCCATATTTTTACAAATCACTAAATTTGTTCTGTGGTACCAGATTTTCCTATTTGTTTTAGTAATTTGACTAGTCTATGAGAGTCCTTTTTCTTAAGAACAGCTTTTTTTCAAAAATTGAGTAGATTATATGACTATCGCCGGTGTTTTCGCGAGAACTTTCCACGCATTTTATTGTTTTGCCTTTTGAGTTAGACATTGTAAACTTAGGAGGGTTTAATAATCGATAGGAGGATACAATTTGACATAGGTGTCGAATCATTTCGCCGCCCGCAACCGTCCCCCAGCACACAAAATATTGTTATTTTAAGTAGCACCCTATATTTTTTTTGACAAATTCAGAAAAAAGACCTTATTTTGAGCATTTTTTTTATAGAAAAGTTGGAGAAATTAGACATATATTATGCAATTAATAGTTTTAATTTATATCACATGAGCTATATGGAAGTTGTTTCGTTGTTAACTTTGACTTCAATATTTCAGAAACTATTCGCTTAATTAATTTGAAACTTTTTTGTACAAAAAATGCTCAAAATGAGGTCGATTTTCTGAATCTGTCGGAAAAAATTTAGAGGGCTGTTTAAAATAACAAAATTATGTATCAAAATCTTCATGGTTTCCGGGCTTGTAGGCCGTGGTCCGGTGGTATTTCTACCTGACGTTTCGTCTACAACTGCGGTAGACATTCTCAAAGGCGATGTGTCAGCGGTCGAAGTGTCCTCCTTGGCGGCTCACACTGATCTGTGAGCCGTCAAGGAGGACACTTCGACCGCTGCCACATCGCCTTTGAGAATGTCTACCGCAGTTGTAGACGAAACGTCAGGTAGAAATACCACCGGACCACGGCCTACAAGCCCGGAAACCATGAAGATTTGGAACAATGCCGGCCGTGAAAGCTTGCACACTTGGATAAAATTATGTATGCTGAGAGCGGTTGGGGGCAGCGTAACGATTCTACACTTATGTCAAGTTGTGTTCCCCTGTCGATTATATAGGAAATCTATTTCTAGCTCGGGCTTGGGAATGGCCGAGCGTTTAGCAATGCTGTTGTTTACATGGCGTTGCTATATGGTTCCTCTATTACAAGTCCCCAGTTTCCAGGTTCTAGCCAGAGAGCTGGTAAAAGTGTCAATTGGATTTTCAATTTATTATTAAAAAAAAATAATGAATTGAAAATATGAATTGGTACTAGGCCCAAATAACCTTAGCTGTTGGTGGTCTTTAAAACACAATTCACAATTGAAGGGGCAAGTGGAAGAAGGGGTTATGTTACATTTTTTAAAAAAGTCCAATTTTGCTATGAATGAAAGAGTTTTGTGCATATGTAACTTGCCCCATCACCAATTTGGCTCTGTTTATTATATTTACTGAGATACAGAGTAGTAGAAGGAGTCATGTCACCCTCATTAACAAGACTGCTATGGTAGAAGGAGCTATGTGCCCATATAACCCCTTCATCCGCTCCAAAACATGGCTTTTTATTATCATATTGGCATAACAGGGCACTCTTTTTTCGGAAAAACAGTTAAATTTATGGAGTTCTGTAAAGTTTTAGGAGTTCCTAAATAAAATTAAAAATAGTTCTATCGATTTAAGCGCAAAAATTAAAAAAAAAACGTTTTGGGGGTGCTAACTTCACGCAGCACTCTTTTTTCACCAAAAAAGAGTTTTGAGCAGTTATTTCGATAGAGAAACGATAGTTCTAGAGTTCTCTGACAAAAATTTGAATAGTTCCGGGTAAACTTCCGAGTAAAAAATAATTTATATATATGGTGATATCTCACTTTCACCAAAATACCGGAGAACAAGTGAGTTCTGAGCAATTTTAGATTGAGCTCACGTTAGAACTAAGAGAATTTTAAAGGGTGCTGTGGTTTTTCAAAAGGATTTAAATGGCAAACTCAAAGAAATCGAAAAAAACGTGCCTACACCGTGATTTTTTTCCATTTTCCCCAAAAATAACGGAGTTCTAGTGAGTTCTGGGCAGTTCTCGAAAGAGATCGCGTTAGAACTAAGAGAGTTCTAAAGAGTGCCGTAGTTGTTCAAAAGTATTTAAAAGGTAAACTCAAAGAAATCGAAAAAAACGCGCCTACACCGTGATTTTTTTCCATTTTACCCAAAAATAACGGAGTTCTAGTGAGTTCCGGGCAGTTCTCGATAGAGATCGCGTTATAACTAAAAGAGTTCTAAAGGGTGCTGTAGTTTTTCAAAAGGATTTAGAAGGTAAACTCAAAGAAATCGAAAAAACGCGCCGACACCGTGATTTTTTCCATTTTCCCCAAAAATAACGAACTTCTAGTGAGTTACGGGCAGTTTTCGATAGAGATCGCGTTATAACTAAAAGAGTTCTAAAGGGTGCTGTAGTTTTTCAAAAGGATAAATGGCAAACTCAAAGAAATCGAAAAAATCGCGCCAACACCGTGATTTTTTCCATTTTCCCAAAAAATAACGGAGTTCTAGTGAGTTCTGGACAGTTCTCGATATAGATCGCGTTAGAACTCAGAGAGTTCTAAAGGGTGTTGTGGTTTTTCAAAAGGATTTAAATGAAATATAAAGTATTTGACCCTTATTTCGTTTTTATTTTACCTATTATCAACATGTCAGTAAATGGAAAAAGGGGTTAAGTACAATTAAATCAAAAAAAATGTCAAAAAAATAAATGAAATCTAAAATTCCCTAACTCCTAAAAACAATTCATAAACTATTCCTACTAATTGAACAAGCCAAGTTTTACTATAAGCATTTGTTAAAAAATGCCAACTAATTTCACTAAAACTTAATTATCTCTATAAAGTGTTTTTGTAACATAACCCCTTCTTCCACTTGCCCCTTCAATTATTTCTAACTCAAAAGCAAAATAAACAAGCCGTGAGGTGGGTCGTTTATTAGGACTAAAGTGCGACCCTTGAGGTCCACACGACGAACTTCCCAGTTTGATAAATATTTAATAATAATAATTAAATTAGATATTACACAGAAAAGTAATCATTTCAATCATTAAAACATCAATAATTAAAAAAAAAAAAAAAAAAAAAAAAACGGCTGAACCGATTTTTATAAAATTTATGTCGGATCAAAATGACGTTAACACGCCTCGATTGACACCCTTACGAAGTCGATATAATTTTTTATTCTCGAGATATTGTGTAAAATCTACTTTTTTGGAGGTTATTTGGTTAAGAAAAAAGAACGGCTGAACCGATTTTGAAAAAATTTCTTTCAGATCATATTTACGTTAATACGCGTCGATTGGCACCCTAACGTAGTCGATATCATTTTTCGTTCTCGAGATTTCGTCTTTGAAAGAAATGTACACATACGTACGTACGTACACACACACACACACACACACACACAGACATCTTTCTAAAAGTAGTGTAAAAATAGTGTAGTGACCTTGAAACATAAAAATTTTTTTTCCTTTTTGATTTCGATTTTCGGACCCATTACAATAACTTCCAGTGGGAAGTTAATAAATGCATGGAATGTTTTCGCGTAGACACCTGGTATATGCTGATAGGGTTGTACTTTTGACTCTGCCATTGAATTTGAACCGTGTTTTGAAAAAAATCTAGCCTTCCGCCACTCCTCTGGGCCTGGCCTTCTGTGCGGTCGCCCAATCTCGACCTTCCCCCCCCCCCCCCGTTAAAGCCGATACTGCATGTGCAGGCAAATCTCTAATTTCATAGAAAATATTTCTTATTTCTATATAATAGCCACAAACCAAGACTTGCAGTGAATAAATTGGTAATATAGCGCTTACAATATAATCACTTTAGCAATCTACAACCGGACTTATCTGTAGAATTGAAAGGCATGTTTTTAACCTAAAATGCCGGTGCAACGAAGCACCAAATACTCACGATTAGCTAGATATGTACATCTCACAGAGCCCCGACTGCAGAAGCCACGCTGCTTACTTTACTAGACAGGAGACAAATGCTTCCTCATTAATTTCATGGCATGCTTGATGCCAAACAATTAAACTAATGAACTACCAACGCAGTAATATTTACATGATCTATGACTATTGCAAGGAAATGTATATATTTAGTAGATATGTGTGTATATATATAGGATGTTCCTTTTTCCTCCTTTAAGAAAGTTTTTTAGGTACTTAAAACAATAGAAAAAGTTTCTAGCGACGCGAGCCCGAAAATGTTTCCTTATTTTCGATATTGACTTTAAATGAGAAGTATTCTACGAGTAGAATATAAACATTATATGAAGAATTAGGTACTGAGCTTGAAGAGGATAAGTATTCATTAGCATTCGAGAAAATCTATACGAGCTTTATTATGTCAAGAACATTGCTATCGTCGCTAATGAGCGCATGCACACATCAATTAGGCGTAACAATGGTAGAGCAAATTGATCTTCAAAAATGAGACAAGAATTGTTTAAGCTTCAATACAAGATGTAGGCAAGTATAGAAAGAACCAGAAAGATTTCCCAACATGTTCAAGAGCTCTATCTTTTTGCTGGTGGTGGCATAATTTTTCGAGCAGGACTCGTGTTATCCGGACAAGCGGCATTCTTGCTCATTCCCGGCATTTTAACTGAGCAATTCAGTGGTGTATTAATGAAATTCTCAGATATTTCCTGCTTAAAGTATTTTGTAAATGTATGTTCAACTATAAAAAATAAAAAAAATTTTAAGAAAACAATAAATTATTTTTTTTTTTAATAACATACTTTGGGGTGTTGAAATACCCCACGATACCAGTTACGTTTTGTGAAAACACGATACCAGTTAGGGGTTAAGGCGAAAATAATTATACGTTACTTGACGGTAACGTGCGTCTTCATCGCACTCTAATCGTTTAGACTTTTTTTTAACACAGCAAATTGACATTCATGGCCATTAATAATAATTAATTACTAACGTTAATATTAATTGAACGAATTGATCATTTTATCCGGATCGTAACTGTATTAAATACACTTAAAAAGAGCAATTTTAAATAATTAATCTACACAATCAATGAATTTATACCAAATTTCCGGTGCTTCATAAAATACTAAAAGAAAACTTAGATTAGGATCAAAGAATACTAAGGCGTTCATGATAGCATTTTAATAATCTATATATATATAAAAGAAAGTTGTGTTAGTTTGTTAGTTACACCATTTATAACTCGAGAACGGCTGGACCGATTTTCATTATCTTTTATTTTTTGGATTTGTCTCCGCCCTGGTTAACAGAATAACTATTAAAACATCGGAAAAATTCACCCGGGAGCGAACGAGCAAAGCGAGTGAGTAATGTAGTTTATAATATTCAAGCGAACGAGCGAAGCCAGTGAGCAATGTACCACCCGGGAGCGAACGAGCGACGCGAGTGAGTTGTGTATTGCAGTCCGGGTGAAGCCGGGCCGGGCCGCTAGTGAATTATTAAATGACAAATAGTTAAAGCTTTAAGAGCCCGTTTGCCGATCTCCAAGGGGAAATTGTGTTGCTTGCATTTACAATATTATTTGTTTGTCATTAATTTATAGACATTTTGTCAATAAAACTCAGTAATCATTATTTCAATGTAGATACAGCAGATTTAGATGTAACTTATAGAATGCTGTAGAGTGTAGGTAACGTAAGTTCTCTAGGCTCTCTAGAATCTAAATTCCCCCCAAATGTTAAAAGAAACTTTAATAAGTTTATTTTCGTTTAATTAGCATTCTTACTTATAGGCTTAACAAGAAGTTTATTTCAATAGAAAATTATGATCTCATTTTCTGCGATAGAGTATAATCTACAAATTAAAATGTTGTTAACAATTTTCTAAATGGATAAATTGCCTTTGTGTTCCATTTGACTACCCCCTCTCTCCAAAAAAATTAAAGGGCGCAAATGCCTGATGTTTCCCACGTCACCATGTGATTACTGAAGTCCCACCTACGTAATTCACTCATTCTGAAAATTCTAAACTATGATTTTTTTGTGCCCTGCACCTTCCAAATAAATGAATATCAACACTCCTACAGTCCTACCTTTAAAACCTTTTTCTTTCAGTGCTTTAAAAAGGTCTATAAATTTGTTTCTCGCAGTAAGTACTTAACAGAACACTCTGTATATAAAGAGTTACACACATTATTATGAAAGTGAATATGGCTTTGCTAGTGGGTATCACGAACTGACAACATTTACGAAGATCTTCATTTCTCATATGATTTTAAGATAGGTATAAATTAATAAGCAATATCATGTTAGTCATACGTTGCTAATAATATCATTTTATTTATGCATATTGTAACAAAACTCGTTGGTAACTTTGGTAAATATTTTTATTTATCTATTCTTTTACAACAGTGACAACCGTTTACATGCTTTGGACAATTATTGTTCCTCACTTTATTCACTGTTCGCTTTTTGTCTATTTTTTCGTTGGTCAGTTTTGCTTGACCGTTGGTCAATTTTTGTTGACCATCACTTCGTTACTACTTGACCACTGCTTGACCACTATGTGTCCACCATATGTCTGTGGCACGTATATTGTTCACTGGGTCCACTATATGTCTGTGGTGGTAGTATTTATTTGCCACCTGCAGATATCTTCCACACTGTCTGTCACTTTGCACCAGAAGATTATCTGCACTTAATCACTCGAAGATCTCGTCTGTCACTTTCAAATATCTTCCACACTGTTTGTCACTTGGTACTGGAAGATTATTTGCACTAGGTCACTCGAAGAACTTTTAACTCGCTGGTGGTCTATTTATTTCTTGTCGCACTTTTCACGTCTGCTCTCGTTGAGAATGTATACGTGACTCTCCCGTGTTTCATACTTGCTCTTGCCTATATGAACTTTCCTGGTCATTTTATATCCATGGTGGCGGGTTTTCTTATTGTTGTCAACCAGAATATTTCTTCGCGCTCAAGGCTGCGTGATCCATGTTAAGCCAACGAATCAAGGCTGCAACCAGCCTGCTTAGAATCGTTACATTGCCTCCCTCTTAGACCTGTCCTGTCCCAGGACAGATTACAAGCACGAAAGAAGGGGTCATGTCGATAGTGGCATCTCTCGCCTCGGCTGCATGTTCCTCTTGGGTAGAAATAGCAGTCTACACTCTTCTGTTGGCTCATGTGCGTTTTCAGCCCGAAACTGCATACCAGGATGTTCACTTCAGTATCTTCAAAGATTACTTCCAGCATGTTTCGTACGACTCTCCAATCCAACTGATCGAGCCCACAGCCCAGCTTAGGGACCGCTAATTTCTTGACACCGTCATGAAGTAGGTTGGCCTTTAACTCCATTAGGGTGTTCCACAGATCCACGTATGTAGGTTTCTGGTAGACCAATCGTTTCGTCACCAAATAGTAGATAGGACGGCACTGTTCTAGCAGCCGTAGTACCCTACCGACCGCAGGGACTTGTCTCCATAGTTCCTCTTGGCAACCAAATCGTCGTCGGAACTCACCCGCAATCCCTCTGGACATGCGCAGGTCCGCAGAGACACAGTGAGCGAGTGAGTAGCTGTCGGGGACACCAAAAAGGTCCTGTCGTTCTTCCTTGGTTACACCAAAACGGGCCTTTCTGGTCCCAGAGAAGTCGGCCATGAAATTTTCAAACTTCTGTCGGTCGTCCTTGATCGTTGTTTGCCCGACGATTCTTCTGGCCTGGTGGTCTGGCTCAGCCGTCATGGCATAGTCTCCTTCGTAAGGCGCTAGTCGATTGGAATGCACTACTCTTGGTTTCCCTTGTGGCAACTTCCGCACACGATAGACGACATCGTTTATTCGCTTCATTACTTGATATGGGCCTTTCCAATCTTGTTGTAGCTTTGGCGACAGGCCACGTCGTCTCCGTGGATCATACAACCAGACCAAATCTTCTGCTTGAAATCCACCATCTTGCGCTCGCACGTCGTACCGACTCTTCATTCGATCACTGGCCAGTTGGCTGTTCTTGCGGACCCGTTGATGTATATCGTCCAGCTTCTGTTTCAGTTTTGCGGCGTAGCTGTCTCCTACGACTTCTTCTTCCACAGGTGGTCGTCCAAACTCTAAGTCGCAAGGCAGTCGCAGTTCACGTCCAAGCATCACGCTGGCCGGTGTTTGATCGGTAGTCTCGTGAACTGACGCGCGATAAGCCATCAGAAACAGATGCAAGTACCGGTCCCAGTCTCGTTGGTGATCGGAAACAACTTTAGCTAGGTACTTTCCCATCGTCCTATTCATGCGTTCCACCATTCCATCAGACTGTGGGTGCAGCGGCGTAGTTCGTGTTTTGCGAATTCCAAGCAACCGGCACACGTCACCGAAGAGGGCGGATTCAAAGTTTCGGCCCTGATCTGAATGCAGTTCCATTGGCACTCCAAACCGACTGAAGAATTCTTTGACAAGCACCTCTGCCACAGTCGTCGCTTCTTGGTTCGGGAGCGCATATGCTTCCACCCATTTAGTGAAGTAGTCCATCGCCACCAGGATGTATTTATTTCCATCGTCGCTCTCGGGGAATGGTCCGGCTACGTCTATTGCCACTCTCTCCATTGGACTCCCCACGTTGTATTGCCTCATGGGTGCTCTCCTCTTTCCCAAGGGTCCATTTCCGGCGGCACACAATCGACATTTGCGGCACCATTCTTTGACGTCCTCTTTGCAGTTGACCCAATAGAACCTCTCTCGGACTTTTTCCAGGGTCTTCTTCACGCCGAAATGGCCTCCCGAGGCCCCATCGTGAAGTTGTCGCAGCACATCCGGCACTCGGCTTCTCGGTATCACCAATTGAGACCTTACGCTCGTGCCGTCTTCATTTTCCAGTCTTCTCTTCAAGAGACCGTCCTCCACCTCCAGCGAGTTCAATTGGGCCCAATATGCCTTCAGCACTCTACTGGACGAACTGACGGCCTCCCAGGCTGGTCTTCTCACGTTCCGTTTCCACTCTAGCACTATCTTCAGTTCCGGATCCGCTTCTTGTTCCCGCCTAACTTCATTGGGCAACCACTCGTCGTTTACCAGGGTGGTTCTTGAAATGCAGCAAGTCTTCACTTCTTGGCGAGAACAATGTTGACAATTTTCTGGACACGGTCTTCTTGAGAGGGCATCGGCATTCCGGTGGATGGTGCCCGCTCGATGTTCGGTGTCGAAGTCGTATCCCTGCAACCGCTCGATCCATCTGGCAACCTGTCCCTCGGGGTTTTTAAATTGCAGGAGCCACTTCAACGCAGCATGATCTGTTCTCAACAAGAATCTTCGGCCATATAAATACTTGTGGAAGTGTTCTACTGACTTGACTACTGCCAGCAACTCTTTCCTAGTTACGCAATAATTTCTTTCAGCCTTTGACAGGACTTTGCTGAAATAGCCAATGACTTTCTCGTGCCCGTCTTGAATCTGGGACAGCACACTACCAATAGCCAGATTACTTGCGTCGGTATCCAGTATGAACTTCTCTTCTGTGCGTGGATAGCTCAGTATCGGTGCCGTTACCAGAGCGCGTTGCAGGTGTCGGAAAGCTTCTTCGCACTCGTTGTTCCAGACGTATTCCCGTCCATCTTCAGTCAATCTTGTCAAGGGCTTTGCAATGTTCGCAAAGCCAGGGACGAAACGTCGGTAGTACGTGCATAGTCCAAGAAAGCTCCGAACTTGGTGCTTGTCTTTCGGTGTTGGCCACTCTTGCACGGCTTTAATCTTCTCAGGGTCGGCTTCCACTCCTTCTCGAGACACAACATGTCCAAGATATTTCACTTTCGTCCGGAATATGTGGCACTTCTTCGGACTCAACTTCAGGTTGGCTCCACGTAGTCTTCGGAACACCTCTTCCAAGTTCTTTAGGTGTTCTCCGAACGTGCGACCAACCACAATCACATCGTCGAGGTATACCAAACAGGTCTTCCATGACAGACCCCTCAAAATAGTCTCCATCAGGCGCTCAAAGGTAGCCGGTGCGTTACACAACCCGAAGGGCATGACCGTGAATTGCCATAACCCTGTGCCGATTGTGAACGCTGTCTTCTCGCGGTCTTGAGGGTCCATTTCGACCTGCCAGTAGCCGCTCTTCAGATCTAAGGTCGAGAACCACTGAGATCCTGACAACGTATCTAGTGTGTCATTGATACGGGGAAGTGGGTAGCTGTCTTTCTTGGTCACGTCGTTAAGGCGCCGATAGTCCACACAAAATCGGGTTGAGCCGTCCTTCTTGCCGACCAGAACCACCGGTGATGCCCATGGGCTGCTTGATGGCTCTATGACTCCCTGCTTCTCCATGTCCGTGACGATCGTCTCAGCTTCATCTCGTCTCGTCAATGGAAGACGTCTCGGTCGTTGTCGTATCGGCCTGGCATCTCCCGTGTCAATTTTATGACGTACCACATCGGTTCGCCCTTGTTGCTCATCGTCGAGTGCGAAAACGTCCGAATAGCTGTGGATTAATCTTCGCACTTCTCTTGACTGTGCAATGTCAAGGTTCTCACACGAGCCGATAATCATGGTCGCCAATTTTTCAATGTTTCTTGCGACGGTTGGCCGTGGTACGTCCTCTACACATCTGGAAATTCGGGAGGCTTGCACACACTGTCCCAGCAGGGTGTTCTTCTTCAGGGTCACCGGTGTCGAGTTAACGTTCATAATTCTCACCGGTACCGTCTCTCCAACCCTGACTAGTGTTTTTCCCACTAGCACGCCGTTACGAACCGACTTGTCGTAGACAGGTTCAACTACTCGCACACTTCCTGCCCGAAGATCTCCATCCAGACCGGCTCGTATCATCATATCGCTTCGTTCTGGCAGTGTGACGTCTTCCTGGAGCCAGACTCTGGCCACCGAGTCCTCCCCGGGATGTAGGGGAAGTTCCTCGTCACCAACTCTCAGGACACCTTCTTTCAGGTCTAGTGCAAAACCAAATTTCCGCAGGAGATACATTCCTAGGATGAAATCGTCGGAGATGTCAGCCACCAGTACTTCATGGTCGAGCTTCTGGTTTCCAATGCCGATAGTCATCGTCGTCGATCCATGCGTCGAGATCCTGTCACCGGTCGCTGTCTTGAGCATAACTGTCGCTGGCAATAGCCTCGTGGCTTTGTGTACAACACCAGGACGTATAATTGATTTCATCGCACCTGTGTCCACCAGTAACTGGATGGTCTGGCCAGCGACGTTCCCATCGACGAATATGCTGGCCGCGCGGTCTTGAGGTGACACGGCATGGATAGTAATCTCCGGAGCATACTTTCTCCAGGTCGACGTTCGCTCCTTCTCGTCAACCTTCTTTAGTTTTCCGGCTTCTGTTTTTCACCGGTTTTCGGGCAGTTGCGCCGTATGTGGCCTCGTTCACCGCAGTTCCAACAACGGGGTCGCCACGGTTCTTGGGGATTCTTTTGGCGGCCGGTATCCCGGAGAATTCTTCGCACCAACTCTGTCATGCGATCTTCGGAGCTCTCGGTTTCTTCCGCCACAGTCCGGACACGTTCGTGACCTCGTGATGCTTGCTTGGCGGCTTCAAATTCCATGGCATGGGCAAGCGCGTCATCTATGGTCTTCGATCGCGCCAGCCTCAAGCCCTGCTGAGTTTCGCCGTCTCGTAAACCATCAATGAATGTTTGTACCGCCAATTGCTCTAGGAACGACTCAGGTGCTGTCGGATACGCCAATCGTATTAAGCGCGCAACATCGGCTTGGAACTGTTGAAGCGTTTCTCCGTTCTTCTGGTTACGGTTCCTCAGCTGTGCGTGGTATACTTGCTGGAGGTGAGCATCACCGTACCGTAACTCCAATCGGGAGACCAACAGGTGGTAGTCGTTTTGTTGACTTGCTGGGATTGCCTGCAGAATGTTTAAGGCATCCCCGCGCAAGGCTACCACCAGAGAGATGACTTTGTCACTCTCAGACCATCCGTTGGCTCTTGCAGCCGCCTCAAATTGTTTGTAGTAGGTCGACCAGGCCACGTTTCCGTCAAACGTCGGAGGTTTGACTCTCATGCTGGAGGTGGTTGTCTCTCTCTCTATCTCGGTTGCACTTCTGACTTCAACAACCGGAACAGAACGTCTTCCTTCTAGCATTTCCATTCGTTCTTCTAGGGTGTCGAGTCGTCCATCGA
This sequence comes from Mongoloraphidia duomilia, assembly GCA_039654895.1. Classification (NCBI taxonomy): domain Eukaryota; kingdom Metazoa; phylum Arthropoda; class Insecta; order Raphidioptera; family Raphidiidae; genus Mongoloraphidia; species Mongoloraphidia duomilia. The sequence goes on from CM077518.1 coordinate 24,865,925, forward strand.
GCACCCCCATCTTTTCTTCTATTATACTAGAATTTCCGCACACCGTTTCTAGTATTGTCTCTTCCATCTTTCTGGTATTTTCTTCTTGCTTTTTGGCGTTTTCTTCTTGCTTTTCTTCCATCCTTCTGGTATTTTCTTCTTGCTTTTTGGCGTTTTCTTCTTGCTTTTTGGCGTTTTCTTCTTGCTTTTTGGCGTTTTCTTCTTGCTTTTTGGCGTTTTCTTTTTGCTTTTCTTCCATCCTCTGCATCATTGTCAGCATCAGCGTGAGTGCATTATCATCGACTCCGCTGTCCGACACAGCGAACAGAAAGCTTTCTGGGTCTTCGTCCTCCGCCACTAGCGCCTCTCTGAGCCGCTTTCGCAATACATCGTTCGTTCCTGATGTTTCCATGCTTCTTTTCTCAAGCTCGCGTTTGAGGTCCGCCTTTACCAAATCCTTCAACAGTTTTGTCGTCATCGTTACACCCCACACCTGACACCAGTGTAACAAAACTCGTTGGTAACTTTGGTAAATATTTTTATTTATCTATTCTTTTACAACAGTGACAACCGTTTACATGCTTTGGACAATTATTGTTCCTCACTTTATTCACTGTTCGCTTTTTGTCTATTTTTTCGTTGGTCAGTTTTGCTTGACCGTTGGTCAATTTTTGTTGACCAACACTTCGTTACTACTTGACCACTGCTTGACCACTATGTGTCCACCATATGTCTGTGGCACGTATATTGTTCACTGGGTCCACTATATGTCTGTGGTGGTAGTATTTATTTGCCACCTGCAGATATCTTCCACACTGTCTGTCACTTTGCACCAGAAGATTATCTGCACTTAATCACTCGAAGATCTCGTCTGTCACTTTCAAATATCTTCCACACTGTTTGTCACTTGGTACTGGAAGATTATTTGCACTAGGTCACTCGAAGAACTTTTAACTCGCTGGTGGTCTATTTATTTCTTGTCGCACTTTTCACGTCTGCTCTCGTTGAGAATGTATACGTGACTCTCCCGTGTTTCATACTTGCTCTTGCCTATATGAACTTTCCTGGTCATTTTATATCCATGGTGGCGGGTTTTCTTATTGTTGTCAACCAGAATATTTCTTCGCGCTCAAGGCTGCGTGATCCATGTTAAGCCAACGAATCAAGGCTGCAACCAGCCTGCTTAGAATCGTTACAATATATATAAATAAAATGCATGTTATAGTAGTGTACATTGATTAACTGCAGCAAAAAAAGAATACAAATATATTTTTGATGTGTAAACATCTTTACTAAATACTAACCTCCCCCTAAGATTTCTGAATCAATGAAATGCTACGGAATTATGTCACGAAAATGACGTAACTTCCACTGTATATTCAACCTTTATTGGTCAGTCGTCTAAATCTTTTTGAAATTTTATTACCTATAGTTTATACTAGGGATGGCGAACCAATGATACGCGTCGGAATATTGTCGGCACGCCATTGATTGAGATACACAATTGAAATAATTAAAAAATATGTTAGATGCTGTCGAATTTGATTATCATTCAAATAACATATATTGTGAGATCGGCACGACAAGTAGACGAAAGTTTCATGGCACACAATGCATTAACGAAATAATTCTTTTCATCTACATTTGGAAAAAATTTTTGTCCACTAAATTTCTTTAGGTGCTTGTTGACACATCTTGGCAACATTAAACACTTTTTGAAAAAAATCGGCACGTATAAATGTGAAAAGATTCGCTATATACGTCTGGTCTATACTGTCGTATCAAATCTAACACCGGGAGCTCAATGTTTTCTTTTTAACCGACTTCAAAAAAAAAGGAAGAGGTTCTCAATTCGATCAGTATTTATATTAAATAATAATAATAATAATTGAACATTCATATAAGTAATATCTTTCGAAAAAAACTATCAACCACAACGGCATGTTTTGAGCTCTCAAAATTTATAACAAAAAATTTGGACGACTCTAAAATTGTAGTAGGTCTGTTTTTTGATTTAAGTGCTGCTTTTGACACTGTAAATCATCAGCATCTATTAAAAAAACTTTGCAGAATGGGCATTCGAGGTCTACCGAATAATTTAATCAAAAACTATTTACAAAACCGTACAATGTATGTAAAAATCAAAAATCTGAAACAAAACAATTAACGGTCGGCGTTCCTCAAGGTAGCAATTTAGCTCCTCTATTATTTATTTGCTTCACAAATGATCTCCCGGATCATATAACTGCCGAAAAAATTATCATGTATGCTGATGATATTACAGTGTTAATAGCAGCATCATCTTACTACGAAGCTGAACAAAAAACACTATGTATAATTGATCAATTTTCAAACTGGTGCTTAAAGAATCAATTAATTGTTAATCTAGATAAATCAAATTATATAGTGTTCAAAATAAAAGACAATGTCAATACATATCAAAATTTTCTGACAGGAGATATAAAGAAATGTAACACTGTGAAATTTCTAGGACTTAATGTAGATTATAAATTGAAATGGGTTGATCATATAAATTTACTCTGTAAAAAATTAAATAAACAGTACTACTTAATAAGATTACAAAAATCATACTTTGATCAAAACAATTTAGTTGTAATATACTACGCCTTCACCTATAGCTCATTAAAATACGGTATTATAAACTGGGGACGATCAACTGAAGTGGAGAGAGTTTTCAGAATCCAAAAGAAAATAATACGGCAAATTTTCAACTTGCAATATAGGCAATCCTGCCGGGGTATATTTAAAGAGCATAAAATACTTACCTTATATGGTATATATATTTTTGAACTTCTAAAACATATGCATTCACTAAATTGCTTTGATCAAAATATAGAGAAATACTATAATACTAGAAAAAATAGCTATATCATTCCGCACAGAACAACATTTTTCGAGAAAGGGGCGATTTATACCGGCTTAAAAATATTTGAGAAACTACCAAACAAAATAAAAACTGAAAAGAATTGTATAAAATTTGGTAATTCATTAAAGGAATTCATAATAAATAGGGAGCCCTATTCTGTACATGAGTTTTTGTAATACTTTTTTTTGTAATATTTTTGTAAGCGTAATTAAGTGTTTTCACTAATTGTTTTTTTGTTTGACGTATTGTATCCCAGATGGGCTCAGCAATAAATAATTATTCTATTCTATTCTATTCTATTCTATTCTATTCTATAACTTTGTATTTTCAAAATTTAGTGCCCTTTTTTATCGACTTTAAAAAAAGGGGGAGGTTCTCAATTCGATCAGTATTCATATTAAATAATAATAATAATAATAATTGAACATTCATATAAGTAATATCTAACTTTGTATTTTCAAAATTTAGTGCCCTTTTTTATCGACTTTAAAAAAAGGGGGAGGTTCTCAATTCGATTAGTATGTATTTTTTTAACTTCCCACTGGAAGTTATTGTAATGGGTCCGAAAATCGAAATCAAAAAGGAAAGAAAATTTTTATGTTTCAAGGTCACTACACTATTTTTACACTACTTTTAGAAAGATGTCTGTGTGTGTGTGTGTGTGTGTGTGTGTGTGTACGTACGTACGTACGTACGTACGTACGTATGTGTACATTTCTTTCAAAGACGAAATCTCGAGAACGAAAAATGGTATCGACTACGTTAGGGTGCCAATCGACGCGTATTAACGTAAATATGATCTGAAAGAAATTTTTTCAAAATCGGTTCAGCCGTTCTTTTTTCTTAACCAAATAACCTCCAAAAAAGTAGATTTTACACAATATCTCGCGAATAAAAAATTATATCGACTTCGTAAGGGTGTCAATCGAGGCGTGTTAACGTCATTTTGATCCGACATAAATTTTATAAAAATCGGTTCAGCCGTTTTTTTTTTTTTTTTTTTTTTTTAAATTATTGATGTTTTAATGATTGAAATGATTACTTTTCTGTGTAATATCTAATTTAATTATTATTATTAAATATTTATCAAACTGGGAAGTTCGTCGTGTGGACCTCAAGGGTCGCACTTTAGTCCTAATAAACGACCCACCTCACGGCTTGTTTTTATTTATGTCCACCAATTACTCAAGAATGGTTGCACCTATTTGAAAAATGTTGACTGACTCCGTTTTGTTCAGGAAGATGTCGGATTGGTCCCATATAATTTTTTCTTAAATTGGTTTAGCAGTTTTTTATTTCTAGTAATAAAAACAATTTTTTGTTTGTTACCTATGTATGTTACCTCAATATATCTTCTGCATATTTTGTGAACTGATTTTGATGATTCTTGTTTTATTTAATAGGGCATACCTTCATGGTGGTCCCACATACATTTTACTTAAATCGGTACAGTATTTTTTTAAGATTATCATAAATGGAGAAAATACAAAAATGGAATATATTTCTGAGTTAGTTTTGTTTTTCATTATATACCTATTCATGTTAAAAAACAGTTATAATTTGACTGCAGTTTGCTCGATGTTTTTGAATAATATTGCGGATTTTGATAAGAAGCTTCTGCTTGGTACACTTGCCCTTTAGAACTTTAATTTGCAGGTTTTTTTTTTTTGATGAATCGCTTGACAAGTTGTATTGAAATGCCAAGATAGCACTCTCTATTCTCTAATGAAAAAATAAAAACAAAAACTGCTATACTTTTTGATTTCCAGACCTAATATTCTTTGTTTCGTAAATCAACGGTATTATATAAAAATATTCTCACAGTTAACTGTCACTTTTGCATTTAAAATTAATTTAAACCCATTATAGTCACATGGCATTTACCTTTAATTCAACCCTCATCGAATTATCGTCATTATTACTAAGGTGAAACAGGTAGTATAAAAACATTTTAACAAAAGATTTTTTTCTTTTGTGAGTTGTATTGCCCAAAGTAAATAAAATTTTGCTAGATTATTCAAACTATAAAAATATTGCAGAGCCCTATTATTATGTAATTCTATTAAATAAACAAACTCTTTTCAAATAAACACTGTAATTTAAAAAACAAACCATCAAAATATAGCAAAAGGCTGTGGTATAAAAGAGGTTTCAACATTGTTCTTTTGATATTTTTTTTTCTAAGAATTAATAATTCGTGTCTCCATATAATAATATTATATTGCCTCTGTGTTGTGTTTCCGCCCGACTGGCACTGTAAAGGAGGATTATGTGTTTACTAGTCTTGAGCCTACGTATGTTTATTATACATCATTCGTTCAGTGACAGAGCATAAACGGCTGGACTGATTTTCATGAAACCAATGTCTAAAGATTATTGAATTACTAGCGGCCCGATCCGGCTTCGCCCGGGTACTATGAATTTATGATTTAATAATACATTACTCACTCGTTTCGTTCGTTCGCTCGAAGTTATGATTTATTAATACATAACTTTTGCCCGGGGCTACACCCGTGTGGAATTTGAAGTTCCGTTGTCAAGTTCAATGTAAAAGAACAGATCACTACTTCAATACGCGTCAGAAGAGAGATCATAAATTCAGTGATAGAGGCTATTGCGTGTAAAAGACAACGCTAGTCAAGAAAACTGACAATCGCGCGTTTCTTATAGCGCATCTCAACCAACGATATTTGTGCGCGAGTATCGGCTATACGAACGCATGTTAACTACCAACGGCGAAGCAAACAAATTGAGTGGTATCATCTGTAATGTAAATAAACAGCCACAGCAGGTATTTGCAACGCAACGAACAACGCTATAAAGTTAGAACGGTACATACGGTGGTGTAAAATACGAAGAGAGACGAACAAATAGGTACAAACAAATAGACGCCGGTTCAGTAATTTCTGAGATAACTCCCGATTTTCACCCGGGCAAAACCGAACCGGGTAATTATTATAACCTAAGTTCATCTCCATTGTAAAAGCTACCCGTGTGCAAAATTTCACAGAGATTGGTTGAGTAGATGAGGCGTGAACAAACAAACAAACTTACTTTTGCATTTATAATATTAGTTAAGATTATTGAAATTATAGCGGCCCGGGTGGTATGAAATTATGATTTAATAGCGGTCACCAATGGGTGACCGCTATTAAATCATAATTAAATTAACAATATACTAAATATATGTGAGCGGAGCAATGGCTCCGCTCACATATATTTAGTATATTGTTAATTTGTTATCCACCCGCGAGAATCTGTCCCCTTGCGTAGCTTTCTATTAGTGAAAGAATTTTTAGAATCGGTTTTGTAGTTCCAGAGATAAGAATTTATGAAATATTAGCTCACCCGCAAGAATCCCTCCACCCCCGCGAGAATCTCTCCCCCTGCGTAGCTTTCTATTAGTGAAAGAATTAAGATTAAGATTAAGAATTTGTGACTTATAGCCCCCCTCCCACCGCGAGAATCAAAATAAAACATAGCCTATATCACTCAGGAATAGTATAGCTTTCTATTAGTGAAAGAGTTTTTAGAATAGGTTCAGTATAGTTCCAGAGATAACTTTTCACTCGGGCGAAGCCGATTTTTTTTTATACAAAAAGTATCCTATGTCCTTCCTCAAGATGCAATCTATCTCCTTGCCAAATTTTATCGAAATTTGTTCAGCGGTTTAGGCGTGAAAAGGTAACAGACAGACAGACAGAGTGACATACAGAGTTACATTCGTATTTATAATATTAGTAAGGATTAAAGAAAATAAACATAGTTAAGTTTAATAAATAAAACACACAAAAAAGTGGCTACAGCTGTCCAACTTTATTTTTAAGTCGGTTGTAGTCTAGCAGTCTAGCAGTGGTGTTGGAATATTGACTCTCGCATGTAGTGGTTTTTCTGTGACAGAATGCTTTAAAGGGAGAAAGTCGATCGTTTGAAAATGTGTCACTGTGTGAGTAATGTCAACTCAGTCCGCCGCGATAGTGGAAAGTTTAGGGTTAGAATCCCTACGGTGACATAGGTTTGAATTAATGAATTTTTCCTGATTACAGCATTGTGTTACGTCATTGTTCTTACAACAGGTGTGTTCATATACGGTTTGCAGTCATTATGCATTCATTTAATTTATTTTTAAGTACTACGTTTCGATCTGTTATAAGAGACCTTTTTCAAGCACTAATGATCTATACACTAGAAATAAAGTTTTTGTGGATTTTATTTATTAAAGCTATCTTTTTCGCTGTCGGTAGAAGCTAATAAGTGAAGCATAGTTAAGTATAATAAAGCAATAAGTTGGAAAATTATTGACAAAGTAAGAGGAGTATGAAAACAAGGAGCAAGATTTAAGAAACCACGTACCGAATAAGAATATTAGCACGACTATTTAAATTTAAACGAAGGTATAGAAAAGCAAACAGAAAAGGCCAACTGGATTAGCAACAAACAAATTCCTTTGCGTCTACAAGAACTACAAATATTCGCCTACTTTGGTAGGTAAATTTGCATAACATTATTAAGCCATGCCTTTCTTTCTCCTGAATTCGCAACCTACATATTCCAGTACACTTTTTACTATATGACTTATACAGAACGTATAGTAAACTAAGACCATTGTCGTCTTCATTTATTGCTGATTATTGCTAAATATTTTAAAGTTATTGTATAAAAAATTGCAAAGAGAAAGAATGATGTTATTATGCATTAGAAGTGTAAAAATTAACAGCGCGGTAAGCGTGCAAAATTTTTTGCTTCTATGCAATTTTTAACTCGTTAGAAAGTGATAAAAACTTAACACTGTTATTGACATTAATATTGATTTACTTTAGGGGCTCCCTAAGTGCAGTTTTGACGGGAAAAAACCCTGGGAGTAGAAAATTAATAAAAATATATTTATATGAATTATTTCATGTCGGTGTTTTTACTGCATATTTCTGTGACAAAGATAATTTCGGAACTGCAAGCAATCGAAAAAATTCAATCTAACAAAAAAAACATTCGTCTTGCACCTGACGGTATTGAGGAGCTCATATATTTAGATGCAGAGAAGCTCAATTGAGCGTGAAAGAAAGTCAAGATAAAAAAATCAATAAAATTTAGCCATTAAAAAACAGTTGGTAGTTATTAAAATTTATTCCAAAAAAATAAGCTTTCAAAGATTTTTTGAAATTATTGAAAGGTACTTTTATGAAGCCTGGTTTTGTGTTATTGATTTTAGCATATATAGACAGGGCCGCGCTGATAGGACACCAAAGGCGCTTTGTTAAAATATTTTTGCCATACCCACTACAAAATAACTACTTTCCATGCATGTATATACCGGACTGTTTTCATAATATAACTAGTGCGGTAAGTAAACTTAAATTTTTTCGCTCTGTTCGCCTGCTATTACGTCATATTCACGGCCTGCTGTAAATATAATGATGGCGATGCAAATGAACTGTCAAAATTTTTTGAAAATACCTTCTGAAAATGAAGTGAAAAGTTGGTATTTTGTAGTAAGTATGGCAAAATATATACCATATAATATGTATATCTTGTCCGTAATGGTTTTATATGACTCGTGTGACTAAAAACTCGCTATCGTTCGTTTTTACATATTTTCACAACTCATCAGTAATAAACCTCATTACGCATCTAGATATACTATCTACTATTCTTGCATGTAGTTAAGTAGCCATGATCAGCTGACTCAAAATTACGAATACATATTATTATGTATAGCTAGGTACGGTTAATAATATTTATTATAGCAACGGCAGAGTTAAAATACGGTGTCCCCTTCTAAAAACAAATGTGTAGTAACCTCCGTATAGATATGCTCTAGAGAGTTAAAAAATGATCAATATTAGTGGTTACAATTTTATCGACATTCGGTAAAAAAGGGTAACACACCTAAAACTACGTGTATGTATTTTGGCATTCATTTCACATAAATGGTCGCTAAAATTGGCTGCATTTCGAGATTAAAATACTATTCTTAGACGTGCATTCGGGGTGACAGGAGGGTGTTGGAGGCTTAGAAGTGGAATTCTAGCTACTGCTGCGGGCTTGTTGACGTACGTATAATATGAATAGCTACCCAATATTGCATGACAGATGTGACTCCGTTCAACCACTGAACTAGATTGTTTGTTGAAGCTGGATAAATGATTTCAAAAACCAAGCGATGCTTAATCAAAGTATAAATTGAAATATAAATTAATTGTGTATGATTAAACCGATGGAGCATGTGTAAGCATCTAATCGATACCTAATTAAAGGTTTTTCAAAGAAAAAAATCTGTAAATCGGTTGACCCTGCAGGCCATCCCTGGAACTTCCCGCTGTTTTCAAGCGCTTTGTGTTCGAAACACTTGATAATATACCCAATCTGAAAATTGCTGATAACAACACTATTTTAATTTTTGAAAAGCTATAACTTTTGAACGCGTTGTTCGATTTTTATCTTTAAAACGGCATTCGACGCAGTTTTTTAAGCTCTAAAAATATTGTAAGACGTAAAAAATCGATTGGTTGAGAAATCTCAAAGTTATTTTGAAAAAACACTTTTTTTGAAATCTGTTGACTACGTAATCTCTCAAACAGATTAACCGATTTTGATCCGCTTAGCGGCATTCGACGCAGTTTTCTGAGCAGAAGAGCTGATTAGATTATGAAATCAATCGGTACAATATTCTAGAAGTTATTTTGAAAAAACATCGTTTTAACAACTTTTTTTTCGGTTTTTTTAAAATTTTTCAAAATCTATTGAACCGAATCGGTTCAAATTTTCAGGAAATCTAAGTTCAGTGGAACCCTTTCGAATGCCGCAAATCGCGATTCGGTCGGTCAAGCCGTTCAAAAGTTATGAGAGGTTTACATACACACACACACACAGAGAGAGAGAGAGAGAGACATACTGACATTATCGTAAAAATAGTCAGAACAGCTTCCTAGGATCACAAAACGTCGAGATCTGATGAAAACTTGATTTTCGAAAGTCGGAGTGAAATTAATAACTTCCCTATTTTTGAGAATTTTCAATTTTCTTATAGCGGGAAGTTAAAAATTGAAATATTTAGAAAAAAATTTCATAGAGACAAAACCCAAAATTACCTACGTAGGTACAAAATAAATCGTATAATTTGTCTAATGTGACATTTTTTTAATCCCCGAAGCAAAAAGAGGGGTGTTATAGGTTTGAAGCCTAATTTGTCTTTGTCTGTCTGTCTGTGGCATCGTAGCTCCAAAACGGGTGAACCGATTTCAATGCGGTATTTTTGTTTGAAAACTGGTGTTGATTAGTTTGTTTGAAAAGTCGAAAAAAAATTAAATTAGCAATTTTAAAAACCCCCGACGCAAAAAAGCAAACCTTTAAAAATTAAGAAATAATACATTTCTATACTATATCTGGCCCAACGCACCGATTATTTCTTCGTTTGGATGAAATATTTAATTCATAAATGTGTTGGGAACCAGTATTAAAATAACAAAAATACCAATGTCTCAGCTATCACCGATGCATTTATAAATTAAATATTTAAACACAACGAAGAAACAGTCGGTGCGTCGGACCAGATAGAATAGAATAGAATAATTTAATTTGTAGTAGAAATTAATGGATTTCTTACTTTTTAAAGGTTTTCTTTTTTGCGTCGGAGGTTTTTTAAATTTTTATAATGGTCATAAGACTTCAAACCATTTGAACATTGGCATCAATATTGATTATATAACTCTACTTACGCAATGTACGATATCTTCCCAATTTCTTGTAGCGTTCAGTTTGATACCGGATACTAGACGCACAGAGGCACGTGTCAGGCCCGACGCGACACTATGGCTGTTGCGTTACCAATATCATTGTGCTACTTCAGACTGTAAGTTTTGAAATTTGCTGAGATGAACTTAAAAGAGAGGAACTACTATTAGTACGCGATATAAATGCAGTCGTAAGAGCAACTATAGTTCGCAATTATATGTCTGAAACAAAGTATAAAAACATCGGAAAGACAAAGCATCGCGGTGGCGTCATAGTTGCATATTACTGGTGGAATAATAGCCTTATCTATCAAATTGAAGATAAAAAGCTAATCTTAAATAATTATAGTCTGGGCTCAGTATTTCACAAAGTATGGATCGACATCCCTGGGGGATCTGAAACAATTCGCAGCTATAAAGAAAAACAATCAATAAAGTTTAATGATTTATTCTCGCCCGTCACATGAAATAACGCGTAAAATATTAACAATTAAATGTGTATTTACCCAATACTACCCCTTAAAATACTTTTTATTGAGGTGATTTTAGATTATAATAGATAATAGAATTTGAGGTAGGAAGGTTGTAAGAGAGTAAATTTGTTTTTATTGCTAGAAGAGAGATCGTGGTTCGAAAAAGTTTTGTAAGTAGTAACTTAACATACTGTTGTCGCGATTAAAACTTCGATAAAGGAAAAATTAAGCACAAGCTGCCTTTAATAGAACATAGGTGATTGTCCTTATATTGTTTTTTAATTACCAATAAAAGACAAAAAAGCTCGAAAATTCAAAAGTGCTTTGACAGTTGATAAGACGGTAAAAAAAATCAATTCAAAATTTTAAATTAAAAACAATACATTGTCATATTTTCAATATTTATTTTACAGTTTTTATTGTCCATTCATACGATACTACTTTTTACAATATTGTATGAAAACTCAGGACAGTCTGGGTGTGTTTAATATAGTTCCTCCATTATTTAAACAGTTTATTGGTTCTTAGCTGTCAAATTAAGTGAACCTGTTAGAATGATGAGTTTATTGGTGTGCATAAATGTGCATAATGTGCGTTCCATGAATGGGCTTCAAAAACAACTCAATGACTGTTCCATGTAACAGTTAGAGTTTCCAAAATGCAATAATTTAGAAAATAATAATTTTCGTGTAGGTAGTATAAGTTTGTTCCATACAGTTTTACCGATTTAATTTAATATTCTTATCTTCTGATGACTTTTGCACTTGTTTGGTCAACATAATATTATGTATATAAAAGTTTTGTCTTATACCAGGGTTCGAAATATGATTAGTGTGCATATAAAAATGTTGTTGGTTCGTTTAGATTAGTTAAACATATATCATAATTAGGGTTCTATATAGACCGCCATTAAATAAACAGAGGCGATCTTTATAAAGATGTTCGTTTAGCTTAATAAATATAACATATTTGCAGGTTATTTTTTAATTAATGTATACGTGATTTTTGAGAATTTAAGCATTATTTTGAAATCTAAATACAAGGCTAAGTTCGGTTTTGCACTCGATTAATCGAGCCGAGCGAACAGTATTTTTGGTCACGTGACAAGCGAGCAAATCGAGCCATCTAAACAACTCCGAATGTAATCTACCAGATTTTTCCAAACGTCAGAATAAAATGGCGCCAGTAAGTTAAATTCTTATATTGCTCCTCATTTTGATTTAATTCAACATTGTTTTAATAATAAATCATGATTCACAATTTTTTTCTTTTTATTCCTTTATTTTAAAATTAATAGTACTATCGGTTGTTGATTTTTTCGACCCATAGATATAATAAATATTTTATTTTATCATTCTGTGTGATATAGACTTATTGGTTATTACTATTCTTTGAATAAATATTATTCGTGTATTTTTACTTATTGAAAAATTACCTCATATAAACAAACTTCGAAATTTATCCATTCTCACAACAAGTGTTTCCGCTCATTTTTAAAATGAATGCTCTGAAGATGGTTAAATCTGCTTGCTCGCTCGCTTTCCTCGGAGCTCATAGAGCGTGTTCGATCTCCTCCAGACTTTAAATCCGAACGCAGGATAGAGATCTTTCAGAGCATATAAATGTTAAATTCGAACGCATTAGAGCTTTCAGATCTATCTGAGCTCAAAACTTACCCCTAGTCGCTAATATAATTTTCTATAAAGAAACTTTTTTCGCTGTATATTTTTTTGCAAACTGAAATGTTCTAGTTTCAAGCATCCTAAAAGGAAGATATTTTTTTGGATAGCCTACTATTAAGCCAACTATTAAGGTGGTCCATTAAGTTGTATACATTTACTGCGTATAGAGCAAGGTCACCAATAAAACATTTTTTTATCTTAATATATCGTCACTCATCTCACATAAAGATGTAACTGACAAAAATTGAAAAAGTGAGATACGCCACCAAACAATAGACTATTTTATTGTTCACTTGGTAGCTCTATTTGAAATCACCAAAGAATGGAAAATTAAAAAGAAAGTTTATGCAAAGATATTTTTAGAAATGCAACATTGGAAAAATAGGTACAGTTAGGTCAATTTTACTAGAAAAGAATGTCTTTTTCAAGTAGATTAATGAAACTTACTTTGCATCAAATTGTTAGAAAATGCAAATTGAAAAAACAACTAAAATTTGGAAAACCTCTGAATAAAGACATTTTAATATTGTTTCAAACAACAGTGCGTTGACTAAAATTTCATATCTATCATCCTTAATAAAGAGAAAAAATGTCATTCAGATTATGCATTCAATAGCGGTTAAGTTACCCCCTGCACTCTGCACTCTGCACCTCAAATCCTTTCCCCTCGCCTACCAAACGGTTCCCGTTTTCCCGACGCTATTTTTAAAGCTAAAGGTTCGGGTAAACGCCAAACGAAGGACCAAGAATCACAGTACAGATCTTACAAACAAATTTTTTGAAAAAAAGCTTTGGCTACGTGTGAAAGATTACGTGATTTATAATTTTTTTTAAAAGTTGTAAGTTTTTCCAGGAATTTTTTTTTCTATTTTTCGCCTGTAGGATCTGTAGTGTGATTCTCATTTCTCGGTCCTTCATTTTTGTGTTTACCCGAGCTCTTTAGCTTTAAAAATGGCGTCGGGACAACGGGAACCGTTTTATAGGAGAGGAGAAAGGATTTGAGATGAAAAGTGCAGGGGGTAGCTTCCGCTATCGAATACTCTTAAAAAAAGTTGGAAAATTAATACTCAAACCTAATTATATAATTTAATACCAGTCGATATCGGATATTGTTCGGAGTAGCAAATGATCGATACACCCCATTTTTCTCCAACATATATAGTATACCTACGCGATACGCCATCGCGACATTTTTCGAGATCTTTACCGATTCGCATATTACGCATACGAGAAAAACTTTTTATAAAGAAAATTTAACCGCCTTCAAAAAAGCCACTAGAAAAAAACAAAAATATAAAAAGTTTTAGTAACTAAATTGACGCCGATCTCAACATTTTATTATTTTTCTCTTTTTGGTAGCTTTAGCTTTTTTTGAAGGCGGCGCGGCGGTTCAGTTTTTTTTATAAAACGTTTTGTTTTCACTTTTTAGTTGATTATGTATTACATACCTATTTTTGTATTCCGCTATCTTCCTGAAGACAATTCGGAGTCAAAATCATTCAAATCTGTCAGCCCCTCGAGAAGTTTACACTGAACAAACATAAATATACGCGGCGAATTGATAACCTCCTTTTTTGAAGTCGGTTAAAAACCTAAAACAATTAATAACATTATTATTTTTCTCGTGGAGGGTTGTTTTGTCAGTTATTTTTGTAGCAGTATCTATCTATACCGTTAGTGCAAAAATAAAAAAAAACCACTACAAAACTTATAGTACGAGTAGTGGAGTTTCCTTTGCGATTCAAGTCAAGGCAAGTCGAGTAATATAGGGACTCGGGGAGCAAACTTTACACACTGAGAACATTTTTAAACATTTTTCAATATCTAGGCTTTTCTATTCCCGACTCAGGTCTGTTCAGACTTCAGTTCAATTAATCTACTGTTTTTATACTTGCCGAACAAGCCAACGAAACGTTGCTCATTTGTTTACTATTCAACTCAACGATCGAGTACTTTTATTACTCGAACTGTATTTCATTTTTCGAGTTCTCACACATCCTTGGCAAATTTTTAAATATTAGTCGGCCCGTCCCGGCTACGCCCGGGTGGTATGAAATTATGATTTAATAGCGGTTTTTAAGACCTACAATTTTTTCCTACATTGTTTTGATGTATCTCTAAAGTTTGGCCAGCGTTAGCCATGTATAAAGCGTACGAAAACAGTTTTTTTTGACAAAACACCGTCATAGTTCAGTCATTTTGTAAAAAATATTTACAAATTATATACACAAACCTTCCTCGTTTATCGCTCTTTCAATTAGTGAAAACCGTTTTAAAATTCGTTGCGTGGTTTAGAAGAAGTGAGCGGAGAAACAGACAGAGGCAGACAGCGACTTTGTTTTATAGGTACTATGTAGAGATGTATCTTTTAAAAACATTATTATCTAATCAAATAGTCTTCAGACTCAGTCAATTTTAAAAGTGAAAAAAGTTGAACCAATAGACAATGAAGTAGTTCAGTTCCAAAACCTCATTGTAAATTGTAAGTAATAAATTGAATCCACTCGATTTTAATGGATACAAGATTGATGTCGATTTTATCGCTGTAACAGGTGCAGTTAGAATATTTTATATGTATATTATCATTATTATTATGCTATCTATAATACCATGCACTACATAATAGGTACCTGTTTAGATAATGCATATTACAATAGCATTATGTAACACATAACACTATACAGAGTGTTCCATTTGAATGTATATCTACATTGATACGATTTTACATACAGTGTGTGAACGGTTTTACCGAATATAAAGAAAATAACGTTGAGAACATTTGCAATTTTGTAGTAGGCTATGAGCCATAAGGTCCAATGTAAATATGCAGTGGGTTGCATAGAAAAATAGTACCTACAGTGAATTTTTTAAACAATTTTCCATAGCCACGGTTGACTATTTTAAGAGTAACTCGGAACCTGCTAAATAAAAAAAGCAAAGCATCTACTACATATTTATATTTGATCTTATAGTCCTAAGCCTACTATAAAGTTGTAAATGTTCTCAATGTTATTTGCCCTATATGTTTGGTAAAACCGTTTACTCCCTACATAAATTGTTTACATTATAATTATGTAACAAGAGTGCTTTGGATTTAAAATTAATGCTTTTTGTATCGTAAAGGAATTCATTTACTACGTAATGAATTAACTTGTATTTGTGGAAGTGATATATTCTTATTTGCCAAAGCCTAATTGTGACCAAACTTTCTTCTTACGTGAAAACAATGTTAAACATTTACATGTAAATCGTATGTATACCTACAATATACATCCAAAAGGGACACAGTCACACAGTGTAATTGTATGCAGTCTGTTCAGGTGAAACCGCTACCTTGATCATTAATTTCTTAAATTTATTGTTCCATCATTTCTAGATACGATAGAGATTCAAATCCGATCGAAAGGTGCATGGATAATCAAAAGTGCCAGATAATTAATAGGTACTAAAATGTCGAATGGCGGATGAAGGAAACGCAAAATGGAATCTTCAAATAAAAAAAAGAGTGTGTGTGTACTTATGTACGCACGTCAGAAGTTATACTTCTTTGGCGTAACAAAACAAAAATAAGTCCAAAAATTTTATCCCGCGTGAGTAGGTACTAAACGTTTGTAAAAAAGACGATAAAATAATAAAATAAAGATATTAAATAAATTAATTTAATTTAATAAATTATTAATTTATTAAATATATTTATTTATTATATTTATATCTAATTATTTATTAAAAAAAAGCATGTTTGTGTTGAGATTCGAACCCGAGACCTATTGCGTATGACGCAGCAGTGCTATTCATTACACCATGTATAATAGGGTATTATAATCATGAAAAATAATAATGTTAACAGTACAGGGGTTGGAGTACGAATTCATATTTAACGAAAGTGGCATAAACGAGCGTTTGTATAGCAATAGCTTTTATTAATGTTATTCAAAACTGAAAACGCTCTTGTCACATTGTGACTGATGTGAACTTCCGACTAACTTCATGGTGTTAAATTTTCGTGACGTGATGCGCGCGCATCGTAAAAATTCACTCACATCATTTTTCCATAACGCGCCAAAAGAAGTATAGCTTTAAAAATTGTTTGAAAAATTTCGTATTTTGTTAATTTGTAATAAATGTAGGGTTAACTGTGTAATTTTTTGTACTTCTCAAATATGCAATCAAATGAAACTAAATAGACAGTTATAATGTAGTCCTACAATTGGGTTTTTGGACGAATTTTTTTTTTTCTTAAATGGAAAGACCACATACAAGTTTTATAGCAAAACTGTTTTTATTTAATTTTTTTGCCTACTAATTAAAAAGTTATATTTAAATAAAAATTAATTTTTAAACTCAGTTCCGATGACACGCCGAAAGAATCCGAACGCGTGTGACGTCACTATGTTATCTATGGTCTTTGTATCCATGGTTAAAGATTTATTATTTTTGATAGTATGTATAATACACAATATACACAAATACCAACAAATGCACACACATTTTAACATAACGGCGTCACAAACATTCCTGGCGCGTTTTGAAGTCACGTGACATTTTTTAAATTTTTATACATTTTAATTAATTTTTAGTAATTTATCTATGACTTTAAAAAAAATTTCCCTTCGTTTTTCAATATTATTTAGATTAAATTTTTAGCAAAAATTAAAAAATTAATAATTTTTTTTAAATTTAAATACCTAATTATTGAAATTTTATTGATATCTAAATGGCTTGCGGATTTGTGTCAAAATAGCAATTGCTAGTATATTATATTTAAATATCATAATGAATGTACTAAGTAGTTTTCCGCCCCGGATTCGCGCGGGTATATTTTGATTTCGCAACGGATAAATCAAGAGCAACAAATTTGTAATAATATCACTTTACTGTATCTCTTATAGTTTATAGCTAGTGTATATCAATTTAATTCAGGGGGCAGTATAGCCTAGTGGTTAGCATGCTTGGCGCCGCAACCTCTAGACTGGACTGCCGTGGGTTCGAATCCCACCTGCGCTCATGGATGTTTTGTGATGTTATTTAGTTTTAAGCTAGCTGTTATTTAGTGTAGTTGAAAGACGCTAATGACCTTAGATGTCGACGCGTCTATAATCTACAATAAATAAATAAATCAATTTAATTCAGAAATCGCGTGCGGGATCTCCGACTTGAATTACTTTTTCGCTGAGTGCTCATCCCCATTTTGTCTTAGTGTAATAATATATAAGCGTATGTTACTCGGAAAGAAGTAAGCTTTTAAACATTAAAATATTTTTTCAAATCAGTTCAGTAGTGTCTGAGATTACACGCGACAATCAAACAAACACACAAACTTTTCCTCTTTATGATATTAGTATAGATTTCACATTCAAAATTGGTATGAAAATGATTCATGTATACAGTATATTTTGTATGTTTTAAAGGAAACTATTAAATTAAGCATTCAAAATTACTTCAAAGCAATATAAGTTTCATATTTTAATGGACTTCTATTTTTTACCGTTTAAGCTGTTACAAGCAGGTTCAATTATCGAACGCCTGATTGTGTAAATGTTCATGAGAAATGCTGTAATGTTAAGTGATGTTATTTTTCAATAATCTTATTGATTACGCTCATTTATAATTTGAATGGAGCCTTTTTTAGATATCCGCCGGTGTATTTATTTTTAGTCACGTAAATGGTTTTAACACGACTCACAAAATATATTTATGATATGAATAATGATTCTTTCTAAATAAACAGGTGTATTTTATACACATTAAATCATAAAATGTAGCGGCTTCCTTTCTATTTTATACTGTGGGTATAGTAGGTACTGATCTAGAAATATAAGTAAATCGCAATCTGAAAAATCGATACCTAGGGTTCTAACACGAAAGGTTAAAATAATATAAGTAATTTCATAGGAAAGATGGACAATTATTCGTATGTAAAACTTTTTTATTTATCGCCAACGTTTCGTCAACATTGCTGACTTCCTCAGGGCTCAAAATTGGACGTTTTACATATTAGTCAATGTCAAAAATATTAAATTGAAAACATACGGTTGGCATAGTTGTTTCAACCACTTCCACATAACTATGAACGATGACAGTATTTTTTTATACAAATCAAACAACTGATTGTAAAATTAATTATTAATTTAAAAATAGTTTATACTGAAAATGTCAAAACATTTTTGAGAAAGTCAAATTTTCTCAAAATCTGTCAACTTGTATTTAATGGAACCTAATATAAAATTTCTATTTTGTGATCAAAACTAAATTATAGGTATACTTAATATGGAATTATTACATTCGAAAAACAACATGCAGTTTATAGTTTTCTTAAAAAAATTATGTTTCTGATTTTTGGGATATTTAATATATACCTATATCCGATCACTTCTTGTGGACAGTAATGCCCAGACGATTATCAAAAAAATGTTCGGGCACGTATCAACACTATAAGGTTAAAAAAACTCGGGTCGCAGTTCCAAGCCTCGACGACAATATAGTGTATTTGCTCATACGTGCGTTGTAGTTTTATTCTGTACGGTTACGGTTATTTTTGAACAAAATAAATAATTTACCCCTTAATACATCCCTTAAAATAATTACATTTCAATATTCGACAGTAAGTTATTCGCTATCTCAAACTAGTGTCTTTATAAAATTCGTAAGTTCGAGCCTGTCATTTCATTAGAATTTTAGCAGCAAATTTTAATCTTTACTAGAGGGTTAAATTTCAATTTTGAAACAATTCCAAGAATTTGTTCATTATTTTTGGGCCTAAAAACACTTTTCAATCTCTAAAAACAACCGTTAATAGTGTCCCGATTGGGTCCATTTCAAATAAATATACATTTCCGAAAATGGTTCCAAATTGTTCAGAAGGCTAGATGAAATGAAACGTTGAGAAATTTTAATCCCGCCTCTAGGTCTTTCCGTCCGGCCGACGTCAATGGTGTACCTATGTGCCATAATGGTCAATACACTTAAATTGTAAATATGAATAATATTTGGTTCAAATAAACCTGAAAATAGGCAATTTTTGATTAAAAGTTTTCAAAATACATAAGTTTATAATTCAAATTGTTCGAAATAGTGAAAACCCTTTTATATTGTACCATATAGGTACTCTTTTATGAAAGCTTTTTGTGTAAGGAAGTAATTTGTAAACTGAATCACAACGAAAATGTTCAATATTTTAATATTAATAAACGAAATTAATTTTAAGAATAATTTTTATCACTATTTGTGTGATACTTGAAACATTTATGTAATTTCAAAGCGTCGCAGTTCTGCTCCAAATATATAATATCTATTATGATAATATAAATCAATATTGCAAATACATTGAGTGTTACAATATTTGTGCTGTTTAGAGTAAAATTGACAAAAGGTTATAATATAATACAGGGTCCACCTATTTTAAGGTAATTGTCGCCTGCACAAAGCGACACTGGGCCGTCTGTCCGATACAATTACTAACACGCAGATGGGCACTTAATGGCCAGTGGTTTCAAAACATTTATTGAAAGCAGTTTATCTCAAAATAAATATTAAGATTACTGTACCTATTTATTTATCTATTTAAGGCCACCAACATTCTAGATTATCGGGGCCTACTGTCAATTCACATTTTGAGTCATTATTTTTAATAATAAACTAACAATCTGATGGTATAATTTTCCGATTTGAATGTAGTAACTGAAGGATTATATTATTAGACGAGCAATGAAACTGTTTTAAACAATCTATGATGTTGATTCTGTTCAAACCCAAAAAGTCTCTTGTGCGTAACGTATACAAAAACATACTTACTTAGATACATCATTAATTAAAGATAGATATTGTATTATTTACAAGATACTCTATTAACCCAATTCAGTCGGTTTGCTGGTTAACAACCAGTTGTTGCGTTGCTTTTAAGTACTTTTTAACCAAAACACGCGAGAGTAGAGACGAAATAAAGGCTGTGTGTGACCGGCAGTACTATTTTTTTTCAGTAAAGGAGAAACTGGCATCTACATAAAAAAAAATAAGTTCGAGTTGTTGTTTGTGACATCAGCTGCAAAAGGTAATTGATGAATCGAAAATCTATTTTTTCAATAATAGATTATACTTTTTACGGCCATCTAAAACGATCCTGTTTTGGCAACAACTTTATCTTAACTCGATCGTAGCGGAATAAAAATTAGTCTATACTTTAAGTTTGGGTACTTACCCGTAGATAGTTACCGGTTGCTCTAAATCGACTCAGCTGTTCTGGAGTGATTTTTGGAGACACGCTTTTCAATCTAGGCGTCTTACAAAATACTTATAAAACCTTAGAAAACGGAAATACAGATGTTCTATTACAATTTTATTTATTTTGAATGTTTGAAAAGCACAGGAGTGTGTTAAAGTAGCCAGTATAATAATATAGAATGTGACAATTGGTCCCATAGAGCCAATGACTAGAATTCGGCCACTTTGAAAATTAAATAGGCATATCATTGATTTATGAGGTCAAATCGGGCAAGACAAATACGTTTTTGGATTGTTGTATCATGGCCTATTAAATTATTTGTTCTAACTCAACTAGTAAACATAATGAAATTTTATTTTTAAATCTATTGAAGGAAGCACGTTTGATTTTTTATAATTTTATATAACAATTTTGATATCACAAACATTAATTTCAATAATTAGAAAAAACTTATTAAAACTGATCGAAACTATAATTTAAAATATTTCATTTTGGTAATCTTGAAAATTAACTTGGGTTATTTTATTTATAATATAAAACAACATGTAATTTTTCACTTGAAATTGATTCAAAACAGACACAGAACACAAAAAGCAAGAAACATCGTTTTCAAAAAAAAGACAATAAAGAAGGTAGGTATACAGGATTTTGTGTTTTAATTTCGTTTCCCGAAAACATCTTAGAACAGTAATTTACAAAATGTTTTAAAAATATCCATTTAAATTAAATGAATAAAATTATTATGAAAACAATTATAGGAATGACGAATATACAATTTTTTTAACTGTCGATACCGACTAATAAACGTTACTATTGCTTGTTTTCTAGATGCTTTTTTAATAATGAGAACCAAATAACCATGAAACGGTATTAAATTGTATCAGCACATTCGTTCATAAATCAGGCTTAAAAATTAATTAAATTTCAATTACCGACATAAATGGATTGAGAGATTAATTTTTGTTGCGAACAGTAAAATGGAACAATTAATATAATATGCATTCCTTCTGCAGTCCTCTAAGCCTTATAAAAAAATGAAATAATAAAACAGAGCAAACAAAGTTATTTAAAGAGTAAATCCGACATGATAAACGATGTCGACCGTGATTGGACAGAAGTATTTTAATATGAATTGATGGTTTTACAATTGTCTTTCAGATATTACGACAGCTGCTGGGCTGCATTAATGCCCTTCGTTTATAGTTGAGGTCTGTGTCTGGGTATTCATACCATTGCTGTCGCTGTTGTGTTTTGTTTTGTTCAAAACAGATGAATGCAGCGACGAATGCATCATGCGCCGATTTCAATGAAATACATAATAATAAATGTAATATCAAACAAAAACTATTACAAGGGGAAATGTTAAGAAGAACAACACTTCACAAAATGGTGAATTTTTCCAATTATATACCTATTGGATAATTTATGTGACAGTGATTTTATTTTTTTCAGATTACAAAACGTCACCAGAAATTATAATTACAGACCGCATATTGATGTTTGATGCCCTTAAACCTTTATTTAATTTATATATTTTAATCGTCTGTGATCTCTGAGCCAAATTTTGTTTGACATGCGCGATTGTATCAACAGTTTAACAAAATAGTAACCAATGAAATGTAAGTCCCGTTTTTCATTCTCCTATATGCACAGTTTTCCCAATATTTTCAATAATTGTGATCATTACCTTGTAATATTAACTTGCATCATTGATAATCCTTGATCATAATACTTAAGTTTCGATATAACTACCTACATTGAATAAAATACCTACAACGTGTGTAAGATTTGAAATATTTTTATGTAATCAAAATAATAGAATTTAATATTAAACATACTTATTTATTATTAATATATTTTGTCTGTGTATGGCAGTAAAGATTTTTTGTTATACTTATATCTTATAAGTTGTATTTTCTTTTTAAGTATCTCATATTATACGAAAATCGGGGAACCCACACACATTTACCAAAATGCACTACAGCATTGATCTAACCCACCTATAATGCATCAAAATAAAATGTGCACTGGTAGAAGTACATATTATACAGGCTGATTAATTAAAAAATGTTTTAAACCAAATTTATAACACATTTTATGTTTCAAAAATTTATGAATAATAACAAAAAAGTAGGTACCTATAAAAATATGACTGCAGAAGCGAATTTGAGGATACATTTAACTTCAAATGCCCATTTTAAACAACAATTGGACTATTCAACGTCCTTTTTAATGTCAATATATATAGGTAATATAGTTAAATGTGTTTACGATTAACGTATCACAATTAATTAAATAATACAAATAAATGTTTAAGCATTTTAGTGTTAGAAACATCCATCAAATGGCGTAACTTTACAATGCGATAAAAGAAAAAAATCATTTTACACCTGTGTCACCGTCGGGACTCTAACCCGAAACTTTCACTATAGCGGCGACGGACATACATTAAACAATCAATTGTTTTCAATATATAGCAAATTGTAACTGATATTTCACAATATCATGCATCAGTTACAATTTGGTATTGGAAACAATAGAGTAAATGATAAGTCAGCCGCCGCGATAGTGGAAGATTCGGGTTTGAGTCCCAATGGTGACACAGGTGTCAAATGATTTTTTTCTAATATCGTATTGTAATCTTACGCTATTCGATGGGTGTTTCTAACACTATAAAATGCTAACTTAAGCATTTATCTGTATGTGTCAATATACAGGGTGAATTCGACCACCCGTATCAGTCGTTTTTTTCAAAAACGGTTAGTCGTAGAGAGTTGTGTCAAAAATTTGTATTATAAAAGCCCTAATAAAGAATCGAATGGTGATAATTTTTTTCTCGGGAAGGTCGGCTTCCCTATTAGTTTGATTCAGAATGTCCAGAACTCCGGAATAATAAATGTAACGATAGGTCGAAAGTGGTATTGTTGAAAAAATCTTTAAAAAATTAGCAAGTTTTGTACGGATTTTTTTTTATTACTGCCACCCCTGTTAAGTAATATTTGTTTGAAATTACTAAATTAAAATGTCATAATAACGAACTTTTTAAAAGTCCGCATTTAAAATCTAGATACCTATCTATCGATCATTAAACACTGAAGAAGTACACTCACAGTATAACCAGAAGAGCTCAGTAATATGTATTAAAGAGTAAATGGAAGATAGTTTGAACACTTGTGACAATGTCTAAGGCTGCCAGATTTTTAATGCCGACTTCGATCGTTATTATGAAATTTTGATTTAATTATTTCAAACGATTGTTACTTAACAGGGGTGGCAGTAATTAAATAATTTTTCCTACAAAAATTGCCTATTTTTTAAAGAGCTTTTCAACAGCACCACTTTCAACCTATCGTGCTTTCTAAAATTCCGGAGTTTTGAACATATAATAATTTATATTTATACTTATAGAAATTTACAGGGGTGGCAGTAATAAAAAAAATGTTCCTACAAAACTTGCTTATTTTTTAAAGATCTTTTCAACAATACCACTTTCGACCTATCGTTACATTTATAATTCCGGAGTTCTGGACATTCTGGAGCAAACTAATAGGGAAGCCGACCTTCCCGGAAAAAAAATTATCACCATTCGATGCTTTATTAGGGCTTTTGTAATACAAATTTTTGACACAACTCTCTACGACTAACCGTTTTCGAAAAAAACGACTGATACGGGTGGTCGAACTCACCCGTATAATCTTATTATAAGAAAAAAAATCATATTTATTATCGTGTAGTACCTATATAAAAGAATTTTTTAGTTTATCAAACTTGTAATAAAAACGCTACCTGTTCTAACTTGCTAACGAAGCTGTAAAACTATTATATATGCGACAGTTACGTATTCTAAGAATTCTGCAGCAACGAACAGCTAATTTTCTCTCTTCCTCACAGCATTGCATATTCTTCTCTGTAGTCTGTATGTTTATTATTATTTTTCTTTTTTGTGT
Organism: Mongoloraphidia duomilia; assembly: GCA_039654895.1. Lineage (NCBI taxonomy): Eukaryota > Metazoa > Arthropoda > Insecta > Raphidioptera > Raphidiidae > Mongoloraphidia > Mongoloraphidia duomilia. Next base: position 24,890,841 of record CM077518.1, read on the forward strand.
GTCTAGTGTACAAAAAAAATCTGTAACATTTTCTTGAGCTCGTATATTTGCTAAAAATGTAGAAAAATAGTTTAATTTAAAACATGCTATTATAATAATGAAGTAATTTAATAATTAAATAATATTTTTATGTTGAGTTTATTAGCACTTTCACGGACAAACCGGTTCAAACCATCATGACAAAAGTTCAATTTTTGACACGGCGGCTGAAGCCGTCGTATATTACGGATTAGGTAAATAAAATCAAATATTGTTTTAATTTATCTAGTATCTCCAAAAATAGTTTAGACATTTAACTGTATTAATAGTCCACCTCAGACGTTTACTAACAACATATTATTAAAGCCATTAGTTCTACAATCGACAGCAATACGCAAATCACCCCGTATAATAATAATATACCTATACATATTACACAATCTGTCGTAAAAACCACAAAGATATCGGCGTATTATTTCCATAAATTTGAACAATTTGTCAATGCTCTATTCAGTATTGTTCTGGTACAAGGAAAAGTGGAACCAATGGAGAGTAAAGTACAACAATAGGTTTGCCTACAGTTCAGTGACGTGCTTTATGTATGTGTATAACTTATTGTATTAATTCTGAGGCGATATGCTACGTTCACTTAAAACAGCCTCCTACATTATTATTATTTTTAATTCAGGCAGATAAAAATGAGTTTTGTATATTATTATGCTTCGTAATATTTGATTTACCTATATAAAGAATATTCGTTACCGTAAGTTACCTCCTGCACTCGTCATCTCAAATCCTTCACCCTCGCCTAAAAATTATTATGGCTCTCCCAACGCTATTTTTTTAAAGCTAAAGGGTTCGAATAAAAGCCAAAGAATCAAGAAAAATCCAGGAAAAACAACTTTTTAAAAATTACGCAATCTTTCACACGTAGGTAATCAAAACTTTTTTTCAAAAAATTCGCCTGAGGGATCTGTAGTGTGATTCTTAGTCCTTCATTTGGCGTTTACCCGAACCCTTTAGCTTCAAAAATAGTCAGGAGAACCATAACCGTTTTTAGGCGAGGGGAAAAGTTTTGAAATGAAGAGTGCAGGGGGTAACTTCCGGTATCGAATATTCTTAAGAAAAATGTACGCATTGTTACTATGATCCGAATTACAGGTATAAAATAAAAACGATGATCTCAATTATAACATCTTCACTTATGAAGGTTTAGGATCGTAAAGGTGCATTTTCATGTGACGCTTGACGCTAGTTTTTAGCGTCAAATGCGGTCACGTGATGAGCGCCATCTCGAAAAAATGTAGCGTCAAATTTTAGCGTTAGCAAGGTAAGAAAAGACAAGTCTGGTGAATACGATTATCAAAAGTGTCAAAAATTTTAATTTTAGCGCCCGATCAGCAAACTATTCGGGATGAATTTTGTGATTATTTTAGTGCAGAGGGGCAATATAATCAAACTTAAAAGGAACTAAACATTAATTTAAAAAAATATATATTCAACAGATCCTATATGGAAATGTAAACAAATTGTATCCAAAACATAAATTGTAAATATTTTTTGATTTAATGAAGAAATATCAGGTTTTGCAGATATCTTATTATTATTAACAAACGATTAAGATTTAAGTAACAGTTCTTTATGAAGACTTTGACAGGTCAATTGGTTCTCATTGTCAAAAGCGTTTTTTTTTAAATTAAACATCGAATACATTTGGCTTAAATGGCGTTATTTTTAACAGATAAAATTAGGGGAATAATATGAAAATTGGATTTCAAAGTCAAAATTTGATTTTTTCGATATAATTCTCCAAAATCCGTTTTATTATTGAAACAAAATATATTAATATATTCATACTGTGCTTACCAAGCGTAAAAGCTAAATAATGTTCTTTGACGCTACATTTTTTCGAGATGGTGTTCATGTTGAAATTCTATCACGTGGCCGCATTTGACGCTATAGAAACCAGCGTCAAGCGTCACACGAAAATGCACCTTACGGTGTTTAAATTCCATGTGCTGTTATTAAAATATAGCTTTATGATTAACTATATTGATAAAAATATTGTAAATAAAATACGTAATTTATAGACAGTTTTTCTTCCTTCAACTTTTCGGTCCTACTTTATCTATATATAAAGTAGGACCGAAAAGTTGAAGGAAGAAAAACTGTCTATAAATTACGTATTTTATTTACAATATTTTTATCAGTACATAACGTACCTAGTACCTATGTGTACTAGGTGCGTTATGTATTTTTAAAAACTAATTAACAACTAGATCGTTCAATTGACACTTAATTAGTTTCCTGATGATGCTAACATTGTTAACAAAACATGAGTGGAGATTCTGTTTTCAATATGCATCAAATATTTATTTAGTTTTAATAACATTATCTACTACAAATTACTATTGGTATCGTCCATGATGGATTAAGTATAAAATAGTGGGAACTTGGACAAATAAAATTATCAGACGCTAAATTTTTTAATAACTGCACGTTTTGCAAACGTTTGGTCTAACTACTAATTACAGTTTGCCTGAAGAAGCGAACAAACGTTCGCGAAACCTCGCAGTTATTAAAAAATTTAGCGTCTGATAATTTTATTTGTCCAAGTTCCCACTATTTTATACATCATATTATCTACTACATTTATATTTACTTTCCCATACACGAAGTATGCAGAAGTTTTGTGTTTGTGCAAAAATTCGATTTTGATTTTTTTCTAAATGTGGGAGATGTGGCTCCTTAAAAACTGGTGTCAAAAGAGATTAGAAAAAATTGGAAAATATTTTTTTTCTCGGAAAAGGTTCTAACGATTTTGATTAGTGCAGGCTTACTCACTATTCAGTGTCGACTTGAGGGGGGGGGGGCAACCCGGGTAGTCGCCTCGGGCTCCAAGACTTTATGGGGGCACCTTGACCCACGTTTCGCGGGCAAAATGCTAGTTAATTATAAGAAATAAAGGGTTCTGAAGAATATCTCGACCGGGGGGCGCAAGTATGGCTAAAGTCAGGGCTGGGCTTACTCCTATAATATGGGAATGTTAGTTCGAGTTGTATAGAACCGTTCTCAAACTAACTTCCCCATATTATAGGCGTAAACCTTACTAGGACGGTTCGTTTATTTGATGAGTTTCGGTACATAGTACGAAATAAAATTTCGTCAGAACCTGATAGAATATAAAGAAGTAATCCATTGGCACCTTTATATAATATGTTACGGATGAGAATTTTCTATACATTTCTATAGAGCAAAACCCACGTCAGCAATCAGTCAGTCCAATGAGTCAAACCGAATGCAAGCAGTTAGCATGGCGTCGGTCGTGAAGAACACTGCAGAGTGCAGTCTAGTATGTTTAGTGTTTGGATGAGTGACAGCTTTACAAGTCACTTAGTCAAAAGCCGTCAAGGGAGTTGTTGCTAATTCGACAGCCGGACATGTTATGTGAGAAACTGTGAAGTAAAAAGTAACGATTTCAACAGTGACGTACGCAAGTTTCCATAAGGAGTGGTCCTTATTTTTGTGTCTCTATTCGTTTTTTTTAATGTTTGAATTAACTATTAACTATAGCAACTATACGATACGCAAAATAGTTATTTTTTAATCGATTTCATTGATTTAATACTAATAATTTCTATATTTTTTCGTTGTTTTTCTTTTCTTTTATTAACTTATTAACTATTAAAGAACAGTTTCTTGTAAATTACTGAAACAAGTTTCCATACCTAGTTGTTTTGTTCTGTTTTTATTTGTTGTTTTATTATTTTTAAGTTTATTGTTAAGTTTATACTACATTTTGATCTTTACCTGTTGCTATTATAATTATTGTTATTTTATGAATTATATTAAATATTTTGATGGGGCAAATATTTTGCCCCATCAAATATTTTGATGGGGCAGAGTAGAAATCAGCTTTGGCACTCTGTTCCCAAATAAAGAATTTATTATTATTATTATTCCTTATTTCCTTTATTCTTAATGTCCGATCAACAAAATATAGTTTTGGTACTCCCAGTTCCCACCATAGCACTGGCTTGCCAAGTTGAATGGAAAAATTCTAAACATATTATATTTGTAAGTAAAAAAATGTCCTGTTAAAAGGAATAAAATAAATAAAATGACTGGTGTTACTCTTTAAAAAAAAATGTTCTAAATCATTGTTATGAAATAATTTTCTTGAAATATGGTATAGAAGCAAAAAAAGTATTTTTTCTGATTTTTACATTCATCGCTTTCTCCTGTCCACCATAATTCAACAAAAATTAATCATTCTTTTCGCAACTCTTCCTTTGATCACTTATTTAGCAACCGTTCTTTAAAAACTTACTTTTTATCGGCCGGTTAAGAAGATTCTGTTTTCATGAACTGTTATAACTGAACGGCATAACTAAGAACTGTTATTTGAGAATTGTTTCACTTCCGGTAACAGTTCTAAAATAATGTTCACTCTTATTTCATTCCAATATCAGTGCGAGCCCTCACTTGAAAGCTCCTTTCAATCTATATACACTCTAAGGCTTTAGAACACTTTAAAAAATGTAAATTTTTGTACATACTGAAGCCTTGGCCAATATTTTAGAGTTTAGACGATAAATTACTATTTGCGTTCTCATAAATACTACCCTAACTTTACATTAAACAATTCTAAAAAAATTGCCTAGCAGAATTGCAAAAGAGAAGTGTTTTATGGGTTTTATAATTTATTTTGCAATTTAGTTTTAATATAGTACATACTACTCGTACTTATTATTTAACGTAAGTCACTGTATTAACAAATCAGACAATAACGTAAGTATGCGTTCCTCCCACGTCATCTTAGAAAATCTCGAATCAAAGTCTGTCTGTGCAATATAAAGATTTGTCAGTTTTAAGTACAATGGCAACAATAAAACAGGTATTAAAATCATCAAACAAATTTGACCGTTTTTTCCATCATGATTACACAGTGTTCCAAAAGGATTGTGAGTTTGTTAAAACAAACAGTATTCAGAGAAACCAAAATATAAAATACCAAATGCATTATACCAAATACATTATAACCAAGTGTCGGATATGACTGATTTACGAATAGTTTTTGGAGCAAAAATCAATATTATTTAGAAATGTTGTAGTATGTAAACATAAAAAATTAATAATATTTTTCTCAAGTAAACATCTATTGGATAAATTATTCATTATTTCGCAATGTTAATAATATTATGACGAAATGTTTATTATTGTTAATAATGCATAGAATATATTATGCACATAATGCAATTAACCATGTATATTTCACAGTAACCAGAATAGGTAGTTAACCCTATACGTACACTAAGTTCCAAATTTATGCAATGAATAAATGTCAATCAAGGTTGATTAGGTGTGACAGGAGGTTAAACTTTCAACGCTCGCATATCAATCAATCAACTTAATCAGAACCGTTGATCATCGATTCACCTATGTGATTAGTGATTACCTATCGCGTTGCAATCTACTCCCTCGTATTTTATGCAACATTCACACAAGTATTGGAATGCTTGGCTGTACCCGTCTATTTAAAATTTGGTTTATCTTTCTCTAGGTCGCTCATTGAAAAGGATATATAAAGTAATTTACAAAAGTTTCGAAATGTTATAATTACCACAAAACACCAAACCATAACAAACACTCTCGACGTACGTTTCGCCAACCAAGTTGGCATCATCAGGAGATGATTAATCATCTCCTGATGATGCCAACTTGGTTGGCGAAACGTACGTCGAGAGTGTTTGTTATGGTTTGGTGTTTTGTGGTAATTATAACATTTCGTATCTTTACACCAAAGGTTCCACCATTTTTTATTATTACAAAAGTTTCTACAAAAAACTTCCTACTAATCATCATATTCGACTGATCTAGCCACTATATGGGAAATTAACATTTTAATTACTTTGTTAAATTATTTACAACAAACCTTTTATATAAAAAAACAAACTTAAAAGTAATATTCAATCACAAACAAAACATCCCTGTAAAATGAGCCAAGTTCTTTCTCTGAATGTTAAAAGTGTTCAGATCTAAAGTACGGCCAAGTTCCGTAACACAATGTATCGTCCATGAAAAGTAGTGTAATTTAAAACTTGGCGAAGTTCAAGTTCGCTAAGAGAATTAAAGACGACTAGAGCTCTAGGACTTGTAATGAAAGTGAAAAAAACTTGGCGAAGATTAAATTTCGCTAAAGGAATAAAACTTGTTTGACTGGAGCTTTAGATCTAAAAAACGGTTAAGTGTGTGTAGAACTCGCGCCACGAGGTTTCCGTATCGTTACAATAATTTAATTAGTGTAAGTTGCGTCTAAGAAAGCACAGTGTAAACTATGATATACCAAGTTGTCTGGGATGACGCAGTGTTCTGTGTTCTTAATAGTATTGGGATATTATACGCGATTCTTCGATTGGACGTAACGGACGTGACGTGACCTCGACATGCGATTTCAGGAAGTACAAGTCCGATTTAAAAAAATTTTTTTTTGTTAGATAGCCCGTTTATTGAGGAAGATTATAGGATATACGAGTTTTATTTAAATTTAACCCCAAAGGGGGTAAAACGGGAGTGTAAGATTTTATGTAATAACAAAAAATCTTACACCCCCGTTTTACCCCCTTTGAGATTGAATTTAAAAAAAACTAGAATAGCCTATAACCTTCCTTAATAAACGGGTTATCTAACAAAAAAAATTTTTTTTAAATCGGACTTGTACTTCCTGAAATCAGCGTGTTCAAACAAAAAAAGAGTTTATTTTTTTTTGTTTGAACGCGCTAATCTCAGGAACTACCAAGCCGATTTGAAATTTTTTTTTTCTTAGATAGCCCGTTTATTAAGGAAGGTTATAGGCTATTCGAGTTTTTTAATAGTTAAAAGCTTGAAAAAATGCTTTTTTTTCATTTTGGTAAATGTTGGCGATTTTCTAAGTTCTGGAGAGCCGGTAAAAATGGGAACATAAACATATTTGACTAGTGCATTTTGAAGTAAATTTGGTGCCCTTTAATTTTTAATAGGGCCATTTTTTCGTTAGGACTAGCCGTTTCCATGTTATAAGCAAGAAACCGAAAAAAGTGCAAAAAAATCGTGGTTTTTAGCCCACCAAAATTCCCCCGCCCTATTTTAGAGGTCGCAAACTTGGATTTGACATCTCCTAAACATGCTTGAGGACACAAAAAAATAAAATCATTTGCTGCACAAAACGCAAGGTGGACTTCCTCTCGTGACTGGACTATTACTTATCTCACCGATTCAATTTTGTTAGTAGGTTTTGTACAAACCATGTAGCCAAGAAAAATTAATTCCTACCGTCACATGTGGGACTAGAGAATTTAGGCAGGTTAATTTTGAGTATTTTAAAAATCAGTTTAATGGTTAAAAATAACTGAAATATTGTAGCACGTGCGCGATACATAATTTTTTTTTTTTATACCTACCAATAAAATATGTAAACCTGCTTTTATCTAATGCCTAGATTAAAATGAAATGGAATTTTGACGGACATGGCAAAATGTTTTTAATAACACATCTATAGGTATGTAAATAATAGCTAAACGTTTAACTGCAAATTAAAAAACTGATAAAGAGACATGTAGCTTTCATCTTTCACAATAATTTATACATTGATAGCAAAAACTGTTTGGTAAAATTCAGTGTTACCTATTCATTTTTTTAAACAGTCACGTTTGTAGAACTTTTATTTTTAAAAGTTACGTTTCTTATCACATAATAAATTCAATGACGGCTACAATGAAGCCGTACTGCATCTTAAATAATTAAAGTCGTCAATAATTATAGGAAAACTTGCGTAAGCTGACTCTGGTCAATAGATAAGCTTTGCGACCATACGGTTGTCGGGATCCTTTTGATGCATGTCGTACTGTAAAGATATATTGACAAATATCACCGTTTTTGAAACAATATTTAGAACAAAAAAAATTTTTTTTTAGTTTTTGCAGCAAGCGCCATTTTGTGGAGTTTAATGCTTATAAATGTAGCTAATAAAAACAGTGCGACCACAGTTAGAAATTTTCCGAGAGCATTTTTTACAATCTGATTGGACAACAGTTTAATAAATGAAAACAGAATAGTAATGATAAAATTGAAAGAAGGATTCTTAAAAAAGTTCTTTACATTATTTTTGTTTTTCCATAAATTGTGAATGAATTGTTCGATTTTTAATGAAATAAAAAACACATTCTATGGTTAGTGTGTATGAAAGTTATAACAAAGAATTTCTGTCGTATCATTCTTCTTTAATACGCGATACGCCAAGGGAAGTAAAATATGCCTCAAATAAAACACTAGTCATCATACCGCCCTTTACAACACCTACGAGAAGGGATTTCATCGATGTAGGTATTTATGTTATATAGATGAGCCTTATATTTTAATAAAAAAATATAAAGTCGTTTCTTTTTCGGTAATTTGTTAGTTTTACTTTATACTTCGTGTCCGGTCTCAAAGGTGAACATAGGGATTTAACATGGTATTGTTCATTTTTGCTGATTCGTGTTCGCCAATTCAACGTACAAGAATGGTGATGGTACCTATCGACAGATACAATTATTGCGCATCAAATGATTCTAAAAATGAGATCAAAAATTAAATTTTTACTTTAAAATACCAATTTGAAATTTACCGATTTTGCAGTAATGATTTCAAATTAAGTAGGCGAAAAACAAAACAATGAAAGAAGTGTGCTGTAATAAAATTGTCAAAAAACTTTTGTACTCGTAATTGGTGCACGTATTGGGATCCGTCAGATAGGTGGAGCTTCAAAAACATGGCGCAGACGTGGGGAAATTTCATATACGGGGTATACTTTTGCGTGTAATTTTATGATTTTTCAAAGTGATAAGAAATGATAAATATAAGTGCAATTTGTGATTGGGCCGGTACGAATCCTAAACAAAGGAATTTCGTTGAAGGAGAACGGATTCTCAAAGCCTGGCATATTATCAAATGTCGGAAATATAACGAGAAAAATACATGCAAAATGAACTGTCAAAAGTAGTAATCTTTACGACATATTGCTTAAAAACATCAAAATTAAAAGAAAATCTCCACGAAATTAATCATCCGCGTTCAATACGCTTTTAAGGCTGGGTTAGATGAATAATGTAAACACATAACTGCAACATAATAAGTTATATTGTAATAAGTAGGCAAGTTACTAACCTCAAAATATTTGTATACGAAGTTAATCCTGTAAATTTGTTAATCATCAGGGATTCAACTATTTTAGTGCAGTATGATAACAAGTACATCATATTATTACTATAAAATATTTTTTTAATTCATAAATACAGTTTTTCCACATTTCATTAGAAAATAATTCTCTGTAAAGTAAGTTTTACAAGGCAATAACTGACAGTGTTTATTGCCATGATATTAGAAAACGTCGCGAATTCCATTTTCGATAAACTTTTTATTTATTTTACTTGTTTTATTTTTGTAATAAACAATTTCATGATTAATTTGCACTGTTAGCATGTAAAATTTTCCCTCGTTTGAGTACAATTTTCTGCCACCAGATGTCAGATGCTCATTTGACGGACCCCAATAAGCATTTTTACAATAATTTAAGTAAAAAAGAATAATTACCTGTTTGTTTTCTTATTATAGTCTATACGAGTAGAAGTAAAAGCCAAAATACTTAAAAACGGTACACTACGTTAATTCTCTATATTCGACACCGGACACCCGGTATATACTTTGTAGAAGAAATTAAAATCAATGTTATATTAGATTTTAGTCGCGGTTCACTCACGTAAGCGACGGTTTTGCCCGAAGATTCGCTCGCACTAATGTTGGATTGGACCCCAATCTAATCCGAGCGTAGCCGGTTAAAAATATTTTATTAATGGCCGGTTTATCGTACATTTTAATCACGATGTATTTTTAATCACATTGTTAAATTTTGACAGCTACGTGCTGCGTTTCGTTACCATAGCAACCCATCATTTAACAGTATGATTAAAAAACATCGTGATTAAAATGTATGATAAACCGGCCATAAGTTTGATAGTGTATCAAAAATGTTTCGTTGGAAAGCAGCCAATTATATAATATGTTTCGAAACATATTGGAAAAAATCATTTTACCAACCAGTGGTCACAGTCAGGATTCTAACCTGAACCTTTCCACTGTGGAAAGTGGAAAGGTTCAGGTTAGAATCCTGACTGTGACCACTGGTTGGTAAAATGATTTTTTCCAATATGTTTCGAAACAATTATATAATTGGCTGCTTTCCAGCGAAACATTTTTCGTTTGCATTTCAGCCGTATAAAAACTATTATTTATCATAGTGTATCATGTTTCAACAAACTCGATCTACCTGTTTTCAAGTTACGCCTATAAATAATTTTGCCCATCCATCTGAAAAATTATTTTGTACTATAATAATTGTAAATATCACATTCCTTTGAATGTAATATTTGTTACTAATATTCTAATTTCTGAGTAATCTGATTCTACCGGATTTTTCTTATTGTCTATATTGAACATTACAAGTCAACGTGGTATTTTAACGTAAAATTGGTTCTTTTTATTATTTTTAGTAACAGTTTGTTATATCTTTTTACAATCAAAATTTCTCAATTTTTGTCGATTTTGAATGAGAATTATTGTTTCAAAGGTGAGTCAATATCTTATTCTGGTATATTACCAGAAAAGTAGAAACAGTTGTTTTTATACTTATTTATTTGTGAAAATTTTTCGTCAGCTATTGATCTTCTCGTTGTATCATATATCGTTTAGTTGGCGTAATCTACTAGTTTTTCCATTAGAGAATAATCTTATCTTCTAATTTCGTAATAGACCCTAATGACCTCAATTGTTGAACGTCTATAAGCTACTCTCTTTCATATTATTAAACGTTCACTTTGATATTCCATTTGAGATCTTTGAAAAAGATTATGTTCCAATTTACAATGATTAAAGTTTTGGAGAAAGATGATTCCCTTGTCTAAACTTGCCTTTCTGTTTCAGGAGATAAACAAACCAAAGTATGAAAGGCTAAATGACTAATTAGCTGAAACCACAAATAATAACTTAATGTACAATTAGTAATCCTTTAAGTAAATACTGAAGGCCAACGATTTCACTACCGTTGTATTATTCATGGATATACCTACATAACACGTCAATCAGTACAGATCTACAGGACTTAGTAGTTGTGTCCCACAGGAGTGTGAGGATTAGACCACAACCAAACCACTACTATCAACCGCGGTGTCCTGTGCCTGTGGGAATTACTAACACCAAGAGAGATGGTACTGAGGGAATACCCAAGTACAACACTGCCGCCATTCAGCAATAGGAGAATTGTGGCGTTAACATGTACTAAAGTATGTTTGTTTATGTATAGTAATATGTTCATAAAGAGAATAGTCTTCAAGTTCCATTGTAAAGATATCGCTTATTTTTTTGTTTTCTGTTAATAATTTGAATTATATTAACTAATCATTATGATGTTTTTGTTTTAATTATTTATTAGACGTTAACGAACTTAGTTGTCGAACGTCTAAAATCTGTAATAACTAACTATCTATTGTAAGATTCAGGGATCGCGTGGTGTAACTATCTGCCTTTTTAGCTAAAGATTAACCTATGCACGCCTATGCATATCTTACATTTTGTATATTTTATTGAATTATAATATTTTTTGTGTTCCGTATCAAAATTGGAAAAACGGAACACTTATGGCCTCACTCCGGTGTCTGTCGGTCCGTCCGTCCGTCTGTCTGTCACAAGCTTCCAGAGTCAAACGGTAGAGCCTCGAAATTTGGCATATAGTTAAAACTTGTTAAGGCCCAATGCTTTAGATATGGATAAATAATTCGGATAATTACCGGTAATAATGGGGGGTCAAACAGGTTATGAAAAATGAAAAAAATGCAACCCCTTCACGTGTGGTGTCTAATGAAAGCTAGTGACTAATAGAAAACAGTAATATTTAAAAAAAATTATTTAGTTTTTGCTTAAGAAAAAAAATTAAAACCGCGAAAATCGCTTGTCCCACCCTATTTATTTCTAAAGTATTAATCGGAAAAATCTGAAATAAATTTAGCAAGTGTATCATAACGTCAACATTGATAAAAAGTATAGACAACGATTGTTACCTTTATAAGTTAAGTATAGTTCGAAGAAATTACAGATTTTTGACGCAATGTGCATATCTTACAAGGTTATAATTAATTTAACATACGATACAACGCGACGGTTTAGAATTGTAGATTATAGACGCTCGACAACAGAGGTCATTAGCGAGCGACGGTTTAACCAGGGAAACGAAAAATATCTCATTTATAATAATATAAGTAAATGTCAGTTTATATAATATATTTTTTAATAAAATAAGGCTTTTATATTAAATATAAAAGCCTTTCGTTAAATCGTTAAATTTTAACTATTGTACGGAACACTCTTTGCTCGAGACCTGACTCGCACTTGACCGTTTTTTTATTTATGTATGAATCCGAATCAATTTTTTTCTCATATAATAAACAAACAAATCTGAAAAAAACGGTTGGCCCTGCAGGTCATCCCTGAAAATTCCCGGCTCCCGCTGTCTTCGAGCTCGACAAAAAAGAAATGTTAGCTGTGCAATATCTTTTAAACTAATCGACTGATTTTGGTACATCTTTCGGCAATCGAAACATACAGATATACATGCACAAATACATTATACAGACATCCACTTGGAAATAGTCAGAACAGCTTCCTAGGACCTCAAAATGTCGATATTTATAGAAAACTCGATTTTCAAAAATCGGACTGAATAGATAACTTCTCAAATTTTTGAAAAAAAAGTTTGAATATATAAATTGGTATAAGGCTCAAATAACCGTGGTAGTTGGTGCAGCGTTACAACAGCTATAAGTCGTACAGGAAGCGTAAGCTTGTGACGTTTTAACCATTGCATGAATTAATATAATAGCTATCAATTACTGGAGCTCATTAGATTTTGCCACCCGAAATAAACTGCAAGTGATGCAGAATGCATGCATAAGATTTATATATAATATTTCATATCAGAATCATAATTTAACACCGATAATAATTGAGCATAATTTGCTTGATATGTACCACAGAGGTTTATTGCATTTTTGCAATTTTTTAGTAAAAATAATTAAATCAAATGAGCCCCAGTATCTACTTGGAAAACTGACTGCCAGTCAAAATCCGTACAGTTGTCGTTATGAATTATTTACACTGCCTTTATCTCATTCCTCTCAATTTCAAAAATCCTTTTCATATGTAGCCCCAAAATTTCTAAACGATATGTCCCAATCAGCAGACCTGGCAGATATTGCAAGCAAAATTTTAAATTTGAAACCAACTAAAATTAAAATGTTAATAGAAAACTTTGTGTACAAAAGGCAATTCAGTACGAATAAATATCGTGCTTGTCGGTAAGAGCTAATGTTGGTTTCATGTACCTATGTATTTTATGTAGGTATGTATTTTATTTTTGTCTATGCATATTTTATTAAATCTATGTATTAATTGGTCAGAAAGGCAGACTAGTTTATAAAGACTGATTTCTGACCATTTGCGATAAGCAATAAAGGATTATTATTATTATTATTATCAATTACCCTAAAAATTGCACATTGAATAAATTGTCGATATAAAATTTTTCAAGAATTCTCGATATCGAGGCAAGGAAAAACACCCTCGAGAAAGCTCGAGAACTGCAAAATTTCTCCGCGAGATGAGACGAGATGGAAACACTAGTGTAACTTAAGAATGTGGTGTGCTTATTGATGAATTAGCAATTTAATTAAACCAATAATTGTTTTTATTTTTGTTATATTTTTAAATATCAAAGTGCAAGTGTTTTCAGTTAAGTATTAATAGTACCTAAACAATTTGAAAATGGATTTCGTTATTTACCTACTCAAAACTATCTTAAGTGTCTACAAAAATGTGTAAAAAAATTTAACGCTGTTTTGAAGTTATACTTTTTTACGGACGTTGTACGCTCGACAGCAGGGGAGGAAACCGACAAAAAAATGTCACCATCACCATCACCAACTTCGCTGTGTCTGACAACTTCCTTATAGGACACAAAAAAATAAATAAAATGGAGTCAGATTTCAAAATGGCGGCCAAATGTACTTTTGTAAAAATTATCCGATCCTTTTGACGGGTCGCATTTCTGGCGTCGCAGGCTCGTATCAACACATCGATTTCTAAAGTATAACTTCTAACGCGCGTACATGAGTACAGTTCACACACCCATTTTCCCCCCATACCTAACATTGTCTTTCACAATTTTTAAGACTTTTTTATTTTAAAATCATTTACTTACATTTACTTTTTATTAATGCATTAACTGCCACACATCTTGCAATCTTGCACTAATTTAGCATCGGAAGACGGCGTAGGATTCTTCAAAAATATTGGATTCTATCACCTGTAGATTAAACGTCGTCTCACTAAACGTTTGTTTGTATAATGCATATTAGAGATTTTTGTTAAATATCTTATGAATAATAATTAATTAGTTCTTATTCCTTTGGTAATCTGTTATGTCTGCTATCCACTAGGTATAAATGAACATTTATTTTGTTGACTTTTACAGCTTCAGTAATATTTTTTAAATAAAAAAGTGAAATTCCTAAAACAACTGAAAGTAAATTAATATGGATGCCATCATTTACCTGTTACTTTGAAGTTTGGAATCTCCTCTTGACTATATTATGACTAGAGAAGCAGGGAAGGTATCATGTATGGGTTTCATGTGTATATATAAACTAGTGAAGAAGGCAACGCCGGTGTCTACGATAATCCGACTGTCTCGCCATTTCTGATGCTGGTTTCTAGTAATGTGTGAGGATTGTTGAGTTTCTAAAACGATACTGATTCTCAACGTATCAGCTACATCTTAAAATATCTGTTACTAAAAATGTAATAATAGGTATACGTATCAATATTGGTGTTTATACTTGACAACAGCGCTCTCATAGAGTCATACATTAGAGACATTTTTAACATAATATTATTACCACTCACTTTTGGGAACTAACCAATAACATTGATAGATTCTTTGCAGTTCGATTCATCATCATGGTTTGAATGCAACGCTGCCAAGTTCTCTGCTATGTTAATATGTATTCATATTATGTATTACCTATAATTTATGTATGTGAGTATCCTAGCTATCTGTCTGTAAAAGTTTTCGCTATACATCCATATACTTATACCATAGCATATGGAGCAAGAGACAAACTTGTGAATGTATTAGATTATATGTGCCATATATTCTTGAACAATCATCGATAAAAAAGAGCTTTACTCTTATTTAACAAATCCAGTATTGTTAGAGTATAATTACTAGAGATGCGCCGAATATTCGTTTGGTATTCGGTATTCGGCGTATTTGGCATCTTTTTCTCTATTTGTATTCGGCCGAATTATTCGGTTTTTGAGCAAATTGCCAAATATATTCGGTTCAGTATTTTTGTAATAATAAGCACCTTTGTTCGTATTTTTAACGTAATCGTGCGATGTTTTGAAGCAAAGTGATAGCGCGGGTGGCGGGCGGTGAGGTACGGCTTACTTGTCAACTAGCCAGCAGCGACACGTAGCGTACATGTTAGAACCTGTTTACGCGGCAAAACAATGAAATGGTAAACCGAATAATTCGGCCGAATATCCGGTTCGGTAAAGGTTAAACCGAATAGAATTCGGTATTCGGTTATTCGGTGAAACCACTATTCGGCGCATCTCTAATAATTACCCAATTATTATATTTATATTTACTTGCATTGTAGGTATGTGAGAATATGTAAGTCTGTTATATATTAGTTTATTATATTATGTACATATATGTATGTTTAAGAATTTATGTATGGCCTCGCGCATATAGCCAGAGTTGCTGAGCACGTTACATAAAAAAAATTCAGTAACTGAAATTTCTGCTAACGAGTTTGGCGTGCGGCAAATGTTTCAGAAACCATATTAAGGTACATGCCACTGCTATCAGCCATAGGTTTAGCTACCGTCGACACGAAGCTGTTTGTCGGATTCAATAAAACCTACAAATAAAACATCAAAGAATTCCCAAAGCGCGCGCGCCGCAAACTAATAAAAACGTGTACAAGATGTCTTTGTATATACGAGTCATGTATGAATGTATGGAATGTATTTTTTTGTTTACACATAACTTTTGATAAGGTTTTATTACAGGTACACCTTATATATAATGTAGGCATTCTCACATTTTAGCATCAAAAGAAAAATGGATAAAAATGTGTTATAAAATATAAAGGAATGACGTGGTGTAGCATTGCTTCCTCAAAAGAATTTGTTTTTGTAAAACATAAAAATATGTGCCATCCTATTTACTTAGGTATATAAAAAAATATAACATATTGCTTATATAACCACACTGAATAGATATAAATTGCAACATTAAATCTTACATGTATAATGATATTATGGTCATTATTTTTGTATCAAACATGTTACTCAAAAGTCCGATATTTTGGTAGAAAAACGCAATATTTATACGAAAATTGTACATATTATTAACAGTTACCATTAGAAAAGATACAGAATTTAGATACTTGGACCCAACTACGGCTGAATGAATACAATCTATGCTTACAAGTCGGATGATAACGGCCTGTCTCGGAAACGAATCAAATACAGTGAAAACTAGTAAAGGTTGTCCTCAGGGGGGCTGTTTATCGTCCCTATTGTGGTCACTGATGGTTGACAACCTTTTGGACACACTAGCCGATAACGGATTTGAAGTTATCGAATATGCTGACGATGTCATTACGGTCAGGGGCAAGCATGACGGGACGTTTTACGAACGAATGCAAGATGTTCTAAAAATCTCATATTCTTGATGTCTTTGTGAAGGGCTTAACCCACACAAGACTACCATTGTTCCTTTTCTAGGAGAAGGAAGCTTACGATTAAAGCACCCTGCAGTCTGAGAGGGATACAAATCGACTTTCCAAGCAGTTTTAAATTTCTGGGAGTCACACTGGACCAGAAGCTGACATGGAATCTGCAACTTGAGCAAGTTCTAAACATGCAGCAAAATGCTGGGAAAGAAATGGGGTCTAAAACCAAAAATGATCGATTGGGTTTATAAGGACATAGTGAGACCCATGATCAGTTACGTCGTTATGGTATGCTGACCAAAATTGGAAAGTAAGAGAGCACAAGCCCAACTAACCAAATTACAGAGATCAATATGTCTCATGATTACTGGTGCTTCCAGCACCTGTCCTATTGCAGCTACGGAGGTGATACTGGATCTCTTAACTCTCCCACTATATTTGAAGAAAGAGGCAGCAATTTTTGCAGCTCGACTACAAAGGACAAAACATTTTAAATCTGGAGATCTCACCGGTCACCTAAGCATTCTTCGAAATATTAACATACTGACCTGTACAGTCCTGGATCTGATTCAAATTTGACAGAAGATTCAATGGATAATCTGGTAGGAGCAGGAGTCTATGGTTCTAAAACAAGGATCTCAGCTCCTATGGGCTCTAAAGTCACTGTATTTCAGGCGGAGATATACCCCATACAACTTTGCGCTCTGAATTCCCTGAAAAAAGGCTGCAGAAACGCAAAAATGTATCCTATCGGATAGCAGCGCAGCGCTTATGGTCCTAAATGTACACAAAATCGAGTCAAGACTGGTCTGGGAATGCCTAGATACTGTTGATAAACTGGGTTTATACAACAGAGTTACCCTAATGTGGGTCCCAGAGGGCATACGACATCGAAGGCATCGGAATAGCAGACTTCCTTGATAAAGTAGGAGGGGCTAAAATCTTCATAGGACCGGAACCTTTCTGTGGTTATTCTAAAAGCCATGTTAAAATGGAGGTCCGCAAATGGGAGGGTAAAAATAAAAATTCTCGCTGGAATTCTCCTCCAGGCGGAATCCGGCAATCAAAGAGATTCATCTCGTTATCAACTAAAAGGACTAAAGAACTCCTTATTCTCAGCAAAGCAGAGCTGAGAATATTGTCAGGACTCTTTACTGGGTACTGCCCTCTGAGGTACCAACTCTCAAAGATGGGTAAGACTCAGAACGAAGCAAAATAAACTGCTGAACACATCTTCTGCGCATGTGAAGCAGTTTTCTCCAAAAGACTGCAACATCTGAACAGACCTTTTCTAGAGCCTGATGAACTGTGGAGGGCAGCCCCTAGCAGGGTAGTAGATAAGGTTTATCAAAAGCCTCCTACCCGACTGGGAATAAATACTAGGGGATTCACAAAAGATCTTTTAGGTCGCAGTGATTGTAAGGTAAATTTTCCCATCGCCCCATGTAAAATCTAATCAAATCTAGTTTTATTTTATTATGAATTGGCGCCGACCTCACATTTTTTCCCCTCTTTTTAGTGACTTTTTGAAGGAGGTTTTTATTAAAGCTTTTTATTTTTTAATTTTTAGTGGCTTTACAATACGTAGGTTTGCACGTTATTAACTGACTTCTGTCTTGATATTTGATTTCTAAACTGAAAAAACCACTGAATCGATTTTAGTTAAATTTATGTGGAACCAGCCTGAAGGTATGCCCTATAAAATAAAATAAGAATAATCAAAATCAGTTCACAAATGCTGGAGATAGGAGGTGAGAATGAGATATACATACTTAACATACATAAAAATACATAATATAAAAAATTAGTTGAACCGATTTAAAAAAATTTATATGGGACCACCCCAAAGGTATGTCCTATTAAATAAAACAATAATCAACATCAAAATCGGTTCACAAATGCAGGAGAAATTGGTGTACACTGTACAATTACATACATACAAAATAAAAAAAATCACTCAAACTATTAACTCGATTTAAGTATAATTTATATGGAAGCACCTCGAAGATATGCCCTATTAAATAAAACAATGATCATGAAAACCCGTTCACAAATGCAGGAGAAATCGGTGTACATACATAAAAAAACGCATTAAATTGAGAATCTCCTCCTTTTTTGAAGTCGGTTAAAAACAACTGACTTTTTATTTTCAAAATATCTACGAAACTACAAAGTTTATAAAAAAAAAACTTTTTTCAAAACTTTTTTGTTAAAATGAGTACAATAGTAAATCGCTGTGAAAAGTATACCATTGTAATGAAAAAACAATGTTAAAGCAAATATTTCTTCTTCGCATACACCTATTTTCCCCAAAAACAATAGGGCTCTTTCTTTTTACATGTCAAACATCCTACCAAAATTTGGTTTCGATTCGCTTAGCCATTTGGCCTGTATCGTGCTCACAGACCAACAGACAAACAGGCGAACAGACTTTTTCCAAAAATATGTCTTTTTGGACTCCGGTGACCTCGAAACGAAAAAAATATTGTAAAATTTCGAAAAGTAAATTTTGACCCAATTACCATTCCACTCCAGAAGTGGGGATCCACTTCTGGAGTTGGAATGGTAAAACAATAGCATTAACATTGTTTAAACTGTCTTTTAACGATAATCATTACAATATTTTTCATAATAACTTATTTGCTTCAAAGTAAAACTTAGCTACACCATTGTTTTATATATTATTTTTTAAATTCAAAATTTTACTGCTTCTTTCTAATGGCATTTGGTGTGTCTCTTTTTTTGCCCTTTATCTTTTTTATTTCATTATATTAATCCGTTTTTATGTAACAAAAAAAAAGTAATCTATTTCAAAAAAAATTTGGTTTATATTTCAATATTATTTTTTTATACCTATTTCACGAAACGTCAGCTAAAAAATGCGAAATTCAGTACAGTAATTACGTTTCTATTCTGGATCCTTCAGCCAACTTGAAGACATCATCTTTAACGACAATTTCCTCAGCTAATCTCAGAATAGTCCAGTTTGTTTCATAGCAGATTTTCTTCACTATAGTATTGCTGTAAACAGTTTGCATGTTGACAACACTGGTCTATTGAGTTAGAGTCTTCACATTATAACAGTGGATAGGATATTAAGAAAACTAAGCTCAAGAAAAATTGAAATGGATAAACAAGAAAAACAAATAACTAATCCAGATTTTTCACGAATAATAATAATACTTTATTTAACCCGGGACTGCCGAAGCAGTATAGGTCATGTCGTTTTACACAAAAGAACAATTAAATAACAAAACATAAAACAAAACAAATCTTAAAATTTATCATTAAAAAAATCTTGAATAAAATAAAATTCTTTGTCCATTAAAAACACTTTCAGGGCTTTTTTAAATATGTTTAAATTTGCTGCATTTTTTATATATGTAGGCAAATGATTAAAAATTAAAAATTTATTTTAACATTAACAACGTTTAAAAAAGTAACAATAAATATAATCGAATTATGTGGCAATTATAATATATTATGTATTTTTCACCATCAAGTGTAAGTAACAAGAAATTTTGACAATTAATGTATAATGACCATTTGGTAAGAAGTTTTAAAGGTTAAAAATTTTTTCTTTTATAATTCATAAATTAATTATGTATGTGCCTCATTGTTGTAGAGCCCTGAAGAAGTTGCAAATTCGCAACGAAACGTTGGCAAATAATAAATAATTTATACATTTAACTGGTCCTTATTACCCAATACTTTATTATATTAATATTTTTAACTTTGTAACGTCTTATATGTCATAAATAGGTACTGAGAAATGTAGTCATTACAGACATTCAGAAAATACATTAATGATTAAAATACTAACGAGCTACTTTCTATATTAATTACCGTCCGTAACTCTAATAATAATATGATCGCTGCCCGGTAATTTTGTGATACTAGAAAAGTTTCATACTCTCCAAGTATTTCTTGTACTGTAATTATATCATTAACCATAATTAATTTAATATTACCCTACAAATAAAATTCATACATAATTCTTTATGCATACTAATTAATTATTGACAAGAATAACCTCAAGAATAACCTGTTTGCAATTGCGAATGAGGTAATAATAATAAGAATTTTCACTTAAAACTCCATACCTATTGCATATTAAATACAAAAACTCGGGTCGCAGTGCCAAACCCTGCCGACAATATAGTGTATTTGCTAATACAGGCCTTGTGGCTTTATTATGTGAACTTAAGTTTGTTTTTGGACAAAATAAAAATTTAACCCCTTAATACATCCCTTAAAATAATATTATTTTTCTTAATTTCAATATTATTATCAATGCAACCTCTGTACCAAATTAAATACACCCGTCGCAAATAAATCACTATCCGCGAACTAGTGTTTTCATAAAATTTGTAAGTCCGGTCCTGTTGTGCCGATTTTGTTAAAATTTTAGCAACACATTTTAACCTCTACCATAGGGTTAAATTCCAATTTTGAAACAATTCTGAGATTTTTTTCGGTATTTTTGGGCCCAAAAACTTTTTTCAACCCCTAAAATCAACCCTTAAAATGATCCGATATGGCCCATTTTAAATAGGTTCCGTGCGGTGATGGATTCCAACGTGTGTACCAAATTTCGTTTAAATCGATTAAGTCTTTCGAGAGTTATCGTGCGAACACATATATATATATAAATATATATATATATAAATATATATATATATATAAATATATATATATAAATATATATATTTACATATATATATATAAACATTTCTAAAAATGGTGCCAAATTGTTCAGGAGGCTATGAAACGTCGAGAAATGTTGGTCCGACCCCTAAGTCCCGCCATCCGACCGACGCCAATAGTGTATGTGCCATATGGCAAATACACTAATAAACTAATAATTTTTATATCCAGTAACTGTTCATTCCAATAAATTTGATAAAAAAAGAATTTTTGTCTATAAAAATACTACGTAAATTCTACGACGAAAAATTATAAAAAGAACAAACTCGTGAAAAATGTTATTCAAATATTCATTTAAAAAATTGACCATACAACTTGTATTTCTTTATGTTTAGTAACGTTTGTTCAAAGTTCATTCCACGCATTATTTTTGCCGAGTACGAAAAACCGCCAATAATACTGATCGGGAATCAACACATAATAAGTGGCGCCACAATCCTTAAACTACCCCAATATCAATACTTTCTACAACCCTATGTTTGTACATTCAACCCTGTAATGCAGTTTTCACTCTTCGCCGCTAGATGGATTTAGTTATACACTTGGTACAGACGATTGTTGCCGTATTTCAAGTACCTTACTACGAAGAACTTTGGCCTGATTTAGAACTCTGATTTGAAGGCAGATTTAATTATAATAATAATATTTATATTATACTTACACAAAGTACTTCAAAAAGCAGAAGCCCGAGGCAATTATTTTTGATTTTCTAAAAATTTCTGCCTTTTATTCTTCCATTCATTAAAAAAATTCCAAGGTAGTACGTTCATACATTTTGAAGTAAGAGTAGGATCCCTTTTTCGTACACAACCGTTAATAATCTTATTAACTTCCCATTGGAAGTTATTGTAATGGGTCCGAAAATCGAAATCAAAATGTAAAACAAATTTTTATGTTTCAAGGTCACTACACTATTTTTACACTATTTTTAGAAAGATGTCTCTGTGTGTGTGTACGTACGTACGTATGTGTCTATTTCTTTCTAAGACGAAAT
Source organism: Mongoloraphidia duomilia (assembly GCA_039654895.1). Lineage (NCBI taxonomy): Eukaryota > Metazoa > Arthropoda > Insecta > Raphidioptera > Raphidiidae > Mongoloraphidia > Mongoloraphidia duomilia. The sequence goes on from CM077518.1 coordinate 24,913,392, forward strand.
CTCGAGAATGAAAAACGATATCGACTACGTTAGGAAAAATGATATCGACTACGTTAGGATGCCAATCGACGCGTATTAACGTAAATATGATCTGAAGGAAATTTTTTAAAAATCGGTTCAGCCGTTCTTCTTTCTTAACCAAATAGACTCCAAAAAAGCAGATTTTACACAATATCTCACGAATAAAAAATTATATCGACTTCGTAAAGATGTCAATCGAGGCGTGTTAACGTCATTTTGATCCGACATAAATTTAATAAAAATCGGTTCAGCAGTTTTTTTGTTTTTTTTTAATTATTGTTAAAAATAAATAATAATTATGTTTTAATGATTAAAATGATTACTTTTCTGTGTAATATCTAATTTAATTATTATTATTAAATATTTATCAAACTGGGAAGATCGTCGTGTGGACCTCAAATGTCACACTTTAGTTCTAATAAACGACCCACCTCACGGCAGATAGGTAAAATAATTACAAGATTAATGATACGATATACCTATATGAAGATTTAATTTTAATATGGCAGACTTTAGACGCTATTTTGTCAGAATGCAAAGTAATTTTCCTTCTAAATACATCGATATGAGTATCAAAAGAAGGTTTCGTTAAGAAGATTTCGTTAAGAAGATTTCAAATAAGGCATATGACGTCACGGAAATTTTGTATGGCGGACCTAGACGCCATTTTGTCAATACGCAAAAAGTCGGTAAAACTTTTTGTGTGGGGTATTAAATGATAAGGCTTGATGGGTGAATTCAACTAAAAGGAAGGAAATAAAAATAAATGACTTTTAAGAAAAACAAAAAACCCGACTACGTAAAATTCGAACTTAAAAGATGGAAACAAGATCAAATGATAACAAGTTTAACAGTAATATCTGATGCCTCCATGTTATCATTTGATCTTGTTTCCATCTTTTAAGTTCGATTTTCACGCAGTCGCGTTTTACAAGCTGCTATCTCGGCTCGCTTACTTGTCGTAGAATGGGTAAAAAATATCGATATTTTTACAAAAACATATCGTTATTTTTCATCGATATTTTGTGTATCGATATATCGATATTTTATTTTGAGTTGAACGTACAGGGAGTGTGAAGGGCAAATGTAAACATTCAACTAGCATCGACGCTTCCACCCCAGAAGTATTTTGGGCAGCACAGCAGGCAGCGCGAGGAGCAGCGGCAGTGAATGTATGTAAAGCGTCTACAGACAGACACGTTCAGCTCGCCTTCTAGTGCTCTCTCTCTCTCTAGTGTTCTCTGTTCTAGTGTTGCACACTGCACACGCGCGCTGTATGGGGTTTTAAACGTGGCTTAAGTTCTTAAATACAATATGTCTGACGATCCGTACGATTTAAATCGGACCACTACCGCACACTGCTGACAAAATATTTCCGATTTCATTTGACTTTCGTTCACACACCGTATGAAACTGACAAAAACTGTCGTATGTTTGCGGTATACTATGCAAAAACAATGCACGGCGCGCCTTCCAGTAGTCGGATCAGACTTTTTATCGGGCCGATGTAGGAAGCTCTATTCTTGGACCAAATCAAACTTTCAGATCCTCCCTGTACACGAGAAGAGTTATCGATTCTAATTATCTCCTTTTAGGTTTTATAGCATAAACAAACTTTTATCAAGAAAATTTTTTTCTGACAAATTAATAATAATCAAAAGGTCAAAAATATGGATTTTAAAATTTAAGAAATATATGTATCTATATAAATAAAAATGAAAATTTCACGGAAATATGTAAATAAATATGAAAAAAGGAGCGGACCAAACATTTCGTTGCATATTTCCCCTCACGCGGCTGTTCACAGCCCGACATAAGATGTTTGTACATGAAGCATATTATTTAAAATGGTTTTTCTGAAGTAGGTACATGTGAACAACGCATGCTGTGCTATCTACTTTCCCAGAAATTGATACAAGTAAATACGCGCAACTTTTAACAATTCGCATACTATAAAAAAAACTGAAAAAATCAATCTTCTGATTACATTATAATATTTAGATTCTTTACATTTTAGACTATAATTACTTATAAATTATAGAATATAATGCACTTCAAAAATAATGTTAAATTCCCTGTTCCACTTTAACAGAACATAGTTCTGGAGCGCAGCAGTCCACGCTCTTGTGTGCGTGAATACGTATTCCCATTGTTGCATGTGTGATTCCACAGCACATGGCGTAGGTTCTAAACCGACTTTCATACAATTCATCTGACAGTCATCGGCTGCACGTCGTGGTGTAACGTTTATGCGTAACCGTGGTTACCGGTCGAGCTGCTGTCAGAATCACATGTTGCGTGATCGCGTCTATACAATCGTTTATATTAACGCTAATAATATTACCTATTGTTATACGGTTTGCACGTTATTGAACAAAAGACAATATAGTACAGCTAAGAACTTTTAAAAATGAATTTGAACTTTTTCTGAATTTCTGTGAGTGACAATTTTTAGTGGTGTGTGCTAGTGATTTCATTTTCAAAATCAGTGCAATGATCTGCAGTTTCTATTGAAATAATTCTGGTAATTTTTTTAAATTTTATATTGAATTAAGTAAACGTAAATAGGTAATTTGTTTGTATTAATAATAATTCAATTATTTGTCGCGTATATATCAAAATGTCTATGGTAGCTACAATTATTTAAGTGCTAAATTGTTAAATTGTGTTTTAAAGACCACCAACAGCTAAGGTTATTTGGGCCTAGCACCAATTCATATTTTCAATTCATTATATATTTTTTTTAATAATAAATTGAAAATCCGATTGACACTTTTACCAGTTATCGGGCTAGAACCCAGGAACTGGGGACTTGTAATAGAGGAACCATAGCAACGTCATGTAAAAAACAGCATTGCTACACTCTCGGCTATTCTCAAGCCCTATTTAAGAGCTAAAGTAAATTATAACATAAGTTCTGTTCTTTGAGAATTGTTCATATAAAAGTTTCTTTTAGAGCCGAGTTTAAATTATTTTTTTGAATAAAAAATTAACTTTCGCGGAAACGGAATTAAATAAACAACATTTTTTTATAAACTTATTTAAACTAACGGATACAAATTATTATAGGTTGGTAAATATTTATACGGTTACTTAGTTATAATATATTTATTGATTTTCAATCTTCTAGCAAGGCAATATCGTTGACTTTTTCCACAATAAAATGTTCACTTATATTGTATAGTAGCATGTCAGTAACAGGATTTTTTTAGTGTTCAACTTATTGTTATTTATAATTCTAGCAATAATTTCCACATGTATGCGTGCTATTTCCAAATGGACGAAAAATGTACAGTTAAATTAAATAAGGTTATCAAAAATAATTCTATAACGGTTGAAGTACTTCTTTACCACTTGTGTATTACGATATTACGAATTAAATAAATTGTAGGTATATCAAAGTGGATTTTTTTATACTTATAAAATTTATTTAATTAAAAATAATTATGTTAACCTCAACATTGATTATTATTTTATAGTCTCTACATACGAGTCTGTCTGTCTCGTCTGTATAACCGCTAACTCCTCCTAAACCACGCAACGGATTTTGATGCGGTTTTCACCATCAGTTAGATAATTTTTCACGGAAGGTTTATATAGCGAACGAGCGAAGCGAGTGAGTAGTGTATTGCACCTGGGCTTTCTTAGCACCCGGGCGAAGCCGGACAGGGCCGCTAGTAATATATAAATATTCAAAAATGTAGAGTATTTTCTACGGGAAGTCACCCCCTGCCCTTTTTATCTCAAATCCTTGCTCCTCGCCTAAAAACGGCTACTGCCTCTCCTGACGCTTTTTTTAAAGCTAAAGGGTTCGGGTATACGCCAAATGAAGGACCGAGATAAAATTACAGATCCTGCAGGCGAAAAATTGAAAAACATTTTCCTGGAAAAACTTACAACTTTTTAAAAATTACGTAATCTTTCACACGTAGCCTGTAGTGTGATTCTTGGTCCTTCATTTGGCGTTTACTCGAACTCTTTTATAGCTTTAGAAATATAGCGTCGGGAGAACTGTAACCGTTTTTAGGTGAGGGGATAAGAATTTGAGATGAAGAGTGCAGGGCGTAACTTCTGGTAGAGAATACTCTTTATTTCAAATTTGAAAATCGCAAATAGAGAAAAAGACTTATTTTATGCACTGAATTAAAATTCATGTGATCCTCTTGAGTCTTGACAATTATATAGACATCTATTTACTTACATTTCCGTTAAAGTAAAATGCAGAAAAACATTGTTTTTATCTTTTTCTTACAATGTAGGTAATGTATTAGGTATACATTTGTAGAAACAGAGAAAATAATATATTCGTGAAAAATATCCATAAAAATATTAAAGTTGTCTTTTCCGACATACTATCTGTCATTCAATTTACTAGGAAAAGGTTTGGCGTAGAAAAATAGACTTGATACAAAATATTATTCAAAGTAAATGGAACTGTAGACTGAAATTGAATGGAAAATATGTTACAGAAAAAGTTTTTATATATGTGAGACATAATATTATATTTTACATAAATTTTAACTAAAAGTAAATTTAGTTTGGGGTCGATAAATCGGAACCTTTGTATTTTTTAAATGTTATCAATATAGACAGTTTATTAGATATAAGTAAATACACACACAATCCTCTATTTACACGGTAGATTCGACATTACCTATATTGCTTCGGCAGTCCCGGGTTAAATAATTGTATTTATTTAATTACAAAAATACCGTGTTAATCGATACTCAAATTAATTGTACATGAGGACAGGTTCTACAAATTGCTATTTAACCAAAATATTGTTTTTTTATTTAAATTGTAAAATGTATTTCTATATTTCGAATCTTCTTCACGTCTTGTTAATAAAAAATTCTAGTTTTTAAGAAGTTTTTTTGTTAAAATAATTTTTTGGCGTATTTCTTCGACCGTGTTAATCCGAAATCGTGCAATACGAGTACCGTGTAAATCGAGTTAGGTGTATTGAACATAGTTGATCATTTATACTCCAGTTGATATTACTTGTGATTTAATATATTAAGTAATTAATTATAAATTAATGCGAGCACCTTATTGAATTAGAAAAAACTTTCAAATTCGCATAATAAACCCTTATCAAGATCTAAGAATTAAGAACACCACTACAAACTTCTTTTTTTAGTAGTTTTTAGCACCATATGGTGTAATATAAGATTTAACGGTTATTTGAACAGGTAATCTAGTGCTCTATGTACATTATGCGCGCGTAGGCAGTAGACAAACAACCTGAGCTAATTAATACTAAAAATTCAAACCAGCTCGCGATCTAGCCTCATTAATAATCAGGGAAAGTGTTACTAATTAACACAAACATTAAATGAATCAATTATATAGGCGCTAATCGAACACACTAATATAATTAATGATTTATTATAATTATGCATGTATAATCGATTTGTTTGCGTACAATAGATAGATAGTGTAATTTATAAACAATAATCCTATTTCGCGTGGGAGATAAACAGACAGCAAAGGCAGATACATAAACAAATAGACATGCGCACTGCGAACTGACACATAAGACAGCATGCTTTTCATATACCTAGTAATATTATGTAGAATGTTAATAAACATATGTATCTAATTGTGGTTACAGTTTTACTATTATGAGACTAACGACTTGTAAGATTTGCGCATACTATAAAAAGCCTATAAACCTTACGAGTAATAATTGTTTTCAAATGGATAAACTAATGCTTGAAATATCTATGGTTATTTACGCTAATAGAGTTATTAATTTTAATTGAAAAAATATTTAGACCAAATCCAAATTTCCAATTAATTGACGATCGTTTCGATAATATTTTTTCAAGTAAAATGTTCAATCCAAACTATATGAACTCACAACTGAGAGTTATTAATGTTTAAAAATTTAATATTCCCTCCAAATTTGTATATACGTACATAATATTATATATTTTAATTTTTAATACTTGAGACCTTAAGGTGATATTCTCGTGTCCTTAATATCTTCCGTATAACCTATATCAATTTTGGCTTTTTGAGACGTCGCGTACCTACCTACCTAATATAGGATGCCAAATGTAACTCGGCGTCATGTACCAAAGGCATCAGATTTGTGTGAAAAAACTGATATAATAAATGGTACAAAACTTCAACTCAATTGGTTAACGGGAAGTGGACGAAAATCGAGTTGCAAATTTTTTTACATACAACATAATATATAAGCGTTTTAAAAATTATAATAACTGCTATTGGGATCCTTCAGATGGGTGGAGCTTAAAAAACATAGTGCAGAGGGGGGGAATTTCATATACGGGGTATACTTGTACGTGTAATTTTGTGATTTTTAAAGTGATAAGAAATGATAAAATATATAAGTGCAATTTGTGATTGGGCCGATACGAATCCTAAACAAAGGAATTTCGTTGAAGGAGAACGAATTCTCAAAGCCGAACATATTATCAAATGTCGGAAATATAACGGGAAAATGCATGAAAAATGAACTGTCAAAAGTAGTAATCTTTACGGCATATTGCTTAAAAACATCAAAATTAAAAGAAAATCTTCACGAAATTAGTCATCCGTTCAATGCTCCTTTAAGGCTGGGTTAGGTGAATAATGTAAACACATAACTGCAACATAATATGTTATATTCTAATAAGCAGGTAAGATACTAACCTCAAAATATTTGTATACACATAATTAGTCCTATTTTTATCAATCATCAGTGATTTAACTATTGTAGTACAGTATGATAAATGAGTACTTACATCTTATTATTAATATAAAATATTTTTTTAAATCATAAATACAGTTTTTCCACATTTCATTAGAAAATAATTCATTGTAAAGTAAGTTTTACAAGGCAATAACTGATAGTGTGTATTGCCATGATATTAGAAAACGTCGCGAATTATTCCATTTTTGATAAACTTTTTGTTTATTTTTCTTGTATTATTTTTGTAATAAACAATTTCACGATAAATTAGCATGTAAAATTTTTCCTCGTTTTGAGTACAATTTTCTGCCACCAGATGTCATATGCTCATTTGACGGATCCCGATACGGCAGTAGTTTCACGAAAACCATCACTGTTTCTTAGTTTTATTTTTTCTACATGGTTCGATATGAGATTCGTTCTGAACTATTTGGTTGGACAGCTTATGAAATATTTCACTTGAGGCTTGAGGCTGGGCGCACACTGAATAGATAAACTTTCCGCATAAGGAAAAATATTTCATCAAAAACACTTTGCTCATTTGCTGAAAATATTTTTTAAGCTCTTGCTATTCACAATACATACCATTAGATTATTGGCAGATGATCAACGATAACCGTGTCCTACTATGATAGTGAATGCTACTTTCTTGGAAGAAAAAATATTGAACAGAAGAAATTACCTGTAGAACTCTATTAGTAATTGTTATGTTTTGAATCACGTCCAGGAAAAATTAAATATAATAAAAATATTCACAGATAGTCAGGACATTTAATAAAACAGAACTCTGTTTTGATTTTAGTTGAACGTTTCGTCCTTTTAAGAAGTCCTAATAAAAGGACGAAACGTTCAACTAAAATCAAAACAGAGTTCTGTTTTATTAAATGTCCTGACTACCTGTGAATATTTTTATTCTATTAGTAATTTACGAGCAATAAACTGATCTTTTATCATTTGCAAATCATTTTAATGGAATAAATTTTCTAATAAGTTTAATTAATTTTATAAAATAAAAAATACTTAGCTGCATGAATCGATCATATTTTTCTTCCTGCAATTTTATTGCTTCGATTGCCCCCATCCTATACACAACCCGACGTGACTAGCATAGTAAATTAGTTGGCAGTTCAAAATTGTACGTATGTAAGGTTTTAAATAAAAATAAAATAAAGAGAGGGGGCGCTCGATAATGTCAGTCACGCACTTCACGGAAGTTTACTGTATACTTAGCTGTGCTTAAGCGTGATATATAGCGTTTTTATTTTGTTCAAAAATGTTAAAATTTCTTGTAAAGCGGTTTTACCTTTTTCTAGTTGAGTGTTTCATAGCTTCTGTCTATAAATACTCTTAAGTAGTGGCAGATCTCGACACAAACACAATAAGCGCGCGCTTTGGACCTCAGTTTTACGGAAGCGTCAAAAAACCAAGAAGAAAACTAGGGTGCGGTTTTATGAAACCACGGTGCAAGTAAAACTTTAATGCCATAACCCTAAATGCCTTTAACCCGAAATCGTCGAAAGTATATAGTTTTGTTTACGTGATTTTGGTAATGTAATTTAAACCCTGATCACGATCAGTATGGAGATGAATGTACCTATAAGAATCCAGATTCTATCGTTGGTGGTCAATAGGTATTTGATGTGCTGCTTGACTGAATATTCGTACTGTATTAGTTATGTAGATGTACAATATAGTTATGAAAATAACGCCGCTGCTTTTCGATGAGTACTGATCTGGTCGACTACTATCACACTTGTATGCAGTCGTACAATATTATAGTTATGAACATAACATCGCTGCTTTTCGATGAGTACTTGTCTGCTCGATCGCTTTGATTGCACGTGGCGCTCGACATGCTTAACTGAACGGAAAAAAAATTAAAAACTTTAAAAACCTACTTTCTTATTTTAACGATAACTGAGGAAGATTCTGTTGTTATACAAAAACAATATTGTTTAAAATTTATAGAGAGGGGCCTCAAAATTAGATTGCGCTTGGGAGTCTTCAGTTGCTTAATCCGTCACTGTTCTCAAACTTGTTTCAATAGAAACAATTGTGCTTTATGCAGATTTGTTTAATCGGTGTGCGTTCGACTTAAATGTAAATAAGCATTCAGAACCACAAATATGTAATATCAATGCATTGCTTTGTTGCAGGGTAGTATATTATTATAACGGATAGATTTCATTTAATGACGTATTTACACTGAAATGTACAATAAGTGACAGCCGATTAAAAGTGTGAAATGTGATATATTATTTCTTCATAGAGCGATGACTCTACAGAATGGAATATAAATACATTTTATTTGCTCGTTAAAGAATATAATTGCAATATCAAAGATACTGACATAAACCATTATATTGCGCAAAATAGATAAAAAGTATTTTTTTGGCTTTCAGTGTGCTCAATTTTCTACCATTCAAAATAACTTTTAACCCGACTATACGAAAAAAAGGAGGGTTACGATTTTAACAGCTATGTATAATGTATATATTATGCATGTATGTATATAATATATGTATGGTAGTTTGTTACCCCATGGATCGGACCAAATAGCTCCTGAGCCGATTTTCATAATCTATGTGTCATTCGATTTGTCTTAATCGCGCAAGTGTTCTAGAGGCTATAAAATATTATCAAATGAAAGAAAATTTTGTGGCGATTCAAAAATCCATGCTGACTATTATATGATTTATAATAAACTAGCGGGCCCTGTCCGGCTTCGCCCGGGTGCAATACACTACTCACTTGCTTCGCTCGTTCGCTTGAATATTATAATTACATTACTCACTCGCTTCGCTCGTTCACTCTAATATATTATATAAATCTTCCGTGAAAAATTATCTAACTGATGGTGAAAACCGCATGAAAATCCGTTGCGTGGTTTAGGAATTACATTGCTCACTCGCTTCGCTCGTTCGCTATATATATAAACCTTCCGTGAAAAATTATCTAACTGATGGTGAAAACCGCATCAAAATCCGTTGCGCGGTTTAGGAATTACATTACTCACTCGCTTCGCTCGTTCGCTATATATATAAACCTTCCGCGAAAAATTATCTAACTGATGGTGAAAACAGCATCAAAATCCGTTGCGTGGTTTAGGAATTACATTACTCACTCGCTTCGCTCGTTCGTTATAGGTATATATATTATATAAACCTTCCGTGAAAAATTATCTAACTGATGGTGAAAACCGCATCAAAATCCGTTGCGTGGTTTAGGAGGAGTTAGCGGTTATACAGACAGACAGACGCGGAAATCGACTTCATTTTATACTATGTAGAGATAGAGATAGGTTACATAAAAGAAATTAAAAAAGACAAATAAAATTTAAAGTAAAGGAACTAAAATCCGACTACGTAAAGGAAGTAAACAAGCTTCCAATATCAAAGTTAGTTAGTTATTGACATATTAGAAGCAAATTTACTTTTTTTACGTAATAAGGTTTTAGTTTTTTTAACTTTTAATTTTGTGATTTGTGATTACTTTCAATTATTAAGCATCAAGAAAGAGATTAAATCGCAAGGATTTGATCGTAAAATCAAAAGAAATTAAATTGTTCTTACACCAGGACTATATACGGATTTTTCTTTTTAAGGAGGTGTTGGGGGGTACCTTTGATGCTACCACATAAATGGTAAAAATTTTGTTTATTCATCACCAAGTGATCTACTGAAGGATTTTGTAGAGAATTGAGTTCTGAATAAAAAAGATCTTTACAATTTTTGTCGTAGCATCAATGGCTTCACGAGATATTTGCGTTTAAAGTTAGCGCAACGATAGAGACTAACGCACACCCCCTCCAACCCGGCCAACTTGACAAAATACTCAAAAGGCATCCCCCAACACATAAAAAAATAAAAATAGACACGCGATTTTTGCGTTATGAACCCACGTTTTTTGACCTATTATTAAAAATAATTCGACACTGAAAGACTCTACAATATTATTATGGCATTTTGTAGAAAACTCTAAAAATGAACGAACTCTAATTAAAATATGTTTACATAATAATGACGAATTTTCATTTTTCCGAGAAAAAATGTTTTTATATATCTTTCTCTTTTGAATACACATTTACACAATAAGCAGCAAAATAAACAGAATATTGGAACACTAAACGAGAATGTTTGTGATTTATATTTGCAATTCAGTTTACTTAAAAAAATATGCGCTACATTTGCGTTCTTCTTTCTGCATTTAACAGAAAGTAATGGCGTAATTTATTGCCGCATTCATATTTCATTTTGTATTATTAATTTTGTTTCTCGTTTTATCCATGGATTCCTGATACTGCTGCTGTATCTTTCAGAAACAAATAGAAAGACATTATTTATTTGCTGCAACATATTTTGTTAACTGTCTTTGCAATGCGTGTTTGTTTATACCAATATCTGCTTTAAACATCAATTATAGTCTTATTATCCTTAGAAGTTTAAACTTAAAATAAAGATTATTCTATAGAAATGAGTGAAATAATAGTTAGTATCGTGAGTAGCACCACGGCTCACGAGTAGTATGGAGGTAGGCTTGTAATTGGGCGGTCAGGATCTAGTCCTACGGCTGACTGCCTCGATTAAGACGTCTTCTTTAATAACTTTAGACAACTGAATGACGTATTTTTCAAATTTTACTACCAGCAGATAAAAAAACAAGGTTGTTCTGTCAGTTATTTAAATCTGACCGATTTTTATATTTAAAACCTAATTGGAAGGAAACGCTGTATCATTTTATTTAGTGAAATTAGGTTAAATAAAGTTTACAAAAATTAATTATACTGTAAAACCTGTTAAGTTAGCCACCTCTGTAACTTACGTTGACTATATTTTTATATGGACTTGGACGAAGTGCTTTTGACTTTATGACAATCTTTAATTTGGTTACCTGTAATTTTTGTGGAACCGTAGATGGCCAAGATGTACAGGTTTTACTTTATTGGTAAATCAAATAAATTCTAATTTGAAAGTATTGTATTTCAACACACTGAATTATTTATTAATACCATGTTTTTATATAGGTGTTTCTACACTTGAGAATAATTCACTGAGGAATAATGCTATATATCCTCGATAGCATTTATCGTGCAGGAACGTACTTTAGAAAGAAAATAAACCTATACTTTAGTAAGGAAATACACTCAAATGGATCACGCACTATTTATCGAAAGCTATTCTCAGATGTACAGTCGCGGACTTAATAAAGTTTACACTTGAGTTTTTCAGTGTGAGTTCACAAAAAGTCAGTAGCTTAGCAACAAATTTAGTTTTTAATAGGTAAATATAAATGTCAAAAATTAAAAGAAATAATTGTCGTTTAAATGCCTCGAAATTATTAAAACGATGAACAAAAAAGAAGAATTATTGCAAGATTGGAGGAAGGAATTTGCTAGTATCAAATATTATCAAATCTTTTTATGTTTTAATTGAATAATATTGAGTAATTTGGATTGTATAATAAACAACTGAGGTGTTTTGATAATAATTTTTTATTGAATTTTTAGGACGTAACCTTAGTAATTGATACATTACTATTAAAAGCCAAATTACAATATGAAAAAAATTTAAAAAAAACCGGTAACTAGATGATACAGATGTAAACTTTTTTAAGTCCGCGACTGTACATTGCCATAGGACATAGACGATCCATTATTATTTTATAAATTGTGTTTTTAAAGACCACCAACAGCTAAGGTTATTTGGGCCTAGCACCAATTCATATTTTCAATTCATTATTATTATTTATTTTTTTTTAATAATAAATTGAAAATCCAATTGACACTTTTACCAGCTCTCGGGCTAGAACCCGAGAACTGGGGACTTGTAATAGAGGAACCATAGCAACGCCATGTAAACAACAGCGCCGCTACACTCTCGGCTATTCTCAAGCCCTATTATTTTATATAGTTATTATAGATAATTAATTGCTATTCATTACATGATTTTCTATTAAACGTTGCCAATCTGAGAAAAACATAACAATTAATGGTCTTGTTGCTATTGGAAATAAAAATGGGAATTTTGTTCTTCAAATTATAAACATCAACGTTTATAACTTTAGGTTTTTCACTTATTAGCTTCTACCAACAGCGAAAAGAATTACTTTAATAAATAAAGCACACAAAAACTGGCTATTGCTTGAAAAGGGTCTCTTATAACAGACCGAAACGTAGCACTTAAAAATAAAGTTGGACAGCTATAGCCAGTTTTTGTGTGTTTTATTTATTTAGGTTTTATTATTTGTAATAATTCCATGCTGGATTAATTGCCAAATTGTTATCAAATATTGAAACACTAACAATCTCAGTTGTCGAGTGACAGTGAGTAAAAATGTTACGTACTTTTATGGTTATGTTATATCTAGACATTTTCTCCATACGAGAAACATTGCAAAATTTGAATGGATTTTGCTCAAAAAATAATATCCAATTGAAAAGTTATTTTTTCTTAATTCAATAAATTTTTATCAAACAAGATTTTTAGTGATTTATAACATCAATTTTTTGCTAGGAAAACTAAGAATAGGAATGTTAAATATAATATAATATAATATTGGAAGAAAAGTCTTTAGATTTTTTGTGTATAATAAAAAATCTAGTACTGACAACAATCTAAAGTCATTTTTGTCAGTGTGGATTTTCTAGTAAAGCTCTGTGAAACTGCATAAATATTTATTTAATTTATTAGTCTAGATACATAAGTATATTTTATTACTTCCCACCTCTACTATGGTTGGGAAGTAATGGATTTAGTCCGAAAAAAATATTTCGAGATTTTAACAGATCTTCACGTTTTGAGACCCTAGCAATCGTTTAAGATCATTTTTTAACTGATGTCTGTATGTGTGTGTGTGTGTGTGGTCAATTTTTCGCCTTCGTTATCGTAAAAACGGAACAACATACGGCCATGCCGATTATTCTATTGTGTTTATCAGCCTTTAACTTAGATCTGGTTAGATTTTGAGTCAAATCGGTTCAGTGGATCCTGATATATTAAAAAAAAACGTTCTCAATGTCACGTATTAACATAGGTAAAAAAATTCGACTGATGACCAGTCCTATACTTCCCACCTAGTAAATATTTGCAAAAAATAAACACTTTTTTTTTATTATTCTTTGACTAGGCCCAAATAACCTTAGCTGTTGGTGGTCTTTAAAACACAATTTAATTTTTATTCTTTGAAAAAAGCATGGCCCTCTTTTTTGTTTGGTGATCTACTGATGGCTAACTTAATATAGCAAAAATCATGGTTACCTTGATTTACGTACAATTTTTATTTTTTTTAGTAAAATATTTTTTTTCTCGAAAACTATACATTTTAGAGAAAAAAAATATTTACATTTTTTTCATATTATAACATCTAGAATTCATTTATATTTTTTTTACCTATGTTAATACGTGACATTGAGGACGTTTTTTTGAATATCTCAGGAACCACTGAACCGATTTGACTCAAAATCTAATCAGATCTAAGTTAAAGGCTGATAAACACAATAGAACAATCGGCATGCCCGTATGTTGTTCCGTTCTTAAGATATCGAAGGCGAAAAATTGACCACATACACACACACATACACACACACACACATACACACACACACACACACACACACACACACACACACACACACATACAGACATCAGTCAGAAAATGATCTTAAACGATTGCTAGGGTCTTAAAACGTGAAAATCTGTTAAAATCTCGAAATATTGTTTTCGGACTGAATCCATTACTTCCCTACCATAGTAGAGGTGGGAAGTAAAAATATAAATGAATTCTAGATGTTATAATATGAAAAAAATGTAAATATTTTTTTCTCTAAAATGTACAGTTTTCGAGAAAAAAATATTTTTTTAAAAAAAATAAAAATTGTACGTAAATCAAGGTAACCATGATTTTTGCTATATTAAGCTAGGCATCAGATCACTAAACAAAAAAATTCGACTGATGACCAGTCCTATACTTCCCACCTAGTAAATATTTGCAAAAAATAAACACTCTTTTTTTTTATTCTTTGACTAGGCCCAAATAACCTTAGCTGTTGGTGGTCTTTAAAACACAATTTAATTTTTATTCTTTGAAAAAAGCATGGCCCTCTTTTTTGTTTGGTGATCTACTGATGGCTAACTTAATATAGCAAAAATCATGGTTACCTTGATTTACGTTAAATTTTTATTTTTTTTAGTAAAATATTTTTTTTCTCGAAAACTATACATTTTAGAGAAAAAAAATATTTACATTTTTTTCATATTATAACATCTAGAATTCATTTATATTTTTTTTTACCTATGTTAATACGTGACTTTGAGGACGTTTTTTTGAATATCTCAGGATCCACTGAACCGATTTGACTCAAAATCTAATCAGATCTAAGTTAAAGGCTGATAAACACAATAGAACAATCGGCATGCCCGTATGTTGTTCCGTTCTTAAGATATCGAAGGCGAAAAATTGACCACATACACACACACATACACACATACACACATACACACACACATACAGACATCAGTCAGAAAATGATCTTAAACGATTGCTAGGGTCTCAAAACGTGAAAATCTGTTAAAATCTCGAAATATTGTTTTCGGACTGAATCCATTACTTCCCTACCATAGTAGAGGTGGGAAGTAAAAAAAGGGCCATGCTTTTTTTCAAAGAATAAAAAAAGCGAAAAAAAGAGTGTTTATTTTTTGCAAATATTTACTAGGTGGGAAGTATAGGAATTTTTCTGTCAGCATTGTCTTCAATTTAATGCCAAAAAATAATGAGCAAATGTTTGCATCCTTTGAATTTTATCAAAACTCATGCTATTTTATTTTTTTTTATTGAACAGTTTAATAAAAACAACAAAAAAAAACGTTGATAATATTTTACATTGTGTACATACGAAAACGGTGACAGGAATGAAATTGAAAATTTTAACAGTGTTCGAGTTGTTCTGAGAGAAATGAAGCGAAATGAAAAACTGATTAAGCTTTTCGCGAATTAAAATTTTTTGTTTGACAAGTTTAACGAACCGTCTGTGTGTTTTTTTATACACAAAAAACAGGATTTACTTTAAAATTAATTGGAATATTGCCAATACCATTTTTAAAAATATACAGGCTCTCACTAAAATAGTGAAATGCGACTTATCCGGCGCGGCACGGCACGAAAAAATGCCGATATAATCGGATACGTGCAAGTAAATGGAAATGCGCCCACCAATATATGGAAATAAAAAACAAGTGGTGGGTGTTACGGTATTGATGGTGGGAAAACGTGTCTCCAGCCGTTTAAATTTTAAAATAACATATAATTTACTAAAAATTTGGAAATAAAATTTACAATTTTAAAAAAATTTAAAAAAACGGTTATATTAAAATAAAAATAAATAATTAAATTAAAATAAATTTCATTCTCTACTATAACGTTTAGAAGCGTGGGGCACTCGATGTATTAAATGAAATATTTGTATCCCGCGCTTCAAACGTTATAGAAGAGAAAGAAATTTATTTTCTACTTTTTAGTGCGTTAATAAAAACATGTTTTTTAGATTTTTTGAAACTGTAATTTTTATTATATTTAAATGTCAAATCTAATTAGCTCATCATTTAAAATATTTATGTTACTGTTATAATAACCTTGTCAGTTTTATTTTAATAAATTCTTTTCTGTTATTCTATAATATCACTTTTACATATGACCGGAACATTAAGAAATTTGCCTAGTTTTGTTTCTTAACAAATTTCAACTCCACAGTTTCTATTATAGGTATTGCTATTTTTTTGGGACCCTATCTCATATCTCCCCAGGTAACCAGGTGGCAGGTAGCGACAAATTATAGTTAGTAACGCTACGAGACATGCTCATTTCTTTAAGCTAAATACTATGTAATTTGTCTTAATTTGTATACAGTGAATTTTTTGTCAATATTCTGAATTTATTTTATTTTGTTTTTAGATGGATGTTCATCTTTTTTTTGTAATACCTAAATGAATTATTTTTAATTTTGTCGATACAGTAGTGTTCATTTAATAATTACAAAGGAAAAGTCATGACGCCTATGACTAATGATTTGTGGTATTTTTAAAAACATCCTCTATAAACAATGGATACATAGTTGTTATACAAACACAGTAAACATTGCGTTTTATACGCACATATTATATGATATAACATCAGTACGCTTTAAATGATAAATGGCAATTTTATTACCAGCAGCGGTCAGAATCAATAAAATATGATTGACAGATGAAAAATAACGTTTTTAAATTCACATTTATATTTTAGTGAACTTTTATTCAATGCAAATGCCGTTTATACAATATATTATATGATATCGTGTATTAACAATTGTATTGTGTCCGTTCGGTGTCCGTATACCTACAATTAATACAGACATATAATAATACTAGCGGTCCCGTCCGGCTTCGCTCGGGTGCTATGAATTTATGATTAGCTATACGTTTTTAGCTTGAGCAATTTCAGAGATACAATATGTCCTTCATAAAGGTTTCCACCCCCGTTTTCACGCCTTACGACACGGATTTCGATATTTTCTTCGATTTTAACAAAGAATACTTAAGTCAAATTTCGTGCTTCGGAAAAAGACTATTTTTATAATTCCCCTTAAAGGTTAATTAAAAAAAAAAAAACGATCGAACATGACGTATTTGCTTATTTTTAATGAAGAGTTCGTATGTTAAATTCATTGCTTCTCACTAGCGATTTTTGAGATATGACCAATTTGTCAAAAAACAATACACCCTTTTTTGACTTCCTTAGGGGGCTTACAAGCTTAAACAGACAGACCACCCCATTTCACCCTCGTAGGGACTGATTTCCGAAAAATCCTTCCTCTAAACCCTGTAAGGAACATAACTTCCAAATTTCATGTATATATCTTAATATATAATATATATATATATCGTAAGAGGAGTTAGAAAAATAGCAGAAGGGATATTTGAATGGGATGGGATAGATGCAATATGTAACTTTATTTTTTTAGTTTATTCTTTCATAAAATTCAATAAACACCCAGCGAAAAAACATTCTTTTTTTGTTTTTATAATAGTTGTATATCTAAATGTGTAATGGACTATATTACGACGAGTGATGACAGTATGTAAAAACGAGCGATAGCAAGTTTTTACAGTCACACGAGTCGTAATAGCATTACGCACGAGATATATAGATATGGTATTTTTTGACATACCCACTACAGAATACCTACTTTTCACTTTATTTTCAAAACATTTTGACAGTTCATTTGCGTCGCTATCTTTACTTCTACAATGTGCAGTAAAGTTCGTGAGTAAGTAATGGCAGGCGCACTCAGGCGTATAGAGCGAATAAACAGAAGTTGGTATGGCAACAGTTTACTTACCGCCCTAATGCAGTAAGTAAAACACTTTAAGTACACTTACCTGTTAAATTATTCATTAAAGACCGCTATACATCGAAAGTAGCTATTGTGTAGTGGGTATGGCAAAAAACATTTTGTTTGATTCAAAGCCACTGTTTATTAAAACAAAAAATATAAACAATTGAATTGAATTTTACCTGCAGCGACGATAAATGGTCAAATATTATTTCAACAAAACATAATACTGAACATAATCATACCATTTATTAAGAATAAAGTATTAACATACTTACATGATCTAATAATTATAATATGTACAGTTATAAGCTTATAAAGTCAAAGATACCAAGAATATAAATTACAAAAATCAATATTACCAGGTCATCTGCAATAAAATCGTACAAGAAAAAGGTCAAGTATAATTTTCTACAAAAATAAAAGAAAATAAGTAATGAAAACTTCAACTCGACTCAATTCACGTGAAAACTGTCTGTAAAGCCATACAATAAAAAATAATATATAGTTTTCGTTTAAGTTTTGATTTCATTCAATTGGCGTTCCTGCAGACGATATAATATTATGCTATCAGTATCAGATATACTCTCTACAAAACAATTTTCCTCGATACATTGACTCTATCTCACCGCACTCCGCACATCTTATATCGCTTTTCCATTTCTAGTGAAAACGCTTTTGCAGTGCAGTTGATGGTTCAGCTATGCCTAACCGATATTCAGAAGGCTGTCGCATCCAAGTTACCTGTAATACAGCCCCTTTTATGTTTACCTATGACCTCCACAAGGAGGAGGGAGGTGACAGGGCTCTAGCCTGGGGGTCCGGAATGCATTAACTATTTTACTAAATAAATTTAAATGAGCACACATTGTAAGAAACCATATTTAAAATTTTAATCTAATTGCTTTGTTGGCCACCCTTTAATGGTAAAACTCATAAGATATATTATTTTTCAAGAAAATTTGGACTCTGCATGCCAGTTTTAAAGTTTAAAAACTCTCTGTTACTACCCAAACAGATATTGTTTTTTTAAAGAAGTTTTTCAGCTCACAGTTTCTTTGGTTAAATAGAAAATGGTGCCCTATGATGCAGAGTAAAACCTCAATGTTTTCGCCCCTCATTATGTTACATTTAGAATGTTTTTTAACGTCCTGAATGCTACTGTAATTCGTCCAAGTGGGATATTCGGTAATATGCGTGAGTGAATGAAAGAAAAGTATGTATCCTTTCAAAATTATTACTTGTCAGAAAATAGTACTATAATATAATACATTTTTTTCAATATTTTGAGTTTTTCAATGGCAAAATTTTCATTTGTTAAAAAATTTCTCATCGGTAGAATAGACAAAATTTATATTAGGTGTTTGTCTTCAATTGAGGTGTTAGAAAATAATAATATTTCACAGGAACAGTAAAAATTGTAAGGAAAGAATAATAATTGTCGGAATACTGATAAAAGTAACCAAGTTAATTTTTGACCATTCTGGTGAAAATAACTAAGAAATTGCATATTTATGAAAATAATACTCTTCATTGAGATTGATGAAGTTGTTTTCCTAAAAGGTGGAAAATATTTAAGTAGAGTTATAAAGAATTGTACGAAAACCAATTTTGTATTTTAAACGAAAGTATATGTCGTGTTTTTTGTAAAATAAAACGTTTTTTATAAATTTAACCGCGAAAATTTGTTACAGAAATGCGAAAGTGAACTGGTGAATGCCATAACCTTCTTTATCCATTTCATGAATATAGAATTGATATCGAAGATAACCAATATCGCCTAACTGACAATATGATAGCGAATGATATGACTATAATAATATGAGGTTTCCCGTCCTTTCAACATCATCTGCACTCTGCAGTCAGAAGTGTATTGCAATTCTATTTTTAACAAAAATAAAAAATGAAATATTTGTAAACTGCTGGATCGGATGTCATAAACTTTTATTTATAGAAGTATATTCAGGTTACTATATTTTTATTACTGAAGCCATTGTTTTTACTTCCCGTACATATACCTACTTATTGTGTATTCCCAGTGATCCTCAACATGTATCACAGTATTTAAAAATTTAGTTTATTAATATGGAAGTTTGACAGTCGATTCTGTAAAGAAAATTATTAAATAAAATATTATTGTATTGTTAATTAATGAGATAGATATTTATTAAAAAAGTGCCATTTGCAATTGCTATAATACATAATAACTCTTAATTTAAATACGTTAACCACTTTATCAATACTTATATCTAAATATTATCTAATTACGGACAAACTATCCATTTTTAGGGTTCCGTACCTCCGAATAAAACCCTATTACTGAGCTCCGATGTCTGTCCGATCGTCCATCTCACAAACGGTAAGGTAGATATTAGATAGATTGTCGATTATAGACGCTCAACAACTGAGGTCATCAGCGTCTATACAACAAACTGTAAGATGCTAGTTGAAATTTTCACAGATTGTGGGTTGTTGTGACATTAATCCTGGTAAATAATAATTAGGATTAAATAATCAATTAATTTGTTTCTTATTTTACTACACTGTATTATTTACTACATGTATATACATCATTGTGTTTACTACACTGTATAGCAACATCGGTTGACTGATTCAGTTGATAGAGCGTTCGACTGAAGATATAAAATCACAGATTCGATCCCGGTTTTCGGATCGCAAAATTTTTGTTTTTTTTTATTCGTCAAAATATATTCTGCTAGTATTTTTTTTTCTTAAAGATTAAATTAATTAATTTTGATACGGACAAATTTTGAAACACTTAAAAGAATAAATAAACAAGCCGTGAGGTGGGTCGTTTATTAAGATTAAAGTGCGACCCTTGAGGTCCACACGACAAACTTCTCAGTTTGATGAATATTTAATAATAATAATTAAATTAGATATTACACAGAAAAGTAATCATTTTAATCATTAAAACATAATTATTAATTATTTTTAACAATAATTAAAAAAAAAAAAACGGCTGAACCGATTTTTATAAAATTTATGTCGGATCAAAATGACGTTAACACGCCTCGATTGACACCCTTACGAAGTCGATATAATTTTTTATTCGCGAGATATTGTGTAAAATGTACTTTTTTGGAGTCTATTTGGTTAAGAAAAAAGAACGGCTTAACCGATTTAGAAAAAATTTCTTTCAGATCATATTTACATAAATACGCGTCGATTGGCACCCTAACGTTGTCGATATCATTTTTCATTCTCGAGATTTCGTCTTAAAAAGAAATGGACACATACGTACACACACACACACACACACACACACAGACATCTTTCTAAAAATAGTGTAAAAATAGTGTAGTGACCTTGAAACATAAAAATTTGTTATACATTTTGATTTCGATTTTCGGACCCATTACAATAACTTCCAATGGGAAGTTAAAAATAAGTAAAAAAACTTTTTAAAAACAACCTTAAATAAAAAAATCTGTTAATTTTTTTACCCCTACCTTTATTATTGTATGGAAACCTCGATGTGCGAGTCTGACTCGCACTTGTCCGAGTTTTAGTGGGGACTCATTGTTTTAGCAACATATTAATTATATCGCCATTAAAATGTAATTATATACGTGTACTAATTAGTTCATTGATCCGCGTATTTCTATAATAACATGAATGGGTGCTCCTTTTTCTGCAAATACTTTTCTTGTGCCATTTCAATTTACTGCTTGTATATACATTTGTCTGACACTTTACTTTTGATACAGCGGAGCGGGTTTACATATTGAATTTGAGGATTATTAGTAGTGCACAACAAAATATAATCATTTTATTTGCATGTCGAAATAGCAATACTGGGAGTATAAATATTATTTTGTCAGCGTTTTTTCCCTATAAAGTTTGGGTTAATATTAATAATAATTTATTAACTTCCCGCTATTGAAAATTTTCAAAAAACGGGTCCGATTTTCGAAAATCGAGTTTTCACCAGATCTGAACGTTTTGGGCTACTAGGAAGCTATTCTGACTATTTTTGGATGGACGTCCGTATGTGTGTGTGTATGTATGTCTGTAACCAAATTTTTGTCGTACGGTATCTTTAGAACGAATCAACTGATTGAGATCGGGTGTGCGGCATTCGAAAGAGTTATTGAGACTTAGATCTGTTTAGATTTTGGAGTCAATCGGACCATGTCAAGGGTGGTTTTTTGGGATTGAAATATGTTTCTGGGCCCAAAGATATCCAAAAAAATTTCAGAATCGTTTCAAAATTGAAATTTAACCCTTTAGTAACGGTTGAAATGAACTGCTAAAATTTAAAAAAAATCGGGCCGACAGTACCGGACGTACAATTTTTTTGATTAGTTTGCGGATAAAGATTTACTTACTGAAGGGTATATTTAATTTAAGGGGTGTATAAAAGGGTTAAATTTTTATTGCGGGAAGTTTTAGGATTGATCCACATCCGTTTTCCAGAATTTTATTAATTAATAATAATAATAATAATGATTTTATTAATATAGAGGTACAAATAGAGGTAAAATATATTTGCTTAAATAATATATTGATAAAATAAATATATTAATGATTATATTAATTAATAATAATTACATTAATTAATATAAATTAATTATATTAATAATAATATATCAATAATTACGAAGTTATTTCAAGGTAAAAATAAAAAACAGAACAATTAGTGGTAAAAATTATGTTCCAATTTGGAGAAGTTTAGTATCACCAAATTAGTTTTTCATTATTCAAAAAGGAGCTATTAGAAACTCAATTTATAGTCCCAAAATATCTTGCAATCTGTGATACAAATCAAGTAGGTACCTACCTTGACTCGTGTATGAGAACTTGCTATAAGTGAAAACTTAGCATTTACTTATATCTCAATTATTTTTTCGGCGAAACCGAAAAACCCACTTGTTCTTCGTACCGAATTTGACCCCTTTTTTCACATTTATGTTTTTGGTGGAATAGGTACTTTTTGTAAAGTTACATTCTACTTAAATATTATAGTTCTATAACATAATATAATATATGCACCTACTTTCATACTTCATGTAAGTCTTCAATTTCGACTAGTGTTGCCGTCTAGACAAGACAAGACTTTCAAAGTCTTGTCTTGTCTTGAAAATTTAGACAAGACAAGAGTCTAGAAAGTCTAGATCTAGACGGCAACACTAATTTCGACTATTCTCGACACACGTTAAATTGGTTGTTTTCTGATTGTTTCATTTATATTATATGCCCAATGGCCTAACTCTATGCCAAATGTCAAGTTTCAGAGTCAACCGTAAGTGGTCTAGGTTTTTGATGAGTGAGTGAAGGTGTCAGTCAGTGTTAAAAGTATTCGGATGTCAATATCTCAGAAACTATTTGAGCTTCCTTTATAAAATTGGGGATTCTGGGTAATTGGGGGGAGCCTTAATAGACAAACCAAATTACAAGTGCCTTGTCGAACTTGGCTGACATTAAAACAATGACATTTGCTGAAGTTAAAAGATTTTAGGAGTACGAAAACACGGGTTTAAGATGCATGATACAATATGTAATTAAAAATTTAGTGCTTTTGCAAAAAAAATCTTAAAGATCATAGTATTACATTCTAAAATATAGCATACCTAGTATTTAACATATTATATACGTTTTAATTTAGTCAAGATTTTATAATTAATTTTCATTATAAAAATTTCTGATACACCCACTGATATTTATTTATTTGTGCAAAACATTAGATACATTATACAATCAGGGTAACACCTGTGCGTCATTAAACCCGATATCACTGTGAGTTGGTCAGGCCTTGATTGAAACGTAGATTAAATTAAACGTATCCACGTTCGATCTGACATCCGACCAGGTAAATACAGCAATGTCGGCGAATGGAGAGGCGCTCTATAGAGCGGTTGATTGCATCTGTGATCCCCCGTCCGTCTGACAGCATCATGTCATGTTTGTTGTACATTATATTTGTGGCCAGAAACCAGAGTAGTTTATGTTAGAATTTTGTTCAAATGAGAATAACGAGGGCTTAAAACATTGATTTGTTATGGGCTAAATACGGCGAAAATATTTTGAATTGATGGCACATCCAACGCCTCGAAATGGTGTAGAAGGTACTAAATGCGCTTGCGCGGCCGTAATGGTGAGTGAGTGAAGTTACTATGGCAGTGCAACCGCATTAACTTGACGTTTAGTAATTTCTACACCATTCCGCTCAATTCAACACAATGGCCTCTTACTACAATAAAATAGTTTTACCGTGAAAAAGTTTACCGCTAAGATTTCTTTGGTCCAAAGGGTTGATGAACATAAGACAAGTCAACACCCAAAATAGCGTATTCCCACCCCCAGCACAAAGTGGCGCAACGTCAATTTAGTTATAGTATAGAGCCAATGCTTGGCAGCTTGAGAGTGTTAAGACAGTGATATGTTGTTGTTTATAAAGAGTTTTCCTTTGCTCGTATATTCCAATGTTCTAGGTTCTAATTCGAGAACTGATGGAAGTAATATTTGGCTTTTATAATAGGGATTATTAAAATTAATAATTAATTTAAAATATGTTTAAAATGTTACTGGCCTTAATATTAATGAACATTTCAATTATAGATTGCAATAGTAAGCTGCAGTTGTTCTCTATTATGGAAAAGACCACTGCCGGTCCTACGTTTTGAAACATTACATAGGTATTATATAACTCACAGCGCCAACTTTGACGACTTTTGCTTTGTGGTCACAGATATGCGCATATTATGTAACTGAATGTACCATGAGTATTTACTGAGAAAAATTTAAAAGATTGTAAATGGTATATTTTAGATAGCAATCCCGTTGAATCTTGAGAGCAATTCCATTGACTTTTTTGAGATATATTATTAACTTCCTATTAGAAGTTATTGTAATGGGTCCGAAAATCGAAATCAAAATTTTTAACAAATTTTTATATTTCAAGGTCACTACACTATTTTTAAACTATTTTTGAAAAGATGTCTGTGTGTGTATGTGTGTATGTACGTACGTACGTATGTTATCATTTCCTTCTAAGACGAAATCTCGAGAATGAAAAATGATATCGACTACGTTAGGGTGCCAATCGACGTGTATTAACGTAAATATAATCTGAAATTTTTTTTTTCAAAATCGGTCCAGCCGTTCTTTTTTCTTAACCAAATAGACTCCAAAAAAGTAGATTTTACACAATATCTCGCGAAAAAAAAATTATATCGACTTCGGAAGGGTGTCAATCGAGGCGTGTTAACGTCATTTTGATTCGAAAGAAGTTTTATCCAAATCGGTTCAGCCGTTTTTTTGTTTAAAGAAAAAGACGACCAAAAGTGGATTTTACACGAAATCTCGCGAATAAAAAATGATATCGACTTTGTTAGGGCGCAAATAGAAGCATATTAACATCAACAAGACCCGAAAGAAATTTTATCAAAATCGGCCCAGCCGTTTTTTTAATTTATTGTTAAAAATAAATAATAAGTACTTATGTTTTAATGATTACTTTTCTGTGTACTTAATTTCTAATTTAATTAATAATATTAAATATTTATCAAACTAGAAAGTTTGTCGCGTGGACCTCATGGGTCGCACTTTAGTCGTAATAAACGACCCGCCTCACGGCTTGTTTTCTATTGGTTTTCATGACGTGTAGATATTATAATTTTATTTTATACTTAAAATTTGGATAACGGTTTCGATTCCATCTAAACTTTGTATAGTTAAAAAATTATAATAATAATGATAATAATGCGTTTAACGTCCGTTTCTCGACATTATGTCATAACAGACGCCATTCGCACCATTACTATTTTCCATTTTACCACATCCCGTTGTTTTCTACATTTTTAAACTTCAACTTTTTTTTATAGCTGTATAGTTAAATAATAAATTCAACAGACGCTGAAAAGCTGTTAACCATAGTTTAACGCTTTAAGAATCTACTTCAACTTTTAACTCCTAATTTAAGGATATGCGAGAAAACAGCGAGTCTTTGTTCATATTCGAATACGATGGCAAAAAATTGATCAAAATACGATAGGGCCTGTAGACCTTTTCGAAGTGCCCGCTACAAATGTCACTTTTGTGACATACTTCCGTGACATTTGGGTTTTTAAACGAATTTTTTTTTTTACTTAAATGGAAGAACCACATCAAGTTTTATAGCAAAACTGTTTTTATTTAATTTTTTTGCTTACTAATTAAAAAGTTATATTTAAATAAAAATTAATTTTTAAACTCAGTTCCGATAACGCGCCGAAAGAATCCGAACGCGTGTGACGTCATTATGTTATCTATAGTCTTTGTATCCATGGTTACCAAGTTAAAAAATTATTATTTTTGATAGTATGTGTAATACATATACACAAATACCAACAAATGCAGACACATTTTAACATAACGACGTCACAAACATTCCTGGCGCGTTTTGAAGTCACGTGATATTTTTTAAATTTTTATACATTTTAATTAATTTTTAGTAATTTATCTATAGCTTTAAAAAAAATTTTCTTTTCGATTTTCAATATTATTTATGTTAAATTATTAGAAAAAATTAAAAAATTAATAATTTTTTTTAAACTTAAATACCTATTTCACCGATTCACTATAGCAGAAATTTAGTTCAGTAAAGATGCTTTACAAAAAGTTCATTAAAATTGAGATTTATCGTTGTAATTGCTAAATTGCAATTTATAATTGGCGTGAAAATGGCTAATTTCCACACCTCTATGGATACTCGAATTTATAATTGATCGATTTTTTATTGCTAATTAAATTAGCAGTTTATTCTGGACAAGTAAAATTGTAAGTTCAACAATATTATTGAACTAAGATAATCATTCTAATGTAGTACATCATTTTTAAAGAATACACGTGAGATAAAGTTATTGTGGAGATCGGTCCATTATCATAATCAAGGTGTTCATCCATTTTATATCTGACAACCATGAATGATGTATAACAGTCAGCTAGTAGACATCTATCAGACTATCGCCTGAACGATCTTATCAACAGCACAAAACGAGAAAGAAGTCCATTCAATCCTTTACTCAGTGTCGGACACAGTTATATAACAATAATAATAGAATAGATAATATGGAATAGTCTGTTGGCGAAAACAGCTTCTTTGACCTCAGTTGTGAAACATATTTTAAATGGAATCGAAAGATGTAAATTGGAGTTTCATGCTTTCACGGCCGGTAGACATCTTGGTAGCAAATGTTTCCGGGCTAAGTAGCCGTGGTCCAATGGATTTGACTCCGTACGTTTCGCCCAAAGCTCCGTTGGGCATCTTCAGCGGCGATTGGCAATACGATGTGATCTTCTTGTCGTACGAAGTAAAATCAATTGGACCACGGCTACTTAGTCCGGAAACATTTGCTACCAAGAAAGATGTAAATGGTTGTACAAAGTGGACTAGAGGGGTTATAGTAGAGAAAAGTTCATAATGAAGACCTTGGCTTCTCGTGGGGGCCAATTTCATAATGTATTGTAAGTGGCTAATTATTGTGATTCAATAAAAACAAGCGATTTATAATATAGACAGTACCTACATTATATTTGTTTCGAAAAAGCTGTCTAGTAACTTTTTAATTATGATCCTAAAAACTCAAACTTTACTGCACAATTAATTATAACTTATATCACTTATCAGCGTTTGAAACAATAATTATTATTTATTATCAGTTGCATCGTTTTTTCTAGAATAGCACTAATATGCATTGTAATATTGTACATAATGTTCAGTTCATAATAACATAAAATAATCAGAATTTTTTAATTTAAAGTTTCAATATTCTTTTAAGCTAGAATAGTTTTTTCGTTCTTCTGTTTATTAAAATAACACTTTATAATTTTTGTACAAAGTTTCCCATCGTTACATTAAATATGAATATCCTTTTAATAGTTTTAATAATTAAAATAGTTTCTGTTTCATTATAACTTTTGAAATATTGTGTTTTTATTTTTATGTATAACTTTTAAATACTTTTCGGTAAATACAAAGTTCTGATCCTGTTGGAGGTGGTTTAAATATGACAATTTTTCCTTCTGGTCATTTGAATAGTCTGACCGTTTTCGTTGAGATATTTTTGCGGCTTTCCTCAATAATTAATTCCACACTCATATTATTATGTTGTGGTAGCTTTTTATAATTATCAATTCATAAACCCACGAATTACTACTCATTTTTCACTCCACGAAACAAACATTAAACAACGAACAACAAATTAAAAGAGCCAAATATTCGATGTACCAAAAAAATTTATCTATATCTTTTTACTGCAACGCTTCTGTATTTTTAGTATAGATAGTGGGTCCGAATTCCTTTGAAAAAACAAAGACTTTCATTTTCCCACACTTTTAGATATATATATACTTACATAGTGTGTTTAAATTGTAGGAAAATATTTCCTGAATGAATTTTTATTTATACTTGAGAGTACGTCACTGCGACTTTGATAAGCAAGTTGACATTATATTGTGTGTCTAAAATATTTGTTCACTCAATTGAATAACATTAACATATGCACTCTGCCATGACCAATTAAACATGATTAATTTATTAAAGTGGGCCCGAGTCTGTCTGTTTAACATGTATAATCGACTACATATAATTATGTCTTCATTTAAATATAACACGGGCTATATTGTGACAGCTAGTCGCGAAATCAACATGTTAATAAATGCAAATTAGTTTTTTCTTGTTTATTTTTTGCAAAACGATTTAAGTATTTTAATAACTAAAGTTCTGTCAAGAAATTTTGTAAACATATTTTTACATAAACGTTTAAAGATTATATTGTATCTAATGAATAGGTACCTACCTATCATTTTATATTAGTTTTCTGGTTTCACGTCCATTGTTGATATAATATAGCAGTTGTTAACGGGAATGTGGACAGGTACTCAAATCAAACACCTTATTGAGCTGCGTATAACGTTTCGCCAGAAGCTGGAATTACCGGCGAAACGTTATACGCAGCTCAATAAGGTGTTTGATTTGAGTACCTGTCCACATTCCCGTTAACAACTGCTATATTTTATATTAGATTTGTGATCTAAAATATTTAAAATTATTGGTAACAATAATCTTTTCAAAATATAAGCCTTTTGTTAAATCGTTTTGATTCCATCCTGAGCATAAAAATGGTGACGAACAAAAATTTATTATATCATATTATACAGTAGGTATGTGATTAAATGAATAATGTTAAAACTGTAATTGGTTATAAATATTGTAACCCTATATAGGTTTAGGTACAAATAACATAATGGATTTCATTTTTCGTGTCAGCATGAATAAAAACGATAGGTCTCTAAACATTACGCAATCAAAAAGTAATTACTTCCCCTTTAGTCCAGCATCTGCCAGAGGAATGAAAATTTTAAAAAAGCATACAAGGTGTCTGCTATTATTATTATTAAAAAGTATTTTGGTAGATTTGTAATAAGGTCTCTTTAAAAAATAGTTCAGGAGGTCCTTAATGTATAAGATTTTAGAATAAGAAGAAAAATACACGTGATGTCGACAAATAGAAAAACAGTGAAAGCTGACTAACATTTTTACTTAACACTTCTACTGTCAGAGGCGGACTAGAAGTCTTGACCGCCCTAGGCCGTTCAGTACCAGTCGCCCATTTCTGGGAATTTGTCAGCGTAGAAATATGAAGTTGTACGAAGAAAATCGGAATTGCGTTCGGTTCAACCCGCTAGACACTGTAGCTCTGGTGAACACAATAGAATAATTTGGTTAGATGGTGTGGCTATAGTATAATAGTTGGTATAACTTACTTATATAATCAACTGCAGTTACAACTATTGTTATAGGTCTCTAACACGGACCATAAACGAATGTCTCCCAGAGCCATATGTTAAATGACTGCCATAGTTATATTTTTTGATTGTCAGAAACAAAGTAAGGCAGCCATATTTATATTATATTTTGAGGAACTACAAATTCTCTTTCTGATAATTATAAGACCATATAGAGTTTTTTCAGAGCACGCCGCCTTGTGTGTATGTATGTATGTAGAGAGATGTCGTTGTTTATACAGCGTTTCCATAAGTTCTCTAATACAAGCCCCAGGTCCCAGGCTCTAATCCGAGAATACTGATAAAAGTACATATATCAATTGGGTTTTCAATTTGTTATTAAAAATAATAATCGATTTTCTGAGATTACTGCCGCATAAAATTTTTGGAAGGAGACGCGAGCTTAGATGTTAACAGATCAAAAAACAATAATTTAGTATTTTAATTATTTTGTTGGAACTTCATTTTCTAGGTAAATAATCACGAATAATCATTTATATGATGCACATATTATGTGATTATTAATTATAAATTAAAGTTCCAACAAAACAGTTATATTAAAAAACATAATCAGCAAATCATTTTTGCTCTTTTTTTTTGTTGTGTGGTGGTCCTGATAATTATTACTTTATAACTTTTCTAATTTCATAAATTTAATCTAATGTTTTTTAAACAGTTCTATACCTACATAGATACATACCTATATTTTGTATAATCAGCGTGTTTGTTTGTTCAACTAATGTTCACCCACAATTTAATCGTTTAACGCTCTGGAATTTTAATTGCATTATAAATCGTTTCATGTTTATTAAACTTGAAAAAATTAAAGTGCATTCTCTGTAGTGCACCGGACGGCTTGTTATTACGTATTTTTTAGTTCCATTAATTACATCACATTTACCACAATACATATTATGCTTAGTTAAAAAGGAGAAACTTTTAAACTACCGTATTATCTTTTTATGCTAGGATTACTGTTAGTAATAAAAGGCTTTTTGTTTCATAACATTATAGCCGATACAAATTCGAATCGAATTGGGATGAACACGTTTATACAATTAAATCTTCAGATATTTTTTTACAAAAAATATAGTATCAATAAAGGATACAGAAGACCAAAATTACAAAAAATTTTAGTTAAAATATATTTCATAATTTGTGATTTTATGGACTTAAAATAATTCAATAAATATTTAATATAGTATGAAAACTAAATTATGGTTTTGACGGAAACTCTTATTTTAACCTGAGCGTACAGTTGCGGTCGTCTAGAAATCAGACTTAGTCCTGTCGTTTTCGAGTGATCAAATACCGTTTAGGTACCTTTCTACAAAATGCCCGAAAAACTAAAAACCCTTAAATAAAATGAAATAATAGACAGATATTTCGTTGCAAATTTATACTCTCTTAGGTGGTATGATATCAAAAATGTCTTGACTCTTGATATCTTGATTAGTTTGAGGTGATTTATACATGAAATCGTCAATAAGTGACGCCATTTATAAGCTAGAAGCGTACACAGAGAAACATTTGTTTGTCACGATACAGTGTATCGTGTTTGTTTGTAGTTTCTGCGTTAATATAGATGCACGGTTACGACTCATGTGCGAAAACGCGATTAATGGCGCTTTTGGGGATGCTTCTAAGCATGAACAGGCATCACCTGTATGGTGCCAATGTGAAAATTTCAATATTATTTTCCATAACATTAAGAAATATTAATGTGTTAATAGATTCTATTTTTTTTTGTATTGCTGCGAAATATTTTTACCTGTCTTACCCACGTATATACAGTGCGTTTGATTTCAACCAAAATTATTGCCTTTGCATGTTAATTAAATGTTTCCATTTGATCTCGCATTTGATTTACATATATTAGACTTACTCTGAAATCTGTACTCAAAAGCGTGGTAACGGTTTAAAAGTGGTTATATTGAAAAAAAGGTAAAAAAATTTTGGAGCATGCAAGTAATTCAAGAATTACAAGGCGCGATATTCATGTAGGTACTGTGTGTAAACGGTTTTATCGAACATAGGGAAAATAACACTGAGAAGATTTGTAATTTTGTAGTAGGCTATGAGCCATAAGACTAAATATAAACAAGCCGTGAGGTGGGTCGTTTATTAGGACTAAAGTGCGACCCTTGAGGTTCACACGACGAACTTCCCAGTTTGATAAATATTTAATAATAATAATTAAATTAGATATTACACAGAAAAGTAATCATTTTAATCATTAAAACATAATTATTATTTATTTTTAACAATAATTAAAAAAAAAAAAAACGGCTGAACCGATTTTTATAAAATTTATGTCGGATCAAAATGACGTTAACACGCCTCGATTGACACCCTTACGAAGTCGATATAATTTTTTATTCGCGAGATATTGTATAAAATCTACTTTTTTGGAGGTTATTTGGTTAAGAAAAAAGAACGGCTGAACCGATTTTGAAAAAATTTCTTTCAGATCATATCTACGTTAATACGCGTCGATTGGCACCCCAACGTAGTCGATATCATTTTTCATTCTCGAGATTTCGTCTTAGAAAGAAATGGACACATACGTACGTACGTACACACACACACACAGACATCTTTATAAAAGTAGTGAAAAAATAGTGTAGTGACCTTGAAATATAAATATTTTTTTTTCCTTTTTAACTTCCCATTGGAAGTTATTGTAATGGGTCCGAAAATCGAAATCAAAAAGGAAAAAAATTTTTTATGTTTCAAGGTCACTACACTATTTTTACACTACTTTTAGTAAGATGTCTGTGTGTGTGTGTGTGTGTGTGTGTGTGTGTACGTATGTACGTACGTACGTACGTACGTACGTATGTATGTGTCCATTTCTTTCTAAGACGAAATCTCGAGAACGAAAAATGATATCGACTACGTTGGGGTGCCAATCGACGCGTATTAACGTAAATATGATCTGAAAGGAATCTTTTTAAAATCGGTTCAGCCGTTCTTTTTTCTTAATCAAATAACCTCCAAAAAAGTAGATTTTACACAATATCTCGCGAATAAAAAATTATATCGACTTCGTAAGGGTGTCAATCGAGGCGTGTTAACGTCATTTTGATCCGACATAAATTTTATAAAAATCGGTCCAGCCGTTTTTTTTTTTTTTTTTTTTTTTTTAATTATTGATGTTTTAATGATTAAAATGATTACTTTTCTGTGTAATATCTAATTTAATTATTATTATTAAATATTTATCAAACTGGGAAGTTCGTCGTGTGGACCTCAAGGGTCGCACTTTAGTCCTAATAAACGACCCACCTCACGGCTTGTTGATTTCGATTTTCGGACCCATTACAATAACTTCCAATGGGAAGTTAATAAGTATTGGATTACATAGAAAAAATAGTATAGTGAATTTTTTAAACAATTTTCCATAGCAACGGTTGAGTATTAAGCGTAATTTGGAACCGGCTAAATAAAAACAGTCATGATGTGTCATAAGACACCCGACAGAAGCTATGCTTCTTACGCATTGTATATAAAACCGAATTTATCAAAGATATAAATACAATTAAAAAGTTATTATTTGACCGCCATTTTGAAATCTGACGCCATTTTATTTTTTTGTGTCTTGTTAAATTCTCAAATATCAATTTTCAAAAGGATCGGATAATTTTTACAAAGAAGTATACAGTGTGTCCACAGACTCATCCTCAACATGGGGATCTCCGTTGTTATGGGAGATAGAGATTTGGTTAAATGAGACAAAATGTGCAGAATCTCCAGTACTACTACCCTGCGTAGTCAAACTTTCCATATTTTGCTTGGTTCGCGACCGACAGTTGAAAAACGAGATTTACCTATTTTCGTTTTTTGTTTATAACTCGCTTATTAAGTAAGTTAGAAAAAAAATATTTTCACTTTCTTAAGGCCCTTTTTTATGAAGATTTCAAATCTCTTTTCATATTTTTATTTACTTTTATAGTTTTAGAGATACTTGTATCAACTTTGTTTTTTTAAATACACGTCAAAGATGGCCATGACACCATTGGAAAGAGATTTTTTTTCTCTTTAATTTGATATGAGGGTTGATGGATTTATTTTCAAAAATAACAGAGTTATACGTAAAATACTGATTTTTAATAGTAGGCTATGCTAAATTAATTGATAAAACAAGAGAAGGCTTAGCAAACAGTTGAAATTCGCGTTGGCTTAGTAAACGGCTGTTTTGTTTTAGCTGTCAAAGTGTAGTTTGTTGCTTATTGGTCAGTTTACTAAGTGATTTATTAAATTTACTTTTGTTATCATGGAACCATTTTGTAACAATGAAAAATTTGATATGTTATCTTGTTACATTCTATGTCACAAAAATTCGACCAGAGCTGCAGAAATGTACTTCGATCAGTATCCAGAACGAAGACAACAACCTAATTCGTCTATTTACAGAAACTTACGAGTAAATTTAATAAACTATGGATCATTTAAAAAGCCGTTTACTAAGTCAACGCGAATAAGTGAAGAAGACAAAACTACTGTTTTACGATCAATTGTTGAAAATCGCTTATTTTTCATTGTTACAAAATGGTTCCATGATAACAAAAGTAAATTTAATAAATCACTTAGTAAACTGACAAATTAGCAACAAACTACACTTTGACAGCTAAAACAAAACAGCCGTTTACTAAGCCAACGCGAATTTCAACTGTTTGCTAAGCCTTCTCTTGTTTTATCAATTAATTTAGCATAGCCTACTATTAAAAATCAGTGTTTTACGTATAACTCTGTTATTTTTGAAAATAAATCCATCAACCCTCATATCAAATTAAAGAGAAAAAAAATCTCTTTCCAATGGTGTCATGGCCATCTTTGACGTGTATTTAAAAAAACAAAGTTGATACAAGTATCTCTAAAACTATAAAAGTAAATAAAAATATGAAAAGAGATTTGAAATCTTCATAAAAAAGGGCCTTAAGAAAGTGAAAATATTTTTTTTCTAACTTACTTAATAAGCGAGTTATAAACAAAAAACGAAAATAGGTAAATCTCGTTTTTCAACTGTCGGTCGCGAACCAAGCAAAATATGGAAAGTTTGACTACGCAGGGTAGTAGTACTGGAGATTCTGCACATTTTGTCTCATTTAACCAAATCTCTATCTCCCATAACAACGGAGATCCCCATGTTGAGGATGAGTCTGTGGACACACTGTATACCTATGACCGCCATTTTGAAATATGACGTCGTTTTATTTTTTTTGTGACCTATAAAACTCTCAAATACCGATTTTCAAAACGATCGGATCATTTTTGCAAAAAAGTACATATGGCCGCCATTTTGAAATCTGACGTCATTTTATTTTTTTGTGTTCTATGAAACTCTCAAATATCAATTTTCAAAAGGATCGGATAATTTTTACAAAAAAGTACATACGGCCGCCATTTTGAAATCTGACATCATTTTATTTTTTTGTGTCCTATGAAACTTTCAAATACCGATTTTCAAAAGGATCGGATAATTTTTACAAAAAAGTAAGTACATATGGCCGCCATTTTGAAATCTGACGTCATTTTATTTTTTTGTGTTCTATGAAACTCTCAAATATCAATTTTCAAAAGGATTGGATAATTTTTACGAAAAAGTACATACGGCCGCCATTTTGAAATCTGACATCATTTTATTTTTTTGTGTCCTATGAAACTTTCAAATACCGATTTTCAAAAGGATCGGATAATTTTTACAAAAAAGTACATATGGCCGCCATTTTGAAATCTGGCGTCATTTTATTATTTTGTGACCTATGAAACTCTTAAATATCAATTTTCAAAAGGATAGGATAATTTTTACAAAAATGTACATATTATGGCCGCCATTTTGAAATCTGACGCCATTTTATTTTTTTGTGTCCTATAAAACTCTCAAATATCAATTTTCAAAAGAATTGGATAATTTAAAAAAAAAGTACATATGGCCGCCATTTTGAAATCTGACGTAATTTTATTTTTTTGTGTCCTGCAAAACTCTCAAATATCAATTTTCAAAAGGATCGGATAATTTTAGCAAAAAAGTACCTACATATGGCCGCCATTTTAAAATATGACGTCATTTTATTTTTTTTTGTGTCCTATGAAACTCTCAAATACCGATTTTCAAAAAGATCGGATCATTTTCTCAAAAAAGTACATATGGCCGTCATTTTGAAATCTGACGCCATTTTATTTTTTTGTGTCCTATAAAACTCTCAAATATTAATTTTCAAAAGGATCGGATAATTTTTACAAAAGTGACGTTACTCTTTTCATGTAAATCGGATCAGTGGTTCTCGAGTTATAAACGTACAAACGGACATACAGACAGAGAAAGCCAAGTTGTTTAGGGAGATATGGAACATCGAGAAATTTTGGTCCGATCCCTAGATCCCGCCATCCGACCGACGTCAATAATTAGTTACAGGTCATTTTAACTCAGTAGGCCATGGTTTTTAAACACAAAAATCAAACGTCACCAGTCAAAAAATTGAATGACTATATTATAATATTGCACCCGTTTTTAGGCGCGATCTTAGCGAAGCTAGAAGCGCCTATATACACTCGCTTTGTCTGTGAATCTGTGAATCTGTGAATCTGTGAATCTGTGAATCTGTGAATCTGTGAATCTGTCACGCTATTTTGTGTCACGCGTACAGCCCAAACGGATGAACCAATTTTCAAAAACTTTTTTTTGTTCGATTCCTCTCGGGGTCTATTTGATCCTAACGTCGCCCGATTTTTGAATTTTGGCCCCAGAGGGAAGCAAATTAGAAAAAACGGTGTTTTTTGCTTATAGTTTGCTCAATTTAAGTCAGATCGATTCGAAACCTGTCTTAAACGAAAGAGCAGAAAATTTTAGATAGATTTCATGTATAATATTGTATCAAAACAGTTTTTTTATACAGATTTATATGATTATTAAACGAAATAAATGCGACTTTATCTAATAAATCGCGAACTTGTTTCGGTTGTCCTTGTCTGTTGCACACTGTGATATGGATATTGGAAGATAGCGTATGCTATGTCTTATATTGCATTATTTTAATATAGTTATTCAATTTTTTGACTGCTGATGTTTGAATTTAAGTTTAAAAACCCTGGCCTACTGAGTTAAAATGACGTGTAACTAATTATTGACGTCGATCGGATGACGAGACCTAGGGATCGGACCAAAATTTCTCGACGTTCATACCTTCCCGAACAATTTGACATTCTCTGTCTGTATGTCCCTTTGTACGCTTATAACTCGAGAACCACTGATCCGATTTACATGATTTTTTTTTTCAAGTAAATAACTTCTTATGCGACTGCGAGTTTTAAAATATTCTGGCATCACGCAAAAGCAACCGAACTGATTCTCAAATAAAAACGTATGTTCTGGCATCACGCAAAAGTAAGTAGGTAGTAGATGCTTTGTTTTTTCAACGGTGGTTTTATTTAGCTTAATCCCGTATATTTGTTACAAATCTTGCGAGTTGCGACCGACTGAGTTGAAATTTGGCACACATGTGTAGCTCCGGTGACAAAACAATATTATGTTAACTAACTGACCGGCCCGGTTCGTCCGGGCGTA
The DNA here is from genome assembly GCA_039654895.1 of Mongoloraphidia duomilia. Lineage (NCBI taxonomy): Eukaryota > Metazoa > Arthropoda > Insecta > Raphidioptera > Raphidiidae > Mongoloraphidia > Mongoloraphidia duomilia. The sequence continues at coordinate 24,950,835 of CM077518.1, forward strand.
AATCGTACTTTTGAACTTTCACCCACTTCCTATGATCCGATTGAGTTGAAATTTTGCACACATGTGTAGCTCCGGTGACAATACAATATTATGGTAACTAGCTGACCGGCCCGGCTTTTGTCCGGGTGTAAATCGTACTTTTGAATTTTCACCCACTTCCCGTGATCCGATTGAGTTGAAATTTTGCACACATGTGTAGCTCCGGTGACAATACAATATTATGATAACTAGCTGACCGGCCCGGCTTTCGTCCGGGTGCAAATCGTACTTTTGAATTTTCACCCACTTCCCGTGATCCGATTGAGTTAAAAATTTTGCACACATGTGTAGCTCTGGTGACAATACAATTTATGGTAACTAGCTGACCGGCCCGGCTTTCGTCCGGGTGTAAATCGTACTTTTGAATTTTCACCCACTTCCCGTGATCCGATTGAGTTGAAATTTTGCACACATGTGTAGCTCCGGTGACAATACAATATTATCATAACTAGCTGACCGGCCCGACTTTCGTCCGGGTGCATATCGTACTTTTGAATTTTCACAGGCAAAAGGTCTTTCTCCGGTAACGTTTCAGTGGATCGGATAAATGTTATAAAATCAGACTAAGGAAATAAAGCATACTAAAAAATTAAAAATAAAAATAGATAAAAAACTTTTCAAGTTAAACGGTTTTATAAATGTACTAAAATGAAAAAAATAAAATTTAATTTAGGTTCATAAGTATAAAAGCGTGGGTCGTGACTGTAATAAATTATCATAGAGTTTACGACCCACGCTTTTATACTTATTAACATAAATTAAATATTATTTTTTTCTTTTTAAAACATTTATAAAACCGTTTAACTTAAAAGTTTTTTTACCTATTTTTATTTGAAGGTATGCTTCTTAACGCACGTTTCAGATGGGGACCTAAATAATAAAAAGTGAAACGTCACGTCACGAAGTAGTGTAACGTCACTTTTGTAAAAATTATCCGATCCTTTTGAAAATTAATATTTGAGAGTTTTATAGGACACAAAAAAAATAAAATGGCGTCTGATTTCAAAATGGCGGCCATAGTACTTTTTTGTAAAAATTATCCGATTCTTTTGAAAATTAATATTTGAGAGTTTTATAGGACACAAAAAAATTAAATGGTGCCAGATTTCAAAATGGCGGCCATATGTACTTTTTTGTAAGAATTATCAGATACTTTTGAAAATTGATATTTGAGAGTTTCATAGGACACAAAAAAATAAAATGACGTCAGATTTCAAAATGGCGGCCATTATATATAATTTTTTGTAAAAATTATCCGATCCTTTTGAAAATTGATATTTGCGAGTTTTATAGGACACAAAAAAATAAAATGACGTCAGATTTCAAAATGGCGGAAATATGTAGTACTTATTTCTAAAAATTATACGATCCTTTTGAAAATTGATATTTGAGAGTTTCATAAGACACAAAAAAATAAAATGACGTCAGATTTCAAAATGGCGGCCGTATGTACATTTTTGTAAAAATTATCCGATCCTTTTGAAAATTGATATTTGAAGGTTTCATAGAACACAAAAAAATAAAATGACGTCAGATTTAAAAATGGCGGCCAAATGTACTTTTTTGTAAAAATTATCCGATTCTTTTGAAAATCGGTATTTGAGAGTTTCATAGGACACAAAAAAATAAAATGACATCAGATTTCAAAATGGCGACCGTATGTACTTTTTTGTAAAAATTATCCGATCCTTTTGAAAATTGATATTGAGAGTCTCATAGGACACAAAAAAATAAAATGGCGTCAGATTTAAAAATGGCGGCCATATGTACTTTTTTGTAAAAATTATCCGATTCTTTTGAAAACTGATATTTGAGAGTTTCATAGGACACAAAAAAATAAAATGACGTCAGATTTCAAAATGGCGAAAATATATTGTACTCCTTTCTAAAATTTATACGATCCTTTTGAAAATTGATATTTCAGAGTTTCAGACGCAAAAAAATAAAATGACGTCAGATTTCAAATTGGCGGCCGTATGTACATTTTTGTAAAAATTATCCGATCCTTTCGAAAATTGATATTTGAGAGTTTCATAGAACACAAAACAATAAAATGACGTCAGATTTAAAAATGGCGGTCATATGTACTTTTTTGTAAAAATTATCCGATTCTTTTGAAAATCGGTATTTGAGAGTTTCATAGGACACAAAAAAATAAAATGACGTCAGATTTCAAAATGGCGGCAATATGTACTTTTTGTGTAAAAATTATCCGATCTTTTTGAAAATAGATATTGACGAGTTTTATAGAACGCAAAAAAATAAAATGACGTCATATTTTAAAATGGCGGCCATAGGTATATACTTCTTTGTAAAAATGATCCGATCCTTTTGAAAATTGCTATTTGAGAGTTTAATAAGACACAAAAAAATAAAATGGCGTCAGATTTCAAAATGGCGGTCAAATAATAACATTGTTTATGTCTTTGATAAATTCGGTTTTATATACAATGCGTAAGAAACATAGCTTCTGTCGGGTATCTTACGACACCTCATGACTTTTTTTATTTAGCAGGTTCCGAATTTCGCTTAATAGTCAACCGTTGCTATGGAAAATTGATTAAAAAATTCACTGCACTATTTTTTCTATGTAATCCAATACATATTTACATTAGGTCTTATGGCCATAGCCTACTACAAAATTGATCTTCTTAGTGTTATTTTCCCTATGTTCGGTAAAACCGTTTACACACAATACCTACATGAATATCGCGCCTTGTAATTCTTGAATTACTTGTATGCTCCAAAATTTTTATTATATGTCAGAGCATACGCTATCTTCCAATATCTATATCACACTGTGCAACAGACAAGGACAACCGAAACAAGTTCGCGATTTATTAGATAAAGTCGCATTTATATAGTTGAAATTAGCAAATAAATGTGTATAAAAAAACTGTTTTCACACAATATTATACATAAAATCTATCTAAAATTTTCTCCTCTTTCGTTTAAGACAGGTTTCGAATCGATCTGACTTGAATTGAGCGAACTATAAGCAAAAAACTCCGTTTTTTCTAATTTGCTCCCCTCTGGGGCCAAAATTCAAAAATCGGGCGACGTTAGGATCAAATAGACCCCGAGAGGAATCGAACAAAAAAAAGTTTTTTAAAATCGGTTAACTCGTTTGGGCTGTACGACTGATACAAAAAATCCGTCACAGATTAACAGATTAACAGATTAACAGATTAACAGATTAACAGACGTACAGACAAAGCGAGTGTATATAGGCGCTTCTAGCTTCGCTAAGATCGCGCCTAAAAAACTTTTGAAGTTAAACGGTTTTATCGTAAACGAGATGATTTACTAAAAGCTAGAAAATAATTATGTATCACCAATCTGGGACTTTGATCAGACTAAAATAAAATCGTGGGGCGCATTTAGTATAACAAACGATTTGACCACAATATTAAGATCAAAGAAGACTTTCGACTGTCTTCTTTGATCTTAATATTGTGGTCAAATCGTTTGTTATACTAAATGCGCCCCACGATTTTATTTTAGTCTGATAAAAGTCCCAGATTGGTGATACATAATTATTTTCTAGCTTTTAGTAAATCATCTCGTTTACGATAAAACCGTTTAACTTAAAATTTTTTTTTGCCTTTTTTTATTTTTAATTTTTTAGTGTGCTTTATTTGCTTGATCTGAAACGTTACCGGAGCAAGACCTTTTGCCTGTGAAAATTCAAAAATGCGATTTGCACGCGGACGGGTGCCGGGTCGGTCAGCTAGTTACCATAATATTGTATTGTCACCGGAGCTACACATGTGTGCAAAATTTCAACTCAATCGGATCACGGAAAGTGGGTGAAAATTCAAAAGTACGATTTACACCCGGATGAAAGCCGGGCCGGTCAGCTAGTTACCATAATATTGTATTGTCACCGGAGCTATACATGTGTGCAAAATTTCAACTCAATCGGATAACGGAAACTGGGTGAAAAATCGGTCGCAAGATTTGAAACAAAGATAAGTAACAAACACATATGCGGGGTCAAGCTAAATAAAACCGTTTAAAAACAAACAAACACATACACGGGGTCAAGCTAAATAAAGAGGGGTCTAGCCGGAATGTCAAAAAGAGCAAAAACCGACTTCGGGACTTTGTTTGGACTGGTTAGTAAAAAAACATAGGTATTAAAAGTCCTTGACCCTCGGGGGGGGGGGGGCACTTTAAAGGTCTCTTTTTTTAGTTTTTCGCGTATAACTTGAAAACACTTGGTCCTACGAAAAAATTCCGTGCATAAAAATTATAGCTGACAAAATTTCCTACATTTTCTATAATTGAGGTTTTTTCTATCTCTAACCGGAGTTACACGCTTCTGAAATTAAACGCCCTGTAAGTATACATAAAATTCTTTATTGGTTATATTTTTAAAAGGTTTAGGTAATTAGAAAAATATTTGAGAAAGAAATATATAACAATTTGTTTGTTTAAGACGATATATTTTAGTAAATAATAAAAACTTCATTATTGACAAATACGTTAAATTTGATTATATTCAAAGACAAATCAATGTCGTATTGCCGTTATCAGATTTTTATTTATTTATTTTACATACCTAGATTTCGGACAAGTGACAAATATTTGTTTTATGTTTATAATGCATGATAATGTATAGTAGTATTTTATAGAGAAATGTAAACGTAATTTTTTAATAATCTGTAATAGACTTGTTTTAAAGGCTAGTTCGATTTAATTAATACAATTTTGCAATCAAAAATATTCCTTTGTTTCCAGCCTACATTGGCCTTTAGAATATTATGTAATTTTGACTACTTTCCACGTATTTCTGTGCAATTAGTTTTTTAATAAATTAGTGCAAATATTGCCATTGGATTGCTGAAATAGTTGATGCATACTAAAATGTTGATAAAATAAAATATTTTTAGATGAACATATTAAGATTCTCTACCGGAAGTTAGTACTCTTCATCTCAAATCCTTTCCTCTCGCATAAAAGCGGTTACCGCTTTCCCGACCCTATTTTTAAAGCTAGAGGGTTCGGGTAAACGCCAAATGAAGGACCGAGAATCACATTACAGATTCTACGGGCGCAAAATTGAAATAAAATTTCTTGGAAAAACTTGCAACTTTTTAAAAATTACGTTATCTTACCCATACGTAGCCAAAACTTTTTGTCAAAAAATTCGCCTATAGAATCTGTAGTGTGATTCTCGGTTCTTCATTTGGCGTCTACTCGAACCCTTTAGCATTAAAAATAGCGTCGGATGAGCGGTAACCGTTTTTAAGCCAAAAGAAAGGATTTAAGATGAAGAGGGAAGGGTGTAACTTCCGGTAGAGAATGTACTCTTAAAAACACTGAACAATGGAAAAAAATTTACATATGTTTATATTCTGTATCAAAGCTTAAATTAATTATTATCAATTAGATATCCGCTGTTATTTAAATTTTTAAAAATATTCCTACCGTTTAACATAACTTATAATCTTAAGAAAGCTTATGATCTTTGTCTGACGAAACCACTGTGTTGTGCGAAACAAATTGTTATAAAAATATATTAGTTCATAAATGCAATAAAATTAAAACGTTTTATTTAGGTACCTACTTAAAATGCATAACATTAATTTAAATCAAGGAACACCCGAATCTATTATATTATCTTCAATTAAATTTAAAAAAAACACTGCTTCTATTTTACGTAATGATCTAATTATTAAGTATACTACAGTTATTTTTTAACAAATCATTTCGGCAGAGTTTGTTCGTGAATTTATTTTTTTTGCGTATATAACGAGAAAATTCACTGTACTGACATAAAATCAGGAGAATATCTCTTTCTAGTGTATGTACGAGAGACACACATTCCATACATGAGGGTATGCAATAACCAATTTTACATTTTACCGATAAAACAATTTCGTCGAGGATCATCACGTAGTCAGATTTTAATCAAGCACGCCTCAGCTCGTGCATTAACGCGCTAAAATCTTTCCACCTAAGTTCAGCAAACCCAAACGTTCAGCACAACTTCCACATAGGTATACTGTGAATAATGAAACCTCGTTTTACGTCAAACTAATCTAAATTAAATTGTTCAGGAAATGCGTTTTATAATTTCCAGGTTATTTAAATGTATCTATTCAACACATGTACGCTTTTAGTGTTTTTTCGTATCTGTTTTGCAGACCTTAAATGGCCGTTTATTGACCATTATGTAACGCTCTTCAATGCTATAATGAAAAACAGTTACATAATGAACCATTATGCAACTAGTTACATAATGGTTCATTATGTAACTGTTTTAAATTGAATTAATGTCTAGATATTAATTCAATTAAAGTCTAAAGTATAGTATGCAACGCGTGTGCTAAATCCTTATGGTTCAGGTGCGATGTTTTCAGCACTCGTATGCAGCTCACGATTCACACTCGCCAAGGCTCTTGTGCGCTCGCCTACTACTTGTGCTGAAAACATGATGGCGCCTGACGTATAAAATTGTATTTAGTACACTAGTTACACAATGCTTATCAAACGTTGTAAAAAAATGTTTTTTTCATTGTTACTTAAAAGCTATCTAGACTTTTTTGGGACAGAGCTTCTTTGTTAGCTATTTGAAAACAAATATTTTAAAGAAAACATAAACTTAATATTTCGTAAATCGAAGATAAATCGAATATATTTTCCTATATTGTTTGATATTAGATATTTTTTTAAAAATTATGTACCTACATAGAACAGTGCATATAAAGAGTAAACAAAAACTATTTGTCAAGAAAAAATGTATGCTAGCAATAAATTGAAGTTTACATTTTGTTTTCAAATAATCATTTATCTTTCTATCAAGCGTATTTTTTTTTAGTCTTCATAGTTATACATTCCGCTAAATTAAAATTCATGTTTCTAGTATAACCCAACCATTCTATTGGTTAAGATTATAGTTTAACATAAACGATAAGGATTAGCTAGAAGAAAATCACAATTCACAATTTTATGTGAATATAACTTTTGATGCCTGACATGACACATTTTGATTCCAGCCAAAGACGGAGTAACCATTCAAATAACTACAATGAGTCAAAATGCTCAGTTGGTAATAAGTTACATGGTTCCAAAATATAATAAGTAATTAAATTCATCAGCATCATATAAAAACTAGATTATAAAATCATCAATAGGCATTGCGTAATTAATGATTTATCAAAGCTATAAAAAATATATGAAATTGAAATAGTATTATTTGGCCGCCATTTTGAAATATGACGCCGTTTTATTTTTTTGTGTCCTATGAAACTCTCAAATATCAATTTTCAAAAGGATCGGATAATTTTCACGAAAGTAGGTACATATGGCCGCCATTTTGAAATCTGACGTCATTTTATTTTTTTGTGTCTTATGAAACTCAAATATCAATTGTCAAAAGGATCGAATAACTTTAAAAAAAGTCAATATCGCCGCCATTTTACTTTTTTGTGTCCTATAAAACTCTCAAATATCAATTTTCTAAAGGATCGAATAATTTTTAGAAATACGGTGACGGGTGACGGTGACGGTAACGATCACGTTTTTTTTCGGTTAACTCCCCTGCGGCCAAGCGCACAACGTCAGTAAAAAAGCTTCGCTTCAAAAATTGAATTTTGTAATGTTTTTTGCGGTGATTTTTCATAACGTGTGACGAGGTTTGACTGTACGCTACCGCTGGCGTCATCATGTGTGAGTACACAATATTATCACTAACCAATTTAGTTACTGTGTACATAGAGGATAAATAGGTTAGGCTTAATGGGGTAGCTGGTAACTCTGTGTCAATTGCTGACTCCAACAAACTGTTTATTTTTTTAACCTAACAAAAATGTATCGGAATGGAAACTAGACAATAACAATGGTAATTTTAAAACAAAATCGCCACTTTTGCCGTATGACTGTCATTTTGATATACTTACAAAATCAACAAACTGGTGAATTTGAAAAAAGAAACTTGAAATTTAAAATATCATTTAAAAGCAAATATTCCGCGGATTCAATTCATAATAAATAAGATTCAGAAATGTCCAGTATATACTCTATACCTAGTTATTAGCATTGTTCTTGTACTAAATTAAATTTTAGAAATCTCATATTAATTATTTTTAACTAAAAGAAAATTAGATATTTATTTTCAACCTCTATATCGAAAATTTTTCTATTTAAATTTTTTAAACCAAAATTTACTCACTAAAAACTGCTTTACTGACCCCTAAAAATAATTTAAACAAGCCGTGAGGCGGGTCGTTTATTAGGACTAAAGTTACTTTTAATTGGGACTCACAAGTGCGACCCTTGAGGTCCACACGACGAACTTTCCAGTTTGATGAATATTGAATATTAATAATTAAATCAGAAATTACACAGAACAGTAATCAATTTATAATCATTAAAACATAATTATTATTTATTTTTAACAATAAATTAAAAAAACGGCTGGACCGATTTTTATAAAATTTATGTCGGATCATAGTGACGTTAACATGCTTTGATAGACACCTCAACGAAGTTGATAACATTTTTTGGGCGAGATTTCTTATAAATTCTACTTTTTTGCAATCGTTATTTAAACAAAAAAAAAAACGGTTTGACCGATTTGGATAAAATTTCTTTCGGGTCTTGTTGATGTTAATATGCTTCTATTTGCACCCTAACAAGTCGATATCATTTTTTATTCGCGAGATTTCGTGTAAAATCTACTTTTGGCAGTCTTTTTCTTTAAACAAAAAAAAAAACGGTTGGGCCGATTTTGATAAAATTGCTTTCGGATCAAAATGACGTTGACACGCCTCGATTGACACCCTTACGAAGTCGATATAATTTTTTATTTGCGAGATATGATGTAAAATCTACTTTTTGGAGTCTATTTGGTTAAGAAAAAAGAACGGCTGGACCGATTTTGAAAAATTTTCTTTCAGATCATATTTACGTTAATACGCGTCGATAAGCACCCTAACGTAGTCGATATAATTTTTCTTTCTCGAGATTTCGTCTTAGAAAGAAACGACCACATACGTACGTACACACACACTCACATTTTTTCAAAAATAGTGTAGTGACCTTGAAACATAAAAATTTGTTATACATTTTGATTTCGATTTTTGGACCCGTTACAATAACTTCCAATGGGAAGTTAAAAATAGAATAGTGAATTTATTTACACGAAGACTTTAATTTAAACGTTCAAACTAAGAACCGTTACTAAATTTTTTAACTACTTATATACAATTTGTGTAATCTCTTTTTGTAAACCTATTAATCTAGGTATAAAGATGGAAATAAATATGCTAATCCTGATGAAAAACAGAATGTAATTTCAACAGTTCTAAAAGCATCGTTAATAAGAAATGTAAAAAAAAGCACAGAAAGATGGAATAGCCTGAAGTTATGTCAGAGTGCCAAGAAGAATATTACAGGCTTACATCATAAAGGACATTATGGTGGTGAAAATACTGCCTTTGATGAGATTGCTAATGTCAGAGAGTATTGATTTTTAGTGAAGCTATTATAAGAGTTTATGAGATGTATGCTTTATATAGATAGTGGCTCTGTGTTTGAATGAGAAAATTCTCGAGAAAACTTATTGAAAAGTTTGCAGCAAACAGACGTTGTTGTAAAACTAAGAATTAAAATGTATCAAAATAGAGAAAAACTAGAGAAGTACTCGTTTGTAAGAAATATGTAAAGTTTGATATTTTTATATTATTTCTTTCTTTGAACTTTTTTTTTGTTTTTTTCAAAAGACTGTCTTAATATTTGTTTGGTAGAAAAGAAAAAAAAACATTAAAGAGGATATATTATTGCGACTATATATTTTTAGCATAAAAGAAGTGTTTTTGATATGTCACTCATGGTGAGCGTAATATTTTGAACATTTGATTAAAATATTTCCAGTTAAAAAATCAAAGCTAGTGTCAAATCCTAGCATTTTAAATCGAGACGGGTTCCCTTGAGCTATCTGTTGCCATTTAAGCTTTCGTAGTACTTTTCTTATGACGAAAATTTCGTATAAAAAATATTCGAGCATTTACTAGATCTGTTAATTAATGATAGTAAATTGATATTTCTAACTTCTCGCTAAGAAAATTGAAAATTTTCAAAAATAGGGAAGTTATTGATTTCACCCCGATTTTCGAAAATCGAGTTTTCTTCAGATCTCGACGTTTTGTGATCCTAGGAAGCTATTCTGACTATTTATACGATGATGTCAGTATGTCTGCATCTATGTGTGTGCGTGTGTATGTAAACCTCTCATAACTTTTGAACGGCTTGATCGATCGAATCGCGATTTGCGGCATTCGAAAGGGTTCCACTGAACTTAGATTTCCTGAATGTATTTTGAGAAATTCCAAAAAAAACGAAAAAAAAGTTGTTAAAACGATGTTTGTTCAAAATAACTTCTAGAATATTGTACCGATTGATTTCATAATCTAATTAGCTATTTTCCTCAGAAAACTGCGTCGAATGCCTCTAAGCGGATCAAAATCGGTTAATCAGATTTCGAAAAAAGTATTTTTTCAAAATAACTTCGAGATTTCTCAACCAATCGATTTTGTACTTCTTACAATATTTTTAGAGATTAAAAAACTGCGTCGATTGCCGTTTTAAAGATTAAAATCGAACAACGCGTTCAAAAGTTATAGCTTTTCAAAAATTAAAAGAGTGTTGTTATCAGCTCGAAGAGCTCAAAAATCTACTTTTGCGTATATTATCAAGGGCTTCGAACTCAAAGCGCTTGAAAATAGCGGGAAGTTCCAGGGATGGCCTACAGGGTCAACCGATTTACAGATTTTTTTAAATTCTGTATCATGATTAAAACTTTTTTCGAGAATATACTCGTGAACTAAAATTTTTTTTAAATCGGTCAGAAAACGATTAAATCATAAGGGAAAATGTGTAACGACTTTAAAATAATACTTAATAATAACAATTGTTCGTTTCGGTTTCAGTCTTTTCAGCCTTCTCGCTACCGCAACGCTGTGACCGTTTTGTATTTATCCCCGACCTTATTTTTAGAGGAATAAAATTTTTAAAAAATAGATAAAACATTTACTTTTTCGTAAATATTAGTAAAATATACAAAGATAATGAAAAACCTACTATTTGTTGGAAGATGTCAGTTTTAAAAAACATATCTTTGTGAATTTTCCTAATTGCCAGTATAATCGATTTAACTGAGTGAAAATTAGGTATCAGAAACAAAAAAAATAAAAAAAATCCGGATTGTACATTAATTTAAAAAAAAGTATAAAACATCAGGTTTAAGCATCACGGAATTATAAAAAATTCATTCCTTGAAAATATACACATTTTTGTAGCTTCAGAAGCTGTTATTTTTTATAAAAAATAATATGAAGCAGTGCACGTTTTATCCTATAACCCTGTCACAATATTTAAGCCGTGGAAGCTGTAAGTATCAACAGACAGAGTTTACAGAGGGGTGACTATAGTAATTATATGCTGGATCAAAACAGACGTTTTGCTATTAAATTTTAATTAAACAGGCTTGAATTAATAGTCGATTGATCAATTGTATTATTAACACGTCTACCATTATGAAAAATTAACTAGACGGTTGTAGTAAATCTCGAATCCGTAAGATATTTTTATCAGACTGTTCTTAGGCCGTTTAAGCACAAGACGTTGGTGTCTCATTCTAGCCGAGCAATGAACAGACACAGTCGCCGATCGCCGCGCCATGCCGGACGCCGAGTATCTCACAGATATTATCTATGTTCCGTGCGATAATAACACACATTTTAACATTGGAAATGTTTATGTTCGTATATGGGGGCAGAGTTACGAGTTTCCGTTCAAGGCCAAAAGTCAACGGTGTCGCGATCAAGTGAGGAGCAATCATGCAAAATTTTTTCGAAATGTGTTTTATATCATGTCTAGTTAATTGAGAGGTATTTGCGGTGTTATTTTTGAGCAAATGTTAATAAATATTGTAGAAAAATCCATTTAAAAGTTAAGTAATCAAGCAAAAGTGAACGCGTATATAACAGAAGAATAATAGGGTTATTCCTGACAAAACTAAACAGTGCATTGATAAATATTATGTGTATAATAAACAGTTAATTATGTTTCATATATGCTGTTATCATTTCCAATGTCCTCGATGGTTGCAAGGATTGCGAAATCTGTGAATTTTTTTTATTGTTTGGATAGAATGAGACACTGGTCTCGGACACCGGTGTCTCGTGTGAAAACGGCCTTAAATTTTAGGAACTGGGACTTGATAATGTAATGGAGGTGTAAAAGCAACATGTGTAAAGCCGAGTTCACACTGAAACAATATTCAGGAAAAGACAATAGTGTTAACGTGTGAACAGTTATTTCTACTGTTTTATTTCTATAGTTATTCTATTGTCAAAGATATGACTATTCTGGATAGCCTGGCTTTTTATCTCGCAAGACACTCTCTCCTATGCCCATCATTATCGTCTTGTGATCCTAGCATCTAAACTGTTCATGAAGCATGGACAATACAATATAGTCTTGTCCTGAATATTGTCTCCGTATGAAGCAGGCTTAACCACTGATCATGTTTACAATATACGTTGGTATTAGGCACAAAACGTGAATAATCAATACTGAAAAAATATCCAATAAATTCTTTTCTTAATAGTGGTTGTTGAAAAAAAAAACGATTTTACAACGCCTCTATTGAAACTTCGATTTTCGGTAACTTTTTAAGCTGGTTGAAACTGAGAGTTTCAACCCTAGGGTTGAAACTTTTTAGTTGTCGGATTTCTCTGTTTTTTAACGTTGTTATTTAACGATTGAGTCGCGCCAACTTCAATTTGCATATATGTATACTCGAAAACGTCAAAATGACAAACAAAACTCCACATAAATTTCACATGGATCTGACAGATGATCAGATCTAATATTTTTGCGACTTTTTTGCGCGCCCAAATTGCAGGTACCTCAAATCGAATTGTCAATAGAGTGTGAAAAATAATATGCATTTACTCGGAACGAAACACAGCGTTTACAACGCGTGTGAATTGCAAACTTCACACTAGTTGCAAACGCTGTGTTTCGTCCCTTGTAATGCAATAGTATATTGCAAAAAAAAAGGATGCTGTAATAATAATAATGAAAACAAGTAAAATCACACACAATAAAATGTTAAAAAGTTTAACACTGAGATCCAACCGAGCCTAATTATTTAATATTGAAGGATTAAATACTTTATGGCGGACGTCACCTTTTTTTTTGCAACCCCCTTGACATGGGTATCAAATGAAAGGGTTTCATGAGTAGAATACGATAAGCTACGTGACGCCATTCTAAATTCAAAATGGCGGACGCTCCAAGATGGCGGCTCACCTTTTTCTTTGCAACCCCCTTGACATGGGTTTCAAATGAAAGGGTTTCATGAGCAGAATACGATAAGCTACGTGACGCCATTCTAAATTCAAAATGGCGGACGCCCCAAGATGGCGGGTTACCTATTACTTCAGAGCTCCCATGACATGGGTATCAAATTAAATGGTTTGAGGAGTAGAATACGATAAGCTACATGACATCATTCTAAAATCAAAATGGCGGACGCCCCAAGATGGTGGCTTTCCTTTTTCTTTACAACCCCCGACGTATCAAATGAAAGGGTTTGATGAGTAGAATAAGATAAGCTACATGACGTCATTCTAAATTCTGATAACTGGGTTAGCTGATTAATATAAAATTGAAAATTTAGGACTTAGATTTTACATTGTTGTAAAGTGAAGAATTTATGTATTTTTCTATTGTATTGAATTAAAATAATTAATAAAGACTAAAAAGTAACAAATAAATAACTTAGAAAAAAACTTTTAAAAAAACAATGGTTTTATTTTTAAAACAAAATTGCACTAAAAAGTAGAAAATAATTTTTTTTAGTGATTATAAGTTGATCAGAATAGTTTTCAATATTTGTTAAAAGAAAACCATTGGGCGTTAAAACATCATAACAGCATCAGTACCTAATATTTTATGAGCGCCCAATGGTTTTCTTTTAACAAATGTTGAAAACTATTCTGATCAACTTATAATCACTAAAAAAAATTATTTTCTACTTTTTAGTGCAATTTTGTTTCAAAATAAAACCATTGTTTTTTAAAAAGTTTTTTTTAAAGTTATTTTTTACTTATTTTTTGATCCACAATGTAATGTAAGTGTACATAACTATACATGTAGCAGCTGTCTAACGCCGTCTACGGGACATTCCGCCACCGTAGCGAAGCAACAGACACGTGCGTCCTTTTGAGCTTCACATCGTGCGTTTTGCAGGCTGTGTTCCCTGCCAGTTGCACCCCGCATACGTCTGTCTCTGTAACACGGGGATGCGAGAACTTCTGTGGCTATAGATAATTATTTTACGCCACCGTAGCGCAGGGTCGGCTAGGGCTTCCATATCGGAATTCCGAGATTTCGCAATTACGGACAAAATTGTTCAATTTCGGAACTGAAGAAAAAATAATAATAATAATTTATTGACCAAAAAACGAGATCAAAAGAAGTAAACGAGTTCAACATAAAATGATGATTTTCCACTCTCCCTCACACAAAAAAAATATACAACCATTTGTGAACAGAATACATACAAAATAGAAATAAAAATATTAGTAACAGTGGCATCTCATAATTATTTAAATAATAATACCTAAATAAGAGAGTATAGAAACATAAATTATCAGTTTGTGGCTGTCGATATCGGAATTCCGGAATAAAAGAAAATATATTAAAAATTAACTCATTTTTGCTTAATTTTTTATAGATTATAAAGTTCTTTAAGTTCGAAGTGTTTCTAAATACTGATCAGTAATTGGGGCCCCTCCCCAGACATGTTTAAAATGGAAAAAACTTTTTTAGGTATTATTATGAAATCAACGGTTTTTTCAATCATTTATTTGGCTATGTATTTATATTAAGGCCTTTATTCCTATATAATCTGTTTAATACGGCTCCCCTCTCTAGGTCGGGGTCTAGTAAAATAATATTGTCCAGTTTTTTAGCTGCGTAGCTAGATTTTCCCATGCTTAGATAGCACGCTAACGACATGATTATGGGTGGTTTATGATGGCACCGTAAGATCATTTTTTCAATAGTATTTCAGTTTTACACACTTCATACCGATTTTTCACGTAAAAATACAAAATATAAAAAAATAATAAATATGAAAATTTTATTTTTTATGAAATTAGATTGTGCAATAAAAACGAGGGATGACCGTATTGCTACTTTTACAGGTTCTTGGATTATTTATTTATTTATATTTACATGTCTACAAACCTAACTTACTTGGTGTCTGTAACAGATGAGCCTTGGGAACGGTATAAATTAAGTCAATATCAATGTTAAAAAAACTCGGGTCGCAGTGCCAAACCCTGCCGACAATATAGTGTATTTGCTAATACAGGCATTGTGGCATTATTATGTGAACTTAAGTTTGTTTTTGGACAAAATAAAAAATTTAACCCCTTAATACATCCCTTAAAATAATTAAATTTTTCTAAATTTCAATACTAGACATGGATTTTATCAGTACACCCAATTAAATACACCCTTCCATAAGTAAATCCGTATCAACAAACTAGTGTTTTCATAAAATTTGAAAGTCCGGTCCTGTCGGGCCGATTTTGTTAAAATTTTAGCGGCACATTTTAATCTTTACTAAAGAGTTAAATTTCAATTTTGAAACGATTCTGACAAATTTTTCGGTATTTTTGGGCCCAAAAACTTTTTGGAACCCCTAAATACAACCCTGAAAATGGTCCGATCGGGCCCATTTTAAATAGGTTCTTGCGGTGATGGGTTCCAATGTGTGTACCAAATTTCGTTCAAATCAATTAAGTCTTTCGAGAGTTATGCCGCGAACATATATATATATATATATCGTTACATTTATAATTCCAGAGTTCTGGACATTCTGGAGCAAACTAATAGGGAAGCCGACCTTCCCGGAAAAAAAAATTATCACCATTCGATTCTTTAATAGGGCTTTTATAATACAAATTTTTGACACAACTCTCTACGACTAACCGTTTTCGAAAAAAACGACTGATACGGGTGGTCGAACTCACCCTGTATATATATATATATATATATATACAGGGTGAGTTCGACCACCCGTATCAGTCGTTTTTTTCGAAAACGGTTAGTCGTAGAGAGTTGTGTCAAAAATTTGTATTATAAAAGCCCTATTAAAGAATCGAATGGTGATAATTTTTTTTTCCGGGAAGGTCGGCTTCCCTATTAGTTTGCTCCAGAATGTCCAGAACTCTGGAATTATAAATGTAACGATAGGTCGAAAGTGGTATTGTTGAAAAGATCTTTAAAAAATAAGCAAGTTTTGTAGGAAAATTTTTTTTATTACTGCCACTCCTGTTAAGTAATATTTGTTTGAAATTACTAAATTAAAATGTCATAAATCATATAACGAATTTTTTAAAAGTCCGCATTTAAAATCTAGTTACCTATCTATCGATCATTAAATACTGAAGAAGTACACTCACAGCATAACCAGAAGAGCTCAGTAGTATGTATTAAAGAATAAATGGAAGAAAGTTTGAACAATTGTGACAATGTATAAGGTTGCTAGATTTTTAATGCCGACTTCGATCGTTATTATGAAAATTTGATTTAATAATTTCAAACGATTGTTACTTTACAGGGGTGGCAGTAATTAAATAATTTTTCCTACAAAACTTGCCTATTTTTTAAAGAGCTTTTCAACAGCACCACTTTTAACCTATCGTGCTTTCTAAAATTCCGGAGTTTTGAACATATAATAATTTATATTTATACTTATAGAAATTTACAGGGGTGGCAGTAATAAAAAAAATTTTCCTACAAAACTTGCTTTTTTTTAAAGATCTTTTCAACAATACCACTTTCGACCTATCGTTACATTTATAATTCCAGAGTTCTGGACATTCTGGAGCAAACTAATAGGGAAGCCGACCTTCCCGGAAAAAAAAATTATCACCATTCGATTCTTTAATAGGGCTTTTATAATACAAATTTTTGACACAACTCTCTACGACTAACCGTTTTCGAAAAAAACGACTGATACGGGTGGTCGAACTCACCCTGTATATACATATATATATAAACATTTTCAAAAATGGTGCCAAAGTGTTCAGGAGGCTATGAAACGTCGAGAAATTTTGGTCCGACCCCTAGGTCCCGCCATCCGACCGACGCCAATAGTGTATGTGCCATATTCTATGGCAAATACACTAATAAATTTACAAAGACTGCTGCCCCAACCCTTGTTCAAGAAAGCGACACCTAACAGACATTCGGGATTATAACTAAACGCGTATTGTAGGCACGCTGTCAGTTTCTTGGTTCAAATGATGAAGTACACTATTTCATATATTTGTAGTTTTGAAACATTCATAATATTACGCTGTTCAAGAAAACGCTATAATTTAAAGGAAATCATTATTTTCTTTCTAAATATAATTAATATAACATTGGGACAGTTTGAATTGAAAAGAAACAAAATGTCCATACATTGACTTTTACTTTGATTATTTTTCAGAAATTTCTTTTGATAGCACCTCATTAATTAACAGATATATTATGTTTTTAGTAAAAAATAGGAAAAAAGGCTCAAAAATATTATATTATTTTTAAAACATTTAACAAGTAGTCGACGTTTCGGAACCACATCGGTCCATAATCATCACCTACAAATAAAAAAATTCCTAATATTTTTAAAATTTTGCACGCAATTTGTATTAAAATTTTTTTGTAGGTTATGATTATGGACCGATGCGGTTCCGAAACGTCGACTACTTATTAAATGTTTTAAACATAATATTTTTGAGCCTTTTTTCCTGTTTTTTACTAAAAATATATATTTGATTATTTTTGTAAAGATTTTAATACTAGATTCAGGGCTTGGAACTAGATTTTAGAAGTAACATAGAGGACCAGAATTAATATAGGATTTGTTCCTGCTAATGCCTTTCCAAATGCATTTTGATTGAGCTTTTCAATAGTTTTCTTTAACAGTTTCAGACACATATGTACTTATAGAAGGATATTTTTTTAATAATAATAAAGAAGCTTTATTATGAATGACAGGCGCGGATTGGCTAGGGGCGCTAGGCGCTGGAGCGTCTCCCGGGCCTCCGAAGTAGGAGAAGACCCGGGGGGCCCTCTCCTTTCCCGATCCCAGCAAAAAACAAATTACTCAAGTCTCTCCGTCGGGCCCCTACAATTATTAGCGTTCCTGAAAAAAAATAGCCAGTCTGCGCCTGATGAACGGTGTTCATTGAAACTGATTTTCCACTTTGACTTAAAATTTACTCCAATTTATACTATTACAAAAAAGAACAATAATATGAAATTTAGGAATTGTGTGTAACAATGCCGTAAAAAGAAGCAGATTAAATTTTGTAATACGGATGCAAATATTAACTATAGATTTAGTTTTAAATTAGTTTAATTTTTTGTTTAAATGCAATAGGTTCAAGTTGTAGTCTTTTGGAATATACCGTTATACATTATTGCATTTTTTGTGCCTAGTTGTAATTGATATTTTTAATAATAAATTAAAAATCAATGTAATACTTTCACCAATAATTATCGAACCAGAATCTTGGAACTATAAGTGCCTAATTTATAAGAAACGTTTTTTGTTCAGTAATTTCGAGTTTTGATTAGATAAAAGTAGTTTATACTGATTTCAGGCTTTACCGGTAACATGTATATATTTACTTTTACACCCGAGTAAATTTGAATTTTAAGGTTCATCTGATATAAAGAATTTTTTTAAAACTCTATAACCTTTTACCGTTCGAATATAAAAAATTTAATCTTAATAAATTTTAAAACTATACTAAGTATCTAAATATTTCTTACTGAAAAGGTACTTCTACTCAATGAAACAAATGAGCAATTTTAAAATATAAATTATTTTTTTTGTGTTTTATTATTATTAATAATTTCTAACAATATTTTTCTTCTTATTGCGGAAATAAACGTTTTTGAACTGTACTTATTTAAGTTTATTTTTTCGAAATTGAATCTACAGTTAAACTTCATGTGTGCAAAAACAAATAATACTAATACACCCTGAAGAAATAGATAACAGAATGTATTAAAAATGTATTGAAGAATGAAACAAAGAATAGCATTAGTGATAAAAATAGACAAATAAAATAACACTGAAAGCCGCCCCTTAATAAAATAAAATAGTTTTCTTTTATACAACATCCTGTACGTTATGACTTACGACTGAAGCTCTCTACCATTTTCTTCCAGCAACAATTTGAAGAAAAAGGTACGATAATTTATTTTGCATCATACATTTTATTTCCACAAAGAGTACCTACATACATATTGTATGCCCGTCAATCGGACAAATAGTGAAGTACTTGAACAAACTTAAGGAAAAATGTATCTGTACTTGAGTGTCGGCCTGGTGACGCTGATGCGAGAGTAGGTGAAATGATAGTGAAGCCTAGTTCACATTGCCATGCACTAAATTAATAAGCTGTGTCAGTTCTGTATTCTGGACCAAAATAAAAAAAATCGACTGGATAGCTAGTCCTATTACTTCCCACCTATAAGTAAACAATCACTCCTAACTGAAATTTTTCCGAACAATTAACAATTCCTTTTGTTGATCTACTGAACGTCAACTAAAATAATTTCCACACAATTTTTTATGAATGAGTTTTTTCTCGAAATCTGTACTTTTTAGAAAAAAAATTATTAAGATTTTATTTATATTATACCATATAGCATTTATATTTTTTTATCTATGTTAATAAGTGACACTGAGAACATTTTTTTGAATATTTCAAGAACCACTGAACCGATTCGGCTAAGTTAAATGCTGACAAATACAACGGTAATGGCGGACTGTAGAATGTAGTTTGTTAGTCGTTGAGAGCACTTGATAAGGCCTTGAAACTATATTCACTAGCAGTAGGTACAGTAATATCATTGATTAACATATGTCAAACAACGGTAATATCATTTTTAAATATGGACAACAAAAGAATACGAAGAAAACACTGGAGATTTTTTATATTACTAGTAGAAATAACGTAAAATTAACTGGGGTCAAGTGAAAAAACCATGAAAAAATTCAGTCAAGACAGCATAGGAATGTAGTTTCTCGACAGCAAGCCGCAGAAAAAACCTACTTGTATCACATTTTTTTGTATTGACGATTTTTTACGTACATAATATGTACAAAACAGAAAAAAAGTTCTATTCTACTGCAGCTGCAAATATTAGAGCTCCGGACCCTTGAACACGAATTTAGAACTATAACCATATAAGTATTAAATGAAACACTATTATTGCATTTCATAATTGTAAGCACTTGGAGAAAACTATATAGGCAAGATTTTAAACTATTTTTTTTTGTTTTTAACTTAAATTGCCATTTCTCAATTTTCTATTTTATTTATTGTAGATTATAGACGCGTCGACATCTCAGGTCATTAGCGTCTTTCAACTACACTAAATAACAACTATCTTAAAACTAAATAACATCACAAAACATCCATGAGCGCAGGTGGGTTTCGAACCCACGGCAGTCCAGTCCAGAGGATGCGACACTAAGCACGCTAACCACTAGGCTATACTGCCCTCTCTCAATTTTCTAATTGATTACAAAACAGTTAATACATTAGTGTGAACGAGGCTTTAGCAGAGAATAAGAAGAGTTTCATTCGTTATTCGTATGCTTATGCGATCTAACGAAAGCTCTTCAAGCAGCCTAGCGACTGCTGCAGTTGCTGGGGCTGTGTGCCGGTGGGCTCCAACTACACCGGAAAGCGACTCTAAGAGGGTTCTTCCTATTCTGTTAGCTCATCATACGTTTTTATACTTTTATTTTTCACGCATTCACTGAAAATAGCCACTATTTTAACTTATTCAGTTATACATTTTCTGCAATTCTAATTTAAGTAATTTAAGGCTGATTTGAAAGCGCAATGGTCGAGTTGTATACTATCCGCGCATACAGGGATCAGCGCCGATAATTTTTTTAACGGATCTGTATATGGAAAAAATCAACTTAATTTAAACAATATGTCTGTATGGCTATGGATAGTATAATAGAAGGTATATTGTGTAACTAGTGTGTTAAATACATCTTTATACGTCAGGCGCGATGTTTTCAGCACGAGTAGTTGGCGAGCGCACACGAGCCTTGGCTGAAAACATCGCGCCTGACGCATAACGATTTGGCACACGCATTGCACACTATACTTTATTCAACACATGCATGGTTTTAGACTTTAATTGAATATAATTAATGTCTAGAGCTAGACATTAATTCAATTAAAAACAGTTACATATTGAACCATTATAATTTATAGCACTGAAAAGCGTTACATAATGGTCACTATAGTCAATAAACGGCCATTTAAGGTCCGCAAAACAGATACGAAAAAACACTAAAAGCGTGCATGTGTTGAATAAACATATTTCTGTTATAGTTTTATGGGTTTCAAAAGTATTGTTTTTAATAAAGTTCGCAGATATTTTGATTATAATCCACACAAAAATTATGTTTGCAAGCGTAAACCGTGAGTCTCGCAAAAATTTGGAGACGGCAATTTTGTAGGTAACAAAATTCTCTACAACTTTTATTATCATTTCATATTGAATGTGTTGTTTGTCTTTTAATAGATTTTTTGAATTATTTCCGTCTTTTTTGTATCCTTTAACCTTCCCGCAAAAATGTTTTGTCATATAAAGAAACCCGCATCAAAATCGGTTCATTCATTAAAGGATGTAACAGATACAGCAAAAAGTACTATTTACATAGGTACTTCTTGTCAATATGATGGCCAAATGGGAGAACACCCCGTCCCGTAAACTCAGTTTTAAACTCACCACCAACGCCTCTATGAATCCCCTATAGGTACCCTAAATGCACGGTTGGTCCTTTTTTTTCGCCCATTTATCTGCACTACTAATACATTTTTAATTATTGTTTAAATGCTTAACATGTTTATACCTAATTGATTTTTTTTATTGTTGCAGGTAAATAATAGCTGATCAAATATTTACTCGTAGTTAACGTACCACAAATAAAAAGGTAACAGTATCACAGTTTTATTAAATTACTAGCCGTTACCCGTGGCTTCGCCCACGTATATTTCGATTTATGATTTATTATCCCCCTGTGAGAAATTAATAGTTGTTTGTTTTAGACCATGACTTAGTGTTAGTAACGTTATTTCAGTCGAAGAAACGGGTCTCCGTTGAAAAAACTCGAATTCATTGCATAGATTCTGTATTCAATTGTTTATAACAAATTCAATTGTTATAAACAATAGTTGTTCGTTTCAGTCAATGCAGTCTAATTATTGCTAGTAACGTTCTTTCATTCGAAGAAACAATTATCCGTTAAAAGAACTCGAATTCATTGCATAGATCCCGTTTTCGATTGTTTATAACAAATTTAATTGTTATAAACAAATGGGGTTTGTTTAAGTTCATGTTATATCGTTGGTAACGTCAGTTTAGTCAAAGAGAAAATTTCCCGTCGGAAAAACTAGAATTCATTACATAGATTCTGTTTTCAATTGTTTATAACAAATTCAATTGTTATAAACAATTAACTTGAAAAAAAGTAGCCTATGTCCTTACGGACAATGCCCTCCATGTGTATGCAAAATTTCATTGCAATCGGTTAAGCCGTTTCGGAGATTAGCCGGAACAGAGAGACAGACAGACATACACCAGAAATTTATATATATAGATGAAATTGCCAAAAAGCATTAAACTTATTTTGTTCAAATAATAGCTCAAAATACGTTCTAAAAAAGACAGACAGTTTGTAATTTAAATAGGTACTGTTTCTGAAATCGATTTAAGTCAGGTATTACTTAAGTAGATTATCAAGGAAATAAATAATAATGTAGTAATTACACGAATCGAAAAAGGAATCGTATTTTTCGATGTAGTCTATTGGTGGAATTTCTAATATCTGGTGTGCGGCCAGTTTCGTCCAAGCATTCATTCCTTGTGATCTCACTGAAGTGTGATCTTTTCTGTATGCTGACGCGACACGAGAGTGTCCTGTGTGTGAGATGTGTGTGGTGTGTGTGTCCGATGCATTTTTCATGACCCAGTTTGTTTCAGTGTACAATAGACCACGTTACCTACCGAACAAGCACTGAAAAGCTTGAATTTTCAAACTTGTACAGTGTACCTATTTAATACTTTCATCAGGTTTTATGAATGGTTGCCAAGTTTATAATCGAAACTTCTAAGGACTTTTTATTTGAATTTTCTATTAATTTAACTAAAAATAAAGTGAAAAGAAAAAATTCGAGGAATTAAAAATATAGTAAACTTAAAAATTTTATGCATCACATATTATTACATCCCACTTTTGAGAACTAAGCAATGAAATTGATAGATTGTTTTTCCTTTCAAATGCGACCAGTGCCTATGTCTTTTCTATATTAATATATTATATTGTATTGTATTATAATTTATAGATTTTTTCGTTGGAGAGCAGCCAATTATATAATTGTTTCGAAACATAATATAGGAAAAAATCATTTTACCAACCAGTGGTCACAATCAGGATTCTAACCTGAACCTTTCCACTTTCGCGGCGGAATGAGCTTACAATACTCAATCGTGACAAGATTGCTAAACTAATATTCTCCATATATGCTTCAGAATTAATAGCTTTTCACTACATAGTGTATGAGTATTTTAAGCTCATTCCGCCGCGAAAGTGGAAAGGTTCAGGTTAAAATCCTGATTGTGACTACTGGTTGGTAAAATGATTTTTTCCTATATGTTTCGAAACAATTATATAATTGGCTGCTCTCTAACGAAAAAATCTTTCAATTGCATTTCAGCCGTATAAAAAAACTATTATTATTATAATTTATGTGTGTTGGTGTGACAACTTGTACCGGGATAAAAGTTTTAGCTAAAAAATCCAGTATGCTGGTATCTTTTAGCATAGTTACTTAGACACATATTTGTGCCTGTGACTATACGTGCCATAAATCTTTAACTGGGGTCTGGGACGCGGCATAAAGTTTGCAATATTGGCAGAACAAAAACGTCCATCAATTTTATAAAAATTTATATAATGATTTTTTTCTTTTTAAATTTTCACACGGAATTTTGGATTCAAAATATTTAAATCAGTTTTTTTATATCACCAGGGGTGTTAAAATATGTGTTGTGTGCATTAAAACTAATTCAGTACCCTGTAATGTATATGTATTTTAATATCGGTGTGTGACCGATGATATATTTTATCTGAAACGATGACTGATGAATAAACAAGCATTTATAGCAATAGCTATTTATTGATTTATCATTACAATGACAGTCGGTGGTAATGTATTCCACGAATTCGAAATTAATATTTATAATTTATAACTTCAATAATGAATTTACGATATTTCAATAAGTAATTATTTCAAATACAATAAACTCTTTGTGATATAAAATGTTTTCAATTGATAATCATTAACAGTATTTTGTAACAGAATTTTTTTTATTTGAAAAAGCGCTCAACTACAAAGATTATAATATGCGCGAATAGGAGTGTATGAGATGCATACACATAGTACATACGCATACATCACTCATCCACACAAACACATACATAGTTGTAAACATAATATATGTACACAATTTTATTTTTGATAATGCGTGTTATACCTATTTATTTTTAAGAAAAATCGAGCTCATGTCATATTTTCTTTCCTGTAGTTCATCTGTTAGCGTTCTGTGATTTCTGAACTGTGGTATTGAAATGTAATATTTCAGGAATATGTAAAGGACGCTCCACATACAAACTATAAAAAATTGTTTTTAACCGACTTAAAAAAGGGGGGAGATTCTGAAGTCGACGTATATATATATTTTTTTATGTATGACCACGGATAACTTTTTACAGAGTTGTCATTTTGATAATTCTTGTTTTATTGGATTTGATGAAGTTGGTCCCATATAAATTTTATTTAAATCGCTTCAGTAGTTCGACTAATTTTAATAAAAGTGAGTAACGGCGTGTGATTCCTTTAAGGTAAATGTCACTTTTTTACACAGCACACAGCGTAAGAAGTCGGTTAAAAAGTTTGTACAAGTGAATTTATTGGAAAGCGACTAAACTACGTATTGTAAAGCCACTAAAAGGTAAAAAATAAAAAAACTTTTTAACAAAAAAAACTTCAAAAAGCAACTAAAAAGAGGAAAATAATAAAACTTTGAGGTCTGCGCCAATTTAATAAAATACGAAATCGGTTAAAAAGACGATATTGATTAAATTGGCACTTTTTAACCGACTTCATATTTTATTAAATTGGCGCAGACCTCAAAGTTTTAATATTTTCCTCTTTTTATTGGCTTTTTGTTAAAACGTTTTTTTTTCAATCGAAGCGTGCTTTCCGGTGAACTGCTCAGAATAAAAGTCTTGCGTGATTAAAAATCAAGTTTGAACTTAAAATTTAAATACATAAAAATAATTTCACTACAATATCATTTATTAAGCTGTGTATGCGCTAAAGCAATTCAATGATTTTTAAATTTCAGTAACAATAAAAAAGACCGGTCTCGCGCACCGATGGTTTCATACAACCACAGAATATAATATTTGTGTTATGTATTTACCAAAAAAAACTACACAGCTAGTTAAAATTAGGAAGGCCCTTCAGTAGGTTGACATGCGGGCTCTCTATCGGCGGCTAGCGAAAATGCGTGTTGTGTTTTTTAAAGACCACCAACAGCTAAGGTTATTTGGGCCTAGCACCAATTCATATTTTCAAATCATTATTTTTATAATATTATTTTTATAATAATAAATTGAAAATCCAATTGACACTTTTACCAGCTCTCGGGCTAGAACCCGGGAACTGGGGACTTGTAATAGAGGAACCATAGCAACGCAATGTAAACAACAGCATTGCTTACACGCTCGGCTATTCTCAAGCCCGCTAGCGAAAGTGCGAATACAGTATAGTCTCTGTTTTGCCGGAGAGTATGAGCTAATAATAGTTGGTCCGGTAGAGGCGCAAGTGTTAATTTTCGGGACATAATGGCGTCAGGTTTAATTCGACTCCTTGTAGTCTTTTGAACGAAATAAAATAATAATAATATTGTGTCAAATGGTCTGCGAATGAATGTGTAAATTCTAGCGGTTGTATGATAAAAATTTTTAAGGTAACAATTTGTTGTTTTAGTTTAGACCAAGTTTCACACTTGTATGTATTATCGTTTTTACGATAGAGCAAAAACAAAAGAACGTTGAAAAAACAAGTTTTTTGTGTGGAGATCCCCCTTAATTTTTACTTTTTGTTTTTTTTATTATTTGGTAGGCTATCCGCCATAATAACACATATTCTTTGAAAATTTCAACCTGCTACCTATTACGGTTCAAAAGATACAGCCTTTTAAAGGTAGGACAGACAGACGACGTAGGCTTAGTAATATGGTTCCAGTAGGGAACCCTAAAAATGAGCAGTTTAATTTTAACAATTTGGTTTCATGTCATTCAAAATACTGCAGTATTTAAAACTACACAAATAATATTGTGCGTATGGAACGCTCTTTAGGATTTGAAAATTGAAGTTGCAATATTTATTACGTTAGCGGCTGCTATTGGGTTGCCGAAATTCAGTCATAAGTCATACATAACTTTTTTATAAATTTATATTGCTGATGTACAAATCACGGGCTTTTCGATATTCTGAAAAATAGACAACTTTTTTTTTTTCGTAAATCATTTTCGTTTGTTTCATTTTAGGTTCGTGGTATAAACTGAGATGATTAGACAATTAGTATTGTCCAAAAACTAGTGTGCGGTTTTAGATACCTATACCAAGTTTAATCAAAATCGGTTCAGTCTAGTGATGATGGTGCCAACAAATAGACAGAGGTCTTGTTACGATTTTAGGTATTGGCATTGATATCGACGCTTATGCGTGTGCAGGGTTAATAAATTTAACAACATTTGAAAAAGGATTAAAAACTCAACCGTACTTTAATCTCTGGGATTATTTACGTTGTGTGTTTGATCTCTTCTATAATCTATTTCTATAGAACAGTTTACAAAAAAACATTTCGTGTGTGTAGTGCAGCGAGGTGTAGAATAGCGTCAACGCAGGCAGCATGTGTAAAGTATCATTGAGATCGTACGAGACAGGAATGTTGAGTATACACTATGTTTACACTATAAATATTATCATAACCCAGCGCATTATACCTACTAGAAGAGAAAGATATCAAATCATTCCTCGCAAACATAAATAAACTCATCTTCTAAATCATAGTAAGATGAACGCAGACTGTTGCTTCGTAAGTTTCGCTTTTGTAAGAACTTTACTTCCTTCGTTTTTGTAATAATTTATTATCTTGATATTTCGGGATAGCCGGTCATCAATGAACGTAAAATTGTATTCATTCATCATTTTATTTGTGGAGGACGGCTTACTATTTCAACATTTTTTTCTCAAATATTTATATTCTTCTTATCTTGAAAGTAAATATCTGACTATTGCAACCCCAGCGTTAAAGACGTCCTAAAATTATTTTTATTTTAAAATAAGATGAAATAAAGATGATATCAATTTTTAAGAATAATGTTCGTCTTTTAAAAGGGCAGGTACGTCACGACGGTACCGGTGCTGTTAGCATAGTGTTATTAATTTTAACTGTGGTAACAGCACCAGTTCCGTCGCAAAGTTACTTACTTGTCCTTTCATAAGTGATACCTTGATAAATAATTTGCTTTTAATTCTTTTTGAGTAGAGTTGAGTGTACGGAGAAAAAGTTTAGGTGTTGGAAATTATTGAAAACCTTTTATGCAGAAAGTTACATAATTGATCCATATATTTATTGAAAAAGCACATATTTAGGAATTCGTGCAGATTGAGAATATGAGTAACTCTGAGACTTGTTTTGCACAATTTGCACAATTTGTAGTTGCCGATAATTTGTGTTGCATATCTGTTTCCAAACAGGCGATCCAATAATCAGAATTAGCCTTATGTCTGTTTTATAAATATTTATTTTATTTTCACGACTTAATTTTCTCTTAGAGTTGAATAATGGAAACAGTAATTTGGTGTATGACTGTGTTCGCTCTATCACATAAGTGCTTGATGTCAAGCGCTTATAAAGGATTACTCCTAGATAATTAACATGTGGGGACCACTCAATTTTCTTATAATACATGGTAATGTTGCTGAATCATATTGGTCGGCGTTTAGAAAACAATTTTTTATTTATTTTATTTCCAAATAATGAGCTAAAAGTACATACATAAAACATACAATTAGGATACTTCCCCTTACTGGAAAAAGCTCTAATTGACAATTGTTTCCGATTTTGCTGAATTTAGTTTTATTCTCAGTTCTCCGTTGTGATGGTTTGTACAGAAACTCATCAGCAAAGAGTTATAATAGTTTCTATTCGCTGACGTGAATTTTGCCCGTAGATCCGATTGCGTTAATGTCGGTTTTGTTGGAAACCCTATTTTCAAGTGTAGTTGGTTAAGAAGTACCCTGTACCTCCAGTTTTATCAAAATACGTCCAGCCGTTTTTAATGATGCGAGCATAAACACAAAGTAAAAAACTCTGGTAACGAATTCTGCAGTTTAGGTATCATAGAAAACACCCGAAAAATCCACGCTGAACTGAAATTACAGACAGAGGTCCTTATGACCTAAGCAGTAAGCAGGTAGGTTTCAATAAGAGGCATCGCGTCGCTGCGAGCGGTCGCTTTGATATTGAAACGTTTACTTTCTCTAAATGTGTAGGACCTAAAGCGCTCGAATTTATACCCTATTTTAGAAGTTTTATTTTTTGTCATTTAAAATGTAAAAAAATGTAAAATTTAAAATACCACATGAAAAGTTATTGTTAAATTAGAACTTGTCGCACTTATAAATGCCCATGATAGAAAATAAAAATATGAAAGTACATAAACACTGTATGTCTAAAGTAGGTAGTAATGATTAGACATTACACACAATTTCATGGGTAAAATTATGCGTCCGATTACTTACCGATCTGAATGTGACCAAGAACCTATAATAATAATGAGATAACTCCTAAGTGGAGCATAGCGCCTACACGAAATTTTTAAACCTCTTTCAATTTTTTGCTAAGTTTTTGATTTGTAACCAGGTCATTCTTTGCTCCCTAAGTTCTTCATGAAGCGTCCTTCTCCAAGATATTTAGGGTCTTCCTCGTTTACGATATCCCTGCATATTTCATTGTAAGGCTATCCTTGTTATGTATTCATCTGATTTCTTCAACGTGTGTCCTATCCAATTCCATTTCCTACGGCTTTATGGTCTTCCAAATTTCTTCTTGATGATTTGCACGCCTCCAAAATTTTTTATTTGGAACATGTTAGAACTAATTAACCTTGACGATCGTTCTGAGACATTTGACCGAGAATCTAGGAAAGTGTATTTTAAATGGTTGGATCATCTATATATCAAAAGTCAGTTTTCTTGTATCGTTCTACAGAACTATTTAAGTCTTTAGTGTCTAGTCTAAATGCAGCTGAAGGCTCATTTTTACAAGCATATAAATACATAAACGTGCGTATTGTATTTATAGATGAATGTGTAGATAGATATAATGTGTATGTACTGTACGCGGTACACAAACATTGCGGAAAGATACAAATAAGCTATCAGATTTGATCGATCGCCGCATGGCCGATAGACAATCGATTGAAAACCAACGTCTATCTCATATGTTCCGTTCACACCGGATGGACATTGCCAACCTTTACTCTTTCTCTCTATTCATGTTTCTCTCTTTTTCTCTGGTCTGTCATATATTTATATCGGTTACTGATACAAAGTATACAGTTCTTTTGTTGACGCTGATGATTCGCTATTTGAAAATGTACACATTTTTAAATGTTGACATTTCGAGGAACGCTCTAAATGACAGAATGATCTGAATTTTTAGATGGGATGAACACGATAAGGTATATTATTTAAACTTCAACAATTAATAACATGATAATTGCCGCAAGGAGAAAAAAAACGGCGAAGTGCTTTTCGATTTGAAAATTCACAAGAAATATGCCCTTAAAATCTTTGATGTTATTTCTGGGAAATAACTGAAAAAATGCGGGTTTAAATAAAACTGTTATTACTTTCGATTCAAGTAATGTTGAATTACGCAAGAATAGAAATCAAATTTGCAAATATGTAACATCTGCCGGTTGTGATTTTTGAAATAAAAAAATCGGATACCTTACAACAACTTCCAATGGGAAGTTAAAAATGTATTGGGGTACCATATGAATTGAAGAGAGATTCAGCACAGACAAAATCAAACAACTTGTAGATGCATTTGTGTGAAAAGATACAAGGTTGACGACGACGAAGACGAAGACGGTGGATGGCGTGCCCTGGACGCTGAACATCTGGGTCCGAGCTTCACTAATCTTACGAGTGGATATTAAAATTTTTTGTTGTTTTTTTATTATTTTCGTCTCGGAAATATGAGAGATGTTAAAGGATTTCTTCATTTTGTTGAGAGATGATCCGTAGCTACGCTTCAACTACAACGTTTTGCTGATTTCTTTTATTTATACTATGAAACTGACACAATAAATTTTATTTTAAATTTTTTTCTACTTTTCTGTAACAATACCTAGAATAAGTTTAGTGCAAAAAAGTTGTTAATGATTAAATTAATAACAATTAACAGAGAATTTTATTTCTATTTAATGTAGTGAGTTCAAAAATAATTAATTTAATATCAACAATAATTAAATAATAATAATAATAATAATAAATTCTTTATTTATGAAATGTTTAGCCGTAGCCGTTTTCAACATACCCTCTCATGATTGAAATATAAAATAAAAATATATCGTGTGCATCACTATAGCACAATACTACATAATATACATATAACAAGTATAATAAAATATTAATATATAAACGTAAAACATACAAAGTAAAAAACAAAACATTTGTGATCAGATTAAATTTAGGCACTGTTAATTACAGGTACTTAATATTTTCAAGCAGCACTTCTTTACAATTGTTAATAAATTGATTTTTATTTTTAAGGCATCTAATGCTAACAGGTAATTTATTCCCTCAATTATAAATGAAGACGATCCCAGTGCAGTATGGCATGATGGAATAATCAGATCTAAATCATTCCGAGTCTGATAATTATGAAATTCTGAAAGATACCTAAATTTTTCATACAAATAATCTGGCTTTTTAGTATTTAATATAGAGTGCATCAGACCCAGCATATGCAGTAAACGTAAATCCGCCATATCCAGTATTGAAAGTTTTTTAAGAATGGGATGGATTCTCTGTCTCCTACCGACATTACACGCGAAGCGAATGCATGAGTTTTGAAGCTTCTGAAGTTTGTATGCCAACTGATTATTCAGACCGAAGTAAACTGTATCACCATATGCAATTATAGAAATAATTAAAGCATCAACTAACTTTAGTTTAACAGATTGATCTAAAATGTATTTATACTGATATAAGTTTTTTAGTTTCACATAATATGCCCTTTGACAAAGCTGACTTATATGAGATTTCCATTGCAGACTACAATCAATAACGAAACCCAGATCTTTGGCGGAATCACTGTACTGAATGTCAGTATCACAAATATTAATCAAAGGGGCATTATCAAAAACTGAAAGATTAGTTTTGCTGGCGAATGGTAAAGAAATAGTCTTTTTGCAGGGTTTATTTGCATACAGTTGATAACAGACCACTTTTTTATGAATTCAAGGTCACCGTTTAGTTTAATTATGGTGGACTCTATTTCCGATATTTTAACATCTTCCAAAATTATGGAAAAGTTGAACATCGCCATCATATCTAAATATGCAACCTTTTTGAATGAAAAATTAAAATTACGTTTGAGATTATAAAACGAATATCCTTAAAAACTAGTATCTTATTTTTAATAACAGATTTTTTTTAGAAATTAATGCATATTTTGAGAAAATAAAAGAACCGGAAACATACATAAATTATTATTGGAAACAAAACTTTATTTGCGTGCATAAAGAACATAATATTATATTTTATTCCTGTGATATTACCAATTTTTATTTGACCTAGGTAAATCTGCATGTATTTCGATGATAAGTTCGCAATAGTTTATTAAACATTGCAACTTTTAAAACGTATTTAAAAGTTTAGTATTATTTGTAGCAAAACATTTTTAAATTATGATTTTAAAATTGCTTCAAGTGCATGCTTCTGAAAGAAGTTTTAGAAACATTTATAATAATAAAAAAATGTAATAAAATATTGTATACTCTAAGGCAGGATACCGATATCAGCGATATGTCATTGGTCATTGCCTATACCGATATAACGATATTGGGGTAAGTTAAATGTATTAAAATAGGTTGTACAAATGAAAAAGCGTTCCATATAGGTACTTCTGTACATTGGAGGTGCCCCAATATCAAAGCTGAGCAGTGCTCAGAACTTGCTTGCAATAGTGTTTAAAGCACTTTGTAAAACACATGCTCGATGCTTGGAGCATGTAAGAATTAAACTGCTTAATAAGCATTCAACAAGCTTATTAAGCATTAGGAATGCTTAACGAGCGTTTTAAATGTTTAATAAGCTTTTTTGATAAAACATATTTCTTTTATCTTATTTTGATATACAAAATGTACATTTTGAACTTCGGACTTTTGTACTGTAATATTGGAAGTTAAGAAGTTAATTTAAAATGATTAATGCTTAATCTTTTCAAACAATTTAGTGAATGGTCGATGCTTTTAAGCATTTTTAAAAACGAAAATGCTTGTCGCTTGAATAAATCGAGCATTTATAGTACTCGATGCCTGTGCAGTGTGGTTTAATCACGTGGGTTCAGTGCTTTTTCCAGCTCTGCCCAATATGGGCTACATCGAAAAAATGCCTTAGTCGTAGGATTTTCGTCCTTAGCATATTACCTACCGCTCAAGGCCGAGATCTTGTTGAACATCAGTTTCTTCACGGTAAATTGCGACCACCAGCGCGCGGAGAGATTACTATAGCGAGAGAAGGGCCTGGTTGGCTATTGACATCTAGTAGTGAGGGAAATCCCCTGCGTGAAAGCTGCACTGTAGCCTATAGACATGAGACGTGCTGAAGATGTGACAGTGACAGAACGTGACACATTTTTTTTATTGGAGTGCTCTCGTTTAATACGACGAACGTGCTATCTTATCAACAAGCCGGCCCAGCCCGATTCAGAGAAGTAAATAATACAATTTTTGTGGCAATTCGCACAAGTGGTTCCGATTGTGTTCTATTAACACTGACATTTGATGCCGTTACAGATAAAACTATATCATTCTTGGATTTTATTTTTTCCCGTTTTTATTGCATAGCTATAAAATAATCTGTCTCTTTTTTGTTTGATTATTTACCGATGTCGGCTTTCTTTATTCGTTGATATTATTACGTATAGAAAATGTTATTTAATATCAAATTTAGATTATTTATTGACAATCAGTACAATTTGCTGTTTATTTTTCTAGTGTAAATAACGAGTGTTTTGTGTAAAATGCTTTCCAATATAAATTTATTACTATCTTCTTTAGATAACTTCTTGTATTAAGTCGAGTTTTATAAAACATTATTTCATTATTTTAAGTCGTGGCTGTAACATAATTTTGATATCAGTGCTTAGCATTTTTATAGAACTATTCAAATTGATCCAATAATTTGAAATTATTAACTATATACATGTTCATAGGCCCTGATTATGAAAATATAGTTTTTGAAACGTTGGCCATAAGCGAAACTTTTCTTCGACGATTGAATTTATAGGATTTAACATAAATATCTGAATTTTATAAAGCTTTACAGTATTATATTGACATTTCGAAGTATTTTCATAATCAAGGCAAATAGCAAATTATTAAAGTAGTTTAAATAGTGGAATTTTCACATTAGGTACATAGAATTTTGATTGAAAAATGTATAAAACAGTGGCAGTGCACTGAAGTTTATATAACTTTGATGGCCCATTTATATATATATTTATTTAAATTATATAGATCCTTAACTGTTTGAGAAAAATTCTCATAGAAGTTGTGTCGATAAATTCAAAAAAAAAAAATTTTAAGCGGTGTAGTACTGAGTCTGTATTTATTGAAACAAAATCTTAAATCACCTTGTTTTTGTTGAAATTCCGATTGTGAACTGATAAAATTTAATTTTTTATCTTTTTGTTTTTTACTTTCGAGAGACCATAAAAAATGTTTGTAATCGCGGAAAAAACCAAATCGAGATTTCAACAGACTTAATTAAACGTTTGATGGTCCCTACATATCGAAAGAGCGAGTTTTAGATCCGCGTCCGTATACGTGCTGAGTCGTAGCTAGGGCATGCAATTCGAATATTCGAATATAGCGAATATTCGGCTGCATTTATTATTCGAATAGTAATTCCTATTATTCGAATATATTCGAATTATTTGTTAAGAATTAAAATTGTTTAAAAACGGTTTACGGCGGCGCTAAAACATCTTACAAACGCTACACTAGCTCTAAGTTCGTGCTAGGGCGTGGGAGGGGAATCGAAACGGGGCGAGGAAAGTTTTTTTTTGTTAATTATTGCATGTTTATTTGATATAACTTATTACTTACGTTACGTTACGTACGTGTACTTAACTCGTAGCTAACACACCGTTCAACGGATCGAAACCAAATTTTAAACTTAAGGTTTTTGGGGAATTCTTCAAAGTGTTTTTTCTTCTCCCCCCCCCCCAAATAAAAATAGTTTACTGATGAGCGAAAATTGGAAAATGCGATTTTCTCTAAAATAGCGGCAATGATTTATATATCATAAATCGATATTATCCTATTATCTGCCGCTGTTCATTTATCTTGGAAAACTTTAGAAAATATAGTTTATTGTTAAACTAAAATCCGTTGTCAATGTAGTTCGATCAGCGAGAAAGTCAGTACGGTGGACCCGCACCATTTATTAGTTTTCCAATAAGCACCCGCATTACAAGTTAACCATTTTTCGCCACAATGGAAAAAGAAATACGGCCCGCGACATGCCTTGAGTAATATTCCTATAATATGAACTGGTGCAGCCACTTTGGGAGACCGCGCAGTTTAGAGTTTATCTGAAAGATTACTCGACAGTGCTATCTCTTTTCATTGCAACAAAAAATAAACTAGTTAGTGGTCCACGGCTCCACGCGGTCATAAGGGTTAAATACACTTGGCTGGAAT
Source organism: Mongoloraphidia duomilia (assembly GCA_039654895.1). Lineage (NCBI taxonomy): Eukaryota > Metazoa > Arthropoda > Insecta > Raphidioptera > Raphidiidae > Mongoloraphidia > Mongoloraphidia duomilia. The sequence continues at coordinate 24,986,080 of CM077518.1, forward strand.
AACTGAGACTACATGAATAATACTTCACTTTTAATAATAAATATATTTCAAACAGAAAACGTTTTTGAAATTTTATTAACTTTTCATTGTAATGAAATAGTTGCATCAAAATTAAATTAATTGTATTTGGGTAGACATATTAGTATAGCAGAGAATGCATGAAATTTAATAAAACCAGGTTTATTTCTGCTGATCTCGATTCACGAGACCGCAAGCTGGTGTATAACTATTGTATAAAACTAATTGAGCTAGAAATGTAATAAAACCGTAGAGCAAAATACAGAATAATTACTAAAATTAGTTTTTCATGTTGATAATTAATTAATATTGTTATAAAAATCGTATGAAAATGTGGCAATGATTCCGAACTTCCTGGATGAATAGATAAACAACAAAACTAATTTTCCTAAATTGGATATCATGGTAGCAGGAAATATGTGAAAAACCAACAAAAAGCTAGAGTGAGCAAATAAATTTAGTTGTGATTAAGGTAAAATATATCAGAAACCAGAAATATGTCCAGTATTAAGTCTGCGGGAATATTTTTTCTTTCCTGAAATATTTTTTTAACAGCAGTATTGTGGGAAAATTAAAAAAAAATAATGGAAAATAACACCGGGTTGCAATTTAATATTGCCGTTAGAAAGTTTATACGTCAAAAAAGAAACTTTGTTATCTAAAATGTATTATTACCAACTGTTTCAGCTATTATTTAGCGATTTTCGCAGTGCTGCAGTTAGTTAAACAGATGTCAAGCTAGAAACTAAATTTTTTCGATTTATTTTTTGTATTCAAAGTGCATTATATTTTTGGACATTATACTTTCTTGTGCTATAATTTTAGATTAACTTTTAAGCGCTTAATGATACACTCCGAATACCTCCACATTTTTCTTAAAACTTTTTAGACAAATGTTTCTATGTTGTTAATTATTTGAAATTAAAATAAACGCCGATAAAAGTAAACAGTTGAAAACCTTGTTTGCGAAATTTATCGTAAATTAAAAGATAATAAACGGAAGAAAATCAAATAAATTTAATGGATCATAAAATTGTCATCAAACTTCTAAAATTAGGTCAGAAAACGAAGAGTAATTTACGCGACCTTTAATGTAACAGTTGTTTTTTTTTATCTCAGATCTATTAAAGTGCTATAAAATAATACGTTCCCTTTTGTGTTTTTATAGAATTATGTGAAATTCAAAATAGAAATTTAACATATTCTTTCTAATCAGCGCTCTGTCAGTTTCCGCAGATTCTACGGTAGATAAACTATGCTAAAGTTTTATATATGACGGCGTTAAGTATGTGCTTCTAATAAATTATACATTATTATATAACCTATCACCTAACTTTTCACCCGCTTTAGTTCACTTGCAAAATACGATAGCTATTTCGATCTGCTTGTCATCGTTATTGCGTAATACAAAATCTCTTATTTTTTATTATCTTTTTTTGAGTCTGAATTCAAATTTTTTTTTTGTATCATTGGTCCCTTTTTCTGTGTGATCCCCACTTTACTGACGCTTTTCTACGATTGATAGCATAACGAAAACTGAAACACGCCCGCCTCACTTTACTGGCCGTTTACTTCATAAGGAATGGGCGATCGATATTCTCCTCTTCCGTTTCTTTCACTGTTGCACTGAGTGGCAAGTATAGGCGTTTCACTTTTCGTTACGCTCCAATTTTTTAACATGCCTGCTACATGACTACCGGGACACATGCAAAACTTCGCTTCAAAATTTGCACGATTACTTGCTAAAGATTGAAAATTTGCCTAAAAAGATTGGATACAATAATATATACAGGGTGTAGCAAAATCGCACAAGCCGTTTTAAATTTATAATAAAAAAACGATTTCAAAATTGTAACTTCAAGGCCGTATAGCGCCCAAACTAAGCAATTTTGTAAGAAGGTAAGTTTGCTTAAATCGGATTATTTTGGTCTCAGGAACATGTGGTAGGAGTGTGTTAAGTGTCTTTGAAGACACCTGTTATATAATAATATTAAGATCCGCTTGCATAGTATGCAATGCATACGGCTGAAAATATTAACATTAACCGGTATTAACATTTTCTGTATTAGCGATTTGCAAGTATGTAACATTTTTTTAATTTTAAATTGGTATATCTTGTTGGACCATATACATATTTAATTTAATTTAAATTCGTATCTTTTAGCGTTTTTGAGATTTCAATGGTGGGCTTATTACCTGGGACACCTGTATAAGTACATATTAGGTAGGTATACCTATATATAGGTATATATCTACACGACACGAACACGAAACTGCTAAGTACCTATGTATAATTTCATTGAGGTGTTAAAATATTAGATACTGTAAGTAGTATAAGTCGGGTCGCCAAAGACTGAATAAGTCTCTCCTAGACAGGAAAAAAAATGTTGAACGATACTCGCAACAAGAAAAAGAAATTTAAATTAAAAAAGTTTTAAAAAGTATTTAATTTCGGACTATCCTGATCGATATAATAGAGTTTAGAAGTGTTTTTCAAATATTGACATAATACATAGTAATATCATTACGAAATTAATATTTCGCGTTGGATTTAAAGTTATAGTAAATAGCTGATTTGAATATATAGCCTTTTTGTAGTTTTTCACTGACGAAGAAGCGTGTCATCAGCTCTAATTTTTCTATTTTGTTCCCATAAGTTGGCAAACACGTGCTCCTTTAAGTACATCCATCTTCTGTTAAAAACTACTACGGCAAAAATATCAGGAGATAATATCGTCTCTGTATATACAGTTAATATTATTTTTCTCTCGTTTGCTCATATAATTTTATTTATTCCTCTTTTAACCGACTTCAAAAAAGCAGGAGGTTACCAATTCGACCCATATGCATTTTTGAAGCTATGCTTCTTAACGTACGTTTGGAATAGGGGACCTAAATTATAAAAACACGTCACGAACACGCCCTTCGAACGCGGCGATGCAACGCACCTCATTGGCTAGGCAGTTCGTATTGTTGCTATAGCTTCTATAACTTTTATATGTAAATAAATTCGATTTTATATACAATGCGTAAGAAGCATAGCTTCTGTCGGGTGTCTCCCAATTTGAATGATTAAATTGGCGTCGACCCCAACATTCAACCTTTACAACTTCTCAGTATATTTTTATTTTGACAGTTTGGGAAAAACTGTTTATATTAAGGATATTTTTATTCGATAATGAGTAGAATAGACATTTAGTTTTTTAATGTTTTTGCCCAAAGTAGCTTTTATTCCTTTATTTTCTTAATCAATTAGAAAAACAAATTTAATGAATTGATAAATTAATCTTTAAAGTAGGTTCGAATTTCACTAAAGTTATTATTTACGATCAGGTCATATTTTTTTTTGCATATACGTACGGAAAAACTGATTCAATATTTAAGAATATTTTACAAATTTTGAGACTAGAACTAAGAATATGTAAGGCAACCGGCAATAATTACGACCTACGTTATTTTTAGACATTGAAATAAAAAAAAGACTCTTTAAAGAATACTTCTTGAATATTGTCCGTGAAATATCTGTAATTCCTGATATTCTTAGCTCGGAGCTCAAGGCTTTTATGAATAATATGCCACAGAGTCACGCCTTTCATGAGATATTCTTTTACATAAGCCAGATGGTTTCAATTAAAAATCATTTATGGCATTTTACATACTTAAGCATTAAACAGTTAACTATCATTGGTCGATGTTGAGTCATTTAAATTCTAATTATAATTGGTTTCCCGTTTTATTTTTGACTGTTTCATTTAGACATGTTAATTGAATTTCAACGATCGAACAATTCCAGAATTTTGTACAGATAGTGGAATTTTCAAATGAAAAAGAAACATTTTTATTAAAAAGATTTCTTTTTCATTTGAAAAGAGAATACTATTTACTTGCAAAATGTAGGTAATTGACGTGCAAATAATGCTACTATGTTAGTGATGGCTTGGGTCGACCTAGCGCACCGAAAACTGACCTAAGCTATCCGTTTCACGTCCGATTGCTCATGCTCGTGCTCAACAATTACTTTATTTCTAAACTGTAGTTAAGAACATTTTAGTACTCTGTACTTTTCACGATATTGTATAATCGTGCGCTTGTAATTATTAAGTAGGGACATAATGTTGTGGATAAGAGAAATGAAATAATACAAACATAATAGTTATTCAGTTACCTAGTAAGGAATACATTAGCAATAGGTTGGCATGCATGTTATAATAATATGATATGCAAAAATGCAGTTGGACGCGATGCAGTAGGCACAGTGTAAGTGGATTTGAATGAATAAGTCAGTGTGTTTATGCATGCAAATATAATTGGTCACACGCGAATTGCTCTACCTATATTTGTGTGGTGTATTATACACGGTATCGCTAAAAATTCGCGAACAGGTCAACCTTATTTTTTGAACGCGCATCTTTTTTGATAGTCATCTTATTTACCCCCGTCTTGTTATGTTGTTTCAATTAAACTGCTGAAAATTCCGCAGCTATCATTTCGTTGGTTATATAAAAATATAGTAACAGTGCCAAATGTTAAGAAAAAATTTAATTATGCGTGTTTTTAAAGCAGAGGTTAATCGATTTATAATGACTGCTATAAGTCATTCTTGATACAATTGTAATCCAACTTTAGTAAACATAAAAATATTTTTTATTTTAGATAAAATATTTTAGATAGTTGTCAAAATCCTCAATAAATATTCTAAATGTCTAAATTAAATGTGACAATGTTTGCTAATTTTTTTTTGTTTATTACTTCTCGTAGTTAAGTTAACTTAGAGCGTAGGTTTGTTTTATTTTATTTTTCAATCTGTTCATATGCCAGCACAGACATAAAATATTGATTTCCATCAGACATGTTACCCTGGCTTCTGCATACTTGAAAGAACACAACTCTAAAGTTTTGTATAACAACAAAATATTACACTTGTTCTGCATTCAGTGGGAAAGAAATGGAAAAGTTGGCATGAAAAATGTAGATATTCTAAAATGAGGTCTTTATTTCTAAAATAAAAATAAAGTTATTCACAGCAGAAAATGCTGTTTTAAACTCAAAAAAACATCGTAAAAATAAATAAATTGCCGAAATTATTTTAGTAGAATTAATTGTATAACTGCAGACTTGAAATTTTGACATGTTGTGAGGTGCATTGTTGGGTACGTACCTCTGTAAACAAATCCGATGGTGATATCAGACGGCGGAGTCAGAATTTCGAGTCTGTAGTTAACTGATTTTATACCACGTTGAAATGACTTGCAATTTTGTAAAAATTAGCAATATTACAAAATAATATTGACACTCGCAATGATAACCTGTAATGAGATTTAATCAAGGAAAAGAGATAGATGATGGTGCGCAAAGGTAATATTTTCCATAAAATGGTATGTTGTTCATGTTATAATTTTAGTTTTATACTTATACAATTCAAAAAAACGTTGTTTTAAAATACATGTAACCGATACAGATATTATACATGTAATGAAAGTATAAATATTGCAATTTTCAATCTTCATCCATCACTCTTCAACAATAGTATTTACAGAATAAATCTTCATCTTAACGGATAAATAAAATAACAAAAGCAAAGATTTTTGGTAAGGATAAAATAGCTTTTAAACTCGCTTTTTAGGAATGACACTTTATCATAAATATTTCATAAGGTCAATGTGCCAGAAATAAATTTCTATTCTATTTATGTGTGGATTCTATATACTCGTAGTAGTACCTACTCGTATAATATCGTATCCGCATAAATGTAAAATTCTCGACATATTTATTAAAATTGCTTTCGTGAAGAGCTTGACCTAACCTTGATCTAATAACATTATAACGCGGCATGCATCGGTGGTTGCCCTTTCTTCCCTTCTCTGCAACCCTTCTTTCAATTTACCCTCCATTCCATGTTACGTTAGAGTTTAACGTCTATACCCAGTGTTGCCAATATACGGATTGCGAAGTGTAAGCTGCCAGTCCAACAAAACAGCTTCAAATTCCACTAGACATCGCTTATTTTATTATAAAACCGATTATTAATTTATAGTGGCAGAGAAGAATCTAGACAAAAATAATTATTGATATGATAGTTATAAATAGAGAAGACAGCGTTTACTTTTGTCTGCCATGAAAGAAATTAATAGGATCGTGTAATTTTTAATATTAATTCAGTTTGTTTCAATTTAATGACCACAATATTTATTGCACAAGACATTAAAAGAATTTTCCAACTCTGAAGTCTTAATTGCAATTATACACCAAAGAACTTTTTTACTGCTTTGTAAAAATCTTCACTGTATTTCTTGCGTCACAGACACAAATTTATTTGATTTGATTTTACGCTTTTAAAATTTACAGGAGGTCCTGAAGAATATTAATGTATGATTTTCCTCACTTTCAAATAAATGTTATTGTTTAAAGTAGTGATGAACGAAACAATTATTTTTTTATAATAGGAGCAACTCTGTCACTAGGTATTTGAAAATAACTGATTACCAGAAACTGTTACAAAAATAACAAATAGTTACCATTTCCTTCATAATAAAAATATATATAGAAATAGTCGATTTCATTTGTGTCCCATATATTAATTAAAAATAAGTGTTTTATAAAGGTGTAATGAACCATTGCAAAAGAGTTCCCTTGATCTTTTATTATTATCGTAGCGTGAAAATTCATCTTAAAACCATCTATAAAGAAACAAATAATCCAAAGACAATGTTTGAGTTCTTTTTTTCCACCACACTGGCAACGCTGCTTGTGTCTCGAGAGTCATTTTGTATCTGAGGTAGTCACATTTATTACTCGTGAAAATTCTCCAGATTGCCAAACACTTTTAGTAAATTACATTTTTAAATCTTAATTTTAAATGGCTTTTGGTGTCTATCTTAATAATTATTGCTATTGTGTATTTTTTCATAAAATGTTTACATCCAGATTATTCATATTCAATGTTTGATTTTTTAGGATTCCGTAGCCAAATGGCAAAAACGGAGTCCTTATAATTTCGTCCTGTACGTCTGACCGTCCATTTGTCCGTCCGTCCGTATGTCATAGCCATCTATACAATGGTGAAGTGAAATTACGAAAAAAAAATAGGGATGGCACTCTGTACATGTAAATGAAGGATGAAAAAAAATGTGCAATATGAGCGAGAGGTATATCGTTAGATAGGTTATGGGAAATTATTCTTTCTCCCACAGATCATATAATAAACTAATTTTTATATTATTATTTATTATTTTATTTTATCAAACACGAAACTTTATTACATCAAAAAAATACAACTTTCTGTCAAATTTATTTTCAGATTTTTTTTTGCAATCCATAATTATTTTTCTAACAACTTTTTTCATGGCAATCGCCAATTCTTAAAACTTGCAAATGCTACATCACTCCCTTCCGAGCGAATTTGTCATTCCAAAGTCGCGAAAATCCAGTAATTCCTTCGCCTGTTAAGTGCGAGAAGGAATGAAAAAAGAAATTGTTTCAAAATGACTTTTTTATTTAAGTCAATAGTTGGTGAGCATGATATGGGCTTCTAAATTCGTAAAAAGTATGAGTCCCTCCTTCTAACTTTTCAATTGTGGGGCTGGAAAATTCTGAAAAAATTTAAGGTGGTTATTGAACTTAAAAACACTTCCAACGAAAATTGGTTACAATAAGTTATGTTGTGTAGTTTTTGAGATATGGGATATTTTTGGCCGACTACGGAACTATTCACTGTATATGTGGTCCGACACACACTTGGCCGCTTTTTTATTTAAACATGTGACAGTTAATATTCGTTTAGAAATTTTGTTGTTTGGAAAAAAAAAGTTGTTTTCAGTTTTTTTATCTTCCGTATTCACAAATGATAATTGTATAAAATCGCGATACGTAATTTCATTTTCTTGTGTTTTTTTTGTATTGTGTGCAACACCTAGACACGCGACAACGGGTTTCCAGATTTTTTCTCTGTCTGTTTGTAACAGAATTCTTGAAAACACTTGGACCGATTTTAATAAAAGTCGGTACATTATCGGTTGGTTACCAAAACAAAGTATTTTTACTCGGCAATAAATGCGAGTGAATCTACTGGCAATATGTGAGCTAAGCCGAGAAAAAAACTATAGCATCTTTATGAATTTAACACTCCAATCCGGTTTCTAATTAATTGTCGTTTTACAAAACGTTCAAATACATATTATGACAGATCTTAAACACGGATAACATGAACACGAATTTTACTTCCATATTACGTAAGGATTAAGGAAGCTGAAATAGGATGGGGTCGAAAAATCCTGTTCAAGATATATTCTGCTTGTAAAGGTACCTACCTATCACTCTTTTAAAACGTAACGAAAGTGGTTTTCCGCATAGCGACTATGTCTGTGAAATTTTATTTCGTTCACGATAATTTCTGCAAAAATTCACCGATTATTTTAATACTTTTTGAAGTAAAACTTTTTTGGTCGCAGTGGTTTCAAACGGATATAGATAAAACGTAACGGAAGTAGCCGCTTCTACAGTGATAGATGGAATGGATGAAAAATAACAAGAACATGGTAGCTGTAGGCAGTAAGTGAGTGCGTTTTACTTCTACCGTGGTCTTAAGCACACGCACTCTTTTTATAAATGTTTGTCTCAATTGGGCTTCCAGGCCTATTAATTTTGTACAAATCAGGTCAATGGTTTTGGAAATATACGAAATTATGTGCATTTTTTTAACCTTTAACAATATAGTTTAAGTATCGTATAAGGACTTTCTGGAAAATTCCACTGAAATACTTCATGTTGAAAATTACTTTGAAAAGTGATTTTAGAGTCATGTATTATATGACTATGGTCTCACCATACCGATAGTTTGTTTTCATAAACACTTATATTTTGTGAATATATGTATATATTTTTTCAACTGCAGAATGTTATATCAGACATTAACGTGTTTTCGCATTATTAACTAACATCTACCCAATCATCACAATATAACGTCATGTAAAAAGAAGAGCATGAATAAATAACGTATAATGTAATATAATAAACCTGTCTCTTTCCTAGATGTGAAATTTTTCAAATTTGATTGTTATAACATGAAACTTATTTTACTTTGCGTAAATGCATTTCAGAATAAAGCGACACTGAACTGATTTTGTGAAAAGTTTTATGTTTTTAATTTATTTTTGCGATAAAATCTATGCTGAAATTGAGCGATCTTTCTTTTTACACTAAAACATTTTTTAAAATCTGAAGAATTTAACATAAGTGCTTGCTATATAGCTGGCCAGTGCCCAAACCAAAGCAATAGCCAGCAATGTGTGTTGTTTTATTTAACATAGATATTATTTAGAATTTCAATTTTATACAGGGTGTCTTCAAACACACTCCTACCACATGTTCCTGAGACCAAAATAAGCCGATTTAAGCAAACTTACTTTCTTACAAAATTGCTTAGTTTGGGCGCTATACGGCCCTGAAGTTATATTTTGAAATCGTTTTTTTGTTATAAATTTAAAACGGCTTGTGCGATTTTGCTCAAATTTGGCACGTTGTTTTATGGAACAAAAAAACTCGTATCAAAATTATGATTAATATTAATCCATAGGCATAGAACTCGGGTTTTTTAATATTTGAACGTTTCAAATTTCTACGCCAATGTAAGAAAAGGGGTTTAAGTATAACATTTAGATTCAGTAACTTATTTGCTACAAAAAAGCTACTCTTAATAAGACTCGATTACTCTCATGGTTTTTGAGAAATTTGTAACAAGTATTAAATTAAAAATTAAAACAAAATTAAAACAAGTATTTTCACACTTTTTAGTTTAGTAGTTAGTTTACCAAAACACTTCCAGTTTAGTATATGCTATCTTCAGCTTAGTAGCAATATTAGAATGTTATTTTACTTTTCATGGAATAAAATAAGATGTCTTGATATTCAATCAAATGTTGCAATATAATAGATGACTGACATCGCAACATATCTGATTTATAATACCGACATAAAAGATATTGCTTATAGCAAAAGATAATATTTATAAAATTTATGTGAAAATCTGTAATTGAATTGAAAAGTTGTACAGTGTAAAAACAACTCCCCAAAGATTTGCACCTCTGCTACATTATCCAGAAACATATTATTATAGATTGTATATAGTTGTCAGCAGTAGTTAAAAGGTAGTCACTAGTCATACCTACGGGAATATACCGTCTGGGTGCATTTATTCTAGGCGTAGGTATCACGTTTATACGCCGGAACACAATATTATGTTCATAGTGCTGTATTGATTTTTTAACTTCCCATTGGAAGTTATTGTAATGGGTCCGAAAATCGAAATCAAAATGTATAACAAATTTTTATGTTTCAAGGTCACTACACTATTTTTACACTATTTTTAGAAAGATGTCTGTGTGTGTGTACGTACGTACGTATGTGTCCATTTCTTTCTAAGACGAAATCTCGAGAATGAAAAATGATATCGACTACGTTAGAGTACCAATCGACGCGTATTAACGTAGATATGATCTGAAAGAAATTTTTTCAAAATCGGTTCAGCCGTTCTTTTTTCTTAACCAAATAGACTCCAAAAAAGTAGATTTTACACAATATCTCGCGAATAAAAAATTATATCGACTTCGTAAGGATATCAATCGAGGCGTGTTAACACCATTTTGATCCGACATAAATTTTATAAAAATCGGTTCATCCATTTTTTTTTTTAATTATTGGTCAAAATAAATCATAATTATTATGTTTTAATGATTAAAATGATTACTTTTCTGTGTAATATCTAATTTAATTATTATTATTAAATATTTATCAAACTGGGAAGTTCGTCGTGTGGACCTCAAGGGTTGCACTTTAGTCCTAATAAACGACCCACCTCACGTCTTGTTAGTGTATTTGCCATAGAATATGGCACATACACTATTGGCGTCGGTCGGATGGCAGGACCTAGGGGTCGGACCAAAATTTCTCGACGTTTCATAACCTCCTGAACACTTTGGCACCATTTTTGAAAATGTTTATATATATATGTATGTATATATTTATATATTTAAATATATATATATGTTTGTACACGATAACTCTCGACAGACTGAATCGATTGAAACGAAATTTGGTACACACATTGGAACCCATCACCGCAAGAAGTCTATTTAAAATGGGCCCGATCGGACCATTTTCAGGGTTGCATTTAGGGGTTCCAAAAAGTTTTTGGGCCCAAAAATACCGAAAAATTTGTCAGAATCGTTTCAAAATTAAAATTTAACTCTTTAGTAAAGATTAAAATGTGCTGCTAAAATTTTAATAAAATCGGCCCGACAGGACCGGACTTTCAAATTTTATGAAAACACTAGTTTGTTGATACGGATTTACTTATGGAAGGGTGTATTTAATTGGGTGTACTGATAAAATCCATGTCTAATATTGAAATTTAGAAAAATTTAATTATTTTAAGGGATGTATTAAGGGGTTAAATTTTTTATTTTGTCAAAAAACAAACTTAAGTTCACATAATAATGCCACAATGCCTGTATTAGCAAATACACTATATTGTCGGCAGGGTTTTGGCACTGCGACCCGAGTTTTTTTTTTTTGTTTTTACAAGTTTTTACAAGTCTAAAATATGTAAATCTAAATTTTGTGTTTAATTACGAAAGTGTCAAGCTTTTACTAACTATCGAGAAAGGCAGGAATCAGTAATTTAATTAGAATTAGAAATCAGTTCCACGGATAAATAATCAGTTTATTTGCATCATCATAAATTGCTACTTCACTATACAGTACACATTGGCGGCGGAAGGGGGTCTAAGGAGTTAAGCCCCCCCCCCCCTCAAAGTGGCAACCCCAAAAATATAAACTAGCATGTTTAATATTCTTTTTGCCATACCCACCACAAAATATCTACTTTCCATGCACGTATATCGAGTCATTAAACAGGCAGATGTCTAGAAAGTGTTTTTACTACATAACTAGTGCGGTATGTAAACGGTTCCCGCATTGCAACTTATGTTTATTCTCTCTATCCGCCTGTTATTATATTCTCATAGCCTGCTATAGATGTAAAGATGGCGACGTGAATGAACTGTCAACATTTTTTGAAAATGCTGAAAATGAAATGAAAGTAGTACCTATTTTGTAATGGGTATGGCAAAAAATACGATATATTTCTTGTGCGTAATGGATTATTATGACTCGTGTGATTGTAAAAAGTCGCTATCGCTCGTTTTTATATACTGTCACAACTCGTCAGTATAATAAACCCCATTACGACACTAGAATCACAATCTACTATTACAATGTAAGCCTTCATAAGTGATCAATGATCAAAGTTTTATGTTTCGTTTGAGCATAAACCGATTTACGAGAGTGAGGCTGCGGGTAAAAAATAGTAAGTACGTAAATTATATGTATACGTTATAACTCCTACTTTGATAACCTGAATTTTAATAATAGTGTTACAAAACTGTTTTCTGAGTTGGCGGAATAAATGTTTATTTACAATAATTAAAAACACAATAATAAACAATAACTAAACAGTAAATTATTACAAAGCAAAACAAACAACTATACATGGTGTCCAAGACTTGCGTTGTCGGCCGATATATTGATTTTGGGTGAAGATAGAAAAGAAGTTTAATTACAAAAGTTGTATAATTTTTAATGATGTATAACCTAAAAATATTTTCAATTACACAGCCTGTCCCATTTAAGCGTTGCAGATCAAAGTTATGTTTTTTTTAACCTAGCACCCTGTTTTTATTTGTTTTTTTCAATTCTGCATCTAAATGTGAATAGAAATTATAAGGGATGCTATGCTCGAAAATTCAGTAATTTTTGAGTTATACAAGTTTTTTAGAAATTTTTGACATGTGCAGACCTTTACCTAAAATTCGACATAACCAAAACAAAAACCTTTATCAAACTGAAATTTTGAGAATCACTAAATAATAGACGGACAAATCAATGTCTGTCCTAAAAACATGAATTTATTATACAGGGTGTTCAAAATAATGTACTTCTTTTACCTAACTTCAATCACGTGTAACTTTTGTTTGTTAAATACAATGAGGTTATTTTTTTGCTGGAATTGTATTCTTTAGGATATTTACTAACACTTTTATTAAGGGTTGTCCATACCTAAATCTAATATTTTCATATAAAAATGTTTGGTTTAAGTATGGACAACCCTTAATAAAAGTGTTCGTAAATATCCTAAATAATACAATTCCAGCAAAAAAATAACCTCATTGTATTTAACAATCAAAAGTTACACGTGATTGAAGTTAAGTAAAAGAAGTACATTATTTTGAACACCCTGTATAATAAATTCATTTTTTAGGACAGACACTGATTTGTCCATCCATTATCTAGTGATCCTCAAAATTTCAGTTTGATAAAGGTTTCTGTTTTGGCTATGTCGAATTTTAGGTAAAGGTCTGCACGTGTCAAAAATTTCTAAAAAACTTGAATAACTCAAAAATTACTGAATTTTCGAGCATGGCTTCCCTTACAATTTCTATTCACATTTAGGTGCAAAATTGATAAAACAAATAAAAACAGGATGCTAGGTTAAAAAAACATAACTTTGATCTGCCACGCTTAAATGGGACAGGCTGTATAATTGAAAATATTTTTAGGTTATACACCATTAAAAATTATACAACTTTTGCATTTAAACTTCTTTTCTATCTCCACCCAAAATCAATATATCGGCCGACGACGCAAGACTTGGACACCCTGTATACAATAACTCGTAACAATTAACTATATACCAGGACTATTTATTTTTAGTTATTTATGTTTCCAATATTTATATTCACTGTATTTATATCAGACGCACTATATTTGTCGCTCAGTATTCTCCATTGATCTGAATGCCTGACTCACCGTTGACTGCTGTTTATATATGCTGCGTGCCGTAAGCCTAGTGCGTTCTCGCTTTCTCTAGAACCAGTTGTTCAGTAAGCAGACCCGTTTCTCAGAACTCTTGCCTGCCGTTTATATACAGGGTGATCCGTAACAATAGTCATAAAGAAAACAAAACAATTTTACTTATAACTCGATGAATAAATTAAGACTACTTTTAGAACGCGCTAAAAAGTATCTACGCTTGTCGGTTTAAATCGAGACATGTTTTCTGTCAATAGTTAAGTACCACTGGTATAATGGCGTGCACCATTGCATTACATAATATGTTCATGTAAGTGCTAGAAAGCATTGTATGTGTTATAGCCGGTTTCTCTAGATACACAGTTACCAGTACGTTGAACTAAAATCTAAATGAATAGTTACAAACCCTTTTTAGGGTTCCGTACCTCCGATTTATAATTGATGACTTTTGTGACAAACTTCAGATAGTGTGTATTAAGTAATTAGTCATTTAATATGACTAATGTTTTGTGAACTTAATTTGAGACAACTTTTAAAAATCTAGTGCAAATATTCCGCCACCTATATACTGCATATACTGTTTTCACAGTGTATTAAAAAAGATACTTAATACAAAAACAATAGTTCAAACTTTTCAAATGGATTACTAATTTACAATTTTTAAAGGACATTTCAATAAAATAGTACCTATTTAGTCATAATATGGCCAACTGTAAAGAACACTAATGCTGCAAGTGCGCATAAAGCGTTAAAGGCCCCATATATCAACGAACAAATTGCGCAAATTGACGTTGCACATCAGGTTGTTGTGCAAACAAGGTCACCTATACACTATACGCAATTTTATGCAAACTCCAGTTGCTTTTGTCGTGTATTTAAGGAAACATGCCGACTGACAACGCATTGTGTTTGCAGGCTATACTATATTGCTGTTGCGTGGTACTAAAATAAAAAAAAAATTTTGGAGCATACAAGTAATTCAAGAATTACAAGGCGCGATATTCATGTAGGTACTGTTTGTAAACGGTTTTATCGAACATAGGGAAAATAACACTGAGAAGATTTATAATTTTGTAGTAGGCTATGAGCCATAAGATCAAATATAAATATGTATTGGATTTCAAAGAAAAAATAGTACAGTGAATTTTTTCAACAATTTTCCATAGCAACGGTTGACTATTAAGCGTAACTCGCAACCGGCTAAATAAAAACAGTCATGATGTGTCATAAGACACCCGACAGAAGCTATGCTTCTTACGCATTGTATATAAAACCGAATTTATCAAAGATATAAATAATACAATTAAAAAGTTATTATTTGATCGCCATTTTGAAATCTGACGCCATTTTATTTTTTTGTGTCTTGTTAAATTCTCAAATATCAATTTTCAAAAGGATCAGATAATTTTTACAAAGAAGTATATACCTATGACCGCCATTTTGAAATATGACGTCATTTTGTTTTTTTTGTGTCCTATGAAACTCTCAAATACCGATTTTCAAAAAGATCGGATCATTTTTGCAAAAAAGTACATATGGCGGCCATTTTGAAATCTGATGTCATTTTATTTTTTTGTGTTCTATGGAACTCTCAAATATCAATTTTCAAAAGGATCGGATAATTTTTACAAAAAACTACATACGGCCGCCATTTTGAAATCTGACATCATTTTATTTTTTTGTGTCCTATGAAACTTTCAAATACCGATTTTCAAAAGGATCGGATAATTTTTACAAAAAGGTACATATGGCCGCCATTTTGAAATCTGACGTCATTTTATTTTTTTGTGACCTATGAAACTCTCAAATATCAATTTTCAAAAAGATCGGATAATTTTACAAAAATGTACATACGGCCGCCATTTTGAAATCTGACGTCATTTTATTTTTTTGTGTCTTATGAAACTCACAAATATCAATTTTCAAAAGGATCGGATAATTTTTACAAAAAAGTATATATGGCCGCCATTTTGAAATCTGACGTCATTTTATTTTTTTGTGTTCTATGAAACTCTCAAATATCAATTTTCAAAAAGATCGGATAATTTTTACAAAAAAGTACATACGGCCGCCATTTTGAAATCTGACATCATTTTATTTTTTTGTGTCCTATGAAACTTTCAAATACCGATTTTCAAAAGGATCGGATAATTTTTACAAAAAAGTAGGTACATATGGCCGCCATTTTGAAATCTGACGTCATTTTATTTTTTTGTGTTCTATGAAACTCTCAAATATCAATTTTCAAAAGGATCGGATAATTTTTACAAAAAAGTACATACGGCCGCCATTTTGAAATCAAACATCATTTTATTTTTTTGTGTCCTATGAAACTTTCAAATACCGAATTTCAAAAGGATCTGATTATTTTTACAAAAAAGTACATATGGCGGCCATTTTGAAATCTGACGTCATTTTATTTTTTTGTGACCTATGAAACTCTCAAATATCAATTTTCAAAAAGATCGGATAATTTTACAAAAATGTACATACGGCCTCCATTTTGAAATCTGACGTCATTTTTTTTTTTTTGTGTCTTATGAAACTCACAAATATCAATTTTCAAAAGGATCGGATAATTTTTACAAAAAAGTACATATGGCCGCCATTTTGAAATCTGACGCCATTTTATTTTTTTGTGTCCTATAAAACTCTTAAATATTAATTTTCAAAAGGATCGGATAATTTTTACAAAATTGACGTTACACTTTTCACGTAAATCGGATCAGTGGTTCTCGAGTTATAAACTTTCAAACGGACATACAGGCAGAGAAAGCCAAATTGTTCAGGAAGATATGAAACATCGAGAAATTTTGGTCCGATTCCTAGGTCCCGCCATCCGACCGACGTCAATAATTAGTTACAGGTCATTTTAACTCAGTAGGCCATGGTTTTTAAACACAAAAATCAAACGTCACCAGTCAAAAAATTGAATGACTATATTATAATGTAGCACCCGTTTTTATTTTAAGTCAAAGCATACGCTGTCTTCCAATATCCATATCACACTGTGCAACAGACAAGGACAACCGAAACAAGTTCGCGATTTATTAGATAAAGTCGCATTTATATAGTTGAAATTAGCAATTAAATGTGTATAAAAAAACTGTTTTCACACAATATTATACATAAAATCTATCTAAAATTTTCTCCTCTTTCGTTTAAGACAGGTTTCGAATCGATCTGACTTGAATTGAGCGAACTATAAGCAAAAAACACCGTTTTTTCTAATTTGCTCCCCTCTGGGGCCAAAATTCAAAAATCGGGCGACGTTAGGATCAAATAGACCCCGAGAGGAATCGAACAAAAAAAAGTTTTTTAAAATCGGTTAACTGGTTTGGGCTGTACGACTGATACAAAAAATCCGTCACAGATTAACAGAATAACAGATTAACAGATTAACAGACAAAGCGAGTGTATATAGGCGCTTCTAGCTTCGCTTTAGATCGCGCCTAAAAAGGAAGCAGAGAGTCTGGATGAAAGAATGGTTAAAGAAAAGATATCTTTTCTTCAAATTTTTATTCTTGTATGAATCGCTATTTACCTTCCATAGTTCCGCCAACTAACGATATATAAATCAATAAATGCGCAGAAAAATCTTTTGTTATTTATAAAATTCGCCATTTTAAAACGCTACCTTCTGGTTACACGTGTCAAAAGAACCTGCTGTTATTGCACAATGTGTCGCGCAAAGCCATAAATATAGAAATCTGGGGATGTAGTATAAAGTGCCACTTTAGACGAGGGCGGAAGCCATTCAGGGGAGGGTGCATGCCTGTTTTATGGACATGTCCATGCAATGCATGTGCCCACGTTCTATTAGCCGCGTCTTTGCGCATGCTCAATTGCTCGTACAGCGCTTGCGCAACTGAAGTGACCAATAGAATGTGGGCACACTTGCTTCCTCACCCTCCCCTTAACAGCAACCGCCACACTCAATTGTACTACGTCCCTAGATTTCTATGTCTCTGCGCAAAGCTCGTACACGATGCATTTAGTTGCGCAACACCACTCGTTGTGCATTTAATTTCAAACAAGTTTGCATTTCTGCAACTAGTTGTGCAGCACATCAAACAACACCATACACAAATGTTTGCAGAACAGCCTCTGTTGCGCAATTTGCTCACAGGTGTATGGGGCCCTCTAGATTGAACAGACAGAAAATAATTTTATAAATGTATCTTTAGCGTCTGAAATCGGCCCCTAAGCAGTTACGTGATTGCAATGCTACAATTTTTCAGTTCTCTGTTTTTATTGTACCTGTGTATACTCTTATCTAGAGAATAGGTTTATTGCTTTGAAATAGTGAACAGCAAAGAATAAAAAGTACAGTGCATATTATGAAAGCTGTTTTTTTGTGTAGGTACATCACAATATTCTATTTGTTCGCTTTATCATTTGTATGAATACGAAATATTATGTACCGAGTTACATAATTTAACTACATAAGTATATAGATTTACTTGAATACTGGATTTTAAAACAGTAGCGTCCAAAAATTGCTGATATCGATGGACAGTAATAAACAATTAATATTGGACGGAAGCGACACTGGACAATTCGGGATCAGATCGATACTAGCACTAATTAGTGGAGCGGGACATAAGCGAAACGGCGTCATTTTTTTTTTAATTTAGGAGAAAATAATATGTATTTTATTTTGAGTCAGGAATTACATAGTTACCACAGTCAGTAGCATTATGCTTTCAGCTCATCGGGTCAGCAAAGATTTAATTTCTAAATACCTACATATAGGTATATCGTTAAAATGATATGGCACAATAATAATTATTATAGCACTTACCATAACGACAACGGGCTGTGTTAATATTAAAAAACAAAATTGAATAGATCCATTCAAATAGAATGCTTGAATGATTATAGCCTCCAAAAAACATGTGTCGCAGTACACACGGCCGAAATAAAACCTATACCATAAAGTACATACTATAAACAGTCAGAGGCGGATTATCCCTAAGGAAAACTAGGCACGTGCCTAGGGGCGCGATGTTACAAGGGGGCGCTGGAGACCCAGATTTACACATTTTATACCGAAATTTCCACGGGATGGGGCATCACGCGGGTGAAACCGCGGGGCGCAGCTAATTATTATACAGGGTGTTCACGCGAGGAACAAAGGCAAGTTTATTTCGAAAATGAAGACGCTTACGGAAACATGTTTCAGACAAAAGTTGTTAGGTTCGATCTACTCTACAGCTGAAAAATATTTTCAATTATACAGTTTGTCCTATTTAAGCGTGGCAGACCAAAGTTATGTTTTTTTAATGCAGCACCCTGTTTTTATTTGTTTTTTGAATTCTGCACCTAATTGTAAATAGAAACTGTAAGGGAAGCGTTGCTCGAAAAATTACCAGTTTTTGAGTTATTCAAGTTTTTTTTGAAATTTTTGACATAATATGCAGACCTTTACCTAAAATTCGAGATAGCCCAAACGAAAAACTTTATCAAACTGATATTTTGGAGATCAATAGGTAATGAAACGGCAAATTAATTTTTGTATTCAAAAAAATAATTTACTATACAGGGAGTTAAAAATATTAATTTTCCCTTTCATTACCTATTGATCTCCAAAATATCAGTTTGATAAAGTTTTTCGTTTGGGCTATCTCGAATTTTAGGTAAAGGTCTGCATATGTCAAACATTTAAAAAAAACTGATAGTTAAAATTTGTAATATATGGCCGCTAGAGGGGCGCCGATGAGGTGCTTGCCTAGGGCGTTCTCGACATTTAATCCGCCTCTGTAAACAGTTAAGGTGTATAGGACATTTAGCATTGGGACAAAATGAATGGATCAGAATGAGCTATGAGATTTATTTATTTACTTCCGGCCTTCCGGCTATGGCTGCGCGCGTAGTCACACTTCCGTTGCAATCCCGGCATTCCAATCCTCAAATCGGTGAGCCAGTGCTGCTTAAAAAGTTTTACTTCAATAGTGCTATATTATAATATGATCATATCACAACTCCATGATATGTCGATGTCTCTCTTTAATCTGTGAAAAATCACCACCTCAGTTCTTTCTTTACAATATAATAAGATATATTTTTAGAGTGTTGGGTCTCCAATTCACTATTATAACATGTTACGGATACTCAATATGTAAATTTTAAAAAAAATTAACAACACCTGAAGATAGCAACTCGTTGCTGAAACGTGTCGTGTTAAAACACAGGAAGTCGCAAGACGGACATCAAAGAAAACAAGGTATTTCTATTACTTCATAAAAAAAATTCGACTGATGACCAGTCCTATACTTCCCACCTAGTAAATATTTGAAAAAAATAAACACTCTTGTGCAGCGGTGCTGTTGTTTACATGGCGTTGCTATGGTTCCTCTATTACAAGTCCCCAGTTCCCGGGTTCTAGCCCGAGAGCTGGTAAAAGTGTCAATTGGATTTTCAATTTATGATTAAAAAAAAAATAATGAATTGAAAATATGAATTGATGCTAGGCCCAAATTACCTTAGCTGTTGGTGGTCTTTAAAACACAATTTACAATTTAACACTCTTTTTTTATTCTTTGAAAAAAAGCATGGCCCTCTTTTTTGTTTGTTGATCTACTGATGGCTAGCTTAATATAGCAAAAATCATGGTTACCTTGATTATCGTATAATTTTTATTTTTTTTAGTAAAATATTTTTTTCTCGAAAACTATACATTTTAGAGAAAAAAATATTTACATTTTTTTCATATTATAACATTTAGAATTCATTTATATTTTTTTTACTTATGTTAATACGTGACATTGAGAACGTTTTTTTTAATATCTCAGGATCCACTGAACCGATTTGACTCAAAATCTAACCAGATCTAAGTTAAAGGCTAATAAACACAATAGAATAATCAGCATGGCCGTATGTTGTTTCGTTTCTACGATATCGAAGGCGAAAAATTGACCACATACACACGTACATACACACACACACACACACATACACACACATATACACACACATATACACACACACATACACACACACATACACACACACATACAGACATCAATCAGAAAATGATTTTAAACGATTGCTAGGGTCTCAAAACGTGAAAATCTGTTAAAATCTCGAAATATTTTTTTCGGACTAAATCCATTACTTCCCTACCATAGTAGAGGTGGGAAGTAAAAATATATAATAAGGTTACTCGAAGATTACTTAGGCTTTTGTCTCAGTAGCAAGTAACAGTAATTCAATCTATCGAAATATCGGTGACTGTTCCACTTGAGCGAATGGCCCGCGCTACTGAGTATTAAGATTAAATCAACATAAAATTGATTTAAATAGAGCTCCATGTAAATGTCTCTATGTATTATTATACAAGTATAGGTTGTGTATTAACTACTATGGAACACTGCAGAGCTCTATCTGATCTTATTACTGTAATACGTAATGTTTAGTTATTGTGTTGTAACACCACATTCTATATCTGCATGCTGTGATCAAAAAACAGTATTTTTTATATTATGCTTTATCAGTTCAAATAATGTACGAGCTAATATTAATAATAATAATAATTATAATAATAATAATTTTATTACTTCCATAAAAAAATACATTGATATATAACATAATCATTGTAAATAAAAGGTACGTAAAGACTTTACTCGTATTTATTAAATCTGTGACCAAAAGGCAAAAACACTTAATATTAAGAAGTATTAAAAATACCTTGTATTTTTGGTGTCCGTCTTGTGACTTCATGTGTTGTTAACACGACGCGTTTCAGCAACGAGTTGCCATCTTCAGGTGTGGTTAATTTTTTATATTATAAAACACACACACATTGAGTATTCGTAACACGTTATAATATTATGATGCTAAGCACTTGTCTATTATGTTGTGGATTGTGAAGTACTGATTTAAATTTCGAGATTTTATGATTTATATAGTAGGTAGATGAAATGGAAGTGTGAGTCTGTATGTATGTGGACGATTAATGAGTATTGGGTGTTTGTGTGTTAATTATTGTCATATTTTATGTTCGATTTTAACGTTTTAACGTTATGTTCGATTTTAACGTTAAAATCGAACATAATATACGACACAATAATTAACACACAAACACCCAATACTCATTAATCGTCCAAGTCACACACACTTCCATTTCATCTACCTACTATACCTAAGTCATAAAATACTCGAAATTTAAATCAGTACTTCACAATCCACAACATAACAGACAAGTGCTTAGCATCATAATATTATAACGTGTTACGAATACTCAATGTGTGTGTATTTTATAATATAAAAAATTAACCACACCTGAAGATGGCAACTCGTTGCTGAAACGCGTCGTGTTAACAACACATGAAGTCACAAGACGGACACCAAAAATACAAGGTATTTCTAATACTTATTATTATTTATAGAGTGACTTGGAGACCCAACACTCTAAAAATGTATCACACTTAATAAATATGTTAAATGTTCCTTAATTTTTAGGGTTCCGTACCTCAATAAGAAAACATCTGAACCTTGGATCACTCGTTTGTCCGTCTGGCTGGTTTAATATTTTTTAACTCTAAGGCCCATTGCACACTGATCAAACAAAAACGTTGTCAAACCAAACGTTTGTGTTTGAATCTGTTGGAAACTGAATTAATGCTTTTAAATGGATTCAATTCACACTGATTAAACAACGCCTTAAAACAGTACACAACATTTTCAAACACCTACCAACAAAACGTTTCGTAAAACACGTCGGTCCATTCTAGACCGAGAGCTAGTGACATTTTTTTGGTGTTATATATTCAAGGCCTTATTTTTGTGAAGATGTTGAGGGAGGCATATTAAAGTGTCCTGACGGTAAGATAGCGGTATGGGAGAGATGCAGGCCGCCCCCAACATGTAACAAAAAAAAAATGGTCACAATTATTATTGCTTCAAGGCTGAAATTGTTTATATAGCTTGTCGGTGACCCAATAATGCCATAATAATATTTGCTGATCGATTGGTCAGTATTAAAGGGGTGGCAGATCACCCTGAACGTGTCATGTACCCGACGAAATTAATATTATTAGTTCAAGGTTCAAATTTTGATATGTTGTTACGGCGACTGTTTTAAGCATATATTTCAATTTGCAGAACAGAATGTCGGTATTAACCCCCTTGCAGAACGATATAGACACGCTAGCCGAGCAAGTTTCCCTCTAAGAGAAGGGGTTAATACCGACATTTTGTTCTGCAAATTGAAATATTATATGCTTAAAACAGTCGCCGTAACAACATATTAAAATTTGAACCTTGAACTAATAATATAAATTTCGTCGGGTACATGACACGTTCAGGGTGATCTGCCACCCCTTTAATACTGACCACCGTGAAATATTATTATGGCATTATTGGGTCACCGACAAGCTATATAAACAATTTCAGCCTTGAAGCAATAATAATTGTGACCATTTTTTTTTTATTACATGTTGTGGGCGGTCTGCATTCCTCCCATACCGCTATCTTACTCAGGACACTTTAATATACCTCCCTCAACATATT
Source organism: Mongoloraphidia duomilia (assembly GCA_039654895.1). Lineage (NCBI taxonomy): Eukaryota > Metazoa > Arthropoda > Insecta > Raphidioptera > Raphidiidae > Mongoloraphidia > Mongoloraphidia duomilia. Next base: position 25,009,474 of record CM077518.1, read on the forward strand.
CACAAAAATAAGGCCTTGAATAAATAACACCAAAAAATTGTCACTAGCTCTCGGTCTATTCTGCATGTTTGAGATTAAAGCAAAATATTTTTGAATGCAACAAAACATTTTGTTTAATCAGTGTGCAATGGACCTTAAGATAGGTAGACATTTTATTTTGTGTAACTGCTTTTAACCGTCCAATTACATTTTAGATGCAGAATTACATATCTTTGACAGAATAATTGTTTTTCGGACGTCGTTCACAGAATACGGCCGTCGTCGACCAAACTATAGGCATATTATCCATCTCAAAACTTGCTTCCTGATGCAGATCTATGTAGGTACAGGCCGCGGTCATCGTGTACTGCTTTACCCACCCACAAACTTAGTAATTCAAATGCGAATCAAAATATTTTTATTTTATTGTAGTGAAAAATAATTTAGTTGGCTATTAATTTTATTTTATCCACAAATTCGACCTAAGCTACTTTGCCATTTGGCCAGACAAATATTTTATGTCCACAATGTCGTAGCATACGTAATATACCTCTTCAAGCTCATAGTTAGCTAGCATGCTTTGGAAATTTAATTCATTTTAATCTTAATGCTTTTCGTATCTTTACAAAATAAATAATTTTAAATTGTTTTTGTAAGCAAAATAGCTCTGTGTAATTTATTTAACAGTTCAAAATAATAATTTCGTTAGTATAGTACCAGACATACTTTTAAACTAAGATTAAATCCAACGAAATTGGTGAATATGAGCTATAAAATTGGAAAAATATAGGTAGTATTAAAAATCATAATATAAAAAATTCGCTCAACTGTACCGACCGCGGATTTTCGTTCGACAATAAATTGGCCCTTTCTGGATTTTTCCAAGACAAATGAAAATCTCTCAATTTTCGTTTTTTGTTCAATTGGGGTAGTAATGGTAAAATAAAAAAAGCCCTAAGGAATCCCCTAAAAAACCTAGTTTTAGGTTCCGATCCCATTGAACTCTATGAAACTAATTACCTCTGCACAATGCACATACAGACGAACGGGCTACCAAAACGGACATGAAAACCGTCGAAATCTCGAATTCGATTTTTTCGCCATAACTGAATTTTCTTCATTTCTATGGTCGCTCGAAAGGTAAAAGAATAATTAAAAAAAAAACATCAAATGAATTAACATCACGCATTTGATTTTATTTGACAATAATTAGCCAGTGAGCATTTTGCATTTGATGGCAGAATTTATTAGTATTTTCTTTTTGTATCAGTGAAAGAGGAAAATATTTATTACAGCTAATGGAAAATGGATCAGGCAAATAGACAACTGCCATTGCAAGTAAAATATTAAATGTCGTTTTTTTCATTAACTGCGTGTAATTTTTAATTCAGGCTCGTTCAGGTCAGTATTTTTAAATATAGAATGTTATGATCTCAACAAAAATAAAAATTTAATTAAAATATTTAAAACTACAATGTATGCACAATTATAATATTAGCTCTGTAAAATGCACCAAAAATGTCTACTTTGTAAAAAAACTGAGCTATTTAGCATAAAATATAAACTACAAAGAAAAAAGTATCTAACAAAAAAAAATGTAACAGTGTTACCACTCTCAGATTACGTATAATAATATGTACAGAAATATGAAAAGGAGAATGCGTAAAATTTGCGGTAAAAAAGCAAAAGAATGTAGGAGTGAGTTAGAAAACTTCGAGGTCGTCGTATAAAGCTATTTATGTTATTTGTGCCTTTTATATACGAAAATTGAAATGTTAGGGAGATTGTATGTGTGTACTTTAGGGTTGAACAAACTAGGTATAGTTGAGCTAATGGTAGCATAAGTCGCAGGAGAAGCATTTTGAAAAAATTTTACAATTGATTTCGAAGTGAATTACCTCGATAGAAATTGCTCCACAAAAATCTGCTGACTATGTTATTGTATTAATATAATTGGGGACTTCTACCTCCGATGTCGTTGTCTTTGGGGTTTTTCTGGAATATCTAGACGGGAGAATGCATTTCCATGATTTTTTATTTTATTTATTTTATTTTAATTTGTAAATCTGGCAGGGTAACAGACAAATAATGTCCAGTAACAAGCCTGCACACAGTATTACAACAAATTAAATTCAAATTTGCAGCACAGTAGCTACATTACAAAACATATTATGACAAAAAAAAATTACATAATTAAATAATATATTACTTCAAAAAAACAGAAACTTGTCTTTTAAAACGGCAGAGAGTGTCCCCAAAAATATCAATATCAGTTTTATTATTCATAACGTTGAAAATGTGCGCCATCCTGAAAAGTGGAGAGTTAAAGGCATAATTGGTCGTGACTGGGGGTAAATAAAATAGATCTCTATTCCTGGTATGGTAGACGGGAGCAGACAGGTAAAATCTCACTAGTAAGTCGGGTGAATTAATTGTTCCATTTATAATTTTATGTAAACAACATAGATCGGAAATTTTTCTTCTAACCTCAAGAGTTTGTAGTTTCATTAAGGTAGTCTGCTTTCATATGTTAATTGTAAATTAAATTTCCAATTGACGATTCTCAGAAATCTTCTTTGGATAGATTCAATGCGGTTTACATTGTTAAAATAATATGGGCTCCACACAACAGACGCATATTCAAGCTGAGATCTTACCAGCGAACAATACAATGTTTTCATTACGGATACACTGTGGAACGGTTTAGTTATTCTCATAATGGATCCCAACATCTGATTCGCTTTGGACACAATTTGGTTTATATGATTTCCAAATTCCAACCGATTGTCCATAAGTATTCCCAAATCTTTGATAATATTTTGTTCTAACAGAAGGTTATTGTTCAAGTGATAGTCATATGAAACGGTTGTTAAATACATTTTAGTGAAAGTTGTTCTATTATCAATTTGTGCCTAAACATAAACTATACAGGATATTTTGGGGTGAAGATAGTTTTTCCGTCAAAACCGACATTAACATGAACGAAGTTCTTCATGCAAAGTCGACTATCACGCTAGCGAACCAAGCAAAAGTTAGCAGTTGTATAAAAATAGAATCAAATCGTTCTGAAGACGATGCGCAGAGTACCTATTTTGGCGGAAAGATGTTTACCCCATCCTTGTTTACGGAAAGCAGTTGACTTGGTCCATATGTTGGCTCTCCCACAAAGTGTGAAACCAAACACCCAACACAGAGAGTTTTTATCGGATTAGCATCAGAGGGCAAAAGTACACATAGGGGTCCGATCTCTTCTATATGCTCTACGCACATTATAAACTGCCTAGATTTGTCAATACAGACTGTCTAACAAATTGAACCGATAATTCATTACCCAATCGAGTACTAAATATAAAATACGCAACGTTTATAACATTCTTTGCTATTATAATATTATTTCGAAATGTTATCATAAATTTACGTTAGCATTCACCCATCATTAATAACGACAGGGGTATATTTTAATGAAAGCAATTTTTCTATTATGCGATGGCGACATGCGACTCTCGTAGTCGTAACCCACTCGCACAAATTCACCACTTAGCAAAAATGTGTAAACTTATTAGTTTTTACAATAAGAACACTTATGTGATTATGGAGAATCTTTTATAGCCACTTGTGCCAATTCCAATTAACAAATCTATAATTATAGACATTATTTTGTAGAATAAAAAAATTTCCCACTTTCAAAAAGACCAGTCATGGCTCTTGTGATGTACACTCCCACATCACAAGAATCATGAACGACAAATCGTTTTAAAAGTGAAAAAAATGTTTTTCTCACGACAGGTGACTACCCTACCAGTGCTATATTTTTCTACATTAAATATTTGATTAATGAGTGAAATACTTGAGGGTTAATAAACAGCTTCCACATACAATGTAAATTGTACGTTTTATTCAGGATTAGTTTTTTTAGAATTAGATCTTTTAGTAGGTAAATCGCTTGCGTTAATGTCGGTTTTGACGCAAACATAATTTTGACTGAAACTTAACCAGGAAAAAAGCATCCTCTAATTTAAGTTTAGGTGCTCACAAATAGTGTGCTGCAGTGTCATCCAAATCGGTTCAGCTATTTTTGTGTAATGTCGGTACAGACTACAGACGGACAGATGAAAGTTTTGGAAATGAGTTATCGCTCGTCTAAGTATTCTCAAAACTCTCAAAAATTAAATAAATGTTGTCGACCACTTATTCGACACGGCATGGCGCGTCAAAATGCCGATAGGATCTAGTGCTGAACGACAACGAAATTACAAACAGACATTCCATTACAAGTTTATATAATATTACTATTGATTCGTGTACAGATAGAAAGTAATTGCTTTGCAAAATGGAGCTATTTAAGATACAAAAAGATTATAAAAAAATCGACATAATTTTGCTTATGATCACATTTACTTTTGTAGATATTCACGGGATGTGAATGATTTTTTAGAGAACACTCTGTATAAAAACAAATTGGTGTATAATATCGTTTTTACTCGGTGTGAATGTTCACTTTGAAGCAGACTTATCAAACTAATGCGTTAATAGATTGATAAAATAAACTGATTAAATCACTGCATCATTCAGCTTTTAACTTTGATTTACTTTAAAATAACAGAAGTTAACTACCCGTAAATTTAACGCCCATGACAAAATAATTACGTTTTAATTTATGACGCTAATTGGTAACTTGATATTTTACCTTTATATTATTATATAGGCAAAATGAGGATAATAATAGCTATAGTAATTTTTTATGACTGATGTTGAGAGTTACGGAAAATAAACCATTTTATAAAACAATCTGTTAACTTTAATACATTTTAGACTTTTTTTTGTGCATAAAAAGATAGTTTCCAAATAGGCGTTAAATATTTTAATTTTAAATGTGAGATATTAAAGGGGTTTCATTAAGTTAGGTGAAAATATATTTTATTTGTTAAATCACCTATTTTTTTTTTTTTGCTTTAACATGTTCGTGATTTGCTAAAAATGTGGCGTAGTTTTTCAGATAAAGATGATGGAGAGAAAAGAACAAAGACAAATAAATGTTGTTCAACGTCGATCAAGAAAATTTATAGCCATGATTAATTGTACATTTAAAGTCAATGTCGAGGTTAATCAGAACTCTTGAATATCTATGATGATACTTGGGGTCTGGAGAACTGTTCAGTGTGTGAAATTATACGTAAAACTTGAATTTGTGTAATTGTAAATTATGCATAAAGCATAACAAGTAATTACCTACTGTTATAGTAAAAATATGGTAACTTATACTTTTATGGAATAGACCCATCGAATTTGAAGGTGATTTACCTTATAATACACAGAAATGACTCAGTCAGCGTCCATTCGTTGTCCATGTTTATAAGCGCTTCTGGTCTTAGCCAGTTTCGTTTATTGTTTTTTTTTTAATTTATTTTTTTATACGTAACTTACACCCAATTATTTCATTTTTACATATCGTTTGCGTATCATATTTTGTTTGTTGTTTTTATTTAATTTTACAGTACAATATAAAGTATTTTCTGTTTATTTATAGACCTTTTTTTAAATAGTAGGAATTTTTGATTTTATGTAAAATAATGGCTGTAGAATAATTATTGTTGATTGTTTATAAAATTTACAAACTCCCCGTCCCTCGTAATCTATTAATGAAGTATTATATTACCACCAAAAACAATTCTTGTAAAAATAAGGTTAAGTCCCGTGATCTCATAGCAGCAAAACGTTATGAAATCTAATAGAGCCATGTTGGCTAACTTCAATGTTCGCTACAAGCGAAAATCGAAATTGGTCAAGTTTTAGATTTTACTACTTTTCACTTACAATTAATTGGAATTGACTCTATTAGATCTCATAACGTTTTGCTACTACGTGATCACGAGACTTGGCATTATTTTTACAAGGATAGTTTTTGGTTGGATTTCAATTATTTTTGTAGGATGTTAGATGATAAGTCTGGCCAGCATGCCGTTCCAATTAGAGATCCTTTTTCTTTATACCTATAGAAATCTGCACACCTCACTTTGAGGGGTTGAAGGGGGAAAATCACAGATTTTTAAATTTTTTCGTTACTTGTACGCGAAACCCAACTTGCCTACCAAATTTTAGCTTTCTTGGACTACGGGAAGTACTCTAATGGTTTTTGATGATCATCAGTTAGTGCCAGCGAGTGACGAAATCAATGAACTAGCGTTACATAAGCTTGATGTCCCCACCCCGACCCCACCCTCTCCTGAAATGGTATCCAGACCAAACGCTAAGCAGTGCTCGACTTGCTGGGCCTGGGCTTACCCCCAGATTCTTTAAAAGAGAACAACTGTTTAAAATTTTGCTTTAACTGTAATAAAACACTAGTTAACAATTTAAAAATGAATTATAAGAACATCCCACATCATATATATTTACTAATTTTAAAACATCTTTGAAATCTCTTAATGAATTGTATAATTTATTACCTAATTTAGTTAAATCAAATTAACCGGAAATAGTAAATATTCTTTAAAGAACTTATTATTGATAGTTAATTGCGTGAATGTTTAAAACTAAATAACTAAATTCTGTTAGTTTGTGTTTATGTTTTAAAATAAACTGTTTATGACTGGGGTTGCTACTGTCGCGCATGTCATAAGGGGACGGACGCCTTCATTACTAATACATATACCAATTTAAAATAATAAAACAATAGGGTACACACATATACACGACCATATCTCAGTTTCACCCTTAATCTCAATTCAAAATAGCGTACTGTTGCCGTAATATGATTGCTAATTTATCCAGGTTTGAACAAAATTTGCATTAAAATTCGAAATTTTAGAGGCTGTAAGGTTAGGTCGAAATTTACATGCAGATTTATACAAAGGCACATACTTACCTATAATAAAAAATGGGTATGTCTGTATCGCGGGTGCAGACAGTTGACGTGAATATCGTTAAACACAAATAATTGTATTTGTTGTCATGTAAAGAAATACATCCACTTTTATTTATTATCTTATAAAATCAAACGTTCGTAAATATAATAAATAAAACAACTGTAATTTTATTTTTTTAATTGTTGTCCATTAGTAGGTACCTATGTTATAATAATAATATGTATTTTCATTATTAAAAAAAAATAAATAAAATATTAAAAGCCTTCGAGATTCGAACCTGGACTTGGCGTTTGTACCTGTCGGTAGACTCGTACTTTTTCACACGACCACAACACCACGTGGCTTACTGTATCTGTGACCTTAAGATAGTTATACATGCTGTGTTTTTTTTTCACATGTCAACTACTTTGGACTGTTTTCGTTACATATATTACTTCTAATAAGGACGAAATATAAGTGGTGGTAATAATATATGTCTGCAATACTAATGTATACTAATACTAATGTAATTGTAACGGGTTCTCTGTCAGCAAATTCGCTTTCTTGCAGGGTTTTCCAGATTTTTGTATGTGTTTCTAAAATTTTTTTTGTTCTTTTATTTGCTTTTATCGCGGTATATCATTAAAATGAGTAGATTTTAATAAAATCGCCAATTGGTATCCAAATTTAAAGTAGAGAGTGAATTTTGTCTGGATTCGCTTAGTTTAAGAAATAGAGTTCTCGTTATTGCAATTTTAACGCAAGCGAATCGGCTAACAAAGTTTAAATTCACGCGAACGAAATCATAAGCAAAAGGTATTGTAACATAATAATACATAATATCATATTATGTTACATAATATACACATTACACAATAATTTTGCGCAAAAATAAGGAAAAATTGTGACGAAAATGAAAAGTTTTGAACTATAATTGAATTGAATATGGCCAAAGTTTCGAAAACATCTTCTCATCTTTAGAGCTAACAAAGCGTATAAAACTAGTTTAAAGTTTTGGTCAGAAAACAACTCTTATATAAAATATATTTATGAAAGTATTTACTTGTAGTCAAACATTATACTAGATACTGTTTCCTCCATGATCGTTATTATTAATCATAGGTTAATTTATTTCTTCGTGTTAAAGAAAATAAATAATTATAGATTTTGAATTGTTAAAACTTTAGCTATATTAGGTAAATGATAAAATCAAACGATTTTTTTAACCCGTTATATCCACAACGAAACTCTAGCTAACAACATATAGTTAAATGTTCCAATTTCTAAAGTTTCAAAAAGAGTTAGCATACATTTTCGTAAACCCTGCAAGAGTTAACAAGCTTAAAGGCGTTATTCTGAATCAGGGCTGACCCTTATTCATTGTAATGAATGCATGTTCAGTAGCTATAGGGGTTGATCCTTCAAAGATGAGAGCAGAGATTAGAATATGTTGTGTTTGCTACTTTACAAATTATCGTGATTTTTCCCACTACCTACTCGTGTTTTTCAAGATTCATAAAATTTAATTATGTTTTATTTTATAAGCTACTTGAACTTTTTTTAAAATAAAATGTGGATTATTTGCTTCTTCGAATTAATATTTATGTAGGTTGTGTTTTTAGTAGCTCATAATTTGTTAAAAATTAAATAATTTTGATCTACATAGGGCGTTTCAAAATTTGTTTAGTCTTTTAGGGTGCATAACGCAGCATAACACTAATGTGTAGAACCGACTGAGATAAATAATTAGGTACATGAGATTATATTATTGCATATTTAATCACGACTACGATTTCAACTATTAATTTAGTTTTTTTAAAATTTTAATAGACGTACATTTTGAATAAAAAATTTCGACTGGATAGCCAGTCCTGTACTTTCCCACCTAAACAATCGCTCGTAACAGAAGATTTTCCCAACAAAACGATTCTCTTTTCATATTCTTAATATAAAAAGCATGGTCAATGGCCATCTCATTTGTTTGTTGACCTACTAAAGGGCCTTTAGTAGATTTTTGTTGGCCTTTAGTCAACTAAAATCATAAACATGTTGATGAGGCAAATAAGAACTTATTTCCAAGAAATTTTTTTAGAAACAATTTTTTTGTCGAATTCTTTAATTTTAGAAAAAAAACTATGAAGGTTTTAATCATATTTTAAAATCTAGAATGCATTTATATGTTAATACTTGACATTAACATTCTTTTGAATATCCCAGGAACCACTAAACCGATTTCGCTCAAAATCTAATCCGATCTAAGTTAAGTGCTGACGAAATACAACAAAATAAACCGCATGACCCTGTCTTTCCGTTTTTGAGATTTCGAAGGACAAAAAATTTCACCCCTCCCACACACACACATACATCAGTCAGAAAATGATCTCAAATGATTCCTATAGGGTGTCAAAATGGAACGATCTGTTATTATCCCGAAAACAATTTTTCGGACTAAATCCAATACTTCCCTACCATAATAGAGGTGGGAAGTAAAAACTTTGTTGTATTTTATAAAATATTAGGAGTTATCTACATTTCTTTTGATACCTATTTATAATGAGTATAATTTCAAAAGGACCAATTAATTTTTTAATTAGGTCTCTAAACATTAATAAATGTAATTTAAAAAAATCTATTAATAAATAAACGTATTTCTTTAATTTTTTTACATATTTTGTTATAACTATTGGAAACAATTGAACTAGGTATGTATTAAATTACATAATTAGATTAAAATGTAATCAGAATTCAAGAAATTGATGGACCTTTTTAGTTATGAGTGTTTTTCATTTAAAAGTGTATACATAATATGTTATTTGGTTTAAAATTTACAAAAGAGTGGAGAACGTTTGCATTTAACGTTTACATGTTGGTTGAAGAGGTCGACCAGAGTTGATTTTAAATAACTAAATTAGGTAAACTTCACTGAGATGTAACATTGTAACTTCCAGAGTATTACAGATGTAATTTAATGGCTTGTATCTGCGTACAAAAGAGCTTTGCTTTCATACAGTGTCCAATTGTAGTTGCGTTTTATTGTTCCTACGCACATACGCTCTGTGTACTCGAAATAAATAGAGACACACTAAAAACTACAGCGCCGGATTTACAGATTTCTTAAGTAATATAGACCACTGACGTTCTGCCGCAATTATCCTCTAATTTGTTTTGTTCCAATTATTTATTTAGGTAAGTTTATGAAGATAGAAAAGTAATAAAACAGCTATATGCAAATTATTTTAGATCTTTCACTTTTTGTGGTGTAGAACCCTGATTCTGCTGACATAGGCAATGGCCTACTCGGCCTACTGGTAAATTTGGTACTGCATCAACTATAATTTCAGTTTTATACAGGGGATGTTCTTCTGATTATACAGGTCAAAATAAGACGATTACCATTATGACAATAAATCATTACTGCATGATATTGAATATTCCTTACATTGGAATATTTAGTGGATTTGTTATTTTCACAATACTTTCAAATTATATACATAGAATTGCGAAATGGATTATCGATTGTGAAAACTTGGAAACTTAACGTAACATAATTTAAAAACTTCTAGTTTCTATTAAGTGCAAACATAATGGGAAAATGCAAAATGAATGACATTTGGCTCAAGCGAGATGAAAGAGTGAACTTTCAATGTTTGAATTGAAAAAGAAAAAACTAAAATATGTTGTAAATATTATTTCTAACATCTGCGTATTTGCTAACGTTTTAATGTAATTTTTCACAACGCCGCTATTGAAAATTCGATTTTCGGTACCTGTTTAGCGGGTTGAAACTGAGCGTTTTTTTCATCCCTAGGGATGAAAAATTTCAGTTGTCGTTTTTCTTTGTTTTTTAACGTTGTTAAGAGGGAGATATAGCGTTTGAATCCACATATAATATTCGAAAAGGTTAAATTTAGAGGGAGATAGAGCGATTGAATCCGCATATAATATTCGAAAACGTCAAAATGACAGACATAACCTCACATAAATCTGACAAATCTAATATTTTTGCGACTTTTTTGCGCGCCCAAATTGTAGGTATACCTCAAATCAAATTGTCAATAGAGTTGTTGTGAAAAATAATGTGCAATTACTCGGAACGAAACTTGGCGTTGCAACACTGGTTGCAAAAGCTATGCTTCGACCTCTTATAAAGCAATATACTATTTAATCTTGTCACGGAAATAAATTTTGGAGCAACGGGTAATTTTTTCCGGCAAATGTTACATAAATATTTTTCATGTTTTACATTGCCAATATCTGACGTCAATAATAAATTATTGTCTGATTCAGGAACTTTTTCAGGAACATTACGGCAGAGCGTTGCAGGACCGACGAATGTTATCTTCTGGTCTCTCACAGATGATAAGCGTTTGCGACACCACCGTGACGTTAAGTCTTTTCGGGGTTTTTGCACATTATTTTAAAGAACTTCTCCCATCAAAGATACGAATAAATTCGATGCGAAGCTCGTATGGTTGAGAGAATAGCCCTAGCATCTCTAAAGAACGACCGAAAAATTTTACTGGTTTTCGAACTCTCAAATGTAGAACCGAATTATGTTTCAAACATTAATTATATGAATCAGTAATCACAGAAAAATATTACGTTGAGCATATGATTGGTTTTAGAAATACAGAGGGTCGAAGTATTCACTCTTCATTCAGCAAGTATGACTATTAAGTTTTTACTGCACTAATATTCATGTTGCATTTGATCCATTAAAAATAATCAATATTAATAAGTATTTATGCCCACCATTTTGAATTTATGAATTTTTATTACAGATTCATAGTCAGCGACCCAAAAAACCTTTATACAATCAGAGATGTTTGTTCAGTATGCACATTAGTGCAGTAAAATCATATTTGCTGAATGGATGGTGACCGCTTTCACCGTCTGTATTTTTAAAACCAAATCATATCATCATATTATGTTCAACTTAAAAATTTTCTGTGGTTATTGTCTCATCATTACTAGGGCCTCCAATATCGGATGATTGGTTTCGATATTTGGTTCCTCAGTTCTTAATTTCTTCAATATTCCGGAATTGATTTGATTAAAAATTGTGTCCGGAATTACGAAATCTCGGAATTTCGGTATGGGAGCCCTAACCAAAACTAATCATTTAACATATAATATAATTTATAACTTGACATATAAATTAGAGGGCCTGAATTTTTTTGTAGAGGATAGAGCAAACATTTTTTTTCAAACAATGAACGAAATTTTTATAAAGACTCTAAAATGTTCATTAATTCAAAAAAAATGTTTTAGGTGCCTCTGCTTTATCGAAAACAGTACTCTTAAATTTTGAAAACTGCATAACTATAGTACATTTAGAGTGCAAAAACGCGATTGTATCACTTTAATTCGCGTTTGCTTAATTCTCTGTAGGTAGAAAGATACAACTGTGTTACTGGTGTTTTAATTAAAAGATTCCAAATGAAGGTAATTGAATTGTAAAGTAGTTTCGCGGCAGGTTATTCGACCGTTCATGGTTCCGGTGCGCGGCTAATATTCATTCCGTTTTCCACAATCTGTGGCTCCATGTGTTCATTTCCACCACAAAAGCTTTATCTATTCTGCTTTTTATGACTGATTCTAAGTTCTATTACTGTTAATTTCATCATGTATATTGATTGCTTTGAAACTGTTTCGTTTTAAATGTTTTATTTCTACAGTATATGGACTCGTAATTCTATTATTAACATCAGAAACGTAACTGGAGATTGATTCGTTATCACTCAATTTGTCTATAAATTAAATCCATTTATCATGTCAGATAAAATCGTATAATAAAAAATAAAATAAAAATGCGATAAGTGCATTTGGAACAAGGTTCAAAAGAACTTATTAGAGAAACAAGGTTTGAAAAAAAATATTAAAAGAACAAAAAACCCGACTGCGTCAAACACAAAAGTACAAACCAAGTAATCGAGTAAAAAGATGTTAGCTTTAGTAATATCATCTCACTACTAGTATAATATACTAAAACTTTTGGTAATATCTTTTTTGTGTATTTATAATATTCAAGCGAACGAGCGAAGCGAGCGAGTAGTGTATTGCACCCGGGCTTTCTTAGTGCCCGGGCGAAGCCGGACGGGGCCGCAAGTTATATAATATACATGTAAAAAAGATAAGTTTACTATAATATTTATCGGGCATTAAAGGTAATATCCCGTTTTCCACAATACGAAATCGTATTATTAACATGTATTATTTATCAGCAAGTATTCCTAATCTCGTATGTATTAGGTAATATCTTTTTACCCGACTGCGCGATAGCAAAGGCAGGGTTACGCTTTTCGCGCTATCTACTCGTATGTATACAGGGTGCTGAATCGTTTTGCGGGTAATAGGGATTTAACCCGTAAAATCAAACTTTTGCGATTTCCTGCTTCCTTAATTATTTTAGGAAAAATATCTTCGAATAAAAGTTTTAGAACATAAAATTCTGCATCTAAATCATTAAACAAAATTAATTTTGCATGCTTTGTGATGGCAGAAATTTGATATGAAAATCTCAAAATTACCTCAAAGACAGATAGCGATAGCCATAGAACTTGAACAAAATGATGACGTTTTAGCTGTCAGAATAATTTCTAATCATTTTGTTCAAGTTCCATGGCTATCGCTAACTGTTTTTGAGGTAATTTTGACATTTTCATATCAAATTTCTGCCGTTACAAAGCATGCAAAATTAATTTTGTTTAATGATTTAGATGCAGAATTTTATGTTCTAAAACTTTTATTCGAAGATATTTTTTCTAAAATAATTAGGGAAGCAGGAAATCGCAAAAGTTTGATTTTACGGGTTAAATCCCTATTACCCGCAAAACGATTCAGCACCCTGTACGTAAGTACATTAGTATGTATGTGAGATTCTTTATTCCCTTGTAGCATCCAAACGGATAGATGGATTTTAATAAATGAGGTGTCATTAGATTAGTCTTAATCCTGAGAGTATATGACGTCGCGGAAAATTCAATATGGCGAACGCTAGACGCCATTTTGTCAAAATGTAAAAGTAATGTTCCTTCTAAATACATCGATATGGGTATCAAAAGAAAGGTCTCGTTGAGACGATTTAAAAAAATTAAAAAGACGTAAGTAAAAAATTAAATTACAAAAATCGAAAAATCCGGCTGCGTTAAAAGCGAACTAAAAAGATGGAAAATAAGATCAAATGATACATATAGTAACAAGTTGAACCGAAATATCTGATGCCTCCGACAGCATGTTATCATTTGATCTTGTTTCCATCTTTTTAGTTCGCTTTTGACGCAGTCGGTTTTTTTTGTTTTTTTAATAATTTATGATTTTCAGACCTTGGAAAAACATATTTTTCGCTTCCTCCCACCCCCAAAAACTGACCCCCAAAATCAAAATTCAACTTTTCTTACGTCACTTTCTGTGACAGACAGACGGACAGATAGACATCGAGGTGATTCCATAAGTGTTTCGTTTTACCGATTTTGGTACGGAACACTAAAAAATTATAACTGTAGAAAAACTGATGTCCAACTGCTCAAGTCAGACATATTTATTCGTAAAGTGATAATGTACGTCAACGAATTTAAAATACACTACTTTTGTGGACAAAAATGTTATTCATATTAATTAAAAATATGAAATGCCAAATATCGAAGGTGTTAACAGTTGACATACATAAAAATATTGTAATGCTTGGAAATGAAATGTTATGTAGTCATAAATTTATTTGTTAGTTTAAAAATATCAGAAACTGTTTACACACATATAACTTAAACAAGCTTATAACGCAAACGCTTCGGTACCAGATGTTACCATCGAAAATAATAAATTACAACTATCCATGAGCGACTAAAATTTAAACGATTAACATTAAATAAATAGTTTTATAAATATCTGGAACTAATTAGCTCCTTTTAAAAACGAACAGCGTAGCTTGTTGTGTACATAAAAAAAGATTTTTTGTCACCTTTAAATTAAGTATAAAAAGTTGCTTTGACTTCTCAAGGCGATATTTTTATACCGCTTTATTGACAAATTTAAGACAGCAGACTGTAGATGCAATATGTACATTGTACAGTTTGTTTTAAATGTCTTCAGAACATGGTAATATATGTATGGCAATTTAGTAGTTTATTTTTATAAACATTAAACATTAATGTATATTATGTATAGAAGTATAAACAAATACATAATATGGGACAGAAACATTAATGCATTATAGCTGAGTAATTAAATTCCCACAAAATTCCTAAATTATTTTCCTCTGACTGACAAGCTAAAGTGATAGGTAATTTAAAATTTAAGTTACTACTTCGAAAGATTTTTTACTTTTACAAAAATAAAATTACGGACAATAAAAAAATGGATTTCAATACTAAATAACGAAGGAATTTTATATTATTATTTTATTTAATAGTCCTTTCAAATACGTTTTTCAACCATTGGTATTGTTGAAAAATAATCAAATAATCTATTTAGAATTTTAGATAAAATATATATCTATAAGTAGTATTTATTATTATTATTCTTCATCGAAATGTTAAAATTTGTAATGCCTGTCATATCAAAAAGGGAAAAGGGTTCTTGTATCGATATTGTTTTTAAAAAGTGACATAATGTCAGAGGGTTAAATCTGTCAACCAGTCTACGTCAATAAGTTGACATAAAATAGCTGTTATTTTTTGCAGCTCTATATAGTGGGTACTATATAAACTGACAGTCAACTTTGAACGTTTTAAGACAACACATTTGTGACATTCTTATTTCTTATATATTCCTTTATATCAAAACTGTTCAGCTAATTTTTTTAAAATATCAGTTATTGGCCACTATATCCATTACCGTCTTGTTTTTTCAGCTATTTTTAAAAATGCAGAAACGGAGTTTAATTAATTCAATTACCTACTTAATTATTTCTTTCTTTAAACAAAATAAATGTGAAACAATAGAGAAATTTTAAGGAAATATCTTAACCCTACACAGGTGGCATTTCAGAACTCTTATGGAGAGGTGGTTACAAATACAACATAATTTTACATAAAAAAGAGGTTTGATGTGTGGGTAAAACCACACTGTTAACTTCCCATTGGATGCCCTTAGAGATTATGCAGTCTTATACCTTAGAGAAACTTTTTGCAATAAACATTTTATCAGCAATTTTACAGTAGTTTTTTTGTTATAAAAAACCGCCTGCAATTCAAGTTTTTTGCAAATCTTATCATGTGTTCATTATGCAATTTGGTCGAATGAAATTGGTCCAGAGTCGATATCATTATTTATTCTTGAGATATGCGAGCCGAGAAAAAGTTCACCAACGTACGAACGAATGAACGTACGTAGACACACACACAGAGAGACATATCTCTAAAAACGTGCAGATATGTCCAAATTTTCCATTCGCAAAGTCGGGACCCATTACAACAACTTCCAAGGGAAAGTTATTAAAAAATCTAATAACTAAATTAAACTATAGGTACCCTTCCTTGCCTCTTCATTCCATCATGTTGCCTAAGGCCGGATTCAGCATTAATTTTTAAGTATTTCAATTTTTTTTTTATTCGACCAGATAAAGCCATTATTAAAATTATCCAGGAGGCCGAGTTGTGAATAACAATCGAGTCCTCGGTGCACCCCTGCATACCTGGTGTCTACGCGAAAAGTTTCCATCTTTGGGTGGTTGGATAGTCGATAGGGGGACACAACTTAACATAGGTGTGCATTCTTGTCTATTTTCATGATCCGTAATTTTCTATATACTGCTTACTTTTTTAGTAGGTTTGGGTTTTTTTCAGATTTATAGTTCTTGTTTTTCTAACTGTAAAGTGTCTTTAAAATTCTGTAAAAACAAAAACATTTAAAGCTACAAATTTCAGAAGTATCAGATGTTTATTTTTTTGTTTTCAGAGGAAAGCAAATAACAATACTACCTATAATTACATAGAAACCATTCCTGCACACGTGTTTTCTTTTCTTAATTAATCTTGACTAATTGAGTTGTAAACAAAAATCTCTGTGCTTTAAGTGTTTATATTATTTGATGGTGTATAAATTACGGGTGAACAACTTGATTGGAACAGAGGTCAACTTTTTTTTCTCATCTTCTAGGGTTCTACTACGCAATGTCTTCCTCCAATTTTTTTTACTCACTTAAGACCCACTTTGTGATCGGCAAATTAAACAAAAATTTGTTAATAATTAGGGTTCCGTAACTCAATAAAAAAAAAACGGAACCCTTATAGGATCACTCGTTTGTCCGTCTGGCTGACTGGCAGGCTGGGTGTCCGTCTGTCAAGAGCCATTTTCTCAGGAACGGATAGAGATATCAAGTTGAAATTAATATGAAAAGGTTTATGGTCCCTTGGAGGTGTATGGTACCAAAACTTGAAGCTTCTAAGTCAACGAAATCAAAAGATAAGGCCATTTTGTCACCTATATTGATCTCGCAAACTCACTCATCAAAAACCTATCGGGTACTTCCCGTTGACCTAGAATCATGAAATTTGGAAAAAAATAATGTCTCGCAGCACAAGTAAACGGAAAAATACGAAAATCACAAAAAGTGAAAATTAAAGGGGGTCCCGGGGGGTCCTATACCTATTTTGATATTCGCAAACTCACTCGTCAAAAACCTAAAGGGTACTTCCCGTTGACCTAGAATCATGAAATTTGGCAAAAAGAAAGGTCTCGAAGCACAAGTGAAGGGAAAAATCCGAAAATCACAAAAAGTGAAAATTAAAGGGGGTCCTACACCTATTTTGATATTCGTAAACTCACTCATCAAAAACCTAAAGGGTAGGTACTTCCCGTTGACCTAGAATCATGAAATTTGGCAAAAAGTAAGGTCTCGCAGCACAAGTGGAAAAAATCCAAAAATCACAAAAAGTCAAAATTAAAGGGGGTCCCGACACAAAAAACGGAAAACCTTTTAAAGGCTGCATCTTTGAAACCGTAACATGTAGCAGGTTGAAATTTTCACAGAATATGTCTACCTAATTTAGTTGTTGTAACGGTACAGAACCCTCGTAGCGCGAGTTCCACACGCACTTGATCGCTTTTTTTTATAATTTTATTAATTCCGGAATTCCGAAATTAATTATTTCTTCAGTTCCGGAATTGATATGTTAAAAAATTTTGCCCGAAATTCCGGAATAGAGAAATCTCAAAAATTCGATATGGAAGTCCTATAGGTAATACTATAACGTGCTCTTTCGTACGAATCGTAATGCGATGTGAATATAGTTCAGTGAAGAACCAGAGCTCGAGACGACAGTTCGCGCCTTCGCTGTAGCTCGCTACAACACCCCCGATGTTACGGTGTCACCACCGCGCCCAATTATAACACACACAACACATAAATCTTTACAGCCACTCAGACGTCCGCGTTGGAAAACTCGGGTGACATATTTTAGCTTTGTATTAGTTTAACCGCTTAGGTAACCATTAACAGATCCGCTCGATTAACTACAATGTTTTTTTTTCAGTTAATTACAACGTTATAATTTTAAACAAACAGATGCAGGGTTTTTCAATAGGGACATAACAATTTTGTTTTATAATACGGAACATAACCTACAAACTTTTTTATGATTTGTCAAAGTCAAAACGTCAGTCAAGGCTTACATTTTTATCATGGTGAAGTTCACGGACGAGCAACGTTTGGAAATCGTTAAAACTTACTACCGAAATTCTGAGTCGGCAGTCGCAACTTTGGTAATCGTTTAATCTCGAGAAATGGTCCAGTCGAATGGCCACCTCGCTCATGCGATTTGACGGCGTTGGATTTTTTCTTATGGGGTTACCTTAAGTCGAAGGTTTATGCCAACATTCCAACAACTCAGGAACAATATCGAACGCGAAATTGCCAACATTCCAGCTGATATGTGTGAAAGAGTGATTGAAAATTGGATCTGAAGAATCGATCGCTGCCGTCGTGCTCGTGGTGGTCATATGAACGACGTCGAATTCCATACATAATTGTAACATGTGTACTACACCTGGAATAAATTTCAGCCCGATATTTCAATTATTCTGTGTTTTATTTAAATACAAAATTGTTATGTCCTTATTGAAAAACCCTTTATAACGCATGAATATGTTGTTATATTCTAGTCTTGGGTCAACCATTATTAGGGTAATAAGTTGACTAAAACAGCAAAGCGAGATTCGCATACTAAAGGTATGTTTTTGAAATAGAAAGTTTCTGACGATTTGATTGGGTTTTTTATGTTGGGATTTTATTTAATAGGATTTTATCAGAGGTTACACTTTTTAATCACTTTTCAATATACCTATCCAAAATGCCATTTTATATGAAAAGTTGGTAAGTAGATTTATGGAATTTCTTAAGTTGAAGACCAAAATTAATAACAGAAATGATATTTCGGATGATGGGCGATGACCCTTTGAAATTTTTACTTCCCACCTCTACTATGGTAGGGAAGTAATGGATTTAGTCCGAAAAAAATATTTCGAGATTTTAACAGATCTTCACGTTTTGAGACCCTAGCAATCGTTTAAGATCATTTTCTGACTGATGTCTGTATGTGTGTGTGTGTGTGTGTGTGTGTGTGTGTGTGTGTGTGTGTGTGTGTGTGTGTGTGTGAGTGTGTGTGATGTGTGTGTGTATGTGGTCAATTTTTCGCCTTCGATATCTTAAGAACGGAACAACATACGGGCATGCCGATTGTTCTATTGTGTTTATCAGCCTTTAACTTAGATCTGATTAGATTTTGAGTCAAATCGGTTCAGTGGATCCTGAGATATTCAAAAAAACGTCCTCAATGTCACGTATTAACATAGGTAAAAAAAATATAAATGAATTCTAGATGTAATAATATGAAAAAAATGTAAATATTTTTTTTCTCTAAAATGTATAGTTTTCGAGAAAAAAAATATTTTACTAAAAAAAATAAAAATTGTACGTCAATCAAGGTAACCATGATTTTTGCTATATTAAGCTAGCCATCAGTAGATCACCAAACAAAAAAGAGGGCCATGCTTTTTTCAAAGAATAAAAATTAAATTGTGTTTTAAAGACCACCAACAGCTAAGGTTATTTGGGCCTAGTCAAAGAATAAAAAAAAAAGAGTGTTTATTTTTTGCAAATATTTACTAGGTGGGAAGTATAGGACTGGTCATCAGTCGAATTTTTTTAGATGGAAATCTACGATGGGTCACCAACTAGGTTTCCTTTTTCAGCGGTTCTCTTACAGTCTGCATCTACTGTCTAGTCTACAATAACGGCAGCATTCGTATGCTGTTTGCACCAGACGGGTGTATAATAATAGTTGTGGCCAAAACGCAAAATCGTTTATGTTGAATTTCTGGTAACACATTAAGAACAATCACCGCGATTGAGTCAGCCCAGTTCATTCTCCATTTTTCGATGAAAACAGGGACAGAAATGACAATCATATTCATAGATGACATCGACCTATTATCTGAGTTCACAATCAAAGTGCCTACCTTAAAAACTAGATGTCGCATTACCATGTTTCATGTACCGTTTGCCGTGTGTCACATGATAATTCTCCGTTATTTAGAATGTGTAAATTGACTGATACTTACCCTACTTTAGACTTTTTTGCTGACAGCTTTAATAAACTTTCTGCTGTACTGAATGATTTCACTTAGTTAAGTTTCTCTTTTTGAATAAGCTTAAACTAATGATGTATTTTCTATAATGTATTTTATTGTATAATTTGTCTTATTTTTTGCTCTTGTGTGTACAAATTATTTTTCACTCTATCATTGGGACATAGTCCTGTTGAGTGTTCAAATAAATAAATAAATATCCCTCAAGGCACTTTTCTACCAAACGGGGATTTCGGACGCTAATGATTGCACAAAGCATTGTCAAAAAATCTGATTTGACAATGACCTTAGATTGTGACTACACATATTTCTCCATAAGAGAAGCATTGTAGAAATCAATCCTGCTCGAAAAATAATCGATCGATTCAAACGATATATTTTTCAAACTCTGTGTGCATTAATTTTTATACAATTTCTACTATAAACCAACATTTTTCTACACATTTTATTCAAAATTTAGCTTGAAAAGCGATCCTTTTCTATGTAGTTCTATTATTTATCATGGATATAGGAATCTATAGGGACGCAGTATATCTAAAGTAGGTACCACTTTAGACAAGGGAGGAAGCCATTCAAAGGAGGGCGCATGTCTGTCTTATGAACATGTGCCCACGTTCTATTGGCCGCATGTTTGCGCATGCTCAATTGCGCCAGATGCAGTCGTCCATGTCTTTGCGCATGCTCAGTTGATCGTAAAGCGCTTGCGCAACTGAAGCGACCAATAAAATGTGGGAACACTTGCTTCCTCACCGCCCCTCCCCTTAACAGCAACTGCCCCACTCACTTATACTACGTCCCTAGATTTCTATGTCTATGGAGTATACAATCTAATGTTCTACATGACAGGGAGCTTTATAACGACATTAGACTGTTCCTGTATGTATAAAAACTGTAATAATATGATCAAAATCTAGGGTCATCGTCAAATAAGATTTGTTGACAATGATTTCTGCAACAGAGCATAAGACGAAGTAAATTAATTTACGTACAATGTTAATCTAAATTCGAAACAAATTTAATTGGGATTGGTAGATATAGCAGATTATAAAATTTATTTAGGTTTAAAATGTACCTACAATCTACATTGATGATTGTGTTTCATCCAGGTCGGCGGTTGTAATGCTCCTGTGGATAGGGCACTACATACTATTAGTGATGGGAGTATTCGAATGCTAGAATCGAGAAGTATCCGATTCTCATAAGTTCTCGGTGTTTTCGAATACTTTTTTGAAAGTATTCGAATACCGAGTTCTCGTAAGAAGAATTGCAAATAAACTGCAATCGAAGATTCGGCGTTCTCGGTTCTCGATTCCGGTACTCATCCAGTCAAAGTCAAACTATTTCCCACACATAGTGTAGCACAACTCACTCTGAATCGAGTGTAATCGGTACTAATCGGTAGAGTCCGTACAGACTATGGTATTATGACATTGTCGCGGTGCAAAGAAATAAGAATATCACAATATGAGAAGCGAGAAGCGAGAATATTATGGAATAATATAGGTATTATATTATTCATAATATTCTCAGTTCTCGGTTCTCGAATACCCATTCGATTCTTAAAAGTATTCGAATACCGGGTTTTCGATTCTTAAAAGAATTCGATTCTGCCCATCACTACATACTATAGAAGTGAAACTTACTTAGGCAAAATCTACATCAACGTATAGGTACTTATTATAAATATTTGGCATTTACAGAATAACTTATAGGTATATGGTTTATTTTTCGCTGGCATAATTGTTACACCGTAAGCGTTAAATATTTAACGCAAACGGTCCAAACTCGCATAACAAGCCACAATATTCAGAAATTGACATAAGCGGTTTTACTTTATTCACCATAGATAATATATTAGTGTGTACCTACTGTGTATGTTTATATACATACTTATTCTTGTTGTGTGATTCAATGAACAAAGTCCCCTAATTGGTGCGTGCATGTGAACATTATCATGTGTGTGTGTGCGCGAACAGTTTGCCTGGCTGCATTAGAATCCTTTATGTGTCCGTATGTACGAATGCAATGCCCAGAATCGATAAACGTAGCCTCCTTATTAAGCCAGTTTTAACATATTATTAAAATACCATCATAAATCAGGAGCATGACTGCTGAATGCATATTTATTATATTCGGTACAATTACTTGCAAATATTTCTTGCCTCTTAGCGAACATAAATCAAGTCCTCGTATATTAAAGGACAGTTCAACAATCAGGGTGTATGTCATATTTTTATAGCAACAAAAATGCAGCTTCTTTTTCCTTATTAAACTTGAGTATTGTTACAAAACTGTTTTCTAGGAGTTGGCGGAATAAATATTTATTTACAATAATTAAAAACACAATAATAATGAATGCAACAACGAAAAGTCAGTTCTAACAATCAACACAAGTAAACAATAACTAAACAGTAATTACAAAGCAAAACAAAACAACTATATACAATATTTCGTAATTATTACCACTACACAAATATTTATTTATCAATTTGGTTATTTATATCACGGCACTATTTATATTACTGATCCAACATAAACTTGAATGCGTAACTCACTCGTACTGGCTGTTTATATACGCTGCGTGGCGTAAGCCTAGTGCGTTCTCGGTTTCTCTAGAACTTTCGCGCAGGTACCAGTTGTTCAGTAAGCAGACCCCGTTTCTCAGAACGCTTGCCTGCCGTTTATATACAGGGTGATCCGTAACAGTATTATCTGTGGTACACTGGTACTTTTATTCATTTGCGGTGGAAAACACGATCACTTATGAAAACTTACATTGTGCAGTATTAAACATGCTAGTTTTAAAATTTGGGGTGACACATAAGAGCGGGGGATTACCTACCCTGCCCCAGCCCCCCTCTTTAGCCGCCATTAGCAAGAGTTTAAGATTATTATTCAAATTTAAATTTTGTATATTTTTGTTGGAATTATAATTATATTTTTTTATTTTTATTTCCATAAGGAAATTGGGCTCAAAAAATCGTATCCAAGATAATGTCAAATTCTGACTGTCCTACTTTCAAAACACAATACCTACATAAACGTAATTTTCGCATGGCGGCTGTGCGTGTGTGTCTGTCTGTATACAGGGTATTGTATGACGCACTGTACAAACTTAAGGAGTATGCAGGTATTCCTGAGGTTATTTCAAGCAAAAAATGTTCTTTGAACAAATGTTCCATTCGCCATTATCGAGCTATAAACGTTCACTCAGTATATTCTTGATAGCGCTGAATGTGGTCATTTTGAACACATATTCTGTTGCTTTTGTTTTTTCTTTTCTTATTTTGTTTTTTTTTTTTTGCAATAAAATATACTATAGATAATAGGGTATTTGACTAAAATTTTTTTTTGTGGTATATTAATAGAGTAATAAATTCTGAACAAAATGACGCCTAAATCTCTTCATTCTGATTTCAAATAAGCTCAAAAATAATTTTTGAAATATTTATGTTAGCCCCGCCCGCTAAAAAATCGTTTTTGCTCTACTGATATATGACGTCATAATTTTATGAACTTGCGTTTATATTAGCTAATAATATTATCTAAAAACCCAGAAACAGAGTGTTGAAAAATACCATTTTGTACCTATGTAAACATGACGTAAACAATATGACCTACGTTGCTATGGATACATTTACATTTTACTTATACTTGACGTCACGCGGTGTTTGAAGTCACGTGACACATAGATTAAAAATCATGATTTTATTTATGTATTTAAATATGTTTACAAAACCTAATTAATAAAAATAAAAAATTAATAAATATTTTAGAGCATAAACTTTCATTATAACAAAGTTTCATATTTTATTTTGATCACTGGCAAATACCCTATTGTTATCTTTAATCTTTGAGCGTCTGTATCTCGGTAATTCTGGCGAATTGGACATTTGTTCTTAGGACATTTTTTGCTTAAAATGACCTCAGGAATATGCTCCTTAAGTTTTGTGAAGTACGTCATGCAACACCCTGTATAAATGTCATAATATGTAACATTTTGTCCCGAATTAGTTTTTGCAATTATTTAGCTTATTAAAAATTGATTTTACAGCGGTGCAATTTTCTTACAAAACAGTACCATTAGTTCAATATTATTTGGGGTGTGGTAAGGCGTATGTTGTAGTTGTGAATTGAACATTAAATAAGTTCATTTAGTTCATTTAGTAATTTAAATTTTTGTTACAATTTGTTTCAACAAAGGTGTAGAAACTTGAGGTCATTAAATTTGCAAGCTCTGGTGAGTTTGTACTTTGAATTTCGCATGTTCACGTTAATTTGGGGATTAACATTTCAAGGATTATTCCATAATATTATAAACTCTTTATTTTTACTTTTTACCTTTATTTGTAAGGTTCTCAGCAATTACATCCAAATTGGTCCCTCTGTACACTTTTGGATATGTTTTTTAACTGCGGTATAGCGACTCGCCGCGCCTGTGTGAGCTTAGCAAATATTATGAGACTATTTTTCATCTTCGAGAAATAACTTAATTGATAGTTGAAATAATGTACGAATAAAACTTGTATATCAGATGCCAGTAATGTCAAAATATGACTAATGATGTTAGACTGCAGTGTTTTACTTTCAGGAAACGTTGCTAGTGTTCTGGGGCAGTTGAAAGTAAAGACATAAAAAATTGTGAATCCTAAAATAATCGTTCTTTAATTATTTAAAATCATTATGCTCTTCTCCAAAATCAGATTAAAACATCGATAGAAATTTCTAATTTTTCAAATTCAAGCTATAATAAAATATAATTTTAAATGGAAGTGTTATAACTGATTTCCGCCAATTAATAACTACATCGAACTTGTTTGATTTGATGGCTAAATGACGGCATATTACAGTTTCTTAAATCGTCAGTTGGTATCGAACTGCGTTTATGTAGGTATCTTATAATATTATTTACATATTGTACCTACCTACATGGTTATTAAAATAAAATGAGTAGGTAGGTGATTTGTAAGCAATGTACCTGTTGACACGAGAGAAGATGTAATCCAATTTAATCAATTTTATTAATTGTTTCCCTTAAGGGATGATTGGGTTAAATTTATTTTTACCAAAATATTGTAATTAATGGCAAACGTGTGCAAATCTTTACATTGGAGAATGAATTATTGTTTGATATAAAGCCTCAGTCGCCCGTGTATAATAGATTGAAATCAAGTTTCGCCTACGCCCTGTTAGCGCAGGTATATCTACTCAGTGTTGATTGCAGTCTAGAGAAAATAATTCCGTTCAAATATAAATAAAATAGAACATAATATACGACACAATAATTAATGCACAAACACCCAATACTCATTAATCGTCCACATACATACACACTCATACTTCCATTTCATCTACCTACTATATAAATCATAAAATCTCGAAATTTAAATCAGTACTTCACAATCCACAACATAATAGACATGTGCTTAGCATCATAATATTATAACGTGTTACGAATACTCAATGGGCGTTTTATAATATAAAAAATTAACCACACCTGAAGATGGCAACTCGTTGCTGAAACGCGTCGTGTTAATAACACATGAAGTCACATTAATCCTGAATATTAAAGAATAATCATAAAACATTAACACTTTTTTCTCGACGAAAATTTCGCTAAAATAGTTTACAAAACTTGCGTCGAGAAAAAATGTTAGTGTTTTGGAGTTAGTGGTTATTTTTTTATATTCAGTGTCTTCACACCAAAGGTTCATCCCTCTTCAATATTATCATAAATGTTTACCTACTATTATTTTTACAAGCAATTTCTTTTTATTCTAATTTACCTCGGACATTTCATAAACTAATTTCGTCTTTATTTTCTAATAATCAAAATGAATTGTAAATGGTGGCCTCTCGAGGTGCCACATTTTAAATCTAAATAAACTTGCAAAAATGGTCAGCTTTAGATTTAAAATGTGCGTCGATAAACGAATTACGCTTGAATAAACGTTCAGAACTGTAGTGTAATAGAAAGATGCCTCAACACGATATGTGATCTACCTACTGCATCTTTCTTTACAGCGAAAAATGAAAATTTAACAAGCTCGTGAATACAATAGATTAGGAAAGGAAGGCGTGGCGGAGTCGCAACTGTCTTCTTCTAACTTTAAACGTACGTTCTGATTCTGAATTGAATTTGAATCAGTCTTTCTCGTCGCCTTGGCAGGACACAACTGTTATTCTACTGACATAACCTCGTTTTTTTAAACATGTTGTCGTCGTCAATAATTAAAACAATTTGTTATGGGGTGGTGTTTTGTACCTGACTGCAGTCATAATGAAAATTATGACTGCAAAAAGTTTACTTTTCCGACTGAAGAAAAAGCTAAAATAATACCTAGATATCCAATACGATAATTAGTGAAAACATTTTTTTTTATACTTTTAGCGTACCTTCGCTTGATCTAACGTAATTAAGACGACTTCAAAGCATTTTTCCAACTCCAAAGGAAAAGAACAAACTCAATTTCTAATTATAATTGCTTAAATTATACCTCGACAATTAACGTCAACGAGGTCGTTAGGTTAGTAGAATAAAACGTCACTGGAATTGGATGAATCAAGTTACGACATCCATTTTTGACACATTTTCATTTTCAAATATAAAATTATTTCACACGAAATAATAAAGTTTTGTAGCCAATAATTTATTAATTATTTTTATGAAACAGCCATTAAAAACAAAATAAAATATAGTTACTTCTTACCACAACAGTTTTATTGATGGATGTACATTTCGAAAGCTAAGCTTTCATCTTCAGCGATCACTACATCCATCAATAAAACTGTTGTGGTAAGAAGTAACTATATTTTATTTTGTTTTTATTCCAACCACAGTGCTCATATATATTTTTATTTAGAAACAGCCATTGTTTTGGTAAGAAATGTGTTTTAAGAGAATAGTAACAAATAATCTGTTAAACCCCATACATTTTTGAACGTTAATCGACTCCATTTTAAATTTCACGCTAATATTAGGACTACTTCTGTAGTATATTAGTTTTTTTTTTGCTTTTGACGATTTTTCTGTTGGTTGTTCCGTTACTGTAGTTATTACCCGGTAGACTCGCAAAGAACTTGTCTTCACGTTCAATAAATTACTCGACGTAAGACATTGCAAATTTGATGACGACCGGGATATTGATTTACGAGATGTTTGAATTGTTACATCGCCGATATCTTATTTCACCACTTAATGAGCACAAATAGCTTGCTTGTTCAACTGCTGCACTTCAGCAAAATAAAACACGTAAATTGAACACCAAATTGACGTTTTAAATTGGAATTAAATTTATATCTTACAATCACGCTGTTTCCAAAATGTAAAAATTTAATTAAAAATTAAATATTTGTGTAGGAGACTAAATTTGTTTAATAAAAACTGTTTATGGTGTTGTCTAGTTTAAATGTTGATACAGTTATTCCTGTCAAATAAATAAAAATGTTAATTAAAGTGACTTTAAACGGTTGAGTGATTTTTATTTTCTAATTACAGTGACCATAGAATAATTTGTGTGTTAATATAAAATTGGCATATAATTTTGCAGAAGTTTTTATTTAAACAGCAGGATATCAAGCAGTGATATTTAATTTATTGGTTTGCCATTTCTCGCAAGTTACAGCGTTTAAAGTACGAACTCAAATATTGTGATGAAAACGACAACTGATAACTTAATTTGAAAACAAAAGACATAATGTTGAGAAACGGACGTTAAACGCATTATTATTATTATTTTATTATTTATTTATTTATTTACAATTATATACAGGTTTTAAAATTATTTTAGATTTGGCTCATCAGAGTATAATTTTGTAATTTTTCCACTGACATGTATATTTTATATAATTTTTAATTACATGCTAGTTTATTGTTTATTTTATAATAATATTACTGAAAAAAAAGCAAAATAAAAAAAAACAGTACTATAGTCAGTTTATTATTATTAATTTGAAAACAAAAGTACTATTATTTGACAAGTGTCGCAACAATATTAAAACATTTGTAAACAATTTTCTATAATGCGTAGCAGCTCGCAAGTGAAATTATTACTTATTTTAAATATTTAGACCCATTTACAAGTTTCTATGAAAAGTCGTTTGATTTTAAACGCATAATAGAGAAAATTTAAGCATTTAGGGCTACTGAATATAAAACTATAGGTATACTAACCAAATCTGACCGAAAAATAGTATATACCGGGTGCTGTAATTAAAAGCTGCATATTGGTAATTTGCAAACATATACGTGTCAAATAGAGTTTTTAATTATGAACAAATTTTGTATTTGTTTGTTTTTACCAAAATATATAGGGAAGCAGGAAAATTCATAAACATAATTTTACATGTAAAATCCCTATTACCCGCAAATCAAATCAGCACCCGGTATACTATATTGAGCAACTTATAGTGTGTTAAATACCTACATCTTTACGCGTCTGACGCATAAAGATTTAGCACACGCGTTGCATACTATACCTACTTTATTCAACATATGCATGATTTTAGAGCTTTCTTGAATTAGTGTCAAACTTTGTAGATTCTAAAAACATTCGCCTTGTTACCATAGTAACCATATTTCATTGTATCATCGAAAAGAGGTACATAATGGCTCATTATGTAACGGTTTTTTCAAGTGGTTTCATTATAGCATCGAAAAGCGTTTGATAATGAATTATGACGTCATAAGGCGATAAACGGCCATTTAAGATCCGCTTTGCAGACACGAAAATACACTAAAAGCGTACAATTACTTAGTCTATAGTAATCTTCTAACTTTTGACGTATATACAGGGTGTTTCATAATATATGCGCAGCAGTTCAGGATGTGATAGCTCGTCCAAAAATATGAAAAAAAGTTTCTATTAACTTATCCTCTAAAATGCACCATTTTAGAGATACAGGGTGTTGAAATTTAAAAACAAATTTCGTTTTTTGCGAATATCTCCGGAACCGTTTATAGTACAGAAAACAGCTTTTGTAAGCATTTTCTACTCATGATAAACTATGTTTTGTGCGGAATTTTTTCGTGTTTTTGGACGAGCTATCACATCCTGAAGTCCTGCGCATATATTATGAAACACCCTGTATAGAGTAAGATCTTACTTGAACTCATTTCGGAATATGGAGATTATTTCCCGTATTTTCCTAAGATAAACTTTCAAATATAGTTCTTAGTGAAATTGTGTTTTTGTTCAGAATCTTTATAAATTATTGTTTGTCATGGAATCCCCTATATAATAGAAAAGGTCTATTTTAATTGATTTTATGTCTGTTCCGAGTCATCAGACAGACAGATTTTTTCTGTAGCCGATGAATGGTTTGCTAGATAAGTATTAAGTATATATTTACTGATCAATTTATGTGATATGAAACATTAATCATAAGAACATAAAAGCGACCTATAAAATAACGGAATTGAATGTTGCCTGTACACAAAAATTATTTAAAAGCACTTTCAACAAAAGTAAATATTGTCATACAGGGTGCTGAATCGTTTTGCGGGTAATAGGGATTTAACCCGTAAAATCAAACTTTTGCGATTTCGTGCTTCCCTAATTATTTTAGGAAAAATATCTTCGAATAAAAGTTTTAGAACATAAAATTCTGCATCTAAATCATTAAACAAAATTAATTTTGCATGCTTTGTAACGGCAGAAATTTGATATGAAAATGTCAAAAAAACAGATAGCGATAGCCATGGAACTTGAACAAAATGATTAGAAATTATTATGACAGCTAAAACGTCATCATTTTGTTCAAGTTCCATGGCTATCGCTCTCTGTTTTTGAGGTAATTTTGACATTTTCATATCAAATTTCTGCCGTTACAAAGCATGCAAAATTAATTTTGTTTAATGATTTAGATGCAGAATTTTATGTTCTGAAACTTTTATTCGAAGATATTTTTCCTAAAATAATTAGGGGAACAGGAAATCGCAAAGGTTTGATTTTACGGATTAAATCCCTATTACCCGAAAAACGATTCAGCACCCTTTAAAAACGTTTATTTGCTTTTTATTTGCTATTAAAATCAAAAATATTAATCTCTCCAAACGTAAATAGGATCTGTTTTAGGGCTCCGTACCAAAATGGTAAAAATAAACGGCCAAGTGCATGTCGAACCACGCAAAGAGTAGGGTTCCGCACTAAGTAAGTTATGCTAAACCTACAAATTATTTTGATAAAATAAATAAAATAAAAACACATTCATAATCTCCTCAAAAGGCCGTTTTCAACGATACCCCACAAGAATAGGTAAAAAAAATTTTTTTTTGTCCCCCGTTGGCTAAAGCCTACAATCTTGGTACAGTACGAATTAATGAAAGTATTAGAACTATGGTAACGTGAAATGCAAATGAATATAATAATTTATTGTATAAGAAAAAGTAAGTTAGTTTGAAACCGCGATTTTCATCGTACCGAAAAAAATGACTTCCTTATGGAAGCAGATACAAAGAATAATAGTTTATAATAATTTAAATGTTTATAACGCTTTTCCATAATACGAATTCACTTTCATTAACTTATTACAGTTCCCAGACAACTAAACTGCTATTAGCGTATATTGCAGAAGGCTATTTAAAAACCATGGAGGATAATTATTAGTTCCACTATGTAAAGAAAACATTTATATATAACACTGTCGGGATTTATTTATTGTTATCTCTTACACTTCTTCAAAATTCTTATTCATATACAAAGATTAAAATTATCACATTAATTAAATTATGTGAACATAATATATTTTATAATGCTTTAGATTGAAAAAAAAATATTAAGAATAGATATTGATTTTATGGATTTAAAGTAGGGTTCGAAAGATAATATAATATCATGGATAAAATATATCGTGATATAATATATATTATCATGATATGATATCGTGAAATATAATATTATATATCACGATATTTATGTGTCGATATATATCATGGATATGTATTTAAAAAAATCCCCCAAGATTTTCTAGTGTCCCTAGTGAGATTGTAACGACTCTAACATGGTACAGAAGTCAAAACAAAGTATCGACAGAGACCAGTATGTGACATATTTATTATTATCTTATTTTCATTTTTAGCTCTGAAATTGAAATCTGTCCCAAGTATGGGCACTTTAGTTTATAATTTACATATTTTTTGTTGGCTATTATTTTAATTATAAAAATACCTATATCATACTAGTTACCATAATATTATGTCTTTGATTTATAATTTCTCTTGGACATACATATGAAAAAAAAAATTAATATCCAAATTTGAATATACATACCTATATCGATATACATATATCCGATATTTTAATATTTATGTAAATATGATTTTTTGAAACCCTGATTTAAACAGTAAAAAAGCCTCCTTTGTAAGTTAATGTATGTCGCTGTCTCCACGTATTTTCATACGTGAACGCACATAAATTATTATGAATGTATATAAAATACATATTATGTCATGTGTATATTCACCCTTGTTTGTTGAAACATATACGCACATATACCTATGATAAAAATAATAACAATACCTAGCATAGTAATAAGTAATGGTAGACACTAAAACACGTCGTATCTTTTGATCAACACACGAAAATGAGTAAAAAACGGGTCATAATATCAGGAGTACGATGCAAGCTGATAGGAGTGTACTATAATAAGTACAAATAAATGCTCAAGTTAGCATTTAGTATTAGAAATATCCATCGAATGGCGTAACATTACAATACAATATTAGAAAAATTCATTTTACACCTGTGTCACCGTCGGGACTCAAACCCGAAACTTCCACTATCGTGGAAATACAGAAAATACAGAAACAACATTTTCTTGGATCAGATTTCCAAGAAAAAAAGTTGAGTTGTCAGTATTTTTAATATGCTGAGCACGATTAGCACACGAGAAACATGGCGAGCGTTCACCAAAAGAAGTTTAATAGACAAAAATGTATTGAATATGCCAGTCGGAATCTATATTAGAATTCCTAACACCATAAAATTTGTAAGTTTTAAGATATAAAATAATTATGAAACCTAAACAGATTTACATAATTTGTTGAATGAAATCAATAAAATTTGTTGAATTCGAAGTTGCTATAATTAAATAGAGCAATTTGATCCTTGAAAACAGTGAATTAATCAGTATTGCTTTTTATTGATCCTACGTGCCACGGAAGTGCTCACTTCCGACAATTTCTACAATAAAATTTATTCTTACTAATGTATAACGAATTCTGTGTACTCAGTACTTAACGTTATATAGATTATTAATTAATAGTGCAGGGGCATAAGTAAATATTTCCTAGCCAGTGGGATTTCGAATGAAGGAATTATAGTGTGACTATGTGGGATGGATATATAGCTCATAAGTCACACAATCAGATACTACCAGGTGTTTGGCCCAATTTTTTGGCGGACGGCCTATATATGACCTTTTTTGTTGTAAATAAAATAAGGAACAAAAAAGTTTTTAACAATTTTTCTATCTGTTACCGTTTCGGAGATGTACATATAATCATGCGCATACAAAGTGTTTCTTAAATATTTTGATAACCAAAAATGAACTGGCGCATCTTATTTAGCATGAAAAATTAAGCAAATTTCCATACATTTTGACTATGTATTTATCTTTTACCGTTTTTCAAATAATAGAAAAAAAACAATGTCATCTGAACCCTTTTAAGGGCCTATGCCTCCCTAAGGGTACATTTTAGGCCATAGGTATGTTTATAGAACTTTTTGACTTATTTTGATGAATAAATACAGCCTGTAGAAATTCGACCCCTATTTTAGAAACACCCTGTATACATGATTATACGTATCTCCGAAACGGTAATAGATATCAAAAAAATTGTTAAAACATCATTTGTTCCTTATTTTATTTACAACAAAAAAGTCTTTACCAAAATTTGTCTAGAACTAACCGCAAACGAGTTAGAGACAAAAAAAAAGATTTTCAATAAAAAATCCACAGAATTGGGTTTTTAAACGAATTTTTTTTACTTAAATGGAAGGACCACATCAAGTTTTATAGCAAAACTGTTTTTATTTAATTTTTTTGCTTACTAATTAAAAAGTTATGTTAAAATAAAAATTAATTTTTAAACTCAGTTCCGATAACGCGCCGAAAGAATCCGAACGCGTGTGACGTTATTATGTTATCTATGGTCTTTGTATCCATGGTTACCAAGTTAAAAATTTATTATTTTTGATAGTATGTGTAATACATATACACAAATACCAACAAATGCAGACACATTTTAACATAACGACGTCACAAACATTCCTGGCGCGTTTTGAAGTCACGTGATATTTTTAAAATTTTTATACATTTTAATTAATTTTTAGTAATTTATCTATAGCTTTAAAAAAAATTTTCTTTTCGATTTTCAATATTATTTATGTTAAATTATTAGAAAAAATTAAAAAATTAATAATTTTTTTTAAACTTAAATACCTAATTACATAATATTCCCCTGCACTAAAATAATATAATCCTGTTTACAAGTGAAGAACTGCTGATTAAATTAATTAAAATTCGCAAGTTGCCAAGACAATGACCATTGACCAATGATATTGTTCGTAAACTTATGGAGGTTAAATATACACGGTTCAACTTTAAAAAGGTCGAACTGACTAAATGCCTGACGTAGCACACGTGGTCGATCCTGTTTGAATTATTAAGCAACAACACGACGCTATTATGAGAATAGGCGCGTTTCTGCCGTATCGTCAACTTCAACTCTCAACAGCGCCGACTACGAGTTCCGAATGCCAGAGCTTCGTTCGTTCAAAGGGTCTAAAAGTAAACAGACTGTGTAATGGTAAATGTTGT
This sequence comes from Mongoloraphidia duomilia, assembly GCA_039654895.1. Lineage (NCBI taxonomy): Eukaryota > Metazoa > Arthropoda > Insecta > Raphidioptera > Raphidiidae > Mongoloraphidia > Mongoloraphidia duomilia. The sequence continues at coordinate 25,043,703 of CM077518.1, forward strand.
AAGCGGGAATTACATACATACATACATACATATTACACACACTGCGTGTCGCTTCACTTTATCTACGGTCCCACACCCTTTAAAGTCTACATGATCTTCTTCTACATGGCCGACATAATATTATGCAACTTGAATGCGTTGGTTGCTTGCCAAAACAGTTTTGTATTATTGTGCTCTCGAAACAATAATGCATTTTGAAACTATCGGGAAACTCGTATTTCGAATCGATCATCTTGGTAAGACGAATGTTGAAATAGTTTCTTAGGGTCATAGGCTTCAACCAACGCAAAGAGTCATAGCTGAGAAAACTTTGCGTTGGCTGGACTGTTCTCGACAAAACAATTTTAAGTTGTACTCCACTAGATTCTTATACCACCTACCTTGTTTGAGTTTCCGATTCGAAATGATTGTCCATTTTGGAATAATATGGTACATTTATTTATTTATCTATTTAAGACAGGAAGTGAAACTTTAAAATTATAAATATATTCGTAAAGTTCAAAACGCAGAAACAAGTGTAAATCTCGGTGTAAATTAACATTAAACAACCCATAACTCACTTGAGTTATGGGTAGTGTCGCCAGGTGTCTCGATTTGCGCGAAACGTCCCGATTTTCAGGGGTCTGCGTGGATACGTCCCGATTCACCCTTGATCGGGACGCCGAATGTCCCGATTTAGGGCCAATCGGTAATTATAAAAGATTCAAACTTCGCGCGTATTGTTTTGTGACTGCGAATATGCGATAGAGGTATCACGTTGTCCCATTCTTTTCTGCCGCCGCGTAAGATCCAAAGATTATGATGACATTATTTTCACCACTTAATAATAAGAATAAACGTTGATTTATAAACACCTTGTTTTTTTTTTTAGTTGTCCCGATTTCAGAACCAAAATCCTGATTTTTTAACCTTCTGTCCCTAAATTTGGCAAACTGGACCTGTCAACACTAGTTATGGGCTGTTTAATTATAAACGATGTCGACCGTGATTGGAATAAGTATTTCAATATAAATTGATGGTTTTACAATAAGTGTAGAAAAAAAAGGTCCACCTCTATAAAGAGTAAACTAATTTTGGAAAACTTCGAATTTGGTCAGGTTTTTTAAACCAGTAACATTTTGATGTACTTACTATGTAACTCTTCGTACTCTTATTTTTGGGTTGCAGGAATACGTATTAACTTAGGTATGGGTACCTAAGTGTTTATTCATTTGTTCGATATAAATTATTGTTATTTCTAAACTGCTATTGAGTAACTTCCACTTGTGTAATTTCTATAAAATTATTAGAAATCAGTTCGTATTTAGCGAATCCAAGAAACCCGGTCACTGTTATAGTAAGAATATAACATACAGTGAATGGGATGAAGGGAGGAAGTCCGAAGCAAGAAAACGACGATGACGACAACTGTTATCCTTTAATTGTATCATTTTGTGGCAATTTCGCGGCTCGCTACATAACAATAGGAGCGTTTGTTTAATGGAATGCGCTCTGTACAGATGTGAATGCAAGCAAGCCAAGCAACCGAGAGAGTTTACGGTAACGGACTCTAGGTATGCTCATTGCTCATTGTCACTACCTATTATAGTGCTACTGGCTACAGACTGTGCTGCTGTCTAGCTTCGCTTAGCTTTTAATGCTCTAGTACTGAGTGTTTCGATTTGCTGTGGAAGTATTTCAGTTAGATTTTTAATCAGACAAACCACTGGAGTTTTATAAAGTCATACAATTCATAAAAAAATATTTCTATTATGGAAAATGACATTTCGATCATTGCTAGTGTAAATATTGATAGTCCAAGCTCTGACCGTACAAAAGTTTAGTGGACAACACTACCAACATTTTATTATTGAATTTAACAGATAATATGATGAAAAACAACAAATCGGTAGACTAATTCATTTTTTTATCATTTTTTGTTGTCAGTATCTCGAATACAGCTCAACATTACTTGATTACTTAGATTATAGAGAATTATCAATTATTTACTATTATTATCGTCTGCCTTGCAAATTTATTTTCTACTTTTTAGTGCGTTGATATAAGTGTTTTTTATTTATTTTTAAACATTTTTTTATTTTCAAGTTTGTAAACCGCTGGAGACACGTGTTTCCACCATTAACACCGTTACTTCCACCATATGTTTTTATTTCCATTTTTTTTTAACTTGTTATATAAAAATTATTATAACCAAAATACCAGAATATTGTATTGTCATCAAAACTACATAGATACGACTGCAAAATTTATTCTAAAATACGGCTCTGTAATCAACTTCGTCGGATGCAGAACTTTACCTGTAGTATTTGCGCAATTTGCTGAGGAATGTCAGACATCTTTGATTATCCACTTGTCTTTGAAATAATATTAATTGCTACTTTCTTGTAAAATAAAACATTTTGCAATTAGAACATAAGAGACAATTATTAAGTATGAAATATTATCGTAGATATTACAATAAAAACCGCAATAAAATTTAATTTTACGGTTAAGCGTATTTTCTGGTAATTATAGTTGTTATTGCATGACAGGTAAAACTATTTTTATCTAATATTTTATTTATCTGTTAGCTTTTTTCGCAATGAATGTCGATTTTGATCACTGATTTACTGGCGTTAATGCCGGTTATGACGGAAAATTTATTCTAACAGAGCGTGCCCCGATAAAAAATATCCTTTACTTTGAATTTGGGTAGCAATTAATGGTTTCATCAAAATCAGTCTAGCCCTTATTGCTGGTATAAACAGACAAACTGATTTTAAAAACCCTTTATCTGTCTAGTTATCACACAAAATACCAAAAAATCCTGAAAACCCCGTAAGAAAACGAAGTTATAGACCAAAGTCTTGTTTACTATTTTTCGCCATACCCACTACAAAACACCTACTTTAGATGTTTGTATAGCGGTCTTTAATGAGTCATTTAACAGGCAGGTGTGCGGCAAGTGTTTTACTTTCCGCGCTAGAGTGATAAGTGAACAGTTGCCATAGCAACTTCTGTTTAGGGTATTAATTTTCCTATGGATTCTTAGAACGGATTTTTTTATTCGGTATGGAAGGTACTCGTAACGCGTATTAAAAAACACGTAAAATTCTGTAATGATTTCAACTTTGACAGCCTGTAACTTCTCAATTTTTAAAGATATCGATATGGGACAAAAAGCAGGATTTAGGGCGTTCTTTTCTTTATGAACATATGCATTTTTAATTTAAAATTCGATAAATAACATAACGAATAAAGTAGTTGAAAACTACATTACGTTTTAGCCATGGGTTTACAAGGCGATAGAAGTACCCGATTTTCGAGCCCTTTTTCTGGTCATACCTGTCTACCCAGACGAAAATATGTAAGAATCAAATTTTTACAGATCCAACTATGGAACAATTTTTGTGTGAAACTTTTTTCTGTATACCTATCTAATAGTTTTTGAATAGCCAAAATTAATTCCTCATAATATATGTAATATATGTGCCCCAAGTCGCATGCTTCTATCATTAATCGCGCAATTCATACAATTTTCTTCACCTATCTGCCGTACTATTATGCTAATAAATGAGCATATTAATTTCTTAATACTTACATTTTTTTAAAGTTAGAAATTTGTTTTTGTTAACACATTGTTTAATAGAAAGTTGTATTAAAAAACAAAAAATAAAATGTATAACTTATTTTCTAATGTTATAAATCAATTTGTTCCAGTAATTTTTTGTTAATATTTAAACACTTATGGCTTCCTAAAAGAGCTGTTAAAATATGCTTCATGAACGCTAAAACAATTTAAAAGTATTTTTAATTGCTGCGTACATCGTTGTCATTTTCAATAGTGTAATTTTATCATCTAAATAAGACTAGACATAGAGACAATAGCTTGTTGAGACGTATTGTATTATGAAATGCTTTATTTAAAATATACAGGATGTTTTAGGAGGAATGGTACATATTTTGTACTATTCCTCCTGAAACATCCTGTATATAACTGTGTATAACATATAACATAATATGTTAGTATGTTATAATGTAGTATAATTCATTTTGAGCAAAAAAGTTCATATAAACATGTGTTAAAAAAGCCACATATTTTCACTACTTTTCACTTACAATTAATTGGACTTGGCTCTATTAAATCTCATAATTTTTTACTGCTACGCGAACGCGAGACTTGGCCTTATTTTTTTACAGGAATTGTTTTTGGTGGGATTCATTTTTACTGGTTTTTGTTCACACGATGTATAAAAATTCGCATATATATTATGTATTTATTCAACGATTCTATAAAATGGTCAGAAAATGATGCATACAAAATTCAACTAAGTGGTTTTGTTGTATTATGTATATACAATAATAATGTACTCTTCAAAAAATTGTTTTGTTTTTGTAAATCTGAAAGAGTTCTGAGAAAAACTTTTATATAACAGAGTTACAATAAAAATATGTTACATAACTGACGTGAATGTAATACTGTATTCAGAGATGGCTACTGAAAGTTTCCTGTACACGAATCTTTCAAGTGAGATAAACAAAATATTTTAATAAAACATAAATATTGTTCTCGAAAAAAATTATACGTTACTCCACCTAAAGCTGGGCGATATAAATATGAACACATAAAATGTTTTGTTTTTTTTTTAAATAAAAATTTGAAGGATATATTGATATTAACGTTACAAACTTACAATATAATACAATATTTATATTAGAAATCGTGTCCATCGTGATTATAATAAAATTAAGAAAAATCGCAGGATAGTGGACAAAATATTGGATTTATTTAATTAAATGTACGACGTTTCGTCTATATATTTAGACTTTTTCAAGTACATAAAAATAACAATATTTATGAAAATTAATATTAATTACTAACCATAGCAATTAACATAAAATAGGGTACATAAGACAAAAACATGGTAACAAATTATGTTGACTATAAATTTTAACAATCAATAATAATAATAATACAAATGTTAGTATAATTTCATAACATAATTATACTGACTACTTAAATTTTGAGTGTCTGTTCTATAATTGATTGAATTGTTTTTTCTAATAAAACACATTTCACTGATATTGCGTTTCTTCCAATTTGACTCTTTATCTAATATTTGAACTTCATTGAAAAGAAATTTATGCCCAGTGTCGAAATGATGAGATGACAACGCCGTCTTATTATCACTTAATAAGTTTATGTTCCTACAGTCCATTTTGTGCTGATAAATTCTATTTTTTAATAACTGTTTTGTTTGTCCCACATAGCACTTATTACATTCACAAGGTATTTTATAAATAATATTAGATTGATGTGAGATAGGCGTCTTATCTTTAAGTCTTGTGAATAACTTATCCAATTTATTTAAGTTATAAAACACCAACTTAATATTTGTGTTATAAATAATCTGTTGATCTTGTAGGACAAGTTCTTCACAAATGGAAATCTAACATAAAACTTGGTAGACTTAGTTCTTTCATCCACAGTATCCAACGTGTTATTTAGGTGATTTTGGTCCTCTATAAACTTATTAACGCATTGATGTATAAAGTTGACAGGGTAATTATTAGCTTTTAAGATATTTTCAACTTTCTTAAAATTGTCCTTATGGTAGTCTTGGTGACTTAATTTTGTTACCCTGTGTAACAAGCTTTTTATAACACTAATTTTCTGCTGTACTGGATGGTTTGATCGAAAATTCAGAAGCCTGCCTGAATGGGAAGGTTTCATATACCAATTCGTTTTTAATTCTCCCGAAGCTGAGCGTGTTACTAAGGTGTCTTATGTTAATTGCTATGGTTAGTAATTAATATTAATTTTCATAAATATTGTTATTTTTATGTACTTGAAAAAGTCTAAATATATAGACGAAACGTCGTACATTTAATTAAATAAATCCAATATTTTGTCCACTATCCTGCGATTTTTCTTAATTTTATTATAATACAATATATTTCAAAATTTTCATAAAATATCACCTTAGCGTTTTAAGTAGTTACATAGCTATATCTTTGTTTATATTTGTTCATATTCAAAAGTACCTAATGTATACCCACATTTTTGTCAAATTGAGTCAAGAAATTTCTTTCACGGAATTTTCTTTAGTAAATTGTAAATTGGAAAAAGATAAAAAAGTTTAACTACCAGTAAGCCAAGAGTGTTATTTTTCGAATAGACAATGCATTATGTCTGAAACGGACACGTCGCATGCAACACCCCGACCGAAATATAAAATATAACGTAGACTTGTTTGACAAATTATAAAACTAAAGATTTTCGCGAATTTTAAAAATGGCGACTTTTCTAAGCGACTTTATAGTATAATGCTGTTTGGAAGTCTTACTTTTAACCTCTGCGGTAATTTAGATATCTGGGGCCACGGCCAAGTCGAGCAAACAACAGACAGCCGCTACCGTGTGTGTGTGTGTGTATATATATATACCTTTTCTCGAAGCAACTCAAGGCACTTTTCAACTTTCTGTTACAAATACAAGCAGAAGGCTGAAAATTTCGCTAGAGATTGTACCTAACGGTCTTAACTAATTCCCCAAATTACAAGTTTCTAATAAATATAGTTCAGAAAATTTCAACCCTCAAAATTGTCTATTTTGTCATCACTCACTGACATAGCGATCATCAAAAAGCTAAGGCACTTCCAGTAGTCCTAGAAAGCTGAAATTTGGTATGCAGGCTGGGTTTCACGTACAAGTAACGAGAAAATTCCAATATCTGTGTTTTTCCCCCTCCAACCCCTAAAAGGGGGTGGTGCATATTTCTATTATTATAGTGTTGTGTCATTTTGAGTCAACATAATACTCTACATTGTCGACACAACATTGTTTTGTTTTGGCAGTTTCTATTAGCTACGCTTTTGAAACAAACAAGTAATTCAAAATTATAATTTCGTTGTGATCAGACATATTTTAGACTCGTCTTGATTAAATCAAATTTTATTGTGTTTTATTTATTTATTATTAATTTTATATGAAGATCTACGATATTATTAAATCAGATCAAAAAGATCTTTATAATTGGTGACCCCTGACAAGTGAGCATTACTTATATTTTTTCAAAATATTATATCATGGACAGAAGCTTTAGAAGAAACATAAATACTACATTAAAATGGAGAATTTTATTGGAAAACGGATAAAAAGTGACATTTTTTAATTATTTTTTGCAAACGCTTCATTTATTTTTAAGTACAATAAATTTATTTACTTATTTTCCTAAGTTACTTTTTCAGATTATCATCCATGGTAACTCTTTATTGATAATTTTTTCATTTTGACATTTATATTTTTTAATAATTTTATCCTTTTTATGCTCTTTTAACATATATTTATAATCATTCACATTACATTTCACAACATTATATCAAACAACTCAAATCTATTTTTGCACTAATTGCACTAACACTACGAATTTTGATATTTGGTATTTATAATTATTACTTCCCACCTCTACTATGGTAGGGAAGTAATGGATTCAGTCCGAAAACAATATTTCGAGATTTTAACAGATTTTCACGTTTTGAGACCCTAGCAATCGTTTAAGATCATTTTCTGACTGATGTCTGTATGTGTGTGTGTATGTGTGTATGTGTGTATGTGTGTGTGTATGTGGTCAATTTTTCGCCTTCGATATCTTAAGAACGGAACAACATACGGGCATGCCGATTGTTCTATTGTGTTTATCAGCCTTTAACTTAGATCTGATTAGATTTTGAGTCAAATCGGTTCAGTGGATCCTGAGATATTCAAAAAAACGTCCTCAATGTCACGTATTAACATAGGTAAAAAAAAATATAAATGAATTCTAGATGTTATAATATGAAAAAAATGTAAATATTTTTTTTCTCTAAAATGTATAGTTTTCGAGAAAAAAAATATTTTACTAAAAAAAATAAAAATTGTACGTAAATCAAGGTAACCATGATTTTTGCTATATTAAGCTAGCCATCAATAGATCACCAAACAAAAAAGAGGGCCATGCTTTTTTCAAAGAATAAAAATTAAATTGTGTTTTAAAGACCACCAACAGCTAAGGTTATTTGGGCCTAGTCAAAGAATAAAAAAAAGAGTGTTTATTTTTTGCAAATATTTACTAGGTGGGAAGTATAGGACTGGTCATCAGTCGAATTTTTCAGTATTTAACATTTTTTATTTTGTCTATCAAATATTTACTTTTTTGATTCAGACATGAGTTTGCTGCCTTATTTTCCTCCGTGCAACGGATTAGCGACATGCTACCGTCATTTTTACGAAGTGAACAACTAGTTCTTATTCGTTATATTCTTTCAGGTTACTCCTGCTGAGGTCGATACACTCCTATATATGTTTGTACACTTCCAGGATATTACCTGTTCGCCCTGTGTTTGATCATCTGCTTCGAATTGATACTTTTTGTCTTTTCAGCAGAATTATGTTCAACAATTTTTTTTTTCGCAAGCTCAAAGCAGAATGATGTTCAGCTGATTTAATTATTATTTACCATTATTAACTTCCCACTGGAAGTTATTGTAATGGGTCCGAAAATCGAAATCAAAAAGGAAAAAAAATTTTTATATTTCAAGGTCACTACACTATTTTTACACTACTTTTAGAAAGATGTCTGTGTGTGTGTGTGTGTGTGTGTGTGTGTGTACGTACGTACGTACGTACGTACGTACGTATGTGTCCATTTCTTTCTAAGACGAAATCTCGAGAACGAAAAATGATATCGACTACGTTGGGGTGCCAATCGACGCGTATTAACGTAAATATGATCTGAAAGGAATTTTTTTAAAATCGGTTCAGCCGTTCTTTTTTCTTAACCAAATAACCTCCAAAAAAGTAGATTTTACGCAATATCTCGCGAATAAAAAATTATATCGACTTCGTAAGGGTGTCAATCGAGGCGTGTTAACGTCATTTTGATCCGACATAAATTTTATAAAAATCGGTTCAGCCGTTTTTTTTTTTTTTTTTTTTTTTTTAATTATTGATGTTTTAATGATTAAAATGATTCCTTTTCTGTGTAATATCTAATTTAATTATTATTATTAAATATTTATCAAACTGGGAAGTTCGTCGTGTGGACCTCAAGGGTCGCACTTTAGTTCTAATAAACGACCCACCTCACGGCTTGTTTTTCATCAATTCGTAGACTTATTTTACTTCAATTGTTTACGTCTTCACGAACTTCACTAGTGGACTCCTACTTTTGTCACGCCTTCTACAACGTGCCTAGCTGTCCATTTATGGTTCTCAGACGAAGATCACCATGATATATTGATTTTTTTATCATAACAAACACTAGTATGTAATTACTAATGCGTAATAAACTATACATCTACTCTTTGGTTCCTTCCTGTGGGTTTTTGCAGTTAGTTTTGGAAACTGGCCACTTCCACTAGTAATTTTTCCCATGCGAAGGGGGGTGTTATGTTGTGTCATTTTGAGTCAACATAATACTCTACATTGTCGACACAACATTGTTTTGTTTTGGCAGTTTCTATTAGCTACGCTTTTGAAACAAACAAGTAATTCAAAATTATAATTTCGTTGTGATCAGACATATTTTAGACTCGTCTTGATTAAATCAAATTTTATTGTGTTTTATTTATTTATTATTAATTTTATATGAAGATCTACGATATTATTAAATCAGATCAAAAAGATCTTTATAATAGGCTAAGTCCTTAGTCAGAAAAAGCTGAAATTTGGTATGCGGGCTGGGCTTCGCGTACAAGTAACGAGAAAATTCAAATATTTGTGATTTTCCCTTTCCAACCTTACAAAAAGAACTGAGATCCCATCAAAAATATTCTTGTAAAGAAAAAAAAATGCCAAGTATCGCAACACTTTCGCCGTAAAAAGTTTTGAGATCCCGAAAAGTACCAAGTCAGCCATTCTGTTACCTTTAACTATGAAGTTAGCAAATTACTCGATAGTTGACTTAAAACTACACAGGTAAAATAAAGAATAATTTATAAATAATATTTTATGACTGTAAACTTGTAGTACCTTTTGAACTTGGCAATCACGTGGCATAGGTACACTGTGATGAGATATTGTTTTTAACTTTATTGCACGGTATCATATATCCTGATGCCACGTGATTGCCAAGTTCAAAAGGTACTACAAGTTTACAGTCATAAAATATTATTTATAAATTATTCTTTATTTTACCTGTGTAGTTTTAACTCAACTATCGAGTAATTTGCTAACTTCATAGTTAAAGGTAACAGAATGGCTGACTTGGTACTTTTCGGGATCTCAAAACTTTTTACGGCGAAAGTGTTGCGAGACTTGGCATTTTTTTTTCTTTACAAGAATATTTTTGATGGGATTAATTAATTTCGAGAAATATATTATGAAAGGTAATACTCCGTATTTAATTATAACAAGTTAAAAAGCTAAAAGCGGTAACTCTGAGTTAACTAGAAAAATATATTGACTACAAAATATACATAATTATAAATATAAAAAGAAAAACCTTACAATAACATAAAACACTAAAATTAACAATTAACACTAACCTATAAAGTAACTAAAACTAATCAAGCTTTCGACCTAGATTAGGTCCTCTTCAGGATAAAACTGACCTGTTTTATCGTGAAGAGGACCTAATCTAGGTCGAAAGCTTGATTAGTTTTAGTTACTTTATAGGTTAGTGTTAATTGTTAGTTTTAGTGTTTTATGTTATTGTAAGGTTTTCTTTTTAACCGACTTCAAAAAAGGAGGTGGTTCTCAATTCGGTTGTAATTTTTTTTTATGTTTGTTACCTCATAACTCAGTTATAAACCGATTTTGAAATTTTTTTTTTATTTGAAAGGATATACTTTCAGGTTGGTCCCATAGAAATTTCATCAAAATCGGTTCAGTAGTTCGGCTGATTTTATTAAAAGTGAGTAACGGCGTGTGATTCTTTAAGGTAAATGTCACTTTTTGACATATCAGACAGCGTAAGAAAGTCGGTTTAATAAAAGTGAGTAACGGCGTGTGATTCTTTTAAGGTAATTGTCACTTTTTGACACTGAAAAGTAAAAAATAAAAAACTTTTTAACAAAAAAAAAACCTCCTTCAAAAAACCACTAAAAAGAGGAAAATAATGAAATTTTGAGGTCTGTGCCAATTTAATAAAATATGAAGTTGGTTAAAAAGAAGATATTAATCACTATACTATACTTTTTAACCGACTTCATATTTTATTAAATTAATAATAAATAATAATATTATATTATATTAATAATAAAATATGAAGTTGGTTAAAAAGAAGATATTAATCACTATACTATACTTTTTAACCGACTTCATATTTTATTAAATTAGCACAAACCTCAAAATTTCATTATTTTCCTCTTTTTAGTGGTTTTTTGAAGGAGGTTTTTTTTTTTTTTTTTTGTTAAAAAGTTTTTTTATATTCAAATTTATGTATATTTTGTAGTCAATATATTTTTCTAGTTAATTCCGAGTGACCGTTTTTAGCTTTTTAACTTGAGAAATATATTGTTTTGGTTACTTCGAATTGTTGTCTATATAGTACTAATGGCTAGTTTTTGGAATATCTTCGTGTTAAATTTCAACTTTAAACGAGTGTGGGTCGTTGAGGATGCAAAAACCGATTAGCATTGGCATGAAATGAACATTCATTTTCCACTCAACTTTAACCAAAGTCCTTGTTTTTACAAACTTGGTTCACTATACAAAGTATATAAACGTGTCAATATCACACAGGTGAACATGGATCTAAAGCATCTGAAGCAAAGCTCTCCGCGGTCTGCAGGGAGAGAAAATATCGATCCTGCACGAGTCACATTCATGATGTTATGTCATACACCTTTATAAATACGATAACGGCTCGTTCATTGAATAGTGGTGTTAGCTCTTCTACTGTAGCGGTTAAACAATAAATTACATTTCAAAAAAGCACTGCGTATGGTCGATAGGGGTGTACCAGTACTTACTCGAAAAATCAAGTACCTACCGATCAAGTAGTAAAAGTATTCGAATTGAAAAAAAATCCCACCTAATAAAAATCGCTCGTAACTGACAATATTCTCAACAAAACAATTCTCTTTTCATATTCTTAATATAAACAGCATGGTCATCTCATTTTTTTGTTGAACTACTAAAATCAGCGACATCTTGATTAGATTAGATTTTTAGAAATCAATTTTTTCTCATAATCTTTATATTAGAAAAAAACTAAGATTTTATTCATATTTTTAACATCTAGAATGCATTTATATTTTTGATCTCCCAGGGGGAACATTGAAATGTAGATGTTCTCGCAATTGCATTCCAATGTTCTTTGGAAATTGGTGTTTCCATGAGCTCGAGCTCGTACCAGTCGGTTTTTTTTGTTAAAAAGTTTTTTTTACCTGTTAGTATGTAACACTGAGCACATTTTTTTGAATATCCCACTGAACCGATTTGGCTCAAAATCTAGTTTGATATAAGTGCTGACAAATACAATAAAACAAACCGCATGACCCTATGTTGTCGTTCCGTTTTAGAGATATCTAAGGAGACAAAATTTCACATACACACACAAACATCAGTCGGAAAATGATCGAAAATGATCGTAGGGTGTCCAAACGTGAAGATCTATTAATATCCCAAAAAAAAATTCGGAATTCGGACTGATTCCAAAAGTACTTCTCTACCATAGTGGCGGTGGGAACGGTTGGGAAGTAAAAATACTTTTTAAAAATTTAGCTGATATTACTAAATAAAAGAAATTTTTCATTAACTGCTCGATCTGCAAGAATAATACTGATTTCTGGTAGGACTTTTAGGGCTAAATCTACTTTCAAAGTAGATTTAGTATTGCCTTTCGAAGTAGATTTAGCTTACTATACATACCGAGTATTAGTATCGGTCTAATTTTCGGTTTCCGGTATGCTAAATCTACTTTGAAAGTAGCTCGCTAAATCTACTTTGATGAGCCCAGATGATAGAAACTATTTCGGATCATAAATAATTGTTTGAATAACTTTCTACGTAATGGATTTTCTTTTCTAAGTCGAGTTCAGTATAAAATAAATATTCGTTTATTTTTTTTATTTTTTTGACACCTACTGAAAAATGCTAAAAACTTTTTTTCTAAGTACCTATCTTAAGTTTTATTGCTTGACTCTATTGACACTTGACTCTATTCAGCTCGGAAAAAATCCATTACTTGCATACTCCGCATTACTGTTGGTTTACTGAAATTATTAAAAGAAAAATTTTAAAGCACGTATGAATTCATTCGAAGATTTTTTAACTTCCCATTGGAAGTTATTGTAATGGGTCCGAAAATCGAAATCAAAATGTATATCACATTTTTATGTTTCAAGGTCACCACACTATTTTTAGAAAGATGTCTGTCTCTCTCTCTCTCTCTGTGTGTGTGTACGTGTGTGTCCATTTCTTTCTAAGACGAAATCTCGAGAATGAAAAATGATATCGACTACGTTAGGGCGCCAATCGACGCGTATTAATGTAAATATGATCTGAAAGAATTTTTTTCAAAATCGGTTCAGCCATTCTGTTTTCTTAACCAAATAACCTCCAAAAAAGTAGATTTTACACAATATCTCGCGAATAAAAAATTATATCGACTTCGTAAGGGTGTCAATCGAGGCGTGTTAACGTCATTTTGATCCGACATAAATTTTATAAAAATCGGTTCAGCCGTTTTTTTTTTAATTATTGTTAAAAATAAATAATAATTATGTTTTAATGATTAAAATGATTACTTTTCTGTGTAATATCTAATTTAATTATTATTATTAAATATTTATCAAACTGGGATGTTCGTCGTGTGGACCTCAAGGGTCGCACTTTAGTCCTAATAAACGACCCACCTCACGGCTTGTTAATATCTGCATTTCGAAGAGAATCTAATAGTAATAAATTATTTGATCTGAGTTATTTAAAATAGTTTTTCGCCATGACTCAGTGAAACAATACCTATCCTCTAATGTTTTTTTATGCAACTACATCAGAGCCTTACGCACTGAGATATATCTATCCACTCACTAAAATACTATTATGTAAAGCCTGATTTACATAAATACGGATTTGTATAAAAGAATTTAAAATTATATTTGTATGTTCGTTCACAGAAATTTTTGAACAAAAAAGTATCTGTTTAATGTCAAATTTGTGATTGATTGATTTTCATTATTTTTTTTTCTTTTGTATAAAATTGGAGGCTTCAAATGTACCTACTCTTTATTAAGAGGGGTCTCTTTACTAAGGGAGTCTCTTGTCTTTTTATTAAGAGGAGTTTCCTTACCTCCCGCTTTAAACTTTATTACACGCTTCCGATTGTATTTTTGATTCGAGAAGAGATTTTTTTGTGTCAAATTAAAGCCTCTTGAGACCAAATAAAAAAAGCTGAGTAATTCAGACCACACAATACCTTTCTGAATATTAGATATGGTTCTACGTCAGCTCTACTGCGAAAAAGTAGTGAGCTTAGATACATCCTTTATTTTTAAAACCCTCTAGGTTCCAAAATAAGGTCGGGATAGAGTGTAAATAGTGGACGTCTGCTTTTCACTTGTTTGTATTTAAACTCTATAAGGTGTTTTATTAGTCATTTTATTATCAGTATTTTCTGTGTCTGTATTTGATCGTCAGTAAGAAAGCCCTCTTAAAAGTAAACCTCTTGTTCTCTGCTTCTTATCTAAGATTTGAGTACTGGTAAAAGTATCAGTTGGATTTTAAGTTCAGTTAGTCAGTACTTGTATGTAAAATTTTAGCTTGAGGCGCATTTAAGAGTACAATTTGAATCTGTTAATGAATTCAGTTAATTAAAAATAAGCCTAAATGCCTACTAAAAGAACTAAGTTTAGTAGACAAAAAAAAGCTCTACAATGCATAAAATACTAGCATTTAAAAATAATATGAATTATTCTCAAACAATGATACTTTCAAAAAAATAAAGCTCATTTGAAACGACCACATTGACATATTACGAGCATTTGGTGGCATCAGACAATGAGAGTTGACTTGCTAACATATTAATACACCTTACGTTCAATAAATCCATATTTTAAATAACGAAATAGATGTTGATTTGTCGCTTCAAAAGTGGTTTGGGTAATCACATTGATTAATAATATTTTTTTAGTAATCGATTGAGTCTATTGTTAAAAATGTATGCAAAATTATGTTGCATCATATATAAGGTGTCTGTTTTATCATGTAAACTATGTAGTTTGACATACTATTACTGTAACCTAATTGGCATTCCCAAGGCATATCTAATAATCCGGTTAATAACATGTTTGCGCTAAAACAAAATATATGTAATATACGAAACGTAGGTTTGATATGAATTTGCATAAATATTACACAGCTGAAAATTTTAATTGTGCTAAGATATATTTAGGTACATATACCAGATAAACGTGAAATTCGCGATAGTAGGTGCATAGCGGCCGTGAGTCGTGAATTACCATTTTATATGCATAGACTTTCAGGTTTTTATAGGGAACCCCCAAATCGCCTGGGAGTTATCTGTTTGTCTTACTATAACCTTCTTTTAAATTATTATATAATCTATCCGCCAATTGAAAACAAATATTCCAGAAGTATAAGCAATTCTAAACATTTAAAAAAATTTCCAATTTACAGATCAAAATCAGGCCAACAAGGCTTTAAGAGAACTTCTAGATCAATCATATTAGTATAAAAAACCGTTTAAAAAGGATGTTTATCATGTTTTATAAGTTTCCACATAATTTTAGAATTTAATATTCTCGAATACTTAGTACCGAAGGTTCAAAATAAAGCGCACGAAAAAAAATAAAAACTTGAAGGAAAATGTAAACATGTATGCTTTCTTAAAGATTTTGTTTATAGGTAATATTCACTAAATACAATTAAATATAACTTTGACACCGAAAGATATACAGCTGTAATGCATACTGTCTTAAACATTGCAGTAAAATTTCATCAAAATCGGGTTAAAAATATCAATAACAATATTTATATATTCATTCTCAGACTTTATCTATTCGGGAACCCGACTCTTAAAATATATTTTCTCATTAGGAAAAATTCACAACTTAAATAATTTATCATGATATTAGTCGGCTATATATTCTTAATATTGCCCGAATCTTATTTAGTTTGAGAACCTGTTGACTGACATTTATTATGTCCTTATATATTATATCGGAAGTTTTGACCAATGAAAAACGTGATAGAGGCTTCTTTGCGCATGGAATTTAAACGTGTTCGCTTCAATGAATCTGGTTTACATTATTTGCAGTTTTAAAATTCTAAAGAAAATTCTTGACTTCTATAATTTATTAATTAGTCAAGTTCGTTGTATTACCTATAGTAAAGTGCTTGTGTGTTTAACGTCAGCAAGCAATTAGGTCGACTTGAACAATACACGCTGCTCCGATGAAACCATCCTAAAAATGCACGAATATTATTTACTCGTCGATATTAAATAAATGATCAAAACTGCATTTACATTCAGAAAAAAATTATAATTAGATTTTTACCCGACAGCGCGAAAGCAAAAGAGGGTTATGTTTTTATACAGGGTGCTGAATTGCTTTGCGGGTAATAGGGATTTAACCCCTAAAATCAAACTTTTGCGATTTCGTGCTTTCCTAATTATTTTAGGAAAAATATCTTCGAATAAAAGTTTTAGAACATAAAATTCTGCATCTAAATCATTATACAAAATTAATTTTGCATGTTTTGTAACGGCAGAAATTTGATATGAAAATGTCAAAAAAACAGATAACGATAGCCATGGAACTTGAACAAAATGATTAGAAATTATTCTGACAGCTAAAACGTCATTACCTCAAAAACCGATAGCGATAGCTATGAAACTTGAACAAAATGATGACGTTTTAGCTGTCAGAATAATTTCTAATCAATTTTAGCATTTATGTAATAAATATAAACGAGTATACAGGGTGCTTAATTGCTTTGCGGGTAATAGGGATTTAACCCGTAAAAACTTTTGCGATTTCCTGCTTCCCTAATTATTTTAGGAAAAATATCTTCAAATAAAAGTTTTAGAACATAAAATTCTGCATCTAAATCATTAAACAAAATGAATTTGCATGCTTTGTAACGGCAGAAATTTGATATGAAAATGTCAAAATTATCTCAAAAACAGATAGCGATAGCCATGGAACTTGAACAAAATGGTTAGAAATTATTCTGACAGCTAAAACGTCATTACCTCAAAAACCGATAGCGATAGCTATGAAACTTGAACAAAATGATGACGTTTTAGCTGTCAGAATAATTTCTAATCATTTTGTTCAAGTTCCATGGCTATCGCTATCTGTTTTTGAGATAATTTTGACATTTTCATATCAAATTTCTGCCGTTACAAAGCATGCAAATTCATTTTGTTTAATGATTTAGATGCAGAATTTTATGTTCTAAAACTTTTATTTGAAGATATTTTTCCTAAAATAATTAGGGAAGCAGGAAATCGCAAAAGTTTTTACGGGTTAAATCCCTATTACCCGCAAAGCAATTAAGCACCCTGTATACTCGTTTATATTTATTACATAAATGCTAAAATTTTAGTTCAGGCACATGTTTGTTTTTATGAAAAAAATATACAGTAAAATCCGGTAACTTTCCCCTTCCCTTTTGTTTTACTTCGCTGTGCGCGGATGGTTCCTTCACTCCAAAGTGATTCTAAGTTTAGGACTGTAGATATCACATGACACTTACCGATAGAAAAGTCCAAATTATTAGGAATATTTTCCATTTAGCCTAACCTCGGCCTAACCGGAAGACTTATAGCCAAATTGAACTGTATTCTATTATTAAGATAATTAGAGGATAACAGAATGTGTGTTGGTTGCATCGTTGTCTACTGCAGAGTTTGAGCGATTAAATCGGCACCCTGTATATATGGATTCAGTGGATAGGATAGAAAATGACGATATTGAGGGAGTCATTTACAAGCTGGAGGGTGTAATATATATGGACGAGTTAAAGAGACCATTCGGCGATCGTATGAATTAATCACCGGTCAGGTCACCAGACAGTATAGTAGTGGCATAATATTCTCTGTGTACGTATATAAATATGTGGTGTATTTGTATTCAGAGTTGTAGCAGAGACTGTACCTGTAATAATGAGGGGTCTAACTTACATGATACAGATTATAGACTTAAGGGTGTTTCAGACACGGATTATAAATCACCGATTGTGCACAATGTAAAACTTCACGTACCGAATGCAAATTTTTTAACATGTATTCTAAACCAACTTAATTCACTAAATATATGAGTCAAACTGTTTAATATTAATTTGTAATAGTTTGGTAAGTTCAAAAAATAGACACAATTTTCTTTTATTTTATTAGAGAAAAAAAATATAAGTGTGCTTCAATCAGGATTATTAGATTATTAGTTTTGTCGATATAGTGAAACACTTATTGATTAAATTTTAGGTTGATAAAATGGTTCCCGTTTTCTTAAATTGGGCAGAGATTAGAGTTACATAGTAAATGGAAATTAAATTTTTTAAGTGTTTATCTCTTATTTTAACTTAGGTCATTAGCGTCTTAAATACATTAAATAACAATTCTCTGAAAACTAAATGACATCACAAAACATCCATGAGCGGAGGTGGGATTCGAACCCACGACAGTGTGATCCAAAGGCCGCTACGCTAACCGTTACACCACACTGTCCTCAAGTGTTTATCTCATTTTTCAAGAAATAAAAAGTCCGTAATAAATATTACGGCTGAGCTAGGTATTTTTAGTATGTTAGTTGGTACCCCAAAATACGTGTGCGAGTAAAAACTGCTTTGTATTTGACAGCATTTTTAGGACTGTAACATTGTTATTTAAAATGAAAATAGGTACTTATTACTGATTGCTTTAATAGAAAGAATATATAAAAGTCAGGAACTGCCAAACAATTACAGGAATTTATTTATGTAGGTATATTTTACTATCCGAAAATAGTATCATTGTTATTTAAAATGAAAATAGCTACTTATTACTGATTGCTCTAATAGAAAGATTATATAAAAGTCAGGAACTGCCAAATAATTACAGGAATTTATTTATGTAGGTATATTTTACTATCCGAAAATAGTAGTATGTAAAAGAGAAAATAGTAATTACTTACTTATCCAACATCCTATGGCAACAATTATCATGACACTTTAAAGTGACAAATGTTTTTAAAAACAACTGGCTCACCTCATTTGATTACTAAAATCTGAAAAATAAACATATTCAACATACTTTTTTGTACAATTTCCCCATTGAAATAATATTTTTCTAGGCATTTTAGCTCCAAAAACGATCTCTATATTCTGTGTAGAGCAAGCAGTTGTTTTCTGTGTGTAGGTATTGTTCTTACATAATAAATAGTTTGACAATGACATCAGACTGTTCTCACATATATAAAAATTGTAATTATTTCAATTAAAATAAGAATAAGAATAGTTTGTTGCTAAAAAAGAAGCAATTGGATCAGATTCAATCATAAGATTGATCTTCCATCTGTCCTTATAAAATAACAAATACATAACAAAAAAGAATAAAATACAATCTAATGTCACTCTCAAACTGAATTTTCTGACAATGCGTTCTGCAACCCAGCATTATTAACATATTCCTAATTTTATTTGTAAAAATTCACACCGATTAATAGAACTGATACACAACTACAAGTAGTTTGGCTACAGCCTTGTTTGTGTTTTGGTTTGGTTGCATGTCTGCAGTACGTGCCTTGTATATGACGGTGTTCTATGTGGCATCAGGTGCCATAAGCGTCCCCTTTCAATAAAGGTGAACATGTTAATATCTCCCAATGGACATTGGCTACAAGGGAAATAGATAGCCACTATACTATAATATTGGTTACACTTTGTCCTATTCATGTCAATTGTATGCAGAAAAAAAAAACGTATTTGTGGTCATATAGATGACGCCGAGAGAGAGCTTTTTAGACAAAAAGTCACTTAAAAATCCGTGTATAAGTCACCAAAATGGTGGTCATTAAAATTAATAATAATATATATTATAGAGTGGGTGCTTACTTGATGTAAATTAATATTAAACATTTTGAATAACAATAAAACACTAAGTTTTTTAAAATTTACACTATATATTTTAAAAAACTTATTGTGTTTTATTATTATTCAAAATGTTTAATAATAATATATTATTTATTAATTATGTAAACACCAAATAAAAAAAACTGGTCTTTAGTCTGTCATCCGATACTTAAAAGTAGGTGATGAGTTATCAGTGTAAGACCAGTAAAAGCGTGCAGAGGAAATTATTCTCCGGAACCTTCAAGCAGAAACTTTGATAATTAAAAAAAGCCGTGTTCTATTTCGTTATATTATGTAAGTGATAAATGAGAAACAGTGTACAATTTATATAGAGTTGTTTGACCACACCACCGTATTGATACAAGTTACTGATAACTTGCCCTCCCTCTATTTTCTAATATAGAGGTCATGTGTTATTTATTAAATTTTTCTCTGACATTTTTTTTTTTCTTTTTTTATTATAACTCTAAAAAGAACACACATTGTGACACATATGAAAAGTTTAATTTGATATGTTATATATTTTGGTAAATAAAAATAAGAGTTGTATAAAAAACGAGACTTTTTTAATGTAAGCAATATCTTCCTATTTATTTTACCATTTCAACTCCACAAGTGGGGAATGGTACTATAATTTAGGTTAAAATTCACTTTTCACAATTTTATAAAACTTTCCTTACTTGAGGTTCACGGAATTAAAAAAAATCTATTCGTCTGTTTGTCTGTCAGCACGATACTGGTCAGACAGACTGAAACCAAATATTGATAGGATGTTTTTTTTCTAATTTAGGTTAATTAAAAGTTGTTCTTCCATCAAGTAGGATCACATAGTTCTTAAATGAACATCATTCAGTGAATATTGCATTTTGCCTAAGCGAATTTCGTAGCCTCTTTTAGTACTTATTACAATAAGAAAACAGTTGTCTGTTTAGTAACTCAACAGAATTAAAAATGTCATTGCTGTATTTTGTATATGACACGTAGACGAGAGAATGTACTTTCAAGATTTTTATTCGGGTACGTTCAGGTTAATATCGGATTCAGGTCAAAACTGCATTTGTGCGTTCGAAACCCTAGATAAAAGCAGGAATTTTAATAATTCATTTCTTTTAATTAGTTTACTTACACCAAAAATAAAAACATAAAAAAAAATTAACAATTAGATTAACAATCAATATTGTTATTACTTCCTATACTGTACAAATTCACTATTTTAGTGAAATTAACATAAGGACATCAGACGATTTGATTGTTAATCTAATTGTTAACTAAATAAGATACTGTAAGTAATTTTCTCGCAAATAATTGAAAATAAAAAAAAACGTATTTCAACTGTTTTTTTATTTTTTTTTTGTTCTGTACGTAAATTTAAATACATTTTTGTGTGAGACTATTATACAAGTTAATATAATTTTGTGTAATCAAGTGTATGAAAGGAAAAGTTTTTAAATTTAAATTTCCTGGTATTAAAAATACAGTTTGAAAATTCAAAAAAAAAGGGAGACGTTTCTGTAGATAATATAAAAACTGTCTGCTGTCGAGTTCATTAATAATAACATCAGTTCTGCTTCTGTCTCTTTGTGTCGAGTGAAGTTAGCGAAGAGAACTTAGTTCGCTTGTCCCGCGATTTGTTTTTATCGACAGAGCTATCAGAAAACTTTACTAATCTCTTAAGGATAAAACTTTTTGATGGAAAAATAATCTTAAAGTCAAACGTTTGTATAAAAAAAACTCCAATCACAAATTATTCATCGAATATTTATCAAACATACGTTAAGTTTTTTTATACTCGAGTTATTAGTACTCTCACCACAGAAAGTATTTCTGACAGAAAGTTTCAGAAAGGAAAGAACATTTTTTTATATTAAATAGGTAACGTTTCCGTGATGATGTTGCAATTAATTTAAAACTTGTCTATACCTTTAGTTACCGTATATTATATAGACACTATGTTTTGTGTTGTTTATTTGTCACATCTACTGGCACTTGTTATTTCTATAGTTCTTTCATGTTCCAATTTCAATTCCTGTAGTTTTTAAGGTTCTGTACCTCAGAGTGAAAAATGGAACCCTTATAGGATCACTCTCGTATCTATCTTTTTTTTTTTTTTTTTGCGAGGAGGGGAAATCTTGCATAAGACACCTGACCTAGTCAGGTAGTGTCAGATTCTTACTGACTAAAACCTCCTCCTCGTGAGGAAACTTACCCTTGGAACCGCATACGCATAACATCAAGGGAAAGCTCAGCTTGCCAATTTAACCTCTTTGTCTTTCGAGCTCGTCCTTTTCCTTCACCTTCATGATTGTGCTGATATATTTCATGACTGCATCCCAGTTCTTTTCATTTTTAAGCATTACCTCAATCATGTTGTCAGGGTTTACGTTAGTATGGACTTGTCTCTCCATTTCGTTTCGCTGTTCCTGCCATTTGTTACATACAAATGCGGTATGTTCAGCATCATCCACTTCCTCACAATACCAGCATACGTTACTATCTGCTAGTTTGAAACGCTTCAAGTATGCTCTGAAATTTCCATGGCCTGTCAGAACTTGTGTGACATAATAATTCGTGTCCCCAAACTTCCTATTTACCCACGCTCCTAGATTAGGGATCAATCTCTTCGTCCATTGTGCATTTTCTGTATTGTTATTCCATCTCCTTTGCCATTCGTCTAAGATGTCTTCTCTGTCTCTTCCTGCTCCCTCTTTGTCATGATACCTCTTTATCCTTTCTTCCACAAGCAGATCTATGGGTGGTGTTCCAGCAAGCACTAACAAAGAATTGGTTGATGCTGTTCTATAGGCGCTACATATTCTAATGACTGCCCTTCTTTGGAGCTTTTGTATCATTGCTCTATACTTCTCTGTTTTAATTGCCACCTGCCATATAGGCGCCCCATACAAAATTACAGAGTACATAGCCAACATCTATCTATCTATCTATCTATCTATCTGTCTGTCTGTCTGTCTGTCTGTCTGTCTGTCTGTCTGTCTGTCTGTCTGTCTGTCCGTCCGTCCGTCCGTCACAGCTTATTTTTTCCGAATCTACTGGACGAAAAAAGTTGAAATTTGATACATATATTATAGAGTTAGGTGACTCAATCACGGACGTATAGAGTAAATAAACGAATTCTGATTTTGGGGGTTCATTTTGAGGGCAAATTAGAAAAAAAATCTTTTCAAGTGCATCATGTGATGTATCAAATGAAAGGACTCGTTATGAGAAATACAAATATATTTTTTTT
This sequence comes from Mongoloraphidia duomilia, assembly GCA_039654895.1. Lineage (NCBI taxonomy): Eukaryota > Metazoa > Arthropoda > Insecta > Raphidioptera > Raphidiidae > Mongoloraphidia > Mongoloraphidia duomilia. The sequence goes on from CM077518.1 coordinate 25,066,984, forward strand.
TATAATTTTAAAATGCATACCTACTTCAAAGGATTTAAAGAAAACATACGAAAATCGAGCATTCCCCCCCTTATCACCGAAACTACTGAGCCCATTTCTTATGAAAAAAGAAAAAATGAAAGCTATATTCGATAGATAATTTTCTGTTGATAATTGGTCAACTAAAATAAACAATTGGTCAGATCACTTTTTTTGAAAAAAAAAATTAATTAAGTTTCTTCCACAATTAATTGTACTCTCTGACGTCACAATGTATAATATTTTGTATACTTACTTATATTTACATATATAATACAAAATATTATACATTGTGACGTCAGAGAGTACAATTAATTGTTGACGCCACTTATTTAATTTTTTTGTAATAAATTTGATCTGAACAATAATTTATTTTAGCTGACCAATTATCAGCAGATAATAATTGTCTATCGAAAATAGCTTTTATTATTTTTTTCGTAAGAAATGGGGTGCGAACATTTTACAGTGACCTTGAAAAACAAACAATCGATTAAAAATTTTATATCGCTGACCAATTATTGGAACTAATTGACCTTTTATGACCATTTGCTGACCTTTCAGAGGGTATAATTGGATTTTTTAAATTACAGACCTAACGCATGCGCTTAACTGTTGACGCCACTTAATTAATTTTTTTAAATTAAATTGATCTGACCAATAATTTATTTTAGCTGACCAATTATCAGCAGACAATTATCTATCGAAAATAACTTTTATTATTTTTCATAAAAAATGGGGTGCTAACATTTTACAAGACCTTGAGTAATTTAAACAATCGATAAAGAATTTTCTATTACTGAACTATCAATAGGATTAATTGACCTTTTATGGCCATTTTCTGACCTTTCAGATGGTATAATTGGATTTTTTTAATTCCATATATGAGGTGCTATAGCATCGCGGAGCCAAAATAATAAAGTTGAAAATTATTAATCGGATGACGTCATAGGACTATGTTCGCGCTTTAATTCTAACATCCAATAAGAGTAAAATCTGCAGAAATGAAAATACACTAGTTGTATTTACAACACTGTCAAGCACCTGTCAAGCGTCAAGAAGCTTGTTGTGGTGTTTTTGTTACTCCATATATTCAAATATCTATAATAGTTAGTGTTATTTTTACACATTATTTTCAGACGTTTTTGTTGAGAAATTTAAAACGAGTGAGAATTACGGAATTGGACATTTCACATCAAAACGACAACTTGACAACGCTCTCTTAGCCATATTTCGTCATTTCCATGGCGCACGTCTTCTGATTGGCCCTTTAATTAGCGACAGTTTATAAATTATTGTAAAATTAAATTATTTAAAAAAATAATAAAAAACGCTTAAAAATTCCTACCAAAAATGGATATTGATTTTACACCTATAGAATACAATGATATCCGTAAAAAACAGCCATTTTCAATATAGTGGATGAACCTCATTACGTAATCTTCTTATATATAAAATTCTCGTGTCGCGGTGTACGTTATTGAACTCCTCCGAAACGGCTGGACCGATTTTGATGAAATTTTGTGTGCTTATCGGGTAGGGTGGAGAATCGGACAACATCTATTTTTCATCCCCCTAAATGTTAAGGGTGGTACACCCAAAAAAATTTTTTTTTATTTTTTTGACAAAATTTTTTGTTTTAATTTTTTCATGATTCAGCATTGAAAAATACATACAACTCTAAATTTTCACCCTTATACGATCAACCCCTGATTTTTAATCGCGATTTTTATATTAAGCTTTAAAAAATACATATATGGCGAACGAGCGAAGCGAGTGAGTAGTGTATTAATAAAATTCAAACGAACGAGCGAAGCGAGTGAGTAATGTAATTATAATATTCAAGCGAACGAGCGAAGCGAGTGAGTAGTGTATTTATAATATTCAAGCAAACGAGCGAAGCGAGTGAGTACTGTATTAATAAAATTCAAACGAACGAGCGAAGCGAGTGAGTAATGTAATTATTCCTAGAAATTATTAACAACGTTTGCCGGATCAGCTATACTAAATATACGTGAGCGGAGTAATGGGTGACCGCTATTAAATCATAATTTCATACCACCCGAGCGAAGCCGGGACGGGTCCGCTAGTAATACTATATTATTAAAGTGTAGTATTTTATTCCCTTTTTTAATTTTTCCCTTTTTGTTTCAGGTAAATGTCAACATCTTCCATTCTCCATTATTAATGTATTAATTGTAAGTACAGATTTTTTTTCGTAGAAATAATAAGTGTATTTTGAAATATGAAGAAGTAATTGTCTGGTTTAGGAGTGAAATTAAACAATTAAGAAAATTTTCAACATCCCTTTAAAAAACAAAATTATATCTTATGCATAGAGGATAAATCTTAAACAACTATTGTGTTTTAAATATTCTGTAAATATTGAACCCATCAATATAAGACAATGTAGTTTATTTATTTAAAAACAATAATTTAGTTATTTTGCCAACCGATTGTTTCTTGACACTAATTTTATGTTTGCATTGTAAAAAAATAACCAGCAGGTTAATTCCTATTTTTAAATTACAGATTTTTCTACGACTTTTGTGTTTTTAGAAACACCCTGGATGGTCGCCCAGCATCATCCCTCATAAAGGTCAGGAGCATAAGCTTGATAACAGCATATACTATGGTACTCCGAAACGTGTGTTGAGTACAATTAAATTAGTTGTACAATATCCAAGTGTTTGTGTTATCAAATTATAGAACTAAATCATGTTCGTGCCATACAAAGAATCAGTATATAAAATACCTATCCTTTAAATGGTCGAACTCGGATCGAACGGTCTAAAATAATTTGACTTTCAGTGCTCAGATGTCATAAACTCGATCCTATATTATGTTCATTAAAAAACTCGTGTTTTTGGTTTGAAACAAAATCACAATTTACATTGATGAAAATTATTCTTTTTATCCCTGCACATTTACATTCCTTTAGAATACGACTTAAGCACGTTCATAAATATTTTCAAGCTTATAAATGGCAACTTTAGCGTATATTATATACTTTGGTAAATAAATTAAAAGTTACAGAACCAGATGGTCGGTGCAGCATGTGGGTAAAACCAGTAGTTTCTGTCGCACGTAGGTTCATTTGTGTTCTTAATTAAGATGCAAAAATCTGAATTCAAGACAATGCAATGTGCAGATGACGGGTTACAGCAGTAGTCGGTAAGTTAGCGCAATCAACAATAGTCAACACTGCAGTGACTAGCGAGAGACTAGAGAGAACAAGTAAAGCTATTACCGAGTTGTATTTTATGTCGCCTACGGAGTTGTAACCAGCGTGTTCTGTCACCTGCTGATGGTTCGTCGCGTAGTCAGTAATAACCGTGACTTGACTCGGTAGGCGACAGTCAACACGCATATCAAGGATGAGGTGGATATAGCTTCGAGATTTTCAAAGTGCAAGTGCATCGTAGTATAAAGTAACAATAAAGGTCTCACAGATCGATGTCTTGTACTAAGGTTTTATAAAAACGACTGGATCACTTGATTTGCTTAAAGTTGTAAGATAGAATAACGTAGGACGCGCACTGATTGGATGGCGACAGATCTGGAAAAGTCACGTCATTTTTTATAGGTATACTTAATTCAGGAAAATTGTATAAAAGTCAGAAGAAAAGAACAGTTAGTTTCCGGTACGTTCAAAATATGTGTGAGCTTTCGGATTAGAATACGATGACAGCTACATATAACCTCTAAATTGTTTGATATGTGACCGAGGAGCGTAATATATAGCTGACATATAGCCGGATATTTGCACTCATAGGACTATAACTTCGTTTTCCAGAATGTTTTCGGAGGGAAGACAGATCAATAACTCTACGTGTACCTATACAGCGAACTAATCGCGCAGAGAGCTTTAACACAGCACATTAGTCTCACTTAAAAGGCGCTTTAGAATACGACTTAAGCACGTTCATAAATATTTTCAAGCTTATAAATGGCAACTTTAGCGTATATTATATACTTTGGTAAATAAATTAAAAGTTACAGAACCAGATGGTCGGTGCAGCATGTGGGTAAAACCAGTAGTTTCTGTCGCACGTAGGTTCATTTGTGTTCTTAATTAAGATGCAAAAATCTGAATTCAAGACAATGCAATGTGCAGATGACGGGTTACAGCAGTAGTCGGTAAGTTAGCGCAATCAACAATAGTCAACACTGCAGTGACTAGCGAGAGACTAGAGAGAACAAGTAAAGCTATTACCGAGTTGTATTTTATGTCGCCTACGGAGTTGTAACCAGCGTGTTCTGTCACCTGCTGATGGTTCGTCGCGTAGTCAGTAATAACCGTGACTTGACTCGGTAGGCGACAGTCAACACGCATATCAAGGATGAGGTGGATATAGCTTCGAGATTTTCAAAGTGCAAGTGCATCGTAGTATAAAGTAACAATAAAGGTCTCACAGATCGATGTCTTGTACTAAGGTTTTTTAAAAACGACTGGATCACTTTATTTGCTTAAAGTTGTAAGATAGAATAACGTAGGACGCGCACTGATTGGATGGCGACAGATCTGGAAAAGTCACGTCATTTTTTATAGGTATACTTAATTCAGGAAAATTGTATAAAAGTCAGAAGAAAAGAACAGTTAGTTTCCGGTACGTTCAAAATATGTGTGAGCTTTCGGATTAGAATACGATGACAGCTACATATAACCTCTAAATTGTTTGATATGTGACCGAGGAGCGTAAAATATAGCTGACATATAGCGGATATTTGCACTCATAGGATATAACTTCGTTTTCCAGAATTTTTCGGAGGGAAGACAGATCAATAACTCTACGTGTACCTATACAGCGAACTAATCGCGCAGAGAGCTTTAACACAGACATTAGTCTCACTTAAAAGGCGCTTGGGATTCATTTGCACGCTCGTTGAAATTGTGAACTGTAATGAAATTTTAAAATAAGGAAAACACTGCTTGCAATTTATTGAGAATGAAAAAAAGAAAACTGTTTTGGTATACCATAAAACCAGGTAAATGTTTTTCTTCTAAATATTTGTAAAGTTGCTCTAGGACAAAGATAGTGTTTAGCAAAAACAATGGAAGGGTGTGTAGTGAAAATACGCGGGAACTTTTGAAAACTTTGGAAACGTAACAAAAAATACTGCGCGTTTCACTTTTTTGCACTGACAGCAGCTGAGAAAATTACCTAGAAAACAATCAGAAAATATCACAGAGTGAGACTGTGAGATAGATAGATAATGATATTTAGAATACAGACACTCGACAAAGACAAGGTACTTTGTCTTTGCGCACTTGAATTTTGACTGAAAAACATGGCGGATTGAACAAACCAGTGAGAAATTGATACCTCTTTGTCTTAACTCTTACTAGAGAAACTCTAAATATTTGTAGCTCGGAACACACCAATCGAATTGTTTAGAAAACATACAAATACAAAGGAAGGTGCGAATACTACTAATAGATCAATTCGGTAAACAACAGATCCAAATTATATCCTAAACGGTTAAACAATAAATATATTATTCTATTCTATTGTATTCAGTGCGCTATAACCTTCGTTTATTCTTGCATTTTTTTGAAGTGTCGATTGTTTCTTACTCTTCAGGCCGAACCATACCGATTGATCGGTGCTAGTAACACTGTTTATGTCCATTTTTTAAACGTCATAAGTTAAAAATCTAGGAAAAATTGCAGCGCGAAACGTTTTTGATTCTTTTTTTGATATTAAAATCATATTCTGTTTTGTTTATATTATGTCGATTCAAGGATAAAATATGTAATGGCGGTTATATATTATTAACAAATATAACAACAATTGAGACATCACTTTATAGTCTATTCTATATTTGATTCAATTTTTAAGTCGATAGAACTGTAATTGGCTCATAAAAGCAATATTTTAAATCGTAAAAATGTGTTAAAACCAAAAGATAAAGAAAAATTTAGGTAAATATTGAATTTTATTTAAAATTTTTCAACTATAATAAACTGAATGGTGGATTGTCTCATCCTTAATATAAAGGACTGTTGGTGGCACAGAATATGTACACATAAATGCACATAAACCTACATACCGTGTGTCCCAAAAAAACGCAATGTGATACGTCTCCTTTCTTAATCACAGCACTAGTTCACAAACGAAACAATATATTATTATGTATATCCGCCTTTAATACTTATTATAGAGATAATTAGGTAATAGGGGTGTTAGATAATTTTGTATCATCTACACCAAGAATTGTATTTTTAATTTCATTCAGTTTTGTAAAACCGATCGAATAAAATTTATTTCAATTATATGTCTTGTGCTTATTAAATTATCACTGTGGACATAACAATTGACGACGAGGATATTGGGTCGAAGAAATCGTGTAAAGAGTTTTGAATAAGTATGGCTCTTATAGGGAATATTGAGAATTTCGTCCCTGGAGAAGATTTCGTAACGTATATGGAGAGAATGAAACAGTTGTTTTTGGTTAATGACGTGACGGAAGCGATGAAAGTTCCGTTATTCATAACATTAATAGGATCCGAAACTTACAAAATTCTAAAATCCTTAGTATTACCGGAAGATCCTACCACAAAAAAATTTTCGGAGCTGGAACAGTATTTAAAAAAGCATTTTTCTCCTGAAAAGAATATTATAGCCGAGAGATTCAAACTGAACAAACGAGAACAGAAGCTAGGCGAAACAATAGCCGAATACATAGTGGAGCTCAATCTGCAAAAAATTACGAATGAATATTTTTTTATTGTTTTAACCCAATAACTTAATTAACGACACGTCAAAAGTTATTATTTTACTTCCCACAAACCATTTCAAATTTCCTTGTGCTTTACATCAATAAATATTATCATTTTCGGTTTCTTGCGTTTTCCCTCATTATTGTGCTTAGTTTTCATTGGTTTTTGTCCATTTTATCTCCTAAATTCCTGCTACGGGTCTCTGATAGATTAGTTTCGGTCCTCTCCAAGTTTTCCGCCGTCTTTCACTTCTTCCTCCACTGCTATTCAAGTTTTTTTCCCTAGTAATTGCTTACACATCTTTTAAACGTGTTCGGTTCGTGTAAATTTTACGTATCGGTCTTAGTTCCGTTTCACCTGAACGTAGACGATTAGCACGCGTATCGCGTACCATATCCGTTAGTGAAAAGATTGAAAATTAACACATTTTTGCATAATTTTCCGACCAGAAAGTGGGCTTTAATGTAGATTTTTTTACCAATGATAGATGAGCTCTGTAGAATTATGTACTTAATTAGTTTTTTAAACGGTTTTATTAACTTCCCATTGGAAGTTATTGTAATGGGTCCGAAAATCGAAATCAAAATGGAGAAAAAAATGTTATGTTTCAAGGTCACCACACTATTTTTACACTATTTTTAGAAAGATGTCTGTGTGTGTGTGTGTGTGTGAGTACGTACGTACATACGTACGTGTCCATTTCTTTCTAAGACGAAATCTCGAAAATGAAAAATGATATCGACTACGTTAGGGTGCCAATCGACGCGTATTAACGTAAATATGATCTGAAAGAAATTTTTTCAAAATCGGTTCAGCCGTTCTTTTTTCTTAACCAAATAACCTGTAAAAAAGTAGATTTTACACAATATTTCGCGAATAAAAAATTATATCGACTTCGTAAGGGTGTCAATCGAGGCGTGTTAACGTCGTTTTGATCCGACATAAATTTTATAAAAATCGGTTTATCCGTTTTTTTTTTTTAATTATTGTTAAAAATAAATAATAATTATGTTTTAATGATTACTTTTCTGTGTAATATCTAATTTAATTATTATTATTAAATAATTTATCAAACTGGGAAGTTCGTCGTGTGGACCTCAAGGGTCGCACTTTAGTTCTAATAAACGACCCACCTCACGGCTTGTTTAGCTTGATTTTGTATATTTATTTATTTATTTGTTTGCTTGCTTCAAGTCAATTGTAACAGAAACATAGCTTAGAATGATTTTTTTTTAGTTTCACAGCTAACTAAGAATCAAACCTTGTAACTAAAAAGTAAAAAATAAAATAAATAAAAAAACTTTTTAAGTAAAACGCTTTTATTAGTCTTGCATAATTAATGTACTAAGAAGAAGAAAAATAATATTTAATTTAGGTTAGCGTGGATCGTGACTAATAAATTATCATAGAGTTTACGACCCACGCTTTTATACTTATGAACCTAAATTAAATATTATTTTTTTCTTTTTAGTATATTTATGCAAGACTAATAAAAGCATTTTACTTAAAAAGTTTTTTAATTTATTTTTTTAACTTTAATATTCGAAGTGGTCCTTATTATTATCAGTCTGTTTGTTTGCTTTTTCGCAAAAAGTTTCTTTCAACGTTGTCTATATTATCAATGTAATAATATTATGTAAACATTTTTCGATTTTAAAAAAGACATGTTACAGTATTTTTGTAGACTTTTCTTGATATCGGAACTGAGAACCAAATATCGTAACCCTAGGTCTTAGTACTGACCGTTCGCGTCTATGTGAAACGGGTATCACTTACTCCACAAAATGAGCCAATCGATGTTATATTTACAACACACTCTCTAAGCACTATGTTACATCCGATTAGAGACACAAAGTACGAGTAGTGAGTACATACATAATAATGTAGATATACATAGATTTACCTTCCCTGTACAACCTACTCATTGAATTCATGATGACGCGTGATGAAAGGCAACTGCATACATTATGTGCACATAATATTATCATATCATCAAAGTTCCGAGACATTGTGTTGTTCGCGTCGACGTCATTGTTAGATAGTGCTGCACAGGATTCTGTATTCGGTGTTGGCAGCACTGGCTTGCTTGCGCTAAATAATGTGCACGCTGTGCTGTGCACTTCTGTGAGTTAGTGTGCTTTTAAAAGTGGTGTCATACAAAACGCAGAAGTAACCGTGGTGATTTATAAAACTAAATAATTTTGATCACTTGGCACAATAGGGTACATTCCAGTGGACACTGGTCAATATAAAACTTTGTTATAATGAAAGTTTATACTAGAATTTTATATTTTATATTAGAATTTTTATTTTTATTAATTAAGTTTCGTAAAAATATTTAAAGTAATAAATAAAATCATGATTTTTAATCTATTTGTCACGTGACTTAAAACACCGCGTGACGCCAATTCATGTAAAATACTAATATGTATCCATAGCAACGGAGCTTAGATTGCTTACATCATGTTTACATAGGTACAAAACGGTATTTTTCAACACTCTGTTTCTGGGTCTTTAAATAATATTAATTGTAGCTAATATAAACAGCGTTGCCAGACACTTTTCTCTCTTGGGTACGCGCAGTAACCTAAAATAGTACGCAAATCCTTCCCAGAGTACGCAGCACATACATATTAATTTTTTTTATAAAAAAATAGAACATCCTTAAAAAAATGCCACTAAAAAGAGAAAAATAATAAAATTTTAAGGTCGGCGGCAATTTCATTACTAAAACTTTATATGGGACCACTCTGAAGGTATTCTCTGTTAAATAAAACAAGAATTATCAAAATTAGTTAACAAATTCAGGAGATATGGGGTTAACATTTATAAATGATTACAAAAATTTAAAAAATCACATATTATTAACAAAAGAAAAAGTTATATATTATTTGTATGATAAACGAAGAGAGAAATATATATTGGGGCTACCATCAATTCGTTTAAACTTGAAGCGAATATAATAAAATGTAGTGACCACTGACCAGTCGTATTTATAAATTTATGTTTACCGAAATGCAAAAGATGTATAAATGTTAGTTTTCGGACTTCGGAGACTGGATCCGAACGCAATTTTATTAAGTATTAAAATTTAAAATAGTACGCAAAACGTACGAAGAGTACGCGAGTACGCAAAGAGGCCGAATAGTACGCAAATCGTACTATTCGCACTCTACTGGCAACGCTGAATATAAACGAACTTTCATAAAATTATGACGTCATATTTGCCTAGAGCAAAAACGATTTTTAGCAGGCGGGGCTAACATAAATATTTCAAAAATTATTTTTGAACTTATTTGAAATCAAAATGAAGTGATTTAGGTGTCATTTTGTTCATAATTTACTGCTCTATTAATATAACACAAAATTATGTTAGTCAACTACCCTATTGCATTAAATCTAAAATAACTTTTTGTCGAAATTTTTGTTTACCAAGGCACTTGCAAATAATTTTTTTCTGTGAACAAAATATTTATGGGCAAGCAACAGCTCTACCAGCGAGAATTTTGCTTGAGTCCTTCACATGGGATATGTCGACTTCGTTAAATGGGCATTTTTGTAGTATTTTATACGTAGAATATGATGGTGAAAAGAACATCGGGTTTTTGAGTTATTCACAAAATTAACATTTCTGGACATAAAGGTTCTAATGCATTATCCGAAAGTTAAAAATAACGGTGTTTCATTAATTATCAAAGTTAAACTGATGACGTATTTTGAATCACTTTTTCATTGCTTAAACATGAACTATTTGTTGTTGTACAAAAATGTCCATTTAATTGAAGTCGTAGATACGATATTAACAAAATTAACAATAATGCAGACTTTTGTTTACAATTTCATTTTTAGGCATTTTGTATGTCAGTCTGGGTCTGTCTGTCTGTCTATTTGTACCGGTATCATTTGAAAAGAGCTGACTTGATTTAAAATACAGGATACCCTGTCAACACTGGCATTCGAAATCGAAGTTCACGCGAGCGCAGCTGTGGACTAACTTCTATAAATGTTGAGGTTGTGTCGCGTGTGTCATTAGCTTTAAAATGTAAAGTGCATACCAATTCAATTATGAGCGCAAAGTTTTAACTACTTAATTATATACAAGGTAAAAATAGATTACATTGGTTTCGTCTAATTAGTCATCTTGTCGAACTAAAACATATTTATATTAAACTAGCGGTTATACCTGTGGCTCCGCTTACGTATTGTTACAAAACTGTTTTCTGAGTTGGCGGAATCAATATTTATTTACAATAATTACTTACAATATTTATAATTAAAAACACAACAATAATAAATACAACAACCAAAAGTCAGTTTTAACAATCAACACAAGTAATTAACACTTAACTATATACAATTGACTACACTAATATTTATTTTATCAGGTGAATTTATATCACGGAATTATTTATATCACTGTATTTATATCAGATTTATTTCTAACGTTTATTTATGTCGGTCCTTTACTCAGTTACTTCAGTACTATTTATTTTTATCCACTCCACTATTTATATCACTGTACTGACTGATTCGACCGTTGATTGACTAATATCACTGATCCGCTTTGGTTGCACGACTCACCATTGACTGCGTATTCGACACTACACTGGCTTCCTCGCACTCGCTTGCTTATATAGGCCGATTGGCTTAGGCACAGCGCGTTCTAGCGTTCTCTAGAATGTTCGTGCAGTAACTCGTTGTTCAGCAGCAGCCACCGCTTCTCAGAATTCCTGTCTGACGTTTATATACAGGGTGATCCGTAACAGTATATTTCGTTTTTTGTATACGCAGTAATATAAAATCCCGTATATATACACTAATTATTCGCTTCGCTCGCTCGCTCAAATTTATGATTCAACACCCCCCGTTACGTACCCCTCCTTAGAGACTGTCTTAAAAAATCCTAAAATACGTATTTTTTATTTTTTTTTAATGAGTAGGTATTTATAGCAAGTTTCAAATTGATACACGCTGCAGGGAATACGATTTTCAATAAAACATTTTCACTCCATTTCATCCCCTTAGGGGTTGACCTCCAAAAAATCCTTTCTTAGTGCAACTATAGACCCTGCAAGAAACATATATACCGAATTTCATATGTTTATACCTTCAATGGCTTAGGCTGTACGCTGTCTGTCTGTCAATCAGTCAGTCACGGGAACTGTTTTATATTATGTACGTATAGATTGCGTGCAGTTCAGAATATGAAACTCAAAGAAGTATCTGCCTTAAATTTATAATGCAAGTGTATGTAATTACTTTATTTTTTGCAAATGCCTGTGTTTAGAAAAATCATAATAAAATAATGCGGGCTTTGATAAGAACCTTAACTTAGCCGTTGAATTGAGTGTAAGAGTTCGAGCAAAATCGAGATAAAATCGTATCACATTAAAACTATCTTTTGAAGTTATTTTTTTTGGAAAATTCAAAGATGACGCCAGGAGCACTGTGTCAATTCAAAATTTTTAGGTGCAAAGGTGGGTCATGTGGCACCTCGTTTGAAAGGTATTTAAATTTTCTACACACCCGTTTAAATTTTTTTTAGATCCAATTGTCCGTTTTATACAGGATGTCCAAGACTTGCGTTGTCGGCCGATATATTGATATTGGGTGAAGATAAAAAAGAAGTTTAAATACAAAAGTTGTATAAATTTTAATGGTGTATAACCTAAAAATATTTTCAATCATACAGCCTGTCCCATTTAAGCGTGGCAGATCAAAGTTATGTTTTTTTTACCTAGCACCCTGTTTTTATTTATTTTTTTCAATTCTGCATCTAAATGTGAATAGAAATTCTAAGGGAAGCCATGCTCGAAAATTCAGTAAATTTTGAGTTATTCAAGTTTTTAGAAATTTTTGACACGTGCAGACCTTTACCTAAAATTCGACATAGCCAAAACAGAAACCTTTATTAAACTGAAATTTTGAGGATCACTAGATAGTAGACGGACAAATCAATGTCTGTCCTAAAAAAATGAATTTATTATACAGGATGTTCAAAATAATGCAGTTATTTTACCTAACTTCAATCACGTGTAACTTTTGATTGTTAAATACAACGAGGTTATTTTTTTGTTGGAATTGTATTCTTTAGGATATTTACTAACACTTTTATTAAGGATTCTCCGTGCCTTAGGTTTAGGTATGGAGAATAAAGGTAAACCTTGACATAGGTCTTTATTTTGCGCCTTCGGACTCGGTCTGGTTCAGCCGCCATACAAATAGCTTACAAATGTCTTCATAGTTAACAATATTGGTATCACTATGTTTTTTTTGTGTTTATTTTAATTTGTTTTTAGATATTTTCTTTGAAATTGACACCTATTTTTTTATATATCACGTGTACATTTAATGCTCTCATAATTGGATTTTTATAGTCTGTGAAAAGCAATCAAATAAATAAATACCTATCAAATGGATTCTTTTCAAATAAAAGTGTTCTTATTTTTTGTATCAAAAATAGTTCACACAAGAGTATCAGAGTTAGCTACTTTCAAAATCCTTTGAAATACATTTTAATGAAGATGAAAACTTTTCTCGAAACGTTAAATAAGAATTAAAAAAAACGTCTAACTTGTTTCAAGACGGAGAAAATTCATTCATTTGTACTTTGAAGTGAAATATTGATTTGTTTGAAGAAATATTATATCATAAATTTGAAATTGAGCATCATACATGGTGGAGCTCAAAGGAAATTCATAGATTATATGCGTACAATGTAGGTATAGGTATAGTCATAGATAAAACGCCCCAAGTTGAATCAATCTAGGACTAATACGAAATCGATAGTAGTAGCAATTTACTCGTAGAACATTCCATGCACCTGTGACACGACCACTGTGTGATATTGAACAATACTGTAACTCAATTGTAATGAACTGGCTGGAACTACATATTATATGCAGCGGCTCCATATTATGTAAGATAGAGGCTACTACAACCAATCAAACGCTGGACGATTATCGCCAATAATGTGGACTCTTATAAAATAAGATTAAAGTCTATATCTATAGTAAACTTCAATCGAGACTTCAATGGAGAGAATCATTTATTTTAAAATTTATTTATAATTTATGTCAGTTAATTACTCGGAGAATAACACTTTTAATTGCTGCTCCCCTCGTCCAGTAATTTAAACAAAAACAATTTTACCATTTTGTTTTTGGGCGCGACTTGCATAGCTCTGTGTGCTAGTCAAATTTTCTTATATCACGCGTACAGCTCAAACGGCTTAAGTAATTTTGAAAAGCTTTTTTTGTTGTAGTGAATAGCTGGCCCAGTTAAAATTAGATCAATCCAAACGTATCTTAGGCAAAAGAGGAGAAATTTTTACACATTTTGTACGATAAAGATCTTTTTGACGTGATTTAATATTATCGTAGATCTTCATATAAAATTAATAATAAATAAATAAAACACAACAAAATTTGATTTAATCAAGACGAGTCTAAATTTACGTCTGATCACAACGAGATTATAATTTTGAATTACTTGTTTGTTTCAAAAGCGTAGCTAATAGAAACTGCCAAAACAAAACAATGTTGTGTCGACAATGTAGAGTATTATGTTGACTCAGAAAGACACAACAGTACCTATATTAGAATGTATCAAAACAGTTTTTTATACAGATTTATAAGCATTAAAAACTGTATGAATTCGATTTTACGTAATAATCGTGAACTTGTTTCGGTTATCCTTTTCTGTGATATGTTCCCAAATTTCATAAAAGTTTGTGCTGTTGTTCCAGAGTGATGCCGAACAAACAGACAGACAAAAATTATCGAAACATTTTTCTGTTGTGGCACTCTATTGATTGGTACAACCTGAAATATAAACTACTTTTTATCCAGCTACTGTCGGGTGTAGATAAGATTTTTGTCAAAACTGAGCGAAACGCGAGTAAAGACTAGTTAATACATTTTTAAAATTGTTTAAAATAATTAAATTACAGAGCGCGCTTCAATGAATTTCAATAGGTGTAAATGATTTTTCGTCTGTATAATTGCTATTTTTATTTCATTCATAGGTTTGTTTTATTATTCTATTTTTCTTTTTTCAGTTTTATTTTTTTTCATATTTCTTACAGATTGTTATAATATCTTATATTTGAAAAAAGCTAACTTATATTACCGAAACGTCGTATGTACAATTATTTTTTACTAATTATACAGTTGTCTGTTATTTTGGTCATTTTCTATTATGAATTTCAAAAGGGTTTTAGTCTGATAGTAATTATTAATAAAAAAATAAAACAAGTATAGCAGTCAAGAATTGCGACCTGTAGAGCTCGGACGTACATACGTATATCAGTACAGACCAACCGACAACTGCTGTTCGCGATTTTCAGTTAATTCGGATTTACAATGAACTCAAATCAATCAAAAAATGTTTCTATAGAGTCTCCCCTTTTCAGAAAGCTGTAATTTGTATCAATTTATTGCGAAATTAACTTAGATATAACTATTTGTAAAGTGATAATAGAGCACGTACCGCTGGCGGTGAGTGTAATGTTCTATCCTGTTATTATATATGTCATCCTTGCTAAGTTACAATTTTGTCGCATTGTGGACGCTAAGACGGCAGACAAGTGGCTTCAATTGTTCATAATATTCAAATCCAATCTTAGTGCGTTTAGCCAAATGAAACTCTTGATGTAAAATACCACTCACACCGCATACACCCACACACATGTTTGCATATTTGTGACAGTAAGACAAAACCGCTTGTGTCGGATTTGTGTTAAAATGAAATGAATGACGACTGAATCATCTGGTTCAATTAATAATCCAGTTCTCCATTTTTTCCTTCAATGAAAAGATAAATCCTGTTTCGTTATATCTGCCTGTCACACAAGTGTCAAACAAAATTTATTCATTTACAAACATTTTAAATCTAAATATACTCGCAAAAATATTGATGCCCCATCGAGAACCCTTACCACTTCAAGTTTATTTAGTTTTAGAATATATTACGTTAATAAATTTTATTCTACTCGGCATTCTCAACGCTCTTGTGATAGGAGATACAACGTCTCTTCTTATAGTTACGAAAAATAAACTCCAGATAACTCCCACAGGTACCCATTGGAGGATTAATAAAACTATTTTAAAATGCAGACATTTTTTATACGATTTGATATTGCTACATAAAAGAGAGTTAAAACAAATTTGAAGTTATAGAAAAAAAGGGTATGTGCCTCACTCACATATTAAGTGCATAATTGAAGTTATACTTCATACATTTACATTTTTGCCTTTACCCTCTCAGCATTTTTAAAATTAATAAATAATTATTATTAATAAAATCCATGGATATCATAATATCTAATCCAAAGCCTGCTTACAATATTACATTATTTTGAAAAGTCAAAAAATTGATTTTTAAAATAATGAAATCTATAAGAAAACTAATTTTTCGTGGGGTAAGACCTGGCTAGATCGATTTTTTGCCCCCCAAAAACTCTTTACAGCAAATTTCATCTAAATCGTTGGAACCGTCAGCGTTAAATTACAGCGTTTCAATAATTTTTGAGTCGGGGTCATGATTCATTCGAATTCACTAGCCTCGCTAAAGATTTATAACTTCAAAAATACGAAATGTTCGACATAAGCGTTTTAGGCTTTTGGCCACAGATACTAGCTCTGTTCAGCATAATCAGTATGCTGCACAGATGTCAACGGATATAACGTGGACAATGCATCCACTTGATGTTGCCGTCATGACTAATGATTATTACAAACATACAGTCTGTAACTTTAGTTCAACTGCCAAAAGCTATTGGAAGTGTGATTGAAACGCTAGCGGTGCCGGTGCCGGTGTATATTACTTGATTTATTAAATTAAATGTACGACGTTTCGTCTATAGATTTAGACTTTTTCAAGTACATACATAAAAATAACAATATTTATGAAAATTAATATTAATTACTAACCATAGCAATTAACATAAGAAAGGGTACATAAGACAAAAACATGGTAACATGGTAACAAATTTAATAAATCAAATATTTTGTCCACTATCCTGCGATTTTTCTTAATTTTATTATCAGAAATATTTATTATTATATTACCTTTTATATCAAATTCAACTTGGTAACTTGTTTTTAGAATTCACAACTCTTTACAGTTTACATTATAATTCAAATCAACCTGAAAAATATTCAGCTAGTAACCTTCATTGAAAAGTTGTAATAAAACCAGTTTCATTTTGAGTAAAGTTATTGGCTGCGAAAGTATGAGCATTAAAATAATTACGACGTACGTTTTTTGGGGTATCGATCATATATTTCATCTATTGTCGTTTCAACATAAAAATATGTATTTTTGGCTTTTAAATAGATATAAAATAATATCATTTAAACGAATAACCCAGTTTAATCTTATCAAAATTATCATCTTATTATATTTTAGAAACCGGTTCGTTTTCCAAACTGGTTTTGCTGAAAGAGTCATACTGTGAAATAAAATAACATCTAGAAACACGAACGCAGAACGTTGAGTTAATAATAAATAATATAATAATATTCCGAGAGTATCTCATGATGTACAAAACATATATTTCAGAATAAAATCGCGTGAATATAAGACAGGTAGAATAGGTATATATGAATAGAAGAAGAATTGTGCATTATAGACGCTCGACATGGGTATATATGTATGTATCATCAGCACATCCTGCCAATGTCCAAAGACGACTCTAAACCGAATACATAATGAGATGGGAAACGCGGCTGG
Source organism: Mongoloraphidia duomilia (assembly GCA_039654895.1). Classification (NCBI taxonomy): domain Eukaryota; kingdom Metazoa; phylum Arthropoda; class Insecta; order Raphidioptera; family Raphidiidae; genus Mongoloraphidia; species Mongoloraphidia duomilia. The sequence continues at coordinate 25,084,457 of CM077518.1, forward strand.
AGTCCGAGAGTCTGGTCCCACTTCAAAGGCGCCTCGTTAGCTGACGTCAACATCCCGGTCCTCCACCTGTGCCGCGTCGGGACAGTAATCACGTTTAACAATGCTTCACAGTCACACCTCGCCTTGTAATAAACACTCCGATGATGAATCTTAATCTTTGTGAAAACGTAAATTCTTAAAAAAGAAACGAGCCCAGTAACTTAAGGATTTCAGTTCGAAAAAAACTGATGTAAACTGTATCTTTGCATATCGCTTTTAATGCATTAGAAATAATAATATAGTATAGGTAATAAAAATCCACACACATGCTATTTTTAGGGTTCCGTAGCCAAATGGCAAAAACGGAACCCTTATAATTTCGTTCTGTCCGTCTGCAATGTCATAGCCATTTTACTCGGAGACTATTGAAGTGAAATTACGAAAAAAAAATAAGGATGGCACTCCATACATGTAACTGAGGAATGAAGAAAAAAATTCCACTGCACATACATATATATCTACGCGTGTGGGGTATCGTTAGACAGGTCTTGAAAAGTGATATAGAAGTTTCATTTCATTTTATTTAAGTCAATAGTTAGTGAAATGTTGCGCTTCTAAAGTCGTAAAAAGTGTGTTCTCTAACTTTTCAACTATGGGGTGGAAAATTCTGAAAAAATTTAATAAAATACTTTAAATGAAAATTGGTGTTGTGTAGTTTTTAAGATATGGGATATTTTCGGTTACACGGTAGTATTATTTATGAGAGTTCTATAACCTCTGTACTCCGGCCGCGAGTACGGAAATTGTAGAACTCTCTAAATATACTACTTACACGTTATTTAAAAGACAATAAATTATTATTAACTTCGAATTTTAACCGTGAACGTTCATTCCGACTACCGAACTCTTTACTGTGCGTGGTCCGACACGCACTTGGCTATGCTTTTTTGTATTGAAAACGCGCGATTTAGGATACTATTTCGCAATTTGACGTTTACTCGGTTACTGGAAGTTGTGTGTTTCGGCGAAGAGTCTGGCGTCCCTACATTATTGTGCGACAGAAAGTAGCATGTGTACGTTGACCCTTAATCTGGTGTTCAGATCAAATAGCGGTCATCAGGAATAAAATATTATAGGTATTAAAATTTATTGAAAAATAGCTATATTTTTAATCCTACAAGGAAAATAATTAGGTATTACTAAAAATAATAGTATATTGTGTAACTAGTGTGCTAAATACATTTTTATGCGCCAGGCACGATGTTTTCAGCACGAGTAGTAGGTGAGCGCACATGAGCCTTGGCGAGTGTGCATCGCGAGCCGTATACGAATGCTGACGCATAAAGATTTAGCACACGCGTTGTACACTATATTTTATTCAACACATATGCAGGGTTTTAGACTTTAATTGTATTAATGTAAAACATCTCATAATAAAAACATTGCCCTCGATTCAATACTTACTTACTTCGTTGCCATAGTAACCATATTTCATTATAGCATCTAAAAGAGGTACATAATGGTTCATTATGTAACGGGTTTTTCAAATGTTTTTCATTATAGCATCGAAAGCGTTTCATAATGGATCATGACGTCACCAGTCGTTAAACGGTCATTTAAGATCCGCCTTACAGACACGAAAAAATACTAAAAGCCTGTATGTGTTGAATAAAGTATAATAAATTCTCTAAAAAAATTCTTCTATAAATTCGCAAAAGCAGCGATTGACAGAAAAATTAAAACACAATATAATACTTTGATTATATTTTCAGAATAATTTTTTGTCTTTTTGCTTCGACGTTGACATAGGCTTATCCTCTATATTATTTTAGTTTTATAAGATGCTCCAGTTATAACTGACATATATCGAAACGTCGTGGATCTTATAAATTACACCATATTGCATTACATTGTTGAAATATTGATAAACTTTATCGTTTTTGAAAGAAATTTCTTAAAATGATAAGATAACGAGTCGCTCGTGAATTGCATCATCACTGCGCATGCAATATTCTACATTTATAATAGACAGAGTGGCTGTCACAGGTGTGAATAACTCTTTTAATGGTGTATCATTCAGATAAATCTTCTCAGTTGCATAATTTTATTAGAACAAATTTGTGTCAGTAGAGATTTGAAGAGCTATAATATAATAGTAGCACAGTAAATAACGTCTTATAGAATGATTTTCTTTTTTTTTCTTCAATAAACCCATTACTCTATAAAGAGAAAGCTTTGGAGGTTTATAGGTAGGTAAGTATAAATAAATAAGGGTAGTCCATGCTTTTATGGTTAAAAAAAATGTTCAAGTAGAAGTCACGCCACCCCCTTGTTTTGTTACACCTACCATTCCTATTATGTGTCCAAACTTTCAGCCCCCTATCTTATATAGGTATAAGGGGGTGCTCATCGACTTTGAAATATCTGAATTTTATGAAAAAATCCTTAAAAAGAACCAGTCAGGATATTAAGTAATAGTAATTTATGCTACATGTGGGATAAGTAGCAAATAATCTGACAGTCGTGTTTTGCGACATGAGCGTAAGGTTTATGGGGCATTCGGATGAAGACGAGTGTGGTTTGTCGCAACGAGCCGTTAGGCGAGTTGCGACAATCACACGAGTCTTCATACGAATGCCCCATAAACCTTACAGCGAATGTCGTAATCACGACTGTCATATTTGCTACTTACCCCACCTGTAGCATACAATACTTTTTACAACTACTGCTCTGGAAGTTGACTTTGAGAGAAATAGGGTAGAAGTACCGTTTTTGGCCACCTTTGCACCGTTTTTGGACAGTTTAAATTTAAGTTAATTTATAAAAAATGCAATATTAAAATGATTTTTTATTGCATTTTCATTTTTTTACACCTAAATTAATTACTATACATGAACGATAAAAAGTAAATTATTATCGCGACATTAGATGGCGTTTCAGTAGTCTCTAGCAGGGGTGTTACGAATATTCGCATCCGCATCCGTAAATGCGGAATATTCGCATTAATTCAGACATCTGCATCCGCATTCACATCCGCATCAATCAATGCGGAGTTTTTACGGATTTTTGATTATGAAACTCGAAGCTTAAAATTCTGTTGTGTCATAAGTAAAACTAAAAACTTGTGTAATTTTGTTCTAAAAATATGATTAAATAAATAAAAAGTTAAAATTAAATAAATTAAAATAAAAATTTAAAATCTCAAAATCCGCATCGCATCCGCATCAAATCTGCATCCGCGGATGTGAACTTCTAATAATCCGCATCAAATCCGCATCCGCGGATGTGAACTTCTAATAATCCGCATCCGCATCGCATCCGCATCAAATCCGCATACGCGGATGTGAACTTCTAATAATCCGCATCCGCATCGCATCCACATCCGCATCCGCATCAAATCCGCATTAAATCCGCATCCGCATCAAATCCGTATCAAATCCGCATCCGCATCAAACCCGCATCCGCATCAAATCCGCATCCGCATCCGCGGATGTGAACTTCTAATAATCCGCATCTGCATCCGCGGATGTCTAAATTTTTGAATCCGTAACAACCCTGGTCTCTAGTAAAGTGAAAAAGATAGAGTGAGTTAAGTACAGATTGTGTTCGTGAGGTTATATTTCTATAGTAGTATAGTTTAGGCGAAATCCGTGCAGTTATGTGATATATAACCGAACATGTGCGTTTATGAAACACATATAGTCAAGTATGCGATTATTGTGTATTTCGAAGATGACATACAGCGCTCGAAAAGTCAACTTCCAGAGCAGGCGTTGTAAAAAAAACGTAATCTATGTATCGAAAGTAAGTTTTTTTTATTCAATAATAGTATTTAAACACACAAAATATTATAAACAAAGCAATACTTAAAATAATATTAATTACAGTTCTTTTTACCCGACTGCGCGACGCAAAGGAGTGGTAATGTGTTTATCAGCCTATGTATGTATGTATGTATGTATGTATGTATGTATGTATGTATGTATGTTTGTATGTTCCTTTGAAGCACTATACAGACCAAACACCTGGGCCGATTTTTATGATTCACACGTCAATCGATTCCCTTTAGTCCGGCGAGTGTCACTAAAGACATGACGTTAGTGAAAATTCAATATGGCGACTACAGGACGCCATATTGTGAAAATGAAAAAAATGAAAGTCAACAAACTATGTCAAGTGGGGTATCGTTGAATAGGTATTTAAAAATCATTTTTAGTTTTCCACTCAACATTTTTCGATTCGACTGACCGTTTAGGATCTATATCGATTTATTTTTAATTAAAAACATTTGGAAAAAAAAATCACATAATTTAAACTTAAATTCCAGTGCAATTGTGATGTAGTCTGATGCTGATAGGAAATTCAGTCTGGTAATAAATAGCTAGCTAGGTACTCATAACTAAAAAGTATATAATAAAAAAAAATAATTTAAAAAATCAAAAAACCCGACTGCGTAACTGAAAAGAAAAAAACAAGCACTTAGATGTCCGGTGGTCTAGAATTCTATAATATATTATTGAATGAATACTATTGAAGAAAATAAAATATATTCTAATAGTGGAACATAACAACTGAACAGTCGGGATCCATTATTCGACAGCCAATCAAATTTTTCAATGGATCCGAATGTTCAGTTGTTATGTTCCACTATTAGAATATATTTTATTTTCTTCAATAGTATTCATTCAATAATATATTATAGAATTCTAGACCACCGGACATCTAAGTGCTTGTTTTTTTCTTTTCAGTTACGCAGTCGGGTTTTTTGATTTTTTAAATTATTTTTTTTTATTTCTCAACCTAAAACCTAAGTTTTTGGATGTTTCAATAAGAACGATCTTTCTGTTCTGTTCAACGGCATGAAGAAAAAATTGTTTTTCTTCTTCATTCTTAATGAGTATCGTATTGTAATTTTCAAATAATTTTACACTCCTCTCCGCAGTGTCGTTAACCGCACGCAAATTTCTTATGCAACTTTTGCCTTGAAGGTAATCAGCATTGTCACCACAAGTCTCAGGAGGTAATTGCAAGAATGAGTTTTTGATGTCTAGAACTGAGAGCGTTTTCAGTGTTCTTTGCGATGCAAAGGCGTCAAATGTGGCTTCCGTGGATAGTTAAAAAGAGTCACCTCGTACTAAACGAGAACCATCCATTATTTGAACAATGCACATTTTCTCGTCATAAAACAGCTTGTCGGAAAACAAGGCAAAGGCAACTAGCTCATCAGACAAGTACCACAAGTGACGCTCTAAGACACCTCTTGCTGCTGCACCGATTTCGGAATCAATGGCTTCGTATGATTTTAATCTCTTCCAAAGTTGCAAGTCATTAATCGGTGCATCTGCTGCAAAGGCGCTTGGATCCAAATCTTAGTGTATATAAGTGAAGCCGAAACTAACAAATCGAAAGATTTGTTTTACTTCTCTTTTGTAACTTAAATGCTTGTGAATTACTCCTAAAGAGAAGCATCTTCATAGCATACAGCAGTTTTGCCATCCATCGAGCATGATGTATTGGTCCCAGGGCACGCAAATGAATCCTCGCAGGTGGTTTGTTCAGAACAATCATTGTGAGCTCTATTAGCTCGTTGTAATCATCGCGAACTTATTTTTTTCTAGCTAAAGCAGTCGTAAGACTCTCAAGAGTGTTTTCAGCAAACAGTTCCGCGCTAGTACTGGAGTCAAGACAATCGTAGTGCTCTTTTGGAAATGTATCCCAAACGTCTCTGAATCTCTTGAATAATGGAATCTCAGGAGAGCTAGATGTCCCAAAGCATAGTGTAAATATTTTTGAAAGCATTATTTCAAACACGAGATGACGACAAGCAAGGCATAAAAGATCACGGCCCGTCTTTGCTTTTAGGAGAGTGCACGCTCCTTTTTTAGTACCGGTGTTAGCGGCAGTAGTGTTTTTCCCCGTTCCTGCAGTAAGTTTAGGTACGCCTAACAGTTTTTCGCTACCATTACCGGAGACAATAATCGAAATTCGCTCTACTTTCTTTTTTTCCCCTGTTATATCAGGCAGTATTTTCCCATCCCAATGTATTACAAGTGGATAAGTTGGGTCGAATGTTTCTTTTATATTCGCATTGAATTCTGTCCTTGCTTTTTCTCTTGCATGTCGAATTGTGCTTCAAGAGATTGGAAGTGAAGCGGGATTACAACCAAGTGCGGCTGACAATGGAATAATCTGCAGTCGCACTTCTTCTCGGTCGGTTATTCTGTTACGATCAAGAGCACTGGTAACATGATGTGTATAAATATACCACTAGTCGATGGCACAACGTCACTGGCACTGGCAGCGCTCTGTGTCTTTTTTGGTAAAGCAGCCACAAAATCATCTTCTTGCTTATCCTTTAAAGTGCTAGCGGCACTAGAAGTGTTACTGTAGCTGAAATCAAGTTCTATTTCTTCTTGACTACCGAAGTTGAAGCATTACTTTTAGCGGCCTTTTCTTTTAATTATTCAACTCTTTGTTTTCGTTTTAGACAACGTTCTTTGGTCTTTTCCATCTTCTTGTCAATCGAAGTCATAATCATCTTACGCTCAGCTCTTTGATCAATGAGAAAATCTCTGTCTTCCGCAATTTTGATTGAAATCATGGCGTTCGCATGGGCAATATCAAAAAGTTAACATTAGTTAAAGCATTTACCTATAGTTCTTAACTCACGTTTGCTTACTAAATGCAGTTAAAAATCACATTTAGTAAGGCTTAACTGCAGTTACGGAACTAATGTTAATTAAGGAACATTTATGGGAACATAAACCGCGTAAAGAAAGAATCTGTCACGTGTACGTACGAAATATGAACGTGTCATGCAATGGCAAGTTGGCAACTCTAGAATTATTTTTTTTTACAATAATTTGTAAAATTCGAAGGTTATAATAAATGTGCACTCCATTTGCATTATATTAATTTAATTAAAATGATCTTATCATTGCGCATCATAGAATCACTAAATTCCCGTCAAGCGTAGTTATTGGTCTAATTGTAGTGTAAAGTCTTTATGGGTATGAAACCACTGTGCTATCGCGTCCAATTATCACATTCAAATCTCAAATTGTATGTAAACATATTAACGTTTGGGCGTTAGATGGTGAATATCATGTCGTTACATTCTCTACTGTGGCTTCCGTAAATGCATTCATTCGTTTGTGCATATTATGCGGTTTAGGTATATAATTATATTATTGTCTATTATGTTGAAATTTTGTATCTCTTGAAAACACGTAACATTTTGATATAAACCAGCTACGGCCCACGACTCTATTAAATCTGTATTAATTTTGCCACGCTTTTGTTTCCTTTTGATAAAACATTAAAGCCATACTTATCTGGATTAATTTAGGGGAGAGGTCATTCCGATTAAGCGATAATCCAGATTAGTGAAACAAGAGATTACCCTAAAAGACAAAAAAAAACAAAAACAATACAAACAAATGTAAAATTATTTTAATGATATAAGTTATAGGAAGTACCTACTGACTAAATAAATAAAATGATGTACTGCTAGAGTCTTTATTTCAAAAACTATAAAAAATATTTTTTTTCATCGTTTCTTGTTAATATTTAGATCCGGAACTATAACTTGTTAAGCGTGGGTTTACTGTATTATTATTTACAAGATTTTTCTCTCTCTGACTCATTAAATCTTTCTGTGCTCATATCCATTTTGTAAAACCTGGACTATTTATTTCACCCATAAAGATTTAGATGGTAATAAGGTAAACCCTAAATTTTTAGGCATGTACCTTGACCAAAAACTTAATTGGGAGTATCATTTGGATAAACTGGCAGATAAATTACTGAAGAATTTTTTTTTAATTCGTAACATTCATGACATCGTTCCGTTTTCTCTTTTATTAACGGCCATTCATTGTTATGTGTCATATTGAATACGGTCTGACATTATAGGGTCATAGTTGCCATGCCTCGCGTATTTTTAGCTTGCAAAGGCGAGTTATCAGAATAATATCAAAAACTGGGTTTCGGAACGATGTATGGTGTAAATTATTTATATCTCTTGGTCTTAACGTTACCATCACTCTACATATTTAAATCGATACGTTCATTGTTCAGTCAAAAGCAAACTAACAACTCTTGATACTGTTGATCATCCTCATAACACAAGAAATTGCGGCAAATTAAGAATACCATTCCCACGGTTATAACCATGACCATTATTAACTTTTGTTTATAAATAAATTTCCACAAGAAATTCTTGAACTCAAAGATTCAGTTTTTAAAGACACTTTAAGTAAATATCTAATAAAAAAGGCTTTTTACTCAATTGAGGAGTTTTATGATCGATGTGCATGAGTGACTGATTCCAATGTATAATTTATATCGCAATTTTAATGAAAATTTACTTGTTTCACATACTTTTTGTAGGTACGTATTACGAAACGAATAAATTACTATTACTATTACTATGTGCTTTGATGTCTGTCACTTTTAAGCAAAAATCAGGTGTTATGAAAAAAATAGATAATTTAATTTAATTTTTCGCAACTATATTTAAATACTACTTTCCAATTCATCACAACACAACAATGCATCAAAATATGTCAAAACTACAGTTAAACTTGTCTATAATAATTAATGAATATCTCCTCGCAAAATAAATTAAACAGCTTTGACCAGGCTGAGAATAGGGCACACTAACCTGACTCATTCGTTTATAAGAAAAAAGAAAAGCCTAACATCTGCTAGCTTACCGGAGAACGCATTTTTATATCATGCTCTTAAATGAAAGAAATAGCTTACATAAACTTGCTAAAGTGCTTAAGTTCTTAGATTTGACGAATCTAAAAGAAAAAATATAAATAGTTTAGTGTAATTTACCATATCTAATCAGTATGGGTACTATAATATTATTTAATCTAGTTCATTCGAATTAAATTTTTATTATTTTTATTATAACTCCTCTCTTTTATTTTTGTATTTTTGTAGAATTTTTTTATGCTAATCTGGTACAGGAACAATTAATATTTCAATGCCCATCTTTTCAAGTCATTTAAAAAAATTCTCATGAACCCAGACCCAACTGTATTTAACTTACTTTTGATTGCGTTCTGACACGCCCAAGTTTCATTTGTGTCTTGTAATCATAAATTATATACAGGGCCGTCTAAGATATTTAAAACACGAGAGTGAAAGAAAGAGCAGGTTTACCCGTGAAGTTTAATAAAATATATTGATAGTAAAAAAATCTATACTTTTTATCATTTTTCGAAACATTAATAAAAATTATTATTATTTTTTTTCTTTTAACTTAAACCATATAAATAGGAGAGTCGGGTAGTTCTGGACATATGTAACTCTAGGAACCTTGTCCTTCGGAGACATTTCCTATCTTTCCATAGAACGCAACTTAGCATATCCATTGTCCATCCATATTATTGTTGTTGTAGTATTATTATTGTTGTAGTATTATTATTGTTGTAGTCCGATTTAATCATATACTCACAAGCACAACGTCCAATATTCGTTCGCATCCGCATATTATGTACTATATCGGGCACGTGACAAGTTCAGGTGGGCTCGGAGATTCTTCGTCTACGGAGTTACATATTCATGCTTTGCTATGCGCCATATAATTGTCTGTGTTTCGGAGCAGACACTCATAATACAATTTGTTTCCTTCAACGCAAAGATGCCAGTGAAACAGTCGAACGAGATCGATCTGCGGACATGTTTCACGAAAACATGTTCACTCATTAAAGGAAATGTCCCATGTCCTTCCATCTTTGGAACTGTTTTGCGCAAACCAAATAAACCACTTAACAATGAGATCACGTGTATTTTTTATTTACCGATTTGGACCAGGGATGTTACAGATGTGGGTTTTGCTGACATCTGCACATGCCGATGCGGATGCGGAAATAATAATAAGAATAATAATATTTTTAATAATAAATGTGACTTCTGAGTGGTAAATACCTATTAAATTTTTGTGAAATTAAGTAAAAGAGATTGCAATCTATTATCATCTTTCTTAAGAAAGTCATTATTTTCGTTACTTAATAATCAAATTTTAGACTTTTTATGACTTGCATCACATCCGCATCCGCTAAAGCTCCACGCCGATTGTTGCGGATGCGAATGCAGATGTCAAAAAATAATTTGGACACAAGATGTTTTGGAACTTTTGAACCATGCTGTATATTATGCAAGTACACTGTAAATGGGCACATATACATACAGAGCATAAAGAGAGTATAATGCACAATGGAGCATTACAAACACTCTCGGAAATACAAAGCTCGTTTTGTCGGATTTGTTGCTTCTATCTAAGCAATAAACGGCACTGGCGTATAACTTCCTCTGTACATATTCACTATCGACTGTACCAACAACTACACATGTGAACCGTCCACGACACAACTAACAACGACTTCTTCAAAAGACTACGTGCCACGAGTAGGGTTGCCAACTTTAAAAATCGGTTTTTCGGGATTCTATATGTTACAAAAATCGGGTCTAGCAATGAAAATTCGGGACTACTAAAAAAAACACTATTTAATCAATAATTTACCTTTAAAAACAGTGTATTACGCGACATATTTAAAAGAACAATACTTATTATTTTACTTATTTAGGTAAATTACAAAGTTAAAGAATTTTTTTCTTCTAAAAACCCATTTGCAAATATATCTATATTCGAATAAAGTAATGCACAGAAACTAATCAACTGATAAATCAATAAAGTGAGCGAGCGACAACAAAAATAGCGTGAACTTTTAAATTGATAGATGATGAAAAATCGGGACAAATGGAGTCCCAAAAGCCCCATCGTCGGGACACCACGGGACAAAGAGGTCTGAATTAGGGGCATCCCGAGTAAATTGGAACAGTTGGCAAGCCTAGTCACGAGTCACATCACATTGAAAACGTTAAACATAATATTATGTTCTTTAAAATATACCACTTCCAAAGTAATTTTTTTACAATGAAAAGTATCTACATATTTCAAATAAATTAATTTTTCTAGTAGAAAATTAAAGTTCTATATTATTTTGTACATGCCTTTAGCGTATAAATGTTGGTTTTGAGGCAAACCTTATCTTAATCATTTTAATAAATAAAACACACAAAACTGGCTATAGCTGTCCACATTTATTTTTAAATACTACGTTTCGGTCTGTTATAAGATACCCTTTTCAAGCACTACTGATCTATATACACGGTTCAATCAAACTTATAAATAACACGAATTCTTAAAATTAAAGGTATCTTAATCGAATTATAGGCGGATCAGATGTAGCTTAAATAATTTAAATTTGTGTGTCAGTAGATACTATACCAAGTTTTATCACTAGCCGTTCACGAGTGATGCTGGTACAAATGGGCGGACAGACAAAAACTCTAAAAACACGTTTTACAATTAGTCCAGTCACGAGAGCTTAAAAATGTAGGTCCACCTTGCGTTTTGCGCAGCAAATGATTTTATTTTTTTGTGTCCTCAAGCATGTTTAGGAGATGTCAAATCCAAGTTTGCGACCTCTAAAACAGAGCGGTGTAGTTTTGGTGGGCTAAAAACCATGATTTTTTTGCACTTTTTTACGTTTTTTGCTTATAACATAAAAACGGCTTGTCCTATCGAAAAAATGGTTCTATTCAAAATTAAAGAGCACAAAATTTACTTCAAAATGCACTAGTCAAATATGTTTTTGTTCCGATTTTACCGACTCTACAGAACTTAGAAAAACAAAAAAAAAAAACTCTTTTTTTGTTTGAAGGCGCTAATCTCAGGAACTACCAGTCTGTAAAAGAAGCAAAGTACTAATCAATGAGACCCTATACGAGTTTTTTAAAAATTCAATCCCAAAGAGTGAAAACGGGAGTGTAGGATTTATTGTAATAACAAAAAATCCTACATCCACGTTTTACTCCCTGTGGGATTGAATTAAAAAAATAATTGAATAGCCTATAACCTTCCTTAATAAACGGGCTATCTAACAAAAAAAATTTTTCAAATCGGACTGGTAGTTCCTGAGATTAGCGCGTTCAAACAAAAAAAAATAAATTCTTTTTTTGTTTGAACGCGCTAATCTCAGGAACTACAAGTCCGATTTAAAAAAAAAAATGTTTGTTAGATAGCCCGTTTATTGAGGAAAGTTATAGGATATACGAGTTTATTTTAAATTTAACCCCGAAGGGGGTAAAACGTGGGAGTAAGATTTTTTGTAACAACAAAAAATCTTACACCCCCGTTTTACCCCCTTTGGGATTGAATTTAAAAAAACTCGAATTGCCTAAAACCTTCCTTAATAAACGGGCTATCTAACAAAAAAAAAATTTTTTTAATCGGACTTGTAGTTCCTGAGATTAGCTCGTTCAAACAAAAAAAGAATTTATTTTTTTTTGTTTGAACGCGCTAATCTCAGGAACTACCAGTCCGATTTGAAAAATTTTTTTTTGTTAGATAGCCCGTTTATTAAGGAAGGTTATAGGCTATTCGAGTTTTTCAATAGTTAAAAGCTTGAAAAAATGCTTTTTTTTCATTTTGGTAAATTTTGGCAATTTTCTCAGTTCTGTAGAGCCGGTAAAAATGGGAACATAAACATATTTGACTAGTGCATTTTGAAGTAAATTTTGTGCCCTTTAATTTTGAATTGGACCATTTTTTCGATAGAACCAGCCGTTTCCATATTATAAGAAAGGAAATCGAAAAAAGTGCAAAAAAATCGTGGTTTTTAGCCCACCAAAACTCCCCCGCCCTGTTTTAAAGGTCGCAAACTTGGATTTGACGTCTCCTAAACATGCTTGAGGACACAAAAAAATAAAATCATTTGCTGCACCAAACGCAAGGTGGACTTCCTCTCGTGACTGGACTAAATCTAGATGTCATAGAAAATGCTCAACAAATCCCAAAAACCCTCCAAGAAATCGAAATTGTAGATTACATAAATATTTTTAGTATTGTAATGATTAGTCTTTTATTGAATTGTGGTAGTGTGTGTTAACGTTTTACACCATTTTTATCTCATTGAGTGGATTTTGCTTTACCACGATCACGGCTTGCGGTCCCTTGATTTTCGTAATAACTGTTGCTGTAGTTACAAAAATTAATTGTTTTCGTATAAAATTATTACCTATCTATGATAGAGAATAATGGCATAATAGTTTGAACAGAGCCTGTAAATGTTCACATATGCATGTTTTGTGTAATTTCGAACTACACCAAACACACATCAGCGCGAACGTTCTGATTGTTCGCGCACCTTGTTCCCAGGTCTGTTTTGATTATAGGAAAACAACATCTTGAATATTCATCCTGATTTCTAAACATAGTTTATTGCTAATAAAAGAACAACTATCTTCAAAAACCCGTAATAGGTATATGGATGGATCTATAATTAATAATTATTCAATAATTTTTTCTTCCCACCTCTACGATGGTAAGAAAGTATTTGATTCAGTCCGAAATTTTTTTTTGGGGATTTTAATATAGGTAGGTACCCTAGCAATCATTTGAGACCATTTTCTGACTGATCTCTCTCTGTGATGAAATTTTTTCTCCTTTAATATCTCAAAAACGGAACGACACAGGGTCATGATCTGATTAGATTTTGAGACAAATCGGTTCAGTGGTTTTGAGATATTCAAAAAAATGTTCTCAGTGTCACGTATTAACATAATACAGGTAAAGAATATAAATGCATTCTAGATGTTAAAATACTTATTATGAATAATATCTTAATCTTTTTTTAAATGTACAAAATGTACAATGTACAAAATGGCGGATTACCTATTTCTTTACAACCCCCTTGATATGGGTATCAAATGAAAGGGTATGACGAGTTACAGAATACAATAAGCAGTTTAACGTCATTATAAATCCAAAACCGCGGCCGAAAATTTTGTAAGACTAAAAAGAAGTAAAAAAAACTTTTTCAAGACAAGCTTTTATTGAAATGGACTAAAAAGGAAAAAATAGTTTTTAATAATTTAGGTTCATATTATTATAAAAGCGTAGGTCGTGACTAATCATAGAGTTTACAATCCACGCTTTTATAATTTTGAACCTAAATTACCAAACATTATTTTTTCCTTTTTAGTTCATTTCAATGAAAGCTTGTCTTTAAAAAGTTTTTTTTACTAATACTTATTTTATTTATATTTATAGAAAGTACTATATTATAAAAACAGAATTGTTTTGTTGGGAAAATTTTCAGTTACAAGCGATTGTTTACTAGGTGGGAAGTATTATTAGGACTACTTATCCAGTCAATTTTTTTTCTATTATCTTAAGCCCCTTTCTACGTCTTGTATTTTAAATTAGAACAACAAGTTTAAATTCTTCGGAAAAAAGTTACATACAAGCAAGATAATTCTTGGATATATTCTCCCTAGTCGAGCTTTCTGATTGAAATTCTATATCCTGTCGTAATCCAAATTACAAATCACATAAAACACGATGTGTAATGAGATTTAATGAGAGTAGCATCAAAGAAAAAATAAATTTTAAAAAAGCAATTAAATCACTGATAAAGAAGATATTCATCTTTGACTTAAAATATTATCAGTGGTGTAGTTCAAAATTTTATTTTGTTTTTTCACTGTTAAATGAATTTCAGTGTTGTCAATTATTGCCTGAATTTCCTTGATTATTATAGGTACTTGTAAATTTTATTTTAAATCCGGCATAATAATGCATTCAATTAATTTTAATTTCTGTGGAAATGTTAGCCAAACAAGGGCATGTGCAGAATTTTGTGGGGGAGGCAAAATTTATGAAAGTGAACATGGTCATCCGGTTATCATACTGCAATAATAGTACAGATAAAATAGGCTTTTAATAACACACAAATTTCTTTATCAACGAAATTTGGCACAGAAGTTTTTAAAAAAAACCTAAGACCGTAGTCACGCAAGGGGTGTAGGGGTAGTGAAAAGAGTGGGAATTTCTTTTTTTTGCAAATACATAACTTCAAAACGCAGATTTGATTGAAAAACGTCTTCAATATTTTTGTATCCTTTTTTGACAAGTGTAAGTGGCGTCATCTATTATTATCATCATATATTATTAACTTCCCACTGGAAGTTATTGTAATGGGTCCGAAAATCGAAATCAAAAAGGAAAAAAAATTTTTATGTTTCAAGGTCACTACACTATTTTTACACTACTTTTAAAAAGATGTCTGTGTGTGTGTGTGTGTGTGTGTACGTACGTACGTACGTACGTATGTGTACATTTCTTTCAAAGACGAAATCTCGAGAACGAAAAATGATATCGACTACGTTAGGGTGCCAATCGACGCGTATTAACGTAAATATGATCTGAAAGAAATTTTTTCAAAATCGGTCAAGCCGTTCTTTTTTCTTAACCAAATAACCTCCAAAAAAGTAGATTTTACACAATATCTCGCGAATAAAAAATTATATCGACTTCGTAAGGATGTCAATCGAGGCGTGTTAACGTCATTTTGATCCGACATAAATTTTATAAAAATCGGTTCAGCCGTTTTTTTTTTTTTTTTTTTTTTTTTTTTTAAATTATTGATGTTTTAATGATTGAAATGATTACTTTTCTGTGTAATATCTAATTTAATTATTATTATTAAATATTTATCAAACTGGGAAGTTCGTCGTGTGGACCTCAAGGGTCGCACTTTAGTCCTAATAAACGACCCACCTCACGGCTTGTTTCTATTTGAATCAGATCATAACATAACAGTCTATCAAAGTGGCGTAATTTGTACGCGATGATTATAACCTATTTTATTTATAATTACTATCAACCGTGAGGTTCGAGCTTACACTAGTTTACACTAATTAAATTCTTTTAACGGTACAGAACCCTCGTTTTATTCCCACTTGATTGGTTTTTGATTGATCCAATTCACGGCTTAGAAAATTGTAGAAGCGCGAGCACTGAACTTTTTCAATATAAATAGCGCTAATGCATTTACTACAGGGTAATGATGAGCGCTTGAGCGCCATAACTCGATCAAATTTTATCGTACTGGGATAAAATATATACACAAATTAAAGCTCTAGAAAAGAGATACAAAAAATATATAAAACGTTTTCTAATCAAATCCACCGTTTTGAAGTTATTTGCAAACAAATAAATTTCCACCTTTTTTACCCCCTTAGGCGACTAGGCTCACTGGTTTTTTTCGAGTATATATTATGTATAAAAGAAGACAGCTTTGAAATGGCTTAAGGATCCAAAAATAATAAGCAAATACTGTTAATATTGCATTTATTAAGCTGACGTTTCGAGAATTATATTCTCATCCTCAGAGCTCAAATGCCGTCAAACATGACAGTAAAATTGTCCAAAAACTTTTTAAAAAAACATACTAACATTTTATTTGGTTTTTATTGAAGTGTAAAAAAATTTGTTTTATTGATTTGATTTTGTACACAGAAATACTCAAAACTTTATGTTTTATAGAATTTGATTTTATTTTTTATTGTAGAAAATTTTTTAATTTTTTTTTTTTTATTTGCCAGATTAACTGTTTTATATTTACGTGCTATAAGCTAGAAACTTAAAATTATGTATAAAACTACCTCTGTGCCAAATTTCGTTGATGAAGAAATTTTTCTGTTGGTCATACTTCTTGGTGCTGTTTTTACTGTAGGTACTATAAGGTCATAAACGATAGTTCAAAATTTCTAAGTGCAATTCGAGGAATTTTCAGGCGCCAAAGTGAAAGGGATTAGTATGAAATAAGTTTTTTAAGAGCTTTCACAGTTTATTCCATTATTCCAGATCGCAGGGGGACATCTCACCTCCTACCCCTTGTGTATGCAGCCCATGTATAGCCAAATATTTAATAAACGAAAATTTAAATGTGTTTATGATGTTATTGATAATATCTAATATATAAAATTCTCTTGTCACGGTGTACGTAATTGAACTCCTCCGAAACGGCTCGACCGATTTTGATGAAATTTTGCTTATCGGGTAGGTCTGAGAATCGGACAACATCTATTTTTCATCCCCCTAAATGTTAAGGGTGGTCCACCCCAAATTTTTTTTTTATTTTTTGGACAAATTTTTTTTTTTAATTTTTTCATGATTCAGCATTGAAAAATACATACAACTCTAAATTTTCACCCTTATACGATCAACCCCTGATTTTTAATCGCGATTTTTATATTAAGCTTTAAAAAATACATATATGGCGAACGAGCGAAGCGAGTGAGTAGTGTATTTATAATATTCAAGCGAACGAGCGAAGCGAGTGAGTAGGCGAAAATATTCAAGCGAACGAGCGAAGCGAGTGAGTAGGCGAAAATATTCAAGCGAACGAGCGAAGCGAGTGAGTAGTGTATTTATAATATTCAAGCGAACGAGCGAAGCGAGTGAGTACTGTATTAATAAAATTCAAACGAACGAGCGAAGCGAGTGAGTAATGTAATTATTCCAAGAAATTATTAACAACGTTTGCCGGATCAGCTATACTAAATATACGTGAGCGGAGTAATGGGTGACCGCTATTAAATCATAATTTCATACCACCCAGGCGAATCCGGGATGGGTCCGCTAGTATATACAGGGTGAGTTCGACCACCCGTATCAGTCGTTTTTTTCGAAAACGGTTAGTCGTAGAAAGTTGTGTCAAAAATTTGTATTATAAAAGCCCTAATAAAGAATCGAATGGTGATAATTTTTTTTCCCGGGAAGGTCGGCTTCCCTATTAGTTTGCTCCAGAATGTCCAGAACTCCGGAATTATAAATGTAACGATAGGTCGAAAATGGTATTGTTGAAAAGATCTTTAAAAAATAAGCAAGTTTTGTAGGAAATTTTTTTTTATTACTGCCACCGCTGTTAAGTAATATTTGTTTGAAATTACTAAATTAAAATGTCATAATAACGAACTTTTTAAAAGTCCGCATTTAAAATCTAGTTACCTATCTATCGATCATTAAACACTGAAGAAGTACACTCACAGTATAACCAGAAGAGCTCAGTAGTATGTATTAAAGAGTAAATGGAAGACAGTTTGAACACTTGTGACAATGTCTAAGGTTGCTAGATTTTTAATGCCGACTTCGATCGTTATTATGAAATTTTGATTTAATAATTTCAAACGATCGTTACTTAATAGGGGTGGCAGTAATTAAAAAATTTTTCCTACAAAACTTGCCTATTTTTTAAAGAGCTTTTCAACAGCACCACTTTCAACCTATCGTGCTTTCTAAAATTCCGGAGTTTTGAACATATAATAATTTATATGTATACTTATAGAAATTTACAGGGGCGGCAGTAATAAAAAAAATTTTCCTACAAAACTTGCTTATTTTTTAAAGATCTTTTCAACAATACTACTTTCGACCTATCGTTACATTTATAATTCCGGAGTTCTGGACATTCTGGAGCAAACTAATAGGGAAGTCGACCTTCCTGGAAAAAAAAATTATCACCATTCGATTCTTTATTAGGGCTTTTATAATACAAATTTTTGACACAACTCTCTACGACTAACCGTTTTCGAAAAAAACGACTGATACGGGTGGTCGAACTCACCCTGTATATAAAACAAAGTCGTGTTAGTTACACCATTCTGTTAGTTACACCATTTATAACTCAAGAACGGCTGGACCGATTTTCATAATCTTTGATTTTTTGGATGTGTCTCCGCCCACAATAGCAGAATAACTATTAAAACATCGGAAAAATCAAGCGAACGAGCGAAGCGAGTGAGTAATGTATTATTAAAGTCGTGTTAGTTACACCATTTATAATTCAAGAACGGCTTTCATAATCTTTAATTTTTTGGATTTGTCTACGCCCGAAATAGCAGAATAACTATTAAAACATCGGAAAAATCGAGCGAAGCGAGTAAGTAATGTATTATTCTGTATATATAAAACAAAGATTTTGTATATACGTAAATCATACCACCTGAGAGCGAACGAACGAAGCGAGAGAGTAAGGTAATGATAATATTCAAGCGAACGAGCGAAGCAAGTGAGTAATGTACCACGCGGGAACGAACGAGCGAAGCGAGTGAGTAATGTACCACTCGGGAGCGAACGAGCGAAGCGAGTGAGTAATGTACCGCCCGGGAGCGAACGAGCGAAGCGAGTGCGTAGTGTATTACAGTCCGGACGAAATTGGACCGGGCCGCTAGTATATTATAGATGAATGAGCTAATTGATGTGGGTAAAGAAGACAATTCCTATCCTTTATCTATGCGCTAGAGTTAAGACTCAATTATATGTTCATTTTACATGGTATCAGTTCCAATTTAACACAAGTACGCACTGTCTCCATCTCTGTACAGTAAGAGGTACTACCATGCTGTAGGTACACGAATCGAAACATCCTTGTGTTGTACATACAATATATTAGCATATTGCGTTTTTGCAATGCAAATCAGGCCAAAAGCCGCAATGTATATTTCATCGAACTCGTTTCTGTCAACTTGTATAACGTTATGTGTTACATCTGTACCATGATCTGACTAGCACTGTGTCACCTAATTTATACCAACCTTTAGAGACTAAACTAGAAGGTTAACACTAAAGTCAGTACACAGTGGATTCAGTGTTTCTTGTAATTTATGTAATCGGCACAGATGTGTCAAGTTCGTTCCCAGTAGGTAAACAAAAATAAAATGGTTTATTTCGTTAGGACCGCAATTTTTACTTTCCACCTCATGGTAGGAAAGTAGAAGGTATATTGACTTCACTTAAAAATTTTTTTTCGGGATATTAATAGTTCAGACACCCTAGGAATCATTTGAGACCATTTTCCGACCGATGTCTGTGTGTATTCAGTAATGAATTTTTTTCTCCTTCGATATCTCAAAAACGGAGCGACATGCGTCATGCGGTTTGTTTTGCAATTTGGCGTAGCACTTAACTTTGTCAACACTTAACTTAGATTTGATTAGATTCTGGACCAAATCGGTTCAGTGGTTCCTGAGATATTCAAATAAATGTTCTCAGTGTCAAGTATTAACGTTGGTAAAAAAATATAAATGCATTCTAGATGTTAAAATATAAATAAAACCGTAATATTTTTTTCTATAATGCAGATACACATTCCGAAAAAAAATGTTTTCTAAAAAATTTCGCGATCATAATTATTTTTTATTTGCCTAATCAAGATGTCTATTATTTTAATAGATCAACAAACAAATAAGATGGCCATTGGCCATGCTTTTTATATTAAGAATATGAAAAGAGAATCGTTTTGTTGAGAAAATTTTCAGTTACGAGCGATTGTTTACTTGGTCGGAATTATAGGGCTGGCTGTCCAATGGAACTTTTTTTAAGTGGAACCAAAAGAATCCACTTAAAAATATTTGCCTAAAAATGCGATATTGCTGGTGCTTTTAAATAATAGTTTGAAAATCCGTGTGAGGTTGTTTCATAGATTTTTCAGTCATTAAAAAACAGACTTAACGTAAAAAATGCCCTATTCATGATTCAGGTTATCTTTAAGGAAATTGAAACTCAAATAAAGGATAGTCTGTAAAGCACTGCTAAAAATGCGTGTTTCGCGCTCTACCGTTGTGAGTATCTCATAAACGGCTGGTTTGGGGAAAAAACTTTCAGGAAAGAAATTGTAGAACAAACTGCTCTACACGACACGTTTATTTTAATTTTTCATTTTTTTCGCAAATACTAAGGTCTATAACCACATAGTCCTGTAAAAAATTCAAGCTTCTAACTGAATGCAATAAAAGCATAAAAAAATCACGTATTTTTGATATACTGACTTCTCGCCAAAACCTATAAGGTGCTCCCCGTTAACCTAGAATCTTGAAATTTGGTACAAAAGAAGGCCTCATAGCACACTGCACAAGTAAAGGAAAAAATCCGGAAATCATTTATTTCTAATTCTATGTGGATTTATTACGTGACAAACTTAATTTTTATTAAATTGTTATAACGGTACGGAACCCTCAAGGCGCGAGTTCCACTCTCAATTATCCGTCTTTTTTTGATAATTTATTCGCAAAAAATAATATAAACAATTTCTAGGAAACAAACTGATCACTATAAAAAAAGTCCTTTCACAGTTACGCACATATTCAGCACACGCCACGTACACGTCGGATAACTATTTCAACGAAACTTGTATTATATGATATTGTCAGCTTATTTCACTTCATAGGTTTCAATACTACTTATAGTATAGTTTAGTACATAATATAAAAGGGAGATTCAGATGTGCGTATACTATAGAGATAGACTGAAACTATACTACTTATAAAAGTCTACTTGTAAGTTGTACTATGTATACAAGTACATAGTACAGTCAGCACTCTTTTTTATTGACCTAAAGTCTTTTTTGTTCAAGATTATAAATCCATGAATCTCTTGAAGAGTTATGGAACCTTGCTTTGGTGTTAAGATACTGAATAATAATTATTATTAATCAGTGTCTTAACATCAAAGTAAGGTTAAATCAGTCATTTATAATCCTTACTGAATAATAATTATCACAAAACACTAAACCACTTTTCTTCTCAACGTAGGTTTCATTAACCATGTTAGCATCATCAGGATATGACTATATTAAATTAGAAGAGATTAAATCAGCGCCTGATGATGCTAATAAACACAAAACCGCTTACCTATCAATTTCTTCTGGACGAATGTTCCGCTAACCATATTAGCATCATCAGGAGCTGAGATAATCTCTTTTAATTTAATATAGTCATATCCTGATGATGGTTAATGAAACCTACGCTGAGAAAAAATTGTTAAGTAAATATTTTTGCGTTGAATGCTTTGATTATCACAAAACCACAAGAAAAGATGATTGGTTGGAATGCCTTAATTAAATGCTTAGAATGGCTTCATGAGTCTTGCACAATGTATCAAGACATGTGCAATGCATGTTCCAGGGACGAATTACGAAAAATAAGCAGCATAAAAGGGACTGCGGCATCTATCCTTTTTCGGTGCGGCGTCTCACCCAAGAGTGAAGGAGAGACGCCGCTTTGCAATGTTTTTTATTATTTTTATTTTAGTATAATTTTTGTCAGAATTTTTATTTTGTTTTTGTGTATAATTAAGGCTAAATGAATGTATTAGGTTGTGTTAAAATATAAAATCATAAAATACAATATTTATAAAATTATGATATTTTTTCGAAACGTGCGGCATCTCTCCCGCATTTACCCTACTTAGGGCCAAAGCACAACATGCTACTTTTTGTTTCGAAAACGAGCAATTTAGGATATTACATCGCGATTTGACGAATACTCAATTACTAAAATTTCTCGTGAGACATCAGTTGTGTATTTCAGCGGAGTGTCCGGCCTTACGCTATTAGTAGCTACATCTGACGATCTCTAAGCGACTTAATCGCAAAACCGTGCGACTAAAAGTAGCATGTGTGCGTTAAGCCTTAACGAGAAACCTTCCGTCTTATTCTTACTTATTTATATTCTTTAAATCATGCAAAAGGCGAGCTACGCGTTGGAGGAAAAATCGCAATTGAGTAATATATCAAATAGACTTTCGACGATAATAATAAGAAAACGAAGCAAATGGGTTTAAATACGCCTGGAATTTTTAATTACAGTAAAAACTCAAAACAGACCCAGATAAGAGTTCGTTGAGATTAGTAATCGCGAGTCTACTGTACACTGTACAACGATCCGTCCAAGTTCCGAACTATATCAGTAGAATGCCTTGTTTTCAGTGATTTTATCTCGCGTTTGACATCAACCAGTCTCTGCGTTGTTATACAGCCCTAATCTAGTCCACAAGATCTCTGAGTTAGCATCAATGTGTCGTTTGCTTCTTTATTCTCTTCTTCTCCTGCTCCTTCAGGCTGCTCTCAATACAGTGGCGTGGTGTTACGCCATTTGCATATTAAATTAATGTAACCCCTTTCACAAATCGAGCCATCGTGTTTGCTTCTCACGTTTGTAATTTACAAATGTGTGAATGATTTATAACATAATAAAGCAGTCTGTACAATGTTTTTTACGTTTTAATAACAACACGATTTTATGTTTTCAAATTTTATAGAGTGTACTGCGTCCTACCGGAAAGACCGCTGCGACTCACTTGAAGACGTACGAAATCGTTATATTGTAGTACTTTCAGAATTGCTAGCAGGACCATTTTATAGGTAGATATGTTCATAAACTAATGAATTATTAGTGCAAATTTAAGGAAAGACTGTACTATGTTTTGTCGAGCTGATACAAGAATTTTCATACTTAAGTGTATAATCTTGTGTATGTATTTTGTAAGCAATTGGAACGCAAAATGGTACGTGCAGGAGATCGTGTGTCTGTACTGCCAGCAGGACCAAATAGTCCTGCCTGAAGGACACGCTTATGAGCGGAAATTTGCCCTTCTAGCAGGATAGTACCTCTTTACAAAAGTACTTACAAAAGCGCTATACTAGCAGGACAATTTTATTTTATTTATTGTAGATTATAGACGCGTCGAAAACTTCGGTCATTAGCGTCACTAGCAGGACAAGCGCTTGTATACACTGTATCATTAAATTCTGATTAAAATACTTTTGTTTTTGTGCAAATCGATTATTTGATGCCTCAGGCCTTTTCGTATACGAGTAGTAGCGGAGGAAAAAAAATTCGACTGATGACCAGTCCTATACTTCCCACCTAGTAAATATTTGCAAAAAATAAACACTCTTTTTTTTATTCTTTAACTTGGCCCAAATAACCTTAGCTGTTGGTGGTCTTTAAAACACAATTTAATTTTTATTCTTTGAAAAAAGCATGGCCCTCTTTTTTGTTTGGTGATCTACTGATGGCTAGCTTAATACAGGGTGTATCACAGAAAACCGAACATAGGGAAAAGTACACAGTACAAATTAGTTAAGATCAGAGATTGCTTTGCCCTCTAATCAGAGGTCGTTACCATGGTTTACGTATACAGTAACAAATGCATATTGCTGTTCATTTGACAAAATCTCCTGTAATGTTAGATAAAGTGAGACAAAGTTTTTGTAACCGATTAAGCCACTGCTTAATTCAAAATTGAGGTTTATTTGAACATTTGCTTTAATTCTTTATTTTAACTGTTTGTTTTGTTTAATTATTAGTTAAAAAAATATTTTCTTAATAAAAAATTGTTTCATTAATAAAAATAAATTCATTTAATATTGAAGAATTTATTTTAACTGATTTTTCTAATTATTCATTATTAGCTATTATTGTTATTAAATAATGGTTAGTCAGCGTTACCATGGTACCCATTCTCATATGTGGCCAAAGTAATCGTTGATCCTAACTAATTTGCACAATGGAGTTTTCCCTATGTTCGGTTTTCTGTGATACACCCTGTATAGTAAAAATCATGGTTACCTTGATTTACGTACAATTTTCTTTTTTTTCTCGAAAACTATACATTTTAGAGAAAAAAAATATTTACATTTTTTTCATATTATAACATCTAGAATTCATTTATATATTTTTTTTACCTATGTTAATACGTGACATTGAGAACGTTTTTTTTGAATATCTCAGGATCCACTGAACCGATTTGACTCAAAATCTAATCAGATCTAAGTTAAAGGCTGATAAACACAATAGAACAATCGGCATGCCCGTATGTTGTTCCGTTCTTAAGATATCGAAGGCGAAAAATTGACCACATACACACACATACACACACACACACACACATAAACACACATATACACACACACACACATACACACACACACACACACACACACACACACACATACAGACATCAGTCAGAAAATGATTTTAAACGATTGCTAGGGTCTCAAAACGTGAAGATCTGTTAAAATCTCGAAATATTTTTTTCGGACTAAATCCATTACTTCCCTACCATAGTAGAGGTGGGAAGTAAAAATCTAGTATACATGTGAAATAAAATTCTTATTAACCGTGAATTGCTTTACGTATAAGCGATTGGCGCTACTGTATGTTTTCTTTGTATAAATGCGTGTAACAGGGCGTCAACATAGTCTTTACGGCACGTCATTAGAGTTGGCGAGCACAAGTACAGTGTGTTTGTAGTAACTGGCATTGTAAGATGTCGGGGTAATAAGGAAGAACAGGAAGGCCGACAAACATCATGACACTAAAATATACAAGGGGTTGACT
This sequence comes from Mongoloraphidia duomilia, assembly GCA_039654895.1. NCBI lineage: Eukaryota > Metazoa > Arthropoda > Insecta > Raphidioptera > Raphidiidae > Mongoloraphidia > Mongoloraphidia duomilia. Next base: position 25,109,483 of record CM077518.1, read on the forward strand.
GTCTACAGAGTGTCTAGAAACAAGTAAACTTATGTAATCACTTTAATATTATCCATTACTCCTTTGTTTAATAAAAGTTTTTATTTGATAAAAATGGGTACGATTTATTTAATTGAACAAAATATAATAACACATATATTAATCGAAACATGTATACAATTAATCTGCACCTAAGCCGTTTTCAACAAAAATAGTAAATACGAAAAATATTAATATATTAGCTCGTATATTAGTATATCCACAGTATAGCTATATTACCACAAATATATTAACACACATTAAATAAAATATTCTAAAATACAGTGTGACATTTTTGTGTCCAAAATTTTTATATAACTTTTGAAAATCGAGGAAAGATTGGAGAAATAAAGACAAAACAAATTAAGTGGATCGCAACGTTTCGTCCATATATTTCGACTTTAAAATGAAAGAGAGATCAAAAGCTAATTTTTATTTTAAATTTTTTAAATTTTGTCATACGTATTGATTTGTTAGAAAAAGATTTATCTAACAAAGTTTTAACAATTTTAATTTTTCTTTTGATAATTTTAATATGTCAAATACCTAATCTTTGTTGACTATTAATAAGCGTTTTGAGTTAGTAAATAAAACATTTTATAAAGCGATTTTAATAAAAAAAATCCATTAACCTTCTGTCAGTTTGAGGAGTAATATCCGGTAAAATAAATACATGAACTTTTAAAAATTATTGATCGTTTTATTGCACACATGAAAAAATAGTGATCGACTCTGTTCGTTTGTGGTTCCGAAAATTCACAGAAATTGTAGTCGTATATATTGTTCAGATTGGTCTATCATTAAGTATTACTCTTTTTTTTCTTTAAATGATCGAATAACAAAATACATATACGAAAATATTGTACTTACGGATAAGTAATAAAAAAAATCGCACCAACTTTCTCGTTCAACTCCATCGACCGTAGATTTGCGTTCATCCGCGAACTACCGAAACCAATGTAAAAAGACATATTGACATTGTAGGGTCTTTAATGGCATATCGATTTATAAAAGCTAAAGCTTTTTTAACTATTTACATTCTACATCCTTGAAAAGACAGGCATTAATATATTAACAGGTTCGTTCGAAAATTGTTCTTAGAATTAATTTTGCGGTAATCCCTTGAAATCTAATTTCTCGGTGGTTATAGAAACCAACCAGTAACAGGTGACACGAAATAGTAGTTTACAGAAAACTGCTCACTTTGGACTGTATAAATATTTTATAACAAGCATTTTTACACAAACAAAAAGTTACCGACAACTACTACTATTTTTTGTTAGCTATATCTTGAGTTTCTTGAGATCATAATATGTTTCAAGATTTATATCAGTACAGCTGTAATGGTCTCGTTATTTTTAATATTACTTCTATTAAAGTCAGTGACGTGTATAAGCATATTTTATTATAGGTCTTCAGTAATTCTTTTTAAGCTTTAGAAATATTATTTAAAAAATTCCAGCCAATTGGGCGACGGGACCATTCCAATTCTACGACTTTATAGTGTTGTTTATTTCTTAAATTAAAACTATAGTGTCTTCAGAATTGAAGTGGAGTGAAAGTGACGAAATCGGACGAAAAGTACACACTGTATTACATATAATATAGTTTTGAATCGGTTTGAACAATCTGTAGGTTACTAAAATAAAATTATTTAACAGCTGTCGAAAACTGAGAGTTCAAATTTACTTTTTCAAAACTGATTTTTCAAAGTACGTAGCTACCTTATAATTTTTCATAAAAAAATTTACACAATATTAATTAGAGAAAAGTAGTAGACCGAGAGCTAGAGGCAATTTTTTGGTGTTATTTATTCAAGGCCTTATTTTTGTGAAGATGTTGAGGGAGGCATATTAAAGTGCCCTGAGTAAAAGATTTTGCTAGATAGCGGTATGATAGGGATGCAAATCGCCCCCAACATGTAACAAAAAAAATGGTCACAATTATTATTGCTTCAAGGCTGAAATTGTTTGTATAGCTTGTCGGTGACCCAATAATGCCATTATAATATTTGCACATCGATTGGTCAGTATTAAAGAGGTGGCAGATCACCCTAAACGTGTCATGTACCCGACGAAACTTAATTAGTTCAAGGTTCAAATTTTAATATGTTTTTACGGCGACTGTTTTAAGCATAATATATTTCAATTTGCAGAACAAAATGTCGGTATTAACCCCCTCTCTTAGAGGGAAACTTGCTCGCCTAGGTGTTTATATCGTTCTGCAAGGGGGTTAATACCGACATTTTGTTCTGCAAATTGAAATATATTATGCTTAAAACAGTCGCCGTAACAACATATTAAAATTTGAACCTTGAACTAATTAAGTTTCGTCGGGTACATGACACGTTTAGGGTGATCTGCCGCCTCTTTAATACTGACCAATCGATGTGCAAATATTATAATGGCATTATTGGGTCACCGACAAGCTATACAAACAATTTCAGCCTTGAAGCAATAATAATTGTGACCATTTTTTTTGTTACATGTTGGGGGCGATCTGCATCCCTATCATACCGCTATCTAGCAAAATCTTTTACTCAGGGCACTTTAATATGCCTCCCTCAACATCTTCACAAAAATAAGGCCTTGAATAAATAACACCAAAAAATTGTCACTAGCTCTCGGTCTATAGGCATAAAAATAATTTAATGCTTTCGTCAAAATACAGAAATAATAATACTTATATAGAATTCATGCAATTAGGAAATATTTTAGCTACTTTTCTGATGACTTAAGTGTTTCGGTGTACTGTGTAGGTAGGTATTTATTTTTTCTTAACTCGTCGCACAATTGACCACCGCCAGTTTTTCTTTCCGCGTTAAATCATTTCTTTTTCCAGGCAGGTAGTGTATTTCTAATTGATCCTCTGCATGTATTGGAAATTAAATTGAATATTAATCGTGTGACGCTTGTGTAAAGTTGCACATTCTGCCGCGATAGTGGAAAAGTTCGGGTTCGTTTCCCGACTGTGACATAGGTTGAAAAAATGATTTTTTCAAATATTGCAAGATCGATTGTGTAATTTGGCTGCTCTTCCAATTACCTCTTTATTATATAGTTATAGTTTGCACTGAATTTTCACTCGGCACTTGGTAGAACATAATTAATAACAAATATTTAGATCACTTGAAAATTCTATAGAAATTGTTTCTTCTTCGTCGAGAAGAAACAATTTCTGTAGAATTTTCAAGTGATCTAAATATTTGTTAATATAGTTATGTTCAGAATATAATTCATTGATTAGAATTCAAATCAGCTGGTCGCTAAGTGATAAGTCCGATGAAGGCAAAAAATTGAGGCTGACTTGCTCGCCTATATTAGAAAAAATAATTTTTTTTTCAGGGAATTTATATCGTGTGCCCGGGGTTTTACTGAACATAGATAAATGCATATTGCACTGCGGAAGGCTAATTATTATTATTTACTAGAAATCTGGCATAAACATCTTTGTCTTGTGATCACAGAATTGTTGACAAGCTAGGTTTTTATACCATTGATAGCTTTCTGATAAACGCTTTATAGAAAAATTGATAACATTAAACCGTCTTCGGTTTACGATGAAAATAAATGACTTTATTGCTGCAACTACATAATATTATGCAAAAAGCACTTATCTTGTTGGAGAATCATGCTGACATGCTTTTACTATATTATATTACACTTAAATGATTTCCATGTTTTATGCGTTCACATTTATTTATTATTATTTCTTAGTTTTTATAGACAGGTATTCACTTTTACGAGCTGTTCGAAAAATATATTTTTAGGCCGAAGTAATATCCCATATATTTCGCCTTTGTTTATTCAGAAATTTTACTGAACATAAAGTGTTGCGCCGTCCAGATTTTTATATTATTAATAAAAAAATTGATTTTACTAGTATCCCTGTGAATAGTAGATCTCGCTCGACCCTTCATGTCTATAACGTAAAGAATTTTAACAAATCAAAATTCCTTAGACGTACTCATCACCAATACATCACACATATTGTCATTTCATTTTAGTTATCGAATTAAAAGTGGATCTTACTCGCTCGGTCAATTTTTTTTTCAAGAATTAAGATCAAATTCTTAAATGTCAAAAATTCGTTTCTACTACCTAAATCTCCAGCCCGCGGCATGTATTTTCATCGAAAGGCCAATAATTATTATTATTCTACAGCTTTCGGATCAGGTTAAAAAATATTCATGCCAAATATCATTAATTTTTTTATTATTTGAGGCAATAAACAGTGAATCATAGTTTAAAATAACAATTAGGTACTATAATATTACATGAAACTATAAATAAACAAGTAACTTACTCATCTACGGCGAAACTAAACATATTCCACAGTATTTGTACAACACAAGACACACTGTGCAGCACTACCTATTAAACTAATTAACTTCCTACTGTTTTAATTGAAAATTGTAATATTATTTAACGGATATATGCTGCATATTCATGTCATTACATAAATCTATTTACGTTTGTAAGTTTTGCAGCTAGAGGTAAATTTTAAATTTATGTGCTGGTGCTAGACGTACCTATAATATTTTGTTTCATTTAGCCCTAAACAGTTGATAGGTAATTACTCTTTTTGCTATTTAATTTAAAGATAAATAATTAATTATTAATTAGTGTTTATTTATTTATACAATAGATGTCTGCAGAGCATATTTTTTGCATACCTGACAGACCTCAAATCATTATTGAACATTAAATTTATTCATTTGGAGAGAGGTCTGCAAGGTATGCAAAAATATTTTCTGAAGACCTCTCTCCGAATGAATAAATGTTCAATATGATATGAGGTATGTCAGGTATGCAAAAGAAATTTGCAAAGCAGATGATGATAATAATGTAAATAATATAAATAGTAGCGTCATTTCTGCAAGTTTCAGGTAAGACTGGTCTATGTTTTCTAACAAAGGGTTACCCGAAACTCGTTTGTGCGCAGCAATGACGCTACTAACTTCTCTAAATGATAGTACTCTACTTCTCTATAATCTGTATAAATTTCATTTTAGTAGTGTTGAGCCGTATTCGAGATAAAGACAACAGAAAATGATAAAAAAAATTGGATATTCAGTCTGCCACCAATTTGATGTTTTTCATCATAATAATATTATCATCTGTTCAATTCAATAATTAAATTGTAGTAGTATTGTCCAGTCAGAGTTTGGCCTTTGGACTAATAGTTTTATCCATAACTACGTGGTATCTGAATTTCTAAAATACACACCATATACTCGTAGTGTGGCAGCAGTTCCATGAAGTAAATTTGAGGTACCTATAGTTTTATTTGGCGAGAAATCACCTCTACTTGAATATTTCGAAAATTATGCCAAGTAATTTTTTAACTCTCTGTATACAATTTTACGAGACTCGTTCGATACATACACATAAAATATGTAAGTACGTAATTTATCTGTCTGCCCAGTAAATAGGTAATTACTAGTCAATTGATAAGCGTGTGTTGTCTATAGTGGAATAATTAACCGTGATTGACGCTGTTTAGTGTCGTGAGTATATCGACATGTAATGGTTTGAAAAGTGTTGGAGCGCTATTTTCAATCAACCGATAAAAACTGCTACTGACGGTGATGACTAATGATGATGACCGTATTTTAATAACTTGTCTTATAGACGGAGAGCCCACCGTCATATTTCCTATGTTGCAAATACACAGTCTGTGTAAGCATTCAGGCAGACAAATAGGAAGCCACAATTATTATGATTTTTAACACGCTTATATTAGTTCCACTAATTGTATGCATGTTTGTTTGTATCTAAGTAACGGATTCTTTGAACGCAATTTTCACCCACTTCAAAACTTCAGATTGAACTGAAACTTTGCACACTTATCAAGGATTAAAGGGAAAAATCGATTTTTTAACACGCTTATATTAGCTTCACCTATATGCTTGCTTGCGGGCTTGCTTGCTTGTGTGCTCTTGCTTGTATGCTTGTTTGTCAGTTTGTAACCGACTTCTTTGAACTTGATTTTGACCAATTTTGAACGGTCAGATTTAGTTTAAATTTTGCACACTTATCAAGGACCGACGACAATACAATAATTCCATAAGTTTGTCCCATTATCCTGACCAGGATCTCCAGGACTAAAAAAAAAAAGCAAAAAACTTCAGATTGAACTGAAACTTTGCACACTTATCAAGGACCGATGACAATACAATAATTCAATAAGTTTGTCCCATTATCCTGACCAGGATCTCCAGGACTAAAAAAAAAATCAAAAAACTTCAGATTGAACTGAAACTTTGCACACTTATCAAGGACCGATGACAATACAATAATTCAATAAGTTTGCCCCCCATTATCCTGACCAGGATCTCCAGGACTAAAAAAAGCAAAAAACTTCAGATTGAACTGAAACTTTGCACACTTATCAAGGACCGATTACAATACAATAATTCCATAAGTTTGTCCCATTATCCTGACCAGAATCTCCAGGACTAAAAAAATTAAAATAAGTTATAATTTAAAAAAACTAAAAAACACGCTTTAACGAACTAAAAAGTAAAAAATAATTAATTTTATTGTAAAAAAAGCGTGGGGTGCTTTGTACCATATTTTCATACTACCCCACGCTTTTTTACAATAAAATTAATTATTTTTTACTTTTTAGTTCATTAAAGCGTGTTTTTTAGTTTTTTTAAATTATAATTTATTATTCTGCTAAGTCGTGGGATAGATACTGATGTCGTCACTTCCGCTCATTTTTTTATTGGATTGAATTGTTACGTCATCGACTGCATTATTAAAATTGACGTCATAATGTCTGTCTCAACATATCATCATGGGATGCCAGAGTTCATCCTGCCTCTTGGTAACATAATTTTTCAATTTCCGACAGAATAAAATTAATAATAATAATAATAATTGTGGCTTCCTATTTGTCTGCCTCAATATTAACACAGACAAATTTGTCTGCGTATATTATGTGATACGTGGGAAATCGATGGTCGGTTGTAGGACTATTATCAGAATTATGGGTTGTTGCTAATAGACAAAACTAATAAGACCTGGTGGACTCTTATATAATAAATATTTGCGATTCATGACACTTAAGAACTACAAATTAGAGCTAAAGAAGAAATTCTATATTTATTTAATCCGCCAACATGCAACGGTTCAAAATTAACAAAATAATTTATATTACGTTCTGATTTTATTTATAGCTACTTTGCAGAGGCATGGCGCAGCAGCTCTTTAAATTCAATTTGAGCGAACTCAAAACAATATTTTTTTCTTTTTCAAGGCCGAAGAACTAAATTCATTGTAACATATATGTCAGTGATTTCCACATATAAATATGTAGAGTGTAGACCTTTTTTACATATAGTACAAAATTGTTTGTTATGTGTTACCTTGAAAAGCTTTCGAATTGTGTTTTCCATAATTTACACAAGAAAATCTACACTGTAAGCGCTAATTTGATTCTTTTTTTAATTGGCAGCAAAAGTGATTTTTTAAGGCATCCAATATATCAAGAGATGTCTAGTCGAGGTCTGAGTAAAAATCCAATAATTTTTGACAAACCTCATTTCTTTCATTACTGCAGGACGACCGCGGCTAAGAAAAATGTTTTTTTTGCCATACCCACTATAAAATAGCTGCTTTACATGCATATATGTGAATTTTGACAGGTCGGTACGCGGGAACGTATCTTTCCCGCACTAGTGTGGGAAAGCAATCCCTTTCCATTGTGATGTGTTTATTCCCCTGATCCGCCCGCTATTACCTACTGACAGCTAAACTCTCGGTCTGCTATAGAGTGAAGTTGACGGACACACAATGAACTGTCAAAAAATTTTGAAAATACTCAAAAAATAGTGAAAAACAGCTATTTTATAGTTGGTATGGCAAAAAATACTATATATATATCGTGCGCAACAATATTATGACTCGTGTGATTGTTAAAAGTCGCTTAATCGCTCGTTTTAACATACTGTCACTACTCGTCGGTAATACACCTTATTACGCCACTAGATATACAATCTACTATTATGTTACCAAAGCTCAATGCATCTGAACTTACTGCAAAATAATCTGTTGCAACTTAACTTCTGCGAAAATGGTCCTAAAACCCTTTGTGTAATTGCTGAGGCTTTAGTACGCCCACATGTCACTTTTACAGCAACTTGGCAATCAAAAATAATTTTGTTGGTATTTTTGGCAAAGCATGAGTCAAAATTTGCAAAAATAGGTTCGGACTACAGGTCGCTAGCCTAATCGTCTGGCAAATGTTTTTTTAAATTTGAATGGGATGAAAATAAAGTTAACAAAATTTCAAGTACTATAATCATTTTTTTTTCTACTTTTTTGCAATTTTAAAAAATTGGTGGCTCAAGACCTGAGTTGCTAAGCGAGGTTGTCCATTCCCTTTTTCTGCAATAAAAAAACTATCTTCCTATACTCATATGTAAAAATGTTCACCAGCTTTTATACTAAAAGTTCATGTCAAAAAAATCGCTAAAAAACTTCTCGTCTTTAAATACTATTATAACAGGGACTCACTGCTCTCTAGTGAATTGGTGATAGTCGGCTCGGCACTAAACAACGTCTCTTAAAGAGACAGAACATGGACACAGGACAGGGCGTACTGAAGAAGAAGAAAACTTTGGGTGACAAATTTAAAAGGACATTTGAATTATCAGTATACAAGAATGTAGGCTTTCACGGCCGGCGTTAATAGAATTAAGATAAGAATCTTTCGGGCTTATGAGCCGTGGTCTACTGGAATGACTTCTTCTTCTTCCAGACGTTTCGCTTGCAACTGCGGCAAGCATCTTCAGTGGTGTGTTCGACGTGGTCGTAGTGTTCTTCTCGGTGTCCTGCTGTCGAGTACTACGACCATGTCGAACACACCACTGAAGATGCTTGCCGCAGTTGCAAGCGAAACGTCTGAAAAAGAAGAAGCCATTCCAGTAGACCACGGCTCATAAGCCCGAAAGATTCTTATCTTAATTCTATCAGTATACAGGTACATATATCATGTGATGTTACTTATAGATATCTATACAGTATACATACCTATAACGGTTTGAAAAATGTCTGCCAATCCCACTGTCCTGACAGCCAGCGAATTCCGCAGCCATTTCAACACAAGTTGGTTTGACATAATGGCCGCCGTTCCCAATGCAAAGATTGCAGAAGCCTTCATGTAGTACACGGGGCACCAATTGAATACACTATTCTGTTATTATTATTATTTGGTCAGTTTTTTCAGCGAAATGTCTCACAAAAATATTTTTTAGTTTTGGACACTAAAATATCTATTCCTTAGGACTTATAAATGTCACTAAATAAGTAAATAATTTATTAAGCAATAAATAAATAATAAAGCTGTCTTGAATAAGATCTAAATACATATTATGACGGGACAGGTGCCAACATTTATGGTAGTAAGGCTGCAACATTATTTAGTATTCTATCGTGGTGACGATGAGCTGGCATAAAGCATTACAGTGGCGCTGCGCTGTTCATTGATTGATAGGAAGACTCGCGAGTGTTGCACGTACCACACAGACAGGAAGTTGCATGGGTGCGTATTCATAATACTGGAATCTGTTGGCAGCAAGCTAATTCCACTGACAACCAAAAGATATTTTCTTGACCAATACAATAATTTTATTCCAGCTTTTGTAACTGCGATGGTTACCTACACCATACCTATTTAGATAACAACAAGAAATAAAATAAACTGGTCAAGTGCGAGTCGGACTTGCGCACTGAGGAAAGGGAAATTTATTATCATAATAACATTTTGTAGAGTATTTTACTTTGTTTAATTTATTTAATTTAAAATATGTTGAAGGGCACAGCTCTTTAGAATGTTGTAGAAATATTTTTTGTTTTTGTTTGCAGGAAACGTCGACATTAAATAAAAACGTTTTAAAACATCAATAAAAATGCCCCATTTTTCTGCAAACAAAAACAAAAAAAAAATTAATTAATTTTTTTTTGACGAAAGTTGCCAATAGGGTTCAGTTTGGACCCTTTGGGTACGGAGCCGTACAGAAGGGAAACTTCTAGACACAACTACAAACAGAATACTGGTTTTCGCGTCGACTATAGTTGTACTGTGACAGTGTAGAGTGTAGACAAACACACACACACAACCATACAACGTTGCAGCGTTTCCTCCGTCTGGTTAGGTCTTTTCGTTGGCTATTCAACCACAATATGATTCCAATTCACTCTACCGTGCTTAAAGAAGTTTAACTTCAAAAAAATCCTGAGGTAACCCAATAATACTACACTCTGAATATATTTAAAAAAGCCCTAAAAATGTTTTTAATGGAAAAAGAATTTTATTCTATGCAGGATTTTTTGAATGATAAATTTTAAGATTTGTTTTGTTTTATGTTTTGTTATATTATTTGTTCAATTGTGTAACGACATTACCTATACTGCTTCGGCAGTCCCGGGTTAAATAAAGTGTTTATTTATTTATTATTTTTAGAACTAAATACCTTAGAGGCTAAATGTCAAACCATTGAAAGCCTGCTGTTACCGGACCCGTCCACCGACCACAGGCTGAAAAAAAACACTATGCAAAAAAGAACATTACACCAGTGGATGATACAGCAAAATTTATCACGATTATTCAGCTCTCAAATGACAGACATTATATGAGTGCAAAATTTTATACCGTATTCGATTAGATAATCTGAAATCAAAGGATTGTTTTTAGCACAGTGCTATGCTGTTCACTGCCTCCTGGCTATAGAAATAGCATGCGATGCTCTAACTTATGAATTATATACTTTTAGTGTCGCGTTCGTTTAATTTTGTTCGGGAAATATTACACCCTAAACTTTTTCAATTTAAATTACAGACTTCATTACAAAAAGGGGACAGCTTGGTTAGCATGCTGGCCTTTGGATCAGACTGTCATGGGTTCGAATCCCACCTCCGCTCATGGATGTTTTGTGATGTCGTTTTAATTTGTTGGTTTATTAAGACACTAATGCCCTTAGTTGTCGAGCATCTATAATAAAATAAATAAAACATTACAAAAAAAAGGTCAAGAGGTGTCATGGGACACCCGACAGAAGCTATGCTTTTTAGGCATTGTATATAAAACCGAATTTATTAAAGCTATAGACAATACAATTGAAAAGTTATTATTTGACCGCCATTTTGAAATCTGACGCCATTTTATATTTTTGTATCCTATAAAACCGAGTATAAAACTCTTAAATATCAATTTTCAAAAAAATCGGATAATTTTTACAAAAGTACATATGGCCGCCATTTTGAAATCTGACGCTATTTTATTTTTTTGTGTCCTATAAAACTCTTAAATATCAATTTTCAAAAAGATCGGATAATTTTTACAAAAGTACATATGGCCGCCATTTTGAAATCTGACGCCATTTTATTTTTTTTTGTGTCTTATAAAACTCAGATATTAATTTTACATGGGGCATTGCGCGTGCGCCAGTATATTACTTTCACCGCTCGCCATAAGTATAAATATAATTAATAACATGAGCGTGACGCTGACGATTTTACTATGACGCGAATCTAAAAGTTTACCCCCTGCTAGAAATCGTCTAACGCGCCTATACAAGCATAGCTTGAAAAATGAACGCATGCAGTATAGTAAATGTCCCATTAAATAAATATGAAAACTCAGTTTTACAAATTTGAGAATTCGTTTGTTTAAAATCAGAATTAACGATCTGTTCTAACAACTATGAATACTAGCCTAGACGTAATGCGTTACCGGAATACCTTACAAATAAACAGAGGCAAATGAACTTGAAACACGGAGTATATATAAAAGTAATGGGTATGCATTATTGATTTATTTTTATACTAACGCACGAGAATAAGTAATGTCATATTTTTGAACGGATTATTTTTAACTTGTTATTAATATTGTAGTCTTTTGACTGCCACAACGAAGTTTGTTGCGGTACGAATATAATATGAGAATATTAAAATATTTTTTATTTATTAATTCGTTGAAACAATCTTTCAGCGCCGAACAATGTCTACAATCAATTCACTACCTAATTACAGGGCACGAAACATTATTTTCAAACATTTGTTTTTTGGGAAATCAAATTTACATGGTACCTACTTACAACCAAATATCTAAAATAATATGATTCACAGAAGAAATTCTCAGTCCACTTTACGTCTTTATTCTTTTTGGAAAATTTTATTCACTTGTGGTAATATATTTAGAAATTAGTCTGTAGACCTCGAAAGCTGATATCGAAACAAAAATCTAAAATAATTGTGTCAGCTGTTTTGAATATAAAATAATGTGATTAACATACCTACTTTTTTTTAATCATGAAATACATACGCATAGGAAAGCTTTTTCCAAAAATTCTAATTGAATCGGTCAGTTGAAGAACAGTACTAGTCCAAAATTGGTGTTTTGAGAAAACAACAAAAAACGTTATAATTCTTTATGTGTTGATTATACAATGTTTACATACATTACAAAGTCATAGTGTATTACCAGATGGATATATGGGAAACCGAATTAGCCCATTTTGTTTTTCGACTAATTAGTTATTGAACAAAAAAGACCTTGGACATGTACTGTTCTTGAAGTGAATTTTTTTTTCCCCATAGAAAATTAATATTAATTATTATTTTAATCTTTTATATGACATATCAATACAAAAAATACACAATTTGTTTATAAGCATTTATTGGACACAAATTTAGAAAGTAATAAATGAAAAAAAAACAAGTCATTATTATTCGGCATTTTCCTCCGCTTTGTTGTTTTCCATGAAATAATATGATAATAAAACTCTAAATTTTCTCCTTTAATATACTGCAGTACTTTCTTTAGGTCGTCGATTTTTTTAAAATTAATCGGTAAAGGATCGATATAAGCAGAATTTGTAGGAAGCCTGGGAGATGCTATATTCTGTTTCAATAACTTGAAAGTGTGTGAAATGAAGCCATTTATGTAATCATATCATTTCACATATCCAGGAGATGCACTGTCGTATTCAAATTGCCTGTAGCTTGATATCATAAAATTCGCAGTTGCTTCATTACCTGATTTTACCGACTTCGAAGTTTTCTTGTAGCTGCCCGGCCACCAGTCTTTAAAATTCAGGATATCGCGGTGTGTGAACAGTATTATTATATTTGTAGGGATATCCATTCAGCGAAAGAACAGTATTATTACCACGAACGCTACGGCTGTACGCCCCACCTATTTCCAGCAGTCAGTGAAAGAACAGTACTAGTCCCGGACTAGTACTGTTTTTTAACTGACTGCTGGAAATAGGTGGGGCGTACAGCCGTAGCGTTCGTGGTAATAATACTGTTCTTTCGCTGAATGGATATCCCTACAAATTTGAAGCACTTTGGCTATTTCAGTTAAAAATGGCCATTTTTGGACTAGTACTGTTCTTCAACCGACCGATTCAATTGTATTGGTAATATTAATGAGATTGGCCTCAAAAAAGTATATAATATGACCATATTATATTGCCACAAACAAAATTTAAATAGCTTTTATTTTATTTTTTCAATACATGAATTATTTACGGAAATTTGCGTCAAATTTTTAAGAGGCCACGTCAAACAGACGACAGACAGACATTTTTGAAAAATCACTTTTATTTTATTCAGAGGACTTAAAAATGTGTAAATTCATCAAAAACTTTAAATCGAATTTTCGTACAAGATTTCCCCTATAATATATGTATGGGAAAGTGAAAAGCTGCTATTATAATATTTTATATGATCTGGGATAAAAAAGTACCTACTCATATTATTAATTGTTGTTTATTTAATATATTTGGTTGTAAATACAACCGTTCCAATAATCTACGAAATTTACAGAAAAATACCGTATAATACGCAGTATACCTGAAAGCTTTCCATGTAAAATTGACTTTAATTCTTTCAACAAAACGGGTGAATATCCAGTTAATTTACATATATATTAAATGAGCGCACTTACCTTAATTAATTGATATTTATTATTAAAATATTAAAAACGAGAGTGTATATAAAAAACAGCTGCATATTTTATAAGTTTTCGTAGTCGCACAATGTAAAAGACCATTGTATTAAATACGTATATATGGGAGCAGCCTTGACATCGACGTATATGCGGAATGAAAAAGGGGGAAACCGAAAGGGATGAAGGATTTTAGTGCACGATATTGTACGCGTACAAAAAGTCGTATACACGTCACACATGTGTCAGCCTTGGAAATAATGTAACAAGACACGCAGAACTCGCGGTCGGAGCTTTGACTCTATAGGCAGGCGAAGAAATATTATGTAGGTATACGGGCGACCTGTGAGTACAGAACCAGTGGCGGTCGCTGCATTGTTGAGAATATTCTAGACCTGGATAGTTCCGAACATTTATACTTACAGTGTTGCCAGTGCTAGGGAAATTTCCCTAGATCCAGAGAAAATTTGGGTATGTGAGGGAAGAAAGGAATTTTTCGATATTCAGGGGAATTTTTCAGAGTTTGTATATCAAATTCCAATTTTTATCATTTTTTTATCAATTTGACACAAATAATATTACAAAGGTAGGTTGTAGAACTAGCAAGAGATAAAATATGAATGCGAATCTTCATTATTTTAGTTAGTCTTAGATCTCCTAAATCTTAAACAAGTGATTGATGGTAATATCTTAAGTTATTGTGCCGTATGGGGATTCCCATAACCTTGATGGAAATACGCTGCCCTACACGGAAAACTTAAATAAGCGTGGGGTGCCATAAACGTTAACACTTTTTTCTTGTGTATAATATTGTAGGTATAGTTCGGTACAAATAAATAAAACATTAACTGACAGATAATTAAAAAAACATGATGATCTAGAATTTTATGATAGGGTATGCACAGTAAGCGTTCCTCATTATTGGCCTCCGGTATATTGGCAGAAATGTTGTGCCGAAAGCTTAAACCAATTTGGCAAGGTCAATATTAAAGCAGGATCAGCTAAATAGGACGCGCTTGAAAGGAGAGAAAAAAGAAAAATATAAAAACCAAACGTCAAAACGCACTGCCAAACAAGGGAAAATTTGAGAATATGCATGCATATCGTGATCTATAGACACCCCTACCCCTAACTCCTACACTACGTCACTAGGTATTATTATTATTGATGGCCCCCCCTGGCGTGTTTGAGAAAAAAAACAGCGTCTGTAATCCACAATTCTTGAAAAAACATGTGAGTCTCTCAGGTAAGAGATGTATAAATATTTGGATTCGAATATGATGACTACTACATTATTACATATAACCTCAAAAAATTAGACAGCTGACCAAGGACGACGATAGACGTTCTCGATACGATAGCGCCTGTCAAACTTTCTGAATTTTGACGGGAGGCGCCAGTACACATCAATTAAAATATGGATAATATAACTAATATTATAACAGCATATCAATAAACGTTAAAGTCATATATATATTTTTGCTTTTTTATTTACAATATTATGTGCTGATGAAATTATTTGGCGCCCCTAGGTACAGTCCTCTACTTCACCCTATAGCTCGTTTCGGCACTGCCACGAGACATGCCTAAATATAGTATCGTAATGATACTTAAATGAAACTTGTAGGCGAAGAATTTAGTATTGCGATCTGAGTGTCATTTTATTGGCGTAACTTTATAGGGCATGTGGTGCCTGATACATGCTCACTTTAAAAAATAGCGATGGAGGATAATGTAACAACGCACGTAAAACTCAAGTTCAAAGCTCAATAGACGAAGAAATGTGTAAAGTTGATACGGGCGAATTGAGTGCCAATGGCACGTTATTGGGGAAATGTGACCGTACTACATGTAAACTTAAACTAAATTATAAAGACACACAAAACTTACGCTTTCAACTATTGACCCACAAAAAATAATCGCATGTCAATGGCGTTATATTGTTAGGAGTGTGATGCTAGACTCACTCACTCCAGCTAGACCTGCAGGGTGAAACAAAACACCTATGATACTTTTACGATTAAAAAGTTTTAAGTATAAGTAATCAATAGGTATACAAAATATTTAGGGAGCAACTTGAAATTAGTGATGCCAAATATGATTAATTTAGAGTTATTGGAAATAATCGGTTATTTTGCTTCTAGTTATCGTTACTTTGTATCCAATACTGCTAGGTATAGTCCAGCAGTCAGGTCGCCTGGGTATTCCGAAGTTAATGATATTTTGGTATGTTGTTTGTGGGTACTCTGTGGAGTAGAATCTGAGTTTTCGACCTCGAGGACCCTGTGGTAACGTGGGGAGAGCTGAAAAATTACGAAATTTTACCACCTTTTTTGCTTTTTTCGAAATCTCTCAAAAACGGTCGACTTAAGCAATTCTTTCATTATGTAATGTTTTAAAGAGGATTACATTTCCTACAATTTTCATTCCCACAACTTTTCTGTGGTACCTACTAATGGTAAGCGCGCTGCAGCTTCTTGAAAATCACCCGCTCGGCTTTTTGTAACCTTTGGAATGAAAATTGTAGGAAATGTAATCCTCTTTAAAACATTACATAATGAAAGAATTGCTTAAGTCGACTGTCTCTGAGAGATTTCGAAAAAAGCCAAAAAGGTGGTAAAATTTCGTGGTTTTTCGGCTCCCCCCACGTTAGCACAGGGTCCTCGAGGTCGAAAGCTCAGATTCTACTGCACAGAGTACCCACAAACAGCAAACCAAAATATCATTAACTTCAGAATACTTTCCAGGTAACCCCCTTCATTTATTACCTGTCGTTTGGACTAGTACTTGTATTTTAAATTTTAGGCGCCAATACGCTGCAACAACAAGTAGTCAACAATCTATGCACCAACAGTGATTCCAGAGCAATGCTACATATAGTGCTATTCTGTATATGATTAATGTTAGACTTTACAGTACTGTAAAATTTCTCTCTCACTTTACCTTCCGTAATGTTAAATTTGCTAGAAAGTGACACAAATTTAACATCACTGTAATTTCTAACATTGACCAGACAGAATAGCACCAATGTTATCGATATCCTGGTAATAGTTAATAACGAAAGTAAGGGACAGCAGATACTGCAACTACGCACTCTACTACTATTAATCAAAAGAACGAATATTATTTTCATCACTACGAGTAATCGTATACCTTTGGATCTTCTCGAGTGATTGGGTAACGGATACTTAAAATGTTGACATTACTACTTGAAACTCCTTACGAATACTTGCCGAAAAAATCCTACATTACTCGCAAAATATTTTGTATTATTATTGTTTATAAGAAGCTGTAACGCACTGTTACTCGCCGTGATCGATTTTAGTAAATAAAATGAATAATTTAGTTTCCAATATTTATTAATTATTGTAGTCTTTTATTATATCTTTTTAAATCTGATAATTCAGCGAAATAAATTTTAATTGAAGTGTATTTTCACTGACAGATGAAAAGAAAGTAGACGTTTTAAATATTTTAGATGTTAATTTATTGGAAACTAAGATGGAACTGCATTAATTCTTACAATACAATTTTTAAATACGAATACTGAAAAAAAATAATTATATAACAAAAGGAACATGACATAAGATTGGCTGTTATAAGAAAAATATATAGTAAGTGCAATGTACATTATAAAATTATAATGTTACAGGCGACAACCCTTTGCCAAAAAAAGAAAAAAAAACATATATAAATAAAAATAATAATAAGAGAGAAAAAAAAACATGATGAAAATTAATTAATTAATGGCGACGTTGACGATACGGACGTAAGTTGTCAATGTGTGAACGAAAGATTCGGCCATTGTTGTCATCTCGTAACACCACACTGACAGGACTTGAAAATCGTATGATTCTTCTAACGTCGGACCATCTTGGTGTAAACTTGCGTGAAGCTATGCCTGGAATAGATCGACGAATTAATTTTTGCAAAACAAGACCGCCAACTCGGAATGGATGACTTGCAGGTTTTCTTGAATTATAATAATGCTGTCTTCGACGGAACGAGTTTTCAATGAATTCGTCAATTTTTGTTTTCGATGGAATTTTGTCCCGTTTGATTATGCTATGTATACCCCATAAATTATCCAAAGGATTGAGCAATTCCCTTCTTAAAAATATTGACGCTGGTGTACATCCGGTAGTTTCATTGGTTGAAGAGTTGTAAGCATAGACTACTGACTTGACAAAACGATCCCATGCGTTATGTTTAGCTGCATATTGTTTTAGAAGAGCCGCCAATCCACCAATCAGGACCTTATTGATACGTTCTGCGTTATTTGCCTTCGGGTTGTAGGGCGATGTAAGAATATGTTTACAACCCCATCGTAAACACATCTCTTTGAATTCTCGCGATGTAAAATTGCGAGCATTATCCGTACAGATAGCAGTTGGAGGACCAAATTGATACCAAATATCTTCTAAAACACGTATGGTAACATTAGACGTGCATCGTGTTGTAGGTATTACTTGGATAAATTTGCTGTAGGTATCAACGCAAACCAAACAGTAGCGATTTCTCTTTGAGCTGATCGACATAGGGCCAACATAGTCACAATGTACAGATGACCAGGGATAGCGTGGAAGTTTTGATGCCATTGGAGCGCCAACAGGATGCTGCGATGACTTAACACGCTGACAGATTTCGCATGAACCCACGTAGTCTCTAATCTCTTCGTACATATGAGGCCAGTAATATCTTCGAGCTATTGATCGATAAGTTTTTGTTATGCCTCCATGTGCATTCAACTCCAAGTCGTGAAAATAATATTTTATTAACGGACGTAATTTTTCGGGTAAGAATATTCGTCGTTTACGATGTTTTCCAACAATTTTACACAATAAACCGCCGCATATATCAAAGTCTTTTACACCGTTTCCAGCTTTTATTTGCTGAGCGATGCCTTGTGTATATGGGTCGTCTTCTTGGTGTTTTTTGATTGATGGAAAAACTTCGGGTATTTCAGTGAGAATGTTGAGTTGCTCTTGAGGTTTTTCCGTTACATCTTCATCAATATTGTCGTCTTCTTCATATAAGCGTGACAGAGCGTCTGCAACCGTGTTCAGTTTGCCCCTAATATGCATAACGTCGAATTCAAAATTAGAAAGAGTCAATAGCCATCTTGCAGTTTTACCACAAGCTTTCGGTGAGTTGTATAACCAGTTGAGAGCTGAGTTGTCAGTTTGAACAATAAATTTATTATGTTGTAAATAGTCTCGAAATCGTTGAACAGACCATACTAATGCCAAACACTCTCTTTCATAAATAATCAGACGTTTTTCGGGATCTGTAAGTTTGCGCGACGCATAAGCTACAGGTAATAAGTTACCATCATAGCTTTGCAACAGTACTGCACCTATCGCAATATCACTACTGTCACATCTTAATACGAATTCTTTTTTAAAGTCGGGGAACTTCAGTACAGGTGCTGAGACTAATTTAGATTTAATTTCTTTAAAAGCAGATACTTCTTCATCTGTGAATTTAAATTTTACGCCTTTCTTTTTCAAATTGTTAAGCGGGGCGCTAATTTCGGCAAAATTAGGTATAAATTTTCCAAAAAATGAAGCTAGGCCAATGAATGATCGCAGCTGTCTGTTGTTACGTGGTATTGGAATGTCGTTAATCGATTGTACGCGTTCAGGATCTAATTGTAAACCATCTTTCGATATGATGTGTCCAAGATATTTCAATTTCGAAAAGAAAAACTTCGATTTCTTCGGATTTGCTGTTAAGCCAGTCTCTCGTAAACGTTTGAAAACTTCATTGAGGTGTTCAAAATGGCTTTCAATAGATGGACTGTGAATTAGCAGATCATCTAAATATGGTAAACAATAGTCGTATTTCAGGTCTCCAAAGATGTCGAGTATAATTCTATTTAATCCTTGAGGTGATGTAGAAAGTCCTTGTGGCGCATGCGTAAAACGATATTGTCCCCACGGAACAACAAAAGCTGTAACATTTTTCGAATCTTCAGTAAGCGGTACTTGGAAAAATGCTGAAGTGAGATCTATTGTAGAAAAAACAACAGATCCATGCAGACACTGGAACAACTCATCCAATCTCGGACTAGGATATGGATCAAAGACGACATGCTTGTTCACCATTCGATAGTCCACAACTAGACGTGGAGTACCATCTTTCTTTTTTAAAATGAAAGCAGGTGATGCATATGGCGATACGCATTTTTCGATCACTCCGTCCTTTTGAAGTTTCGTCAAATATTGTTGCATTTGTGCAGCTTTCGGTGGCGGTAACGGATAAGGGCTTCTATAAACTGGAATTTTATCACGCATATGGATCTTCATCTCGTATTTGTGTGCATGACCGATTCTGTCTGTCAGTACATCAGAGAAGCTTGACAATAATAAATTCAATTTTTGATTTTGTTCTGGCTTCAAATTAAATTGCTGTTCAATCATCAAATTACAAACGTCATTGAAATCATTCGGTGATTTAAATTTTATAGGCACAGATACCCTACAAAAGTCAAATTGTACTTCAGAGCGTGAGTAATCAATGATTGCTTGAGTTTTGCGAAGGCTGGTATTCCCAATTACAATAGGACATGATAATTTATTAAGTATAAGAAATTTCATTTTCCATGTCAATTTAGAAATTTTGATGATAATCTCAACAGCCTTTTTTACAATACAATATAGGTCGAGAGCTAGGCGTAAATTTATATAGCTCATTTGTGACAGGATGAAATTTTCAGGGAAGGTAGAATCTAGTATGACAAAGAATAAGTGCTAGGGTTGCCTCGTCAAATCCTGGTGCGAAGGCCGGGAGGAGCTCACTTCCGGTGCAAAATACACATATTTCATTAGCTCATAATTATCTTTCGTCATTATATGACAGCATACAATTGACGCCATATTGTAGATCTCGAAGAGCTGTATTGAAATACATAGGGTTGCCTAAGGAAATTTTGGGTAACACATTGAAAACTTATAAATTATATTTGTTTTTTTGACATTTTTAAAGCTGTCAAATAACATTATGTATATATGTATACTTATATATTGTAACCGTTCTGAAATGAGTTATCGGCCTTGTGTTTGGCAAACATTCATACGTATGTCTAGTTATTTATAACTTTATGTTTTCAACGCATTTGGTTTCTAACTCATATCCGTATAATTACGCAGGAATTGCCTGAATCTGGTATTGACAATTTTCCCAAGAATTTATGTATTTTAGGGTAGCAATTTCTTATTTTTATTTTTCAACGTAATTCAACGTGCACCTCTTATATAAATTAGTATAAATTACTTACTTGAAGGTCGTAGTAACCTGTAATAAAAGTTTTAAAAAAGGTGGTTTGGAGTTTGTTTCGAAAAGAGAAAAAAGGTTGATTTTTGTTTGTGATTTTAAATTTGGTTTGACACTAAAAACTAATTGAAGCATTTGACTTTACTGAACCTCGATTAATATTTTTTCTTGAAATTCAACTTAATCAGACGCAGGTATAAAGTTAACTAAGCGAATATAAAACCAAAATAACTATAATGAAAAAATGGAAAATAATAATAATTTACTATAATAAAAGAAAAAACCGATTGATTTGTGAGTCAGAATGCAAACTATTCCGGCATTTTTCAGTTTCAATATTTTGTCTCAAATCTTAGCCAATATTACAATATATTCGAATATATTCGTAATATTTGGCAAAAATAATAAAAACGCTATGGGACTTCAATAAATTGACATTTTAATTTTCTAAAATCAACACGCCTATTGACGTTCTAAATCCAATCATTTTAACAACAAAAGCAGCTTACTTCTAATTAAAAAGTACTTCAAATAATCATGTTTTACTTTACTGTAGATTACTGTAAAAATTCAGATCAAATCAACTAACATATTATGAGCGCACATATTACGATAACCATAATCAAAGGGACATATTTAAGTAATAAAAAGCAGATTCAAAATATTTTCTTTCTGTTTTTCACTATTCAAACTAAAATATTAAATGAGCATCTAAGACGCAGTTTAAATTAGTACCATAAAAGTATGGGATATGCTCCTATAAAAAATAATACATACAAATATATAATACGTCTATTAGTCACGTGCTAAGAGCAAATCAAGCAATTAAGTACACGTACGTAACGTACGTGTACATAGTTATATAAATATATACATGCAATATATTAACAAATAAAAACTTTCCTCGCCACAGTTTGTTCCTCAGCCTAGGGAACTTAGAGATAGTGTACGTTTGTAAGATTTTTAGGTCGCCGTAAACCGTTTTTAAACAATGTTATTCTTAAGCAAATAATTCGAATAATTGATAATGAATTACTATTGAATAATAATGAGCCGAATATTACTATATTCGAATATACAAATTGATGCATTTGTGAGTCAGAATTGTCAATCTTTATTATGGCAACTTTTCAGCAACTATTTTGTTGCCTTCTTCAAGCCTAAAATTACATTATTAGAATTATGTAATTTTAGGCCTGAAGAAGGCAAACATTGCCAATGATTGACAATTCTGATTCACAAATCAACCGGTTTTTTAATTTTATTATATTACATACGTGAGTGATCGACATGAGTTTCAATATAGTTTACTATACATTAAACTATTCAAAAATGTTCCGAACAAAGGCAATAACATTTTATGAATTATTATTAAATTACTTATTCTAAGCATACTTATATTAACGTGCTATTAAAATATTTTTTTTTTTTACAATAATATTATGTAAACATTTTTAAACAAAACGTAGTTTAAGGTAGTTGCTTTGAAAAAAAGTCAAGAAAATCATGAAATAAAAATTATATATATTTTTTTTAATAAAGGTATCTCTTTATGCTAGTTAAATTAGAAAATAATGCGAGATATTTTTTGTTGAAAATTGAATTTTTAACATTTTTAATATAGGTAAGGTGCTAAAAAATATCACATTAATAATTTTTCAATAAGAAAAAAAAACAATACATAATAATCTATCTGTTTTTTTAATAAAAAAAAAAAAAAAAAACGATGCATGACACATTACCGCTGATAATGTTAGTAAAAAAACTATAATTATTGACCACGTAGTTTCAAAATGCAATAACAAATGACATTTGGCGACGTTCCATTTAAACGACTTTACACCCGTACCTAAAGATGTTTCACATCAAAAATTTAAATTTTTGCATATACTGATACTACTTTACAAAATGTATAACTTTTCTTTTCCGTGATACAGGATTTAACTATTATATTTTATCCAATTTTGAGCAGTTATTAACAATTTATAATTTTCGAAATGTCATTTTCTTAAAAACTATGGTTACCATGCTGGACAAAGGGCCACTTTGTAATTTTGAGCTGTTTGAATTTATACATATATACATATACATATAAAAATTGACATTTTGCACCGGAAGTGGCTTATCCCGGCCGTCGCACCAGGATTTGACTAGGCAACCCTAGCGCTTTTTCTTTGTCATAATTAATACTACCTTCCCTGAAAATTTCATCCTGTCACAAATGAGCTTCATATATTAACGCCCGCCTCTTGGTCTAATAGGAACCATTTCCTAAAGTAACTGTAGTATGTTGTATCTTGTGTTCATGAATTCTTTGTGATTTTTTTATTTCATTTAAAGAATTTTGGTCAATTAAATTAGTTGAAGCTCCCGTATCAATTAAAGCAGAAAATTTGTGACGGCCAATACTGATGTCGATAAAAGGTATTTTATTTTGGTATTTGTTGTGTAATTTGTTTTTAGTCGTCAATTTTGAAAAATAGTCTCGTTTTGATTGCGGTATATTCTTCAATTTGACGACGTCATTCAGTTTTTTGTAGTCGGAGTTCGTGTAGGCTTGCTCGTTGTTAATTTCGCATCAGCTTCGCGTAGATTAGCTTCATCCAGGCGGAGGGTTGCTTCATCAATTTGACGCGCAATTTGAAAAAGGTTTTCAAATGATGACGGAACGTTTTGAGTGCAAATTTTTTTGTAAATATTTAGATGTTGCAGAATCCCAAATGTGTATTAGTATTTCTTCATCGCGACTGGTGTAGTTCAAAGCATATGCTCGCAATCTTAAATTTTCAGCGTACATTGCTAAAGTTTCATCAACTCTTTGTATTCTAAAGACGTGTGTACGTATCAGACGACTTATTTGCTGGCGTGATAGAAAATAATTCAACATATGGTTTTTGCATTGGTCCCAATCATCTCTGTATTGCAGGGATGTTGATGCTAACCATTTACGAAGTTCACCATGAACATGCGTAATTAAACCTTCCATTAAACGTGACGGAGGTATTATTTGTAAATTAATAATCTTTTCAATTTCAACCAAAAAATTTAAAAATTCGTTAGGATCTGTGCCATCTGTTTGAGGTACTGGTGAA
Organism: Mongoloraphidia duomilia; assembly: GCA_039654895.1. NCBI lineage: Eukaryota > Metazoa > Arthropoda > Insecta > Raphidioptera > Raphidiidae > Mongoloraphidia > Mongoloraphidia duomilia. The sequence continues at coordinate 25,133,830 of CM077518.1, forward strand.
ATCAATTTGTTAATATCCGGTAAAAATTCTGGAAATAAATTTCGATGTAAATGATTCTGCGAAGTCTTCTTGTTATCTAATAAGTTATCGTGCAGTTGCGTTAATAGATTAGTATTTACGATCGCTGCTTGAACTAATTGTTGGTATTGGTATTCAGTAGGTCTAGGAGAAATCCTGGTTCCTGTAGTACTTTGTTCTATTATTTTATTTGTATTAACAGATAATTTTTCAAAAGAGGTAGAAAATACTTGATTTGAATTTAACGTCTTGTCTGAATGAATTGTATTCAACGGTTGTGTAATACCGGCAGTTGTATAATGCATTCCAGTATCTAAAGATGACGTAAGAGTTGTAGATGTGCTCGTTTGCGAAATAACTAATTCTTGATTTTGATGTAGTCTTGAATACTGTTGATATTCGTCAAAATTAGGCAGTTGTATGTTCGTTGCTTCACCCATTTCAGAAACCTTCGGTTGATTTTCAATTCTGGCTTTTTCATTTTGTTCGTCGATTGGATTTGACCGGGTAGGTGGACGTCTTCTTGTCGGACTATGATTCATCGGCATGATGCTCCACGAAGTTTATTTAATAAAATAGTAATTGTTGATGTTAAATCTTCTTTCTTTATAAAACCATGCTCTGCTACCATTTTGTAACGCACTGTTACTCGCCGTGATCGATTTTAGTAAATAAAATGAATAATTTAGTTTCCAATATTTATTAATTATTGTAGTCTTTTATTATATCCTTTTTTAAATCTGATAATTCAGCGAAATAAAATTTTAATTGAAAGGTATTTTCACTGACAGATGAAAAGAAAGTAGACGTTTTAAATATTTTGATGTTAATTTATTGGAAACTAAGATGGAACTGCATTAATTCTTACAATACAATTTTTAAATACGAATACTGAAAAAAAATAATTATATAACAAAAGGAACATGACATAAGATTGGCTGTTATAAGAAAAATATATAGTAAGTGCAATGTACATTATAAAATTATAATGTTACAAAGCGATACTTTTCTGTCTATATTTGATGAAACTTAGTTATCAATAACGATACCCTGCACTTGAATATTTATAGAGTATGTTTTACCTTTACTACGCTTCGATTAAGGGACTCTTCTAAAATCCAATATTAAATAAAGAAAATCTGCGGGCAAAATTCACGTTTATGCGGGCGAAGCTGCGAGCAAAAGTTGGATATTCATAATCGTTTTTGACATTTAAATTATAATTTTCTTTACAATTTTCTTTACAATTTTTTTTATATTTTTACTTTTATTTTGATATTAATAATACCTACATAATCAAATATATTATGTATCTCTACATAAAATGATGTACGAAAGAAAGACGAAATAGAATGGCTTCACGGCAAATGTCATCTCTTTCAAAATATTAAATTACAGTGAAGTGAAGTTATATAAATTTACTATTAACTTGATACGTTTATGTTGAAAACAAAATTGCTACGTATATTTTTAAAATTTTGAAACTTGAAAAATGAAATCCATTTGCATAAATTTCTAACTCCTACCGTGTCACGTCACGTCAGATGTCAGTCAGAAAAGATGAAAAGAAAATTGATATTCAAAATAAATATTTTTTATAAATTGCATTGTATCAATTTTCAAAGATACATTTGAACACTTAATTGAGGTTCTGTTAAGTTGGATCAGATTTCAAAGATATTTGCTAATAATGTTTTGCATTAAAAAAATTAAAAGGTTTTTATTTAAGAAGTCGTGTAGATTAAAGTACGTCAATGTCAGTTTAAAATCAAATATGCTTTTAGTATCGGAGATAAGGGGGGAATGCTCGATTTTCGTATATTTTCTTTAATATTATCTCCTAAACTATGCATTTTAAAATTATAAAAAAATATATTTGTATTTCTCATAACGAGCCCTTTCATTTAATACGTCATATGATGCACTTGAAAAATTTTTTTTTTAATTCCCTAATTTGTCCCTAAAATTAACCCACAAAATCAAAAGTCGTTTATTTACGCAATACTCTATACGTCCATGATTGGATCACCTAACTCTACATATATGATGTACTACCAAATTTCAGTTTTTTTCATCTAATTCTAGATTCTAGTAGATTCAGAGAAAATAAGCTGTGACAGGACTGACACGAGAGTGATCCTATAAGGGTTCCGTCTTTTCATCGGATGTACGGAACACTAAAAATACGGCCTTTCAAACCACGTATTTTGATACTAACTAATTATTCCACTCATCAAAGACCTAGAATCTTGATATTTGGCATGAAGGACTAGGTCCCATGGCACAAGTAAAGGAAAAAAGTTCCAAAATCATTAATTTCTAATTCTATAAAAGAAAAAACTTAATTTTTATTAAGTTTGTCAATTGTCAACCTCAACGAAGTATATATTGTGAAAAACGATACGGAATCTTCAGGGCGGGAGTTCTATTCGCACTTGTTCGTCTTTTTTTGTATGTTTTTTCATCTTTGATTTAAGTTTATTTTAATGAAAATGAAGATTTGTTAATCTTAATGGAATAAACTATTATTATAGATATTTTTAGATATTTTTAGATGCAATTAAGTAATCACATTAATTAAAAATACCAAGGATGTAAAACTTGTTTCTTTTTTTGTGACAAAACAGCTTAAAATTGTAACTCTTCTTTTATATTGCTGAGTCATTTAATTTAATGATTATTTTTTAAACAATTACCTGCATCAGAAAAGGATTATGCTCAATAAGCTTATATATTTATATTTCCGCTCTCGACAGATAGAAAAGTGCCTTGGATTAGTGTCAGCTGGTAAATTACTTTAATTCTATTTACAGTCGATTTCTTAATAACAAAAATAACAACATAATATAATAATATCATATTATGTATGTGAATGTGTACTTTCTGAGGCGCTTATCTCAGAAATCTTTGGACCGATTAGGTACTTGTTTGTGGTTATTTTAATATTAGTCTATTGTAATAATTGTGAAAATTACATATTTATGAAATTTCATATTTCTAAGTCAGTTTCCAAATGCAACCTTCACGTCGCCATTTTGAACTAGAAAAAGAAAGAAATATTTTTTTCTTACTCTGAAGAAACTTATTCGTAAATATTCCGCAGGGCTATTTAAAAATACTTTTTACTTCCTTTTCGCAGTATATAACATAGGTATCTACCCAGTACTCTAAATATTAATCTCATTGCTCAAGCATATTACGAGTATATATATTATGCTAAGAAATCTAGAAAAATAGTTAAATTCAAAGTTTAAAACAGCTTCAACCACTTACTACGCACATATTTATATCCAACTCAGATAAGGAATAGTAATGTCAAATGTGGGGCAATTTCACAACTGTAGATGATAAATTTATATTTAAGCTTCAAAAATATTATATTAGAATATTATTTCAAATTGAGCCAAGACATTCGTGGCTACAATATTTTAAAACTTATAAAATTTTAACATTATATCTAACATCATATTGATGGAACTGTTAGAATTATTATACAGTCGAATCTGCCTTATTACTTAAAAAATGTCCAGAGCATTGCACGCCTGCATCTGATATACATAATATGTATATAGTGTACTATAATTTAGAAAGATCGATAATCTGCTCAGAGTGTGCACAAATAGAGGATATATTGAAAATAATGTATGCACAACAACGTCAGTAAAAATATACAACTCAGTTTAAGTACCGGAAGAAATAAAAGTGTTACCACATCAAAAATTTAAAAGTTGTTTTAAGAAATTTTAAATTCAAAATTCATGTAAAAAATGTTATCAATGAAATTTTATTCTTAAATATTATTTGACTTTTTATATAGGTACCAACTTTGGCAAAATATAAATAAAGTAGGTATGTATCTATATCTATAAGTTCAATAAAAAAACTACATTGTCTGGGGTTGGACTATCAGCTTAAATAATATATGGCAATTTCATTATTGTATCACTTAATATGTTTAGAAGGACTGTTACAGACGGACATTCTGAATAGTGAGAACAATTTATAAGGTTACACCCTTCGGGCACGGAATCGTAATAATGTCGTTAACAAATATATTGGAACGAAAATAAATGTGAACTACCTTTAATTTAAAATATACAGTAAATGGTAATAATTTGTAGATGTTTAAATTGAGTATAAACATCAGTAAATCACCAGTACAATATTAAGGGCCGAGACCAGTTTTCAAACTCGAATCTCCTAGGACCTAGGGCATGAGTCAAGAGTGAAATCCCCTTATTTCAGACAATATTATCTTTAAGGGTCATTCTAAAATAAATTGTTTATCCACATAGTCATGTTAAAGCACGGCTTGCACAATTAATTGGCGACAGTTTAATCATTATTAATTCACTGAATATTATTTAATCAAAACGAATTAATAGAATTTGCTCGTTGAATGCAACTACAACACGTCTTGCATGTCGTTGTGCCTATATCCAATCAATGCATGGTATGTACCTGTCAGTAATTCTTATCTTAGCATTCTTTACTAAATTGCAACAATTTATAAGATACCATTACGGCGGGCAGTCAAGATGTTACAAACATTACCTATATTAAATTAAACCCTGACGTTATCTTCATCGATTGCTCAGTCAGCAGGCACCAACGCATTACATAACACGTGTATGTTTGCGGTCACAATGTAAAGAGATATATGTCAAGTTTTTGATAAAATAAACTTATTGACGATTTAATCCCCCAATGGGTATGAGGATGAGATCTAGTTTGGGTACCCCTTTCTATTTTATGAATGGCGCGAATAGCGAGTCAAACGAAAAGATGTATTTTTCAGTTTAAATAAACTCGAATCATAGTGCGTCCTGTCTTCCCACGAAAGCCTCGATTTGGTTTATTTATGCGAAATGTGTGTTGACGAAAAAGATAAGTTTAGCTCTTCATTCTTGATGTTCGCAGAGTTAGGAAGGTGCTTCAAAAGTAGCTATAGACTATAGGCAGCGCCTGCCTTAGCCATCAGAACGTCTCGGGCAAGATATTCTTTAGAGCTCTTTATTTCTTATTATTAACCAGCATTTTGTTTTTCATAACTGATTTATTCGCGGTTCAAAACGCCGCGCTAATGCGCTGCGCCCCGTTATAGCCCTCGAGCCCGGGTTGCCGGCACTGACTATAGGATTAGTTAGACTTTTTTAAATCTACTGTACAGGTAGGGTTGCCAACTGCTCCGAATTTTTCGGGACGTCTCGTTTCTAGGGCTATTTTTAGTCGTCTAATCACGCATAAAAACTTTTTTTATATGATATTCGGGTTCAGTGACCTCGAAAACGGGAGGGGAGTTGGTCTTGCAGTTGTCCTAATAATTTGCGTTTTTGGGCCAAAATCCCGTCTCTTTGACTCCACTAATTGTCCTCATCAAGCGCACGCTGCGCTCCACAATTCACGCAGTTTATTTAAAAAAAATAATTTTGTTGAATGTTTCTACTTTCTACTTGTAAAATCTTTAAATTTTTACAAACTTATTTAGATCAAAATACCTTTTTTAATACTTAATATCTGGGTGCCGAGCTTTGCTCGGATGAGTTCAAAAAAATAGTACTTGTATGCTGTGAGATATTATTTTCTCAGAATATTATTCCGAAACGAATTTATTTCTGAAACATAATTTAAATAATTGTTTCTGTTAAATATTTTAAATACCTATGTGTATTATTTTAAGCGTAATAACTAAGTATCAACTTGAATCAAGCATTTTTTCCTGTAAATATTACTTAGGTCGCCATTTTCAAATCTACCGCCGTTATTGTTTTGTTGAGTGAAGAACTCGCAAAAACCGATTTTCATAGATTGAATATCTTGTAAAAATGTTCGAATCAGATGAAATTCTGCTTGCCCGTTGCCGTTTCAATAATCCATTTTTAAACATTGATACCAAATATCAACTTTATCGAAGTACTTTTTCTCTGTGATGTCATCTTAGCAACTTCCAGTAAATTTCAAATATTTTTTTTGCATAGAAGGTACCTACTGAAAAATTCACAAAAATCGATTTTCGAAGAAATAGAATTCATATTATATCTTTTAATAACAAACGTTAGACTATAAACCTGCAGCGCAAAACTTTTTTGCATGCATCTTCACCATAGTTTTTAAAAATCGATGTGTTTTGATATACTGCATGCCTGCGTCGCTAGAAGTGCGGCCCTTCGGGCCCGTGCAAATTTTTAAACAAAACTTTTTTGTATGTATCTTAGCAATAGTTTTCAAAAATCGATGTGTTTTTACACAGACTCGCGGTGCCAGAAGTGCGGCCCTTCGGGCAGCCTGTTTGTCATTATTTACATATTGTGCAAGACACTTCTTATATTAGTGTTCATTTACAGTTTTAACCCTTGTGATATATTATACAAAATCTATGTAGAAATAGGCTTCGAATCGATCTGACAATTGACCGAGTTATAAATAAAAAAACCCTTTTTTTTAATTGCTCCCCTCTGGGACCAAGATTCCTACCTAGATCGATTTCTCGCCCGGAAAAATCCCCATTCTGTAAACTTCATCAAAATCGTTATTCGTTTTTGAGAAAAAAAGTCTAGGTAAGATTATACGTCATACTATATTTAACGTACATAATATACATAATATTTTATATAGGTAATATAAAAATAACATACTTAGGTACCTATTTATTTAAAAATTAGTTAAAACTACTTACATAATTATGTTTAGTTTTTATTTCTGTTATTTTTTACTATACAAATAGTTCACTGATTATTTTAATAAGTTAAAAATTATGTCAGAGTATTTTGACATATAAATAATGAAAGTAGTTCTTTTTCTCCAAAGCCTACTCACGATATTACAATGTTTTGACAGGTCAAAAAACCGTTTTTAAAAATGATAAAATCGATAGGAAAACGAATTTTTCCAGGGATGAGACCTAGCTAAATCGATTTTTTGCCCCCCGAAACCCCTTTTCGGTAAATTTGATCAAAATCGTTAGAGCCGTTTTCGAGAAAATATTTATATAGATACATAGAAACATAGATATATAGGTAGAAACATATATACAAGATTTACTCGTTTAATAATATAGGGGGATAATATAGGGATTAGTTTCACTTTTACATTAAATAATAATCATAGTACTTTATAGACACATTCTTTAAAATATTTCCGCTGTTAAAAATCGAGTGAGAAATTCAGTGTCCGTTTGTGTATGAAACATGAAACAATTTAAGAAATTTCCATTTGTCCGCATCATTAGTTAAATTTTTGTATAGAAATATGTATAATATAAAAATATTTTTACATGCGTTCCGCGAAAAAACTTCGAGTCCCGCTTCTATATCCAAGAAATCCCGGAAAATCATTTTTTACGATTGTCAAGCCCTCGGGCAAGCCTGTGTACAGGTTCCGTAAAGTACCTCGATTAGCTAAATGGTCAGTAGAGGACAAGAGACATCCGATTTGCAACAGAGACGAGTCACGCTGCGTTCGAGGTACCGATACAGACATTCCAGAGCTCTGTGTCTAGTGTTCTCTTTCCACTATAATATTTGACATAGCTTCACATGGATTTGTGTACATATGCGATATACCCTGGGAGAATATGAAATATATAAAGCCACAAAATTCGACAATACCAACATTCTTAATGACAAACTAACACTAAAATCGAACATAAATATACGATACAATAATTAACAACACATAAACACCCAATACTCAGTAATCGTCTACATAAATACACACACATACGTTTCCATTCCATCTACCTACTATATAAATCATAAAATCATTTAAATCAGTACTTCACAATCCACGACATAATACACAGTGCTTAGCATCATAATATTATATAGTGTTACGAATACTCAATGTGTGTTTTTTAAAAAATAATTAACCACACCTGAAGATGGCAACTCGTTGCTGAAACGCGTAGTGTAAATTCACAAGAAATCACAAGACGGATATAATACAAGGTATTTCTAATACTTCTTAATATTTGTGTACAGATTAAAAATTGTACGCAATACAGAAAACAGATAAAAAATTCGACATAATCCACTTTAACTTGCCGCCATAGATATCTCTGTATGTATATCCTTACGTGTGGTAAGGATTGAATTTGTAACTTAGGTAGAGTGTGCGAATGCATTTCTTAACGAGTTCTGTTTCACATCTCTCCTAGAATGATACTGCTCTTTGATAAAAAGATTTAAAGAAATACAAATGCAAGGTAAAGTATAAATGTAAAGTTTCAAAACGAATTCAAAATTACGAAACATCAGGGTACAGAATATTATGCTCCATAAATAAATTTTTATTTCGAAAAGGCAGCCAAATTTTAATATTTTCATATTAGAGAAAAAATCATTTTCATCAACCTGTCACTGTTGGGATGATGATAAAGATTTTTTCACAACGTTGCTATTGAAAATTCGATTTTCGTTACCTATCTAGCGGGTTCACTGTCATCAGGTAACAAGTCTACTGTCTTGTGAAACCGGCTGTTCAAGAATGGCTAGATTTTATTTTCATATTTTTTAAAACAATAGGGTGCGCTTTTATGAAACCACGGTGCAAGTGAAATTTTATTTATTTAATAAATGAGTAATAAAAATCGCCGAAAATATTAGTTTTGTTTACGTGATTTGAACCCTGAGTATAACCCAGTATGAAGACAAACGTAAGAATCCAGATTCTATATCGTTGGTGGAAAATTGGTATATTTGATGTTCCGCTCGACTGAATATTCGTACGATACTAGTTATGTAGTCGTACAAAATAGTTATATGAACATAAACGTCGCTGCTTTTCGATGAATATTGATCTGGTCGATCGCTTCGATAGGACGTGACGTGACCTCGACATGCGTAACCAAACGAAAAAACGAGGCTAAAAAGTTTTACTTATAAACGCTTCGGTGTTAGGGTCATTTCCACATTAATATAATATGTACTTATACTGCTCTAAAAAGGCAAATGGCAGTAAGTGACATTAAATTGTTTACAAAATGAGTTAATACTGAGAATAATGAAATCAGTAAGTGCTGCAGTTTTTAAACCGACCCCCAGATGTATTACACACTTCCTTCCTAGGTAGATTGATGAGGCAAAAACAGCAGTATCTGATTTTTGATATATACTTACTATGTTTAGGCAGATCGCAGTATTTGTGCGTTATACCTAAAACTGCCATTTAACTTACTGCTCTTTACCTTATATTATATTATCAAACAGTCCAGACATATTTACTTAATCTTGATTTACTCAAATTCATAAGTTGGTCACTTACTGCCATTTGCTTTTTTAGGGCAGTATAGTCTATTCCATTAACCGATAAAGCAATAATATTGTGTGATCAGCATATCTGAATGATCGCTTGAAACTCACATCAGAACAACCAATCAGATCCTAGCTATATAACTATATTAGGTGTTGGTGGAAAAGACTTTAAGTAAATTGCATATGTCTAATGTGACAACTTTGTCGGTTAAAAAATATCACATTGTATAAACTAGAATATAAGTGGAGAAATGAATTCGTGTTTAATTGCTAGGTGTTAGCAATTTGCCTTCATAGTTACAACTTAATGTGCGTGTTCCTTATTGATTCGGTGTTTTATAAAATTTTGTTAATTTAACAATAATCACGTACATTGCTGTTTGCAATCAAATAAAGAATTTTCAGTCACGTAAAATATGTATTTACGTTCAACCATGAAAGATCTTGTCAAAGAAAAAATATTATTAAATAATAAACATATACTAGCTCTTTAATTAATTTCGTCAATAAGTAATTATAACAGTCGTTAATTACAAACATATTTCTTTATAAGTCCCATATTGTGTATTTAATCATTTATTAATGTTTTCAAAGAAATATCGGAACTTCTTTTCTTATAAAAGTACTTCAGAATATTTAATGAAATATAAGAAGATTGTTTCACTAATGGATTTTGAATGTTAATTTAAAATTGATGAAGAATCCGAAAATGTTCAAATATATCTACTAAATAATTGTACAGTGTATATGTATGTATAATTACATGCAAATATTTTAGAATTATTTTTAAATAATTTAATTTTTAGTAAACCTAAAAGAAAAATCAATCTCTAAATTTATTATAATATTTAATTATTTTTTCTACACTATGTAATGTTCGTGTTACAGTGGCATATTTTGTCAGAAATTAAAAAGATTAAAAATTCCGCTAATTCCGAGGCTAATTCGATGTTTCGAAAACTACCTAGAGTCCAGACATCATCTCTAAATAAAAAAGATAACATGAAAAACACCTGAAAAATGAATTGTCGTCTAGAAAATATTGTATACTTTGTATTAAAAAATTATCTGATTGAGGTTTAATTCTACGTACAGATCCCGTAACGTAACTAGAGCCGTAAAATGCCCAAAAGCGAACATAAGACATCCGATTTAATACGACAGAGATGAGACGTAAGCTGTGTTCGAAAAAGTGCAATCCGGAACGAACACTCCAGCAGTTCTGTAGATTATAGACGCTCGACAACAGAGGTCATTAGCGTTCAGCAGTTCTGTGTTATGCGGTCTCTCCTTACGGTTTGACGGCAAGTTTAGTGTGCATCCATAAGTGTAACATTTAAAATCGTTGAACTCCCGAAAAACTGTAGGTGTTCAACATTTAAAAAAAGTACCACAAAACACTCTGTGAAATGCACCTGCAAACACTATATTTCTTTTCATTAATGTAATGAAATGGTATAGTATTGCATTACAAGGGACCAAACACAGCGTTTGCAACTAGTGTGAAGTTTGCTGCCCTCGTTTCTCGTGCAGCAATTCACACGCATTGCATTCGCTGTGTTTCGTTCCGAGTAAATGCATATTATTTTTCACAACAACTCTATTGGTACAATTCGATTTGAGGTACCTGCAATTTGGGCGCACAAAAAAACCGCAAAAATATTAGATCTGTCAGATCCATGTGAGATTTATGTGGAGTTATGTGAAGTTGCGCCAACTTCAATTCGCATATAATACTCGAAAACGCTCTATCTCTCTCTTAACAACGTTAAAAAACAACAGCTAAACAGGTACCGAAAATCGAATTTTTAATATCGGCGTTGTGAAAAGATACACTACACCGAAATCAGCTGGTAGCTTAAATGTGTCTTTCTTTACTCACTAAAAAAAATATTAATTTTAATTTAACATAATGTGAATGAAAATAAAAAATATTGCCTAAACAGCTGATATTATCTTTATATATCATAAAAAGGGATGTCACATTAAGTGAAAACTAATTAAAAATAATGAGTAAATTACTTTGCAAATTAAATGATCGTATAGAGCATGTGTATGATTCAGAAAGGTAATTAGAACTTTTAATTTAATTTAATGACAGTAATTTACTAATCTACATGCACACTGCCTACATTTGTTACAACGAAATAACTTTTCGTTGTAGGAACAATAATTTCACGAAGCTAACTCTGACTGACTCGTCAGAATTATTTTCAATGTATACGAAGTGTTTAAAAATGTCACCAAATATGTAATTCGAGTTTTTCAGGCGCGTCTACTAACTCAATAAACATGTCTTCGAATTTTAACCATAATAATGTAAAATTGCGACGCAACATATTTGGCTCAAATATTTAATAAATTATTTTTTTTATTTTTATTTTATTTATTTATAACCAGTAAAATTTGCATACGTAATCTCACAAGGAGTAGCCTATATGTGAGACTGGTGAAAGCCTTACAAACTAAACATTATTAGTTAATATTAAATCAGCCATTAAATAGAATTAACAATACAATAAAATAAAAATAAAAAAAGCAATAACAACAAGATGTAAATAATAAAATAAAATAATGATAACGTAAATAACAGAGTATTTCATTTTTCTTCATTTAATAAGCTTGGTTTTCTTTTATCCATTTTTTGATTTTAATTCTTTATGCTTTATGCAATAACGTTAGATTTTTTAATTCAGTCGGTAAACAGTTATAATATTTAATTGCTATATAGTAGGGGTTTTTGCAGTACATCGTTTTAGTGATTTTAGTCTGTTGTATATATTTATGTCTAGATCTGCCTCCATAATTACTGTATAATAGTTTGCATTTCTCATAATAGTGCAACATTGAACTTAATATAAATTTCTCTTTTATATTTGTTGGTACATTGACATTATCACTTGTTATCTTCTTCAACATTCTGTTTTGCATAGAACTTACTGGTTTAGTTACATTACTGTAAGCGCCACCATAGGCAATTATACCATAATTTACAGTACTTTAAAATAATGTATGATAAATTATTTTTAAAGTTTTCTGTCCCATAAAAACGCTAAGATTATGCAAAATAAATTCAAAATATCTAACTTTTAAGTAACTCTTTTATATGTACATCCCACCTCATTAAGTAATCAATATGTATACCCATGAGGTATTTACAGTGGTCAATTCTCTTTATCGTAGTATTATCAATATGTAGTACCATATTGGTAGGTAAACTGTCACTGTAACAACAAAAGGTGATATATACTGTTTTATCCACATTCAGCGATAATTGATTATTCTTTAACCATGCACTAACTGTCTGCAACTTATTATTCATGATATTTTGCACTTCGTGCCAGTTTTTACCTGAACACAATACAGCTGTGTCATCTGCATACGATATCATACAGTCATCATTCACTATTTCGAAAATATCATTGATATAAAGCACAAAAAGCAAAGGACATAGTACTTTGAGGTACTCCAATTTTTACATACGTTTCTTATTTTCTGTAAAGTTTGGTAAAGATTTTGATTCAGGAAAGCCGAAAAAGAGGCTTAAACGCCGTTATTTATTTAATGCTTTATTTCCATGGTTCATCTGTTGCAAATTTTGTAATTTGATAATAGGTATAATACTCCAGTAATTTTAGATATTGAAATGACCCACCTGCAGAAAAATTCCCAGTTAGCTGATTTTTTTTTATTTACCTTCGTTATGGTGTTTTAAAAAACGTGTAAAAAGTCCCCATCGATATCGTGCCGGCGTATCCAGATATTCGAGGTTCAAGTTCACGATAGACGGTTTTTAGTGAATTTCTCGGTTCCGTTCTATTTTTTGTAAGAAATAGTTATTATCAATCTTGTAGAGGACGACATTATCTACAACTTTTGTATAAACATTTTTTGTCTACGATTTATAGTTTTTCTTATTAAAGTACCCGCGGCTTCCTCCCCCTCGATTTTACATAACGAGATTATGCTGCTTCCCGAAGGCCTAACATAATGATTTGTACCATTATTTTAAGTTGAACTTACAGCTAACGATTAATTATAATTTTATCGAAATTAATGCAGTAGTTCTCTACTTATAAGCAACCAAACATACAAATCAACAGCGCTCAAACAGACAGACAGACAAACAATTTTTTTTCGAAAATACGATATTTATACTTGACATCAATTATAAAGACCATTCGTAAAGTAATTTTGTAAAAAAAATTTACAAGGGTTGAGAGAGTGCGGATTAAGTACGAGTATGCATTTGCATACCGTATAACGCACTCTACTAAGAATAGCTCGGAGTAGCCATACTTTTCATTTTTTTTTCAAAATTGCTTTACGAATACTCATTATAATTGTTATAAAGACTATTCGTAAAGGAATTTTGTAAAAAAAATTAAAAATGTGGCTACTATTACTAGAGGGCGTTATACGGTATGCAAATGCATACTCGTACTTAATCCGCACTCTCTCAACCCTTGTAAATTTTTTTTACAAAATTACTTTACGAATGGTCTTTATAATTGATGTCAAGTATAAATATCGTATTTTCGAAAAAAAATTGTTTGTCTGTCTGTCTGTTTGAGCGCTGTCGATTTGTATGTTTGGTTGCTTATAAGTAGAGAACTACTGCATTAATTTCGATAAAATTATAATTAATCGTTAGCTGTAAGTTCAACTTAAAATAATGGTACAAATCATTATGTTAGGCCCTCGGGAAGCAGTATAATCTCGTTATGTAAAATCGAGGGGGAGGAAGCCGCGGGTACTTTAATAAGAAAAACTATAAATCGTAGACAAAAAATGTTTATACAAAAGTTGTAGATAATGTCGTCCTCTACAAGATTGATAATAACTATTTTTTACAAAAAATAGAACGGAACCGAGAAATTCACTAAAAACCGTCTATCGTGAACTTGAACCTCGAATATCTGGCAACGCCGGCACGATATCGATGGGGACTTTTTACACGTTTTTCAAAACACCATAACGAAGGTAAATAAAAAAAAATCAGCTAACTGGGAATTTTTCTGCAGTGGAAATCTAAAATTACTGGACTATAATACAATGAAACTTCTTTATAACGATCACGGATACTACAAGTTAACAGCTAAAATGGACCATTAATTCAATTCAATTCAATTTATTCCTCAATAACAAAATAAATAGTTTTAAAATCACATTAAATTTCCTGCCCAACTTGGAATAGGTACCAGTGCTAGGGCAGGAGATCAAAATATTGTGTTCGGACGCTGTTTTTTTGTTCAATGCAATTTTATCTACGAATTTAATTTTTACTGCGAATTAGTTTCTTGGAAATACGAAACTAAAACCATTGAAAATTCTCGGCAATTACTCTATCTTTGATGTTGTAATTTTTGTTGTTTTTTACCTACAGATGATGGGATTTGTGCCATTTATTGCTTTTCAGTTATGATCTAATTGTATCTGTATTAAAGTTTAATAATTACCACTTATTTCAAGGCTAAAACGTTTCACGATTTTTACGACTGATATTTCGCGTTCACTTGAAATTCGTAATATTCAAGTTCCACTGTATTTTGGTATATTTTAATTATTGAACAACTTGTACACAATAAATTGTTCTATTCTGTAAACTAGAGAACCTAGGAAATGTGAATAATTGTTGCGGAAAGCAAGTACAACGTTTGTAGAACAATAGTGATTTCATATTAAGAATGGATGGAATTCAATGAGCTTTCTATATTATGTTGTAAGTTATATTGTTGTATGCAATGTCGGCACAGGGTTGACTTAATGCAAATACATACAGACAAATATTGTGTTTAAAACTTTAACATTACGTTATGAACTGAAGGCGCTTTTAGACTGAGCTGAACTGCTAAAGTGCTTGTCGGCAATACAGAACTCTTCAAACACAACTGCGTATTTGTTGGGCAAATTTTCGGAGTCTTCGGACTGTTTAAACTTGGTCCTATCAGTTTTAGGCTCCTAGAACTGCTAGAAGCCTAACACTACTAGAACCAGGTTCAAACAGTCCGGAAAGTCCGAGAATTTAACCAACAACCACGTAATTTGTGTCTCTACCAGTGTTTTAAAAATTGGCTTCTAAAGGTTATTTCAGCCAACTTGCACATTCCCTATATAAATAGATATATAGATAAATCTGGACCTAGTTCTGAAAAAAATAGGCCAGGTCAACGTTTAATTTTAACACGTTTACATGTGTGTAAAAAAATCTTGCAACTCGATTTTCGCCCTCTTCCAAATGTTCAATTGACGTGAAACTTTGCACTCGTATGTAGTTTTGATGAAAATAGAATATTCTGAGATTTTTGCTATAATGATATTTATATAACAAGTTAAAAAATATATGTGGTGACAGTTACGGTGCTGGTGGTGGGTAAACGTGTCTTCGGTCGTTTAAAATTTAAATATGATATTCAGAGCTTAGACAAAAATGTATCTATATTCTATTATTATTATAATGCTTTTATAATGTTTCTGTTTCTCAATATTATCTTCAGTGTACGTATTTTGAAGTTTGTCATAAAGCACGACTTTTGTGGTAGGTGTTATATGACATTCTAATTTAAATATCGAAAAACACTGATCACAGTGCAAAACCCTGCCGACAAAATATTTTATTTGCTAAAAAATTTAACCCCTTAATAATTAAATATTACATTTTCTCAATTTCAATATTTTATCAATTCAACATCTGCACCAAATTATATACATTCTTCACTAAGTAATTTACTATCCGCAAACCAATGTTTTCATAAATTTTAGTGTGGGTACATTTAGTGTGGGGTAGTCCATAAAAAATAATTCCAGATCATCTGCTGTCAAAATCCTCGGACAGATCAATCTCGTTTTTTATCACGCATTGTTTTAGGTAGCCATATTTTTTACAATCACCCCTTTCCGGAATGATGTCTTCTTTTTAATGGCACCCTACCATTTTTTTTTGCAGGTTTGGATATACATATTATTGTCAAATTCTGAATTCAGCAATATGCCTTTAGTTGACAATTGTACTAACAGTTACCGAGATATTAATAATGTTAAAAGTGAAAACAAAAATTCGGGATACTTAGCTGCAGAATTTTCAGCAGTTAATTGAATAAATGAAACATAAATAATATTGCTAACATTATAATTTGATAATCCATCAGGATCTGCAAAAAAGTTAGAGGAAGCCATTTAAAAAAAGATGATGACGTCTTTCCGCACAGGGGTAGGGATAAAACAAAGGACGACTATCAAAAAAAAAAAATGGGCATTAAAAATAAGTAATAAATACAAATTTAACACGTAAGTCGTGACCAAATACATAATTAGATGAATGCATAATAATAATAAAATCCCTACGGTGACATAGGTTTGAATTAATGAATTTTTCCTGACTACAGTGTTGTGTTACGTCATTGTTCTTACAACAGGTGTCTTCATATACTGTTTGCAGTCATTATGCATTCATCTAATTAAAAATAAGGTTGACATGTCTGAGGATTTTGGCCGCAGATGATCGGGATTTATTTTATATGGATCGTTGCAAACTGCACAGTTTAAAGGGCAAATATAGGGACTTTCAACTGTGATACACTAAAACACTAATAAATAAAATCTTAACGTAACTTCTGTCTAAATTCGTTTTCTAGATCTTTTTGGGTAATTTAATGATTCCTAAACGGTTAAGCTTGTTTATAAAATTTTTATCTGTCTGTCTATGTCTTTATACTAGCAGCAGTCAAGACGGCGGGCCCGATTTTAATAAAACTAATTTTGTGACATACTGTAGTTGACTAATAGAGTAATCAACAAGCTTTTACTACCATCGTTCTGTTGTTTTAGTTCAGGATTACATGTTGTTGCTGCTGTACGTACGTCATTTTATGCGGGTTTGAGCAAAATCTATAGTATAATAATTCGACCCGCACGATTCGATTCTGCATGAGATAATAAGTCAAGAATGACTACAGACAGCTATTCTGAACCAGAGTTATACCAGCCGGTAAAGTAGTACGCAAGTTATTTTAGCAGTGTCAATCCTAATCTATTTTACAATATTCTCTGAGTAAATATTTGACTACAGCAGGCTGTCTGAAGTTGAATATTTAACAGGGCGTTCAAAAGTAGTAGGTACTTGTATTACAGAATTTTGAAATGAATAATTTAATTTCCGCATTTAAATGAAATTCAAATAATTTCTTTTTGTTGACTTTGTGGTAAAATTAAAAGTATAAAACGTTTAATATTAGCGAAATAGGTCACGTTCGTTATTATTGCAATTTCTTGTGTTTTAATTAGTTTTTATCATTATTGAAGAAAACTGGACTGAAATGCAAGATATATTGAATTATTTTTTGTACTATAAAAATAGTTTTTATTCAATAATATTAAATTCGTTCAAAAAATTAAATAAATGTACAGTACACACCCGATTACCCGACACAAACTTAGCCGGCAGGTGGTCGAATAAACGAAAATACTGAATAACACGGAGATGGGGATACAAGATGAGGGAAACTCAATTATTATAATAAAAAAATCTGTATGTATTCAACTTTCATTAATTAAGTATTTGGTATTGATAATTACACATACAATTAAAATTGCATACTGTAATGGTTATATTTAATTAAAGACTAAGGGCATATTTGATGTAAGCTGTTTGAGTTTGACAAATAAACCAAACACAAAAGCCTTCGTTCGATATCTAACAATACAGTGACAATAAATCAGAACAGTTCAAACACTTTGGTACATAGGTAAGCTCATAAAATATTTAGATGTGAAGTCTGACTCCATAGTCCATTGTCTGCCGCCTCTCTACGGTCTCTATATGTAGGTATATAACATGATTGATATTCTAATTTTCCATTCGGTGTTGAAGCAGACATATGTATCTTGATATTTAATTCATGTCGTTGTCAATTGGGAATTGTTTAAAATACGTATAATATATTCGCTCGAAGAAAATTCCTATATCTAGATTGATTATTCTTTTTTTTAAACAAAATTATCCAGTTATTTACATTTACCAACCACAAAACTGAAATTTGTGAAGTTTATAAGTAGTTAATAGTAAAAAGCACGAATAAATTAATAATGTATGAAGATATGCTATTGCGTATCTCCATTTTTATAATAATATGTGGCTTTTTAAAGGGATGAGCATCGATAGCAAAATATCGGTGTTTAATATCCATGTCGTCAACATCCCCGAATTTCCATTGATGTTTGAAAAACATCAGTCTCAGATATCGATGTTTGTAGCCATATACGTTATTTCCAGGAATAATTACATTACTCACTCGCTTCGCTCGTTCGTTTAAATTTTATTGATACACTACTCACTCGCTTCGCTCGTTCGCTTGAATATAATAAATACACTACTCACTCGCTTCGCTCGTTCGCTTGAATATAATAAATACACTACTCACTGGCTTCGCTCGTTCGCTTGAATATTATAATTACATTACTCACTCGCTTCGAATTTTATTAATACACTACTCACTCGCTTCGCTCGTTCGCTTGAATATTTTCGCCTACTCACTTGCTTCGCTCGTTCGCTTGTATATTTTCGCCTACTCACTCGCTTCGCTCGTTCGCCATATATGTATTTTTTAAAGCTTAATATGAAAAATCGCGATTAAAAATCAGGGGTTGATCGTATAAGGGTGAAAATTTAGAGTTGTATGTATTTTTCAATGCTGAATCATGAAAAAATTAAAACAAAAAATTTTGTCCAAAAATAATAAAAAAACAATTTGGGGTGGACCACCATTAACATTTAGGGGGATGAAAAATAGATGTTGTCCGATTCTCCACCCTACCCGATAAGCACACAAAATTTCATCAAAATCGGTCCAGCCGTTTCGGAGGAATTCAATAACGTACACCGCGACACGAGAATTTTATATATATGATGTGGTTTTTAAAGGGATGAGCATCGATAGCAAACATATCGGTGTTTAATGTCCATGTCGTCAACATCCCCGAATTTCCATTGATGTTTGAAAAACATCAGTCTCAGATATCGATGTTTGTAACAAAAAACCGTCTATTTTTTAATTAAAAACAAACATCGAACTTGTTTAATTAAGAATATAATTCAATTATATTAATGAGGTAATCACTATTGGTATGTCAGATGAGAGGCTCCAAAACATGGCGGTGTTAAGGAAAAATTTCAAATACGGGATATATATATGTATATACTTTTGCGTGCAATCTAGTAATTTTCAAAGTGATAATAAATAATATATATAAGTGCAATTATTTGTGATTGGGTCGGTATGAATCCTTAGGGACTATCGAGGAACTATTTAACTATTGTATAGTATACAGTATGATAATAAGTATAACTTATTATTAATATAAAAATTTTTTTTAGTTCATAAATACAGTTTCTTCACATTTCATTAGAAAATAATTTGCTGTAAACTTGCAGGGCAATAACTGATATAGTGTTTAATACCATGATATTAGAAAACGTCGCGGATTCCATTTTCGATAAACTTTTTGTTTATTTTACTTGTTTTGTAATAAATAATTTCACGATAAATTTACACTGTTCGAGTAAAATTTTCCACCACCAGATGTCATATATTATGCCCATTTGAGAGATCCTAATATAGTACAACCAAATTAATTTCATACTGCTACACGCGTCGAATATTTGTGTCTTCATCATGACAACCATATGTAAAGGAATACCATCCTTTGTTATGAGGAAACCACATCTCTGGATCGATGTTCTGTGCGTCAATAGACAATAGTCGACGTTCTCAAGAACATCGATGATCTGAAAACATCGGACATCGAAAGCCATCGACATTCGACCTTTTGATAAGAAGATTTAAAATAAAAAAGAGAATTTATGAATTTATATCGCATAGCATTTAACAATAGATTTAATTTGTTTAATATATATATTTTTATTTTACCAGCGGTCCCTGTCCGACTTCGGCCGGGGCTAAGAATTTATGATTTATTATTCCCCCCGCGAGAAAGTTATCAAAATAAAATATACTAGCCTATATCAATCAGGGATAGTGCAGGTTTCTATTTGTGAAAAAAATTTTAGAATTGGTTCAGTAGTTCCACAGATAAGAATTTATGATTTATTACCCTCCCCCTGCGAAAAATTCTGCCCCTGCGAAGCGAAGTCGCCTCTCGTTGTTCTCGTTTCGCGTACATGCCTACGGTTTATTATATTAGTATAGATAGTCAAAATCTCCTACACCGCCGTTTTACCCCCTTTGGGGTTGAATTTAAAAAAAACTCAAATAGCCTATAACCTTTCTGCAATTTTTTTTTCAAATCGGACTGGTAGTTACTGAGATTAGCGCGTATAAACAAGCATTCACACAATCTCTTCAGCTTAATTATATTAGTATAGATTTAAAAGCTTCGATAAATTTTTAAAATTGGGGAGAAGTCCAACTTCATGTAAATAATCAATTTCTAATGATCTCGCCTATTTACGGACCCAAAATTATGATAATGGGTGATTTTTATTTTCCCATAATATACGAAGTAAGTCTTGTGATCCATTTTGAGTTTTTGGTGAATTTAAACGTTTTCAAGTCCCCTAAACCCTAAAAAGTGGTTTTAAAAAAATGATCTTCGTCTTTCTATGTCTGTGGTCGCACCTAGATCCCAAACCCCTGAATCGATTTAGTTTAAATTTTGCATGCGTGTTCAGGCTCAAGTGTGGGAGATTGAAATAACCGCTTAAAAACCGGTAAAAATAGTCCATCAAAAAAAAATTTAATTTTTAACAAACAAAACAAATCTAGATCAGGAAGAGACATTTTTTATTTATCTTTAATTAATATTACAGACGTTATAACTTTCTCTGGAGATGTAACTTTTTAATGTTTAATGTTAATAAAATATAATAATATATGGAAATAGTTTAAAAATGCCTAGACTCTGTAATGTTAGTTAAAAATATACATAAAATGTATAACTATACTTAGACTAATAGGTAATGAGAGAAAGAGATAGAATATACAAAAAGTGCAATTCGCAGATTGAAGTGTACAAGAGAATGCTTTTATAAAATAATGTGTGGCTGTGCGAACCTAGACTAGTACCGTAGTACGTATGGTATAGTAACTTTAGATTCTCCTTTCATATGACTAGAACACGGAATTTAAATTATAAATATAACTGAAGTGCAGCAATATTCTAATAGTAAAATAACATTCTTCCGGCAACAAAATTAAGTTTTATTGATCTTTTTTAAGTTACAAAATATTTTCTCGAATAGGGTATTGTATTTCACACTACTAGAAATTAATAAATTGTGAAATACTGTAATTACGATGGGCTGTGCAAGTACATTGAGGAATTCAAACACATTGGTTTTTATTCCTAAAAATACAAGATTAATTTATTATTCAAGTTTTAAATAGAGAGATTTTTAGTCTATATTATATGTATTTCTGCATTGTTTTAAAAAGCAACCAGCCACCAATACACTATGCAAACTTCTGGAACTAGAACTGAATTTTCGTTTTAATTGAAGTGTGCAGCAATTTTACTGACATAAGTTGAAATTCTGAACTACAGTTGGGAAAAGAAACATGGCTATTATCTGTACAAGTTTAGTGAATCTACACATCTGATCTATTAGCGTAATAATTTACGTCAGGCTGCATTATAATAAATTGTACACTGTACAGTGTAGAATGTAGATACACCTTTTAATGGCACTCGAAACGCGTGTTAAAAAAACACGTAAAACTCTGTGATGATTTCAACTTTTACTGCATTTAACTTCTCAATTTTAAAAAATATTGATATGTGACAAAAAGGACGGTTTAGAGCGTTTCTCGCTTTATATGTATTTTCATATGTATTTTCAATTTGAAGTTCGATGAAGAACACGATAAATAAAGCTATTGAAAAGGACATTACATTATAACCATTGGTTACCAAAGATACAAAAAGCGCGTGATTTTCAAGAAGCTGTAGCGCGCTTACCATTAGTACAGAAAAGTTGTGGGCATGAAAATTGTAGGAAATGTAATCCTCTTTAAAATATTACATAATGGAAAAATCGCTTAAGTCGACCATTTTTGAGATATTTCTAAAAAAACAAGAAAATTGGTAAAATTTCGTGGTTTTCGGTCGCCAAAAGTTGTTTTCTAGAAATCCCAGAGGGCCCCTAGGATAACATTTCTTAGTATACCCTAAGGTGCCATCATACCAAATTTGGTGCTTTTACCCGCCAGGTATCGGTAATTTCACTAAGCTACCTCACTAATACTCTAGGAACTCTTCGAATATCCTAGACTAAAAGCGAAAAGACATTAATTCAGGAACGAATTGATCTTATCAATTTAGGACAAACAAGACAATTTTTGACCCAGTCTTTATGCCTAAATCAAAATCTCTGATATACTAAATTTGTCACTAACGACTCAAAGATAACTGTGTGTTGTGTAAATTTATTTCCAAGCATTGTGCGGTTGCCACGAGAAAAAACAATCAGAGGAATGACAACAAAACCATGAGCGCCATTAAAGTTAACGAGATGTCAAGCGAGGTGAAAGAGAATATGGGGGGGGGCGCCTCGGCAAGCAGCAAACGTTGTCTCGATCCCTGGCTATTATTTAGCTAACGCATTTGAACGTTTCTTGTTCCTGTTTCCCGTTGTGAATTGGACATAAGTAGATTCTGATGAATGCACTGGCCAATGAGATCACTTGATATAAATAGAGTGCAGTTTGCAATTTATTATTAAAATTAAAGCAAAATTGTTTAAAAAAAGAATTTTCTGATCTGGTGTATTTCATTTTTTACTATATGAGCGAGGCCGTAAATTGCACGTTTTATTTGAAAAGGAAGACATTAACTGATATATGATTTTTATTATTTTGAGAAATACATGTTTTTATTAATTAAATTTGTTATATTTATGGCAAACCTAATTTTTAACCTACTTCAAAAAACGGAAGTTTAATATATATTTTTTAATAGTTTTATTTGGAAAATCAGCCACATAGAAGTTTGTTTACAAAAAGAAAATTTTTGCAAAAGTTGTCATATTCTCATAGGAGATTAAGAAAATATATATAAAAAATTTTCTTTTTGTAAATAAGCTTCTATGTAGCTGACTTTTCCAAATAAAACTATATAATTTATTTATTTCTTTATTTATAATAATACTCAACAGGAATATATATTATACAGTCGTAATAAACTCAATTTATATATTTTTTGATGTTCCCGGCTTTAGATCAATTTTAGTTGATAAAACTACATGTCCTGTATTCGTGGACACAGTGTATGATATTTGTATTGAATATAGATCTACGTTCTATCCATATTAATGAACTTGTTGGAATGACAATAACTGATATTATGTCAGTCCCCAGGGACACCCCTATGTAAAGTGCATTTGACGAACAGCATTTAAATGTCACTATAGAAATATCGCCAAAACTAGACTGAAACACAGTATTGGCTTTATGCCAGAATTTAACAACACATAGTGAATTCAAAGACTTGATGGAAGAACGAAACGTGAAATATTGTTAAAAAATCATGTAAATAATGTAGACTCAAACAAGTTATTGGCTTTTCGTCAAGAGACCATATAGTGAGTTCACAGACTTTTTTAATTTCATGAAATTAAAGAACTGTGTACGTAAAGTGACACAGAATCCTGCGGAGATATGTCACCCATTTTGCCAATAGATTGTTAAGTTTTAAATGTTATTTCAATAAAATTAAGAAAAATCGCAGGATAGTGGACAAAATATTTGATTTATTTAATTAAATGTACGACGTTTCGTCTATATATTTAGACTTTTTCAAGTACATAAAAATAACAATATTTATGAAAATTAATATTAATTACTAACCATAGCGATGGACACGATTTCTAATATAAAGTTATTTCAGTGTTCCATAATATTTTCAGCTCTTAATATAACCCTTTTCTCCAGATATTATAAAGACACTTCTGGTCAACCACTCGGTTTTTCTGTTATATTTTTAGTTTTAAAGGAATAATTGAGCTGGGAGCCTGTTTTGTTTTTGGATGAAACCAGGGTAAGTTTGAAACCTTCAGTTGGTCGTGAACGAATGTGACGAAATCCTGGAGGAAGATTTGTTGTCTGCGTTGCCTTTCCAGAACATTCTTGACCCACCACCGATTGGTTCCATTGGACCATCACAGAGATATTGCAGGCAGCATATCTTTCTCCAGGCCTTCGTCATAACAACCACATAACCACAACCATGATTTGCTGATTTCAAGCTTACTCTAGTTTCATCAGAAAACAAAACGTACCTACTTTCAATCCAATAATTCCGTCATTACTAAATATATGACCGCGTTTGAAAGGTGCGTTAATTTTGTCCAGGACGTATTCAAATTTTATAAATCAGTGATATGAACATTGAACATATTATAATAGTATAGGTACTGTATCTGCGGATATTTTTAGGTGCACAATAGAGCCGGTTGATTGAACCGGATGCTTTAAAATAGTTTTTTAATTATTAAAAATATTAATGAACTTTGTCTTGAAAATAGGTCAGTGCACTTGAAATTAAAATGTTATTGGATGAAAACAAAACAGAGGGATTGATATATTTCAGTTGATTTTTTGCAATGAAAAAATGAGTTTTAATTTAACATATTTCAAAGATCAAGGATCAGTTTGGTACGTCAAAAAAATCACTGAATTCTCACAATCATTAATTGACAAATACATTTCAAGCTCTTAACATATAAAATCCATTGTTAAAATGTTGATAATAAAGTATTGGCTACTTATTCAAAACAAAATAGATATATTGTTTCAGGTTGGTTGGTTTTTAACTGACAAAACATAATAAATTAATTTTTGTAGAGGTTTAAATGTTTTTAATTATAAAAAGACGACTTTTAAAAATGTTTTCTTTATTTTACAGATCATTCACAAAGTGCCAATGACAAAAGTGAAGGAAAAAGCCTTGATGTTCTGCGTGCTACGAATGGAATTCAGGTATGAAATTTTCTGAATTCTGATGTACTTGAAGAGTATTTACTGAAATATAGTAGTTTATACGATTAAGTTGACTCAAGCTGGTGTAGAGTAAAATTGTGATCCACAATATTGATGATTATTGAAGGAATTGAATTAGAATTTTTTCCCAGTGGCAACGGGATCAATAAAATGCAATACTGATGTAAAAATATTTACATATATTCACTAACGTTTCGGCATTCTTTGTGCCATTGAACACTCTGAGAATGGCACAAAAGTGGGAAACAATTTCTAATTTTTCCTTAAATCATCAGAGTAGTCTACTGTCTTAACTAACAAAAAATATATATCTTTATTTGTGTGCTTGAATATCGCAAACCGTTTAAGATAGCACTTAACGGATTTATTAAGGTTTACATTGAAGTGAATAATTTATGGACTGTGGACACCTATAGGTGTTATAATTCCCGTATAATATATTATTGTCATTAGAATTCAATTAGCTCTGAACAATAAAAATCATTATATTTCTGCACTAATATTATATAAATTGTAAGTCTGAACAATTTTGAATTTTATATTGTGTAAATAATGAATTGATGATTTTTAATAGAAAAACATTATTCAGACAGAACGAATCGGTGTCTGACCAAACAAGAAATATTTTTGCATTCACCTCATACTCACTTTTCTCAAGAGTTTTACATAAATTACAAATAGAAATATCACAATTTGCAGCTGCTATTGAGGAATCCCTAAAATACGTAAATAGTATAAATCAATAACTGTTCAGACTGTTCTCTCTCTAAAAACACTGATAAGAGCAAAAACTTTATAATTATCGTAACCACAAAATTACTGAAGGATCGGCAAAATGTCAAACAAATTAATTTAGTCTGAGTTAAAGGTCACGCTTGACCTAACCAATACAGTAGATATTCTTGTTATATTAAAGGAGTCTAGGAAGCAAGAGCTGATGAGGATATTTGTATCCCTCTTGATGATGCTAAATGAACTTTGGAAACTGTTTATGCTAACAAATGGCAAACAGTGCTAAAAAGGCAGTTTCTGTTGATTTATCAAAATAAAGTAATTAAAAGACCGTGGTTTAGTAAAACTAGGCTTGATAGAAAAGATATCACAACTATATTTATGGATAAAGTTTGAATAATGATCGAACTTTTTATATAAAACCGAAAAACTAACTCCTCCTGCAGTAATTTGCTACTATCAATCAATAGCTGATGCTATTCCTGTTCTTTATGTTGTCTATTGTACGTTAACCATAGACACCAATTATTCAATATATAGTTGTTAAAAGCAATATTCCTTTTCCGTTATAGTATCTTGAGATCTTGAAATAAATACAAAATATGTTACATAATTATTATGTCATCATACTAAACATTTGAGGAAACTTGCTTTCTGAATAAAATTGGCTTACCTTCCTATAATCCCTTGAAATCGGTAGTGTTTACGTGCATCGCACTTCTGCTCTATTGACCGGGAAAATCCAATGGCTTGTTCCCTTTTCTCGTTTAACCCTGTGATCTAACCCTATAATAATATATGATATCCCAGACTTCATTTTGTAATGTCCTAGCAGTTATATTGGAAATCATGAGTAAATCAATACTGTATCACTTACCTGAGATGGCTAATTAACCTGAAATTAAAATTTTCACAAAACTTTGTACATGGTTGACATTTTTTTTGTAAGTTTTTGATAACACTGCTCTGGTGAGACATGTTTTTGTAAAGAGAGTAGTCGTTCCGTCTCGCATTACTGTGTGAACTTCAACTTGAGACAAACAGGCAGTTTATTCCTGTATTTACTCACTCCCAATCAGAGCACAATAGTTTTGTATGAGCCTACATCTACACCACACTGTGTGTTGCCTGTAGAGCATTGCAGGAGCGTTGTATTATCACACAATTTTACTGAAATTTAAAAAAATCATCATTTTGATTTCGAAAAACAAAACACGGAAATATAGTCCAACCATCCAACTATAACTATAGTTTACAGTAATTGTGATGCCAATAATAAGTAAGCACTTAATTTTGTATAATTTTCTGAAAATTTTGAGCTTACTTTATGAAAACGAAACATAATCTCTCCAGCTGCAACCGTCTAATCAGCGACATCATTGTTTTTGAAACATTTGTTTGCACTGTGGGTTAGTGTCTGTAAGCCATAGTGCAAACAATGCATTATGGAATACACTACCATAAATGTTCGCTTCGCTATCTGAGTCAGAATGAAAAATTGTCTGAGCAGGTGCTGTAAGCTGTTACAATGTAAAATATACTGATGGAAACCCCAAACATACATTGATTGCATAATCACATGAAGTTTGGATGGATTTTGATGGGTTCGATAGTGGCTGAACAATCCGATACTGTGCATGTAGACTGTAGAGTGTATTACACACTCATTACATTACGTTAATAATTATAACTTGCATTGAACGTCAGTTAAATGTGTCGCGTCGTCGAAGAGAGAAAGAGAAAGAGACAATTAATAAACTAATTCTAGCGGTTTCAGACCATTCAATCGAGTATATTATTTCGTTTGGATTACTATGGTCATAATCGAGATATCTCGAGATATTTTGGATCCAACATTTGATTTTTGTTACTTTCTAGTTTTTGCATAATCAGTGGCTGACTAGGGGGGGAAAGCCCCGGGCCTCATATTCTGGGGGGCCTCCAAATCTTGAGAAGTCCTTTTTAATCAAATCTCGAACAAGGCCAAAATATGTTTAGAAAGTAAGAGGCAGTTTGGATTTGGAAGCCCCGTACGTATTTCAAGATATAAACGTAGGTAGGTCGTTTATTATAAATATTTTTTTTTGTCAGCCATTACATCTATATTATTCATTTTTTACGAAATTTACACTACAAATACATACATTTCTAAGCAGACCGGGGGCTTCATTTAGTTCTGCCGCACCGGGCCTCCGACGGACTTAGTCCGCCACTGTGCATAATCGATGTTTGGCCTTAGGTGTACGACAAAAGATTTTCAAATTTTTTTTAAATAGAAGCAATTGAATAATTACTGTACCGCCACTGTTGAACAGGCATCTAAAAGCTTCACTATATGTAACTTCTGGGCTCTTCAAGTGTGGGTAGGCACTTGAAAACGACGAGACAAGTTCTTTAGTTTCGCTAACTGCTTCTGTCACAGCCGACCGGGCCCGTATGAACTATAGTACATATGTATATATGTATGTATGTACGTATTTAGCATTCACAGGGTAAGTACACAGTATATAGGATGCTGGGGGGATCCGACCGACGAAGGGCGATAGGGAATGTTTTAGATGTTTGCTGAATTAACATTTACATTAAAGACTGTGATGTAAAAGAGAAAGAACGGTGATGTTGACTAGCTGTTGATTGTTTAAATGCAAATTGCCTTACTCTTGCTATTTTATACTAGGGTCGTTCCATAATTCATTCGTTGTCTATTAACTTTGAATGTCGTATTAGGAGTTTTTAGTTTATCTAAAATTGGTATAAAATTCATGCAAATAAACAGTGATGCAGCCAAATATTCTTGGAGAGAAAGGTGTTATCCCTCGAAATTTTTGATATGCTGAAAAAACGTGGCACGTAATATAATGTTTGACCCGATCGTCGCATAATAAAAAGTAGGTTTGGGTACCACTTGATAGTAGGTAGGTATACTAAATTTTATCAAAATCGATCCCACGTTTTTGCGTGATGCTAGTACAAACAGACAGGCAAAAAGTTTGAAAACACGTTTTTCCATGTAGGTGTCACACAAAACATCTAAAACTCTCAAGAAACCCGCGAGAATGCAGACAGAAATTCCAGACATAACGGACTTCTCAGTTTTATTCATCTCCTGATGATGTTAACATGGTCGGCGAAACGTACATTGAGAAAATAGTGTTATAGTGGTTTGGTGTTTTGTGGTTATTTTTAATATTCATTATTTGATTTGCAGATAAGTTTTAACACTAGTGAATTATTATAATTTGTTGAACGCCTCTAATAAATATTATTATTTTTCCACATTGAAAGTTCTTGCAGCGCCCTGCGCCGCGGCGCGACGCTGTCTGTTCGTCGTTGTTCTGCGTCGTTAAATAATAAGTGGCTCAGCTCAGTGCTTGTTCGTTTCGAGGCGTCTTTTTATGTCTATTTCGTGAGTATGAATTACGAGCGACAAATTAGCTCACCAAAGAGATGCCATTTTATTTTATCTGCATACCTATACCGAAAATACATGACGAGTTATGTTTGGAAAATGCCATCCTACACTGTATAAGTACATACATTTTTATAGATATTATGATTAATTGTTAATTAGAAGGCGATTTGAAAATACATAACTAGATAAAAACAGTAAAATCTTTCTTTAATTTTGCAAAAAAAATTAAAAAACGTGCAAAAGAATAAAGTATGCGTGAGAGACTTTACGTCTGAATCAGACGTAATCAGACGGTTTGACGCTTCTGACGGTCGAACTCTCATGAAGCCCGTACCATGGGTGAGAGCTGAGATGTTTAGATATCAAGAATTTAAAACAATAGATAAATATATATTCTATAATATTTAATAGTAAATTGTATATCTAGATACGTAATGGGTTATAATATTGACGACTGATGACAGTACCTATGTAAAAACGAGCGATAGCGAGTTTTTACAGTCACATCAGTCATAATACCATTACGCACAAGATATACTTATAATATGGTATTTTGGCCATATCTACACAAAATACTTACTTTTACTTCATTCTCAAAACATTTTGACAGTTCATTTGCGTCGCCATCTTTATTTTTACAGTATGCCGTGAAGGTCGTGAGTATGTAATCGCAGGCGGATAGAGTGAATTTTCAGAAGTTGCTATGGCAACCGTTTACTTAAAGTACCGCACTTATTTTGCAATGGAAACACTTTTGCACGCCTGCCTGTTAAATGACCCAATATAGGCCGGTATACGTGCATCGAAAGTAGCTGTTTTGTAGTGGGTATGGGAAATAATATATAACATTACAATTACTTTAAAAAAATCATATTTATTTTTTCATCTTAAAGTAACTTACTAATGAGACCTAAAATTAAATTGAAAGATTGTGCAATAAAGAAAACATAATTTTTTATCAGTGTGGTAATAAATTGAAGGTGGAACTTCAATCAATGTTCCTGCATCGTCTGGGAGAAACGTTTGCTGGAATACATAAATGGCGACTGTTGGAAAAAATCAGATAAAAAACTTGTTAGTATGCGAACCGTTTACTTGAGTTTTATTTTTACGTGCAGACCCAAGAATAAAATAATGCATTTAAAAAACTATTTACATTTCTCATGTCGCGCTACTCGAAACAGTAATGTAGTATTAAGATCTAAATAATTTCTGAAAATTCTATTCATTTAAATACATACAGTTTATACTGTGTGTTTTGTAAAACTAGTCTTACATTTAAATTTAACGACTGTCAACTGAAAACGCTTCTCGTTTGCAATTAATATCTGTAATATCAATTTTCAATTGCACATAAATTAACGTATTCATTGAAAATACAAAATATTAGTGTTGATAAAGGACTTAGAATATCAAAGATTGTTGTTAATATTATGGCGTTTTCACAGTTCATCTCTTGGAAAACCCACAGCTTCCAAGTTCTAATCTGACCACTGATAAAAGTATAATAATTTGGAATAGCAGTTTATTTATAAAAATAATAATATATTATTGAAAATATGTATCGGTCTAGGCTTAGCTATAACTTAGTATAGACTTTAATAACTATTAAAAAAAGTGAAACTATTGTTTTGGTAGGTAACTCTTCATTACAATAATTGTTTCATGAACTTAAATGTTTGCTGAACAATGGATGCCCAGTGAAATCAAGAAGTTTTTTAACTAAGATTAATAATTAATACATTTCTTTAATCAGCTGTACTATTCTAATTGAAACTGCACTTGGCGTGGAGTAAATCGATTTAATTATATTATTTAAAAAATGTGCACAGATGAAAAAAAAAAAATATGCAACATTTTTAATATTTAAAATATCATGCATAATATATACAATGTGTTTTAGAAAATCACTTTAGAACGAAAAATCAACTCAGTATTAATTTCAATTGTGCAACCATAATTATGTTACCTATGCAATTTTTTCTATTTATTTGAACAACTATATAAAAGTCTAGTCAGAAAATAAATACATTAAATCAATTAAATTTACATTCCTTAATTAGTTTGAATACCTATATAATTTATTAAGGAGTATGAACTAAGAAATAATATATTATGTTGATATCAACAGAAATTATTTGATATTATGAAAATTATTTGAGGAAGACATTAGTCAGTTTTGATTGTAATATTCTGTACCTGTCGTAAAATTAAATAAAATTAAAAAGCAAAATCTATGGACTACGTTGTAATAATATGTAGTATGTCATAATAAATCGTTTATTTTATGTGTCCAGGTACGTACTCATTAAATTCTTAAGCATCGTTTAGACTTTTAGAGCTTATACTTTACGGCGTTGATTTTTTTATGAATTAGAAGGATTTATTTGTTCGCTATAGAAAGTATTCACAACGAATGTCGGTAAAAAAGGATATATTTTCTGTTATACTTTCAACTTTGATTATTACTTCTAATTTAGAAAGATATCAACTTAGTGTTTTATTGTTATTCAAAATGTTTAATATTAATTTATAACAAGTAAGCACCCACTCTGTAATATATTATCAAGGTATCACTATCAGATAAAAAACCGGCCAAGTGCGAGTCGGACTCATGCACCGAGGGTTCCTTACAATAATAAAAATAAGGAGTTAAGTAGGGGTAAAAAATTAACAGATTCACATATTTATTTGGGTGTTTTTAAAAAGCTTTTTTTTACTAATATTTTATTTTGCTCTTTTTAGTGTTTCAAAATCGTTCAAAACTTTTCCGTATCTATCAAATTTAATTAAATTAATTTTTAAAGTAAACAAAATATAAGTATATCTATTAACATAATATTTGATGAATAAAAAAAAAACAAAAATATTGCGATCCGAAACACGGGATCGAACCAGGGACCTTTAGATCTCCAGTAGAGCACTCTACTAACTGAGCCAGTCAAACGATGATGTTACACGCTCTATAGTACAGTATAGAAGTACGGGTTGAGGCAATGTGGTAGTAAAATAAAAAATATTAATTTATTAAAATTAATTGATTATTTGCCAGGATTCATGCCAGAACAACACTGCACAATCTGTGACAATTGATTCAACTAGCTATACCTACCTCTTACCGTGTGTGAAATAAAGTTTTGTGACAGACAGACGGACAGAAATCAGTAATAGAGTTCCGTTCGGTGGTACGGAACCCTAAAAACGTGTTTTACAGTGTTATTTACTCTATAAGAACCGGTGCGTTCACATATTAGTTTTAGTGTCATTTCACTTATCTATTAAAAATTATATAAGTATTGTTACGGATCATCCTGTATATAAACGTCAGGCAAGAATTCTGAGAAGCGGTGTCTGCTTGCTGAACAACGAGTAACTACGCGAAGTTTCTAGAGAACGCGAGAAGCACTGGGCTTCATCCACGCAGTGTATATAAACGAGTGAGTGAAACGATCAGTCTGCAATCACATGGTGAATCGTGCAATCAAGTGGATCAGTGATATAAATAGTTCCGCGATATAAATACACCTGATAAAATAAATATGTATTAGTATAGTCAATTGTATATAATTAAGTGTTAATTACCGTTAGTTATTGTTACTTGTATTAATTGTTAGAACTGACTTTTCGTTGTTGCATTTATTGTTATTGTATTTTTAATTATTGTAAATAAATATTTATTCCGCCCACTCAGAAAACAGTTCTGTAACAGTGTTTTTAATCATACTTTTTCTTAAATTTGAGGCATGTGTTGATCGTTTTGTTAATTTTTGAATAATTAACATTAATTTACCTTAAAATGTAGTCCAAAACTTCAAATGCAAGAGTTCAAATAATATTTTTAGTATAAAAATGAATATGTTAGGAAGTATCTACTAAATTTCAATAAAAGCTTTTTCACGTAGGTACACTGCTATATTTATTCAATCACGTAGCTGATAATATAGTTAGTGCAAGTTGAAGAAATAGTACTATAATGGCATGATTAGCACGTGACAACAATGTATATAGGAGTCACTAAGAGTAAAGTTTCCAACCAATCAACACAGTTTCTTTTAATTGTAGTTTAAACTTTTCAACTTCTACGGTCTATCGAATATACTGTAACGAAATCCCAGATGCTACGCCACTGTTTTCAACAGAACATTCGAGAGTGCAGCGATTGACTGTTTGTTGTAACAATGTGTAGGCGTGGCAGATACGAGAATATTCCAGAAGCGCGACGAGCGCGGGTGGGGGTCGGACTGCAACCCTCTATAAGTACAGCGGACAGCGGACTTTGTTTGAGAAATACTGTTCGTGTATATCAGTGTTGTATATTGAAATTGACTTTTCATTGTTAATAAAATTATTGTATATTGTCGTTTACATATTTTGATTATTGAAATAAATAATTTTATTCCGCCAAATTCAAAACAGTTTTGTTACAATACGTTGCTAAGTCCTGGTCTGTAAGTTAAGTGCAGCGCCAGGGTCCGTGGCATGAACTGATCTGCGTGTCACGACTGGGACACGACTTCTTATCACGACATGTACGTAGACCGGGAGGACACGGGGCACTGTTGTGGGGGCCGCACCCACACCTATACTACTGCCCCGTGTTATTGCATATACAGGTCGGTTCACAACCAACGCTAGTAGAGATCAATTTTATTACAGAGCTGAAAAAAAATAATTAATGTGTATCTTCTTTAATGAGATGTAGTTTCAAAATAATAGTATAGTAGTAGGTAATGCAGAGTTAAAGCACTGACAATTGACTGGTTCTTATGTTCAAAGTACACATAAATGTCTAGGTTCTCTTAAATCTTAATAAAAATGTATATTTCAGCGAAGAGTGTGCGGTCTTACGTTATCTGACGATCTCCAAGCGACTTAATCGCAATATCGTGTGACAAAATGTAGCATATGTGCTTTGGCCCTTAAACAGTTATATACCTTATATGAATATGTATTTGAATTAACGAATAATTTTTCATTTATATACATTCAACAACTGGGCTATAAATATGCTTCATATTATATTTATTATAAAGTAATAATTGAATAATAAATTAATACCTAAATAATATGAAGATAGACACAGAAGATATATTTAAAATAGTAATTGTTCATCAAATTTTGTTTCATATTCGGTCGGTTTTTAAAATCTGCGAAAATAAATGGTTCGTTGATTATAGAAGTTAATATTGTACATTTGATTTAGTTTGTTTTTTTAGGTGTGCCGTCAGTTGATCCCAGCAATTTGATACCACGATATTTGATCCCACGACAACTGATCCCAACGACATTTGATCCCAACGACAATTGATCCCATGACATTTGATCCCAAAAAATTGTCTCTAAACCGACAGAGCCTGATAAGTAATAAAGTTATTAAATTTTATTAATTTAATGAAATAATTTAATCGATTATTCTCTTTGTCGGGAAATTTGTTTGAATTAAATTTGTATACGTTGTGAGATATTTGTAATTACATTGTTATTAGAATTCTAACGGATGTAATAGTATAATGTGTTTATTATTTAATAATAATTCTTTAGAGATTATGTAATGATCAAGTTGAATAATTCACTTTTATTTATCATTGCCCGGGATACGTCGTAGTTTCGTCAAATATTGTATTTTATGAATTAATAACAAATTATCACGCTGACTTTTCATAAACTTTAATGGCATATTTAACAATTCGTTATAATGTGAAAAGCACGAAAGACCAAATTGACTGCACACCTGACGTTTCAAAGTTTCTATGTACAATAATTTTTCAACAAAATTTATAAAAAACAATATTTGACAAAATTACGACGTATCCCGGGCAATGATAAATAAAAGTGAATTATTCAACTTGATCATTACATAATCTCTAAAGGATTATTAACTCATAAACACATTATACTATTACATTCGTTAGAAATCTAATAACAATGTAATTACAAATATATCACAACGTCTACAAATTTAATTCAAACAAATTTCCCGACAAAGAGAATAATCGATTAAATTATTTCATTAAATTAATAAAATTTAATAACTTTATTACTTATCAGGCTCTGTTAGTTTATAGACAATTTTTTGGGATCAAATGTCGTGGGCAGTCAATTGTCGTTGGGATCAATTGTCGTGGGATCAAATGTCGTGGGATCAAATGTCATGGAACCGTTTTTTTATTTAATCATAGTCTGCGATCTATATTTTTTTTGTTTAATGATAAAACGTGTGTATTATTGGCATTTTGTTTTCAGAATGATTTTGCATCGTTTCGTAAATCTTCGTCGTATGTGTTTTTTATTTTATTATTGTATAACATGTATTGTCTATAAGTACTAAACATAAAATTTATGTAGCAGTCCGGTGATTGGTTACAACACTGGAAAACAATAATTATTCAGGAAATATTTCTCGTAAAATGAATTTTATACGTTATCGATAATTATTGTATTGTAGTAAACTTTTATTGCAATTGCAATCTAATTTTGACATTTATGTTACTTTTGCATTTGATTAATCGCAACGAACTTGAAATTTATTTACTTCAATAATAATTTATAAGACCTGGCGTGAGATTATTTTAAAATTTCTGTAAAAATCATCTAGTCTTTCTAACATTTTCTTCTTCTTTCTTTATGCTTTCACCGCCCCCATATTTTTATATACTAACGCCACTCTAGATCGCTCCAGTTCCCCCAACGGGGGCGATGTCGCTCACTTTAAGAAACATTTATCTATTTGTGAAGAATATTTGTTATGAAATCCTTAGATTAGCTGTAAAAATTGTCGTTTAAGACGATGTCTTCAAGTTGACTGAAGGATCCAGAATAAAAATGCAATTACCGTAATTTTGCTGAATTGCTTTGCGGGTAATAGGGATTTAACCCGTAAAATCAAACTTTTGCGATTTTCTGCTTCCCTAATTATTTTAGGAAAAATATCTTCAAATAAAATTTTAGAACATAAAATTCTGCATCTTAATCATTAAACAAAATTAATTTTGCATGCTTTGTAACGGCAAAAATTTGATATGAAAATGTCAAAATTACCTCAAAAACAGATAACGATAGCCATGGAACTTGAACAAAATGATTAGAAATTATTCTGACAGCTAAAACGTCATCATTTTATTCAAGTTCCATGGCTATCGCTATCTGTTTTTGAGGTAATTTTGACATTTTCATATCAAATTTCTGCCGTTACAAAGCATGCAAAATTAATTTTGTTTAATGATTTAGATGCAGAATTTTATGTTCTAAAACTTTTATTCGAAGATATTTTTCCTAAAATAATTAGGGAAGCAGGAAATCGCAAAAATTTGATTTTACGGGTTAAATCCCTATTACCCGCAAAGCAATTCAGCACCCTGTATATGCACATTGCACGTAGTGTGGATAGTGTGGAAGTATGAATGTATGACTTGAATTCTCTCCGTCGGGAAAAGTTTTCGGGGTAAAATGTAGCCTATGTCCTTTGACAGGTTTCAGGGAATCTCTTTACCAATTTTCGCCGAAATCGGTTCATTGGTTAAGTCATGAAGAGGTAACAAACAGGCAGACAAACACTCTTTCGCATTTATAATATTAGTTGAGATATTTTATTGTGATTGTTTTTAATTTACGTGGTTTAAAAAATATGTAATGTTGTAAAATGTTGCTATATTGACGTAATATTTTTATTGTAGTATTTTACTTTTTCGTATTGGTGAATAAAATATCGGTTCAATTTATTATAAGAGCTGTACACATTACCATTGTACGTGAAACACATAAAAACGCCAGCTGTACCTGGTTAGCTGTGTAATAACAATATTAGTTGCTTTCCTTTAGACTTAAATCTCAGTGCTATCTTGCTTTCTCAATGAGTCTTAACATCATTTCATTGCGTTGATGTATCCCTCTATCTAGTTTTTGGATAACATTCTCATGAATGGACGTTCATACGAATTCTCCCCCTGCGAACCCTGAGAATTCCCCCCCCCCCTGAATCACCACCTTTTCACCCGCCAGAAAAACGCCAATGCACCAACATCCCCCCCCCCCGTCAGAAACTCTGCACCCCGCTAGGATTCGTCTAAAAAATCACCAAAAATCGTTTGTCAATTCTCTAGAATTTTACCAGTTTTTTTAAATGAAACTTTTTAGTTTGAAGTAACGCAGAATTTTCTGTCACGGAAATGTGGGCAGGGAAGTGACTTCACGTGCATGACACATTCATTATGTGCTATATATGTACCATCTATATTCTATACTGTTAAGGACGTGAAATTAAAGAAATAGTATAAATCAGTTTTTAAAAATATTTAAATGATAAAATGCTTTTACTTGTATCTTCTTAGGGAAATATTTTATTTTCCTCAGTTCTAGAAGAGGTAAAATCCATCAAGATTTTAATGTTACTGGTCACTTTGATACGGTGCTACGCACTTAATCACGAATTATTGTGGATGACTGTAAATAGAAGTGGAACAGCCGGTATAATAATAATTAGGTAAGAGTTTATTATAGAAGTTGAGACAAACTAAATATTTCAGGTCATTTTCAGTTCATCTTGTTAAATTTAAATAATTATAGCTTCCGAATATATATTATTTATTAAAATAAAAAATTCATTTTAACCCTACATTAGGCGCGTGGTCTACAATCGTAGACCGCTCATTTTTAAACAGTGCTATTTCAGCAGATTTTTACTTCCCACCTCTACTATGGTAGGGAAGTAATGGATTCAGTCCGAAAACAATATTTCGAGATTTTAACAGATTTTCACGTTTTGAGACCCTAGCAATCGTTTAAGATCATTTTCTGACTGATGTCTGTATGTGTGTGTGTGTGTGTGTGTGTGTATGTGTGTGTGTGTGTGTATGTGTGTGTGTGTGTATGTGTGTGTGTATGTGGTCAATTTTTCGCCTTCGATATCTTAAGAACGGAACAACATACGGGCATGCCGATTGTTCTATTGTGTTTGTCAGCCTTTAACTTAGATCTGATTAGATTTTGAGTCAAATCGGTTCAGTGGATCCTGAGATATTCTTGAAAACGTCCTCAATATCACGTATTAACATAGGTAAAAAAAAATATAAATGAATTCTAGATGTTATAATATGAAAAAAATGTAAATATTTTTTTTCTCTAAAATGTATAGTTTTCGAGAAAAAAAATATTTTACTAAAAAAAATAAAAATTGTACGTAAATCAAGGTAACCATGATTTTTGCTATATTAAGCTAGCCATCAGTAGATCACCAAACCAAAAAGAGGGCCATGCTTTTTTCAAAGAATAAAAATTAAATTGTGTTTTAAAGACCACCAACAGCTAAGGTTATTTGGGCCTAGTCAAAGAATAAAAAAAAAAAAGTGTTTATTTTTTGCAAATATTTACTAGGTGGGAAGTATAGGACTGGTCATCAGTCGAATTTTTTTTTTGACTCGTGCGCTTATCAGTAGCTGTAGATATTGGATGTCTGTAACTACTCAGGGTGTTTTGGGCGTTTAATCTGGCTGGTTGGGTGTGTTATCTGCATTGAAACATGAGTGGTCTACATTTGTAGACCACGCGCCTAACTGTTGTATAGTTTCTTGCTCAACGAAAGCTTCTTATTTGCGTTATTTTGTGAAGTTTAGGTTAGTATTATTAATTAAAATGATACTTTATTAGCCCCGTTTTTTTTGTGCGGTTACGCATGCGGCTGACATGCGTCACGCTCAATCGGAGACACTAGGTATAACATAAAAACAGCTTTTATTCAAAAGCAGACTGTACCACGTTCCCAGGTTCGATTCCGAACATAATTTTTTTGTTTTTTTTTTCATAAATCAATTAATATTTACATAAATTAATTAACGAAATTATATACTTTCGGCGATTTCGGAATAAAAGGGCTTAGGGTTATGGCAATAAAGTTTCACTTGCACCCGTGGTTTCATGAGACCGCACCCTAGTTTTTTTCTTTTTTGTCATGTGTACCGTAAACCAATGTGCGTGGGGGCTCATAAAACCTCAAACCGAATTTAGATCGACGATTCTTCAATTGCCAAAAGAAATGAGGCGACGAGCAAAAGTCCTACTGGGAACAGCGGACATTCCACCCCCACCCCCTGAAAGACCAAAAGATTATGTTGGTCGTTGTCATATTTGCCCCCGCAATAGAAACAAGTCGTCCAGAAGGTCTTGCGTAAAATGTGGAAAATATGCGTGCAAGGAACACATGAGGGGGATATGTGTACGGAATGTTTGAGCGAATAAAATTGTGCTATATTTAGGCTTCGCCAAAATATTTATTATTGAAAGAATTTTTTGTTTTTGATTTTCCTGTATGAATTTTGTTTATGCTCTATTATAAAAAATCTAAATTTTGTTTGTAAAGTTACGTGAAACTTGTTGTTTACGTAAATTATGAATATTTGTCAATAAACGTTCAAAAATTGATAAAGTAGCGTTTTTATTTTCCCTCTATAAATTACATAAAAAATTATGCATAAAAACTAGGCTATATGCTTGAAAATAGTTCCGTATATGTACCTATCAAATATTGACACTTAAAATGTTAAAATTTTGTGCGCGAGTGTAAAACAAAACTGGTCTACGATGGTAGACCACGCGCCTAAATACGTCCCAATAAACCACGCGCCTAACGAAGGGTTAAAACAATGTTTAAAATTAAAAAGATGTTTATGCTGTGAGTCTGACTCTATAAACTTTTTCTCAGGTCTGTCTTTACTACTTACATAAGTATCTATTATGACACATCTCCAGTAATAATTCTCAACTCCGATACAAAAGGAAAGAGTTTATTGAAATCGAATGAATATTGTATTAGATTGCAAGAGAAATAGAATTGTACTATGTACACTGTACAGGCTGTACTAGAAAATCTAGGATTAAAGGGAAAACTCGATTTTTTCAAATATTCAGTGACTTTTGTATTTCTATTTTCCATTAATAATTATTTTGAGGGGTATTTTTGCTTTGTTTCATTTTATTTGTTAATTTTTAGACAACTGTGAACATTTCTGGAAGTTGATTTGTTTTTGATATTTTGCAACAATTTAAATAATAAATGTTAAAATCGGGAATCAGTTATTTCATAATTAAATTTAGTGATGTTAGCCTTTATCTTTAAATAAACATTTTTTTGCATTTCAATCTGAGAAGGAAGAAATAAATATCAAGAACAATAATTTATGAT
Source organism: Mongoloraphidia duomilia (assembly GCA_039654895.1). Taxonomy (NCBI): domain Eukaryota; kingdom Metazoa; phylum Arthropoda; class Insecta; order Raphidioptera; family Raphidiidae; genus Mongoloraphidia; species Mongoloraphidia duomilia. The sequence continues at coordinate 25,174,426 of CM077518.1, forward strand.
GGGTTTATCGTACAATTTTAACAGGCTGTTTTTTAATCACATTGTTAAATTTTGATTGCTACGTGTTCACTGGTTGCTGCGTTTTCATTTTGGAAAATTGTTGACCGTTGCCATAGCGTCCGTCATTTGTCATTTGTACAATAAACCCAGCATTAGTATTATTGAGAATACTCTAGAAATAATTTTAAATTATTGTAAATTCTAATCAGCTTTTATCCTTATTTTGAATGAAATGAAAAATGTCAGACTTAGATAAATGTGTTTGTGACAAGAACAACATTGCTTGCAATGTCAAACATGCAGGTTTTTAAAAGAAAGCTTTCAGAAAACATCATTTAACTGACGATTTTTTAGACTATAAGTGATTTATTAATATTGTAAGTATGACTATAATAAAATATCAACATGAATAAATTATTACCATAAAAGGTATGTGTTATTACTATTATTATTATATTGAAATGGGTAGTACTTTTTTTCTATTTTTACAGTAAAGTTGAGCGGAATAAAGATTACAATCCAATGTTAGTAATATATTTATACAGTCTGCGAAGTTTGAAATATAATTAGATACACCGGGAAATACAAAATTGCGGAAAAAATCCTCAGACACGACATTGATTTTAAGTTTTGCTCATCTTTTGGCATTATTGATAGATTTTTGACGTCATCCATATTATGTTAGATATATTACGTCATGGTAATTTTTTAATTTTTTTAATTGTAGGTAACCAACATATTTTTTGGTACACTATGTAGAATTTTTTATTCTCTTTATGATCTTATCAACTTTTTTTATAAAATTCTCTCAAAATCTTGAAAAAAAAAATTCGACTGATGACCAGTCCTATACTTCCCACCTAGTAAATATTTTCAAAAAATAAACACTCTTTTTTTTTATTCTTTGACTAGGCCCAAATAACCTTAGCTGTTGGTGGTCTTTAAAACACAATTTAATTTTTATTCTTTGAAAAAAGCATGGCCCTCTTTTTTGTTTGGTGATCTACTGATGTCTAACTTAATATAGCAAAAATCATGGTTACCTTGATTTACGTATAATTTTTATTTTTTTTAGTAAAATATTTTTTTTCTCGAAAACTATACATTTTAGAGAAAAAAAATATTTACATTTTTTTCATATTATAACATCTAGAATTCATTTATATTTTTTTTTACCTATGTTAATACGTGACATTGAGGACGTTTTTTTGAATATCTCAGGATCCACTGAACCGATTTGACTCAAAATCTAATCAGATCTAAGCTAAAGGCTGATAAACACAATAGAACAATCGGCATGCCCGTATGTTGTTCCGTTCTTAAGATATCGAAGGCGAAAAATTGACCACACACATACACACACACACACACACACACACACACTCACATACAGACATCAGTCAGAAAATGATCTTAAACGATTGCTAGGGTCTCAAAACGTGAAGATCTGTTAAAATCTCGAAATATTTTTTTCGGACTAAATCCATTACTTCCCTACCATAGTAGAGGTGGGAAGTAAAAATAACAAACATTTCAGTTGCATTTACCTGGCGCGGCGTTGCCCGGTTCACTATTTCATCCATTGCTCAGCTTCCTGCTTTGACAGCATAATAATTAGATATAGTCTAAAACCTTCCTAAATATCTTCTCTGCGTATTCGTAAAAACCGCGCGAAAATCGGTGGAATAGTTTTCGAGCTTGTGGAGTTCAGACATATGTTGCCTTAATGCCTTTTACCTATATTATGTAAGGATTTGAATTTCAAATGATGAATTAAAATCCCGTGTGAAGAAAAGGTATTTCAAGTATTTTATTAATACCTCCATAACTTCATTAAAATAAACTATGTAACATTTCTTTATGGACATACCGTATGTGTATAATGTACGATTGTAGAATTTTATAACATTCGAAGCGGAACGCCAACCATTTCTTTTTATTTACAACATCATTCTGATAACGACTGAGGAGACAATAAGTTGTCTATTATCTTGCTAGTGTTCTGTGTCTTTATTCTCTACAAAAGTGGTACTACTGTATAAAACCGTAAACCCCTACGCTTATTTTTAATGAGCTCATTGATGGGTGAGATGAATTGCCATAATTACAGTGATGCATGTTCACTTTCTTTAAAAACGTTCAAATAAAAATAATGAACAATTCTGGGTTATTTGTTACATGTGCGCTTTTTAGATTGATTAAGAGAGCTTATATGGTAGAATCGATAGAAAGTAACTTAAAAGTCGTACATTTGATTATTTTTTCCCGCTTTCTATCTAAATATACGTACGTGTATACGTATAACACTAGATATTGACTAATTTTAGTCTGTTGAGTTAGCGCATTGTTTGTTCTTATCCAGAATATCACGCGAATAGAAATGCTTGTAGTTATATCCCGTTATATATAATAACTAGCTGCCCCGTCCGGCTTCGCCCAGACTGCAATACACTACTCACTCGCTTCGCTCGTTCGCTTGAATATTATAAATACACTACTCACTCGCTTCGCTCGTTCGCTTGAATATTATAATTACATTACTCACTCGCTTCGCTCGTTCGTTTGAATTTTATTAATACACTACTCACTCGCTTCGCTCGTTCGCTTGAATATTATAAATACACTACTCACTCGCTTCGCTCGTTCGCTTGAATGTTATAAATACACTACTCACTCGCTTCGCTCGTTTGCCATATATGTATTTTTTAAAGCTTAATATAAAAATCGCGATTAAAAATCAGGGGTTGATCGTATAAGGGTGAAAATTTAGAATTGTATGTATTTTTCAATGCTGAATCATGAAAAAATAAAAACAAAAAATTTTGTCCAAAAAATAAAAAAAAAATTTTTGGGGTGGACCACCCTTAACATTTAGGGGTATGAAAAATAGATGTTGGCCTATTCTCAGATCTACCCGATAAGCACACAAAATTTCATCAAAATCGGTCCAGCCGTTTCGGAGGAGTTTGGCAACAAACACCGTGACACGAGAATTTTATGTATTAGAAGATATTCTCGTCCTGAGGCATGTTAGAGCTCCTGTTGTAAGTTGTTTATCACAAATTTGAGTATCTTTATTCTATTACAACTTTTTGTTCAGAATTATTATAATTATTGATTTAGAACATAAAGTAAGTACTGGTAATTTATTCAAAGTGTATCTAGGTTGATATTTTTTAAAAACTTTTTGAAGTGAATCTTCTAGAATCTAGATAGCTAAGTTGAGGCGATGAAACGAAAAAGAGACATGATAGAGATAGATAGATAGATAGATTGAGAAAGAAAGAGAAAAAGTACAATTTATGAACTACACAACGCGTTTTTATATTGTATGCGTGCATATACAGTGACTTTTGACAGCCCGGTGTACGGGAACGTCTCTTTCCCACACTAGTGTGCTGTGTGAGACAGCAACCATAGTGAATTATGTTTATTCGCCTGATCCGCACTAGCTATTACGTACTCCTGTGCGTGCCTCGGCCTACTATAGGAGTCAAGTTGGCTACGCAAATGAACTGTCTTTTTTGAAAATACTGAAAATTAAGTGAAAAGCAGTTATTTTATAGTGGGTATGGCAAAAAATACCATAATATATATCTCGTGCGTATTGATCTTATGACTCGTGTGACTGTTAAAACTCGTTATCACTTGTTTTTACATACTGTCACTACTCGTCAGTAATATACCTCATTATAATACAATCTACTATTCAAACATGAACATAGATCTCATTGACCCCTTCAAATGATATTTTACTAGATCATTGGCGAGAGTCTTTGTTCAGCTTAGCAATAGGAATTAAAATACAGGTCGATTAAACGATAAGTGTCGCGCGTTCTTTTTAAAAGGTCCATTTATCAAATCTCATTAATTTAACAGCTCATTCGCAGTATTTCACATTTTGGCGACTGGTTAATCTACGAGTTTACATTTTTTCACGGTAATGAGAAGCATTAGAATACTAATGTAACTTTAATGTGACAAATTGCCAGGAGGCAAAATAAAACTTTACTTTTACAAGCTGTGTTACAGACTAATCTTATACTTGAACGCTACTTTAATATACTGCGTAGATAACCCATTAATTACTTGAATTATTTGAGTTCTGTCACAAATGTTCATAATTTTAAGACAAAATAGCAATATTGTTATTTTTAATATAATAAAGTATTGGGTATAATAAGGACCAGTTAAATGTATAAATTATTAGTGTATTTGCCATATGGCACATACACTATTGGCGTCGGTCGGATGGCGGGACCTAGGGGTCGGACCAAAATTTCTCGACGTTTCATAGCCTCCTGAACATTTTGGCACCATTTTTGGAAATGTCTATTTATATATGTATATATATATATATATATATATATATATATTATATATATATATATTTATATATTTATATATATATGTGTACGGGCTATAACTTTTGAAAGAGTTAATTGATTTTGACGAAATTGGGTAGGCACGTTGCCATCCATAACCGCACGAAGCCTATTTAAAATGGGCCCAATCGAACCATTTTAAGGGTGGTTTTTAGGGGTTGAAAAATGTTTTTGGGCCCAAAAATACCGAAAAAATTCTCAGAATTGTTTCAAAATTGAAATTTAACCCTTTAGTGAAGATTAAAATGTGCTGCTAAAATTTTAATAAAATCGCCCCGACAGGTCCGGACTTACAAATTTTATGAAAACACTAGTTTGCGGATAGTGATTTACTTACTGAAGGGTGTATTTAATTTGGTACAGAGGTTGCATTGATAATAATATTGAAATTAAGAAAAAAAATATTATTTTAAGGGATGTATTAAGGGGTTAAATTTTTTATTTTGTCCAAAAACCAACTTATGTTCACATAATAACAGCACAATGCCTGTATTAGCAAATACACTATATTGTCGGCAGGGTTTTGGCACTGCGACCCGAGTTTTTTATTCTTTGCCAACGTTTCGTTGCGAATTTGCAACTTCTTCAGGGCTCTACAACAGTGAAGTACATACATGATTAATTTTTGAATTATAAAAGAAAAAAATTTTAACCTTTAAAATTTCTTACCAAATGGTCAATGTTATACAGTGTGTCCACAGACTCATCCTCAACATGGGGATCTCCGTTGTTATGGGAGATAGAGATTTGGTTAAATGAGACAAAATGTGCAGAATTTCCAGTACTACTACCCTGCGTAGTCAAACTTTCCATATTTTGCTTGGTTCGCGACCGACAGTTGAAAAACGATATTTACCCATTTTCGTTTTTTGTTTATAACTCGCTTATTAAGTAAGTTAGAAAAAAAATATTTTCACTTTCTCAAGGCCCTTTTTTATGAAGATTTCAAATCTCTTTTCATATTTTTATTTACTTTTATAGTTTTAGAGATACTTATATTAACTTTAAGATAAAAATAAAAATAGGAAGAAATCCTTTCCAAAAATTTTTTTAAAATCATTTATTAAGCGCTTTCGGAACTTAGTCCATCTTCAGAATAACAAGATTTTTATATTAAATATCTCGAAAATAATCACAAATTAAAACAAAAATTTTTTTAAAAAATAATATTACCGAGTAAATATCAGGCTTGCTGCCCTCAAATCTTTGAGGGCAGCAAGCCTGATATTTACTCGGTAATATTATTTTTTTAAAAAATTTTTGTTTTAATTTGTGATTACTTTCGAGATATTTAATATAAAAATCAACTGTCGGTCGCGAACCAAGCAAAATATGGAAAGTTTGACTACGCAGGGTAGTAGTACTGGAGATTCTGCACATTTTGTCTCATTTAACCAAATCTCTATCTCCCATAACAACGGAGATCCCCATGTTGAGGATGAGTCTGTGGACACACTGTATATTACTTGTCAAAATTTCTTGTTACTTATACTTGATGGTGAAAAACACATAATATATAATTGCCACATAATTCGATTATATTTCTTGTTACTTATTTTAAACGTTATTGATGATTATAATGATAATTGTGAAGGTTTTTCAAATATTTTAGTTTTATTTTATTTCAATGTTCCGTAAAGAAATGAAATTAATAATATAATAATAATAATGCATTTAACGTCCGTTTCTCGACATTATGTCATAACAGACGCCATTCGCACTATTACTTCCCGTTGTTTTCTACATATTTTAAACTTCAACTTTTTTTTATTAGCAATGTGCGGTAAAGAAATGAAATTAATCATGTCCGAGATAAGGTTAAATTCTGATTGTACTATCCTCAAAACGTCAAGAAAAGTGATTTTCCACAGGGCGGCTGTACAGTGTACCACTGTACATACGTGTGTCTGTCTGTGGAAATTTATTTTTATTTGAATGAGTTTTTTAAGTGTTTGTCTCGGTAAGGCCTCCGGGAATTTTGTGCATATTTTGTACCTATATACTGAGAACATCTTGAGTATCGTGGTCTTTCCGATAAATTCAACTGACCTTTTTCATTTTAAAATATGAGTTTGGATCATAGAAGCCATGTCTCTATACCGATTTTTTCATCAAGGATAAATAAACTAGATATTTATCCGCATTGTAATTCATCCGGTGATGAATGCCAATGCAGTTGTCAATCTTCGTCTATATTTATTTGATCTGAATTTCGAGTGAGTATTTTTATTTTGAAAGTATTGATTTTGTATATTGATTTAACTTGATTGTTTTTATTAGGTAATTTGATGTTTTGTTTCTGTGGCGTCTTCCTTTATAGTCAGGGCTTGAGAATGGTCGAGCGTGTAGCGGTGCTGCTGTTTACATGGCGTTGCTATAGTTCCTTTATTACAAGTTCCCAGTTCTTGGGCTCTAGCCCGAGAGCTTGTAAAAGTGTTAATTGGATTTTCAATTTATTATTAAAAAAAAATAATGAATTGAAAATATGAATTGGTGCTAGGCCCAAATAACCTTAGCTGTTGGTGGTCTTTAAAACGCAATTCTTTTATAGTCAACTGTAAGCGTTTGTTTAAGTACCGACATGACATAGGTGAAACAATATTTTTTGTAGAGAACATATTGGGTCAAGATTTAAATGATACGGTGATACCTAATAATCTATACTAATATTATAAAGCTGAAGAGATTGTTTGAACGCGCTAATCTCAAGAACTACTGGTTCGAATTGAAAAATTATTTTTGTGTTGGATAGTCCATTTATCGAGGAAGGCTATAGGCTATAGCGAACGACCGTAGCGAGTGAGTAATGTAATTATAATATTCAAGCGAACGAGCGAAGCGAGTCAGTAGTGTATTTATAATATTCAAGCGAACGAGCGAAGCGAGTGAGTAGTGTATTTATATTATTCAAGCGAACGAGCGAAGCGAGTGAGTAGTGTATTGCACCCGGGACGAAGCCGCTAGTAATATAATATACAGTGAATTTATTTTAAGACGTAACATAAGCGAGATTTGTTTATATGGTAACTATAGAAATATCATTAATGGCAGTACATCAGCTGTTATCAAATTGGCCAAAGTTAATTGTCAGAGGTTGGAAATATGTAGGTCCACAAACGAAGAGAAAGTTCAAATAAAAGCTTACGGTTAGTAGATGATTCATTTTTAATTAAAAATTTTCTTGTTATTTCGGTGTAGATATATTGCATTTTCAAATGAACGGTTTTCTATAATGCATTAATGATTTCCATAGTTATCATATAAACAAATCTTGTCTATGTTGCGTCCACTGAAATATGGAAATTTTGGAACGTAAACTGACGCGCTGCTAGCGAGTAAAGACAGACATAGTTAATAGGACCACCTGTCTCTGTCGTACAGTCTATTAAGACTGTAGTGGAACAAGGACAGGTGGCCCTATTTACTATGTCTGTCTTTACTCAGTATAGGGAACAAGCTTTCCAGCGTTCACTGTATATACTTTTATATTTACAATGATTGAATTCTTTACTGCAAGCCTCCAGTTCCCAAGTTTTAATCTGAGAACAGGTAAAAGTATCAACTGAATTTGAATCCTGGATGTTGGTGGTCTTATTAATAAGAAAAATAAGTTTGTTTTGTTCCCAAAAATATCTAATGACTATTCAGTTTGGAATTATTTCAAAAGTTAGATAGTACCACCAGTTCCAGTAATTGTTTCAGTTTAATTATAAATAAATAAAATTTAATTACAAAATATCAAAATTGATAATAAATAAATAAGCAAGTGTTTTTATTTTCTTCATAGTACCTTTATTGAAAAATCCCTCTTACCAGTTGTAAGATTAAAGTCTACGAACTGAAGATTGCAATCATGGAGGATAGAGAGAAAGGAAACTAATCTTCATGCATTCGCCGTTGTCTAAGAAGTGAGGAAAATAAGAGTTCCTATTTTGGCGGTAGAGGCGCTGAAAGTATTAAGACCCCAAGTAGACTATTGAACAACGTTATAATAGTACTTACTTACACATCGTGCTTTCATTGAAATTAGAAAGTTATTGATTCATGCGATTTTTTAATATAAGTTTCCCCTAGTTGTTTATTTATTCATATCTTGGTTACTAATGGGTGCCGTCTAAGTAGTATAGCGAGAGGCCGCACGCATGAAACCGCGGCTCTCTCGGCATCCAAGCCCCTCTCGTATAGAAAAGTATATGTAGAGGAGACGACTAAACAGCTGCAAATATTCCCCTGGATTTATAATATAAAACACGCAACCAGTGTCTGATATCGAGCGTCTTGTGATACCTACACCTACTTAAGTGTCAGCCTTTAATCCTCTTAGAGCAGTGAGGCTCAACCAAATGACGAGCGACCTTTCCTAACCGCAATCGTTCTCATCTGTATATGGAAGGTAATTTTTACTTAATTGACCGAGCGAGCGACATTCCTTTTTAACTCGCAGTTTGGTTCTGTTTCGTGTTGCACAAAAATCTTTTTAGTGTTCCGTACCAAAATTGGAAAAACGGGACACTTATGTTGGCCTCACTCCGGTGTCTGTCCGTCTGTTTGTCTGTCACAAGCTCCCAGAGCCAAACGGTACAAGCTAGAGACTCGAAATTTGGCATAATTAAAGCTTGTTATGGCCCAATGTGGTGGTTTAGATATGGATAAATAATTCGGATAATAAATTAGGGGTAATGATGGGGGGTCAAACAGGTAATGAAACAATGAAAAAAATTCAAGCCCATCGAATGAGGTGTCTAATGAAATATAAATTTGCTTAAGAAAAAAAAAAATAAAGATCGCGAAAATCGCTTGTCTCACCCCATTTATTTTTAAAGAATTTATCGCAAAAATCTGAAATAAACTTTGCAACTGTATCAGAACGTCAACATTGATAAAAAGCATAGACAACAATAACATTGTCAAGTTTAGTATACCTATTTCGAAGAAATTACAGATTTTTGACGCAATGTGCATATTATCTTACAAGGTTATAATGAATTCAACATACGAACTCAAGTCCAAACTCGTGAGTGGGCTATGCAGCTAACTAGAGATACAACGGTGTAACAATGGAAACGAAAAACATCTCATTTATAAGTAAATGTCAGTTTATTTAATATTTTATATAACACATGCACGCTTTTAGTGTTTTTCGTATCAGTTTTGCGAACATTAAATGGCCGTTTATTGACGAGTGACGTCATGATGCATTATGAAACGCTTTTCGATGAATAATGGAAAAACATTTGAAAAACCCGTTATCTAATGAACATTATGTACCACTTTTCGGTGTTATAAATGAAATATGGTTAATATGGTAACAAAATAAATAAATATTGTATCGAGCCCAATGTTTTTATTATGAGATGTAGGTACTTCTGTCAGTGACATTAAATTATTCAATTAAAGTCTAAAACCATGCATGTGTTATATAAAGTATAGTATGCAACACGTGTGCTAAATATTTATGCGTCAGGCGCGATGTTTTCAGTACGAGTGCTGAAAACATCGCGCCTGACGCATAAAGATGTATTTAGCACACTTGTCACACAATATACTATTATAAATAAAATTAGGGTTTTATATTTAACTTGTACAGAACACTGATTGCGCGAGGCCCGACTCAGACTTGACAGGTTTTTAACACGCTTATATTAGCTTCACCTGTATGTTTGCTTGCTTGCTTGCTTGTTTGATTGCTTGCTTGCTTGTTTGTCAGTTTGTAACCGACTTCTTTGAACTTGATTTTGACCAACTTTGAATGGTCAGATTTAGTTTAAACGTTGTCGATTTATCAAGGACCGACGACAATACAATAATTCAACAAGTTTGTCCCATTATCCTGACCAGGATCTCCAGGACTAAAAAAAAGCAAAAAACTTCAGATTGAACTGAAACTTTGCACACTTATCAAGGACCGATTACAATACAATAATTCCATAAGTTTGTCCAATTATCCTGACCAGGATCTCCAGGACTAAAAAGCAAAAATAAATTATAATTTAAAAAAACTAAAAAACACGCTTTAATGAACTAAAAAGTAAAAAATAATTAATTTTATTGTAAAAAAGCGTGGGGTTGTATGAAAATATGCTACAAAGCACCCCACGCTTTTTTACAATAAAATTAATTATTTTTTACTTTTTAGTTCATTAAAGCGTGTTTTTTAGTTTTTTTAAATTATAATTTATTTTGATAATCATCTTTATTAGTATCAAATTAGAGCACTAATAGGCGAAGTTCCGTTACTAGCTGCTTTTCAACTCTTGTTCTTGTCATCGTCTTGCTAAAAAAGAAGACAAGAGTCGAATATAAAGTAAAACAATACAAAAGACGTTTTTTGCAAAAGCAAAACGACAAATTATTAGGCAAAAACAAGCCTTGCTTTCAGCTCTAGTACTAGCTCTTCATACCAATTAGCGATGAAGTAATTGGGTATGTATCGTATATAATTTTACGTCGAAAAAATTGTTTATATAAAATATATAGGTACCTACCAACCTTTTTACCTTAATCTGTGAAAATTTAATCGTAATATTGCGCCAAATAGTCGTTTAACAAGACATTACAAGAACAAGTTTTTTTTAACTTCCCACTGGAAGTTATTGTAATGGGTCCGAAAATCGAAATCAAAAAGGAAAAAATTTTTTATGTTTCAAGGTCACTACACTATTTTTACACTACTTTTAGAAAGATGTCTGTGTGTGTGTGTGTACGTACGTACGTACGTACGTATGTGTCCATTTCTTTCTAAGACGAAATCTCGAGAATGAAAAATGATATCGACTACGTTAGGGTGCCAATCGACGCGTATTAACGTAAATATGATCTGAAAGAAATTTTTTCAAAATCGGTTCAGCCGTTCTTTTTTCTTAACCAAATAACCTTCAAAAAAGTAGATTTTACACAATATCTCGCGAATAAAAAATTATATCGACTTCGTAAGGGTGTCAATCGAGGCGTGTTAACGTCATTTTGATCCGACATAAATTTTATAAAAATCGGTTCAGCCGTTTTTTTTTTGTTTTTTTTTTAATTATTGATGTTTTAATGATTAAAATGATTACTTTTCTGTGTAATATCTAATTTAATTATTATTATTAAATTTATATTAGAAATCGTGTCCATCGTGATTATAATAAAATTAAGAAAAATCGCAGGATAGTGGACAAAATATTGGATTTATTTAATTAAATGTACGACGTTTCGTCTATATATTTAGACTTTTTCAAGTACATAAAAATAACAATATTTATGAAAATATTAATTACTAACCATAGCAATTAACATAAGATAGGGTACATAAGACAAAAACATGGTAACATGGTAACAAATTATGTTGACTATAAATTTTAACAATCAATATAATAATACAAATGTTAGTATAATTTCATAACATAATTATACTGACTACTTAAATTTTGAGTGTCTGTTCTATAATTGATTGAATTGTTTTTTCTAATAAAACACATTTCACTGATATTGCGTTTCTTCCAATTTGACTCTTTATCTAATATTTGAACTTCATTGAAAAGAAATTTATGCCCAGTGTCGAAATGATGAGATGACAACGCCGTCTTATTATCACTTAATAAGTTTATGTTTCTACAGTCCATTTTGTGCTGATAAATTCTATTTTTTAATAACTGTTTTGTTTGTCCTACATAGCACTTATTACATTCACAAGGTATTTTATAAATAATATTAGATTGATGTGAGATAGGCGTCTTATCTTTAAGTCTTGTGAATAACTTATCCAATTTATTTAAGTTATAAAACACCAACTTAATATTTGTGTTCGAAAATAATCTGTTGATCTTGTAGGACAAGTTCTTCACAAATGGACATCTAACATAAAACTTGGTAGACTTAGTTCTTTCATCCACAGTATCCAACGTGTTATTTAGGTGATTTTGGTCCTCTATAAACTTATTAACGCATTGATGTATAAAGTTGACAGGGTAATTATTAGCTTTTAAGATATTTTCAACTTTCTTAAAATTATTAAGTGATAATAAGACGGCGTTGTCATCTCATCATTTCGACACTGGGCATAAATTTCTTTTCAATGAAGTTCAAATATTAGATAAAGAGTCAAATTGGAAGAAACGCAATATCAGTGAAATGTGTTTTATTAGAAAAAACAATTCAATCAATTATAGAACAGACACTCAAAATTTAAGTAGTCAGTACAATAATTATGTTATGAAATTATACTAACATTTGTATTATTATTATTATTGATTGTTAAAATTTATAGTCAACATAATTTGTTACCATGTTACCATGTTTTTGTCTAATGTACCCTATCTTATGTTAATTGCTATGGTTAGTAATTAATATTTTCATAAATATTGTTATTTTTATGTACTTGAAAAAGTCTAAATATATAGACGAAACGTCGTACATTTAATTAAATAAATCCAATATTTTGTCCACTATCCTGCGATTTTTCTTAATTTTATTATTATTAATTATTTATCAAACTGGGAAGTTCGTCGTGTGGACCTCAAGGGTCGCACTTTAGTCCTAATAAACGACCCACCTCACGGCTTGTTTATTCTTCGTTTTGTGACGGGCTCTTCTACAATAAATAACCACTACTGTCCTCAGAAGGCTCAGCTTAAGACACTGTCAACATTTTTATGTATGTGAATGCCAACTATCGGAGATTCCCCGCACTTAGAGCGCGAATGTCGCGCCATGGTCGCGCTCGTAATACTAACAAACCAAGAGCAAGAAATGTGCAGCAGGAGCGAGAAATAAATCAGCAAGACACGTCACACGACTGAATATTTTTCTTAGCTTGTGTGTAAAACAAGACTTTCTACATCAAGACAAGACATACTGTTTTGTCCATCACTTATAGTTCCGTTTTTTTTTCGTCCGCTATTACAATCAAATGAGTGGAGCAAATTATTGTCACGAAATCTTGCAGCATAATTTTTTGACCTTATAAGTCGAGCAGTGTAATATAAACTGTATTGCGAGCAAACCATTCCCTTGAATTAAGAGTATAGTAATTAATCCTGAAATAGAGTAGAGTACCTAATAAATCATTTTGGTTTGAAGTTTTTGATAGATTCCAATACCATATAGATGAGGTACACAATATATGATACCACTGAAATCTCAAAAACTTAAAATCGAAATAATTTATTGTTACTCGAATCTACACTATTTCAGGAAGAACTATCGTTAAAAAAACTCATAAATTTAATGTAATTTTTGGTCAATAGTTAAAATAATAATTTTACAAAAACGACAAAGGAAGACCCGTAATACTGAACCAAGCACTTCCCACACTCTTGTTGATATAATATATTATAATATATTAATTTGACCACCATACTAGGATACCAATTTGTATGAAATGTTGGTGAATAGATCTACGAAATTCAAATACCTACGTTAAAATTACGTTGCTAAAAAAATATAGGAGGGATATCCACTGTACACAAAATTAGGTAGGTGTAAATTTTCTAAGTACAAATTATTATCTAATTCAAATTCATCGCAAAATAGTCATTGGAGAGAGTCCCATTTAAATTTTTTGCGAAATTGCGTGTAAATAAAAATTTTAACTAGATAAAATTTAGACCATTATAAACTCGTATTAAGCATTGATTAAGCACTGATTAACTAATTTGTTCGAAAGTATATTAATATTTACAGATATTCACGTTTAAAGACCCAGGGATTATTGGTTGAATACCACTGGTTTAAAACTGAGTTTTTGCAGGTACTTTAAAATATATTATAACTACTATAATAAGATACTTTATGTATATAAGATTATTCAGTATACTTGAACCTGTATAAATATAATATGCATATTATTCAATTCTTTAAAAAGAAAAATATATCATTATACACTTGTTCTTATTTCTTGTAGGCAAGTTGTTTAACTAATTTAGAATTTACAATGGAAACAAATGATGACATCAGACATGGCATACAATTAATGTGTAATGAAAATATTGCAACTGCAGTGCGTCAAGTTTTTGTGTTCTTCATAAAAAATGTAACAAAATTGTTACATTTTTTATGAAGAACACAAAAAATTGACGCACTGCAGTTGCAATATTTAAAAAATAAAAAATAAAAATAAAAAAAAAAAATATTTAAAAATAATACACATTGTTACTAACAATGTGTATTATTTTTAGAAGACATAATATTATATTAAGTTGTCAGTCGACATAATATTATGGCGTTATAAAGACGAAAATATATCTCTTTTTATAATTTCACATTGAAACTTCGCCACTACAAAGAGCAAAATAATATTTTTTTAATACATGTGTATAAAGTAGGTGCCTACAGAAATATTTGACATTTGGATGCTAATGTAAAAGAATTCCCGATACTATAGAAAAGTGATCAATTACTCCCATGAAAGATTTCAAACTTCAAGTTTGCACAAAAATTAAAATTCAGTAATATTGGCGCACTATATATTTTTTCCTTTGAATGTAGCTATACAGTACTTAAAACTTTTCGTATAAAAAAATACCAGATCATGTACTGAAAAGGAAAAAATAATACCTAATAATTTAGATTCATAATTATTATAAAAGCGGGGGTTGCGACTAACAAAACTATCATAGAGTTTACAACCCACACTTTTATAATAATTTTGAATCTAAATTATTAAATATTTTTTTTCCTTTTTAGTACATTTCATGAAAGCTTGTCTCTAAAAAGTTTTTGTTTACTAATATTTTTTTGATAGTCGTCTTTTTTTAGTCCCACCCCTTTCTGGAATGACGTCATTTTTTTTTTTTGTTTTTTTTAATGGCACCCCTCAATTTTGGATTTTGGATAGATTATCAAATTCTTATTTCAGTAATATGTCATTATTTGACATTTGCACTGACAGTTCCCGAGATAGTAGTTAATTGTTAAAAGTGAACAAAAATTCGATATAGCTGCGGAATTTTCAGCAGTTTATTTGAAACAAATGAATAACAGGTGCATGGACTGCCATAAGTATAAATAAAATATCAGTTCAGAAAACAAAAAAAAAAGTCAAGAGTTGTCATGGAACACCCGAGTCCGACAGAAACTATGCTTTTTACGTCAACACATCCAGTACAAAATATAAATACAATTTAATTGAAATAAGAATTAACATACTTATATTATTTAAAAACACAATTTAAAAAACAATTCAACTTTACTTGTATAACATAGTACTAATGTTGTACAACATCTTTGTGTTGGTGGATATACGTGTACATACTCATAGGCCACTGCGCGTGCACCAGTATATTACTTTCACAGCTGGCCATAGCTATAGATATACTTTTAATAACATGAGCGTGACGGCTAACACCGTGACGAGCGTGATGACTTACACCATGACGCGAACACATAAGTTTTTCCCCTCCCAGAAATCGTCTAACGCGCCTATAGAAGCATAGCTTCAAAAATCAAATTTAACCCTTCTTACGAAACATTTACTTGTACTACATAATTGGAAACATCCGGTCCGTATTTTTCAACGAATTTTTCCGCGGATTTATCAGTACCTACATAGAATTTTTTTTAACTACAAGAAGTTTTTTTTGGTTTTTTTTGGCCAATGAATGACGCGTGACAAACTTGCCGCGAAAACTATGAATAGTATACAATACGAAATATCCGGTCTTACAGATAGTCCGGGACGCAGCGTTGCAAACAAAAAAGTCATAGTAAGCCGGCTGATTTTGATATCGATAGTTGATCTAATATCGATAGTTGAACTAATTAGTGAACCGACCGTCAGCTGCTCAAGTAGCGGTGGGTCTGGGTGTGAGAGGCTGCGAAAGTGTTGAGCAGTGACTTTACTTGAAGAAATGAACTATAAAACTTCCTTGACAATAGCTATGTGAACTGGCAGTAAGGCATTTCCTCCTCGATATTCAGTGGAACCGCTATTCTTCTGCCGATGTGCAAAGACCAGGGGCGCAGTTCAGATACCTACGATCCAATTGTTGTCTATAAATAAAAGGCATGTAAGACATCCAACGTGCTTGTCTGCGTTTGACATAATAGGTACGAGGAGCACGTGTGTTGGCGCTAACAAATGATGTATGGGCTAACACCATGGGAGGTAACCTATCGTCGACGAAGCCACAGATCACCGGGAATCCATGTCTTTTAACTTTTAACAGGGCTGAGTTAAACAGTTGATAAATCTTAATGTAATACTGGCGAGATAGTTTCTAATCCTTTGAGTCAATTTCCATGTACAATATTTTGTAAACGAAATTAAAAATGTTATACATATAAGCTCTTTCGATATTTCTTGTTCTACGATTGATTTTATAGTTAAATACATCGTATGTTAAACAAACAGCATAATATAGTATAGGGTATTTTCCACTGTGAGAAATTAATTGTGAAGTAATTATTATAAATACGATGGTCTGTGCATTAAGAAACCCATACATATTGGTTTTTATTCGCAAAAATACAAGATTAATTTATTATACGGTTTTTAAAAGTGAGATTTTTAGTCTGTAATAATTATGTCACATGAAGTGAAACTATAGTCGCCATGATGCGATGGTTCGTGTGTGACGTCATTATTATACTAAACAATGCAAGGATTTCTTAGAAACAGCGTCCCTGCCTGCGTTTGTTTACTATAATAGTGGCGTCACGCCAAAACAAATCATAGCAGCTTACGTTTTCGCGCAGAATTTCAAAATTGGTATTTCCAATACCGGTTTAGGACATTTTAAAGAAATAAAAATTCGAGTGGATCACTACCATACCATTAAACAATTTAGGACACTTTCTGAAAAAACAGTAAAATACCCTATTGCAGTTATTCTTTTAATGGTAAATACACTTAGGAAAATTGTGACTTGTGAGTTATATATTAATTGATCAAAATTTCTAGTTTCATATTTTCTAATTTGGAACAGAATTAGAATTGACGACTATTGAGGATGTAAGGCTACTAATAAAGACTGTATTTATCGAGAATATGCTAGAGAATAATATAAAATTTCAATTAAATAAACTGATAAAAATATATTGATTTGTTAATAGAAATATTTGTATAAAAAATTAGAATAATTGAGAACGAAGTGCAATTTTCAGATTAATATGAGGGAGTCCGGAGTACATTATTATTAAGGCCTGTATTCACCAAATACTGTCAAAGATAGAAGTTACTAATCTTAGAATAAATGTATTCCTTGGAATAAAATTAACTTTTAATTCACCAACTAATTCATTCGATAGAATAGTAACTTCAGCTAAAATTTACTTTATACCATACACCTTGGACATTTTGTCAAATATTTTGATTCTAAAGCACGTTTACCAAAGATCCAACCGATGGCGCATCGATCGAAAATATAAATTTATTTTTTTGACTTTACAAAAGCCTTTATCTGAAAGATATGAAATTCATATTTACCTGAAAAGGTCGTCATAAAGTAATTTGCGCATTTCGTACCCAAGTATTTTACTAGGAGAATAAATATTTATACCCTTTAAATTGGACAGAATAGTTAGTCTTACGATTTATACCTGCAGTAAACTTGACTACGTTTGGTGAATTGAATTTTCGCTATTTATTCCGAGTAATAGTTACCAGGGGAATAAATCAACGGAATAAATAGCTAACTAGGCTCGGTGAATACGGGCCTAAGAATTAAAGAGGTAAAGTTATCGACCTTTGAATATTTAATGGAAAAAAAAGCTCTTGGGATCTTAAGCACCATTATTTTTTACGTATTGTCAACAATCTGCGTTTATATATTCCGAGAACTTATATTTTCATATCTTAAACTTGTATACGAAAAACAGATTCTGAGAATATAAAAATATTTTGCGAAGTGCTAGTACTAAATCAGTAATAATTGGTAAAGGTAGACCTTTTTCGTCTGTGATAAATAACTTTACATATTTCTAGGGTTCCGTACTTCCGAACGGAACCCTATTACTGAGCCTACGACGTCTGTCCGTCCGACCGTCTGTCACAAGGCTCTATCTCACAAATGTTAAGAGAGCTAGTAGAAATTTTCATTCAGTTGAAAGTTTATTACAATAATAAAATTAAGCAAAATCGCAGGATAGTGGACAAAATAATTTGATTTATTAAATTAAATGTACGACGTTTCGTCTATAGATTTAGACTTTTTCAAGTATTGTACTTGAAAAAGTCTAAATCTATAGACGAAACGTCGTACATTTAATTTAATAAATCAAATTATTTTGTCCACTATCCTGCGATTTTGCTTAATTTTATTATAATCACGATGGACACGATTTCTAATATTTATTACAATAATTTTGGTCGTTGTCGTCGACCCATCCATGTTATTTCTGGAACAAAATGTGTATCTATGTTTCTCTGAGAACAACAAATAAATATTTGTGTTGGCAGTTGACAAAACGAATCTGCTGGAGACATTATTTATATGTCATCTGAGAATATATTAAAGTATTAATAAACATAAACTTCTTAAGAACAGCATTATAATATATTATTATTGATAAATAATATTTTGAAATGCATATTGACGTATAAATTAAAAGTTGAGAAACCCTGGCTACGTGATAATTTATAATGTAAAACTTCAATAGTCTCTGAAGCTAATAAAACTAAGGTACGTCACTTCGTGTTATTGACAACGGTCGACGAATTGTGTTTCAGTAGGACATCTAAAATTCAGAATCCCTACTGGTCAAAATTAACTCACCCCTTAGGCAAACAGTCTCATGTACACGTAAAGTGCACGGAAGACGGAATACGGAAATGCAAATGGCGGAGGTTGACCAATCAGATTCTTTCCATAATATTCAAACTTTAGGCGCGTTGGTCTGTCGATCCATGGAGTTTAACATACGAATACTCCACTCCATGTATCGAATTTGTGACGATAAATATCTATCATAAAATAAATAATACAGTTTATAATGCCATAGATTCTATGGCATTTATTTTATGATAAGTATCGACAGTACCAATAGTTGCTTTCATTTAGATATTTAGAACAAATCTCAGAATATTGCTTTTATTTGATTTTCATTTCTTTTATAACAATTTCATAACTTTTTATGAATGGATTGTCAGTTTTTTCATTTGTATTATCTCTATTATGTTATAATATCTGATAAAGGCCCAAACTAGGGCCGACACGGAAAATTTCCGGTTTTTTCCACTCTGGTTCCCCATTGTTATAAAAGAAATGAAAATCAAATAAATAAAAGCAATATTCTGAGATTTGTTCTAAATATCTTAATTTAAGCAACTATTGGTACTGTCGATACTATTATAAAATAAATAATAATATAGTTTATAATGCCATAGAAACTATGGCATTATAAACTGTATTATTTATTTTGAAGTTGCTATAATTAAATAGAGCAGTGTGATCCTTGAAAACAGTGTAGAAATTGTCGGAAGTGAGCACTCCCTTGGCACATAGGATCAATAAAAGCAATACTGATTAATTCAAAATTTGCATTTAATAACTAACGTTTCGGTATTCTTCATACCATCTTCAGAGTCTACAAGAGTCTACAAGAACTCTGAAGATGGTATGAAGAATACCGAAACGTTAGTTATTAAATGCAAATTTTGAATTAATCAGTATTGCTTTTATTGATCCTATGTGCCAAGGAAGTGCTCACTTCCGACAATTTCTACACTGTATTATTTATTTTATAATAGATATCTATCGTCACAAATTCGATACATGGAGTGAAATATTCGTATACTCCATGGATCAACAGACCAGCGCACCTAAAGTTTGAATATTATCGAAATAATCTGATTGGTCAACCTCCGCCATTTGCATTTCCGTATTCCGTCTTCCGTGTACATGGGACTGCTGCCTCATTTATTTGTTATTTTTTTATTGTACAGTAAGCTTCCAAAAAATTATCAGAATTTAGTTTTATAGCCTAATTATAACGTAGATTCTAAACCTTCAGAAGACAAAAAAGTGGGATGTATAATTATAACTATTATTTTCTTACCTTGGAAGGTCATTTGATACAAGTAGTAGTAGAATATTAAATTACCTTAATGTTTTGTTGATTTAGAAGTTATAGTTTTATTCTTTTTTGGGTTTCCAGTTTTCTTAGATACAAATTGGGAAGGTTCTGAATCATTTCATTGCAGTTCAAGTTTCCACCGTATAAAACCCTATAACTGGACAACACTACTAAAATTTTATTATTGAATTTAGCAGACAATGTGATGAAAAACATCAAACCGGTGGTAAAATAATTAGTCATTTAGTTTAAAAATAAATTTGATTATTTTTACATCCCACCTCTACTATGGTAGGGAAGTAATGGATTTAGTCCAAAAAAAATATTTCGAGATTTTCACGTTGGAGACCCTAGCAGTCGTTTAAGGTCATTTTCTGACTGATGTCTGTATGTATGTATGTGTGTGTGCGTATGTGTGTATGTGTGTGTGTGTGTGTATGTGGTCAATTTTTCGCCTTCGATATCTTAAGAACGGAACAACATACGGCCATGCCGATTGTTCTATCGTGTTTATCAGCCTTTAACTTAGATCTGATTAGATTTTGAGTCAAATCGGTTCAGTGGATCCTGAGATATTCAAAAAAACGTTCTCAATGGCACGTATTAACATAGGTAAAAAAAATATAAATGAATTTTAGATGTTATAATATGACAAAAATGTAAATATTTTTTTTCTCTAAAATGTACAGTTTTCGAGAAAAAAAATATTTTACTAAAAAAAATAAAAATTGTACGTATATCAAGGTTACCATGATTTTTGCTATATTAAGCTAGCCATCAGTAAATAGCTAAACAAAAAAGAGGGCCATGCTTTTTTTCAAAGAATAAAAAAATAGTGTTTATTTTTTGCAAATATTTACTAGGTGGGAAGTATAGGACTGGTCATCAGTCGAATTTTTACTCACGTAAAAGCTAGCCTTAAGGCCAATTCTCACATATAGCGACGAGATGCGACGATACAAAATGTTGCTTGCAAAAATTTACATGTTTTTAAATGCAGAAATTTTCTGCACAAGAGCGACGCGACGTCACAAAAGTCAACGCGTCTTGTTGCCATGTGAAAATTGGCCTTTAAAATGATTAAAGATATTTAGTACACGGTAATGAATCATGTGTTTTTCCTGGTCGCGCCATTAGTTTTCGTGCGAATTTTCATAACTGCAATATTAGGTACAACATTAGAGCCATAGTCACTTCTAAGAACCTAAATGCAGTATAATTCATGGCCCATTACGGTCATGTGAACTCAACAACAACACCACAAAGACAATTATATCAAATGATTTAATATGTGCGACTCTAAACACAAATTAATGGCTGTCTCGTGACTTGAATATCAAGGGTGTTCGGGCCGACCTTCAAATGAATATTATTACCACTTCACACTATACATTTTACTAGCCAGTATATACAGAGAAACACGAAAATGATAAAACATTTTGATTGATGATAACTCTCAAGTATAGATCATTATAAAACTAAGCTTAAAGTTTCCTCTACATTTTTAGTAATTTACAGAAATTTAACTTAGTGGAATTGAGTAGATCTATAACTTATCAACATATATTATATTTGTGCATTGAAGTCCGGAATTTATGAATCCAGTAAACCATTTTCATTACACACGAATCCAATCCCCAAATCTTCTCCAAGCTCCAAAAATGTCGAAGACTTGCGGCCAGAAACACATTACATTCCTTGCGCGCATAGATCACTATTATATGCGATGTCATTGGTTGACACAATAATTAATTATAGGTAATAAAGTACCTAAGGTTATGTAGACCAAAAATTCTTTTATTTTACTCTGTGTTCTTTAATTCCGTGACGTTTCAATAATCAATCAATTAATCAATTGATCGTTTTAATACCTATAATTTCTATATTTTTCCATTGATCTTTTTTCAACTTATTCTTTTATTCTAAATGTCCGATCAACAAAAGTCTAAACTATATTGTATTTATTAGTAAAAAAATATATTGTTAAAACGAACAAATAAATAAAAAATAAAATATCACAGTATTATTGGCTATATTAGCAACGCCGAGGTTTGGCTTTGACGTTTTTGTCAACTTATTATGTCACTTCAACTTGTTAGCCCAAAATCGATATAAAATAAAATTATTTTTAAAATAATATGCGTATTTGCTCATTATTTTTGCATTCATGAACTCCTAACTTGCGGATAAAGTGTATTTTAATCGCAAAACCATTTATGCTCGTCATGTGATTTAGGTACAAGAATATGTCTGCTAAACGCTAACAAGCAGATGGAAAAATAAACAGGAGTATTGAAACAAAACTTCTCTCATATTGCTCACTTCGTCAACAGTTGCATAGTAGTTTACATAATATATTTTACAGTCCGATCACCGTACAGATCTAAAAATTATTTTTTCTGGGACAAAAATTAAAAAAATAAGTTAAAGTTAAATAGAAAATTCTAAAATCGATGTTAATACACAAGTTTATATTTTTCAAAATATAATACTATATTCTAGAAGCATGCCGATCACAAGTTGATTGGTCAGCGTAATCCATAGCTCCTTCCAGGAGACCTTTACCCAACTTTTGGGGTCTGTCCTTTAGGATTAAGGCTTGTGGACTTATGAATGATTGCTTTTAGTAAATACCAGTAAATATTTTCTAATAATTATATAAATTGTATTGTAAATTTATAAATTCTTTTTTGTGTACTACCTAACTATAGCATACAAAAAAAAACTGCTCATGAAATATTTTGCAGCTGAATTTGTATAGTTTTTAACGTTTATCTGGCTTGGTATGTAAAGTTAAAAAAACTCGGGTCGCAGTGCCAAACCCTGCCGACAATATAGTGTATTTTCTAATACAGGCATTGTGGCTTTATTATGTTAAGTTTGTTTTAGGACAAAATAAAAAATTTAACTCTTTAATACATTCCTTATAATTTAATTTTTCTAAATTTCAATATTAGACATGGATTTTATCAGTACAACATTTGCACCAAATTAAATACACCCTTCCGCTAACTAGTGTTTTCAAAAAATTTGTATTCCGGTCCTGTGGGGTCGATTTTATTAAAATTTTAGGAGCACATTTTAATCTTTACTAAAGGGTTAAATTTCAATTTTGAAACGATTCTGAGATTTTTTCGGTATTTTTAGGCCCAAAAACATTTTGGAACCCCTAAAAACCACCCTTAAAATGGCCTAATTGAGCCCATTTTAAATAAGATTCTTGCGGTGATGGGTTCCAATGTGTGTACTAAATTTCGTTTAAATCGATTAAGTCTGTCGAGAGTTATCGTGCCCACACACACACACACACACACAAACACATATATATATATATATATATATATATATATATATATATATTATATATATTATATATAAATATATTATTATTATAATTAATTCTATCATAAATATATATACATAAACATTTTCAATAGGTCCTTCCGTCCGACCGACGCCAATAGTATGTGTGCCATATGGCAAATAGGGTAAGGTGGTATAGGAGTACGCAGCTAAGCTTTATAATGATGTAAAAAACAAACTAAACTTTTTATTGACAAAAAATTGTTTTACTCCAAAGGATATCTATTTAAGTAACTAAACTCTTAATAATAACGAACAATTATAATCACATTTGAAATAATTAACGAATTAACAAAAAATTGTATTTGCGTACTCTTACACATACGGTTGGATAACAATACGCAACGTGGTCGACAAGAATACGCAGATACTAATTAACACATACATCGCAAACAAAGCTGCCAATATTTAAATAGTCTGTGCATTTATCGTGCCACCAGTTCTTGCACCTCGAACACTCTATCCAGTCCTCCTTTATAGGTTGTTTATAAATTTCTTGGCAACCTGGGCACTTCCAAACCTTTTTGTTTATAATTTTTGGTTTTTTAGCTAGTTTTGTCATTTTTGGCTTATTTTTAGCAGTTAGTGTATCTTTCTCGACCTGCCGTTTGTAAGGAGAGCTGCTAATAATATCCGATTTTTTCTTTTTTCTTGTCGACCTTTGGGTGCTTTCAGCACGCGGTAATGGTACCACTTCTAAGATTGATACATATGAAGAATTTTTTCCAGATGCCGATGGAATTTCACTTGATTTTGATAATCGAACATAAGTGTCGATTGCTGGTCCGTTGTCTTCGGGTCTCGGGACATACTAAAAGTAAAAAAGAGACAATCAAATATAAAATAAAACAAAAATTTATTCATGTTTAACAACCATCGTATAAGAGTGCGCGCGTACTCTTACACACCGTGGCGTTGCGAACTTCTACACGACCTATACTTATTGAACAAATATGCCCATTACTTCCATCTGTTACCTAGTTGCATAAATAGCAACTCAGATATTTGAAAAGAATTCATAACCTAACCAAACCCATAAATTTATTTCAAATTATCACGTTGTGTTATAACACGAAAACACTTTGAAAATGACAAAAAAAAATAACAACATGCATAAAAAAATGTAAACTTACCTGGGTCCACTGTTTTTAAACATTTTTCAATTTAATTTTGCACGAACACACTTAACCTTAATCCAATCAAAACACGACTGAAGTTCGCTTCAATAGACAATGCGTTTCGTTTATATCTTTATTGCGTACTCTTATCAACTGCGTACTCTTAGACCACCTTACCCTACACTAATAAGTTGGGTCGTGTGTATTCGACATTCCAGTTGAAAACAGATTAAACGTATTCATTTTGTGAAGATGATTGATGTACTTAAGGTTAAATGCAACTTCTGTTCTTTGATTATTGAAAATAATTGTTAAACAATTTCTTCTTACTTTATAGCTATTCACGAATTCATTTATGAGAATATAATTATAACGCATAAACGACCTTTATTAATCTATAACTTCTGTTTGTTCAAAGAAGCATCAACATAGGAAATTATCTTTTAAGATTGACGTACGTAGTGCTGTCAATCTATAGTTACCAATACTGTCTATTCGTACGAAGGAAAATTAGAAAATATTAATTTGAATGTGAGTTATTTTTTTTTGTATTTACGCCTCCATGTAAAATTAATGGGAAACAATATTTTCGATATAAAATTATTTTTTCTATCTCAGAAAAAGCTCATAGTTAACTATGAATAAATGTGTCGACTTTCTTAACGTTTTTTTATAAGGGAGCAACACAGAGCATCTGTATATGTTGCTGGGATTCGATTTCAAGTTCTAAAATTTAATTGGAAAAAATAAATAGAAAAAAACTCGGGTCGCAGTGCCAAACCCTGCCGACAATATAGTGTATTTGCTAATACAGGCATTGTGGCATTATTATGTGAACAGTGAACTTGAGTTTGTTTTTTGACAAAATAAAAAATTTAATCCCTTAATACATCCCTTAAAATAATTAAATTTTTCTAAATTTCAATATTAGACATGGATTTAATCTGTACAACATCTGCACCAAATTAAATACACTCTTCCATGAGTAAATCCGTATCAACAAACTAGTGTTTTCATAAAATTTGAAAGTCCGGTTTTGTCGGGCCGATTTTATTAAAATTTTAGCAGCACATTTTAATCTTTACTAAAGAGTTAAATTTCAATTTTGAAACGATTCTGACAAATTTTTCGGTATTTTTGGGCCCAAAAACTTTTTGGAACCCCTAAATACAACCCTGAAAATGGTCCGATCGGGCCTATTTTAAATAGGCTTCAAGCGGTGATGGGTTCCAATGTGTGTACCAAATTTCGTTTCAATCGATTAAGTCTGTCGAGAGTTATCGTGAACACACACACACACACACACATATATATAATATATTTCCAAAAATGGTGCCAAATTGTTCAGGAGGCTATGAAACGTCGAGAAATTTTGGTCCGACCCATAGGTCCCGCCATCCGACCGACGCCAATAGTGTATGTACCATATTATGGCAAATACACTAAAAATCTGTTTGTTTAACTTTATTCTTGCTTATTGTGCTTATTTTAAATTGGCTTTATAATATAAAATGTCCTTTGAATATTTTTTAAAATTTTAATATACCTATTTTATTCAACACATCCACGCTTTTAGTGTTTTTTCGTGTCTGTAATTCGGATCCTAAATGGGCGTTTATTGACTGGTGACGTCATGATCCCGTTACATAGGAACGATTTTTGATGCTGTAATGAAATATGGTTACTATGGCAACGGAGTAAATAAATATTGCAATAAAAAAATGTATCAAGGCTAATGTTTTTATTATGAGATGTACTGCTGTCAGTGAATCTAAGATGTTTGACATATTAATTCAATTAAAGTCTAACACCATTCATATGTTGAATAAAGTGTAGAGTGCAACGCGTGTGCTAAATATTTATGCGTCAGGCACGATGTTTTCAGCACTTGAAATTTTTTAGTTGAAATGATTTTAATAAAATATTAAATAGAATAGATATTTCATTGGATACAGTTTCATTCTCAAGAATGCAAAAATATAGTGAAATTTAAATACTTGTTTTACAGCAATTTAATGTTCACAGTTGCAGTAATTGTATCGTTATTTGTTGTTTTCTTTCTCATTAAAATTTCAGGCCATCATTAAAGATATTATAGATAGATACGTGTAAATCAACGTTCCACCAAAGAAACCTGAATACTCTGATAAATTATTTAAGAATCAGTCTGCGCCATACAAACAACAAAAAATTATATAGCATTTTAAATAGCTTTTAAATTTTATGACCGTAAACATATGGTTAAAATTTTATAATAAATCGTGTCAACAATTCCGTGGTGACACGGTATTTTAATTTTACAGTACTTAAATATTAAAATTAAGAACACATTTATTTTACTGCCCTCAAATTTACACTTAAAATCGCTAAAAGAGAACAGACTTGTACAGGTGGTCCATTTTCACTGTTTCTGGAGTAAATATACCGGGTGCTGAATTGCTTTGCGGGTAATAGGGATTTAACCCGTAAAATCAAACTTTCGCGATTTGCTGCTTCCCTAATTATTTTAGGAAAAATATCTTCAAATAAATAGAATAGAACATAAAATTCTGCATCTAAACCATGACATAAAAATAATTTTGCGTGCTTTGTAACTGCAGAAATTTGATATGAAAATGTCAAAATTACCTCAAAAACAGATATCGATAGCCATGAAACCTGAACAAAATGATGACGTTTTAGCTGTCAGAATAATTTCTAATCATTTTATTCAAGTTCCATGGCTATCCCTATCTGTTTTTAAGTAATTTTGACATTTTCATATCAAATTTCTGCCGTTACAAAGCACGCAAAATTAATTTTATTTAATGATCTACATGCAAAATTTTATGTTCTAAAACTTTTATTTCAAGATATTTTTCCTAAAATAATTAGGGAAGCAGGAAATCGCGAAAGTTTGATTTTACGGGTTAAATCCTTATTACCCGCAAAGTAAATGAGCACACGGTATATCGGAAATTACTATAAAAATTAAGTATTTCTGCACTTCTGCTGCTTGAAAAAAACAAATCAAAATTTTGGAGACATATTTCGTTGCGTAGCCATAGACTAAAATAGTCCTATTTTATTTATTAAAATAAAAATCGTAATTATAATTTTTTACATATTTTTGAATTGAATTCAGTATTGTAGTCAGATTTTTATGAGCAGTTTTAGCCTAAGATTTATACGTTCATCCGTTTTTTAGTGAAGGGTGAGCTTTTTAGTATGTTAGTTAGGGGACCACCGTCGACAATTTCCCGCAAATTCCCTTTTGTTTTTTTTCTCTAGATGCCACTGTCGTATCTAATTCGCCTAGGCCCTATACTAATATGCTGAATATGTTATATATTAGCTATAATTGAAATTCGATACTTTTTTCAATAATAAATTGATATTCAAGAAAGTGAATACATTACACTGACGCTGTGTGCTTTCGAAATTAATCTCAATTCCTAAAAGTTTTAAATTAATATTAATTGAAGCAAAAGATGATGAATTTTCAAAATTCTTGAAGTTTCAATTTTATATTAAAAGCAAATTTATTTTCAATAAAAAAGAAAAAAACAATAGTCATTATAATATATCAAAATATTTTCACAGCAAAATAATAGTACAAAAGTTTAATAAATAGTAAATAGTGTGGTCAAGTGTAACAATTATCTTTACCAGATCAACTATTTTATAACCTGAAAACCAGGTTAACTATTTATTATTCAAAATTATGTTCTACATTCGTACTTTTGTCTGATGGATTATTTACCAAACAAAACTTCGGTAAAAATAAAACAGCATTTTTATGTTTCAAAAAATGGCAGTACATTTTTTGTTTATCATTTTATCAATGTCTGGTACTTGAGTATTTTAGAAGTAGTAGTATATTATTAAATTGTTCTGGTCAATTGAATCTCATCATTTCTAGTATGCATTGGCAATTGGCATCCGATAATATAAGTTCATAACCTAGTTTTATATTTAAACTAACCTTTACCCGCGACTTTATTCATGGTTATGTTCATGGTTTTGACAGGAAACTTTATCTTATCATACCGATGACATTTAGAAGAGGACTTTTAAAGCAATATGTGTATGATGTTCGTTTATCTCTAACATTACTAGCAACAACCGACTGAGGTACTGTATTATTAACTCAGTTATTGTCCTAGATTTCAGGGATAATTAATTTTATCTTAACCCGATCGTAGTCTTTATTTTGATGGCACCAGTAGAAAGTATGGCAAATAAAAAAAAACAGACAAACAAAAATAATTTGTGAAGATACATTTTCCTGTCTATCTTACAAAATGCCCGAAATCCGCTACAAAACGAAGTCATTTAGTTACAGGTATAGGTAGATCGCATTAATCCTAACTAATATTATAAATGCGAAAATGAATGTTTGTTTGTTCCGCTTTCACGCCTTAACTACTCAACCAATCTCTGTGAAATTTTGCACACGGGTAACTTCCTCAATGGAGATGAACATAGGCTATAATGACTGGCCGGTCCGGCTTCACCCGGGTGAAAATCGGGGGTACTCTTAGAAGACCAATTTATCCTTAACTACTAAGCGGGTTTTGTTCCGGTTTTCACGAGGGTTTTCACGATTAGATAGATTGCTTCACGAGGATGGTTTAGATATATAATTATTGAAACTGACCGGTCCGGCTTCGCACGGGAGTAAATCGCGGGTAGTCTCAGAAATTACTGAACCGATTTCAATTTTATTTTTAATGTTCGATAGATGATACTTTGCTTTAGAACATAGGCGAACCGGGCAGCTGGTATTTTTATATATATTAGTATCGATTTTACAATTTTTAAGCTCTGTATATACTGTATAAATTTAAAACGCAGTTGCATAGAATGCAGAAACGAAAATAGGAATAATAACTAGAGGTTAGCGAAATACAGTAAACAGTAGAAACTAGAAACCGTCTGTTGGCGGAATACTAATTAAATGATTTTCTATTTTTCAAACTAATAAACTTGCTGAGTGCAAGCAGTAAAAATGTTTTTTGCACATATAAAGTGGTGTAGAACTTAAAAGCAGATTTATCTTTATTGCAATTCTTTTTTTCATTTAATTTATGTGACTATAAAGTTCTTTACGTTTGTAAAGAATATAATGAAATTTAAAAGTTAAATCTGAGTAATGTAATATTGTGGGAGTTTTATTGAAAAAACGTTTTTTACACGTTTCATTTAGGTTTAACATAATAATAATATAATCGGTACTTAAAGTCGACATTACCTACATCTAAGATATTTTATTTCGATTCATTTGACGGTATTTAACTATACGATCTAAAATTAAAACATAGGTGTCCACAAGCTAATTTGTTTTTCGGTGTTCAATCATTCGTACAGCATCGTACTTATTAAATTCAGTTAAGTTAACAAGATCATGTTATGAAAGATAGATAACTTTTTGAAGTTAGTAATTCTAGCCATTCCTCTTCTGAGCCTTTTTGTTTTTAAAACATCCCCGCTCCTGAAAGCTGTGGTGAGATTGCGGCAAATTACCAATCATAGTACGTTTTGCTTGTACTGAAGAGGCCTCTGTTGAGTCAGCTTTTCTTTCCAAACAACACTCATGTTCCATATAGGCCTGCAGCTCAAACAGTAAATATTATAGATGTGAAGAATCTGTTTTGATTAAACAGAAAAGTGGTGAATCTGATGATAATGGAAGAAAACGGCTTTAAAGTGGCTTAAGGATCCAAAATAAGAAGCAAATACTGTTGTTATTGCATTTATTAGCTAACGTTTCGAAAATTATACTTTCATCATCAGAGCTCTGTATAAATTTTAAAATTGTGTTAGTTTGGAAAAATACTTAAAAATTAATGTATAAAAATTATTGAATAACTTACCAAATGTAACAGTATAATTGTCCAAAAATTGAAAAAACATATTAACATTTTATATTGTTTTAATAAAGTGTAAAAAATGGTTTTATTAATTTATTTTGTAAATAACAATACTGAAGAATTTATTATTTATAGAATTTTGTTTTAACTTTTTATTGTGGAAAAATTTTTTGCCAGTTGACTGATTGATATTTAAATGCTTTAAGCTAGAAACTAAGTGAAATGATGATTAAAATATAATTTTCGAAACGTTAGCTAATAAATGCAATAACAACAGTATTTGCTTCTTATTTTGGATCCTTAAGCCACTTTAAAGCTGTTTTATTCCAGTAAATATTATAGAACACAAATAACCGGCAAGTGCGACATAACTCGTTCATTCGCAAAATGTTTATGAAGTGTATAACTATATATTTTGGACAAAAATTCTCCAAAATTACTCTGCTGGAACTTACCAAAATGGCGTCTTTAAAGCCCCAATTGACAAGTTGCATATTTAGTGAGATAATTTCGAGTTTCCCGCATTTAGAAAGTATTTAGGTACCTACTTTAGACATTCTGCCGTCGTAAACTTTTTGTAAGAAATCTTATACTTTACAAAACTACTAGTACGCATTTTTAACGAATTTTGTCATCTTAAGACCGCCATTTGGGGAGGTTCCGTCGCAGTAATTTTGGGTAATTTTGGTCCTGAGCTGATATAATTTCGATAATTTTGCCAAAGAATCTCGCGCTTGCCGGTTCAATAAAAAAATATGTTTAAGCTACAGGCCTAAATTAGGCTAAGCTGTAATAAGCTTCAGTCCAAATTGGCATTCAGACGCGAATAGACAAAGATAAATGAGTTCAACGATCTTACTTGCTGAAAAAAAAATATTCAGCCAATAACGTATGTTTATTGAAGGAAATATTCATGTTTTCTTTATTAAAAATTCATCCAGAGAAAGCCGAAGAAAACAACATTGCAATAAAAACAAATAATTGCATTGTAGGTACGAGAAAAGTTATTTGCTAAAAATGCATCAAGATTTTTATTTTTATAACACGTACCTGTTTGGTTCAGTGAATTCGTAATATTTAATCTCTGATGTTGGGCTGCAGAAAGCATTGTCAAAAATCTGATTTGGCAATGACCTTAGATTTTGCTTGTTAATTATATAGTTTTTATACACGCAGGAACAGTTTAGTGTCGTCGTCAAACTCTCTGTCATGTACTCACACAAAAACAAATGATTGATCTACATAGAATAAGATCGCTTTTCGAGCTAAATTTTGATCCAAATGCGTACACAGTTTTAAAAAAATATCGTTTCAGTCGATCAATTATTTTATGAGCAGGATCGATTTAAAATTCTATAATGCTTTTCTTATGGAGAAATATGTATGGTTACATTCTAGCATGTGTAGTTATAGTGTCTAAACTCTAAATAATTCATCACAAAAAATACATCTAAAATATACATTGATATTAATGTATATATGGATATAATATTATATTATATAAAATAGTAACGAGACGCCCACCAGCAATTTCGATTTCTTGGAGGTATTATAGAGATTTATAGCGTATTTTGCTTGCTAACTACACGGGAAAGTATGTTCCAAAAATTTTGTGTGTCAACGTCACTAAAGAATAGTTTGGCCAATTTATCTACTGATATCCTGCTCAGCATTACCGCGAGTGAACCTGGTGGCCAACGGACAGTACATAATTAGTGTTGCAGTCTAGATCTAGACTTTCTAGACTCTTGTCTTGTCTTGTCTTGTATAAATTTTCAAGACAAGACTTGAAAAAGTTAATCTAGACTCTTGAAAATAATCTAGAGTCTTGATATTAGACAAGGCAAGAGTTTTTTAATCTAAAATCTAAAGTCTTGATATGTCAAGACAAGACAAGATATTGAAAGTCTTGTCTTGTCTAGACGGCAACACAACATATATTTAAAATGTCAAGGAGTATGGTCCATGCAGTCAATAAACACGTTTAATTGCTTTGATTCTAATTTAACCAATTTTGATTCAGTATATGTAATATTGTATAATATCCTCTTTTATAATTGCATGATTCTAAGGAGTATGGACCCAAGTGGGGATCAGTACACTCCTGTGTCAATATAATATGTATTATAATATTATCTTGAATATGCAGAATTTATAACCGAGAGCTATAAAATCAAAGAGACGACGGTTTGTATTATACCCATCTACTGAGCGTTCGAATAATTATGGAACATAATTTTTTACGCAGTTTTGAAGTACTTATGCTGTTCTGTGATGCAAATAGTAAATTCCAAAAATTATTTTAATATTTACAGTTTTAAAAATGTGTAGTGAGTTTAGTACGACTGAGGATATTATAAGGTTTTTTTTTGGAAAAATTTTTTGCAGCCAAATTTTTATTTGAAAGAGTTATATATTTTATATTAAACACTATTAGAAACATCGTTTCTAATAGTGTTCATATATCATAACTTCACTATAAAATGTAAGTATTTTGAATCTAATTCATTCATTTATCTTTATTTTCAAATACTGTATTATAACTTGTTCTTTTTAATGTATATATTATGTATAACTTTTCAGAATATTACTGATGATGCCCAAAAAGGCGAAACGTTTAATATAAAATATATAACTCTTTCAAATAAAAATTTGGCTGCAAAAAATTTTTCCAAAAAAAAAGTTTTAAAAATGTTTGTATTTCTTTTGCTACTGTGTAGTAATTTTTTTAATTGCAATATAACTTACGTGAATCTTTAATATTTGGTAATATAGAAAAGAGTTTTTGATGTCATGGAAAAGAGGTACCCATACTTACATGAAACCCCTCAAACTTTAGATTCGCACTAAAATAAAAAAAAACGGGCCAAGTGCAAGTCAGACTCGCGCATCGAGAATTCCGTGCAAAAAATAAGGAATTAGGTAGGGGTAAAAAATTAACAGATTTAATTATTTAAGCTTGTTTTTAAAAAGTTTTTTTCTTCTTTGTATTTTATTTTGTTATTAATTTTTAAATAAATATTGTATCAAGGCCAATGTTTTGATTATGAGATGTACTGCTGTCAGTGAATCTAAGGTGTTTGACATTAATTCAATTAAAGTCTAAAACCATGCATGTGTTGAATAAAGTATAGTGTTCAATTAGTGTACTAAATACATCTTTATGCGTCAGGCGAGACGTTTTCAGCACTCGTATTCGGCTCCCGATGCACGCACGTCAAGGCTCGTGTGCGCTCGCCTACTACTCGTGTTGAAAACATCGCGCCTGACGCAGAAAGATGTATTTAGCACACTAGTTACACAATATACATATTATTGTTATTACGAAAAATCAGAATGTGATTTAAATGTATTTTGATGTGACATTTTGTGTGACACGGACACACGGTATACAAAGGTATAATATAAACTGCTATCACATTACAGGTTCATGAATATGCAAGATCGTCTCACACCAAATATAGCAATGTATGGGGCGTAAGTACATTGGTATGGATGTAAGTTATGGCTGAACAAAGATATAATATGTACTTTACATTTATTGGTACATTCGGTACTGAATAAGTACAGTTAGGCAAGTTTAACCTTACAAAAAATCGATTTAAATTAAAGTATTTCAGAGATTTATAATAGCGACATAAAAATAAAACTGTTTTGTGTCCGTGCACGAATAGAAGTATCCACATTTTATTTTTATCAGACAAAAAATGATTTCTAATGTATAGTCTTTCTCACGGACGGATAAAATTATTCCATGAACAAGCACACATGCTTTGTTAAGACGCATATAGTATCTGATTGGTTGTTACACTGCTTTCTACTGTGTTGAGTTTCAGACAGTGTAACAACCAATCATATACTTTGTGCATCTAACAGAGCAGGTGCTGTTCACGTGATAACTATATCTGTTCGTGGGAAAGACTATACTTATTATTTATTTAAAATAAATAGTTTAAAAGTCTGCTTTTTAAAATCGTTTTTTACATAAAAAAATACGATCTTGTTTAAAAATTATCTGAAATATACTCCAAACTACTACTTTTAAAAATTCAATCTACAATATGTCTTAATCTAAGATGAATCCCCTTAAAGATATACATATCTTTAAGGGGATGTTAAAAATAACAATCTGCTCCTATAGTTAATCGGCCTTTCATAACCGATTATTCAGTAACCGGTCTAAAATAACCTTTTATTTAGTTATTAGTAACAGGTGTTAAATAACTGGCTATTCAATGAAGTTTTTTATTACCACAATATCATACTATTGAACAGCATCTAACCGTTCTGTATAGCGGCGTGATTGGTAAATGTCAAACGCTACTATTTCTCCTCCAAAACATACCGCGATACAGAGCGATTTAACGCTGTATATCGCAATACATATTAGTCATTAAATTCGGTGTCTTCCTGTAATAATATCAAAGGCCTTATTGAATGAGCCATTTTCCTGAGAGTAATTCCTTCAATAATCCACGAGGCAGCACTTGTGGTAGGTACAAACATTGTTTATTCCCCATTAGTGTCGTGTCATTTTAGTGGTATAACTTAATTATGAAATCATTATTATTAAATTAATAAGTTACACGAGGGCAGTATAGCCTAGTGGTTAGCGTGCTTAGTGCCGCAGCCTCTAGACTGGACTGCCGTGAGTTTGAATCTCACCTGCGCTCATGGATGTTTTGTGATGTTATTTAGTTTTAAGATAGTTGTTATTTAGTGTAGTTGAAAGATGCTAATGACCTGAGATGTTGACGCGTCTATATAATCTACAATAAATTAATTAAGTTACTCCACTAACATGACACGACATTAATTGGGAATAAATAATGTTTGTACCTACTACAAGTACTGACTCTCGTGGATAATTGAAGGGACTACTCTCAGGAAAATGGCTCATTCAACTGATATCGTGCAAACGCTATAATGTACGTCCGAAAAAAGATATATCTTGTAGTGAGTGGATTGATAGATGGATTTCTCGATTTAGTATAAGAACCAACTGGGTTGTGACTTGTGAAATCTACATAACCCAATTTTCAGAGACATGATTATAAAAAAATCTATATAAACACGCTAATTTTATTAAAGTGAAAATCAATATAGTATAATATTTAAAATTATGGTAGATTCAATATAACGACCACCCCAAAATGGCGGATTAACTTATTCTTTACAATCCCCTCGACATGGGTACCAAATAAACGGATAACAAGTAGAATACAATAAGCTGTGTGCCGTCTTTCAAAATGCAATATGCCGACCGACACAAAATGGCGGATTACCTTATCCTTTACAATTCCCTCGACATATGGGTATCAAATGGAAGGATATGACGAGTGGAGTACAATAAGTAGTGTAACGTCATTCAAAATTCAATATGGCGGCCGACACAAAATGGCGGATCACCTATTTTTTTACAACACCCTTTTGATATGGTTATCAAATGAAAGGGTATGACGAGTAGAATATAATAAACAGTGTAATTATAAATCCAAAATGGCGACCGAAAATTTTCGAAGATTAAAAAGAATAAAACGAGGAATAAAATAAAATACCTATTAATAAAAATAAAACTTTTAAAGACAAGCTTTTATTGAAATGGACTAAAAAAGAAAAAATAATTTAGGTTCATAATTATAAAAGCGTGGGTCGCGACTAATAAACTATCTTAGAGTTTACGACCCGCGCTTTTATAATTATGAACCTAAATTATTAAAAATTATTTTTTCCTTTTTAGTCCATTTCAATAAAAGCTTGTCTTTAACAAGTTTTTTTTTTAATATTTATTAATATTATGAAAATTCGAGTAATATAAATTAGAATAAAAATTGATTATAAGCAGTCTGGTATTGATAACGAAAAAAAGAAACTTTTTCTTTCAAAATATCAAATGGGATCGCTCATTTCTTGAGATTTCTAAACATTATTTAACATAGGTACTTCGCAAACTCAACAGTGGTAGAAGTCAGAAATGGTACAATTATTATTGTAGATACCTATTTCATTTGTTACAGTTCTTTCCGTTTTCATTCTTATTGTATAATGCAATTTACATAATTTACAAATGCATACATATTACATATGTTTATATAATATATTTATATGTTTTGTATAATATTCACTATTATTGTTCCATTTATTGTGCCCATTACTATTGTCGATAATAACGGAATTTATAATGACTGAACGTCAACAGGTCGCCTCTTTACATTAATGTTACAGTTTAATCAAAATTTCTGTACAAATGTAGAAATTACATTAATATTTTAATGATTAAACAACTATGATATTCCAATTGTAGTAAATTAATACATGAATAGCAAATTTCAAACAAATTCTATTTTAGAATCATAGTACTAAATATTTGGCTGTATATTGCCAACATTTAAATATAAATTTCTGCTGGTCTTTTACACGAGTTTAAAAAAAAACTCTTATATTATATGGATAATTTAAGATATCTAATGCACCACTAATATTATAGATTATAATATGTATAAATAATTCGAACTAGTATAGTAGATTGTATATCTAGGGCGTAATGAAGTATATTTTCGACGACACTCGATTTAAAATATCATTTTGCCCTAGATATTCACTGTATTTTTCGTCCTACACCCTACAAAATAGCGGCTTTTGTCTTCATTTCCATTTTTGACATTTCACTTGTGTAGCAACTTTTCTTCTAATAGTAGGTTATAAGTAGGAGCCAGTAAGTACTGTTTACAGTATATACCTACGCATTTATGTATAAGCCAGAAAATACACACAGCGGTCGTGGCCGGGATGGGAATTATAGACACTCATGATGTCATCTGTATTGTTTACAAAATCCCAGGTTCGCGCCCAGCTCTGGAGTAATATGAAATATTATGATTGAATTTTTCTTTATTTATTATTAAAAATAATAAATTGACAAAAAATTAAATTATTATTGAATTTTACATTAGTACTCGGCGGGCGGCAAAGTTACTTTACCGCCAGACTCTCATTACCGGCCTGTAATGGGTCATTTTACGATCAGTATACATAACCTATTAATCTTGATAATACATAATTTTTTTAAACATTTGGTTTTACTTCTTGGTCACGTGTCAATATCAATTTTTTTTTTGTTTCAGATGAAATCTGCATCGGTCGACGACAGCAACTACAAATTTAACATTTTGTTATTTTGTCGCAGTGCTAACAACCTGTTGACACGCACAGTGCTACCAAATCATTAGCAACAAACCGTATAATTAATATAAATAAAACACATGTGCTTTCGTGTGTGATACATCGTGTACAATCATTTCAATTTCATTACATTTAAAACAATAAATTTTCCTCAAAACTGGAACATAGTAAAAACAATTACAAAACAGAGTTTTGCTCAGTAAAACATACTTATATGTACAAGCAGTTAACTGTCGTGTTGTTTAAAATATGGACGCTTATGACTTCAGTTGCCGAGCGTCTATAATAATTTTAAAGAAACCTGATTTTTATTTGCAACCAGAGTTTTCAGTTCAGTTTTTTCGGCGGTAAAATTTTTATTTGAAAGTAATCGATATTTTTATTTAAAACCAGGAGACTAAACCATATAATAATTTTCATAGTGAAATATGGACTATATTTTTTGTGAACATTTTGCAAGGTAGATAAGCGGGAAATATAAACAAAAAAAATATATTGGTACTTAAAATGTAAATATTTCAATGAAGTTATAATTTTTTATTAAAAAAAAATATTCATGATTTTAATTCCTAAAGAAAGCACTGTACGAAAAAGTATATAACATAACATTGGAGACTTATAAATAGAATATAAATATTTTTCGTCCTGACGAGATATTATTTTAGGAGCTTCGTCCTTCCTATGTAAACAAGTTGTGCATTTATTTATAAGACTCGTATGTGTAGGGATATG
The DNA here is from genome assembly GCA_039654895.1 of Mongoloraphidia duomilia. NCBI lineage: Eukaryota > Metazoa > Arthropoda > Insecta > Raphidioptera > Raphidiidae > Mongoloraphidia > Mongoloraphidia duomilia. The sequence continues at coordinate 25,213,051 of CM077518.1, forward strand.
TGTGTGTGTGTGTGGTACACATCCAGTATGTATAACGTATACTGTTTCAAATGAGTTCAACTAAAACACAATCCTGTCGTCAGGATAACAGCAACGACAACAGGATAACAGTATATGTGATGTGTTATACATGACGTGATACTCATTGTTGACGTCATACAGTAGGTATGACTTGACTTATTAATCGTATTGGACATGAAGTTGGCCATTGTTATAAAGAGTGAAGTGAAACACATTAAAAAGACGTAAGGAAGTATCTCAAACTGAGGCAGTTAAAATTATCGATCACGTGTTTCTATAATGATAAAATATTTTATTTACGCAAGCAGTGGTAATTACGTTTTTTGTGCTAATAAGAATTATGTAATCCATTAATCAATTTTTTTGTTTTTAAATAAAAAAATAGTAAAAAAAACGGTTTAAAAAGTGTTTAAAGTTTGTTTAATTTAAACACAAGTAAAACTGTAATATTTGATTTTGAAATAAAAACCGACTGAAAGATTTTTTGTAGTCTCATCTTAGAATGTTAATATATTTAGTAAATACGTGTAAATAATTATTCCGCCAATAGTTTTTATATTAACAGATATCACTACATTGCTCGGCTAGAAAGTATACCTACGTATAAATATAGTGTTTTAAAAAAATCATTAAACGTGACACTAAACTTTTACAGAATCGAAAATTAAAAACGAGTGCATTTCGTATATATAACAAAAGTGGAAGCGTCGGTACGTTTTCATAATAACGAGTTTTATTTTTGTTTAATATTAAGACAGTAATTAAAAAGTAAGCATTATGTGGTTTGCGTGTCAAGTTGTTCGCGATGAGGGCGCAGAGTAGTGGATGAAGTGCGTGAGTAAGTGAGACAGCATGACAGTGTGCGGTGAAGCAACAGCAGCAGCACAAGGTTGACCACCGGTGTTACGTACCGCTGTGGTGATACGGTGATAATGAGGGTGTCGGTAGGCATGGATACTATCGCGTCCGTATCAACAGTGGCGTCACCGGCCACTAGCCGGCGCGGCGCGACGTTCCTCGCCTTGGCGTCGCTCGTGCTGCAGTTTGCGTCGGTACTGTATCAGCCAACCTGTGCACTTGATATTGGTAAGTAATTGACCATTATACTTAAATTACAAAAGTAAATATCCATAACTAGAAAATATCATGCCTCGGCGAAAATTGAAAAAAAATAATGATTCATATTGTTTTCTTTTTTGTAATATTAACAGCATTGGGTGTGTTCGTTTGTCTCTTCTTTTTGAAGATTTACATCAAAGTGATAGGAGACGCACGCGCATAATCTAGATTTAGACTGCGCGTGCGACTGTACGCATGCGCCTCCCCAACGAACACACCGTGTTAAATTTTGGTATCATTTTATCTTATTTATTTATTTAAAATTTACAAACAAGCATTAACCTTATAAGATGTAGAAAAGTTAAATTTAAGGATATTTGGTTGACTAAAATAACAAAAATCAACAACAGGAAACTGAGGATATTCTCAAACAAATAAGTATTATTTTATAATTAATTACTTTTTATAGATAGGATATTGGAGAATGCTGTACTTATGCATAATTCGTATAATGTTAACTATATAAAATAGAAAAAAAACCTCCTTAAAAAAGCCACTAAAAAGAGGAAAATAATAAAATTTTTAGGTCGGCACCAATTTAGTAAAATATGAAGTCGGTTAAAAAGTAGATATTAATTACTATAGGTATTATACTTTTTACCGACTTCATATTTTATTAAATTGGCGCCAACCTAAAAATGTTATTATTTTCCTCTTTATTTTGGTGTCTTTTTTGAAGGAGGCTTTTTTTTTGTTAAAAAGTTTTTTATTTTTTACTTTCTAGTGGTTTTACAATACGTAGTTTGCACGTTATTAACCGACTTCTGTTTTGGTATTTGACATTTACCTTAACGGTGTTACATTCTGTTACTAATTTTTTTATAAATCAGTCGAACTACTGAACCGATTTTAGTAAAATTTATATGGGACCAATCCGAAGGTATTCCCTATTAAATAAAACAATATAATCATCAAAATCGGTTCACAAATGCAGGAAAAATCGCGTAACATACACACAAAAAAAATACAATCGAACTGAGAACCTCGTCCTTTTTTTTGAAGTCGGTTAAAAATACTCGTGCCTGTCCGTCATAGAAAAACTCTCTAAGGGTGAGCCTGGCGTCATGAAATGTACACAGCTTAAGTATTGTTTTTGACAAATCCGGATAAATGTGACTATGCTCAGTTCGCTACGTCACGTTCTCTTCCTAGAGTAAGTTAGCCAGAGTAAGTATTATATTATTACACTCCGGGCAAAGCCGGGCCAAACAGTAAAGACTAATTGGTTTCTTGAGTACAAGAATCGAATGAGAACTCGATTCTCCTAAGTTTTCGCTATACTCTAGTAGGACTCGAGTACTTGCCAACAGGCTACCTACTGTAAATGTGACTGCAGTGGATACACTTGTTAAGAGCTGACATCCTGTCAGCTGCTTGCTCGTTCGTTAGTTCAGAATCGATGCAATGAAGGTGTAATAAATGTGGTGTTCTTGGTCTGAACTGAAAATGTGTCTGATGCACAAAATCACAGCTAAATGACAGTTGCTAAAAAGATTGATATGTATGCACGGTTTAAAATTCGTTTTTTCTTCCTTACAAATAAATGTTTGTTTATAATAATAAATGTTAATATAAAACCCATTCCAAAATAAAGAATTTACTTTCATAAACGAATTACAAGTTTTCAGACAACTATATGTAGCCATTAAAGTTACAAGGCTATGTAAGAAAATTTTTTCGTTGGAGAGCAGTCAATTATATAATTGTTTCGAAACATATAGGAAAAAATCATTTTACCAACCAGTGGTCACAGTCAGGATTCTAACCTGAACCTTTCCAATTTCGCGTCGGAATGAGCTCATTCCGACGCGAAATTGGTCGTATAAAAAAAACTATTATTATGTAAGAAAATAGTTCAATGTCATTGCAGCCGAGACTAGAATCAGAAATTCCCAGTTTCTCGCTGGTTGAGTTTACCAATTACCAGTTACTATCTACAGTGGCCACATTAGATATTCAGTACTTTCATATACGTAGCTTGTGAACGTTTTTCCACTAGGGGCTGATGAAATTGAATTCTTCATTGTGGAATGGGTTTTATTATTTTATATAAACATTTATTTTTGTAAACAAACATTTCACAACTTTGTTATTTTATAATAAATGTCAAAATTAAAAGAACTGTTAATTTTATGTCTCATTTTGGCTTTTTCAAATTTCAAATGTATTAGAAAGGTTAAAAAATGTAACAGTGCTGTTTGTGTCAACATTATTTATTTAATATCGGACAGACAGATTACAGATTATGGAAGCTCAACAGCTGAGATCGTCAGCTTCCATTATACATTATATTAACTTTTTAGTAGCGGCGCTGTTGTTTACATGGCGTTGCTATGGTTCCTCTATTACAAGTCCCCAGTTCTCGGGTTCTAGCCCGAGAGCTGGTAAAAGTGTCAATTGGATTTTCAATTTATTATTAAAAAAAATAATAATAATAATGAATTGAAAATATGAATTGGTGCTAGACCCAAATAACCTTAGCTGTTGGTGGTCTTTAAAACACAATTGTTGTTAACTTTTTAAGTGCATTAATCTGCTCAACTACTGCATTCGTCATCAGGTCGGAAAAATAAAAAGAATAAATTAACGTCGACACGAAACCTAGGTAATTCACAAGGTGATTCATCAGTGTGAAAAATAATATTTGCTATTTGTCAAATTAATAATCCATAAGGAAATACACATGGCAAAATTCTTCACTATAAAATGTCGTCATGCATGGTACTCAAAAAAACAAAGTTAGAATGAATAAATAAATGTGATGTGCAGAATTCTGAATGAATAGGGTAGAGGCACTGGTTTCCAAACACTTATTTGTGGTATTACCATTTTTATATTAATTGGAGTTGACACAATAGATTATTATATGTATAACATTATAGTCATTTCAATAGTGTACTGGATCCAACTGTAGAAATTGCATAATATCCAGTCCACTTGCGTGATTTATGTGATTGCATTGAAATACACGTATCAAGAAAAAGATAAAAAGATGTGTAACTAACATGAAAAGTAATATTTTTATTTCTTTTCACATTGATCGAGTATATTCAGGCCCGAAGAAATGGGCGGGGGGTTGTTTGAACGGGTTGATTTCCCGAACTCGCATTTTTTGAGGGCGCGGATTTTTCGATGATCCATTGTTTTCACAATTCAGTTTTATTTTTCACATTTGTAAAATTAATTTCAACTCTCCACAGTAAAATATATTATTGATAAAATATGAAATAGTGATTTAATATCACTGAATGTGAGTTTTTCTAGCTGCATTCACTATGTTATGTAATAATTTATCCTGTGGTCGTAAATAGTGCTTTTACCCTGTACAATATAGTTATTATTGATTTTCGAAGGTAAAGAAAAAAGTGGAGTTTTACTAAAGTAGGTAAAATAATAATGAACTTTGATGATGTACATTCTACACCACTATCACATATAGATATAGAATTAACACGTAGATCTAGACAAGATCGGTACAGAAAGCATAAAATAATATTTTTATTTTTATAAATCGTGTAAAAAGCTTATATTGGTTTAATAGTGGTGGCATTTGTGTGTGCTTTGCGAGTATCGTCCATATGTAGAATGTATGTAGGTAATTAAGCTTACATAAAGCATTATGATATACATATTACACATAGTATGGACAGAATGACAGTTTTTATTACACCGCTGAGTTATAAAATATTTAATTTTATAGCTGTTGCGTGTACGGAGAGCAGTTATAACTGCTGTCGAATGTTAAATGTACAGTTATTATCAAAAACTCTAACCTCTGTCAACTAACTATACGTACAATATAAAATGTTTTTGCCATACCTTAGCAAAGGTTTGGTAATGCATATATCAAAGTTTGTTGCCTTTAATTTTGTAAAACATATAATATGAATTCGTTTTTAAATTAGACCTGACGACGGACGGTTTTATTTAAATATACAAAATTAAAGGACACAAATTTGCGCTTTTTGTTAAAGGAAGTTTTTTTGTGTAATGTTGACTTGATTATTAACAGTTTATACGTGTTATTTATCATCGTGCTTAACGGGTATTATGTTATAGTAGATTGTATTTCTATATTTATTTATTACTGACGAGTTGTGACAGTATGAAAAAACGAGCGATAGCGAGTTTTTACATTCACACGAGGTATAATATTATTACGCACAAGAAATAGGTAAGTATATGGTATTTTTTGCCATACTCACTACAAAATATCTATTTTTCACTTCATTTTGAAAATATTTTCAAAAACTTTTAAGAGTTCATTTGTGTCGCCATCTTTACATTTACAGCAGGTCGTGAGTATGTAATAGCGGGCGGATAGAGCAAATAAACATGCATTACTATATGACAACTGTTTCCTTAACGCACTAGTTATGTATTGAAAACACTTTATGTACGCCTTTCTGTTAAATGACCCAATACAGGCCGGTATATATTATGCATGGAAAGTAGCTATTTTGTAGTGGGTATGGCAAAAAAGTATAAGTTTGTCACTCATTACGACCAATTATGTGTTTTGCTGCCACTATAAGCGAAGCTGCCAAACTATATTATACATTGCATTGCTTTAAATAGATGTGTACAGTTATTTATTTAAAATTAATAGCTTATTAATTTTTCATTCACTTGAACTACGTAACGATATTAATGTTTTTTATAGCAATGCAAAAATCGTTATAATAACAAAAATACACTGTTTAGGTATTAAGGGGTCATAAGTAAAAAAAAACTCGGGTTTCAGTGCCAAAACCCTGCCGACAATATAGTGTATTTGCTAATACTGGCATTGTGGCTTTATTATGTGAACTTAAGTTTGTTTTTGAATAAAATAAAAAGTTTAACCCCTTAATACATCCCTTAAAATAATATTTTTTTTCTTAATTTCAATATTTTTATCAATGCAACCTCGGTACCAAATTAAATACACCCTTCAGTAAGTAAAGCACTATCCGCAAACTAGTAATAATAATAATAATATTTCTTTATTTGCACTTACACCGAAAGGTATACAAAACGTCATACAGATATATATTAAAAGTTACATTAGTGTTTTCATAAAATTTGTAAGTCCGGTCCTGTCGGGCCGATTTTATTAAAATTTTAGCAGCACATTTTAATCATTACTAAAGGGTTAAATTTCAATTTTGAAACGATTCTGAGAATTTTTTCGGCATTTTTGAGCCCAAAAACATTTTTCAACCCATAAAAACCACCCTTAAAATAGTCCGATTGGGCCCATTTTAAATAGGCTTCGTGCGGTGATGGATTTCAACGTGCCTACTAAATTTCGTCAAAATCAATTAACTCTTTCGAAAGTTATTGCCCGCACATATATATACATATATATATAAACATTTCCAAAAATGGTGCCAAATTGTTCAGGAGGCTATGAAACGTCGAGAAATTTTGGTCCGACCCCTAGGTCCCGCCATCCGACCGACGCCAATAGTGTATGTGCCATATGGCAAATACACTAAAAATTAATTTATTATAGGATAACTGACAGGTTTACATACCTAATATAACGTTTGACAAATAAGTATACGATTTAGGTTTACATAATATAAGTTTAACAATAAAGTATACGATTTGGAGTTAGACATGATATTTATGACTCATGTGAAAACTGAAGAGCGTAGGTTAAACGAATAGAAAAGTATAACAAGGTGAAAACGTGTACATTGTACAAGGCTATATTTCGATCACTTCACAAAAAAGTTTTGTCTTCAAAGTTCTTATCAAAATGTGTAACGACTGTGTAATATACACATGATTTCAAATGCAAAATATTAATGATGATATGCTTAAATTGTAGTATGATTCCCGATAAAGGTTATTAATATTGATATTTTGCAACATTTCAGCGTTTTAATGTTTCTAAAATTCTGTGCCATAATATCGTGTCAATGCAATAATTATGGTGGAAGTGACGTGCTCTCTGATAAATTAAGGTAAAATTACAAGTTACTGTATCAATCATTAATCATTAATGAGTTTTTATTAACTATTTTTATGGAAAATATTTTCCATAAAAATAGTTTCTACTATAATAAAAACTCTAGCAATTTTATTACTTATTTTCATTAAAACATGTACGTGTTGTTAGTTTTAATGAAAATAATTAATAAAATCGCTAGACTTAGTTTTTATTTTTAAACAAAATGCATTATTAATTGTTATTCAATGTACTTCCATTATTAAAAATAAATTATATTAATTATAAGCTTTCGGGATTCGAACCTGGGATTGGCGTGTAGGTAACTGTTGCTGGTCAACGCGCTAGTCATTAACCTGGTATACAAAGTAAAATTTGTATCATATTTTTAAAAAATAGGATTTTATTAATTTTTAAAGAGATTTAAATAAAAATAAGTCTACAAAATAATTACTGAGGATATTTAGAGCCAGATCGTAAAATAAAAATAACGAAAACAATCAACGGAGAGCAAATATATCGTAGCTCCGTGTTAAAATTCTATGTCCTAGATATGGCGGGACACACTGTATATCCAAAGACAAGTGAATATGTTAAAATCCGAATGAACTTTATAAAAACGTAATGATAAATAGATTATTGGAAACAAAATTTAATATTTTTTGTGAACATAAATAATAGCGTATATAATTTACCTAATCATACATGAAAATGATATACAAAATGTATGTTAGTTTATTATAAAACTTCATTAAACAGATATTATTGTTGTCGCGTGCTCGGTCTATTGTCTGCTTCACAACAATATAGGTTATAAAATGACTACTCTTACATTGTTTCATGTTAAAACAATAATAACTAATAAATTTGTGTTACAACTTCCGAACATTTATACGGTACATACGCGTACGGTTAGCTTTTGTTTCTTGGTTTATTGTATAGAAAAATAGTCAACTAGTAGAATACCATACGTTAGATTTTTAATGGTTATAATTTTAGAATAACTATTTTTTAAATTTTTATTATAGAAAGACAGATATATAACTTTTATTTGCTTAAATTACAAAGGTAATTATACAAAGGTACTTTGACCTATTTTATAAAGAAAATAAAATATATACCTACTACAAATAAAACAGAGTCTTAGACAGTTTATCCTTTTAACAGAAATTTTATCAATCAATGATTACAAAACTGCTAATTATTAAAGCATTGATAATATTAAAAAACACAGTATTTATTTTATCTTTATCTTTCCCAACTTTTAAACAAATAATTAATCCTAATATATCGACTGTCCCTAAATATTAAAAAAATATAACTTCTCTGATGTGGTTATACATTGGACATTCGACAATAAAATGATATAGATCTTCAAGCTTAAGTATATAACAGTAAGATATCGTGCATACCTTTAGTAGATACCTATTAATTTTTGTGTCTTCGGATATTCATTTTGCGAATAGTAATGAGTTTTCAAATAAGATAGTTTCTTGTTGATTGAGGTTCCCTATTCGGACATTAAAATCTCTATACTAATAATGATAATACTACACTTGTTTTGTTCTAATAATCTAATATATCGTTTAAGCTATAACATAATAAGTCTATTAAAACCTCATAATATTTTGATGAAGAAAGTTAAATTATCCCTAAAACATATTTCACATTATTTGTAACAAAACTTAAAAATAACCAATTCTTCGAGGATGTGGATTATAGACGCGTTCGACAACTTAGGTCATTAGCGACCAATTCTTCGAATTGTCAATTATTTTAACATTAACAAAAGTGTATACCCGGTTATGTTAACGAGTATATGTTTTATGAAAGTTTGGCAACTAAAGATAAATCCAAAGGTAGAGCTAGTAAAGCGATAGTGGTTCTAGTTAGAAAATCATTTAAAAATTGTCAATTATTTTAACATTTTTAAATGATTTTCTAACTAGAACCACTATCGCTTTACTAGCTTTACCTTTGGATTTATCTTTAGTTGCCAAACTTTCATAAAACATATACTCGTTAACATAACCGGGTATATACTTTTGTTTTAATATATCCTTATAAAAATATGACCTTATTTCTGAAATATATTATATTTTTGATGTGACTGAGAGAAACGTAATTATTTTATAAATATAATGTTTATTTTTACTGTTTGGTGTCTAATTTTGCTTATTTAATATTATCTTTTTTGTTTCGTTGAAAATAAAAACAAATTTCAAATTGATTTTGTACTTATTTGGTAGATTGTTTTTAAATAATTATAAAAACACAAAATAATTTTTAAAATGACAAATGTCAGTCAAATTTGGCAATTTGCCATAAAATGTTTGTAAATTGTACGATAAATAGATAATATTGCTGCTGGTACAAAGTATGCACCAAATTGCATATATTTTCACGGAACTAATACATACGTTGGCATTCTATATGTTTTCTTTTCTGTCAACAATCAAACATTTCTTTGTTTTAAACATGACAATAGTAAATTGTAGAAAATTGGAAAAAGGAAGTGTCTAACTTTTATTGTTTACAATCAAACCATTTCGTTTTATGTTCATTCATCGAATTGTTTGATCGATTCTATGTTTACAATCAGTTCCATTTTTTTATAAAAACAAACAGGCCCGACTTTTTGTTGTTATAGGAAAGTAAAGTTTCATTTATTGATTTTTTTCAATAAAATTATTGTGAATTATTATGAATATTTTTCGTCAGCTATAGGTGCTGACGAATAATATTCAGATCAGGTCATCATTGCTACTTGCTATTCTTATAGTTGAAAAAAATATTTTCATAGTTTTGGAATGTTTATTCTTTTTATTTAAAAAAATAAGATTTTTTTTGAAAAAAGTTTGAACTCTTTATAAATAACTATAGCTAAATAATTTTTTTTAAAATGAAAAACTAATATATTAGCCCAGATAATAAAACCTGTAATTCCGTTTTTTGACGTAAATGAAAAGTTCCTCTGCTGCACTTGTTAGATCAGAACTAGTATACCTACTAACCCTGTATAATTATTAGCTATTTCATTTTTTTTAACCTTTGAAAGATGAGGCAGTAGGCACGAAAAAATTAGTTGAATATTATGTGCAATTAACACAAACGAATTTAATTTGAAAGAAACTGATTTTATACTCAAGTCTGATTTAATTGTATTAAAATGTATTTATAGTATAATGTCTTCTATAATATTTGTTTGCCTCAAAAAACCCTTTTTGTTCGTGTATCATAATAAATTTATTAAGTATACTCGAGTTTATATGAATAAATATGCTGTTATATAGTGCTTTGTACTATTAGACCAATGTTAATTAGCTCTACAGGTTGTTTCAGTAATAACTTTTTCATAACAAACTGTATTTGCGAGGAATAATGTGTGTGTAAATATTTAGTCTCAGGCCCTTCAGAATTTTATCAACAAACAGATGTTCGTTTTCGCGGTAGATCACTCTTAAAGTGAGGTGGGTTTTTCTTTGTAGTCAAATCAGGCCCTATTTTCATCAAGGGGGCGTCCACAAATTACGTAACGCAAAGTTCCCCAATTTTCGATCCCCCCTCATCTACATACCAGGACCGTCCCGCCTCAATTCCGTTACATTACGGGTGCTTTGTGAAAAGTTTTAGACTTTTGCGCGCAAGTTTTAAATTCAAAACTTGAACATGCAGAAATTTTGATATTTCTTGTAGTTCTAAAATCGTGACGTAACGCAAACATATATTGACCCCCTCCCCCACGTACCAGGGCCGTAATACCTGGACGAACCCCCTCTCCTTCAAATTACGTTACGTAATTTGTGGATGGTCCCTGATATGAAGGCAAAACTTTCATTTATACGATTTCCTATGTTCCAACATCGATTATTCTTATATCGATAAAAACTCTGATTGTTAGACACAGTCGTCTTTTAAAGTGTGATTTCTTTGCGACGACCAGTTTTTGCGACCCGTCACGACGTCTAGCCGTAACGGTCGATCGTTAAGATCGCATGTTTTGTTTGAAACGTATGTCGATTCCACTTCTTCAGTCATGTTTATTACTTTTAAAGGGAAAAGTGCTTTTTAATAATGGATAAGGTAACTATAGCGGCTTTGTTAGAAGATGAGGAAGAAGATGGCATGTTTTTATATAAGTATTGCAAGAATAAAGAAATGAGTTAAGTATAGAAATTTTACGACAACATACAACTTTGAGTAAGGTTAAGTAACTTAGAGTAAACTGCTAATAAAATTGTTTTATTACAAATAAGGTTTATTACGATTCTGTAAAATTAAACATTATTTTATGTAAAGGAACTGATAAAATCTAACAACGATTCCAAAATGTATCTATTGTCTTTCACTAAATTTGGCCTATAGTTGTTTCTTTTCCAGTCAATTTTTCCAGTCGGGTAAAGTCGATAGAATTTGGTGTTGTAACTTGTATGTGGTTATAACTGATTAATTAAATATATTATGTGCCTATATATTAATATTTGGTAACATAACGGTGCACAGTGTGTTGTAGGGATGACTGCTGGCACAACTGTGGTGGCAATCTAGTTAGTGTTCCCGAAGGAATCTTCATATGCATTCACACACACATAGATGCATATTAAGTTAGTATCCTATCGTTTATAGCCACATATGCCAAATATATTAAACTGCTCGCGAAAATCTCTAGGAAGATTGTATAATCACTATTTTAGTTTGATTTTTTTGTACAAATGTTAATTTGAAATAAAATAATATTAAGTTTTGAAAAGCATGACTTCCAACATTTTTTTGTATTATTATTTAATTATAGACCATCAGAAAGACGTTCATTCAGTTTGTGATTTTTTAGGTTTACATAACTATGAGGACATTAAAAATCGATCGAAAAATCAGTGTATTTTTCTCCCGCTTTCGGACGCTCAAATTTAGAACCGAATGATGCGTCAATTGATTAGTTATGATGGGACAATAATGACAGACAAATATTACGTTGAGCATATTATGATTGGCTTTAGAAAATATACAAAGGGTCAAAGTGGTCACCGTTCATTCAGCAAGAAGTATTACTGTTAGATGTTTACTGCACTAATGTTCATTTTGTATTGGATCCATTCAAAAAAACCTATACCAATATGTAAAATTATATGATGGTGAATGTTTTCTCACAATAAGCTTAAAAATTATTGAGCGACCCAAAAAACCTTTACATTACTGTTTGTTCATCATGAACATTAGTGCAGTAAAAATGTAATAGTCATACTTTCTGAATAGAGATGGTGACCACTTTGACCGTGTGTGTTTATAAAACTAATAATATAAGTTCAACTTTCAATGTTTGTGTGAAATCATTTGACACATAATTCAGTTCTAAATTCAAGACATTTTTAGGTCGTTTTTTGCGCAATATTCTTTTTAATATTTTAAATACCTATGTAATTTTTCAGCAACTGTGTAACAAATTATTAGCAACTAATATATTATAAATCAAGCCAATCATTATGAAATACATAAACATCTAATTCGAATTCACGACGGTTAAAACCTAGAATGTTAATCATTTTAAATTTTGTAATTTTTTCGGTGTCTTTTTAACCTATTCTCATCTTTTCCCAAGTTTATTCATAAGTATGTCATAAATATTATGCAAGACACTTTATATTTTTCTGGTATGTTTAATGTTGAGAAAACATGACTTTTAGATTTTGAAACAATAACAAAGTTCCAGTGGAACACATTTCCCCGCTTGTCGCAATATTAGACTAGCGCTCTTACTCTGTAATCTGCAAGCTCTATAATTTAGCAAACACGACAGAGCGAGAAAGCGGCGTATACGTCAGCGGGAGTGTCATCGTCTTTCACACACACAAACATACATAGGTTGCACATATTATATTGACTAGTTGATACGGCGGCTATCAGCAGCAGTGAGCAGTCTATAGTTGCACCCCCAGGATTCGCTCCCAGCATGTGGTCGCCGTGTCCCAGTTGCCGGAGCCGACCGCCAAATTAGACTGAAAGGATAAGTTAGCACTAATTTACGCCAGCGGCAAGGATGAGGGATTTGGTTTTATTGAACTTGTTTATTGGTGTCCATATTTTCATTTTATTTAAATAATAATGGCAAATAATTTTGTTAGAAAATCGAACCCATTACAACAACTTTCATTCCATGTTATTTCAAGGTTTTTTCACTAAATATGTGAGCTTATTTTCATAAATTTTGATCCTCTGTTCTCTGCGTTTGCTTATAGTGACATTTTTTCTAACGCTCTGTTAAGAAAAATATTGACAGCTAGAAAACTCTCAAAAACGTCTTCAATAATTGTTTTTCTGTTTGTAAACGTATTTACATTTGAAATGGTTTTATTCACGAAAAATATACTACCTTATCTATTAAAAAAAAAACACGCTTATATGAACGCACCAAAAAGTAGAAAATAAATTTCTTTCTGTTCTATACTCGATGAATTAAATGAAATAAATGTATCTTATAGGAGTGAGTGTCCCACGCTTTTAAACGTTCTAGAAGAGAAAGAAAAATATTTACTACTTTTTAATGCGTAAGTATAGGTATATATTTTTATTTAAATTTTTAGTCATTATTATTGTATTTAAATTTTTAGCGCCTTGAAACACGTTTTCCCATCATTAACACCGTAACTTCCACCACGTGTTTTTTTATTTAACTTTATTTGAATTTGTTATATAAAATATATTATTAGAGCCAACATATCAGAATATTGTGTTTTCATCAAAACTACATATGACTGCAAAGTTTCATGTGAATTGGATATTTGGAAGAGGGAAAAAATCGAGTTACAAGATTTTTTTACATATCTAGGTGCATTATACAACATAAAAGTGAAGCTAATATAAGCGCGTTAAAAAAAAATCTCACTAACTGGGAACACACAAGATTGACTCTCATTATATTATGTGAGATCTTAATGAAATCAATATTAAAAACGAAAACATTTCAGGGTACTATAACATTTAAAAAAAGTTTGTGTTTGTAAATCAGGAAATTTCACGTAGCGACCGTCTTAATTTTTGTGCTTTATTATGTGACACATATCAAACATTCTTTCTCGACATAACGGTTAATTAAATAATCTATATATTTAAAACACAAGCCCTATTTCTCTAGACAATTCGCCAGCAACCCCTGCTCAACCGATTGACATAATTTTTTTTTAAACTGAGGCCTTTAGTCCACAGATATGTTATCGCTATTTTTTTTTTTGGTGAAATTTCTTTAAAAGGGGTGATTTCAAGCGATAATAGTAAAAATGACGAGGGGGACAGTGGGGTGAAGAGAAACGTAAACAGAGAAAATCCATCGGCGTTCACGATATATGAGTGTGAGAGAAATGCAAATATGTACGCATGTCGTGAATAGGCTATGCAAACAATAAACAATGAAACATCTTGACAGTTGTACATTTTAATTTTTAGAGCCCAGATTTTAATAGGGTTATATTGACAAAATTTCCAAAAGTATTTAAAATTAAACAATAAAGATGTATATGTACGTGCAAATTTTTTCTCTCTTTTAAATATAGTACTTAGTTTCTCAAATACCGACAAACTCATCGATTTTTTTCTGAAGATCATTCGTACGTAAGTATTACACTGATAGATACGTTCTATAGCTTCTAAAAAACTACTATTTTACGTACACTTTAAAGTTGTGTTTGAATCAAAAATATTTATCAAAAATTATATTAAAAACATATTGTTAAAAGCTAGGTTATGTGTTTTACTCACGCGTTCGTATACACAATGATATTGAAAAAGCTTGAAATATATATTTCTTATTGTTTTCTTAATAAAGTGATTCATATTACATATAAAAAAGGTTTGTGTTGGCAAACATTTTTTTTTGGCGATAGCCTTTACTAAACCATTGTTCTTTGAAGACAGTGTTAAGTCGTCGCAAAAAAGTTTTGCACGGGTACACTAGTAAATATTTTATAATACGAAAACAGAGACGCTGTATGGACGATGATAATTTGTGATGTTTTTTTTAAATTGAATTTCAAATTGGCAATTATGGTTAGTGTATTTCAAAATACAAACCCTAAAGGAGTATGGGTACAAACCTACAGAACCTAAGTTCTAATCTAAAGAAACCGGAAGCATTAAGATTGTACAGAGGTCGTCCTCAATTATTGTCAACACAATATGCAAAGTTGACAGTTCCAATGAAAAAGTGTCATGTCACTAAACTTAACAATCTAATTTCGTAACACTATATACATCCAAAGAGTGACATCGTATAATCATTTTTATGAAATGTTATATATTTATTATTTCTAAATAAGTTTTAACTTATCTAATTAAATACACTAGCCAAGCTAATTTTACGGTCCTAGATGAGTTCAGTTTACCCATTCTTGAGTATGCTTTAAGTATGAGTATGTCTAGCGACCTGCGAGAAAAACAGTGGTCTGTCTTCGCCGCTCGTTCAATTCAAAATGCGCTGTTGCCACTGTACTTAAATGTTTGGTAGCAGCGTTTTTAGGAAAAAAAAGTAGTTTACTATCTTTTACTAACTTTCTAAATAGGTATAATAGTATTTTCGGAAATCCAAATGTTGCATTCTTACATTAATTTCTTTATTCAAAACATGCACGCTTTTAGTGTTTTTTCGTGTCTGTAAAGTGGATCTTAAATGGCCTTTTATCGACTGGTTAATGAAAAACACTTGGAAACCCCGTTACATAATGAACCATTATTATACCTTTTTTCGATAATGAAATATGGTTACTCTCTCAGTGAATCTACGGTGTTTGACATTAATTTAGTAAAGCTCTAAAACTATGCATGTGTTGAATAAATTATAGTTGTCAACGCGTGTGTTAAATCCTTATGCGTTAGGCGCGATGTTTTCAGCAGTCGTATGCGGCTCGTAAACACGCACTCGCCAAGGCTCGTGCACGCTCACTTACTACTAGTGCTGAAAACATCGCGCCTGACGCATAAAGATGTATTTAGCACACTAGTTGAGCAATAATAAGTATACAATTATTATTTATTTCGGTTGAATAACCATTTTATCGACATCCAATCGAAACGTTCTAAATTCACATACTAATATCTAAAATTTGTTATTACAATGAAGTTTGGGTGGCTCATTAAATTTTTATGTGTACCTTGGAGGGGAAAATCACTGCATTCTGAATGTATATGGTCGCCCCTATCCACATTAAGTTGGGTGACAATAAAATACCATTATGAACTATGGCTGACAATTGCACGACATTTCTGTTGTTTGTGCATCCGCGGCGTTGCGGTGAACAATCCTCGATTCACTCGTATGCCAGCATTACCTACTTTTTAGTTACTAACGTCATATACTCGCATTTTGCTTAGATGATGTATGCACTTTGACTAATCAGTGATAATTTGTTCAGAGTTTCAAACTCACAAAACCAGTTTTTGATTTTAGGTGAGATTAAAGAATTTAATTTGTTTTAATTAGTTGAAACTATTTACTTAAAGGAACGAGACACAAAACAGAAGAGTAACAATATTTATTTGCTAAATTCTTTAATGATTGCTAAATTAACTGGTGTGTTAGTGGTTTTTGTTGATTTTTTTATAATTAGTTACATATTTGATATTTAGGTTTAAATAGCTGTGATAGAACGGTTCAGTTAAATGTTTTTGCTTTATCAAATCATATACATTAATTGATTAATATGAAATTGTGATTGCCGTGTTTATTTCTACCATTGTCATACCTACTACTTTTCGAGAAAAGTGTTATTAAAAGATCTGATAAAATCCACATTGTGCACATGCCTAAAAAAGAAATTAAAAATACTGTGGTCTGAACATAAAGCTTGCCATCTACTACGAGCGAACTTTTTGGTGTTCTGAACTATATTATTGAACTGTGTCATGCTGAGATGGACGTATCTGTCACCGGCAAATTTCGAATTCCGGCAAGATCAACAATTCACCATAAATTATGTAAGTGTGTTGGATATTAAATCTTCAAGTAGTAGATTGACTTTTGCAGCAGTCATTTTGCAGATTGCCTAAAATGGCCATTGGTCAATTGGCTTTATATCTGAAGTTCGAGTCAGTTTATATTATGTCTATTGAATTAGTGAGCTGACAGAGTACCTACTTGGGATTTCGCATATTTCGGGATTTAGTAAATTTCTGGTAACATAATATCCATTGCTGCTCTTTTGAAGTACCTACTTCAGCCCCGGATCTAGGGGGGGGGGCAAGCCGGGGCCTATGCCCCGGGCGGCAAGTTCAGAGGGCGACAAATTCAAATTCACACTTTACAGACGAATGGACAATTCATCATTTACTTAACTTTGACCACAGAATAAATAATAGTACAAGTACAGAAATTTCACTCTTGTTTTACTGTGGCCATATCAACTCGACCGATACCCAGGATGCATTATATTTCCGGAAGGCCTTTTTCAGTTTTTGCCCCGCATAAAAAAAATTGAAGATCCGGGGCTGACCTACTTGGCAATGAGTTTTACTTTTATTAATTCAAAGAGAATTGTGGGGCAGAATTAAGTGGTGTAAATTTTGTCGTGAATTTTACATTAGTTAAATATTTTATAGTTTGACCTGAATTTAATGCATGTTTAATGTAATTATTTATCATGTCTTATCATGACATTTGTTCGATAATTATCTCAGAAAGCCGCGGGCATCTTTATTCTACAATTTCTCTCGTAATTCTAAATTGATACAAAATTCACATGGTTTATTAGATTTTGGTATTTGTTCTTTGGTAGATAAAAATTTATTTTTATGTTAAAATTATTTTTTTTAAAACATCAATACATACTAGCATATAGCATCCATCATACTGCTTGATAAATTTTCCTTCCTGTAAGATCATTGCCTTGGGATACGAGTCTTTACCAAATGGCGCTAGTGAAATGTAAACAATAGCAACTAGCACAATCCTTCGGTTGCATAACAAGTCCACGGATAGACAGGCAGGCATAATATCTGCCTCTAATATACAAAGGGCGCGGAACTTAATCCAATTTATACACTCTGAAGAGATGGTCTATTTATATCTATTTAATCATATGTTACTTACTCACTGATTTTGTACAACAAAAAATTGTTATTTATTTATTTATTTATTTATAGTAATACTCAACAGGACAAAATAGTCCCAATGTAAAGCTGATGCCAATTCATTATATAAAAATAATACCCTGCAAAGTAGTCAAATTACTTTAGGTATATGCAGACGTAAATTAGAGAATATTTGCGGAAATTTGAGGATAATAACAATTTCTATATCTGAAGAATTACAACAATTAATATTAAATATACAACAAATAATCTTAATTATCTTATAAAGAATGTTCGATTTTAATTTTAGTGAAAATATTATTTTATTTGCTTGTTGTAGCAGAGGTTAGTTCGGAAATTAAAAAAAAACTATAGGAACTGTAGTGAGTTAAAAAAACATTTGTCAATACACAATAGTTTGTCTACAATTACCAATGATTCAAAATATGTATCTATATTACAATTTGTAATATTATTGTTTTCTATCTAAAGATATAGGTCTTTAGTCTTACTATCTTAAACACATTATTAGTCGAAATGTAGATTGGCAAATAAAGCAATACATATTCAGTTATCGTTTTATTTTCTGTACAGCACTGAAATAGTACAATTTGCAAATGTATAGTTACCTACTTTTATAGATCACTTATTTAAAAAAACTGATCTTGCAAATCGCAAGCACGAACTTTCAATGGCAGGTATGTAAATATGGTATACATGTATATCATGGATACATACATAGGTAGCATATATGTTTGTGGGTGAATGGAGATCCCTTCCTTTGCCTTGGATAATTCCTGGCTTGTTCCTGTTTTGTATATACACGTGTTCACTGTACAGTATTGGCTTCGGCCAGGGGTTCATAACGAATATCAATGTTTTGCTTTTTTCTTTGTGTTTCAGTCTTGCTAAAAAATAATCCAAGAGTCGGATATAAAAAGTTTGTTTAAAGTACCTAATACCTATGTTGAATTGAAAAAGATAGTAATAAATTGATTCCACGAATTTTTTGTTTTGATTTTTAAAATGGAAAAAGGTTTATCAAAGTCGTGGGCAAGTAACTTTGGGAATACTTTGCACTCTAAAAGTTGCTTTCATATATTACACTAAAACACATTTCTATGTGCATGTTATGGAATTTTTATATACGGTGTAACATCACGTTGTCACCTAATATAACTATAACATATTATAAGATATGGTGTTTAAAGTCCAGAATCAGGGCCGGCGTTAGGGGGGTTAAGCGGGGCAAAGATACCCCGGGCCCGGGCCCCTGAACGGGGCCCGAGGCATACCTATTATATGTGACCACCGTGTTTAAAACTGCTAGCATTAAAACATTTTCCCGCAACAAAAAAGGCGTTATTTGATTTTTTGCATTAAAATTTTCTGTTTCCAAAAAAAAACAAATTTTGGAAAAAAACATTTTTTTGAGGACACAGGGGTCTGAGAACACTTACCCGGGTCCCGAAAATCCTAGCGCCTGTTCTGTCCAGAATAAGGTAAAAATTCCTACCGAATGTATTTATAGAAGTCAATTCGTACCAACACACTTATAATTAAGGTGACTGTTATTGGTTGTATCTTTTAATGACTTTTGGACATATATTATGCTAAATGTTCATTCTGATTTTTGTTGTTTTTAGATCTAGTGTAATTTGTGCATAACTTGTTGCACCTTGTATTCAAACATACCTTCTTTTTATTACGTGTTCCATTTCAGTTCTCAATCCAGTTTCATTTTGAGTTGTTGAGAAACGTCATTATCGCAATCACAAATAGCTCAAACAGAAATTGTAATTGAGCTGTAGTTGCGGCTTATCTATTAATTGAAGATACAATTTATAAGCAAACATTCAATATTATTCGATTATTTAAGATGAGTATGTCTGGCCGATTCTGTACAACTACTTGTACAACAAACTATACACAAGAGGGTGTTGTGTGTACCGGGAAGATCTGAATAAGGGCTTTGGAATCTAGTTATGGTGATTCAAAGAGATCAATGCTGTATAACAAAGAACAATACATATACCTACACATAACAATATCCTCATAGGCCTCAGGTAATAAGGTTGTAAATATAATCTGTAGTGGGTTGTGTTCGGAAACTTAGTTAACGACACCTATGTTTATATCCAAATTAGTTCTAATACGTCTACAATATACAATCTGCATAACTTAACGTTCGATATTGAATTATCTCGTTTGAAATAGATCCAGGATGAGAAATGGATTTAGGTTTCAATCAAAAGATGTATAATTGAATCAAAGTACGTATAGAAGAAATTTGTAAAGTATTTATGTAACCCAGTAGGCAGGCCGAAAAACAGGGGTCCAAAATGCAATAGAATAACATCAATTTTATGACTATCGGATTTATTAGTGAGGTCGATCCTGACCTGCGACCCTTGATAAACGCGTTTTTGCGAATATCTCAAGAATTCGGCTGCTCATACAAAGAAAACACAAATAACCTTTTTTTTGTGGAAAAATGAATGGTCATCTTTTTTATTTTAAACATTTTTTCGTAAATAAATATTTTAAGAGTTATTGCACTAAAAAGTTTTCACTTTTCAATGTTATTTATTACCTTCGGGGTTGTCCCACATACATTTTATTTTAATCGGTTCAGTAGTTTTTTTTATGTTTTTAAATACTAGAAAAAAATCCGATGGCATTATTTCAGTTAAATGCAGCGTATTCCAATGTTCTAGAAAAAATTGTCCTTTATTAGGACCCGTCAAATGAGCATATGACATCTGGTGGCAGAAAATTGTATCAAAACGGGGGAAAATTTTACATGCTAACAGTGCAAATTTTTTCGTGAAATTGGTTATTACAAGAATAAAACAAGTAAAATAAACAAAAAGTTTATCGAAAATGGAATTTGCGACGTTTTCTAATATCATGGCATTAAACACTATCAGTTATTGCCTTGTAAAACTTACTTTACAGCGAATTATTTTCTAATGAAATGTGGAAAAACTGTATTTATGAATTAAAAAAATATTTTATATTAATAATAAGATGTACTCATTATCATACTGTACTAGAATAGTTAAATCTCTGAATATTGACAAAATTAGGACTAATTATGTGTATACAAATATTTTGAGGTTAGTAACTTACCTACTTATTACAATATAACATATTATGTTGCAGTTATGTGTTTACATTATTCACCTAACACAGCCTTAAAAGAGCATTGAACGGATAATTAATTTCGTGGAGATTTTCTTTTAATTTTGATGTTTTTAAGCAATATGCCGTAAAGATTACTACTTTCGACAGTTCATTTTTCATGTATTTTTCTCGTTATATTTCCGACATTTGATAATATGTTCGGCTTTGAGAATCTGTTTCCTTCAACGAAATTCCTTTGTTTAGGATTCGTACCGGCCCAATCTCAAATTGCACTTATATATTTTATCATTTCTTATCACTTTGAAAATCACAAAATTACACGCAAAAGTATACCCCGTATATGAAATTTCCCCCCCTCTGCGCCATGTTTTTTAAACTCCACCTATCTGACGGATCCCAATAGTCTCATTGTCATTTGTCAGTAATGAAAGAATCAGAGTACCATAGAAATAATGATAAACTTTTGCATACGCTTAACTTTTAAATAGAGAAGGTTTTTTTATTTACATTTATGTCAATAAGTGATTAATGTTAAGGAATTTTAGAGCAAATAAAAAATAGAAATGTTCACATAAAGCGAGTTCAAAGCTAAAAGGAAACGAGCAGAAATATATTTGTATATTCCATGTAGTTTGGGGTTAGGATGAATGCAAGCTTTACCTTTTGTGTATGACGAGGCAGTGGCGCTTCCTGATATTGAAGAATGTGGCAAAGCACTGCCTTATACTGTGGAGTATGAGTACATAACTGTTGTGGTCGCATCCTGCGATAAATAGATAAAAAAAATCTATGTTCCATGCAAAAGGAAATTTCAGAGATGAAATTTGCTACTCCGAGCTATGTAACGCGATGGTCCGCTATACATCGCAGTTCAATGCAAGAAGACTACAAACCAGGAGAAGAAACTCAAGTGCGGGTGAGAAGAAATACGTCGCACACAGGTCTATGATCGCACATTTTGGCGTTCGTCGATAGCATGCGTTATGCGACACTGCGCATGCATTTGTTATCTATAGTCTATTCATTTCGATGATACAGAGTAAAAATACATTCCAGCAGTGTCACTTACCTTCAGCTTACAACACAATAAATAGGTAAATATATGGTCCAGTACATTTGCAAAATTTGAAATTCTCCCGACTGACCAATCACAACTCAAGAAACAAAGGGACTAAGAGCTGATTGCGCACATAGGTCACTATATCTTGAAAATTAATAGACTATAGTTGTCTCTGTCTCTGAAATAGAAAATAAAACCGAAAAAATTCCGGTGTTTATTTTCACGAAATGCTATGTCATCCTATAGCAGTTTCGCTCATACAAATAGTTATATACATCTAGATTAATTTCACAAGACGTTGATTCATATTTTAGCTTTTCAAAAACGGAAAATTTTGTTCTATATTTGAGTTGTCGAGCGTCAATAATTTACAATCGATAAATGGTCATTTCTGAGTTTTCCAAAGTTCTCTTTATTTCTATAGACGCTAGTCGAGATTTCCTATAACATATTTACGCGTATAGTAAAGCAGCCGGAAACCAATGAGCATGCATGATAACCGACGCTGTCATACTTCCGGTGTCGTGGGCGTCACAACGTCTGAATTGGGGACCTCCTAGGGTACACACAGAGAACGCACTGCGTGCATGACAGGGATGTCCCGTCATGATTACTGATAGACGTCATTGCTATCCTGATTCTATTGTTAAATCTTATTTAATAATTGCAAGTCTCACAATTAACATAGGTATGTGCCAGTAGAAAAAACCTTCAATCTATTTTTCTTATTAATTGTTTCTGAACCTCAGTCTGCCATTGGCGTGTAATACATCTGGTTGTCGTGGCCCTACTGAGCGTGGGCAAAATAATGAATTCCCTGATTGCTGACGTACAGAGTGGCCGAAATGGCATTTCGCCCACGCTCATTTCGGGGAACTTATACGCAAGTGTTGGAGATATTACGACTCAAAAATCACTTCCGCCATAATAATTGTCCCGTTCTATTAATTATTCATAATTCGTTTTTCCTTTTTCTATAACTATAGTATTTCATGAGAACTCAGAGGGCGATAGTTGCGTCAATCAATCAGGTCACCCATTATTTCGCCCATCTCTAGCAGGGCCACGAATTACATATTTCGTGCGATAGTTGAATAAAATATTGTGTGCAACTATTGGTCAAAAGAGAAGATTCCACTCGTGTGATACCGGCGATACCGCACTCGCTACGCTCGTGCGGCAAACTCCACGCTCGAAGAATCTTCTCTTTCTTAATTCTCCCACTAGTCGTACAATATATTATTGTTTTCCTTTTGTATTTTTGTTATATTATTATATTATATTAAGTCCATAAAGACAAGAAACATGGTTCGAAACGTTAAGCAGGAACAATATTAATAAAATGAAGGGAGCTAACATCGCCATTCGTTTCAAAATCAATGTAGCTGTCCAATGACTTTACAGATATCAAAAATGGATACGGGATATGAAAATTTATAAAAATAACACTCTGTTTAAAAAAAAAAGAATCTAAGTTATAAGCTAATAGCCCGGGAGTTTGCGTTACATTTTAGGAAGTGTTTTTACGCCGATCGATTGTTATCTTTTCGATAACTCTACTATGACTAATAAGTAAACCAAGCGTCAACTGGCGCACCCGTGGTGGGTGTGGATGTGAGAGGCTGCGAAAGTGGTAAAAACAATTTTTTTTAAGTAATAGTATGCCGACTGAAACTTTTTTTATAAATAGTTGACATCATAGTGAGTTGAAAAAAAATTGTCAGCTGCATCGTGGAGGGGGGATTGTACGTCAGCTGCTCGCATGAACTTGTAAAAAAACACGTAAAATATTGCGCATTTCACTTTTTTGCACTGACAGCAGCTGAGACAATTACGTTACCTAGGATTATGATCATATCGCTACATAATCCTATAGGTAACGTAATTTTCTCAGCTGCTGTCAGTGCAAAAAAGTTAAATGCGCAATATATATTTTACGTGTTTTTTTATAAGTTCATGCGAGCAGTTGACGCACAGTCCCCCCTCCACGATGCCTGGCAATTTTTTTTCAAGTCACTATTTATAAAAGAAGTTTCAGCCGGCGTATTGTTACTTAAAAATTTTTTTTTACCACTTTCGCAGCCTCCCACGCCCAGACCCACCGCTACTTGAGCAGCTGACGGTCGGTTTACTGATTAGTTGTACGAGATCAACTATCGATATTCAATCAGCCGGCTTACTATGACTTTTTCATTTGCAACGCTGCCTCTCGGACTATAAGTTTAAATCACTAAAATGGAACTTGATTCTGCAATATTTTGAAATTATCATTTTGTAGCTTTTTCATATTATTTCTACCCGGCCTGTATAATTTGTTTTCCAATTTATTTCTGTGGCAGTTTGGCCAACCTTCAGACGAATACAGGAGTATTATGAATTCATGAATACATATCCGTCCTTAGTACAATGCACGTATTCATAGCTGCTATGTTGGTACGTGTACGACGATGATTTTTTTTCTTTTTATTAGTTTTATGTTTGTTTAAGTACATCTATAATATTCACATATCGATGAAGTTGTGATTTACTGCCACCCCAACTTTCTCAACGTGGAATTTTTATATGAAGTTTATTTTTATACACACGAAAAACTTTTTCTTTGTTGTTTGTTTACTGAGCTAAATATTAAAGATTGCCATGAAGTAGAAAAATTTTAAGTTTAAAAAAGTTTTATGACATTTTTCAGTTTCCTAAAAATAGATAAATTTAACAGATTATTTCAAAGATAGCGTTTATAGAACGTTTTCTCTTTTCACATTTCTTAAAACTACAGGATGGTTCAACTGAACTGTTTTTGTTTTTCAGATTTGATGTTTTTAAATTTTCGATAGAAATAATTAAATTATTCTAGTTTTTTTCGCGTCTTCGTCAACGTAAACGTCGATTTTTCCATAACGGCTTTGGTGAAACTTTTTCTTATCCTGAGCTCAACTGGGTAAAAATTACCTTATATTTTAAATTTAGGTATCAAAGTTTCTGAAAACCGATCTAGACATTTTCAAATGATGCCAGTACAAACAAATAGGTCATAACATTTGAAAGCCGCGGTTCGATAGTTTCTGAGATTACTCCTGATTTTAATCCGGGAGAACCGGGCCGGTCAGTTATTATAGTCTGTGTGCTAAAGCAAAGCATAATCTATCGGACAGTGAAAAAAAATTAAAATAGGTTCAGTAGTTTCTGAGCTTACCCTCGACTTTCTTCCGGGCGAAGCCGGACCAGCTAGTTATTATACCGTATGTCCTAAAACAAAGTATCACCTATCGAACATTGAAAAAAAATTGAAATCGGTCCAGTAGTTTTCGAGTTTAATTCTTACAAACAAACAAACAAATTCACACTCTCTCCTAATATTAATAATTAGTAGATATGGATAACTTAGATAAAGCGTAAATGGAAAGCGAAATGTCAGGTATATTATGTAGTATAAGTACTGTAAAAATGCCACCTACTTTTTAGTAGTAAATCGTCTTCAGTATACGAAAATCAAAAACCAAAAATCGAAGTCGTGACCTTTACTATACACAAATCAGATAGTAAGTACACGATTCTCATAATCAACGTCTCTTCATAGTTCTGGAGAACAATAGCAAGAAAAGAACAGTGACAAACGTTTTCGTGTCCGAACAACATTATTTTTTGTTTCCTTTTTTATTTATCTGTTGCATTACAGTAGTATAACTAACTGTCACGACATTTGACTTGGAAACTCGCTCTTATTGTTAAGTTTGCTCGGACACGTTTGTTCTAATTTTATGAACACTTGTGGAAGAGTCGAGACGCGACGACCGACAGAACGCCATTACTTATACAAATATCAAAAGAAACGCACTGTAAGTGTATTTTGAAACTGCTTTATGTTAATTGTCGGTCAATTAAATTGGCATTAACTGTCACCACAAATCATTAAGCATGTTCACGTTAATGGTCCTGAAACCTTTGAGATCGTTATGGTCACTCATTCATGTGAAATAACCGTGCTTAATTCAACGACACTACGCCAAGCTTTGAACACTGCACCGTCCATTTAATTAATACAGAACCATAACTTACAATAATTAGCAGTAGGCACCTACTTTAATATTATAGTAAGCGGAATATGAAAACCAATGCTTTTGATATGAACTTACTGTTGTTACATCTAGATTGTGCTTAAAGTCAGGCGTTAGGAGGCCTGACTATTTGAATTCTACAACAAATTAATAAAAACAATAGGTTACTTGATTAAAATTTTTTGTGTTATATTAGTAGAGCAGTAAATTCTGAACAAAATGACACCTAAATCACTTCATTCTGATTTCAAATTAGCTCAAAAATAATTTTTGAAATATTTATGTTAGCCCTGCCCGCCGAAAATCGTTTTTGCTCTAGGAACCTATGACGTCATATTTTTATGAATGTACGTTTATATCTATACTAGCTCGATGCTAATTATATCAGAAACAGAGTGTTGAAAAATACCGTTTTGTACCTATGTGAACATGATGTAAACAATTTAAGCTCCGAATTGTTATGGATACATTCACAATTGAGAACATTTGACGTCACACGGTGTTTGAAGTCACGTGAGTGTGACACATAGATTAAAAATCATGATTTTATTTATTTGTTTAACAAATATGTTTACGAAACTTAATTAAAAAAAATAAAAATTCTAATAACTATTTAAAACATAAACTTTCATTATAACAAAGTTTTGTATTTTATTTTGATCACTGTCAACTACCCTATTATTAGGGTTCCGTACCTTATAAGGAAATTAGTACCATTCTTCACTTGTGGAGTTGGAATGGTAAAATGAAACCATTATAAGATCACTCGTGAGTCCGTCTGTCTGTTTGTCACAGACGTTTTTCTCGAAAACTGCGTGACGTAGGAATTTGAAATTTGACATGATGCTAAGTCTTCGTATAACGCGCACATATAATTCGATATCATCAAATCTAATGAATTTTATTGAAAAACATTTATATAATTTTTTAACCAAAATATCAATGACGTTATTTTAAAAAATGTCTTAAGAAAACATATTTTTATTTTTAAATATTAGCATTTCCTGTCAAGATGACATATTTTGATAAAACAATTTCCTCTAATATTTTATTTTTTCGTATCTGTGATCTGTCATTTCTGTGAAATACTTTATCTTCCTCTGTTAATGTGAGGTATTCATTTATTATTTACTTGTGATTTTACGACGCAATGTTTTATTTCGAAAAAAATCATTCTAAACAGTTTCAGCTTGATTATTCCTGGACTCTTTTGATTGAAACGAATTTCAGGTAAAAAATTTAAAAAAGGGATATATGCTAAAACCAAACAAACGGATAATAATAAACACACCTTTGTTCGCGATGTCAGTATCGTATAGAAATGGCTTTTACCCGCCACACTCTTCTTAATGTCGTTCTTGATAGAAATCTTATCTTACCTGGCAGATCTCATATTAAACACTTATCCATTTAGGGGGAGGTCTGCCAGGTATGCAAAAAAATTACAAAGCAGACGATAATACTTCCCTATAATCTATATACATTTCATCAAAAAGTGTTGCCGTATTCGGGTTACTGACAACAAAAAATGATTAAAAAAACTGAATTAGCCTGCCACCGATTTTATGTTTTTCACCATAATATTATCTGCAAAATTCAATATTCAACTGTCGGTCAGAGCTTATATAAATAAATAATAAATTCTCTATTTATATGCTCAAGAATTCAATCCAATTTGCATATTTGTAATATTTTATTATGTTAAAGTTTTTCCTTCTCTCCCAACATTAAAAAAATTATAATATTACTTCGCTTTTTGTAGATTATAAAATGAAAGAACAGAGAAAAATAATTCTCAGTTGTTTTTGGAAATGAGGGTGCTTTATGTTTAATTTTTTTATATTGAACTCGTATAATTTTATATTTAGATGTTTTTTATAATTTGTATAATTATACTGTTTGGAGCGCACTTGTGTTTCAAAACACACGCGCATATGTTACACGTGGCCGTTTGCCAGAATACCGCGATAGTCCATATTCATGGAGATAAAGGCTTAAATTATTATATTCGTACGTATACATGTTCTACTTATGACTGTTATTTATAAATATAACACACTCTGTAAATGTGCATTATGTGGCTTATGAGTTACTCAAAAAAGCGTTATGAATAAGTGAAATTATTTTTAAATTGCTTAAATATATTACTATGTATTACATACAGGAAATGCGATTTTTTTATAAGCATAACGGTAAGCTTATTTTAGACGACAACAATTTTAAATTTGTTAGACTATATTTCGCGCAGAAAAGAGAAAAAACAAAGTAAAAAATTCGACTGATGACCAGTCCTATACTTCTCGCCTAGTAAATATTTGCAAAAAATAAACATTTTTTTTTTATTCTTTGACTAGGCCCAAATAACCTTAGCTGTTGGTGGTCTTTAAAACACAATTTAATTTTTATTCTTTGAAAAAAGTATGGCCCTCTTTTTTGTTTAGTGATCACTGATGGCTAGCTTAATATAGCAAAAATCATGGTTACCTTGAT
Organism: Mongoloraphidia duomilia; assembly: GCA_039654895.1. Lineage (NCBI taxonomy): Eukaryota > Metazoa > Arthropoda > Insecta > Raphidioptera > Raphidiidae > Mongoloraphidia > Mongoloraphidia duomilia. The sequence continues at coordinate 25,241,930 of CM077518.1, forward strand.
TTATGTACAATTTTTATTTTTTTTAGTAAAATATTTTTTTTCTCGAAAACTATACATTTTAGAGAAAAAAAATATTTACATTTTTTTCATATTATAACATCTAGAATTCATTTATATTTTTTTTATAGCTATGTTAATGCGTGACATTGAGAACGTTTTTTTGAATATCTCAGGATCCACTGAACCGATTTGATTCAAAATCTAATCAGATCTAAATTAAAGGCTGATAAACACAATAGAACAATCGGCATGCCCGTATGTTGTTCCGTTCTTAAGATATCGAAGGCGAAAAATTGACCACATACACACACACACACACACATACAGACATCAGTCAGAAATGATCTTAAACGATTGCTAGGGTCTCAAAACGTGAAAATCTGGTAAAATCTCGAAACATTTTTTTCGGACTAAATCCATTACTTCCCTACCATAGTAGAGGTGGGAAGTAAAAAAGTAAAAAATCGACCAGGTGTGAGTAGAACTTGCATCATGAGGGTTTCGTACCGTTACAACAATAAATTAGTGTAGACTGTCCAAAAGCACAGTGTAAGCTCATGTGATTGGATTTCAATATAAATAATATAACTGTCAAACAATACCATCACACGTGATGACCATAAACCATAATATACGGTTTCATTCCAATATATAAATAATATAGTTTATAATCAGCTCGCAAGATGACGCCATTAATTAAAATTATTTGATTATTTAATCCTAATTATTATTTGCCAGGATTCACGCTACAATAGCACACATTGTGTGAATTAGCTACCTCTTATCGTTTGTGGGATACAGCCCTGTGACAGACGGACGGACGGACAGACAAACAGACAGACAGACATCGCAGGCAGAGTAATAGGGTTCCATACGGTTACGGAACCCTTAAAGAAGAAAAGTACACACTTTAACGTAGACATATATGATATTAAAAACCCGTTGTGACAAGATTTTTTTTATTTATCTGATCACAAAATTATTTGAATTAAATATGATTTGATGTTTTCAAATTGTCTGCGTCTTAAATGGAAATGATGAATTACACTCAGAAACAAACATCGATCGGGTCTCATTGCGAGCAGAATTCGAGTTCTATGAATGAAGCTATGAGTTTACTAGACTAATATTGGGTTTCTGGTACGACTTTCAAAGATAAAAGTACTTTTAAAGTATATTTAGCATTAAAATTCAACGTGGTCTCCATTGAAATTTGTGATAGTGGTTTCCATGGTAATTCAATGCTAAAAGAGCTTTTAACGTCAAAGTTCGTACCAGAAAACTGAGCATTATAGGGCCGTTTCACACGAGCGATATTTTATCGCGCGGTTTTTTTACCGCGCGGAAAAAAACCGCACGATAATAATTCAGACATTTCAGACGAACGATATTTTAACGTGCGATATAGTACACTGTCCCTTCACATCAGTTTTCCAATGTCAAGATGGAACATTGCTTGATTTTATATTTCGGTTACCGCCGTTTTATACAAAAGAAAAAAAAGAACAGAAAATTTTGGATTCATCCACTAATAAGTTCCCGATCAACGGAAGGTGCTTTTTGTGTTTTGTATGAAAATTTGAGAAAATACGAGTTCAAACTTTTTAATTATTTCCGGATGTCGATCTCTGCGTTTGATGAACTGTTAAATCTTGATGGCTCGAGGCTATCCACTGTACTATACTGGACAATAACAATAATATTTATTATAACAACTTCAAAATTCTTTGTTGTCGAATGTGAACCGTGCGATAATTTATCGTTCGTGTGAAAGGCGTGTATATCAAACATGCACATAGTAAAACCCGGGTTGCTTAGGTGCACGCGATAAATTTTGTGAAACCGCGCGATAATTTTACCGCGCGGTCTCCGTGTGAAAGCTCTTAATTGCTTCAATGCTTAGAGAAGGTGCTTGCCATTTACGTAGGTACTACAAATGAACATCTGTTAAACTTTACCGCATTTAATTAAAAATCGTCACCAAAGAGCAATTAGTACGAATGTTTCACACAGCTTGACACGATTTTTCGCAGCTCGGTACAGCTTTGTAATGGACGATAAGCTTAAGTTTTGTAAATTTTATCCCGCCCCCAAAATGTAATATTATGTTATTTAGTCCAAGTATTATAGGTAAAGCTTATTTTAAAAGTCAGTTAGGGTCCCCTAAAAAACATTTGCGAAAAATTAAAATAAATCGGTCGTGAAGAGAAAATTATGCCCTATAATTTTCATCAGGAAACTGTTTTCATCAAACCAGCCGTTATGAGATATTCGCAATAGTAGAGCAAAAAACACGAATTTTTTGTAGTGCAATGAAGGATTTTTATTTTGAAATTATTGTCAAATATATATTTTACTTATGTTCATTTTTATTGTCCGATTGACCCTTCAGAACCCAGACGCGAAAACAAAGCGATGAGTTCGTTTTTGGGGTGGTTTTTCACCAAAAAGGGATGCAGGGAGCATAGGAGAGCCTAGGACTTTTAAACATGTTTTTACTCACATTCTATACAATATTTGCACTAATTTAGAGAGATACATTTTTGATTTCTGAGTTTTGATAAAGTTTTGTCAAACAATTCAAAACTGAGTCCTGGAAATCGAGGACGCTGACATGAGAACTTCCGAGAATTTTAATATGTTGTTCCTTGTGGTCAATAAGGTCACTATACAAAAAATCAGCTTTATACACAGAATATTTCGAGGTAAAACCTTAGATGCCTTAGATTGTGACTGGAGCTTAATATAATATTTAATTAAAAAAATAGGTCTGCTACACAAAGATACATTAAAGTTGGCAAATCAAATTTGCTACAGTTTACACTTGTGTCGCATTATGCGTATCTTAACTGGAAATCGCATCGAAAGGACCACGTGTAGATATTTCGGTTCATGTACAGCACAGTAGAGACTATTAAGAGTGTCACAAATGACTTGAAATGAAAAGCAACCAATTAAATATAATAATAAAACGAAAGTAATAAACAAAACACTGCACATGAAGTAGGCGTGTTTTAATAAAAAAAACACCGCATCGCCAAAAGCCGCTTAAGGCGACGCACGCGGCACGGCCGGCCAGTAAAAAACAAAAAATGTTAAACGTGGTTCACTTCTTTTGAAATAATTTAAGCCTAAACAAATTCCGATTAAACTGCAGGGATGCCGGATGGACTCAAATAAACTTTACTTAATCAGCATTTTCAGAGCTACAATTCATATCATTTTTACAAAAGCTATGAGAGCTATAGGATAGATAATATTTTTTTTTTTTTTTGAGAGGAGGAAATCCTTTTTACGGACACCCAGGGAATGTAGCCCTGGGTAGTGTGGGACTCGGGCCGAGGCCCCCTACCCACTAAAACCCCCTCGATCTAACCCCTTTATCCCTACCGCGGCATCGACGGTCTGTCAAGTATAGATAATATTTATCTATATAAATAGTTCAACGTCTGTGTAAAATTATATTTCAATAAATTTAAGACCAATTCATCAATTTTGGCTGTTTAAATTGGCCATCAATTTATTGAGCTATAATATTTATCTATATTATCTGTCCAAAATTAAAAGAGGTTTTTTATCTTATACTGAAATATTTTCCATAATTTTGTGGTTTTAGGTTCGTAAAAAGTTTAGGCTTTGAAGATAACCCATGCCGACGGCAGTTTACAACATATTAAATAGTTTATATATGCAGTCTGTATAGATATAAATTTTGATGCTAATCCCACAATTGCATCTCCAAAATAAATAAAACATTATTCAATTTTTAAACGCATTGACATATCTTGCTATCTAATTTAAAAAATAGACCGCCATCTGAATAGTGAACAGCGTATTTATAAGCGGATTGGAAAAAAACACACAAACACGTTGAGAGTGCGTTTTAAATGAGCTTTCGTTTTGCAAGCATCCGCTATTAAATTTAACTAAACTTTTTCCTTTTCAAATAATGTTTGAGTGGATACACTTTGTCACCTGTTCTTTTTCTTGCTATTAAATGTTAAATAGAAGTTAAAAATTATTTCCGTTGTAAACTCTGTCCAATTTTATTTGCAAACAAAAGTAGAAAAAACTCAAAAATTAAGTACCATTGCATTTGAAAATAAATTATAATTATGTAGGGGAAGTTAAAAATGTTTATTAAATGCTAATCATAACTTGACAGATAAAACTTCCTTTACTGAAACTTCCATCCTTTAAGTAATTAACGTGATCGATATAATGTTTTCACAGTAACGACATTGTTGCATACTGTGCATTTACTGAGAATTTCATTCTAACAATTATTTAAGCAGGAACTAAATTTCCATTTGGAACAATTTGACGTTACGGTAGTTTTAAATTGGAAGAGATTGGGTCTGGATAGAAAAAACAGACGCTTACAGAACAGGGACGAGTCTAATTATCGACGCATATGGGGCCCAGTTTCTGTGCATTTTCTTAAAGAAAAAAACAATAAAGGATAACACATTGTATATTATGATATCAATGGCAACAACCGGTGTCCTGTGTGTGTGTGTGTTATGTCACCACGGATCCAAAATGGAGGATGATAAACGAAAACAAATTTTCTAAATGCAAAGAACAAGTCATAATCCTTAGATGGCAAGATATCAATCCAGCCATAATTTTAAATCTTTATATAAATCAGTCTAAATTACAGTTTTGGATTAAAAAGTTTATATTTGTTTCACAGTGAGATGTTATTATGTCAATATATTTAGTTAAATATTTCATAGAAAACTGATTCAAAAACATTTATATCTATAAAAATTAAAATCGCACTATTAGTTTCGTCCTCAATGACCACGAAAAAAAGAAATAGAAATGAATATGGTACAGGGTATCAAATGAAAGGGATTGGTGCGAGTAAAGAAAAGTTATAAATAAAAATAAAATTTTTGTGTCCTATGAAACTCTCAAATATCAATATTTAAAAAGTTCAGGTAATTTTTACAAAAGTACATATGGCCGCCACTTTGAAATATTACGCTATTTTATTTTTTGTGTCCTATAAAACTCTCAAATAGGTATCAATTTTCAAAAGGACCGGATAATTTTTACAAAAAAGTAAACATGGCCTCCATTTTGAAATCCGACGTCATTTTATTTTTCTGTGTCCCATGAAACCCTCAAACATCAATTTTGAAAAGGATCGGATAGTTTTTAGGCGGAATAGTGACCATACACTTTTCCGTGACGTGACGTTATAATTTTTCGAGACGTGGCGTTTCACTTTTTATGATTTAGGTCCCCATCTCAAACGTGCGTTAAGAAGCATAGCTTCAAAAAAACAAAGCATCTATACTTCTTGCTTTTGCGTAATTCAACAACATACGTTTTTGTTTGAGAATCAGTCCAGTTGCTTTTGAGTGATGCCAGAACATACGTTTTTGTTTGGAAATCAGTCTCGGTTGCTTTTGCGTGATGCCAGAACACACGTTTTTGTTGCGCCCATCCTTTCTGTTACACATTTCCGTCGCACTCACAAAATTAGTCCCACCAAATGCCGCATACCGAGACCTAAGATGTTACGCAGCAAAAATTCATGTAAATCGGATCAGTGGTTCTCGAGTTACAAGCGTACAATCGGGGACATACAGACAGAGAGAGTCAAATTATTCAAGAGGGTATGAAACGTCGAGAAATTTTGGTCTGCAGATCCATAGGTCCCGCCATCCGCCCGACGTCAATAAGTTACAAGTCTTTCTAACTCGGCAGACCATGGTTTTTAAAGCTATTAATCAAACATCAGCTGTCAAAAAATTGAATGACTATCTATTATACAACATTTTTGAAAAATTTTCCCCTCTTTCGTTTAAGACAGGTTTCGAATCGATCCGACTTGAATTGAGCGAACTACAAGCAAAAACACCGTATTTTTTAATTTGCTTCCCTCTGGGACCAAAATTGAAAAATCAGGCGACGTTAGGATCAAACAGATCCGCGAGGGGAATCGAACAAAAAAAAGTTTTTTAAAATCGGTTAAGCCGTTTGGGCTGTACGACTGACACAACCAAACCGTTACAGATTAACAGACGCACAGACAAAGCGAGTGTATATATAGGCACTTCTAGCTTTGCTTAGGTCGCGCCTAAAAACTAAAACCCGACTACAAAAAAATAGAAAACAAAGTTCCAATATGAAAAGTAGTCGGATAATTTAAACTAACACATTTTTACCCGACTATTTTTTATATTGGAACCTTGTTTTCTACTGTTTCGTAGTTGGGTTTTAGTTTTTTAAACTTTTATTCAAACTGGTATTTGAAACATTGAAAAATACGCAAACAACAAATTGTAAAGTGCACGGTTAGCTTATAAAAGCAGGCAGGGGATTAAAAGTTGGCAACAAGGTTTTGTACTAAATAAAGAGGACAATTTCAGTATATTCTCCGTACATTTACGTTAGTCCTTCAGGACTCATGTATCTTAATACAGACAAACTAGATTCCGCAAATGGTCAGTTGAGAGAGTCAGGGGGCTTTTAACTTCGGAAACTGTGCAGTAGTAGTTACTAGTTGGAACTAACCAGCCCAGCCCAACTATAAGGATAGCTTTCAATTGTACTAATGTACCATTCTCTAAATAACTACATAATGGGTACCTTCCTTTCTTCTGCGTTCCTACTCATTTCAGTTTGTAATGTGTTCATTACATAATGTCCCTTCTTACTTATACACTGTGATTTCATGTGATATCCATAAAATAAACAAACAATAATAATATAAGTAGCAGTGCAGCTGAAACAGTCATGAAAAATTGTAAACAAATATCACTGAAATACATAATATATCTATTGGGATCCGTCAAATGAGCATATGACATCTGGTGGCAGAAAATTGTACTCAAAACGAGGGAAAATTTTACATGCTAACAGTGCAAATTAATCATGAAATTGTTTATTACAAAAATAAAACAAGTAAAATAAACAAAAAGTTTATCGAAAATGGAATTCGCGACGTTTTCTAATATCATGGCAATAAACACCGTCAGTTATGGCCTTGTAAAACTTACTTTACAGAGAATTATTTTCTAATGAAATGTGGAAAAACTGTATTTATGAATTAAAACAATATTTTATATTAATAATAAGATGTACTTATTATCATACTGCACTACAATAGTTGAATCCCTGATGATTGACAAATTTATAGGATTAACTTTGTATACAAATATTTTGAGGTTAGTAACTTACCTACTTATTACAATATAAGTTATTATGTTGCAGTTATGTGTTTACATTATTCACCTAACCCAGCCTTAAAGGCGCATTGAACGCGGATGATTAATTTCGTGGAGATTTTATTTTAATTTCAATGTTTTTAAGCAATATGTCGTAAAGATTACTACTTTTGACAGTTCATTTTGCATGCATTTTTCTCGTTATATTTCCGACATTCGATAATATGCCCGGCTTTGAGAATCCGTTCTCCTTCAACGAAATTCTTTTGTTTATAGGATTCGTACCTAGGGGTCGACAAGACAAGAATTCTTGTCTTGACAATAACTTCTTGTCTTGTCTTGAAAAAAAATCAAGAAATCTTAAAAAATCTTGTCTTGACGTTTTCTTGACATCTTATGTCTTGTCTTGACTCAAGAAATTTCAAGATCTTGAAATTTCTTGATTAACCGGTGACACCGTACATGGTGATTCCTCGCCGGCGAACTTTTTATTGCGTTGCGTGCTAACACGGCAATCTGGTGGTTCCCCGATCTTTATTTGTTTTCTGACGAACGCAAATAACTCAGAATCTTGGAAGTATGAAATTGAAAAATACTTAAATGAGCCTAGAGGACCACCTTTAACAATAACAAAGCCAAGAAATCGGCCAGGCGTTGACTCCATAAGAAGTCTTATGTGCCTTAATTTATGGCTTATATATATGTGTGTGTGTGTGTGTGTGTGTGTACACGATAACTCTCGACAGACTTAATCGATTTAAACGAAATTTGGTACATACATTGGAACCCAGCACCGCATGAAGCCTATTTATAATGGGCCCGATCGGGCCATTTTAAGGGTAGTTTTTAGGAGTTGAAAAAAGTTTTTGGGTCCAAAAATACCGAAAAAAATCTCGGAATTGTTTCAAAATTGGAATTTAACCCTTTGGTAGAGATTAAAATTTGTTGCCAAAATTTTAACAAAATCGGCACAACAAGACCGGACTTACAAATTTTATGAAAACACTAGTTCGCGGATAGTGATTTATTTGCTGACGGGTGTATTTAATTAGGTACAGAGGTTGCATTGATAATAGTATTGAAATTAAGAAAAATAATATTATTTTAAGGGATGTATTAAGGGGTTAAATTTTTTTGATTTTGTCCAAAAACAAACTTAAGTTCACATAATAAAGCCACAAGACCTTATTAGCAAATACACTATATTATTGTCGGCAGGGTTTGGCACTGCGACCTGAGTTTTTTCATTTATTGTTTTTAATTTACATTTTTGTGAATCGGTCTAGCAAAAAATGTGTTCAATAAATTAAAATAATACGTTGTTATGTTAAAATATGTTATCTTTTTCACAAATAAATATACGTTTTAGCGTTTTCATTGTTAGTCAAGATATTTCAAGATTTCTTGTTTTCTTGACAAGAAATCTTGGTATTGATATAACATTTCTTGTCTTGTCTTGAAATCTAAAATTACTTCTTGTCTTGATCTTGTCTTGAAATCAAGACAAGATCAAGACAAGATCTTGAAATTTTCAAGAATTTGGCGACCCCTATTCGTACCGGCTCAATCACAAATTGCACCTATATTTATCATATCTTATCACTTTGAAAATCATAAAATTACACGCAAAAGTATACCCCGTATATGAAATTTCCCCCTCTCTGCGCCATGTTTTTTAAGCTCCACCTATCTGACGGATCCCAATACTTTCCGAAAGATTTTTGTAACTCTATTTAGTGTATATTGCGCAGAAAACGTTTTTTATCTACATAAATGGTAAATTTTAACTGCATTGACGACTTATAACCACAATATATCAATAATGAGAAAAGACAGCACTGTCGATAACATGGTTTGAGGTTAACTGTTGTGTAGGTATCTATAAGTAAATTTCTCTATCCATTTTTTGTATATTATGTCATCTGATTTCAAAATTTAATGATTTTAAGGGCAAGCATTTATCAACTTACTAATAATTTTCATTTTTTATATAAATTATATTGAGTATTGGCTTTTCACCGTACACAGTGCATTTCTCAAGATGTTATTTTCTTATACTTTCCTCTGTGGTTCTTAAAATAAAAAAATTCGACTGATGACCAGTCCTATACTTCCCACCTAGTAAATATTTGCAAAAAATAAACACTCTTTTTTTTATTCTTTGACTAGGCCCAAATAACCTTAGCTGTTGGTGGTCTTTAAAACACAATTTAATTTTTATTCTTTGAAAAAAGCATGGCCCTCTTTTTTGTTTGGTGATCTACTGATGGCTAGCTTAATATAGCAAAAATCATGGTTACCTTGATTTACGTACAATTTTTATTTTTTTTAGTAAAATATTTTTTTTCTCGAAAACTATACATTTTAGAGAAAAAAAATATTTACATTTTTTTCATATTATAACATCTAGAATTCATTTATATTTTTTTTTACCTATGTTAATACGTGACATTGAGGACGTTTTTTTGAATATCTCAGGATCCACTGAACCGATTTGACTCAAAATCTAATCAGATCTAAGTTAAAGGCTGATAAACACAATAGAACAATCGGCATGCCCGTATGTTGTTCCGTTCTTAAGATATCGAAGGCGAAAAATTGACCACATACACACACACACACATACACACATACACACACACATACAGACATCAGTCAGAAAATGATCTTAAACGATTGCTAGGGTCTCAAAACGTGAAAATCTGTTAAAATCTCGAAATATTGTTTTCGGACTGAATCCATTACTTCCCTACCATAGTAGAGGTGGGAAGTAAAAAAATCAATGCTAAAATATGAAGGTCGCGTATTGTGGAACAATATTATGTTTCATTCATTTACAAAACACAAAAGCATTATAATATCGTCAGAATAATCTTCGGCAAACAACTTTGCATAATTTATGACAACTTAAGACGAAGTGATCGCGTTACACAAGTGACGCGTTCAAAACGGAACAAGGCACACAAGATTCAATTATCGATAGCGGAAATAATTGAAAAGCGAGCTACTGTATATTCGTCTTCCTTCAATCCATTTCATACATGTACGCAGAACCACGGGATGCTTCAGAAAATTATCGATATAAACTAAGAAATCATTTGCTTAAAGGATTAAAACAATTGGAAAAGTATATTATTTTTTATTGATGGTACTACTTATATTGAACTGGCCTATAAACACAAAGTCATGAAACCGAAATTACTTTAAGGGTTCCGTACCTCCTAACGGAAACCTATTACTGAACCTACAAACGGTAAGAAGTTTTTACAGATTCTGTGTTGTTGGGGCATGAATCTTAGCAAATAATAATCAGAATTAGATAATCAATAAATTCTAATAATTAACGTTTTTTATTTTACTACAACACTGATTCCAGCCGTACTTATATACTGTACTATATAAAGCGTGTAACATCATCTTTGGACTGGCTCAGTTGGCTCAGTTCAACCCAAGATCTAAAGGTCCCTGGTTCGATTCCGGGTTTCGGATCGCAATATTTTTGTTTTTTTTTATTCATCAAATATTCTGTTAATGCATTTTACTTTTAAAATTAATTTTATTAAATTTTATACGGAAAAATTTGGAAACACCAAACAGAACATATCTACTTAATAAGTTATGACATCTCAAATATAATTTACATTTGCCAACTTTCAGTTCAGGTTCGTTACACGAAGTTAAGAAATAAGTGTAAAACTTGAAAACTATACCTACTGAAAATTAATTGAAAATAGATTAAAATTAATTAAAGATTTTTTTGAATTATTATTGCTGAAAGGACATCCTGTCAATAGAAAAATTCTAAAAAGTTTCTAGTTAAAACTGCGTTGAAAAACCTACAGTGTATAAAAATTTAAAATAATGTGTAACTTTCTGCTATTCCCTGTATATTATATTTCGAATGTATGGATGAAGTTCGTATGTGGTTACATTTATTGAATTTACAGTTACATCATGTTATATGAAATTTCTTTAGTTAGGTACCTACTTTTTTGGTTAATTTTCATTCCTTTATTTTTTACTATGGCAATAGACCTATCCAGTTAGCGAAGCGAGAGAGATAAATACAACGCAGCTTGCGTTGAAGGAGACAGTAAACTGGTGCGTGTTTCGTTCTGCGCAGCGCTGTGTCAGCGACGAAAAGCTAGACGGAGTAACATCAATATTTGCGCAAGTATGAACCATAATAATAAATATCTGAATTCTGAACCCCCCCATAGCCCTTACAAAGAAGTAAGAAATAGCATTAATTAGACTAAGAACAGAACACAATAAAATAACCCCCATAGCTACATTTAAAAAAAAAGAAAACTCACCAAACTGCGGTATACCTGCTACGAGCAATTGACAACTGAGCATATCCTCCTCGACTGCATAAACTTCTTCCAATCCAGATTTAAGAACAGCTTACCTGAAAATTTAAAAGAAACCTTGCAAATACAGAAATAAACGTAAAAAAATAATTAATTTTATAACAGAAACAGGAATCATAAATAATCTGTAATACTTACCTTCCCTACGGAACACTTACCTTAACTCTACAAAATCGGCACTTCATTTACCCATATTAACTATAACGTAGATGATATTATATTATTGATTTTTTGCACATAATATACAGGGTGACTTCGACCACCCGCATCAGTCGTTTTTTTCGAAAACGGTTAGTCGTAGAGAGTTGTGTCAAAAATTTGTATTATAAAAGCCCTAATAAAGAATCGAATGGTGATAATTTTTTTTTCGGGAAGGTCGGCTTCCCTATTAGTTTGCTCCAGAATGTCCAGAACTCCGGAATTATAAATGTAACGATAGGTCGAAAGTGGTATTGTTGAAAAGATCTTTAAAAAATAAGCAAGTTTTGTAGGAAAATTTTTTTTATTACTGCCACCCCTGTATATTTCTATAAGTATAAATATAAATTATTATATGTTCAAAACTCCGGAATTTTAGAAAGCTCGATAGGTTGAAAGTGGTGCTGTTGAAAAGCTCTTTAAAAAATAGGCAAGTTTTGTAGGAAAAATTATTTAATTACTGCCACCCCTGTTAAGTAACAATCGTTTGAAATTATTAAATCAAAATTTCATAATAACGATCGAAGTCGGCATTAAAAATCTAGCAACCTTAGACATTGTCACAAGTGTTCAAACTGTCTTCCATTTACTCTTTGATACATACTACTGAGCTCTTTTGGTTATACTGTGAGTGTACTTCTTCAGTGTTTAATGATCGATTGATAGGTAACTAGATTTTAAATGCGGACTTTTAAAAAGTTCGTTATTATGACATTTTAATTTAGTAATTTCAAACAAATATTACTTAACAGGGGTGGCAGTAATAAAAAAAAATCCGTACAAAACTTGCTAATTTTTTAAAGATCTTTTCAACAATACCACTGTCGACCTATCGTTACATTTATAATTCCGGAGTTCTGGACAATCTGGAGCAAACTAATAGGGAAGCCGACCTTCCCGGAAAAAAAAATTAGCACCATTCGATTCTTTATTAGGGCTTTTATAACACACATTTTTGACACAACTCTCTACGACTAACCGTTTTCGAAAAAAACGACCGATACGGGTGGTCGAACTCACCTTGTATATTGCTAATAATATATTTTTTATGCTAATGGCTTTTTCCGAAGCATTAATTATTAAATAAACAAAAAGTTTTTTAATGTTTTAGAACACAAAATTAATGCTTCATACAGAAAATAAAACGATTTAGGAATATGTAATTATTTTTCAAGGTTATAAAAGTAGAGAGGATAATTTTGTCACGGGCTGTATACATACATTGAACTGGTGCGAAACAACTGTGTGCGTACTTGTAATTGTGTAAATATTTTGTGTCAACGGAAAAGAAGAATAATTAGTAAAATTTAAAACAGTCAGCTGAAGATAGATGTCTGGCTTGATAATGAGTTCCGTTTTCGCAGTGCGTCTCGTAGACGGGTGATCAGTTTGTTCGCGGCACGTCGAGCCAAGCAATTAGTCATGAGCGTCAGGCAATGAGTCGCGGAGTACAACAAGTAACAGTAGCTGTTGTGGTCTGTGCCAATGTCACGAACGCTGAGTGAAGAATAACAGGGGATAAGTCAAAGATAGCTGCGATAAGTAATAAGTTTTGAGTAAAAGGTAGAAAGTACCGGAACCCAACAAGTTATACCTACTGTTATTATATCTCCATGTTAATTTAACTAATACTGGGTTTATCGTACAACTTTAACAGGTTGTTTTTTTAATCACGCTGTTAATTTTGATTGCTAGGTGTTCATTGGTTGCTGCGTTTTTATTTTGGCAAATCGTTGCCATAGCAACCGTTATTTAACAGCGTGCACGATTAAAAAATAAAATAAGGTATTTGACTAAATTTTTTTTTGTGTTATATTAATAGAGCAGTAAATTCTGAACAAAATGACACCTAAATCACTTTATTCTTATTTCAAATTAGCTCAAAAATAATTTTTGAAATATTTATGTTAGCCCCGCCCGCTAATAATCATTTTTGCTCTACGAACCTATGACGTCATATTTTTATGAATGTACGTTTATATCTACTGAATGAATGAATTGTGAATTATAGACGCTCGACATCAGAGGTCATTAGCGTCTTTATATCTACTAACTCGATGCTAATTATATCAGAAACAGGGCGTTGAAAAAATACCGTTTTGTACCTATGTGAACATGATGTAAACAATCTAAGCTCCGTTGCTATGGATACATTCATTTTTTACTTAAAATTGACGTCACACGTTCTCACACGGTGTTCAAAGTCACGTGACACATAGATTAAAAATCATGATTTTATTTATTTATTTAAATATGTTTACGAAACTTAATTAATAAAAATAAAAAATTCTAATAACTATTTTAGAGCATAAACTTTAATTTTAACAAAGTTTTATATTTTATTTTGATCACTGGCAACTACCCTATTGTACGATAAACCCAGCATAATTAATCTATATAATTTAGTGAATAATAATAATAATAATAAATTTATTAATCTAAGGACAATACAGTATAGGATAAGTCACGGCAAAGTTAAAATTTAATCATTAAAATAATTATCTACACTATAGTACATCTTATTAAGTAAAAATTTTTTAAGATATTTTTTAAATTTCAAAACATCATTAATGCATCTAATGTTGGATGGCAGTTTATTAAACAAGCGGATAGCCATGGGTAGAGGACCATTTTTTATTACTTTAAGCCGACTAAAAGGAACACGAATCTCTTCTTTGAATAATACTAAGTATAAAAGTGACAGATGGAGTGGCACTTTAAATTAATATTTTATTATTTGAAAGTTTTTTTTTGTGACCACTGACCATATTTCCTGGACTTTTTAATTTTAACAGCCGTTGATGTTCTTTTGAGGACGAAACTAATAGCGCGATTTTAATTTTTATAAGTAGTTATTAATATTTATGATATATTTAACTAAATATATAGACTTAATAACGTCTCACTGTGAAACAAATATCAATATTTTAATCCAAAATTGATAAAATATAGAAAACATTGATACTCTGAAGATAGCACGAAGAGTTGCCGAAACGTTAGTAAACACATGCCATAATAATTTAAACATCAGTATAATGCCATTATTGATCCTGAGTCGCGGAGGTTTTCCTTCAAGTTTCAAATTTAAAATTATAAGTACCTATATACCTTAAATTTCACGGGTCTATAAAGATTGTGTTTATTAGCGTTTTTTTTAAGACCACCAGCTTCCAGGGTTACTGGACCTAGTATCAATTCATATTTTCATTTTGTTATTATTTCTTTACAAAAAATAAGTAAATAATTATTATTAAAATATATCGAATAATTTTAGCATAAGTTATAGTTTCCCGTCAAATTAATTACATTTAATATTTTTTGTTCAAATATGAGTTTTCTTTATAATCTATATTAGCTGTACGTTAACCCAGAAACTACTGAACCAATTTGAAACATTCTTTCACTGTGTAAAGGCTTACTTTTTCACAATATACATTATACACATATAGTTATATAGATAGTGAAGTATTAGTGCATGACTCACTCTCTATTATTTCCGAACCGTATTATATTTATATATAGTATTACGCTACGACAAAATGGGGATGAGCATTGAACAAAAATATAAAACAAATCAGGAATCCACGCGCACGTCGCGATATCTGAGCTAAATTGATGTACGCTATCTAAATTATACAGTAAAGTGATATTATATATGAGATTAGTTGTTCTTGATTATTTCGCTGCGGATGCAAAACCTACCCGGACGAAGCCAGGCCTAGAGGCTAGTCTATTATCATACCATGCTTTTGAAATTATTGCAAGCTTATTTTTAACGGCTTTGAATGTTTACCGTCTTATTATTTTTTATTCATTGTTCCTCATATCTTGCCATCTAAGGATTCTGACTTGTTCTCTGCATTTAGAAAATTTGTCAACTGACTTAAGACTGATGCTGTGCGCCACGTGTTTAATTTGAAACGACACTGCAACCTCTCATCAATTAAAGCCGTTCTGGGCTAATGCGGTACACGAAAAATATTTTAAATATACAATTAATTATTATTATTAAAATGTGGCATGTAATATTAAGATTTATGTGCATGATGAAATGGGTAATCTGCGTAACAAACGGTTCTAATGATTTCAATATTTACTTTCCTATATCTAGAAAAATAATGGAGATATTTTTAAAATTTCGTATATTTTTATTATAAAGATATAAAATTAGGTATAAATTAATTTAATTTTCAGGCTATTATAAAAATTTTCAAATCGTCAACTTTCAAATTTTGTATCCGTCATCGGTATCCGATACTAAATCGATAATGTAGGTATCCACTATCCGTATTCGAATACAAATTAGCCTGTAATCGAATATCGCAATTAATATCCGATTACGTCAACTATATTCAAATTTCGATTACTTCTTAACAGACCTCCCAGAGTTAAATTCAAACAGCAACCTAAGTTGCATTGCTAGGTGCCAAAATAATGTGTAATGCTTTTTTTCCCGGAATAGTAATGAGTAATGACCTATGTAAAATAGAAGTTGATAGTAATTCTACAAATCTGTGCATTTTGCGAAGTATGGTTAAAGATTTGGACAATTTACAATGAATCAAATATGAATTAAATTATCAAATAATTAACAACATTAAGTATCCATATCTAGGATTCGAGAAAATATCCGACTGAGTATATTCGGTAACTTTTTTGTATTCGAATACACAATAAATTGTATCCGTATCTGATACTCGAATACAGTATCCTTATCCGTAAAGGATTGAAATAGTAGATTTTACATCTAGTAGCGTAATGAGGTATATTACCGACGAGTAGTGGCAGTATGTTAAAACTAGCGAGTCATAATATCATTTCGCACGAGATATAATATATGGTATTTTTCGCCATACCCACTGTAATATATCTGCTTCTCACTTCATTTTCAATATTTTCAAAAAATGTTGACAGTTCATTTGTGTCGCCAGCTTCACTTCTATAGTAGGCCGAAAGCAGCTGTCAGTAGAAATTAGCGGGCGGATCAGAGCGAATAAACATAAATCACTATGGAAATGGTTTGCTTTCCGACACTAGTGTGGAAAAGACACTTTTACCGACCTGTCAAAAGTCATGCATAGTGGGTATGGCAAAAAATCCTTTTCTTGCAATAAGAGAGCATTGAATACTAGATTTTTGTTGTGTTTGATAAGAGTGACATTTTATTTTCTAACACTACGTTAACTTTCACGATAATTTTATGGTTTTATAAAATTTAATATACCTTGCATAACTTGGATAAACTCACGAAATCTTTACCGTATGTGGTATTTAAATTCATGTAACTAAAATTCGCTTTTATGGTAAAGTTCACAGTTAAGATACTATAACTACACATATGTAGTACGTGACTATTACAATATAACCCTTAGCTACTAAACAGGGGCGTATTAATTAATTTCAGTTCATTTAATTATAATAATAATAATAATATATTATATTTAGCTGTAGGAGAGACCAAAGTCTATTACAATAGTCATACAAAAGATTAAAATTAATATTCATTTAGTCTATATAAGTTTTTTGACAGCAAATATTTTTTTAGGTCGTAGTTAAATTTTTTGCAATTTTTTATATTTTTCAAATGATTTGGTAATTTATTATGCACTCGTATCATGGCGTTAGTGATACCACGATTTACAACAGTTAGCGAGCTGGTGTTTATTTTTAATTTTTCCTTATTTCTTGTACTGTATTCGTGATAAACATTATTTTCAAAAAATTGTGGGTTGTTCTTGACGAATTTGCTGCTCTCCAAAATGTAGAGATCATAGATAGTTAATATTTGTAATCTTTGAAAGAGGGGCTTGCAGTGCTCTCGTGGTGCCACTTCCGCCATGATACGAATGCATCTCTTTTGAAGTATATGTAAATGTTATAAAATACTAGCCATACCCGCCGCTCCGCTCGCATGGATTTCGAACTATTATCTCGTTATTTTTAACGTATCATAATTTATAGCTTATTACCCGACGTTGCCCGGGAATGATAGCTCCCTGTTATGATAACGTATTAAACATTTCTAAAATATTTTGTCTACCTATTCGTGAAAACTACACGAAAACCGATTGAATAGTTTCTGAGTTTATCGTATTTTTGACTGAGTTTCGCTATGGAAATAATTTTTGAAACCACTGATAAGTCATTTTAACTTTATTCCATGTTATATTTTCTGTTAAACACGATTACTTGATCATCTTGAATTTGAGTTTATAAAAGAAAAACGGATAGATGGGGAAATAGAAATCAGATGACACGTACATCTCTTCATATTTTTTCAAATGTCACGATATAATTTGACATTTAACGAGAAATCTTGTTATTTTATTTATCGAAAGACAGTCTTTCAGTTTAATCATTCAATAACATACTGAAGAGTAATTGCACGTTCAGAAAACGATTCTAATGAAAAATAATAAGTCAAATCAACAATTTGAAATTATAAAATTTTTAGTTAAATAACCGCGGCGTATTTAACCTTAGTAATTAAATTAAACTTGAAGCAATTGCAGAATTGAGCAACTCAGAAAATTGATAGTTTTGAAAAATAAATCTTTTTCAGCCACATTTTAAATGGTAATGTTTATAGTTAAATAAATGACAATTATTTTTGTTGGTAATTTAACTAAACTTGATGTGTGTAAAGCCAGTCTAACAATTCAGTGGAGCTGCTGAAGGACACATTTTCGCAGACAATTTCCATGACCATACAGTATCAGTGAAGCAGAAAGGGTTTAAGGTTTTCACATTATCCGACCGGCAGAAGCACTTGTAGACACTAACACAAATGTGATAAGATCTCGGGCCGGCGTTGTTGTTTGCGCGAATGCTTGACGCCCTTCACACTGTTTCGGTGTATAATGCAACGTAGCCTGTGTACATACGTATAACATAGAATTGTAAAGCTTACTTTACATTATTAAATCGTAAGAGGTTACAGTTTCACGTCATTTTTGTGTTAATCTTTCTACATTATGTAAACAGCCAAGCTGTGCGCATAGGGAAATAATTAGAATTTAGAAAAAATGAATGGATCAGAGTGAGCCATGACTCATAATGTACGTATTTATATAGGGTTGCTATGGTTATTTTGTGTTTTTAATTTAGTTTCAATTATTTTATTTTACTTGACATTTAAACGGCAATTGAAGTAAAAATAATTGAAACTACAATAAAAACACTAAAAAAACCATAGTAACTCTATATAATACGTACATTATATCATGGCTCACTCTGATCCATTCATTTTTTCTAAATGCAATTTTTCTTATGTGCAGCTTACCTGTTTACATGCTATATAGGGCAAATAACATTGAGAACATTGACAATTTTTTTGTAGGCTATAAAATCTAATGTAAATATGTAGTGGATGGCGGATGCTTTGTTTTTTTTTCTTATCTAGCAGGTTCCGAGTTACTATGGAAAGTTATTTATAGTAGACTGTATCTAGTGTCGTAATGAGATTTATTATACTGACTAGTTGTGACAGAATGTAAAAACGAGCGTAAGCGTATTCTATAAATAATTAGCGGCCAGTCCCGGATTCGCCCGGGTGGTATGAAATTATGATTTAATAGCGGTCACCCATGGCTCCACTCACGTATATTTAGTGCTAAGACTTTGTATATTAATAGATATAAAGATGAGATAAAGATTAAATACTTGCCCCTCCGCCATATATACACGTACTTCCACCATGTACGGTAATTTAATAGCGGTGCCGTCAGGCTTCGCCCGAGTGTTAAGAATTTATGAACCTACAGAAACCTTCCCGGTAGTGAGTACAACAACTCACCAAAATTTTTCTCAATCGGTTGAGCGGTTTAGGAGTTCATAAATAACACACACACACACACACATTGACTTTTTTAGGCGCGATCTTAGCGAAGCTAGAAGCGCCTATATACACTCGCTTTGTCTGTACGTCTGTGAATCTGTGAATCTGTGAATCTGTCAATCTGTAACGGATTTTTTGTATCAGTCGTACAGCCCAAACGGGTTAACCGATTTTAAAAAACTTTTTTTTGTTCGATTCCTCTCGGGGTCTATTTGATCCTAACGTCGCCCGATTTTTGAATTTTGGCCCCAGAGGGGAGCAAATTAGAAATAACGGTGTTTTTTGCTTATAGTTTGCTCAATTTAAGTCAGATCGATTCGAAACCTGTCTTAAACGAAAGAGCAGAAAATTTTAGATAGATTTCATGTATAATATTGTGTCAAAACAGTTTTTTTATACAGATTTATATGATTATTAAACTAAATAAATGCGACTTTATCTAATAAATCGCGAACTTGTTTCGGTTGTCCTTGTCTGTTGCACAGTGTGATATGGATATTGAAAGATAGCGTATGCTCTGTCTTATATTGCATTATTTTAATATAGTTATTCAATTTTTTGACTGCTGATGTTTGAATTTAAGTTTAAAAACCCTGGCCTACTAAGTTAAAATGACGTGTAACTAATTACTGACGTCAATCGGATGGCGAGACTTAGGGATCGGACCAAATTTTCTCGACGTTCATACCTTCCCGAACAATTTGACTTTCTCTGCCTGTATGCCCCTTTGTACGCTTATAACTCGAGAACCACTGATCCGATTTACATGATTTTTTTCAAGTAAATAACTTTTTATGCGACTGCGAGTTTTAAAATATTCTGGCATCACGCAAAAGCAACCGAACTGATTCTCAAATAAAAACGTATGTTCTGGCATCACGCAAAAATAAGTAGGTAGTAGATGCTTTGTTTTTTAAACGGTGGTTTTATTTAGCTTGATCAGGTATATTTGTTACAAATCTTGCGATCGATTGAGTTGAAATTTTGCACACATGTGTAGCTCCGGTGACAATACAATATTATGGTAACTACCTGACCGCCCCGGCTTTCGTCCGGGTGTAAATCGTACTTTTGAATTTTCACCCACTTCCTATGATCCGATTGAGTTGAAATTTTGCACACATGTGTAGCTCCGGTGACAATACAATACTATGGTAACTAGCTGACCGGCCCGGCTTTCGTCCGGGTGTAAATCGTACTTTTGAATTTTCACCCACTTCTCGTGATCTGATTGAGTTGAAATTTTGCACACATGTGTAGCTCCGGTAACAATACAATATTATGGTAACTAGCTGACCGGCCCGGCTTTCGTCCGGGTGCAAATCGTACTTTTGAATTTTCACAGGCAAAAGGTCTTTCTCCGGTAACGTTTCGGATAAATGTAATAAAATCAGACTAAGGAAATAAAGCACATTAAACAATTGAAAAGTCACGTCACGAAGTAGCGTAACGTCACTTTTGTAAAAATTATCCGATCCTTTTGAAAATTATAATTTGAGAGTTTTATAGGACACAAAAAAATAAAATGGCGTCAGATTTCAAAATGGCGGCCATATGTACTTTTTTGTAAACATTATCCGATTCTTTTGAAAATTAATATTTGAGAGTTTTATAGGACACAAAAAAATTAAATAATGTCAGATTTCAAAATGGCGGCCATGTGTACTTTTTTGTAAGAATTATCAGATCCTTTTGAAAATTGATATTTGAGAGTTTCATAGAACACAAAAAAATAAAATGACGTCACATTTCAAAATGGCGGCCATTATTCATACTTTTTTGTAAAAAATATCCGATCCTTTTGAAAATTGATATTTGCGAGTTGTATAGGACACAAAAAAATAAAATAACGTCAGATTTCAAAATGGCGGAAATATGTAGAGAGAATATGTAGAGAGAATTATACGATCCTTTTGAAAATTGATATTTGAGAGTTTCATAAGACACAACAAAATAAAATGACGTCAGATTTCAAAATGGCGGCCGTATGTACTTTTTTGTAAAAATTATCCGATCCTTTTGAAAATTGATATTTGAGAGTTTCATAGAACACAAAAAAATAAAATAACGTCAGATTTAAAAATGGCAGCCAAATGTATTTTTTGTAAAAATTACCCGATTCTTTTGAAAATCGGTATTTGAGAGTTTCATGGGACAAAAAAAAAAATAAAATGACGTCAGATTTCAAAATGGCGGCTGTATGTACTTTTTTGTAAAAATTATCCGATCATTTTGAAAATTGATATTTGAGAGTTTCATAGGTCAAAAAAAAATAAAATTACGTCAGATTTCAAAATGGTGGCCATATGTACTTTTTTGCAAAAATGATCCGATCTTTTTGAAAATCGGTATTTGAGAGTTTCATAGGACACAAAAAAAATAAAATGACGTCATATTTTAAAATGGCGGCCATATGTAGGTACTTTTTTGCTAAAATTATCCGATCCTTTTGAAAATTGATATTTGAGAGTTTTACAGGACACAAAAAAATAAAATTACTTTTTCAAAATGGCGCCCGTATGCACTTTTTTGAAAAATTATCCGATCTTTTTGAAAATTAATATTTGCGAGTTTTATAGGATGCAAAAAAATAAAATGATGTCATATTTCAAAATGGCGGTCATAGGTATATATTTCTTTGTAAAAATTGTCCGATTCTTTTGAAAATTGATATTTGAGAATTTAATAAGACACAAAAAAATAAAATGGCGTCAGATTTCAAAATGGCGATCAAATAATAACTTTTTAATTGTATTATTTATATCTTTGATAAATTCGGTTTTAATTACAATGCGTAAGAAGCATAGCTTCTGTCGGGTGTCTTACGACTTATCATGACTTTTTTATTTAGCCGGTTCCGATGAATGCTTAATAGTCAACCGTTGCTATGGAAAATTGTTTAAAAAATCACTGTACTATTTTTTCTATGTAATCCAATACCTACATATTTATATTAGGTCTTATGGCTCATAGCCTACTACAAAATTATAAATCTTCTCAGTGTTATTTTCCCTATGTTCGATAAAACCGTTTACACACAGTACCTACACGAATATCGCGCCTTGTAATTCTTGAATTACTTGTATGCTCCAAAATTTTTTATTATATAGATAAGACTGTAAACAATCGCAGGTACTTGAACTTTAATGAAATAACAATGAATTTTTATGCGAATTTATTGATTTGCACCGTCAGTTGCCAGAACTATGGAAGGTAAAGAGCGATTCATACAAGAATAGAAATTTGAAGAGTTTGGGATACGAAAAAGAGATCTTTTTTTATTTAACCACTCTTTCATCCAGACTCCCTGCTTAAATGATTTATATTACTGGATTATGTTAAACCCTATGAAAATGTATAGAGTATATAATATGTTGTAAACGATTGGTGAGTTTTGTATTGCAAGTGTTCAAGTAACACAATAAATGTAACTCCAGCTTTAGGGAATCCGAGATGGATTTTCGTATATTAGCGAGTGTTGTTCGTTGTATGTATACTTGAGACAGAAGCCGGATGCTGTGCGAACATACAGTA
Organism: Mongoloraphidia duomilia; assembly: GCA_039654895.1. Lineage (NCBI taxonomy): Eukaryota > Metazoa > Arthropoda > Insecta > Raphidioptera > Raphidiidae > Mongoloraphidia > Mongoloraphidia duomilia. The sequence goes on from CM077518.1 coordinate 25,265,056, forward strand.
TATAGGTTATACAAGATCTTACGTAACAGATAAGTTTAGGTGTAAATGTCACTGTTAAAGTGTATAATTACGCTTGAAACACAGAGATGCGAGACGCAGACAGAGATATGGAGTACTGGAATGACGCTATTATTAATATTTTAAAGAGTTTATATGTATTTTGTGAAATTATATTATGTAGCCATTAATCTTTAATGTTATTTATCACTCTATTGTTTTACCTGTACCTTCGTTGATAAATTATTTGAGTTTCTCGCAGTCGAAATGGAATTATTTTGTTTGCTGAATTAATGGACGATATAGAGTCACAATATATTTTTTGATAAGAGACAACACTGAAAGGCGGATAATGAATTCGTTCTATGTTGTGTTTAAAGTGAAATGAATATTACAATAATTATAAAAATATTTTTTTGTTTGCAGAAAAATGAGGCGTTTTTTATTAATGTTTAAAACGTTCTTTATTTAGTGTCGGCGTTTCGATGAATATGTCATCATCATGACCTATGGAACAAAATATTTATAAAACATAGTAATAATTAGATACAATTAAAATTGAAAAGAGTTGCAAAATGGCCTCATTTTCCTGCAAACAAAAAAATATTTCTACAACATTCCAAAGAGGTGCATTTTTACAACTTTTAAATAATTATAAATAAATATAAAAAATTAATTAAATATAAAAATACAACATAATATAGTCTAAATATCTATATTTACCTATAAAAAATAAAGTTGTCTCTTCTTCGTTATAGTAGACGAAGCAAAACTTTTGATAAATCTGTTTTTGTCGTGAAATAAAAAAAAACTCGGGTCGCAGTGCCAAACCCTGCCGACAATATAGTGTATTTGCTAACACAGGCATTGTGGCATTATTATGTGAACATAAGTTTGTTTTTTGACAAAATAAAAAATTTAACCCCTTAATACATCCCTTAAAATAATTAAATTTTTCTAAATTTCAGTATTAGACATGGATTTTATCAGTACAACATCTGCACCAAATTAAATACACCCTTCCATAAGTAAATCCGTATCAATAAACTAGTGTTTTCATAAAATTTGAAAGTCCGGTCCTGTCGGGCCGATTTTATTAAAATTTTAGCAGCACATTTTAATCTCTACTAAAGAGTTAAATTTCAATTTTGAAACAATTCTGACAATTTTTTCGGTATTTTTGGGCCCAAAAACTTTTTAGAACCCCTAAATACAACCCTGAAAATGGTCCGATCGGGCCCATTTTAAATAGGCTTCGTGCGGTGATGGATTCCAACGTACCTACCAAATTTCGTTAAAATCAATTAACTCTTTCGAAAGTTATTGCCCGCACACATATATATATATATATATATAAATATATATATAAATATATACATACATATATATATAAACATTTTCAAAAATGGTGCCAAAGTGTTCAGGAGGCTATGAAACGTCGAGAAATTTTGGTCCGACCCCTAGGTCCCGCCATCCGACCGACGCCAATAGTGTATGTGCCATATGGCAAATACACTAATAAAAAATGAGTTGTAACTTCGCTTATTTATATTATCGGAAAAAATCCAACAGTGGTGCGTTCGAACACATTAGAATTAGATATTAACAACAGACAATAATAAAATAGAAGATTAGTAACCATGAATCTGACGGTGGTGATTGATAAGCGATATTCACACTTATTGTCGCATAAAATTCGTTTCTTGTGAAGCCACACTCGGCTTCTTCCAACTTTATTACCGGTTATAAATGCTGTACAAAAATAATATAGCTTAACAAGCAATAGTTAATGGACGGAAATGAATGATGTTATAGTAGTTGTTATGATTAACCATATATTTACAAAAAAAAAAACAGATTATTGGTTTATATTTTTAACGGTCATAAACTGTTTAAGTTTATAACATATCTAAAAAATCATCTTGTTTACTGAAATGGGTTGTTCGGAAATTATAACATTAACTGTTTGGCCGCAGATTTAGTGTTTAATTTCATTTCTTCGAAAAGAGTTTGATTACCGAGGGCAACTAGAGCCGATAAGTTAACCATCGCTGACTTAATCGTTATATTCAACACGTGAAAAGGTTACTAGATAATGAGATTACACTCGGTTGTATTTAACGAGTCCCTTAGGTCTTTAATCTGAAAGAACAGTATTAACTACACTGCAGGCATTCTATCCACCATTACCACTGAAAACAGTTTAGAATGAGAGGGTGCAATTGTTTAAATAAGAGACCGTAACATAATGTGAATTAACTAGTAATTCAGTCTACATTAAGTTCACCGTGTAAGTTAATAGAAATGTTTTGCAACTAAAAATAAAGAAAACAAGCCGTGAGGTGGGTCGTTTATTAGGACTAAAGTGCGACCCTTGAGGTCCACACGACGAACTTCCCAGTTTGATAAATAAGTATTTAATAATAATAATTAAATTAGATATTACACAGAAAAGTAATCATTTTAATTATTAAAACATAATTATTATTTATTTTTAACAATAATTAAAAAAAAAACGGCTGAACCGATTTTTATAAAATTTATGTCGGATTAAAATGACGTTAACACGTCTCGATTGACACCTTTACGAAGTCGATATAATTTTTTATTCGCGAGATATTGTGTAAAATCTACTTTTTTGGAGTCTATTTGGTTAAGAAGAAAGAACGGCTGAACCGATTTTGAACAAATTTCTTTCAGACCATACTTACGTTAATACGCGTCGATTGGCACCTTAACGTAGTCGATATCATTTTTCATTCTCGAGATTTCGTCTTAGAAAGAAATGGACACATATACGTACGTACGTACGTACACACACACACACACACACACCCACCTCACACACAGACATCTTTCTAAAAATAGTGTAGTGACCTTGAAACATAAAAATTTGTTATACATTTTGATTTCGATTTTCGGACTCATTACAATAACCTCCAATGGGAAGTTAATAATTATTATTAGTTGAAACACCTTACATAGGGCATACCTATTTCATAAAGGAATTAACGGATGCAAGCAGAAATCAATCCAAAGTTTTATAATAAACCAGTAGGTATTTCGAATGAAATCTAAAAAGCGTGTCGAAAACTTTTGTTATCTTCCTTTTCGAAGAAGACTGAAAAAGTTATCGAAACATTGCTGAGTTTATTATCGAAATACATGTTTTGGATCGCCATTCCCCGAGAATATCAGAATATGAACTCACATCCTTCAGCTTTGAGCTTAATGCTTTACTGGTTACAATGCAATGCCAACGAGATGCATTTAATTTTCAAGATATAAATTAACGAGCTTAATGAATGGTAAAAAAATTATATTGAAAAAAAACCTTATCTCATAGTATAGTAGTAAAATGTATTTTTCACATGCGGCCCTGTAACCGTCAGTATCTAAAACGTCAAGAGTATACTGCAGTTACTGATTATTATTTGAACAGGATTAATTTGTCACTCTATTATGACTTTGACGCTAATGACCTCTGTTGTCGAGCGTCTATAATCCACAATTCAATTTTGTTATGACTTTGCTGAATTATTCTACACCGCGAATTAAATATGTTTAAATCTTATAATTTAATCTTAATCGCCATTAAAGTGTGGCGTCAGCTAAATGGCGAGTGGAGCTGAATCCGGATGAAGCGGAACGGTGGCTTACGTTATGCTGGTATTACAAGCTTTAAATGGTTGCAACGTAAGTCCAATTAATTTTTTTGTTTACGTCCCGCCAGGATTGCGTTTAGTGGTGCCTATAGATTCGCAAAACTTGTATAAATCGACGATAAAAATTAAGCATTCCGAGAAAAAATCGTAATTGGTTAATTGTTTGTGGATTTGCGAAGCCTTTGAGTGCCTTACTTTTTTCTTGTGTTGATTTTGTGCTTTTGGCTGAGACGGAATGTCCCAGAAACTTGATATCGGAAGTGCTAAAAATACATTTTCTAGATTGTTATTGTACAGCGTACACCTGCAATTTTTTTGTTTAGACTTCACTGCGAGAAAGGTTATGTGGTTATTCCCCTCAGCTCTATACAGGAATCAGTTTTGCCGCTTCAACTGTGTATAAAGCTCCGTTCAGACATTGAACAGGGTGTAGTTAGTATCGTCAGTTGTAACCGGAGCACAGAGGTATGGAGACAGTGTTTCCAGATGGGAGGACTTTGTCGTTTTTCGGGAGTACTTTACATCGAAGAAGGTAAAAGGGTAATTTTTAATAAAATATTATGTAGCTTCGGGAGTAATTTCTTATTTTTAACCCCAAAATCTAAGTTAACTTTTTCCCGCAGGCTTTTTCGTCTTTTAACGATAGAGAATATCTCTCTGGCTTTTCCCCCTTAATTTGTGTGGTGTCTGTTGTAATAATTGATAGTGGTTGGATTGGTTGTACTGACATTTCTGTATTTAATTTTATATTTTGATTTTATTTATTTATTGATAAATAGGATAGATTATAAGCGCTCAACAGCTAAGGTCATCAGCGTCTGTTAATTTTATTAAAATGTATATAAATATAGGTATACGTATTTTTCCAAAGTATAAAAATTCGCGAATATATCCTAATTAAGAATTAATAAACTTTCAAGGCATATTTTCTGACGCATGTTTGATTTGAATTCAATATTCAATAGAAAAGTAAAATTCTTTTTCATTTAAAATGTTTAAAAACATGGGCACCTGTTCAAAAATAGGGGTCGGAGCAGGAGGGAATATTTTCCTATAAAAAGGAGTAATCTAAGAGGGAGTAAACCATTTCAAGCCATCTGGAAACACTGTATGGAGAAGACACGTGTCTGTATATTCGCATATGCAATGTAATGATATTTAATTGTATAATATAAATCAATGTAGACAATTACTTTGACTTGTCGGCACAAAAGTAAGCTTAGTGACATAGAATTTGTCGATAAGTTAACAAGTTTTATTCAGAGCCGCCCCGACAATCAGCCACAGTAAGGTCCTGAATCAGTCTGTATAATCTGTTTGGAAGAAGGTAGAATGCAGGATGAGCGTATAATAAAAGGACTACATAAATGCGATGTCATTTATTACACAAGAAATTATTTGCTGCCCCCATAATCCGACATAATTTACATTATTAATGTTATTTGACATTTATATTGCTTCTATCCTGCGATATCCCCTCTATCCTGAATCAACATGAATAGCAGAATACTCGAATATCCACTTTGGAAACGGAACGTCATTTTTACATTATGAATATCCAACTTGCACTTGACGTTTTGTCAATTGTATAATTTAATTGTTTAATATGAACGTCACTTTAAAGAATATATTGTTTTTTCAACGATTTTGTGTAATAAAATTTAAAACCTAATATTATTATCATCATTTTTCTGCAACTCTTATTAAAACATTTTAATAAATGAAATGAATTCCACAAAACCATTGTTATAATTTTATGAATGTGACACAAGGCGTAATAATTTCAACGACTAATTAAATAAAATTAAAAAGAATGGCCTTAAAAGTTGTTTGTCCTTTGACTTTAAAACACTACAGTGAAGATTTTTAAACTGTATTTTTAAATAATTAAATTAAAAAAGGCTCTTCCCGATCCAAACAAATTTATTGTTCAACTAGCGGTCCCGTCCGACTTCGCCCGGTTGTTAAGAATTTATGATTTATTATCCCCCTCCCCGCGAGAAATTCTCTCCCACGGGCTGGTAGTGTTTATAATATTAGTACGATTCCGCCTATATATGCTAAAATGCAAAAGAATTTCAGAGTTACGTTTTGTTACTATCACACAGGAATTATCCCCTCCCTCGAGAAATTTATCAAAATTTGTCAAAATAAAATATAGCCTATATCACTCAGGGATAAATATTTTATTTATTACCACTCCCGCGAGAAATTATCCCCCTGCGAAGCGAAGTCGCCTACTGTTTTTCTCGCTTCGCGTACTTGCCTACAGTTTATAATATTAGTGCAGTATATTAGTTTTATAGATAGTAAAAAATCCTACACCCCCGTTTTACCCCCTTTGGGGTTGAATTTAAAAAAAAAACAAAAACTTGAACAATAAACGGGCTATCTAACAAAGAAATTTTTTTCAAATCGGACTGGTAGTTCCTGGGATTAGCGCGTTCAAACACACAAACAAACAAATTCTTCGGCTGTATTACCTATATTAGTAGGTATAATATAGATTATATTATTAGGGCAACGTTTACAGTCTACTATAATTAGCGAGGTTTTTAATTTAATTTTTTGACTAACGTACTTATGTGTTTTGTGTCTTTATTCGTCTCTCTTTAAAGAACTGTTCACACTTCTAGATAGGTAGGTATATACACGGTACGGGTGAATATGATTAACGTTCGTTTCCTTTTTTAAAACAAATGCAAGTCGGTGACGTAAAATAGCTATCTACAAAGTCTATACTTGCCAAGAACATGATATAGTTAATTCTAACCAACCATCAAGTCACGTTATAGAGACAAACCCTCAAGATGTGGTTATTTTGTCTAATTCAATATAAAATTGGAGCGACTAGGGTCTTCCGGGGACATTAAAATATGATAAAATATTCAAAAATGTATTTTAGAAAATCTTCTGTCATTTGTTATAATAATAGTAAATAAGTAAGTCAGTGTTATTGCTATTTAAAATTTATTTTTCTATTCCAAATTTGGACATCGAAATGTCTCAAATAGTATTATTAAATTAGGTTTTATTGTGAAATGTCAAAAAATTGATTAACTTTTGTAGAAAGAATTAGATTACAAGCCTTAGTGCCTGAAGTTTTCATTCTGATTTTGTGAACATTAAATGATTAATGCTATTGAAGAATATGTGTTTGAACATCTCCACATACAAATTTACCAATTTTTTAATCGCTATCAACTATCCATATTAGTACATAATTCACTAGTTAGTTATGTTATGTTATGTTATGTTCATTTAGGTGTGTGTGTGTGTCAAACGACATCAAGATGAGGTATTCGACCAATCAGAAACGATCATGACAGCAGGCCCTTGTCTCTCCTATATAAAATGGATTAGAATGAACATTTTACCTTCCCAAGAATGTTGCTGGAACCTTTGGTGTGAATATAATAAAAAACAGAATTAACCACAAACACCAAACCAAAGTATGGTTTGATTTTTGTGGTTAATTCTGTTTTTTATTTTATTTTATAACATTTTACCTGTCGAAAAATACAGCAAACTAATACATGCATGCGGAATATTGAAACTGGTTTTTTTTAAAATCATTGTAAGGGATAAATTAAGGGATTAAATTTACTTTGTCCAAAAACAAATTTAAGTTTACTTAATACATTTAAATAGCACAACGCAGCTACTTTATCGGTGAGCTTGTGATCAGTGGTATTACCAACAGATGCAGTTACCGCGTGAACAGCACATGCTCTCTTTCGTGCAGCTGATGTCTTACTAGGGATACAAAAAGTATCTCATTGGCTGTTCTCAAATTCAAATGATGATGATTAATACATTTTGTGCCATAATTTAAGTTTTAAAGTTACCTATATTGTTCTGACTGTGGTTTCTTTTTGTATATTGTACTTATATTTTATTTTCTTTCTAAATAAATGCTCTCAATTTGAAAATGTTTTAGTATATTCCGACACTGCGTTCTGCTGTGTTGAGTTTTAAGTCAATCAGATCACGCAGTTTTATTGCTATATCGGTTCATGGCATAGACTATAGATATTTACTATAGAGGCTCGCATTAAAATCATTGCAATACTTGCGCCACTTAAATAAGGGGCTAGGGGCACAAGTTTCTTGCTAACAAAGGATGTCAGGTATTATTATTATAACAAGAAAAGTTAGTTTAAAATTTAAAATGACCTTTGTGCAAAGAAAAGTGATGAGAGAGGTATTTTTGTCGAGGATATTGTGAGTATGCACGGTACATATATCTGCCCGCCGGTCGGTGCTCGTTGTTGGCGGCGGCGCTAGGGTCGATCGGGGGCGGCTAGCCAAGCTACGCGAACGGAATAATAAGCTTGATGCGATTATCTTCTGACTGGCAGCCACCGCTAGAGTTGTACCTACCTACAACAGCTTCTTTCAATAACAACCCCTACACAACGACTTTCATTTGTTGAATAACATTTATGATGGGTTTCTGGTTTGACTTTTAACGATAAAAGTACTTTTAGCACTGAATTACCATGGAAACTAATACTATTATTTAAGACGGGCCAAAAAGGCCATAAAACATTTTTTGCCATACCCACTACAAAATAGCTACTTTCGATGTATGTATAGCGGCCTTTAATGAGTCATTTAACAGGCAGGTGTGCGAAAAATGTTTTATTTTCCGCACTAGCGCAGAAAATAACGGTTGCCATAGCAACTTCTGTTTATTCGCTCTATACGCCTGCGTACGCTTGCGTGCGCCTGTTATTACTTACTTGCACAAACTTCGCGGCACATTGTGGAAGGAAAGATGACGACGCAAATGAACTGTCAGAATTTTTTGAAAATGACGTGAAAAGTTGGTATTTTGTAGTGGGTGTGGCAAAAAAGACCATAATATGTCTATGACTACTCATCAGTGATATAACTCATTACAAATCTATAGACATACAATCTACTTACTATTTATTGCTTATTGTCGTTTTTTTCTCTTAGTGGGTAAACGGCATTTTTTGAAATTTAGATATTTAAATACGGAGTTTCAAATGTTGTTATATGAAAAGGAAATTACGCAAAAAAGAATTAAAAAAGTTAACAATTAAACACGAATTATTTGTTTGCATTTAACACTGTCAACTGTTTCATGACCTTTTTGACCCGTCTTAAATAATAATGTGGGTATCTATCCATAGTAGGCAATAGTTTAACTTCGATAGTGAAGAAAGGTAGTTATTAGTGTATTTGCCATATGGCACATACACTATTGGCGTCGGTCGGATGGCGGGACCTAGGGGTCGGACCAAAATTTCTCGACGTTTCATAGCCTCCTGAACACTTTGGCACCATTTTTGGAAATGTCTGTTTATATATGTATATATATATATATATATATATATATATATATATATATATATATATATATATATATATATATATATATGTGTACGGGCAATAACTTTCGAAAGAGTTAATTGATTTTGACGAAATTTGGTAGGCACGTTGAAATCCATCACCGCACGAAGCCTATTTAAAATGAGCCTAATTGGACCATTTTAAGGGTGGTTTTTAGGGGTTGAAAAATGTTTTTGGGCTCGAAAATGCCGAAAAAATTCTCAGAATCATTTCAAAATTGAAATTTAACCTTTTAGTAACGATTGAAATGTGCTGCTAAAATTTTAATAAAATCGGCCCGACAGGACCGGACTTACAAATTTTATGAAAACACTAGTTTGCGGATAGTGCTTTACTTACTGAAGGGTGTATTTAATTTGGTACCGAGGTTGCATTGATAAAAATATTGAAATTAAAAAAAAAATATTATTTTAAGGGATGTATTAAGGGATTAAATTTTTTATTTTGTCCAAAAACAAACATAATAAAACCACAATGCCAGTATTAGCAAATACACTATATTGTCGGCAGGGTTTTGGCACTGCGACCCGAGTTTTTTTAATCTATGGAATACTACTACACTAAGAATCAGTATTAATTCTTCTTTTCGAATTTCCTGTCCAATTCCTTGCGATTTTTTAAGATTTAAAAGAAAGTTAAGTTTGTAAATAACCAAAAACTCAATGTTCGATTGTTTTTTTGCTTTTATTATCGCAATTTATGTAAAAAATAGGTATTACGAAAATACCCATTTAACCGAAGTCGTAGCTCCAATATTAACAAAGTTAGCAATAATGCACAAATAACTTTGAAGACCTAACCCTGTAAAACTTACAATTTTATAATTTTCTTAATAAGACAAAAATACCATCGATTCATTCTCGAAGATAATGAATAATATTGTTACGACCTGAAAAAGTATAAGTACTATCTATAATTAAGTCTTGAAATTTTCTACATATTTATGTACTTTGCGTCAAGTATTTTATTTAACGAAAGCTAATCCGTCTATTTTGTAATTTTATTAAAAATATCAATAACGCAAATTTGCAGTGTAGCCTGGTCTCTAGTCATATTATTGTATTTGCGTTATTAGCACGGTATACTGGAATTTAAAAACATGACTAATTTAGTTTTCGTTAATGTGAACTCAATTATTAGCTTAAGTCAATTGGGATCTGTCAGATAGGTAGAGTTTAAAAAACATGGCGCAGAGGGGGGGGGGGAATTTCATATACGGGGTATACTTTTGCGTGTAATTTTATGATTTTCAAAGTGTTAAGAAATGATAAAATATATAAGTGCAATTTGTGATTGGGCCGGTACGAATCCTAAACAAAGGAATTTCGTTGAAGGAAACAGATTCTCAAAGCCGAACATATTATCAAATGTCGGAAATAATATAACGAGAAAAATACATGAAAAATGAACTGTCAAAAGTAATAATCTTTACGAAATATTGCTTAAAAACATCAAAATTAAAAGAAAATCTCCACGAAATTAATTATCCATTCAATGCTCCTTTAAGGCTGTGTTAGGTGAATAATGTAAACACATAACTGCAACATAATATGTTCTATTGTAATAAGTAGGTAAGTTACTAACCTCAAAATATTTGTATACACATAATTAGTCCTAATTTTGTCAATATTCAGAGACTTAACTATTGTAGTACAGTATGATAATGAGTACATCTTATTATTAATATAAAATATTTTTTTAATTCATAAATACAGTTTTTCCACATTCAATTAAAAAAGAATTCGCTGTAAAGTAAGTTTTACAAGGCAATAACTGATAGTGTTTATTGCCATGATATTAGAAAACGTCGCAAATTCCATTTTCGATAAACTTTTTGTTTATTTTACTTGTTTTATTCTTGTAATAACCAATTTCGCGATAAATTTGCACTGTTAGCATGTAAAATTTTCCCCCGTTTTGATACAATTTTTTGCCACCAGATGTCATATGCTCATTTGACGGGTCCCAATATAGTCGAGTTTTTGACGACTAGGTACACGAGCTTTTTACGTTATGAATTTACGGGTTTTCGTTAATGCAAATTATATGCCAGTAAAGTCATTGTGATCTAACCTTTAGTGACTTGCTGTTGTATTTATGTACAGGCTATTGACGCGATACTAGAGCTTTTATACGTACTTTGAGAGCTTTTTCAAATGCATACCGCGCAGATTAATGCAGTGATAAGTTGTTTTGATTGAGTATCACATAATATACTTGATATAACACAATTTCATAGTCTGTTGCATCCGTTAAACGAATAATCTAAACTTTAAAATGGCGAAGAATTATAATAAAGTTATCAGTCATATTACAAAATGCATTACTTTTGCAGATATGTGAAATCTAAAATTGACGCCAAATGTAATGTTAGAAAACTATTTTACAATGCGCGTCAATATTGTACTTTTTCTATCCCGCGCATCCAAATGCGCGGGATGCTACATTAGCAATCCATATTATGATCCATCTATAAATAATATAAATACGCCGATGTCTGTATCTCTCAAATATCCCAAAAAGTTTTTTGGAATATCGAAATAACAGACATAGCTGGTAGAGTCCAAATTATTACTCTTAGAATGATACCGATAAGTCATCAATGTATTGGCGTCAAAGCTTCGCCCTCACTTAGCAACAAACTGACTGAAATTGGCGACCAGCTAATTTTATTGTTTTTTTTTTTCATTTTCTTCTGTAACCCTTTGAACATTACGCCACTAGGTCAAGTAGGCGGCGTCCTGATAAATATGCGTTTTCTGTCCATGACGTAGGCGTAGCGGTATCATTCTTAGAGTAATCGGATTCTACATTCCAATTTTATTTATATGTACAGGTACAGTAACATTCGTACTCCACAGTCTAGATGTCGACATAACATTGTTTTGATTTGGTTTTTTGCAGATACTACGCTTCTTGGACAAAAATGTAATCTTTATAACTACTAAAGTCTAGTTTTGGTCAAACATAATTTTTATCATCGCCCTGATCAAATTCTACTGTATTTTGTTATTTTTTTATAAAGATAATAATATTTTTGTAACACTTGCATTAAAAGTACAATTTTAGATGGCTGTGTATCAATTTTGTTAAGTGATTCTTTATGTAAGTTTCTGATGTGTTCGAACGGTAGCGCGTGAAGTAAATTTTAACGCACTCCGTGCTATAAAGTAATACTGTTTTGTTTTATATTAAAACACACGTGCGTAAAATAGTGCTTTATAGATTACTTTGCTATAATGTCACTAATAAAATATTTATCTAAATTGTGTTTTATTTGCTTAAAATTGAACTTTTGAAGCAGTTGTTGCAAAAAATATTGTATGTAACGCGTGACGAAAGTGACGAATCTGACTGCCGCTATTTTACAATACTCTCCTAAGGTTATGTTGCATTTATATCAGAACTTTAGACTCGTATCGCAAAATCGCAACTGTCATAATATAATTAGCCACTTAAGACACATGATTCATATTATTAATATCTATTATCTTTCCTTTTTTTACCTTTTTAGTATGTTGTGTTCAACCTGCTACATCAGCTGATACAGATTTTTATGAAATTATGCGCTGTTGTTTCTAAAATTTATTAAATATTGTTACTCTGTTAGGTTACCGAAACAAATAAGGAAAAAGAGTGGAACAATGCATGTTATATTCCATTGAATGTCGTAACTTTTTTGGTGTCAGTTATTTCTGGCATCGTGTCGACAGAGTTATATTATCTGGTGTCTTTACACGTACGAGCAAATTTATTTAAGTATTCAGACAATTCATACCGCCTAATGCTAGATTGCATTACCACGCTGTAGTAAGATGTCTGCTGCGGAACGACGCTAACCAACAAAGCGTATGCTGAGTGACAACAAGGTTGCTCCAAAATTATTTACAGATTATTCACGTTGTTTCTAACTTTATGTTGTGCAATTTGTACATTACTAGCTTTTTCCCGTCAATTCTCTCACGTGAACACGCAGATTCATTTAAATTGATGTAGGAATAACCCGTGACTAGTTGATTGAAAAATTCTACATAGGTAGTTTGGGTATCAATTGACAGTGTACCAAGATGCATCAAAACTGGCTTGATTTGGCGTGCTGTCGGTACAAACAAGCAGACATACACATCCCGTAAAGGTACCTATTCTCTCTTCTGGGTTTCACCCTGTAAGAAAGCGAATTTACAGACGGAAGTCAATTTTGTATATTAGTATGATGCATAATTTTCGTTAAAAAATCTATAAATGTGGAAATGATATAATAATAACAAAAATATATAAAAATTGGCCTAATTAAAATGATATCCTACATTTATGATTTGACAATGATCTAAGATTGTGATCATATAATCACATTTTATATTTATGCAGGGACAGTCTAATGTCGTTGTCAAACTCTTTGTCATGTAAAACATTAGATTGTACTCACAGAAAAACAAATGACTGATTTACATAGAAAAAGATCGCTTATCATGATAAATTTTGATCAAAATGCGTAAAAAAAAGTTGTTTAGAAGAAAAAACTATGTTAAATACATACATGTATACACAGTTAAAAAAATATCGGTTGAATCGATCAATTATTTTTCGAGCAGGCTCGATAATTCTACATTAATTGAAATTCTATATTAATGGTTTTTTTGTGGAGAAATATGTGTGGTCACAATCTAAGATCATTGTCAACCTAGATTTTCTGCCAATGCTTTCTGCAACCCAGCAGATAGTTTGTATGTGAAAATAATTTATAACGATAACCAAATTGTTGTAGGATATGGACGATGAAAAAACAAAAATTGAATTTCTAACTTAGCAACGTTTCGTTAATCAATGTTAACTTCTTCAGGCATCTGTAAATGTATCACAAATGCATTTATGCATTTGTTATACTTTTGTTATCTGTAAATGTACATTTACAGATGCCTGAAGAAGTTAACATCGATTAACGAAACGTTGCTAAATTAGAAATTCAATTTTTGCTTTTTCATCGTCCGTATCCCACAACAATTTGGTTTTCGTCACATATAATATGGACATTAAAAATCAACACATAATTTATAACATTGTCATTCGGTTCTTAAACTGTTTCAAAATTAAGAAAACCATTCCAACTCGCTTTGTCTCCAAGTCAGAAAACAAATCGCTATTTCATTGTAAAAACATCACAGATATTTATCCTTTTTTGTTACATTTTGTATAAAACTTTATGCTACGAGTTTCTTTAGTCATTCGAGTTAGTAAAGTAGCAAGAAAGTTCGTCAGGTCATACAACGAGTACGTACTGAGTACACGTGAGGTATTTACGTCTGGTGTTGGGCAAATGATCAGTACGTGAAATGATAGCAGTTAAAAAGAGAGATGTCCGATGAACACTGTGTATAATATAGCTATATGCAATCTGTTTCATTCTTATGCTGGGTTTATCGTACAATTTTAACAGGCTGTTTTTTTAATCACGTTGTTAAATTTTGATTGCGTTTTCATTTTGGCAAATTGTTGATCATTGCCATAGTAACCGTCATTTAACAGCGTGATTAAAAATATAATTGTACGATAAACCCAGCATTAATCTGTTAAATTTAGCGATACAAGACACATATAGGGTTAACGAATATTTTATAATTGCGTAAGGGTCATGTCGCGAGATGATTTAAATGGCATTTTGTCAAATTTCCGATTGCTTATAACTTTTTCAAAGTTTACAATAGTCTAATAGACGTAATAAAATATTCTTCAATGTATAAATAAATATTATTCTAAAACCTGTATGCATCAACTTTTCTTTTAGAAATTATGTTGTTTTTTTTTTGTATACTTAAGAGGTGTGAAAATGACGAACAATACACATTTTTAATAAATTTTCATTTTTCGGTACATGGTAAGGTTGGACATTTTAACTGTTTTCCAAATAAATCAGTTTCAGATCTTTGCTGAAAACGGTTTTTCAAACAGTTCTTCATTAACATATTTTATATTTACAATATTTATTATTCATCCATTATTATTCATTTATTTATTAAATAAGGTAGCGTTTCTGTTGGCTCTGTTAACAACAAAAAATCAAATAATGTATTTCGAGGCGCATAATATAAGCTGAAATTATAACGCACAGCTAACAGTAAGCCGCATAATGTACATACATAGTCACCTTTTTTCCGTCTAAGACCGTGCCAATGACAATGCATGTACATTAGGTACTATTAGGTGTTCTGCGAAACCTCCGCGCATCCTCGATTAAAATAAATGGAAATCAGTGCTGTGCGCTCCTTCCCACAGCTAGTTTCTTCATTCAGTTTATCGTACTTACAAAAGCTTTTTGCGGAAGTTTGCAAACTTGTACAGTGTATATAAATAAAAATCTATTGTTGACATTATTAATACTAAAAAAGGTATAAAAAATAAATATTAGTAAAAAAAAACTTTTTAGAGACAAGCTTTTATTTAAATGCACTAAAAAGGAAAAATATAATTTTTAATAATTTAGGGTCATAGTTATAAAAGCGTGTGTCGTGAACTCTATGATAGCTTATTAGTCATGGCCAACGCTTTTATAATTATGACCCTAAATTATTAAAAATTATTTTTTTCCTTTTTAGTGCATTTAAATAAAAGCTTGTCTCTAAAAAGTTTTTTTTATAAATATTTATTTCAAAATTTTACCCCCCTTCGACTCCTCTTAAATTGCCCCTAAAATGCCCTTAAACTGCCCCCAAAATGCAGTTATTGTGTTTCGCTTATCAAGTTCTTTCATTTGATACCCATATCATAGGGGTTGCTGTGGAAATGATAAATCACCATTTTGTAACGTCTACCCCCCCTTTGACACCCGTAGGGGTTGAATTTCGAAAAATCCTTTCTTAGTGGATGCTTACGTCAGAAAAGGAACCAACTGTCCAAATTTCAAGTTTCCAGCTTCAGCGATTTGGCCTGGGCGTTGAATAGTAAAAAAAACCCTACATCCCCGTTTGAACCCCTTAGGAGTTGAATTTATTTCTAAAAACGATTTATTCATGTATTGTCATCGGGAATACATATGTGCACAAAATTTCATCCCGATAGCTTTAGTGAAAGTGGGTGAAATATTGATTACAAAACTCCAGGACATACATACATACATAGATAGATAGATAGATACATACAAGTGAAAACTTTTAATAAAACTAAAAAAAATGATACGTACAATCCAGAGGTGCGATGCACACCTAATACAACCAGAAAAGGCGCCACTTACCATACTATGATAATATTAGATTGATAGTATAAATATTAAAATCTAGTAATTTGATGTCGTGTTGAATAAACATAATATTGAAGAAATAAGTGATACAGTCAGCGTGAATCTAGAAGTTTTGGATTCGAGAGCAGTGGCATTTTATTTCTTCTTGTTTATAGTCCTATATGTATAACTATCATGACAACATCGTTGTCTGAAAACTGAAACTTTCGTTAAAAGTAAGCTCGTTTGTGTATTGAGGTAATAATATTTTT
The DNA here is from genome assembly GCA_039654895.1 of Mongoloraphidia duomilia. Classification (NCBI taxonomy): domain Eukaryota; kingdom Metazoa; phylum Arthropoda; class Insecta; order Raphidioptera; family Raphidiidae; genus Mongoloraphidia; species Mongoloraphidia duomilia. The sequence continues at coordinate 25,281,582 of CM077518.1, forward strand.
CTTCATTTTACTTTATTACCTTTCTTTCACGTTGGAGTACCTATTAAATATAAATAAAAACAACACTCAATTTTCATATGTATTAGTTTGGTCTAAATAAAGCAAAACGATCTAATTCCGTATGTTCATTGCGCATAAAGTTTATTAATAATTCATAAAAAAAATACTGCCTCATATTATTTTCAATTGACATGGTGAAGTTATTAATATTAATATTTTTATTACAAAATACGTAGGTAGACACGTGGAAGCTCTTATAGGTGAGTGTTATGTTTACGAGTGCTGGTAAAAAATTTGCAGTAGATATACTATAAGACTTCTGTTAATGAACAGGTACTTGTTTACAAGGCAATTTTGCCGAGTTGCAATTTTAAAACAAAAATTTGGAAATATTGTAATAGCTTCACTTTTCAGTACTAATACTTTATAGGTATTCATCACAATTCATTCGTTTTAACAGCTTAAAAATATAAATTACTAAATTTGTGGATGAATATATTTCGACATCAATTTTTTATGTCCCCTTTAGAGTAATAGTGGTTCATATCTCATCAAATAAATACTAACGCTAGGAACTTTTTTGTCGGTCCTTCCTTCCACAACTTATACTGTTATCCTCCTATTTTAATAAATTATTAAGGTTATATGTAGGGCAATATTGAGATAAGATTGTGATTTATGGTTAAAACGCCTTCATATTTTTGGTTCCCTATAACTGTAGACGAAACAGATATCATTAAGGACTAAATATAGTAATTTATGGTTCAGTACCATTGTAATGCTATTTTCTAGTTGTGGATGAAATAGGATTATGATAAGCAATAAATCTTATTGGACCAGGTCTCTACAGAAAAATATTGTGCTTCAAACCAACTTTAAAATATTTCAGTTTCCGAACTGTGAGAGAAATAGGTTTGATAAAACAGTACTAATATTGGTTAAGTTTAGTTTGACTAGCCCTCGTATGTAAAGACAATATACAGATATTGTGATTTATGGTTAAATCATCGTCAGGATGTCAGGTTCTCTAACTGTGGAAGGATTAAAACACATCCGATTAAGCAGTGGAGTTGGTTGGTTCAGTTGGCAATAGAGTCAACTATGAACGGAGCCAAGTGTGTGTGAATGATGAATGGATGCTCGGTGACATATAGTATGACAGAGTGATTTCACTTGTCTCCGGGATTCTATACATCCTCTCTGTACATACTGAAATAAAAAGCGACCCACTTGCAATAACACATCATTACAGCCTTTCATGTAAAATAACTCCGTATAGAATTAATGTGTTTACGACTTAAATACAGCCGAACCTATTGAACACACTGAATGCAAATTGGAATAATGACCCATAACCTGCTAAACAAATTGTCTTATTTAGTACGTTTAATTTTATGTGATACAGATATAATATGTATTGAGAAGATAGCTAAATAAATAGTTACATGTGATGTGATTTGATCGGAATTTTAAGTTTTGTGTTATACATTAGATCAGGGGTTCCCAATCTTTTCTTTACTGCGACTCCCTTTACAGGTTGCAATTTTTTGCGACGCCCTTCTAAAAGAAGATACCTGTGTGTAGCTCTAGCAGACAATAACATTAATATATTATTCAAAGGAAACTCCAATGAATATAGAATTTTAATTATTATTTATTAGATTTTAGTTCTAATAATTAGAAAACATAAAAAACTACAAACAATACAATTAATGAGCAGGATGAGCATGCTTTTCAGAACATAACTTCTCAAATCGGGACTGAAGTTCTGAAATTGCGACTCCCCTAGGATAGCGCCGTGACGCCCAGTTAAGGAACCTCTGCATTAGGTAATGAAACCATCAAATGAGTAGCGTAGTGCTAAGAGCACATTCGAAAGATACTAGGTCTGAATCCGGATGGAAGCAAGCTGCTACTGACCCAAGCTATCGAGTGCCTATAATCTACAATCAGTCAATCAGTCAGTCGGATGGAAGCAAATATCTCATGAAACTTAATCCGGTTGTCTTTTATCGCGAAACAGTAATTCCTGTACCGGCGATCTTGTTGAGGTTTTCCCCGCGAATTCAAGATAATGACGAAATGATTCTACGTACAAGGGCGTGGTTTAAAAACCTTTCGAACTTCTGTGTTCACTAACTTGCTTTTTGTATATTAATTTCCTGCTGCAGTCTTTTGTTTTCAATACTAATGCTGGGTTGCAGAAGGCATTGTCAGAAAATCTGGTTTGACAATGACCAAAGATTGTAACCACACATATTTCTCTATATAAGAGAATCTTGCAGAATTTTAAATCGATTCTGCTCGAAAAATAATTCATCGAATCAAATGATATTTTTTTAAAATTGTGTATCTCTTTAACATAGTTTTTGTACAGTTTCCACATAGAAACAATATTATTATACGCATTTTGATCAAAATTTAGCTTGAAAAGCGATCTTTTTCTATTTAGATCAATCATTTGTTTTTGTGTGAGTACAATCTAATGTTCTACATGAAAGAGAGTTTTGGCAATAACATTAGACTGTTCCTGCATGTATAAAAACTGTAATTGTATGATCACTATCTAAGGTAATTGCCAAATCAGATTTTTTGCTAATGTTTTCTGCAACTAAGCATAAGCAATAATGTATTCTGATGTTGAATTTTTTAAATAGGTTTCTCTTTTTCAGTCGCGTAACTTGCTAACTAGTAAATACCAACGAGCAGTATTCACTTACGGAGATATATTACAAAAACGTCACCGGTGACTCGTAGCTACGGGACACAGGTGTCTCTTCAGAATCTGTCATCTGTGTCATTTTTACTCGCTTCATGTACAAGTTGTACGATTATTTCATAGACATACGTAATTCATACTTTAATGCCCAATTATATGTGACTGTGTTATTCATTTTTATATTATGTAGATACGCAACTATACTATATTCGTCAAAAAATGGGTATGTCTGTATCGCGGCTTCACACAGGTGGCGTGAATACCGTTAAACACAAATAATAGTTAAATGAATGCATAATGACTGCAAACAGTATATGAACACCTATTGTAAGAACAATGACGTAACACAATGCTGTAATCAGGAAAAATTCATTAATTCAAACCTATGTCACCGTAGGGATTCTAACCCTAAACTTTCCACTATCGCGGCGGACTGAGTTGACAATCACTCACACAGTGACACATTTTCAAACGACCGACTTTCTCCCTTTAAAGCATTCTGTCACTGAAAAACCACTACATGCGAGAGTCGATATTCCAACACCACTGCTAGACTACAGAACATGTCAACATGTAAAATAAACACAACAGTTGATACAACGATGAAGTATCCATTTTTAATCAACCAAGACAAGATAGAATTTCTACCAAATATCAAGGCAAATTAATTGGAACAACACATAATCTAAGGTTGGATTATAACCACATATACAATAAATACAAATTTTGACACGGACGTTGTGAGTAAATACACAATTAAATAAATGCATAATGACTGCAAACAGTATATGAACACCTATTGTAAGAACAATGACGTAACACAATGCTGTAATCAGGAAAAATTTATTAATTCAAACCTATGTCACCGTAGGGATTCTAACCCTAAACTTCGTTGACATGGAAAGAAATGCATACATTGTTATTTATGTTATAAATTCAAATGTTCGTAAAATATAGGTACCTAGGTAATAAATAAAATAATAATTGTGATTTTATTTTTACTTCCCACCTCTACTATGGTAGGGAAGTAATGGATTCAGTCCGAAAACAATATTTCGAGATTTTAACAGATTTTCACGTTTTGAGACCCTAGCAATCGTTTAAGATCATTTTCTGACTGATGTCTGTATGTGTGTGTGTATGTGTGTATGTGTGTATGTGTGTGTGTGTGTATGTGGTCAATTTTTCGCCTTCGATATCTTAAGAACGGAACAACATACGGGCATGCCGATTGTTCTATTGTGTTTATCAGCCTTTAACTTAGATCTGATTAGATTTTGAGTCAAATCGGTTCAGTGGATCCTGAGATATTCAAAAAAACGTCCTCAATGTCACGTATTAACATAGGTAAAAAAAAATATAAATGAATTCTAGATGTTATAATATGAAAAAAATGTAAATATTTTTTTTCTCTAAAATGTATAGTTTTCGAGAAAAAAAATATTTTACTAAAAAAAATAAAAATTGTACGTAAATCAAGGTAACCATGATTTTTGCTATATTAAGCTAGCCATCAATAGATCACCAAACAAAAAAGAGGGCCATGCTTTTTTCAAAGAATAAAAATTAAATTGTGTTTTAAAGACCACCAACAGCTAAGGTTATTTGGGCCTAGTCAAAGAATAAAAAAAAGAGTGTTTATTTTTTGCAAATATTTACTAGGTGGGAAGTATAGGACTGGTCATCAGTCGAATTTTTTTACTTTAAACTGTTATCCAATACCTATATTATATTTTCATTATTACAAAAATATTAAAAGTCTTCGGGATTCGAACCTGGGCTTGGTGTTTGTACCTGTCAATAGACTCGTACTTTTACTCATGTTAAGAGAAAAGTTAAATATTAAAGTGAAGTTATTTTTTGTCTATTGTTATTTGAAATGAAAAAAATATACGTAAATATTACGCAACACGAGTCACGATTTACGACGCACTACACACACGTAGCAGCGAGAGAATGCAAAGCTAGAGTCCATAATCGGTCTAGCTCTGTAGTCAATTGCAGTATTATACTTAAGTAACACGTCAGTGGGCTTGAAAACATCTCGATTGTTCAGTCGGAAAACGAGTCGATGGTTGACTCGATTGTGAATTTGAACCGACTGCGATTCTTTTGATTGTTGAAACATCTCTGGCTTGCCCCCAACACTAATTTAAAACAGTTTTAAGGAAACTTCTGACGTCAAATTTGTATTCAATATGCGATTTTATTAATGAGTAGAATTTATACTTGAATCTTTTTTTTGGGACTTGAGAATGGCCGAGCGTATAGCAATGCTGTTGTTTACATGTCGTTGCTATGGTTCCTCTATTACAAGTTCCCAATTCTCGGGTTCTAGCCCGAGAGCTGGTAAAAGTGTCAAATGGATTTTCAATTTATTAAAAAAAAAAATGAATTGAAAATAATGAAATATAAATGCGTATAAATAATGAAAATAATGAATTGGTGCTAGGCCCAAATAACCTTAGCTGTTGGTGGTCTTTAAAACACAATAAAAGAATCTTTTTTGACGACTGTATACAAATTGTTATGTTATTTGTAGAAATAAAAGAACGGTTTATGCACATTTTTATTTTATAATTAATCGTTCAGAAAAGTAAGTATAGTCGATTTTTAGCAAAAATCAAAAGATAATGATATTATGTTATAAGTGTAGTTTTTTTTGTTAAACTATATTTATGCGAACTTCGCATGTAATTGTAGTGTTCATTTTAAAAATGTTCAGCTAGACATGATGCACTTATAAGTAGTTCATTATTTTGTGCACCAAACCATTCAAAATTTAACCTTGAACTGTTGCATTACACTTTTCGCCATGCGAATTTCTGGTTTATAATCTACATAATATCTCTCGCTCTCTCTTTCTCTCTGAATCCAGTTCATGATAAGACGCTACTTCTAATTGTCGGAATCAATTATTAAATGTGTCAAATGAGGGATAAGTGCATTTTAATGTCCACTCCAGATGTAAAAGGAGAGAGCTTAAATTACATTGTTCCAGGCAGGGCAGGGAGCCATAATACATCCCGTATATAGTCTGTGAATATGGTGGCTTGGGTTGCATAATTGTGATTACAGTAACGCGACAGTCAGGTTGCAGGTAAGCTTGAAGCTTCCATAAATGACTCGTCAAACTAATTATTACTCTATATTTAGTACTTGCTGATTATTATAGTTTTAGAGTGTTGTGCAGTTTTTGAGATATGAGATATTTTCGGTTACACACTATTTTTTTGAGTTTAGCGACCGCAGAAATAACTTTGTTTTTCACAGCTATAATTTATTATTAAATTTATAATTAATTTTGAATTTTAACCGTGAACGTTCTTCCCGACTACGGAACCCTTTACTATGCGTGATCCGACACGCTTTTGGCCGCTTTTATTTTTCGTTCGAGGTCACGAGGTCACGTCATACCATGCCACGGCCAATCGAAGCTATCGACTTTTATGTTTATAATCTATATATTATTGTACGTATACATAACTAATATCGTAAGAATATTCAGTCAAGCAGCACATCGAATACCCATTGACCACCAACGATAGAATCTGGATTCTTACGTTCGTCTCCAATCCATACTGATCAGGGTTCAAATTACTTACCAAAACCACGTAAACAAAATTATATACTTTCGCCGATTTTTATTACTCATTTATTAAATAAATATAAATACACTTGCACCGTGGTTTCATAAAACCGCACCCCAGTTTTTTTTTATTGTATTTCATCCAAACGCAATAAGTTTTCTATCATTTTCGTTCGTAATTGTATAAAAAAACTCGTATGTTAAATTCAGGGAAAAGACAAATAAGTGTTAAACGTATTGAAGGTTGCGTTCTAGGTATACCGTAATTATCGCCGCGTTTCCAATAAAAAACGCACGTAAAAAGAGATATATTTATATTGACTTCTAATAAAATAAATTCTGTCGGAAAACAATACACTTGATAATTACGTGATCATCATCCATTAATCGATAATTACAAGGTGACCTGTAAATCGTATATACTTAAATATGACATTTTCATTATTGTATTAATTATATAAGTATTAATAGTATCAAATAAGTAAAAAAGGATTTAAATTAAACCGCAAAAACTAAATATATGTTACATACTTGTGTAAAAACCGGACTTGCTTTTATTTTTTCAATTAATTTGTATTTTTGTTGAAAATTTCTGTCACAGCAAGTTCTGGTTGATAAAACTAAATTACTTTTCATGGATCGTTTATTATAAACCTCTAGTTCCCAAGTTCTAATCTGAAACTTGATAACAGCATCAATAAATTATTGGTTTTTCAGTTTATTATTGAAAATAATAATAAATTGAAAATTGGTACTTAGTCCAGGATAACACTGGTATAGCTAGTGGACTGTAATAAAAAAAATCTTTTTGTTTAAGAATGCTATGTCATTATTATAAATGTAAGAAGAAAAATTATTCGTATATTTTAGTAAGCGCTCAATAATTTAGGGTTTTTGACTAGTTTTAATGATTTTAGGTCTAAAGAGTAAGATGTATAACAAATGGTTTAGAAAAAAAATACATTGTGTCGAATGTTAACATGGAAATAAATTTGTCCCCTTATTTGACGAGTTACAACTGTACGAGGCGCACCGGTTGCCGCCTCATCGCTCTTGTTTTGCGCGAGTTAATATGAGTGACATTCAAGTACTTGAGATAATGATACCCCATGCAGGTATATTAATGTTTTAATCACAGGCCTCCATGTGTTGGTGATCCTGTTTGTGTTGTCTGCTCATATATTATACGCGTTAATATCAAACTGTCAATTATAAACTGTCTGTTGCTTTATACTCGAAATATTAAATGGATATTATTTTATAGTATGTCATGTTCTATTTTGATATAAATATTTGTGTGTACGTATTGTCAATGGAAATTATTAATAGTTTATTAATTAATTAATTAATAGTAATAGTACTTTTGAAAAAAAACTAGGGTGCGGTTTTACGAATCCACGATGCAAGTGAAATTGCCATAACGCTAAACGCAGAAAGTATATTATACTTTGTTTGCGTGGTTAATAAAAAATAAATAGAGAAAATATAATTAAAATGAAAGAAAATAGAAAAAATTAATATCAAGTAGAATATGGAATAGTTAAAAAATGAAACTAAAATTATTGGTGCTGCCCGGATTCGAACCAGCGACCTTCTGCGTATAAAGCAGCTGCGATACCTCTACGCCACGCATCCCGTTATCTGTATGATATACCAAGTTGCCTGTTTGGGATGACGCAGTGTTCTGCAATAGTGTTGAGATATATAGGCAATTCTTCGATTGGGTGTGGACGTGACGGAAAAAATGAGGCTAAAGAAGTATCACTTTGAAATACATTCGAACGAACGAAATCTGTGTAAAAATTTCCTTTTTATTGAATTCATTCGACTTCATATTTTGGCGGAGCTGCGATGAAAAAACTTGGTCTAACAATTTGCCCACTTTTGCAGGGTATATAAAAATAGATCTCAAAAACAAGTTTAAAAAATCGATTTAGCTGTTACGGTTGAATGTGCGATGCAAAGATCATGACATACGGATCTTGAGACTCAGGCACGCGGAAGAATGCGTCATATTGGCGCCACAGCATATCATGCTGGGAAACTTAAAAACTTGAAAATAAAGAAAACCGTACTATCTGCAAGAATTAAAACAAACTATGTAGGTACTTAATTAATGTTTTAAAGTTTAGATATATTTCAGAAGATAACATTTTCGACAAAAAATATCATAATACAGAAATTATAATTTAAAAATAAATCTCTCGTACATAGGTGCAAGTTCTAGATCAGAAACTGGATTAATTATTATACAGTTTATGTAACAACAGAAAAGTCCGTCTTCGTAAATTCGCAATGTTGCTTATAACGTGAGGAATAATTTAAAATGAAGTGAGAATATTTATGATACATTTTCAGAACAATGCGAAAGTTTTGATGAATCCAGTCATAGAACATTTTTAATAAACCGCATATTTTATTGTTATCTTTCAAAACAAAAACAAACTCATCATTAGCGGTGCTTAATGTCGAGTAAGAGCGAGATCCAGCACTAATTTATATACATCTGTGACACATCGTTAATTTTAATGACCTTAATAAGTTACTGTACCTTCCATTGATAAAGTAACCGTACATTTGACGACACCTAACAAATAACCACTTCCAAGTCTAATAAGAAAAGCAACTAGTGGAGGACAAGCAAACAAACAAACGAACAAAAACAATGTGACGCAGCCAATGAAATTAAGTGACAAACGCAGAGCTACACAATGTTTTAGATAGGTGGTTCAAATAGGTAATGGGAACGCAGGAACGCAGCCAAGATTCTAAATCACTGATGTTCGGTAATGGTGGAGGTGGTGGTGCAAGACTTGGTGTAGTCGGCGGGTCTCTCTACCTATCTTACCGGTGCAGTAAGAGGTCACACATCGTATCTGTTATACGCACAGATCGACAGAATACGTTGTGATTGTATAAAATTGTGGTCGAAGTGGCGATGTGAGCGGTGCGTACAAACTGACAATGCGATGTAATAATACAAGTATTGGTTGGGCACAATTAATGCTATGGCGTACTTAAGAGTTTTGTAGTCGATGTTAGTAGTAGGGTTTAAAAGAGCGTTTACGCACGTTGAGATTTTTTGAACCTGTCAAATTTCAAAACACATTTGACGTTTGTGATACCCGTAGTTCTAATAACAAATAGGTAAATAATCTGATTTGGTGAACTTCTTTTTGGCTAGGACCATGTAAAGTTTTAGTTCAGTTCAATTTTATTACCGGAATTTCTTGCCGACATGCACCGTTACATTGGTTAAAGCGCAGACTTAACAATATTGAGAAAATCGATTCTTTTTTATTTTAGATTTCTACTATTCCAGAAAACTCTGGACAGATTAATTGGGCCCTAATTAAACACCGTTTCTGGAATAGTGGAACTTAGAATTAAGTTTAATTAAATTTTATTTAACAAATATTTAGATCACTTGAAAATTCTACAGAAATTGTTTCTTCTCGACGATCGTTTCGGACCAAAGTCCATCTTCAAGGAGTAGACATGTACTAAAGAAAATTGTAATGAGATATATACGGAAAAATTATCTTTTACTTTGAATGACTACGTTAACCATAGATTTAACTGCAAATACTTTGTAGTAGGGGTGAAAGATTAAAATCCACCTGGTCATTTGTTAAATTTTTATTTCTGCTAATCTCTTTTTGGATTTCAACATTTTCTAATAGGGAGAGTTTTATACCTTTCTGACAGATATGTAACGGTTTAAAATTATACTGATTAAAATTATGGTTATTATCTATGCAATGGGTCGTGAAACCGGTATTGTGACTTAGTGTTCATATTGCCTTTGCATGTTCTTTCATTCTTAATTTGAATGAGCGTCCTGTCTGTCCTATGTATATGGCGTCACAATCCGAACAATGAATTTCATAGATGCCACTATTTTCTGATTTGTCCCGTTTTTCTTTATTATTAAAAAGTATTTTACCTAAATTAATTTTATTTGAACAAACAGTTTTTATCCCATATTTTTTAAATTTATTACCTATATTACTACTAATGTTAGGGATATAATTAATTAATTTATATATTAATTCTGTCTCATGTTATGATGGATAAAATTTATTAATTATTAATTTTTTCTTCTTCTTAAAAAGCAGATTGTCAATTAAACTGGAGGGGTAACCATTTTCATATAAACATTTCGTTAATGGAATTGTGTAATAAGTGATTTAAACGCCTACTAGGAAAATGCTTTTATTACCTACATAAGTTTAGTGTTTTCTATTATTATTTATTAATTATTAAAGGCTTAGGTAGGTACATGTTAACAAATAAAAATTAAGAATATAGGTACAAATATTTAATGCTAACTTTAAAGGAAAGACTAATAATTTCAATGAGCAGTCTTTCCGTTAAAGTTGAGTTGATTCTGATTCTGTGAAAATTTATGAAATTTCCCATTAAAGTGATTTTATTGCATACGTATGAAATTTCGTTGTTCTGAACGTAGATTGAGCACATTGGTGTTCCAGCGGCAATGTGGCCCAACGCCACTTTGGACTGATTTACAGTCATGTTATCGTCGTATATTTCAGTGAAAGCGCGTGAGCCGCCTCCTTTGTTTCTCCACATTTATGTGATCTGGAAACATCTTTTTATACAGGTTGATCATGTAAAGACATTTATATGAAATCACATAAAACACTGTTGTGTTCGTAGAATTGAAGTGTTATTTTTAATCACAAAATTTAATTTGCTTTTATAATTAGAGTTAGAATTTATTAATACGTGAAACAAAGATATTGGAATTCGTCAAAATAACAAACTGTAATTTGTATAGGTTCACTCAGTACAACAAATTAAATAAATCAATTTTTACCCGAATGCACACACATAGGTTTATTAAGTTTATAAAACTGTAGATTTTTAATATTATGTCACAACTACCTATATTAAACATTTCTAAAGAATGGTATTTGTTGCTGGTACTAAACAATGTCATTGTAGACTTTAGCAGATGTACAATTTTTATTGTTTCTTGTGTTGATGTCCGTGGATAGGCTTATATGTAGATATTATATTTATTAATACGTTGCTTGATGAAGCACATGGCAAAATAGACATAATATTATAGAGATGGGTACGGTTAAAATACATTTTTATAACTTCTGCATCTAAAGTTCAATATTCGAGCACTGTGAGGCGGGCGTGAAGAGGCGTATTTTAGTAAGCGTGCGTAAAAGTACAGTCACCGTGCGTGAAACTCCAAAGCGTGCGCAAAAGTACCCTCACCGTGTGTAAAAGTCCAAAACGTTCGTAAAAGTACAATCTCTACATCTTATAAATTCGAAATGTCCGCACTTTGTACAATACAAGCACTATTTACTGGCTAACGATCGATGTGTTCCTATATATAGTAACGCGCCTACAAAGTCCACATCATGAGAGAGTCGTGTTTTTAATGATTTATACAGAAGTTAATAACTTTAATAAAAATAAACTAAATCAAAACTTAGTCTTTAATTGTAAAGTTTTAAGAACTTGAAGAGCGAATTTTCCGTTTTCATAATTATTTTTTTTTCTCTCTATTAAACTTTAGAAGCAGTTCGATACGTCCGCTTAAAGTGAGATATCTAGTAGGCTTAAATTGAGGCACTTGCTAAAGGGACTGACGCATACCTACACAACGAGATCTCGTTATGTATGCGTCAGTCCCTTAGCTCGTGCCTCAATTTAAGCCTACTAGAATACCTCACTTCACGCACACGTATCGAAAATAACTATTGTCAACAAAAGTTTGTATATAGCTGGTGCGAAAATAATGTCAATAATAATATCGTTGAGAAAAATTAATATTATTTGTAGATTAAATTTGGCATTAAAATTAACTTTTATTTGTCAACACTAAAAGTTGATTTAAGTTGGTTTATTTCGAAAAAAACATTTTGGGGGGTCTTTTCTAAAAGAGGTGCAATAATATGTTTAAGTGTTGGGGTCATAGCGTGCAAGTAACTATATTTAAATTAGTTATTATTAGTTAAGTAACTTTAATTATGTTATCAATTACACACCGGGTATAATTATGCAGACTCTCATAAATCAGGTTTCTGTATCAAGGCACTTTGGATAAAATAAATAAAACAGATCGTATGAACGAACTAATTAGTCTGCAACTAAGAATCGTGACGATTTTACAGGACTGGTTCTGCATTTTTTGAAAATTCTGCTGACACTCATTTTTGAAACTTACATAAGTACTAAGTACTAAAACTATTTAGTATCGGAATTTTTTTTATAATCTTGAGAATATTTACATAACGTTAGGAATTTAATTTAAATCTTTTTTCTTTAATTTTACAAATTTAATTTTTTTTATCTATAAAATCCTCATATTTTAGTTAATTATTTTCCTAGCTGAATCTGTTTGAAATCCTGCATTGATTTTTTTTTATATCTACCTCTTTTGAGTCAGAATAGACATTGTGATATTTCAGAACACTATAGATTATATTAATCCGTGTAAAAATAAACGATATTGAAGGTAATAAATTAAATCAGTAATTAGATTAATTAATAATAATAAATTCTCGGGAACTTGGATAAAAATAAGTTGATGCTAAATTTTCAAAATTTGCAACGTTTCGTTGGTTTATTTTCCAACTTCTTCAGGCAATATTTGAGGTTAGCATCCTCGTTGAAATTTAATTAATTAGATTAATTTTCTAATGTGACTCAGTAAAATAAAAACTAGGGTGCGGTCTTATGAAACCACGGTGCAAATGAAACTTTATTTATTTAATAAATAAGTAATAAAAATCGCCGAAAGTATATAATTTTGTTTACGTAGTTTTCGTAGTGTAATTTGAACCTTGATCAGTATGGAGAACAGCAAGAATCCAGGTTCTATCGTTGGTGGACAATGGGTATTGGGTACCTATATTAATTGACGTGCTGCTCGACTGAATATTCATTCGATATTAGTTATGTAGACGTACAATATAGTTATGAACATGATAAACGTCACTGCTTTTCGGTGATTTGCCCCTTGTGACGCCCCTGAATCCCTCCCCCCCTATATCAAAATTAATTTATATAAATAATAATTCTGTGCAAAATTATAGCAAATCAATGAGTCAAAAAACTTTTGGGTGTTGAAAATAATGGTAGATAATAATTACAAAACAAAGTTGAAAACTTTCTTTTGTTTCCTTGTTTTTCGTACAAAATATTTTGTAGAGTACAATTACAAACATTTAGAACTGGAAAAATGGTTTAAGATTTTAAAGTTTTTTTTTTTTGGCCTCATTATTTTTTTCAAATGAACACTCGTCTTACTTTTTTGGCGAATTCAGTTATCAAATTTTCGAAGTCTAAAATTCATATTTAATATATAAAATTGCTATAGGTTGTTAAGGCGATGATCTTCTGCCATCATGCAATGACAATAATTTTTTATCCGTTTTAAGCAAGAAAAATCTTTCTGCACTGTACTCGTAGTTAGTTACAGCAAGAGTAATAAATATTTTGTAAGCTATTTTTGGGAAAAGAAAATACAAATACTTTTCGTGAAGAAATCTCAATAATTTTAATGGCGACTTTTTCGTCTCGAAATGTGTAAAAATTACTTGACAAATTTCCAAGTTTTCAAAAAGTGTGTCATATCTTTTTTTGCGGAAGGAGCAATTATAGGGGCGGCAAATTTCTCCAAAATTTGCCGCCCTGAGCAATTGCCCATGTTGCACCTGCGTAAATCTAGCACTGTGCGGAACTAATAAAGAGCAGGTGTCATCAGCATACATCACTGTGATATCACAAGAAGGCAAATCATTGCCATAAAAATAAAAAGTATTGGTCCCTCGAGAAGCGACGGTTTTAATTAATAGGTTTGATAAAAATCTTCCTTAAAACTGTTGCACCGGTTCTGCTAGATCGATGCACATCTCGGATTTAGTAATTACGTCTTTAGTTTATATAGCATAATGTAAGTAAATAGCTCTATAAAATAAACAGCACAAATAATGGCGATATTAATTACAAGGACTTTATGCAATAAAAGTTTAAAACTATAACAGGCACGTAAGCAACAATGAACAAACAACGATCAGTTACGTAACTAGACCGTTATTCGTTCGAAACCATATACATACATACCCATACTGTACATGTTCAGTGTACTTGGTGGATGTTACAATTCACTTATCCCCAACGTCAGTGTATCGTTCATTTCAGTTTAATAGTTCGTTTACTAACAAGATTTATATAGTAAACTAGCGGCCCCGTCCGGCTTCGCCCAGACTGCAATACGCTACTCACTCGCTTCGCTCGTTCACTTGCATATTATAACTACATTACTCACTCACATCGCTCGTTCGCTCCCTGGTGAATTTTTCCGATGTTTTAATAGTTATTCTGTTAACCAGGGCGGAGACCAATCCAAAAAATCAAAGATCATAAAAATCGGTCCAGTCGTTCTCGAGTTATAAATGGTGTAACTAACTAACTAACACGACTTTCTTTTATATATATAGATAATCGGACGACTGTATCTTCTATTTTTGATGAAGGATCATTTTATGTTGTGATAATAAAGGCCTTTTCTGTTTGAAAATTTGGATGTTTTCGGGAGTTATTATAAAATATCCGTTCTCGAACTGGGGAAAAGAACGGGAAGAAACTCTAAGATGGGACGGGAGGCTGAGCACGTAGAATCTTTTACTTGTCATGAGAATTCAACATCGTTCTTTAGTTATATTTTTTAAACTTATTTTTATGTTGAATTAAATTTTTGTTATATTCGACGCTTTTGAGACCTATGTCAAATCGTTCTGAGGACAGGATGTTGATCATAATTATAATACAAAAACTCTATTAACCACAGTGCTCTTAAAATTCATATAAACATCAAATATATTTTAGCTAGCTTCGCCCGAGTGAATTTCGATTAGACAACGAAATAATTAAGAATGATAAATTCTTCATATATCATTTTTCTATCTGTTACAGTTTAGCTAGAGTTGTACACCAATTTGGCTCAGATATTGCGTGTTGGATCGTCGATTTGCTTTACATTTTTCCTCACTGTTCATCCTTTTATTGCCGTTGCGTAATAAAATATAGCCTGTGTTATTCTGGGAGAAGTTGGCTATTAAACAGCGAAATAATTTTTCAAACCGGTTTAATGGTTCTTGAGATCACCCGCGACAAGCAGATAAACTTTTCGTCGTAATAATATTAGTAGTTAAGTATATAATTAGCATAAATATGTTTAAATTTTAATAGTGAGCATAGTAGCCAAATTCTAATTTGAAAATTATTTAAAATATAATAATAGAGCAGAGCCAGAAGATATTTATAATGTTATCGAAACGTTGTTATATATTTATTAACTGATTTATAAATAATTAAAATTTGCCCACTATTAATAATTAAATATTTTATTCCGCCATTAATACTTTCATTACAACTACCAAAATAATATAAAAACTCTCAGATTTGACTGCTTATTTTAAATTTTAAGTGAAAATTTATATCATACTTTAATCTTTATTTTAAATTTTCTATAAATTAAAACAATCAGAGGAGTTAAGTATCAAATATCAAAAAGAAGGCGCGGTTCCGAAAACTTCGGTATAATTGTTTAAAATGATCGTCTTTTATTATAGAAAACAATTCGTTAGAGTTGAACCAGTTCATTTGAAACAGTTTCGCGAACTATTCGCCGGTGCAGTGTGATTGGTGGTTGTTACAGTACAGCTACGTCCATGCATTCGAGGAGGTACGATGCTGTTGGAAAGGTAACACGTTCGTTTACGTGCGATAAAGCTCTCAACCGACGGCACGTCCCGTCGCCGGATACAAAAACACTGCATTAAACCGGGTTCGTCTCAGGTTCAGGTGACGGAGCTGATAAATACACACGTGACGTTTGTGTTTTGTTTATATACAGGCGAACACTTTTGATACGTACCTAATTTAAGATTGAACTGTGCCAACTGATAGCAACCGTCGATATGTAGAGCTGTAGTAAACAGTCTGTCTTTTTAAATAGGTATACAAAGACTTATCTATATCTATTATTCTATACTCTATATTCCATACCCTATTTACGTGAAAATGTTAACTCATAACATTGATGTTAGTAGTAGTTTTTGAGAACGTTTAAGCGCGTTGAGATTTTTCGAATAGGTTTCCTGTTATCACCCTGTCAAATGTCAAAACACATTTAATGTTTGTGATATTCGTCGTTTTAATAACAAATCAGTAAATAATCTGATTTCGTAAACTTCGTTTCGGCTAGAACAATGGAAAGTTTTAGTTTAGTCCAGTTTTATTCCCGGAATTTCTTGCCGACATTAGTTTACTAAGAAAAGTGAAGGTGCGTTTACGCGTACGAAAATTGATGTTCAGACTGTTCTTAAAACTTTAACGTAATTTTTTTTTTTATTAACAAAATAACAATATGCATCGACCTTGAGGTCGTTAGCACTGGTACAATTTAGTTACATTTACGCTGCACGTAAACAAGTTCAGGCACACAACGATTGCCAGAAACACAGTGCTTATTTTTCGTATAAATCCTACTACCCTATAACGAGCTGCACTATAGTAGAAATTGTCTATAGTCTATATAATAAATTGTATATTCAATTTTTTACAACGATTAACACATCCTTGTGTGAAAAAATTTAAGCACATAATAGTATATCACCTTTAAGTAATGGTTACAACTAAATATAACTGTACACATATTACATTATGTTACAATGAATAGAGAAATTGGCTAATAAATGTCATTAAATTTGTAAAATTTTGCCTAATTCTGCTAATTCTGAGGTACGAAACCCAAAAAATGAGTAGGTTTGCATCGCGGGTACAGACAGATGACGTGAATATCGTTAACTACAAATAATTATTAAATGAATGCATAATCGGTAAATATGAAGCACCTATTGAAAGAATAATGACGTAACATAATGCTGTAATCAGGAAAAATTCATTAATTCAAACTTATGTCACCGTAGAGGTTCTAACCCATTATGCATTCATTTAATTATGTATTTATAGTCACGACCTGCGTGTTATTCCTGTATTATTACAAATAATTATGTTCGTTGTCATGGTAAGAAATACATCCACTTTTATTTATCTTATAAAATCAAATGTTCGTAACATATTTTATTTATTTCTTTATATTTTAAATTGTTATCCAATACCTATAATCTATGTATTTTCATTATTTGAGGAAGAAAAAAAATTAAGATCGTGTTCCTTAACTAATATCCTACAAATGTAGCACAAAAAAATAAGGTAGGTCAACCAGATTGGATCAATAATAATATTATGGTTACATCACTATAACAAAATTAGACATAAAAAAATAACTTACGTTTATTTCAATATTATTTTAAACAACTCGCTGGAAAAAATTTCTTCCTTATATTCGAGCTTATATTATTAAATTTATTAATATTTTACTTCGTAATTTACCAATATTTTAGATAACTGAAACGTAATTTGTAGTAGTTGCCAGTGATCAAAATAAAATATAAAACTTTGTCATTATGAAAGTTTATGCTCTAAAATTGTTATTAGAATTTTTATTTTTATTAAATAAGTTTCGTTTGAAATCAGAATGAAGTGATTTAGGTGTCGTTTTGTTCAGAATTTAGTGCTCTATTAATATAACACAAAAAAAAGTTTTAGTCAAATACCCAATAATTGTTTTCCTGTTGTTACAGCCTCCTTATAGTACATAATTTATTTTTATTTGAAAAAACACTTTTTTGAAAATTTTTCGACAACGATATCTCTTGAACGAATCAATTGATTGAGATCGGGTTTGCGGCATTCGACGCAGTTTTTCGGGGAATAGAGCTGATTAGATTTTGGAATCGATCGGTAAAGTATTTTAAAAGTTATTAAAAAAACATTTTATCAACAATTTTATTTTTGAAACTTTTCAAAATCCACGTGATCGATTAAGTGTAAGCTTTTAGGGAATCTAAATTGAGTAAAACTCTTTCGAATGCCGCAAACCCAATCGCAATCGGTCAGTCCGTTCAAAAGTTATTCATGGTTTACATACTTACAAACATACAAACGTACATACGTAGGTACACGCATTTAGCTTCCTAGGAGTTCAACGCGTCGAGATCTGTCGAAAACTCGATTTTAGAAAATTGGACTGAAATCAATAACTTTCCGAATTTTTGAAAATTTACAATTTTCTTAGCGAAAAGTTAAAAATGTCTAAATAAAATTTGTCCTTCTATATCAGTATGGTCGACGTTCCGAAGTAGATATTATTACACAAGACATCGGATGTGTCGCTTGAACCAAAATAAATACTCATTTTATAGAGCAATAACAGTTTCATTTTACTGTATTTTAAAATGAGAGAGGGCCGTACAAACGTACTCGGGGATAAATGTAGATCCATTGTGTGCAGGAGATCTGTTGCAAGAACTGTTGGACGTTACTTATTTAAATTTCAAGTTTAAGTTAAAAGTGTCTGCTTAAAAATTGAAATAGGTATACCTAAACTATTAACTTTAGACAATAAAGACAAATTATGTTGTCGCGAACTTTTCTGTAGAAAATTGTATACTTTGCAAAATTGTTGATGTGCAATTTTGCCATATCTAGCATGGTTCCCACAGTGATAGTGAAAGCTGGAAATAGATACATACTTTTAACGAATTTTTTTAACTTAAAAACGCCATTTAAGTTCCGTTGCAGTGATCATTTTGCGAAAGAACGAGTTATTTCGAACTTGCCGGTTCTGTTACAAAATATGTTTGACTTGCAGGCCTAAAAACTTAATATAATATGTAGGTAATTAATAAAATTGTAGTGTTATTTTGAAACTCTATAGTTTCGTATTTTACCGACATTTATTTGGTGCATCTGTTGCTTCCTCTGCAATTTACTTGCAAATTAATATCTTCTAATTTCTCCTCGCACAATATATTATTATCGACGAAATATGAAACTAGAGTTTTACTAATAATAAGATTACCTACAATTTTCTTTATTACATAATATCTATTCTGTCAACTAAATATAATATAAAAACTTTCAACACGGACCACGTAATCAGCATAGTTGTGATCGTTTTCGCGTCTATTAATGCATTTTGAAATTTTTTGAAATTGAAATGAATTGAAATTGAAATGAATTTATTTTTTCATAAAAAATAGAAGCAGTATAACATTTCAATGTGCATATCTGAAAAAATAATAGGTACATCTAAAGGAATCCCCGTACTAGATGCACCTTCACAATAAACATTTATTAGTCCCTGTTGAAAATAAAGGAATTATAAATATAAAAGAGAAAAAAAATTTAGAAAATTAACGACCTGAACCTTATTTACTTCAAAAGATCAAAGAAATATTCAATATTTTCAACAGAAAGCAGCCATGACTTTAATTCTTTATTAAACTTATTATAACTTAAAATACTGGAAAGGTGTTTAGGAAGTTTATTATAGAAATACGGTCCAGTGAATACGAAATGTCGTTGAAATATGGTTTTATGAGCTTTTTGCACAAATACAGCTTGATGCCTAAATGGATACTTGGTTAGTTGCTATAGCTTTGCTGATTCAGTTTTAAAATTTATATTCATAGTTAGAATTGAAAACCAGTCTTCAGACTGAATTCTATATCTTTTGTGGGATTCATGTATTATTCTGCAATACATTCTTTTATTATTAATATTTTGATACTTCTATTTTTCAAATATTTGTTTAGTTAATAATATCAAACACTATATAAATAGAGCGGGTGTTGGAGGGAAGTGAGTATGCAAAATATGAGTAACAGATTTTGGCATCTGAAATAGCTTCTAGAGGTCACAGAGTTCGATATTATTCATGTTGCCAGGAAAAATTATGGTTCAAAATTTTTTTCACATATTCGCACCTTATTTTTGGGGAAGTTGCTGTAACAGCCACTTTGAGAGATGAAATTTGGAATATACATTTCTTCTATAACGTAGGCACCCACCAAGAAAGGGTTTTTCAAAATTCCACCCCTAAGGGGGTAAAAAGGGGTAAATGTGTTTTTACAAATTTAATCATTCTGTCCATACTACTGGTCTTTGAAACATGATACTTGGAAGTTGCATTCTTTTATAACGCAGGCACTCACCAAGAAATGTTTTTTTTTTTAATTCCACCCCTAAGGGGATGAAAAGGAGAAAATGTATTTTTCACAGATTTAATCATTTTGTCCATACTAATGGTCATTGAAATATGACACTTGGAGAATACATCAATTTTATAAGTTAGGCACCCATTAAGAAGGGATTTTCCGAAATTCCATCCCTAAGGGGGTGAAAGAGGGGGTAAATGTTTTTTTACAGCTTTAATCATTCTGTCCATAATGTTTGTCTTTGAAACATGAAATTTGAATGATACATTCCTTTTAAAACGTAGGCACCCACCAAGTAATGGTTTTTTTAAATTCCACCCCTAAGGCGGTGAAAAGGGGCAAATATATTTTTTACAGACATAATCATTCTGTCCATACTATTGGTCTTTGAAACATTAAATTTGGAGAATAGATTCATTTTTAACGTAGGCACCCACGAGGAAAGGATTTATCAAAATTTAACTCCAAAGAAAGGGTTTTATAAAATTCCACCCCTAATGTGTAGGCTCTATGGATACTTCTGTCTCCAAATATGAGTACCGCAAACTGTTTTGTGATATGTTTACCTGAGACTTTAAGCTATAAGAAAACACATGTTGCCGGGCCCCCGTGTGGTCCATTCTATCCCTAAGAGGGTGAAAAGGGATGAATGTGTTTTATTGCAGATTGGGGGTGGAATTTTGAAAAAACCTTTCTTAGTGGGTCTTTGTGTTGTAAATGGAATGTATCCTCCAAATATCATGTTTCAAAGAGCAACTATAAAAACATATTTAGGTACCACTTTTCACCCGCTTAGGGGTGGAATTTTGAAAAATCCTTTCTAAGTAAGTGCCTTTTTTGTAAAAGAAATTGAATTTCCAAATTTCATATTTCAAAGACCAAAAATATGGACAGAATTGTTAAATCTGTAAAAAACACATTCACCCTTTTCACCCCCTTGGGGGTAGAATGCACCACACGGGGGTCCAGCAACATGTGTTTTCTTATAGCTTAAGGTCTCAGGTAAACGTATCACAAAACAGTTTGCGGTACTCATATTTTGCAGACAGAAGTATCCTTGGCGCCTGCACTAAAACTACATATTTGACAATATCCACTGCGAGGAAAGATATTTGAAGAAAGCTAATTCTATATGCCTATAAAATATGACATTATAGTTTATACAACTAGTACAATTATGTATATGACGCGAGGGGTGATATTGGTACGCAAGCCGTAGGTGAACGTACCAACACCCCGAGCGTCATATACATAATTGTACGACGTACCTGTTGTATACATTATTTTTTGTAACACATGTGTGAAACGTACAACAATTTCAACTCTATATAGAGCTTTATTTAATCAATTTCAAACACCGAAATCTCACCGACAGCTGAGAATATTTACTTTGTTGCCATAACAACCAGCATTTAAATGCTCGCATACGTGTATAAACTATTCGCATGCGCGCGCATCCCGTGAAAAAATATTTTTTGCACGGGTCCTATCTAAAGTCGTATTTAATAAAATATTTTTCATGCTAGTTCAAATATATTATATTACAGCCGTGTGATAAAATATATTATTATACGTAGCCGACAAGTCTAACGATATGTTGTACATTTCATACATGCATTACAAAAAATTATATTAAGAAATGCGAATTCAAATTTCAGATATTTCACACATTCGGTGGATAAATTATTCACTGAAAGTGTGAAATATCTTAAATTTGAATTCGAGGTTTTTTGAGTGTATTTCATTCTTTTTTTCAATAAATGTGTTCATGTTTTTTAAACCATGTGACCAGGGACCTGTAGCTTTGGCTATGCGCTTCGGTCGACTGTAAGATTGGTTTGCGTTCGTAGTTATGTTTCTAACCTGTCCTCTAGAATCTAGAATCTAGATGATTCCTACAGTCTTTATTCACGTTATATTATGTTTATAGTTTAGTCAATGAGTGCTCACAAGGTGATGTGGATGGAAAAGTCGAAAGCAGAAAATTTGACTTAGGAACTTTGTTTGGACTAGTTAGGAGATAAACATACTAAAAGTCCTTACCCCTCCGAAGTACGCCCGAGGGGGGGGGGGCACAAAGAAGGTCCCGTTTTTTGGTTTTTTGCTTTTATCTCGAAAACGGTGCGTCGTACGAAATTTTGTTGTACTACATAATGAAAGCTGATAAAATTCTCTACAGCTTTAACTTTCACACTTTTTATCTATCTCCATTCTTTGCCTAGCTATGAGCTTCGAAAAACGGCCGATTTTCAAAAATGTGTTAAATTCTCTGTAGCACACTGTACAATACGAATTTGCCAAAATCATTTCTTATTGCTCATCCACCTTATTAAAAAATGAATTATTTAATTCGCTGCCTCTTTGGGCGTGACGGGCCTGGTTGTGGTTTCTCAGCGTTTGCCTCTTCTTCTTTCTCCTCATCTGTCGAATCTACGGCTTAATTTCTTAGATATAAACTAATTAATAATTAATAATTAATTTTTATATTATTATTTTTTTAGCTCGATTCTGAAGAAAATCCAAATCAGCTTTCATTATGTAGTACAACAAAATTTCGTACGACGCACCGTTTTCGAGATAAAAGCAAAAAACCAAAAAACGGGACCTTCTTTGTGCCCCCCCCCTCGGGCGTACCTCGGAGGGGTAAGGACTTTTAGTATGTTTATCTCCTAACTAGTCCAAACAAAGTTCCTAAGTCAAACGTTCTGCTTTCGACTTTTCCATCCACAATTATTCGTTGCTTAAGCTATTACCGCTAACGCCACCTAACAATATTTACGCAAAAATGAAAATCTGCAAGAATTGCGGATATGTATATATTTTAATAATTATAAAATTAACATTCGATGATTCAATAGACTATGGCTTCTGATGACACCAATTGAAGTAAATAATTATTTCATAATATAATGTTTATATACTATAAATATTATGGAATTAGGTGTGGTATATGTTGAATAAAATCGCAACAGCCCCAATGGAATCTCTGTGATTGCTGTATAGAAGCCTGTCGAAGTGGAATTTGTTTAAAAAAAAATTTAATTAGCCTTCGACACCCGACCGGATTACTTGATTTTGAAAATCTGGGTTTTAGCGAAAAAATCAACAGTGAAAAAACAGCAGTTATATTTTGGCTGTCACGTCAATGTATACCACACACACTTACTGCATATCTGCATCATATTTGAGAACTTTAAAAGTTAATCTTAGTTCTTGTTGACTTTGGTGACGTTACACAGTTGTTACAATGAATTCACCGAACAGGAAGAGTGTGTTGTTTCTACATTAAAACTGCATACACGAGGCAGGACTTAACATTTCAGCCATAAAAACACGAAGTGAAAGTTTTATTAGAAGAAGAAGGATACAACATTAGCTCTGTACTCTTCTCATTGCTAATTGTTTTATTTAATCGAGCATTTATCACTTTAAATACTTGTTTTATTGTTACTACCGGCAGTAGTATTTTTTTTTCTTTTTTTCTTCCTTTTTGGTTTTGCTAAAATATATCCGTTATAATGTTACGTCCTTCTTAATAGTGTTTTATATATTTAATTTTTACTTCCCACCTCTACTATGGTAGGGAAATAAAGGATTTAGTCCAAAAAAAATATTTCGAGATTTTAACAGATCTTCACGTTTTGAGACCCTAGCAATCGTTTAAGATCATTTTCTGACTGATGTCTGTATGTGTGTGTGTGTATGTAGTCAATTTTTCGCCTTCGATATCGTAAAAGCGGAACAACATACGGCCATGCCGATTGTTCTATTGTGTTTATCAGCATTTAACTTAGATCTGATTAGATTTTGAGTCAAATCGGTTCAGTGGATCCTGAGGTATTAAAAAAAAAACGTTCTCAATGTCACGTATTAACATAGGTAAAAAAGAATATAAATGAATTCTAGATGTTATAATATGAAAAAAATGTAAATATTTTTTTCCTCTAAAATGTATAGTTTTCGAGAAAAAAAATATTTTACTAAAAAAAAATAAAAATTGTACGTAAATCAAGGTAACCAAGATTTTTGCTATATTAAGCCATCAGTAGATCACTAAACAAAAAAGAGGGCCATGCTTTTGTCAAAGAATAAAAAAAGAGTGTTTATTTTTTGCAAATATTTACTAGGTGGGAAGTATAGGACTGGTCATCAGTCGAATTTTTTTTATAAGTATTAATAAAAATATTCGTAACTTGGAACAGGAAATGTGCGTTGAGCACTAATTTTGCAGAAACTTATAGGTATCTATTTAGTGTGTTGTTTACATAAGGTCCAGATTGTATTATAAAAAACAGAAATTAAAATAAGTACAATAGATGCATTTCGCAAAAAAATATTACATCACTTGAAGTATTATGCGGAGAACCGATAAGGGGAAAAATAAAAATATCATGAACAAAGCATTTTTTTTGTCCATGTAATTTATTTTTAATCTGCATGACATAATATTATGTTTGTCATTTTTAGTGCTTCGTACCAAAATGGAACACTTATGTAATACCTAACCTCGGTGTCTGTCTGTCACAGATATTTCTAGTTTGGAAATGCCGGCTTTATTTTCTGATTTAGATTATTTTTTTAAGAAGTATCCATAATAGCCAGGCGCTAAATATTTTGGAGTGAAAAAAATTCGGACTATAATTTTTTTTCATATAATGGTCCCTTGGGGTGTCCTCAAGAAATCGTGAAGTTTATCCCCTCCAACAAGGTCCGCTACTTCCCTGGAAGGAGGGGGGGGTGGTAGAAGGAATTAAGATCAGTCTGAATTTTTTCCATTGTTTGTACATTATTTCGACTTGGAGTTTGACCTATATCCAATTTTTTATTATTAATTTTCAAATTGACTGCCAGTAGGGGCTGTCATTAGCGAGCAGCAGCTAGCAAAGAAATAAATATAATTATTAAACTGTGTATTTTTGTTTTATATTTTGACTGACAATGCTTTCTTTATGATATTAAAATTATTATTATTATTTGATAGTTGAATTCTATCATTACGTAACATTATAGCTATGCTACATATTGCACGAACTACGAGTATAATATGAGTTAATTTACGTATATAGAACTGACTGTGAACATTATAACGTTAATGCCTGACAACAGGAAATTATTCTCGATATTTCACATAAATCTCTGTTCTCGTCATCTTAACCGACGTATCACATGGCTCACGCATGCTAAAGGTACTTCTAGACGCCAATCTCTTCATTACGGAATAGAGATATAGAATAGATATATATTTCTCTAGGTAAAACAAGCCATAGGCTAGAGAGGTCGTTCAAAAAATAATAAATATATATACATATATAACTTAAACTAAAAATATTACTTAAAACATAAACAAAAGCTAAAAAGTATTCGCCTTCAAGTGAAGGTATCTTCAAAATTTGAGGACATAAAGTCCTTAATGTTAAGTGGATTATCTTCAAATATTGATTTCAATTTTTTTTTTGAGTTTAGAGATGTTGTGTTCATTCCTCAAATTTAAAGGCAGCTTATTATGCGAACGCAGTTGCAATACATATTTTTATTGTACAGAGACAATCTGTGAAGTGGTATTCTCAACTTCGTTTTTGCTCTAGTGTTACAGTTATGAACCTCACTGTTCATTAAGAAGAGATCTTTATGCTGTGCCACGAATACTATGCATTCATAAATGAACAAATTTGGCAAAGTTAAAATTTTTAGTTGTTTGAACAGAGGGATGTTCTTGTATCAGAATTAGTTATTATTCCAATTGATCTCTTCTGAATAATAAATGCTCTTTGAAAAGATGGCAAATCACCCCAACCGAATTTATAAATTGCTAATTAATTGAATTTGAAAACGAGATAATTTAGTTGTACACAAATATTGAACACATTAATGTAAAAATTACTTACTTCTACTGTCTCGTTAGTCGTTAGCTTTATTGTCCAGTGAATTAATCTTATTACTAAACAATCAAATTATAATGCTATTGTAACTAAGTGATAAATGCAATAAACTGTGTGTTAAATTACCATAATTAATGTTTGTCGAACCATATGTTCTGTAACGTGTGTGATTATTATTATGTATTATCATTTCGTACAAATAAAATTTTAACGGGACCTCGGTATGTAATAATTTTTTTTTTAATTTTTTTGGGGATTTCGGGTATTTTGTTACATTTAGACGGAAGAACGCATTTTCAGAATTTTTTGTCTGTCTACACTGACACAATTCGTGAAAGGTTGAACCGATTTTAATAAAACTTGGTGTAATACGTCAAACTGCTACCCAAACTTAAAGTGCATCATGCTTTTAACCCATCTAAACTCGCGGTAAGATGGGGTTCTCATTACAAGCAATATTAACACGAGCAAATCTGCAAAAAATCGACTATCGCACGAACAAAGCAGCAGAAAAATGGTAGTTATAATGAAATCATTTTATTTCGAAAAAATCAAATAAAAAAATATCAAAAGCATGACCGGCAGTTATACATTAGTGAAATAACACAAAGCTCTTTATTTTGCATTGTCTCCATTGCTATTGTCATTTCTCTTATTCTTCTAATGCCTTTGTAAATGGATAAATCTAATTTTTTCGTCCATTAACGCAAAAAGAACCTAATATTATTATCAAGAGAAAAAAATTAGCTATCTCTTACTGTTTGTGAGATAGAGTCTTGTGACAGACGGGTGGACGGACGTCGTAGGCTCAGTAGAGTTTCGTTCGGAGGTACGGAACCCTAAAAATATTTCATATAGCAAATGCGGATACATCCTAACAACGAAATGCTGTGTATCGCACTATGAACAGCGTTATAATAATATACACATAACCTAAATGCCAATCAAAGTATAAAATCAACTGCTGCTACTCCAATTTACTCAATGTGTATATGCTGGAACAAAATTTCATTTATATATTGTGACTAGCAGTCCCGTCCGGCTTCCCCCGGGTGCTATGAATTTATGATTAGTTACACGTTTTTAGCTTAAACAATTTCAGAGATACAGCGTGTCCTGCATGAAGGTTTCCACTCCCGTTTTCACCCCTTAAAATACGGATTTCGATAATTTGTCGAATACCGATCTATCCGATTTTACAAAGAAAACTCAAGTCAAATTTCGTGTTTTTAACTCGAGCAGTTTCGGAAAAAGACAATTTTTATAATTCTCCTTTTCACCACCTCAAGGGTCAAACATGTATTTGCTCATTTTTAACGAAGAGTTCGTATGTTGAATTCATATTTTTGAGATATGAACAATTTGTCAAAAAACAATACACCCTCTTTCGACCCCCTTAGGAATCGAATTTCGAAAAACCTCTTCTTAGTGGGTGCTTACGTGACAAAAGGAACCTACTGGTACAAACAAACAGAAAGACAGACAAAAATTGTGAACACATTTTCCTATCCAGTAAGAAAATGAAATTACAGATCAAGGTCTTGTTACAATTTTGTATATCAGTATTGATATAGTATACCAATAAGGTCTATAGTGCTCCCCTACTGTTCCATCAGTTCCTCATGATTCTCAGATTATTTACATGCTAGACACTTATGTACACTAATATATAATTAAAAAGATCAGCTGTTATGCATTCTCGGCATTTTTCTCAAGTAAATTATTTCAAATTCAGTTCTTATTTAGCTTATTGTTCCACTTCGTATTGACATTGTGTTGTATGCTTCATCATAATATCCTCCCCGTGCGCATGTAATTCACATGTAATATTTAGCTGTTCTCGAACAGCATTGTTTGCAGTCACATAGTTTATTGTACACAGTACACATTTTCAGTTGATTATGTCAAACGAAAATGACGAGAAACATTAATATTATTGTAGTTTAGATAAAATACTTACATGTTTATTTCAGTCAGAGAGAAGTCACGATTAGTAGAAAGATATTTTTCATAATTCATGTATTTTTTATATTTTAAAAGATTTTGTGCATGAGTAGAGATACTTGATGAACCATGTCCCATTTCGATGTAGGTATACATACGATTTACATGTAAATTGTAGATGTTTAACATTGTTTTGTCATAAGAAGAAAGTTTGGTCACAATAGGCTTTTTTAAAAAAGAATATCTATAGTTACAATAATAAAAAACTTTTTAACAAAAAAAAACCTCCTTCAAAAAGACACTAAAAAGAGTAAAATAATGAAAATTTGAGGTCTGTGCCAATTAAAATATGAAGTCGGTTAAAAAGTATAGTATAGTGATTAATATCTTCTAATTTTAATTGGCACAGACCTCAAATTTTCATTATTTTACTCTTTTTAGTGCCTTTTTGAAGGAGGTTTTTTTTTGTTAAAAAGTTTTTTATTTTTTACTTTTTAGTGTCAAAAAGTGACATTTACCTTAAAGGAATCACACGCCGTTACTCACTTTTATTAAACCGACTTTCTTACGCTGTCTGATGTGTCAAAAAGTGACATTTACCTTAAGGAATCACACGCCGTTACTAACTTTTATTAAAATCAGCCGAACTACTGAACCGATTTTGATGAAATTTCTATGCTACCAATCTGAAAGTATATCCGCGAACACACATAAAACATAAAACATAACCACATAAAAAATATATACGGTCGAATTGAGAAACCTCTTTTTTTTGAAGTCGGTTAATAACTGACATAACACAAAAGAAAAAATATGAAATGTCATAGCGCGACAAGTATAAAATCATTAATAAACAAGGTGAGTTGATCATTATTAACAAAAAATATTCATTACCGACTTACATTGAAATTTATGTCACCATTTCAATTGACATAATACGAAGAAGAAATATATATTTTTTAAAATCATAGACATATTTTACCTCTAAAGAGGTATGTAATATGTATGGACGTAAAAAGTTTTCAGTATTAATATTTTAGCTTCACGAACTTTCCCATTCATCATCCATGCTTCGGATGTGCAGCTTTTCCCAGCTTTTGTGTACGGAAGGATGTTCATAACGCATTGCATGCCTACATTGTAATGTGTTTGTACGTGAGATGCGTTCAACTTAACATAAACTAAATTTGTAGGTCAATGAAACAGGCTAACTTTCCAAGGTTACGAAATAATTATAGAACTACTAGCTGCCAGACCCGGCTTCGCCCGAAACTTTCTAATAATATATAACCTTAATTACTAGGGCTTACTTACTCTAACATAAATCGGGAAGGGAACGACCGCGACGTCACATTCATCCGGATTTGCCAAGAACAATAAATTATAAATTTAGTGACGCCAGATACGAGTATAATTATTATAAAGGCTATTCGTTAAGGAATTTTGTAAAAAAAAATTGAAAGCTACTAAGACGTACCTATTAGTAGAGTGCGTTATACGGTATGCGAATGCATACACATACTTAATCCGCACTCTCTCAATCCCTGCAAATTTTTTTACAAAATTCCTTCTTTACGAATAGTCTTTATAATATTGATGTCAAGTAGAAATATCGTATTTTCGAAAAAAAATTGTCTATCTGTCTGTTTGACTGCTGTTGGTTTGTATGTTTGGTTGCTGTTAACTAGAGAACTACTGCATTAATTTCGATAAAATTATTATTAACCGTTAACTTAAAGTTCAACTTACAATTAAAGGCCATCGGGAAGCAGCATAATCACCGTCATGTAAAATCAAGGGTGAGGAAGCCGCGGGTACTTAAATAAATAAAACTATGAATCTTAGATAAAAAATATTTACACAAAAGTTATGAAGAATTTTGTTCTCTACAAGATTGATAATAACCATTTTTCACTAAAAATGGAACGGAACCGAGAAAATCGCAAAAAACCGTTATTTGTAAACTTTGACCTTGAATAATTTTTAACGTCGCGGTGATCTCGTTCTCGATTTTTAGTTTCTTTAAAACATCAAAAAAAGAAAGAAAAAAATCTAGTATCTATGTACTTCAAACAGAAAGTCTAATTTCAATGGACTATAGGGATAAATAAATGAAATATCAACATGACGTGTATTACTATAAAAACACTCATACGAGTATGCAGCTGTAGTATATAACTATATACAGGTGATTCTTTAATATTGCTAAAAATTTTAAGGGGAATAAGAAAAAAGTTCCTATAAACATGTGTCCGAAAACGATTTGTTTCCGAGATAAATAAAACTTTTTTGTCCCTGGACTTTTTGATATATTTCGTTTCGTTTTTCTTATTTGTTGGCACTTTCTATCACATCGCTTTCGTTTGTTTTACGTTAGTAAGCGTGAAAGTGAAAAAAGTGACTACTTGTTTCGTAGATACTATTTGATATTTTCCTTCCAAGAATGAATTACACAAATATTTATCTCGGAAACGAATAATTTCCGGCCCTTGTTCTTAGGAACGTTTTTCATATTTTTACCTACAAAATCTCCCCTTGAAATCGTTCGCTATATTAAAGAATCACCTTGTATAGACGCTAAATTATTTCAGCCACTAATGGATATTGATTGACCTTAGCCTGACGCAGGGAATTTTTAAGACTTGATATGGGAAATAAAATTCAAGTTACAAGAAAAGATACAAGATAAGAGTTTTCATATTCAATTCTGGGTTTATGAACATTTGTTTTAATCATGTAATGAGTTTGAAACATAAAAAAATTAACAATAACCTAGAGCTTGAGAATAGTCAATTCGTAGAGATGTCATTTAAATAGCGTTTCCAGTCATCAACCATTCCAAATTATTAAAAATAAAAACAAATTTAAAATATGAATTGTTACTAGTTTAGATAATCCTGGCTACAAGTGTACTTAAACAATACCACAAAATGATTAAGTGTTGTTTAAAAAGGCTAAATTAATACTTCATAGTGAATACAATATAGGCCAGAGTATTTGTTCAAATTTTTAAAATTGATCTAGACCTGTCAACATAATATTCTATATAGAATATTATAGATTTTATACTCTGACGAAGTATAACTAGAATTACACCAAAACACAGCCCACAGGTAAAATTAATTAATATACAGATGAGGCATGTTGACTGTTACAAGTTAATATCTCAGATATTGTAGCAAAAAAGTTTTGAAAAAAATTTTTTGGTATCAAGGGGGACGTGTATTAGTAAAATAGATTTTTTTCTCGATAAATATATTACTGAGGTCAAGTCACACAATTTTTTAATTCGAACATATGGATTTTTTACGGATCTTGTAGCCGTTATTGAGACGAATTCAACGACCTGTAACATGAGGCTATTCAATGTAATTCAAGGACATAAATAAGGATGTTAGATAATATGAAAATAACTTATATTATTATTAATTAAAACGTCACTATCAAGTCCAAAAATCCTTCCACAATAGACTGTTAAAGTGCCTAGAGGCTCAAGGCAATCACTTTGAACACCTATTCAATTAATATGTCGATTGTTATTATTATTAATAGTACCGTTTTAATTAGTAGTGAAATATTTTCATATTACCCAACTTCTTTATTTATGACCTTAAATAACATCATGTCATAGGTCGTTGGATTCGTCTCAGTAACGGCTACAAGATTCCATCAAAAAATCCATATGGTCGGATTAAAAAAAAATGAGATGAACTTGACCTGACCTTGGCGTATATCAATCGAGAAGAAAATTTATTTTACCAACATACGTCTTCTTTGATACCAAACAGTATTTTTTCTAAAATTCTGATAGAAAAAATAAATTACTTTCTGGGATAATAACTTGTAACTGTATGTGCCTCACCCTGTCTTGTATAATATTGATTAAATTCATTCAAAATCGTTGTTTTTGATTACAACTATAGAAATCCAATTCAACTAAGATTTTTTCTTCTTGTGCCATTCACGATGTATGAATTACTTTTCGTTTATTCTCGACAAATGCAATCTAATTTTTTAGACGACGCCATGTTTGTTTTGTAAAACGGTTGTCACGAACAGCGGAACAAGTAGTGATACGCGATTTTGCTTTTCTGTACCGGAAAATAGAGTGCATATGATATGGATGTAGTATGTGTGGGAAATTCAGGGCTCAACAAACCCATTCATCGGTTAGTGTTAGAACGTCTTATTTTAAAGTATTTCGATAAAAACAGCACACTCCTTTTCAGCTTAGCGAATGTTGCACTTACATAACATAAATATACGAAGAAAATCAAAAACCAATTCAAATGTTTCATATAATATCAAATTCCGTTTCTTTCTTTTTGCCAATAAATTTTTGTTATAGGTAGTTCAAGTTATATGAATCTTCTTATACGTACCTACATTTCTTTTTTTATCGTTATTATCTTTTTTTAGTTTTCATTTTATCATAATATCTGTCAAATTTTATTCACTATATTTGAGTTACTTGTTACGTCTATATAGAAACTTGTTTTCTTAATGTTGTTTAAGGATCGACTTTCGTTGCGTCGGTCTAATTTCGTGATTACTATCCAAATTAGAATGTAATTCATGTTATTATTTATGAATAGTGAAATTTTTTTGATAAATTTACTTTTACTAGATTATTTTCATTGTTAAGTTTTTACTAACGTATATCTATTTATTTTTTATCTTTGTTTAAAATTAAGTTAATGATTTTGATATGCCACGCACTAATTGACTCATTCAAAGTTATTTACTCAAATTTAAATTTTATAGCAAATAATTGCTTTCAAGTTTCAACGCGTATCTCTCAATATAAAACAGAAAGTTTGTTTTTGTGTCCGGAAATTTAACAAAGATTAGATAATCTAGAAAGCCGAAATTTTCTACTTTTTTAACTAATGAGGAAAAACAAAAATGTGCAGTTTCATAACCCAAATGGTGTGAAATGGGGGAATTAATAGTTCGTGTGCCCAGAATGAATGTTTTTGCTAGTACCTACTGTTTATAATAAACATTGTGTTATTTTTTACGATAAAATAAAAAAAAACTCTAGATAGAAATCTACTGACATTTTTCAAAACCCTGTTTATAACTATACAGTAACATGAATTTCTCCAGTCTCCTACCATGTAGGTAGAAATAATATGATACGCAATGGAATGTTGTAAAAGCTAAAGGTAGGTACAACACAAAAAAGTTCTGATTATCCACTTTTCAGATATATTAAAATTACTGTGATTTTTTCATCTGTATTTCTGACCTTTCTCGAATAGAACAGATTTATTAAATTCTATGATTCAAAAAATCTATTGAGCATAAAAGCAGTTACATCTCAAAGCACAATCGAATAATCACCAAAAGGTGACATGTTGATAAAATAATTACTGGAAAAATCAACAAAAATAATCATAAACATAGTAACCGTTTTTTAAAATCACAGATATGATTTTGCGTAAACACTGATATATAATTTACAAAGTCGTAAGACGCTAATGACCTAAGTTGTCGACGCGTCTATAATTTACAATAAAAAATAAAATAAAATTAAAATAAATACAAAGTCGTAATTCATTTCCGCACTATTTTTTCAGCAGAGCGGCGCCACCGACGATATGCAACAGGTGTATAACTAATATTTTGTAACCATTTAGTTGCTGAAAAAAATATGTGAATAAAATTAGAGAGTAAATCAATTTTGTTATATTATATGGACGCTCATCATGTCTAATTTTGTTAAATGTTTGATACTTTATAGGTATGTATTGTCCAAGAGGTATTCTTATTTACTGAAACAGACCTAAAAAGTAATTAAAAATAGTAAGTAAGTACCTATGTAATTAATTAATGTGTCGTTGACATTATTTTTCATTACAGTAAAAGGGAAAACTTGCAATTTCGGAAATAATCTAGAGTTTTTCTGTCGTTCATTTACAGTTTATCAATAACACAGTTTAAATATTTGCATTATTGGTTATATTTTACGGAAAACTATTAAAGTTGACTACAGTGGCAAAGGAAACTATTTAAAATAAAATATTCTAAAGCATATTATATATTATGTAAAAATTACTTAACAGTAGATACTAAACACTCGGGGAATGTATATGTATTTCCCAGAGCCAAAACTCATCACTTTTAAGATTAAAAATATAACAAAACAGAATGTAGAAGGTAACTTTTTTTAAAAATAATGTATCTTCTAGGAAATAAAAGATTAGAAGTGTTAACTAGTGAAATAGATTAGTCAATATGTGAATCACATGTGTGGAAGTAACTACAAACTACAAAGGCCTTAAAAGTGATGTGAGTGTGCAATGTACACAAACATGTCAATCAAAAGTTGACAGTTTCAAACAGCTGAGTTATGCTCGTGTTTCTAATATTATGTTCCCTAAATTCGATGCGATGTGTGCAGTGAATTTTTTTAGATTCTGAGTCATTGCTTACTCTGATACAAATATTATTTAGAATTGTATCATTGATTATTACTACATACATAATAAGTTTATCAGGCGAGGTTTTATTGCAGAAATTATGTTTTAAAATCACTAGTATTTTACATATTTTTTTAATAAATATTTTAAAAATTGTTAATAGGTACCTATTAGGTATATTTCGTGTTTCCAAAATTCAACTAAATGAGTTAAAAATAAAAAAAATATAAGCTACTTTCAAGATAATATTATTATATTTTTGTAATATTATTAAATTAATTCAAACGTTATTCGAAACACTCAAAAATATTACAACTACTGAATAATGATCACTTTAATTGCAAACTAACTTACTAAGGACAGTCAAAATAATTTTGATATCTTGTGTGTATTTTTAATTTGACACACATGCAGTATAATAGAATTCAATACATTCGCATTGTGCAGTTAGACGATAATACGCCCCTGGTATGTTGTCTTTGACAATTCACGATAATGAACTATGACAATTATGGCATACTAGAAAAACAGATCATCATTAATAATGTTAAGAGGACAGCTTGGTGTAACGGTTAGCGTGCTGACTTTTGGATCAAACTGTCTTGGGCTCGAATGCCACCTTCGCTAATGGATGTTTTGTGATGTAGTTTAATTTATTTAATGTAATTATCGCTAATGACTTTAGTTGTCGAATGTCAATAGTCTGCAATAAATAAAAATTAATTGTTAGATAATTTATTTGTTTCAAATTTAGTACTCAAACATCATTTTAAATCGAAACAAACAAGTCTTAAAGCCGGTCATACATGGGACCGGCTTCAGTCTTGTTAAAATCGCGAGTATTCATGATTAGAGACAGTTGCTAATAGTGTGGAACGATACTTGTACACTTGTCCAATGTCCTTATTAGTTGCTATATAGTCGTATCTACTTCTAAATACTCGCAAAGTGCATGGAAATGATACCAGAATCATTTCCGTCTTGTAAAAGGGCAGGTACGTAACTCCCGACAGTACCGATGCAGTAACCATTAATAAAACTATGGTAACAACATCGGCGCCGTCGTGAAGTGTGTGTCCTTTTAGAAGACGGGCATCAATGTAGTATATTTTGTGATACAAATTCAATTACAACTAAGTCAAGAATTCTAAACATTTCTCTAATACAGTCACCGATGCCGCATTTACTTTGTTTAGATGTAACCTTTTGGTTTCATCTTTCGGTTATACATAGATGTTGACAGATCAATCACAAGGGGGATGTATAAAGTAATACAAACACACTCATACAAAAAGACATACATGTGTCCAACTGTAAATGTATCTCAAAAAGGCAGAAGCATATAAAAAATGTTGACGGCGTATTGTTTATTTAACGTTTTTATGGTTTACAATTTACATTGCCAGACCGTTTCTCTTTATAATATTTATTTTAAATTTTATGGCCAATGACTTAACAGTGCTTTTTAAAAGAGTTAGGGCTTTTTTATTGAACGACTGATTGGTGTTCTGTTTTTCAGCTTTTATGTGCAGTTTGTAGTTAATGTTTTTTTTTGTATTCATTCAATCATATCGTTAAATTAAGATCAACAGAAAATTAAAAAAATCTCTGCGCTTCTAAAGAAGTAAGACTTTTTTCTAATTAAAAAATGAAAAAAAATCCTTTATTTAATCGTTGCTTCACAAAAAAAAAATGTTACTATCGGAAACGAACCTGAATTCTTCAATTTTATAGTGCAAGTGTTACCAACATCAAATATTCGTGAACATTTTTCGTTGGAAAGCAGCCAATTATATAACTGATTCGAAACATATTGGAAAAAATCATTTTACCAACCTTCGTCACAGTCAGGACTCTAACCTGAACCTTTCCATTTTAGCGGCGGAATGAGCTTACATTTACTCAACCGTGACAAGGTTACTAATCTAACATCCCCCTTATATGTTTCGGAATCAATTGATTTTCAATACATGCGATAATTAATTTATTATAGCTAGGTAGTAGGTGTGAATCTTCGTTCTAGCGAGACCTCTTCATGAAAATATAAGCTCATTCCGCCGCGAAAATGGAAAGGTTCAGGTTAGAGTCCTGACTGTGACTAAGGTTGTAAAATGATTTTTTCCAATATGTTTCGAATCAATCATATAATTGGCTGCTTTCCAACGAAAAACTTTCAATTGCAATTCAGCCGTATAAATCTATTAATTTATCAAATATTCGTATTTCTCATTATATAAACTCACGAACATCATACCATTCTGTCCAGCAGCCTTTTTTTATTAATGCACAATGCATATGCACAGAAGCTGTGAAAGTGTGAAGGGTACCTACAGAAGATAAAAGATCAGGACCACATCACTGTTGTTTTGAAATAATAGATAGATTAGTAATCTATAAGGTTTGTCAAATGAATAAGGTCCGTCTCTAACGTTTTTTGACTGGAATCTCTGATGTCTAAATTCTCAATTTTTGAAAATTTTGGTGCCCGATCTATCAAACTTTGTAATCTTTACATGTATATACGAGTAAACTGGATCTTAGGATTTAATTGTTTACATTTTTGCGAACTAAGTTTTTATGAACAAATCAAAAGAACGATTCTATCATTAAAAACATATGTTTTTCATAACCGGAAATATTTCTGTAGATTTTCTGTTCTAAAAAGGTTCCAATTTACAAAAGTGGCCTCTGTTTGCCTTACCTATAAATAACTTTGGATCTGAAAACGATCATGCCAGTTGTATAAAAGTATCAGATAATAATAATTATTAATACATTTTTATATTATTATAATAGTTACTATTATAATATTTTAATAGTTATTGTACATTCTATATTTTATAAAAAATTGTAGTTAAAGTTAAAATTTAATATTCTGTACATCATTTCAAAGACATTGTAAGTAATTTCGTAGTTAACAGTATGTAAGCATAAGTGCAGTGAAAAGTAAATGCTAGTTAACTTCTGTTGCATCTAAAATATAATAAGTGAAGATAAGAGTGTAATTATAAGCCATGAAAGCTTTAAAGTTAGCTTAAAATATAGGTATTATAAATTTACAGACTAGAATTCATAGTTTGACACAATTTAATTCGCTTATTCATACATGGTGGGAGTTAAGGTGTCATAAACGTTGGTATAATTGGCGAACAAGTTATCTTCTGAAAGATATGCGTGAAAAATGAGTAAGTGATTAATTGTTTGCGAATGGATGATATTAATTCTAGTGGATAAATTAAATTGCTCTAAACACAACCATGATGCATTTTCTTTCAAGAAGAGGAGCATAGAAATTTACTTAAATAACAGTGAAAAAAATTACGTTTTTTTTTGTTTTTCGGCGGTGCGCTGCAAAAATTGTCGGAAATAGAACAAAATTGTATATAAATATCTTTAAATATAAAATTGTTTTAGGTAGGTATGCTCTAAAAAAAACCACAAAAACGTCTTTTTCTCACCTCTATTTAAGTAAATTTCTATGTTTCCCCACTTGAAAATAAAAAAACTCGGGTCGCAGTGCCAAAACCCTGCCGACAATATAGTGTATTTGCTAATACAGGCTTTGTGCTGTTATTATGTGAACATAAGTTTGTTTTTGGACAAAATAAAAAATTTAACCCCTTAATACATCCCTCAAAATAATATTTTTTTTTCTTAATTTCAATATTATTATCAATGTAACCTCTGTACCAAATTAAATACACCCTTCAGTAAGTAAATCACTATCCGCAAACTAGTGTTTTCATAAAATTTGTAAGTCCGGACCTGTCAGGGCGATTTTATTAAAATTTTAGCAGCACATTTTAATCTTCACTAAAGGGTTAAATTTCAATTTTGAAACAATTCTGAGAATTTTTTCGGTATTTTTGGGCCCAAAAACATTTTTCAACCCCTAAAAACCACCTTTAAAATGGTCCGATTGGGCACATTTTAAATAGGCTTCGTGCGGTGATGGATTGCAACGTGCCTACCCAATTTCGTCAAAATCAATTAACTCTTTCGAAAGTTATAGCCCGTACACACACACACACACACACACACACATATATATACAGGGTGAGTTCGACCACCCGTATCAGTCGTTTTTTTCGAAAACGGTTAGTCGTAGAGAGTTGTGTCAAAAATTTGTATTATAAAAGCCCTAATAAAGAATCGAATCGTGATAATTTTTTTTTCCGGGAAAATCGGCTTCCCTATTAGTTTACTCCAGAATATCCAGAACTCCGGAATTATAAATGCAACGATAGGTCGAAAGTGGTATTGTTGAAAAGATCTTTAAAAAATAAGCAAGTTTTGTAGGAAAATTTTTTTTATAACTGCCACCCTTGTAAATTTCTATAAGTATAAATATAAATTATTATATGTTCAAAACTCCGGAATTTTAGAAAGCACGATAGGTTGAAAGTGTTGCTGTTGAAAAGCTCTTTAAAAAATAGGTAAGTTTTGTAGGAAAAATTATTTAATTACTGCCACCCCTGTTAAGTAACAATCGTTTGAAATTATTAAATCAAAATTTCATAATAACGATCGAAATCGGCATTAAAAATCTAGCAACCTTAGACATTGTCACAAGTGTTCAAACTGTCTTCCATTTACTCTTTAATACATACTACTGAGCTCTTTTGATTAGACTGTGAGTGTACTTCTTCAGTGTTTAATGATCGATAGATAAGTAACTAGATTTTAAATGCAGACTTTTAAAAAGTTCGTTATTATGACATTTTAATTTAGTAATTTCAAACAAATTTTACTTAACAGGGGTGGCAGTAATAAAAAAAATCCGTACAAAACTTGTTAATTTTTTAAAGATCTTTTCAACAATACCACTTTCGACCTATCGTTACATTTATAATTCCGGAGTTCTGGACATTCTGGAGCAAACTAATAGGGAAGCCGACCTTCCCGGAAAAAAATTTATCACCATTCGATTCTTTATTAGGGCTTTTATAATACAAATTTTTGACACAACTCTCTACGACTAACCGTTTTCGAAAAAAACGACTGATACGGGTGGTCGAACTCACCCTGTATATATATAAATAGACATTTCCAAAAATGGTGCCAAAGTGTTCAGGAGGCTATGAAACGTCGAGAAATTTTGGTCCGACCCCTAGGTACCGCCATCCGACCGACGCCAACAGTGTATGTGCCATATGGCAAATACACTAAAAAGCATATAGTAGAGTAACATAATTCATTGAATAGAATTAAAATCAGCCATTCGCTAATTAGTATTAACTTGCTGAAGGCAAACAATTGAGGGTGACTTGTACGCCTATAATAGTCTATCTAGTCGAAGATATTTTCAAAAATTATACACAAATAAAAAATGTATAACGTCATGTTGTTATGGTCTCCAAAGTCCAAGTAGCAGATATATAAATATAAAGTAATATTGGTGTAAATACCTTTTTTTTGCTTTCTTGCTACTTCTGATTTCTTTGTTGAAACGACGCGTTTTGGGACTACGATCCCTACGATTAAATTATGTGTGAATGTGTGGTGAATGTGTGAGTGACTTAACAATTTCAAGTATAACCTGAAGATGGGATTGTAGTCCCAAAACGCGCCGTTTCAACAACGAAATCGGAAGTAGCAAGAAGGCAAAAAAAAGTATTTACAAAAAATGTATGTTTAAATCGGTTTAAATTTTCTTTTAAGGATTTGTTTAAGATAAAAAAGCGGTCAAGTGCGTGTGGAACTACGAGGGTTCCGTACCGTTACAACAATTAAATTATTCTGTGAAATTTTCAACCGGCTACATGTTACGGTTACAAATATACAACCTATAAAGATTTTTCCGTTTTGGGGGGGGGTCCCCTTTAATTTTTACTTTTTGTGATTTTTAGATTTTTTCCTTTATTTGTAGGTACTGCGAGACGTAGCTTTTTGCCAAATTTCATGATTCTAGGTTAACGGGAAGTACCCTATAGGTTTTGATGAGTGAGTTTGCCATTATCAAAATAGGTATAAGATCACCTTTAATTTTTACTATATTTGTGATTTTCGGATTTTTCCCTTTAATACATGTGCTGCGAGGCCTTGCTTCTTGCCAAATTTCATGATTCTAGGTCAACGAGAAGTACCCCTTAGGTTTTTGATGAATGAGTTTAGAATATCAAAATAAGTATAGGACCCCCTTTAATTTTTAATTTTTGTGATTTTAGGATTTTTCCCTTTACTTGTGCTGCGAGACCTTGCTTTTTGCCAAATTTTATGATTCTAGGTCAATGGGAAGTACCCCTTAGGTTCTTGATGAGTGACTTTGCGAATATTAAAATAGGTATAGGACCCCCTTTAATTTTTACTTTTTGTAATTTTAGGATTTTTTCCTTTACTTGTACTGCGAGACCTTGTTTCTTGCCAAAGTTCATGATTTTAGGTCAACGGGAAGTACCCTATAGGTTTTTAATGAGTGATTTTGCGAATATCAAAATAGGTATAGGTCCCCCTTTAATTTTTACTTTTTGTGATTTTCGGATTTTTCCCTTTAATACATGTGCTGCGAGACCTTGCTTTTTGCCAAATTTCATGATTCTAGGTCAACGGGAAGTACCCTATAGGTTTTTGATGAGATGACAAAATAGCCATATCTTTTGAATGCGTTGACCTAGAAGCTTAAATTCTTTACACCTTTAAGGGACCGTAGACCTTAGTATTTCGTATAAATTTCAACTTGATCTCTATCCGTTCCTGAGAAAATGGATATTGACTGACGGACACCCAGCCAGCCAGCCAGCCGGACAAATGAGAGATCCTATAATGGTTCCGTTTTTTTCTTATTAAATAAATAAGTTGAAATGATTTTCTATATATCTATATTATACCACTTAATCAAGAGCAACCTGTAGTGACATTGAAATCATTAAAATCGATCTAAATTATTCTTTTTGCATACTATCTAGTGTCTATGAATGCGTGTCGCCTTATACGTGAAAGTGCACTGTTTAGAATATAATTTTATGACCGAGAAAGCAGGTTGCATTTTAATATTTTGTTCATTTTCAACGGTATTTGCCGAGCTACGAAGTTACGACGTAATAATGTTTATGTGCACAAATAACTAAAAGATTTTGCATGATTAAATTTATGTGAGCTACTTCTACACTTTTACAAATATACAATTTTCAGGGATGTAATTTCATGGGATGATAACAGATAAAGCCAGTACCTAATTCAGGCCACTCAAGAATTGCAAGTCGATTTTTTTTGTAAGATTTGATATTAAGACTTCTACACTATACAGTAGTCTTTAAAATAAATTAGCCTCTCTGCAGGTGTCAAATACATTTAGAATGGAGATATATGAATATATTTTAATTAATAATGATATTTTAAATTAAATTTTTGTGACTTCTTTGTAAAATGTCAACCCCTTCAAGCGGACGATAGTGTGACTAAAAAGAAATTTCACAGTATTTTTTCAACATAGTGTTTTTGATACTATTAATCCAAGTCTAGAGTTTATTTTATTTTACTTATTTTTTTGTTGTTGATGCCATTGCCTAGTCTGTACAATAATAAAACTTCTTTAATCATAGGTAGTGCAGCGGTGGTGCAATAATTGTAGGTACTGTGACATCGGAATCATGAAACGGGAAACGAACATGCATTATTTATTTTGGAAGTACGTAGATGAAAATAACGATGTAGTTTAGTGTGAAAACTACTCACAAAACAACATTCAGAACGGCCATTACGTGGGCTATTACGGCGGACCCGCTGCTTTTAAGTACAAAAAATAGCAACAATATAAAATACAACTGTATATCTACAATGTAGTCACCTACATACATATATCTACGGAAACAAGGTTAAAACCGATTATGTTTAAATTTTAACATTTTTTTAATATATTATAGGGGTTTTAATAGGTAGGTATATTGTCACCGAAATGAGATCGAGATTAAATTATTGACATCTCGTCGCTGTCGAGACGAGAGAGATACCATCGAGAAAGTACCGACCGAGAGTGGAAAATTTCTCGTCTCGAATTTTCATTCCCCTTTTCTATTATAAATTGTAATTCAAAATATTGTCACTATTAAAATAAAGAAAACAATTTTTTTTTGTATAAGTCGGGATTTGAATCTGGATTTGACATTTCGAACAGTCAGTAAACAGTCGTCTAGCGCCCTTAGCTAAATATATAATATTTTGTATACTTATACTTACACATAAGCATAGGTGGGCACAGTTAATCCAAAAGTTAACTTCGTTAATCGTTAATTCGTTAGATAAAAAGTTAACTTCGATAATAGGTAGAGCGTTAAATTTTCGAAAATTTAACGCAAGTTAAAGTTAACCGTTAAAAGTTAACCATTTAAAACTTATACTGTTTTTGGGCTGAGAGAAATAGGTAAATAAAACAAAAACAAGTAGAAAGAAGAATTAAACACACATTTATTTATGTCGATAATAAAGTAGGTAGGAATAAGGCTATTATTCATCGTTATTTTGCATTAGGTAATTTAGATGCATGTTCCCCTTCATAAAAATTAGCATATTAAAATTGACATCCGACAGCGATGATCGTTTAGCCCGTAAAATATCTTTGCCCGTAGAAAAAAGTTAGGTTACAATTTGTCGTATTCACTGGCAGTGGCACTGACTGAGCAGACTTGCTTACTACACTCACGCTATGCGTAGCATAAATTATACATATATGCATCACACTCGCACGCGCACTTCGCATATATGATATCGTTCACCATTCGACTAGCCGACAGTCGCCGAACATACGAGCGTGGCATGGCGCGTAATTCAAACAAACAAAATGACGACAGCATGTCAACAAACGACTATTGTAACGGACTAAAGTTAACGGAAGTTCAATTTAACGGAAGTTAACAAGAGCGTTAACATTTTTTGAAG
Organism: Mongoloraphidia duomilia; assembly: GCA_039654895.1. Classification (NCBI taxonomy): domain Eukaryota; kingdom Metazoa; phylum Arthropoda; class Insecta; order Raphidioptera; family Raphidiidae; genus Mongoloraphidia; species Mongoloraphidia duomilia. Next base: position 25,325,129 of record CM077518.1, read on the forward strand.
TAAACTTAAAAGTTAATCCGTTCAGCAGATTGTTAACTTCGTTAATTAACGATTAACGGATTAACGAGTTAATGCTCACCTTTGCACATAAGTATACAAAATATTATACATTGTGAGGTCAGAGAGTATAATTAATTATTGCCGCCACTTAATAAATTTTTTTTCAATAAAATTGATCTGACCAATAATTTATATTAGCTGACCAATTATCAGCAGATAATTAGGTATCTATCGAAAATAGCTTTTATATTTTTTTTTCATAACAAATGGGGTGCCACCATTTTACAATGACCTTGAAAAACTTAAACAATCGATCAAAAATTTTCTATCGCTGACCAATTAATGGAACTAATTGACCTTTTATGACCATTTTCTGACCTTTCAGATGGTATAATTGGATTTTTTCATTTCCATATATGAGGTGCTAGCATCGCGGAGCCCTTAAAACTGCTATACAAAGTGCAGTTATAATTTTATTTTTCAGGATGTGACGTCACTATGTCTTAATCGTCGGTCTCGTTAATTTCCGTTATTGAAAATCCTGCGTTACTGCGAGCAAAAAAGTTTCATTTTAAAAATAGAGAGCTGCTGTATTATAAAATCGCCATTAAATATATTTTAACTAAAATGTGACATAAACCAGCTCGCCGCATGACCGCAGATATGCCACCGCATATTATGCGACTGCTTGTGTTATATTGCAAATCCTTTATGTGTTATCATTGTTGCTTCAGGGATGAGAATGTAATATGTGAACCAAATATAGTTTTTAACGTCACCAGCTATTTCACTAAATTTTTGAATTTTAAAATTTTATGATTTATTGATTTTCATTTCATGTTAATGGCCAAGTTAAAATATTAAGACGATAGATATTGTAGATTATAGACTACTTTAAAGCACTTTATTAATCTTTAGTCCATTATTATTTTACCTGTATAGTTAAATATTAAAAAAAAAATAGCTAATAATGTCTAATAATATCTGTCAAATTTCTAATAAACATATTTAAAAAATACGTTTGTATGTTATATTGTTGCTAGAATTGTGTTCAATCTACAATCTTTCTAAAATTTTAGGAAATTAAACCAATTTGGAAAAGGTCCCTTTCTTTCAATTATACTTTAAAATTTTGCTTATATTCAAGGAAAAAGACACTTGAAAATTTTACAATATTTATTAACACTCGACGCGTTTCGGGCTATCAACCCATCTTTAGGAGTACAAAAACTATACTAAACTTATAAAATACAAAACCATCCTTATATAGAATCTAAATATACTAATTACCTACTATACTAATTACCTACTCTATTTAACCTAAATACTAAATTATTGTTTGTAACAAAGGTGAAAATGTAAAGTCTACCTGATCATTTAATAGGGTTTTGTTATGGTGTATAGCTTTTTGAATTTCTAGATTTTCCAAAATGGTCAATATTTTTCCTTTATTGCAAATATGTAACGGTTTGAAGTTAATTGGATATAAGTTTAGTATAGTTTTTGTACTCCTGAAGATGGCTGATATCCCAAAACGCGTCGAGTGTTAATAAATATTGTAGAATTTTCAAGTGTCTTTTTTTTCATGTTCTACCAAGTGCCTAGCGAGGAATCAATTCAAGTAATTTTGCTCATATATTTAAGGTTATTTCGGACAATTTAAAATGATATTAAACAGATTGTTTCTTTTATGCTACCTATATCTTGAATCTACAAAAAAAGTTGATCGATTTACTAAATTGCTTAAAAGTTATAGAAGTTTTTATTTTCAACAAATTGAAACGTAAGTAAATGAGAAATACGTATTTTGATTCATAAAAATAGCAAAAATATATTGAAAATATGTAACCAAAATTTTTTTAATCACTTACTGTACCGATCCTAATTTATAAAAAAATAATAATTAATTAGATTTATCATCACTTTTATTTACGAGTATACATCCCAATCTTCTTCTAAAATTTAAAAAATTGTATTTTACACTATAACTCCATTGCTATTCTGTACAACTTTTGATATTGCGATAAATTCAACTAATTATTTGAAAATATTACCGGAATTATAATTTCAGTAATTATTTCTAATTAATTGAATTTATCTCAATATCAAAAGCTTATCGTCACTTTAGTTTATGATTGTGCATTCCAAACATCCTTAATTTAATTGCTGAAAATAATAATTTTGAAATTTTTTCATATCCATATCTTAGGACTGCATCTTTAAATCTATATACGAAAAAAATTCACATATGAAACGTCGAACTTCGATATGTATTGCAATAAAAAGTGATTTTTAGAGCGCCGTTTCAATAACACACTGGAGATGGTAGCGGATTTCTTGCTGACAATATATTATGAGTTCGCGTCGACATATTACTGAGAGTAAATTTTTGACAAAAAATTTCATATCTAACCGTACTTTCGATCGTATTTCTATGCTCTTCATGTACCTAAGTTAGACAAATATTCATAATATCTCTCTTACGTCTAAATTCATCAAGATACTGGTTACTAATTGATTTATTTCATATTAACAATTGCAATGTGAACAGTGACCTTCATTGTCGGACGTTTGTAATCTATACTCCATGGTGTCTATTTGAAATGAAGTGCACATAAGAGTCACATGTCAAAATCTGTCAATGTTTTGTTACGAATTCGCCTATTTTTACAAAAATTCCAAAAGACTGTTTTTATGTATGCAAAATATACTAAATATTTTTTGAGGTTGGTAGAAACAGCGATGTTACGCTTTCATCAATTTTTATTTCAAGTATCTCTACTATTTTTAATGCATCGATGTTTAAATTAATTCCCGTTAATTATAATAATTAATTGGACGAGAAAGCTACCACTATACAAACATATTTTAATATTAGTTACGTAGGTATCTCACATAACAAAATTTACATTTTATTTTAATATTTCAGTTATTTTCTGCCGGTTCTACTACAAAATCTTTCGTCTCTGTGATAGAAGATAATTAGTATTACGGTATTACTTACATGCCTACATTGAAGTAGGTATGAAACAATCGTAAAAAAACAATATTTGCAGTCCGGTGTTGGACCGAACTCAGTGATTTTGTTGTGACTTTCTGTCACGAAATAGAAGGCGATGTCGCGGACGACGCATCACATGATCAAATTTCAAAATCAAGTCGTCTAGCGGTCGTATGAAATGCAATAACGTGAAATGAGGACAGAACGTTATTGTACATTATGTCGCCACAATCTCCACTGTGTAGTCTGATTGTATAATGTAGGTTGGTCTGATGCGCTTCTCTGTTAGCTGCGGAATCACAAGACAAGACAATGAGGGCGACCAGGCTTTTTTCTATCACCTGATAGCGCCACTAGCTAGTGAGGTATAAAGTAACTAGATTTAATAACTTTAGTAACTTATGTCATTGAAATGTCAGTACTGTTTATATTTTCTACTACCTGATGGCGCCACAAGCAAGTAAATTATCAGTCATTCAATCATTTAACGGCTAAATCGCAATTTTGTATTTTTTTATTATTCATTCCTTAATAATGGACAAATGAAGATTGACTAAACATAAACCGTTAATCTCTAAATCTTAGGCATACCTTGCTTGCTACTAGCGCCATCTAATAAATAAAAAATGTAAGCATTTGACGCATACCTCACTTCTCACTAGCGCTATCTGATGAAAAAAAATACGGTAGCCCTCAATTTTAGATATACTTGTACTGGGTTGCAGAAAGCATTGTCAGAAAATCTGATTTGACGATGACCTTAGATTGTGACCACACATATTATTTCTTCATAAGAAAAGCATTGTAGAATTTAAATCGATCCTGATTGAAAAATAATTGATCGATTGAAACAATTTTTTTTAAATGTGTGTACACGTATTCAACATGGTTTTTTGTACAATTCCCACTCGGAAACAACATGTTTCTACGTATATTGATCAATATCATTTGTTTTTGTGTGAGAAAAATCTAATATTTTACTGTTCCTTATATGTATAAAAAACTATTTATATGATCATAATCTAAGGTCATTATCAAATCAAATTTTTTGACAATGCTTTCTGCAACCCAGCATTGTATAAGTACAAACCATAGGTAATAGTAAAAAATAATTTTAAAAAATTTGACCGATTTAAAAAAGAAGTCAGCATTCAGCAAACTTTTTAAGAAAATCGGGTGGATTCAGCTCAGGTTGTACCGTAGCGTTTTCCGTAGGTCTACGTCTTTTGAAAGAAGTTTATAAATTTTAATATTTCGTAGTATATTTGATTGAGATCTGTTCAATGACACCAAAAAAATGCATATATTTCAATATAATCTTCAAGATATGCGAATTTTAGTGGTAATTTGTGTCGTCTTCCTTCAGTGTTTGTTTTTTAATTGTTTAGTAAATAAACTATTACAAACGCACAATAATAATTTTAAATAATAAATTGAGCGGTACTTCTCTGGCTTCCAGTTTAAACCGAAAACATCGTTATATCTTTATTTTTTATAAATCTATAACGATTCTACCTGTTTTATAAAAATCGTTACATGAGAAAGTCGAAGTGGGTTCAGCGTATACTCGAGAACATAGACGTAGTCCTACGTCAAAAGATAAATAAGTTTTTCACAGCGCCGCTATTTAAAATTCGATTTTCGCTACCTGTTCAGCGGGTTGAAACTGCGAGTTTCAACCCTAGGAATGAAAAGTTTAAGTTGTCGACTTTCATTGTTTTTAACGTTGTTAAGAGGGAGATAGAGCGATTGAGTCGCGTCAACTTCAATCCGCATATAATATTCGAAAACGTCAAAATAACAGACATAAGCCCACATAAATTTCACATAGATCTGACAGATCTGATTTTTGCGGCTTTTATACACGCCCAAATTGCAGGTACTTCAAATCGAATTGTCAATAGAGTTAAGTTGTGAAAAATAATATGCATTTACTCGGGCAGCAAACTTCACACTGGTTGCAAACGCTATGTTTCGACCCTTGTAATGCAATGTACTATTTGGTTGGTTTTACAGTCACCTTCCCTACGTACAGAATTTATTTTCTAAAATTGAAATACGTTGACTGTTACGTAGACTGTACATTGTACAAGGCACATTGAACCAAAATGGTATGTTGTCATAATGAAAATGTTCATACTTTACTCAGCCAATAACCTTTTCCGTATTTACAGGGAATTTATTTTTTATTACAATGAAGGACCCTAATAGTTGAAGCGCATTTTGTTTTGTTTTGAAACAAAAAGAATAAAAAATTCTTCCTCAGTGAATTTTTCATAAACACAATATATTTTGGCCAATGAAAACTCATTGATTGAATATTTTTTCAGGGTAGTAGCGCTTCTACAGCGTCCGTTTATCGTTTAAAGGCTCAAGAAAAGCCTATACGTGAACACTACAGGCGAACTGTACACAATATCAAGTTCATATAAATAGATGATTGGCGCATTCTGATCACGTCCGGGATTTTGTGGTCCGTTATATAGAAAATGAGTATCTCGACAACAGAATATACTTCCGTCTGTTAGGGCGCAGTGTATATACAGATTCGCGTGTCTTGATTTTCGGATAATTTATTTCACTCAATCAAACGCCCAATAAATATTAATGGGAGTCGATTAAAACGTTTGTATTTATACTGTATTTTATTTGGCCTCCACATAAATATTTTTTTAAATGTTAGAACCTTAATAAATATATCTGCGGAAGTTACTGCGGAAGAAAGAACATCACATTCCCACAATAAAAGAAATAAAACAACTTTGTACGTTAAAACTACAAAATTTTCCGTCACAAGAAAAAACGTCTACCCCTAGTGTCTAATAAAATAAATTATTAATTAATTTTTTTTTAATAAGACGCGCAGCTACAATGCTATGTGCGTCGATTCATTAAATTAAAATCAAATAACATAATATAGGTACATACATACATAATAAATCTATACTAATATTATAAAGAGGAAAGATTTGTATTTTTGTATTTTTGTGTGTGTGTATGTTTGTAATGAATAAACTCAAAAACTACTCTGCCGATTTCAAAAATTCTTTCACCTATAGAAAGCTACATTATCAGCGAGTAACATGGGCTGTATTTTATTTTCAAAAAAATAAGAGGGGGTGGGGGTAATAAATCATAAATTCTATCTCTGCAACTACTAAACCGATTCTAAAAATTCTTTCACTAATAGATATCTACGCAGGGGGAGAGATTCTCGCGAGGGGGTACTCGCGGGGGGGGGGGTAATAAATCATAAATTCTTATCTCTGGAACTACTAAACAGATTCTAAACATTCTTTCACTAATAGAAAGTTACGCAGGGGGAGAGATTCTCGCGAGGGGGTACTGGGGGGGGGGTAATAAATCATAAATTCTTATCTCTGGAACTACTAAGCCGATTCTAAAAATCCTTTCACTAATAGAAAGCTACGCAGGGGGGGGGAGATTCTCGCGGGGGGATAATAAATTAACAATATACTAAATATACGTGAGCGGAGCAATGGGTGACCGCTATTAAATCATAATTACGTACCACCCGGGCGAAGCCGGGACGGGCCGCTAGTTATATAATATATAAACAATTCCAAAAATGGTTCCTAATTGTTCAGGACAGTATAAACGTTGCGAAATTTTGATTCCGTCCCTAGGTCCCGCCAAATACGCGCTAATATGCGTTTTAATGTCTGTTTCTCGACGTGTCATAACCGACGCCACCCGCAAAATTACTATCTTACCCGCAAAATTACTATCTTCAATGTGCTACGTCCCCGTTATTTTATTTTAAAGTAGTTAATAGCGAGATGCGAGCGTGGGAGTTATAGAAAATTGGAATAAAGTATTTTGTGAGCATATGACTTTGACCTTGCACGGGGAACCATCTCGAAATTTATCTGCAATTATTGAAGGCAATCATGGAAAATCTTAACAAGATGGCCGATATATAATTACCATTCCACATCTACTCCCGCCGGGATTCGAATTATTACCTTCCTAGTATCCTCTCACCATGACGTCCTTCGTTCAGTTATTCAGAGAAAGTGAACTCGGTCATGTATAAAAAATAATGTAAATGTACAAACATTTCAGAAAGCTTAGAGTTTTAATTTTTGAATTTTTTTTTATAACTACAGTATACAAATCAGTGTATTTGAGAATGTTACAGACAAAATAAAAACCATCTAGCTTAGCTATTACAATACCTATTCAGGTGAAAATTAGGAAGAACAAACTTGTCTATGAATAAATTCAGTATTTTAATTTCTATGACTAATTATTTTTGATTATAAATCCGATGTTACTCTGGGTTTTATTTTTATAGTATAAAGACCGACAGTTCTATATTTTTTTGCATGAAAAATTAGGTGTTAAAAAGTATATTGGGTTTCTTAAAACTGTCTTTTAACAGAAGAAACAACAATTTGTTCCTTCTTAACCACAAACATTTCAATAATGAATGCGGTATGTTTCGATGACAACCCTCTTCAAATAGTTGCTGGTGATACGATGGTAAGAGCTGCCCTCGAAATACACATTCTTTAATAATGTAAATTGTTGTGGTTAAAAAGTGACAAAATTGTTAGTTTTCCTAGTTTCATCTCACAGCGCTCTTATTATTCTTTATCTTTTAATAGTTTTGAAATTTAAAGTTTTTTCTACTTAGCAAAGTTATTTTGTCAGAAATTCGGTCGAAAGGTTCAATGTAACATTTTTTGCTAGTTTTGAAAAATGTGTGTATATTCAACAAATAAATTGGCCAATAATATATAAATAGGCAAAAGATATACGCATTTGAATAAAGTAATTGAAATTGTAAAAAAGCTTTATTAATTTTTAAATGAATTTAATGGATATCGATCCCACTCATTAATAAATTATTTTGTTGGATGTTCAATTGGAAAATGAATGCTATGGACTGATAATGTATTACTTTCAATATTTCGCCGATGTCAACATTTTGTGATCCTCATTTTCAGTTTCACGATTAATAATTTTTTAATTATGTACTTTTACACCAATTAAAATGTCAGTCAAACGTCTACCTATACATATAATATTGCTTTAAAGGTTCTATAAAACTGTAATCAAAAAATGTCAACTTTTCAGGTAACATGAAACTGTTCATTTGTATCAAAAACATTTTAATTACTTCTTTTGAATTTGTGTATAAAAAACAGTGAGTCCCCGGTACTCTCCAAAGATTTGTAACATTTAGATTCGAATACGATGACCACTGAGCAGATCAAGGAGGATAATTAATATAGCTGGTAGCTGACAGTGGAAGTTTGCGTCACTTCCGTAAAGATATTTACACATCAATATTAATGTCTGTAACTACCATACCAAAGTACTATGATCCGCAATTTTTTTAAGAATATTTTAGAATCTACAGCATGTATTAAAATATTTTCTAAGTAGTAAATGTAAAGTTTCTATTTAGATTTTTTAATACAATTTACAAAATAGTTACTGTAGCCTTGAGTTTTTTCTGTAAAATCCAAGATAATGTTTTTTTTTTAAATAAAGTTTCGAAACTAATTGGGCAGAGTAAAAAAATTGAATTTAACAGGATTGTCTTTTTTAAATTTTTTCAATTAGTATTAGACATATATTTATTTCTGTTGGTTGTATAAAAAATTGTTAAAAATACCTCAAAACATAATAATTAGTTAATTAAGGATCATTGTTCGCCTCAAAAAAATCTTTCAATAGAATTATTTTTTTTGAAAATTTGAAGATTGTTAATACGGATAATTTATAAAAAAACGCGCGAGCCTGTGACAAGAAAACAATGGTTTGTTTTTTCATGTCTATTCGTTAACATTTTATCTGGAGCATAGGATTATTTTCTTGAAGTCAAGGGTTGCTTTGAAAAAAGATATTAATAAAAATACTTATTCTTGTACTATGTTTTAAATCTTCAAATATTTAATTTCAAAATGTGTACCTACCTACAATAAACTGTTTTTTGCAAGATATCTTAAGAAATTAAACGTTGAAGTGAAAAACCTTCCATGATGTTATTATATTATTATTTACAAGCCAGTTCTCTCGGACTCTGGGTTTATGGACAAAAGGTACATCGACATCGTACAATGAGAGTGTATTTAATACGCTTTAATGTCACATGACTTAATGGGCATTAATTACGTTCCCTGCGGTGTTATTATTTTTATATTAAGCGTATTAAGTGTCTTTGTGTGTATAGATGTACGAGGTAATATTCAAAAATATTTGTCGTTATTTGTGTAGTATTTGCCAATACATAATATTATTAATACTAATATTATTAATACTAATGCTATTGGTCACACATGTAAAGTGAAACCTTGAACGCTATTGCTCATCGCTGTACATTTTTAACCCCCGTAGCTTCCAAACGGATCAACCGATTTAAAAGCGGTTTTGTTTGTTTGAAAGATGGTATTTGCGAGATGGTTCTTAGCCATGTTTGATTGAAATCGGTTCAGCCGTTTCCAAGATTTTCAACTTTCATCACAATTTGTAATGTCTGTGGCATCGCAGCTCCCAAACGGATGGACCAATTTCAGTGCGGTTTTGTTAGATTGAAAGATGGTATTTACGAGATGGTTCTTAGCCATGTTTGATTGAAATCGGTTCATCCGTTTCCAAGATCTTTCGAGTTTGAGCTCAAATGATCAGTTTTTGATTAGTTTAAAAAGTATGAAATTAAATTAAATTAAAAATTTAAAAAAAACCCCGACGCAAAAAAGCAAACCTTTAAAAAGTGAGATTTAATTAATATCTACTATATCTGGCCCGATGCACCGTCTATTTCTTCGTTTAGATGAAATATTTTATTCGTAAATGCGTCGGACACCATGACTGTAAAATTACAAAAATACCAATGTCTCAGCGGTCCCCGACGCATTTACGAATAAAATATTTCATCTAAACGAAGAAATAGACGGTGAATCGGGCCAGATATAGTAGATATTAATTATTTCTCACTTTTTAAAGGTTTACTTTTTTGCGTCGGGGGTTTTTTAAATTTTTTATTTAATTTTATTTACTTATCATTTACAATAACCGTTAGATAAAAACTAATTTCGATATAGTCTAGTATTAAAAAGCTTGCATTGAATTATTATACTAGTACTAGCAGCGTGGCTCATATTCGGATCTTATATTCACCCATGGTACTAGCACTCGTATGTGAGAAGGTTCAAATCTAACAATACCTATCTGAATTTAAAAATCAACTCTCGCATGATTGAAATATTAGTTACCATTTACTTTATAATGGAAACAATATTGTAGTCTGTAGAGTAAATGATAACCAGCCGCCGCGATAGTGGAAGATTCGAGTTTAAGTCCCGACGGTAACATGGAATGAATTTTTCTAGTATTGCATTGTAATGTTACGTCATTCAGTAGTGTTCCTACCATAAAAAGCATTTATTTGTATTTTAATAGTTTGCGAAACTTGATCGGATGAACATTTCACATATCTATTAATAAAAGAAAAAAACATAAAAATTGCCTTAGTATCGAAAACACTGTTAAACACTATACACAGATAATAAATAAAACATATTGTATTTCAAAGTGAGTAAATAAACAGAACTAAGCTCTAAATAAGTAGGAAGAAGTCAATGCTCAGACCGAGTGCATTTCGGTTACAACTTAGTTTTTGAAGTGAAAACTTCCTTAAGCGCGTTAGGCACTCTTTTCCTGGGTAGTTAAAAAAAGGGAACCGTTCACAAAATTTAACGCGGCTGACATAGCTATATCATAAAAACGGTGCGCAGTATATACTTGCATTCATAGCGCAGTTGGTAACGTGTCTGCGTTCTATGCATGGGAACCTGGGTTCGAGACTTGATAGCAGCGTAGAATTTTTGACGTTTTTTTTCTAAATTCTACATGATATTTATTTATACATTTTGTATTTTTGTTATATTCTTTCTTTGACAATAATTCTAATTTTTTTGAAACCAAGGTGGAATTAATTAAAAATATAATTTTAGTACTTTAGTAATAAATTATTTTTAGTTCATAAATGCGCTATAATAGATGACACCAAAAATTAGAAAATCTGAAGTTTTCACTTCTGTCGTGTGGTCATAAGCACACACCCATTTTTTTTGAAGTGATGAGGGTCTTCTTGATTGTAGGTACTTACTTCATATTTTATTTTATGCGCGCAGATTTACGAGAAGCCTACAGCTCAGGGGTCGCTGATTTTGATTATTTTTTTTGTGAAATTAGTCGACTTCAAAATAATTTTTTTTTTTTATTATTAAAGGTGTATAAATAGAAAAAGCTTTTTATTTTCCCTCGTATCCCTCGTATCTGTTTTTACAGAAGGTTTTATACGGACGGGTATCGGTTTCTAATTAGCTACCACCATCACAAAATGAACATAAATAAAACACACATTAATTATTTATTATTCATTTTATCGACATAGGTAATCTGAATATTGACTGATTGATTTATTATTATCCTATTGTTAGATATATTTTATAATAGTTTTACCACGTAATTTCAAACTTGGATGTAACAAAAATATTACATTTTTTAGAAAATTTACCTATGGTATCTAGGTAGTACTACATTTAAAAAAATATGTTTTGTTTTCCATACAGATATGTAGATTGTAGATATATGTATGTAATGAAAGTACTTTGTACTTAGTGTACCTATTATGTAATAGTTTTAAGTTAAATTTTAAAAGTTTATAATTTTATTGTAATCAGAGAGGAGACACTGTGAATAATAAACATTTAATGTCGTTTCTCTTTTTACAGGTAAAGTTTTATTTCGAATTTATCGATTTGGTAAATAGTTGTTTATAATTTTATAATAGTTTGATTAATAAAAATAAAATCTCTTTTTACAGAAACTCAGTAGTGTCTATATTTTTGTGTCAATCCCGGAATTTTATAAGGAACATTACATATATTTTTTATTTTATTTATAGAAAATTAGACGGTTAACTTACCAATGAAAATAAACTTGATAATAAAAATAAATTTCAATATAAAAATTATTATATACTTTATACTACCCTAGCTTTGAAAGTTCATTTATTGCGCAGTGTGACGTAATGAAATTTTATTCAATGATTTATAATTTAAATGTTTATAATAGACGCTGCCAGGTAACGCTATTATAGTAATTTATGGCTAAGTGACGGATTATATGACAGTCGCGATTTTGTGATACGAGCCTAATGGTGCCTCCAAACAATCGGCAATGATGGGCCATTACAGGCCATCACGATTGTGTGGAGGAGGCATAAGGTTATGTTGCATTTATACCAGAACGAGTGTGTGTAAAATCCCGAATGTCAGATTCGTCACTTTAGCCACGCGTTAAAGACAATATTTTTTTCAACAACTGCTTCAAAAATTCAATTTTAAGCAAATAAAACACAATTTGGATAAATATTTTATTAGTAAGTTTATAGCAAAGTAATCAATAAAGTATACTTTATTACACACGTGTGATATAAAGTAAAACAAAACAGTATTACTTTATTGAACGGAGTACATTAAAATTTACTTTAGACACTACCATTCGAACGCATCAGAAGCTTCCATAAAGAATCTCTTTTCAAACAGTACACAGCCATCTGAAATTTTTTGATGCGAGTGTTGCAAAAATACAAGTGCGAAAAGTGACTTATTTGGCATGCGGGATATTTATAGAACTCGCCTCTGGTTGGACTGTGTCACAACTCACAGAACTCATGTGGATAGCTATACCTTCGACTTCGTCTCGGACGACTATTCCCACTCGTTATCCTGTGTAACAGCACAACCTATCGGCTCGTTCTGTAACCACCCCATGCCATAATTCGTTACTTTCCACACTTGTAGCGTAAATAGCTATGCTGATCACGAAAAAAATACTTTTAGCCGGGTTTAACTCTTCCTACCTGCTCTAACGGCCAAAAACACCCCGATTTACGGTGTTTCTGTATAGACGTTTGAGCGGGTACGAAGAGTTATATCCGGCTAAAAGTATTTTTTCCGTGATCAGCATCCTCGAAAATCCCTTGGGAGGATAGAATCAACCCCCGTGGGTGAAAACGGTGACCTACTCGGTGCCAACCTTCACCATTCACCTCAAAATAACGAAAAGTAAAAGAATAACCCACGCTGCCGGGCGTCTGTGCAGAAATACTGCAAAAAGGGATGGTTTTTGGCCGTTTTAGGGGTAGCGAATGGCTAAAAACTTTTTTCACTATTTTTACCGTGTTCAGCACCCCCAAAAACGGGAGTAGTAGGTGCTATTGTAACTCTAGCAAAATGTTCGGATTTTGAGCAAAAATCCTGACTCCCCGATTCTACTTGTATAAGACATTGGGCTTGAGAATAGTCGAGCGTGTAGCAATGCTGTTGTTTACATAGCGTTGCTATGGTTCCTCTATTACAAGTCCGCAGTTCCCGGGTTTTAGCCCGAGAGCTGGTAAAAGTGTCAATTGTATTTTCAATTTATTATTAAAAAAAAAAAAAATGAATAGAAAATATGAATTAGTGCTAGGCCCAAATAACCTTAGCTGTTCGTGGTCTTTAAAACACAATTTTTGTATAGGACTTTAGACGTTATTCACGTCAAAATCAAATTTTAATAGTTATTTAGAAATATAACATTGGAAAGTGGATATAGCACGGGCTAACCAAACGTGTGCTATAGGTATTTAAAAGTTCTTGATCAGGGGTGTTACGAATATTCGCATCCGCATCCGTAAATGCGGAATATTCGCATTAATTCATACATGTGCATCCGCATTCACATCCGCATCAATCAATACGGAGTTTTTACGGATGCAGATTCACATCAACAAGTAACTACATGTAAAGAAAGTGGGCGGAGCCAGAGTGGCACGTGCTTCGCGTTTGTTTTGGTAATTGCTAACTTGATTCGGTAACTGACGAATAGGAATTTCAATAGGATTTTCAGTTATTTATGCACTTAAAATTTAAATAATTGTCCTTTTAAAATCCCAAAATCCGCATCCGCGGATGTGAACTTCTAATAATCCGCATCCGCATCTGCATCCGCGGATGTCTAAATTTTTGCATCCGTAACAACCCTGTTCTTTATATAAGGCTTTTAAATTATAACTGAAAATTGTTACATAAGTGGTTATTTATTGCGTGATGTTTTGTGAATTGCAGATCAGTGCGGTGCGCCGCTCGGAATGGAGAGCGGCTCCATCAACGATAGCAGTATCAGTGCGAGTTCCGCCTACGACTCCGGAAGTGTCGGTCCGCAGCACGGCAGGTAAGGAATAATAACTTCGCATACACATCACTTAACACCCTCAGTCCTGTTTCATTTCTGTCTCATATTCGAACTTCGGTGAATGTATATCAGAGACTATACTATATTAGATTTTGCCCGCGAAATCGCTTACGTGAACGTCTATTTCGCTCACGTTATAGAGTCGGCGAGAATCCTATCTTAATTCACAGGTATATCAGGGTAAAAATCAGTGGCGGCGCGTGAACATTTTAAATGGGTGTTCTGCAGAGTCAACCCGGAGATTAGAGTAGCCCCCCCCTAATGAGGCAACCTCGAAAAAAAAATTCAAAAATACATTTGATGCAATTTTTAAGTGTATTTTTTGATCTGAATAATTTGTCTATACATTATACAATGATTTCGCTAGCGCTAAAATCGTAAATAAAGTGATTTTTATAGCAATATTTTTTATTGTATTAAAAAAATGAGTGTGTGTGTGTACTATGTACGTACGTCAGAAGTTATACTTCTTTTAGATAACAAAACAAAAATAACTCCGAACATTTTATCCCGCGTGCCAGTACTAAACGTTTGTAAAAAAGACGATAAAATAATAAAATAAAGATATTAAATAAATTAATTTAATTTAATAAATTATTAATTTATTAAATATATTTATCTATGATATTTATCTAATTATTTATTAAAAAAAATAATAAGGTATGTTTGTATTGAGATTTGAACCCGAGACCTATCGCTTATAGAGCCACTACGTTACCGCTACACCACGAAGACACCTTATTGCATTGCTATATAATACGGTATTATAAACCAAGAAAAATAATACTGTACTAGGTTCTGTGCACCCGTTCTGGCTTTTGCGCGTATAAATCTGTCTCATTTTTACTAAGTCATCTCTCTTTAACACATTGGATTTAGGTGCAACACAAACTGCAGCACCTCCTGCAGGACTGTTTATAGAATATAGGCCTGCGGCATGCCGTCATTCATAATAATGCTATGTGATTATGAAATTAAAACATATTATGCAGATTTATATAATATATTTTTTGAATTGTGCGTTATTTTCTGGCAGTGCGGCAGCTCCGCAGCTCTCATAGAGGAGCCGCCACTGGTAAAAATTATTCTTTACTTCCAGTTTGGATACCAAATACAGGGTGGTTACCGTGTTTGTCGATCACAGGACTTTTACATGTAAAATCATACTTTCATAATTCCCCTCTTCCCTAATTTATTTTTAATAGACGTAACTAAGAGTCCTTTCACACTATCAGGTTTGGCCAGTCAGGTTTTAAACCTGAAGAAAACCCAAGAAGTGAGCATTTGTTTAAATGGGACCTTTCAGTCTATCAGGTCGCCGACCGACTGTAGCCGGATCGATCGACTGAAGCATCAGGTTCCGTGACGTCGGAATGAATGAATTATAGATTATAGACGCTCGACAACAGAGGTCATTAGCGTCTAAACCCTGACGTCGGATTAAATGGTGGTGGGGTATTGCAGCAAACGTGCACTTTCACACTTGCCCGGTTTTCGTCTTCAGGTTTGGTGTAGTCCTGCATCAGCTCTGGCAAGGAATGTGCGAAGGTGATTTAAAAACTAATGTTCAGCGAAATTAAAATAAAGTTTTTTAATAAACATAAAACCGGACCTGCTGAAAACCTGATCGCGTTAGGATATATTTTAACTTTTACTTCAGGATTCCGTCAGATTCAAAACCTGACCGACGAACCTGATAGTCTTATTCGGCCTTTTTCACTATTCGTTACAACTCTAGTTTGCACAATTAGATTGATTGGATTTTTTGAAGGATCAAGGAATTTGTAGCTCCATTAGGAAATCTAAGTTAAAGACTCACTTGCAATAACAACCTTTACCCAAACTTCGATAAATATTTTGCCAGGGAAGCAAAAGAAATTAATAATTGGCATTGCTGCGCTACTTGGCTGCCCTTTAGCACACACTTTCGAAGAATATTTCATTTTTACAATAAATTATAATTATTAGAAAACACATTTTATGTAGTACTATCTAATGAACAAAATTAGCGTATTGATCAATAAAAATTTCGTACTTAGTCTGGCAGATTATATTTTTGAAGCTGGGAACTTCGACTGAACGTTATTTCATAAAACGAGTGTAGTTTGCATGTGACAGTTCATATATACAAGTTAAAAATTATTACAGAAAAAAAGTGTTTTTCTCCTGAGGAATACTTTTTTTCAGCATTTATCACAGCGCAAAATATTTCGGTTAAAATGTATCTTTGCACAAAAGTGAATGATAAAATACATTGTTTTGATTTTTTCGGATTAATAATTGCACGTCATGTATTATTGTTAGAAAAGCATTCTAAACATACAACTATATACGATCTAAAAGAATATTAAAAATAACATTTTTATAAACATCACGGGTTCGTTGTTTCGTGTAAAGCTTTCTGTAGACCTATATAAAAGCTGAAGAAGGTTAAAGTAATAAAAGCCAATGAGTATCAAATCTTAACTTATTTTTTACGAGCTTTTTATGAAAACACTACACAGAAAATAAACTTAACACTTTGTTGTGAGCGCTTCGATTATTTCAAGCTTTAGAAACTGTTCAAGTAAAATACATAATATCTAAAAGTTCACGCAAGTGTGGCGGGTATAAATTTTATGTGTCGATATGTCAGGTAAAAGCGGCCAAGGTATGCACGTTGCCTCTCAGGCCGCTTTGGCTTCCGCCATCATAAAGTTTAATATATAAATAAATGCAGTGGCGTTACAGTTTAGGAAAACTTTTATTTTATTTACTCCCAAAAAAACCATAAAAAGCAAATTTAAGAAATCATCAACAAACGCAAACATGTCTTTCTATTTTCCACCTTTATATCGGAAGAGAAGTACCTATTGAAATCAGCCCGAATTTTTTTTTTATTTTTCGGTATTCTGTTGATTCCTTCATATTTTGATAGTTACCCTCGGATTCGTATGAGCTCATTTTCTGATTATTGTCTGAGTGTATTTTTTGAAAGATGTCTATGTGTGTGTGTGTGTGTGTACGTATGTTATCATTTCTTTCTAAGACGAAATCTCGAGAATGAAAAATGGTATCAACTACGTTAGGGTGCCAATCGATGCGTATTAACGTAAATATGATCTGAAAGAATTTTTTTCAAAATCGGTTCAGCCGAACTTTTTCTTAACCAAATAGACTCCTAAAAGTAGATTTTACACAATATCTCGCGAATAAAAAATTATATCGACTTTGTAAAGGTGTCAATCGAGGCGTGTTAACGTCATTTTGATCCGACATAAATTTTATAAAAATCGGTTCAGCCGTTTTTTTTTTAATTATTGTTAAAAATAAATAATAATTATGTTTTAATGATT
The DNA here is from genome assembly GCA_039654895.1 of Mongoloraphidia duomilia. Taxonomy (NCBI): domain Eukaryota; kingdom Metazoa; phylum Arthropoda; class Insecta; order Raphidioptera; family Raphidiidae; genus Mongoloraphidia; species Mongoloraphidia duomilia. The sequence goes on from CM077518.1 coordinate 25,342,742, forward strand.
AAAATGATTACTTTTCTGTGTAATTTCTAATTTAATTATTATTATTAAATATTTATCAAACTGGGAAGTTCGTCGTGTGGACCTCAAGGATCGCACTTTAGTCCTAATAAACTACCCACCTCACGGCTTGTTTTGTTCGATTTTACTAGGGTTATCTGGGCTTATCAATTAATATATTTTTTATTAATAAATAAATTTGATATACCATTGATACCTACTCTCGTCAATTTATTAATTCATTAGAGTTGTATAAATAGATTTGAACAGTCAATTAAATATATACTTACATAATATTGATTATAATTATTTAATAAAAAAGTCACGGATGCCATAAAAATAATTTTCAATCAAATACGATTTTAAATATTTGCAAAATAATTTTAAATCCCTAATTTCTTGTATACTAGTGCGTATAATTTTATATTTACTTTTTTTTACATCTTTGTATTTCCTGTACGCACACGATAATAATAATTATATTGTTGTGACAAAGCAAAATGTATTGATTTCTATTTTATAAAACAATAGCACGCCCTTGTGTAAATATTTATTATGTGCTTTCAATATTTTTTGCACGACAATAAACTTGCGTTTCCTGATAGTATAATATGTAAGAAACGAATTTTCCATTGACATTTTTGGAAGTTTGTAAGCCTATTTCATTAATGTAAAAAAAACTTGATTAAAAACGCTTACATTCTTGGTGAACCAATAAATATTTCTAAATTTTTTTACATTGTTAGTTTTCGATAAATTTTTCTCAGAATAGCAATCAAATTCGAAAAAAAAGAAAATTAATGAATGCGTAGTGTGTACAAAATGCATGAAATAAATAATATAATGTAATAGATAACAGGAACACAACATTCAGCTACCTAATTACAAACTATTATGTACATAATTTTTAACCTATGACAATATTATATTATCTATAATATCTTCTATCTAGGTTCTTTATAAATTTATTCACGTATATGCAATAAACAACTGAACAACAGGTTACCGTTGCAGTTTTGTTTAATTGTTATTGTGTTGTTTTATTACAAATAGATTTTTTTAAGTAAAAACTAATAAAAAACCTCATTCAAAAAAGCCACTAAAAAGGAGAAAAATAATAAAATGTTGAGGTCGGCGCCAATTTAATTACTAAAACTTTTTCTATAAGTATCTACTTTAATTTTATTTTTAGTGGCTTTACAATACGTAGTTTGCATGTTATTAATCGACTTTTGTCTTGATATTTAATTACTAAAAAAAAGAAAACCACTGAACCGATTTTAGTAAAATTTATGTGGAACCACTCTGAAGGTACACCTTATTAAATAAAACAGAATAATCAAAATCGCTTCACAAATACAGGAGATATGAGGTGACATACATACAGAATTATATATAAAAAATACATAATATAAAAAAATCAGTCGAACTACATAACCGATTTAAGCAAAATATTCTACATTTAAACAAAGGAAAAATACACTTGAAAATTCTACAATATTTATTAACACTCGACGCGTTTCGGCCTATCATTCCATCTTTTATAAGTTTAGTATAGTTTTTGTACTCCTGAAGATGGGTTGATAGCCCGAAACGCGTCGAGTGTTAATAAATATTGTAGAATTTTCAAGTATAGTTTTTCTTTGTATTTAATCATGTTCTACCAAGTGCCTATCGAGGAATCAATTCAAGTGATTCTACATTTACTTACTTTTTTCCAACATCGAAATATTCTTAAATTCTGATCAAAATTTACAGCTTTCAAAATGCCTTAAAATGGTTATGAATACAATTAATAAACTAAATGACAATTGTTAAACTGCGAAATAAGCAGATCACGAAAATTATAATTTGAGCTGTTTACTTGAACGTTAATCACGATCAATTGCTAAACGCATAAGGTCTTCCTTACAATTCCCAGTCGGTAGGCCGCGGGAGTAGAAGTAGGGTGAAAGTGGGAGCGGGATTGTTATAAATTAAACAAGACAGTATTCAGTACAATATTAAACACTTTACAGACCGGAGATTCAAACACGTTATCTACGGTATTTACACCGACCATTACCGTATACATATTAAATAGTGTTTATTATCACATAGCCTGAGCATACATAGGTATTATATAATAACATTACATAACACATAGAGGTTGGACCGTTTGCAGCCAAGGTTCATTTTTGTGTCTGTATGACGTGTAGATAGCGTCGACAATGTGTTCTTGAAACATTGAGTCCTAGTAATCCTACTTACTTTGAGAGCACGAGCAATAATTTACCCCTTAGTTTTACAATCACCTATCCTATCTACCTTCAATGAGAAGTTTGTGCCAATTTTAATTATAAGTTATGTGATACTTTTCCAAACTGATACGCCACCGTTCAATTGGGTTTTTCATTGAATTTTTTTTTTTACTTAAATGGATAGACCACATACAAGTTTTATAGCAAAATTGTTTTTATTTAATTTTTTTGCTTACTACTTAACGAGTTATATTTAAATAAAAATTAATTTTTAAACTCAGTTCCGATGACGCGTGTGACGTCATTATGTTATCTATGGTCTTTGTATCCATGGTTACCAAGTTAAAAATTTATTATTTTTGATAGTATGTGTAATACATATACACAAATACCAACAAATGCACACCGATTTTAACATAACGACGTCACAAACATTCCTGGCGCGTTTTGAAGTCACGTGATATTTTTTAAATTTTTATACATTTTATTTAATTTGTAGTAATTTATCAATGGCTTTAAAAAAAATTTTCTTTTCGTTTTTCAATATTATTTATGTTAAATTATTAGAAAAAATCAAAAAATTAATAATTTTTTTTAAATTTAAATACCTAATTATTACGTCCGAACTAGTCTTAATATAAACCTCCCAGATTTCGTTATAATCGACTCAACCATCTTAAAGTTATGCGCGTACAAAATCACAGAAATTCATACTCGGGGGAACAGGACCTCATCCTTTTTTGAAATTGGTTAAAAAGAATAATGTTCGCAGTGATGTTAAAAACCTTTTTGAAGAAATGCTGAATCATACGCTGAAAAGCTAATGACAAATCTATTCAGTGGTTGACGGGATCTACGCGGACAAACAAATACGCACAAAGAAACATACATAGGTACAGGTAAAGCTTAGAACCTTCTTCTTTGTCTTCTTTTTGAAGTCGGATAAAAAAACAAAAATTGTGCCAATAATAACTTATTGGCCGCAGATAGGCATTTCTTTAATTATTTTTAAACCGATTTTGGTAGAAAATTCGGTGTTGAAATAATGAAAGAAATGCAAAATAAATTATTTGGAAAATAAATAAAAAAATACGAGTTAATCCTACCGGCAAAACATACAATAGACAAATAACAAAATGGCTACTGCTGGAGACTAATAGGCAATTAGTATACAACCTTCTTTATTTGTGATACTTTGGGGGTTGATGGCCCAATGTTTGTAACTGACCATGGGTGAATGGCGTGGGATTTGCGATATTTCGTTGATAAGGAGAAGTGGGTCCTTTTGGGATGCGACGTCAAAACTTGATCTGTAGTGGTGGGTGCTTGACTGTGTATGAGTGTATGTATGTGCAATTGTTGGATGAGAGTTAGGGTGCATTCCACTTGGCGATCGCAACGCTTACAACGACCAAACGTAATGAACGCGGCCATAAGGCGCGAGCGTAGTGGGCGAAATGGTCGCCAAGTGGAATGCACCCTTAGTGTGCAGATGGAATGTTAGAAAGGAGTGATGAGGATTGAATGGTGTTTTGGGCTGTACGTGAATAGGTGTTCTTATTGAGATTCTTGGGGAAAAATATGTATGTGTGATTGAAAGAGTTTGGGTGAGTGCTGTTAAAAGTTGTGATTGATGGCATACTTGTGTATAAGACTGAATATCCAGATAGAATGAGTGTTTTGTAATCTTTCTCCTGAGACAGAGTTTTTACTCCAGTGGGAAAAAGTATATTCCATATTGTTGATTTGTTTTTAACACGCTTATATTAGCTTCACCTGTATGTTTGCGTGCTTGTGTGCTTGCTTGCTTGTTTGTCAGTTTGTAACCGACTTCTTTGAACTTGATTTTGACCAACTTTGAACGGTCAGATTTAGTTTAAACTTGGTCAACTTATCAAGGACCGACAACAATACAATAATTCCATAAGTTTGTCCCATTGTCCTGACCAGGATCTCCAGGACTAAAAAAAAAGCAAAAAACTTCAGATTGAACTGAAACTTTGCACACTTATCAAGGACCGATTACAATACAACAATTCCATAAGTTTGTCCCATTATCCTGACCAGGATCTCCAGGACTAAAAAAAAAAGCAAAAAACTTCAGATTGAACTGAAACTTTGCACACTTATCAAGGACCGATTACAATACAATAATTCCATAAGTTTGTCCCATTATCCTGACCAGGATCTCCAGGACTAAAAAAAAAAGCAAAAAACTTCAGATTGAACTGAAACTTTGCACACTTATCAAGGACCGAATACAATACAATAATTCAATAAGTTTGTCCCATTATCCTGACCAGGATCTCCAGGACTAAAAAGCAAAAATAAATTATAATTTAAAAAAACTAAAAAACACGCTTTAATGAACTAAAAAGTAAAAAATAATTAATTTTATTGTAAAAAAGCGTGGGGTGCTTTGTATCATATTTTCATACTACCCCACGCTTTTTTACAATAAAATTAATTATTTTTTACTTTTTAGTTCATTAAAGCGTGTTTTTTAGTTTTTTAAATTATAATTTTTTTGTGTATCATTGAAAAGAGACAATGATTGGTTTCTCAGTTGTTTTGAGCTTCCTTTGTTTTTTAATGGATATATTTTGTATAATTTCACGTATGTTTTTTTCTGTGATTTTTTGTTAAATATTATTATATATAATTATTATAGCTATATTCTTTTTTTCTTTTTCGGAATAAATAATTATTATTATTATTATAATAAACGAGTCGTATTCCAAATAATTTATTTTTATAAGACAAAAAATGGAATACCTACTGGTTTAAATTAAATATAATTACATCAAATCAAAGAGAAGCCAAAAATGTTTTAACAATTTTTTTCCTTGCAACCATGCAAATAGCTAATAAGCATCCGTCAAAAGTTGAACATTAAATTGGGATAGATGAATATTATTCATCTTTTAATAGCTTTGTGAAAGATTTAATTTGTCTATTGATCATTTTTTATATCAGCAGAAAAATTTAAAAACTTAATGAATCAAAAAAATTAATACTTTGGTAGCGAAAGAAAAACATAGATACTAGTATCGTATCAGTAACATTGGAATTTCCTTACGTTTACAACGAAAATATGACGTCTTAACTCTTTAACCTCACTTTCGTTAGACAAACAAATTACAAAATGGCATTTCGAACCGTCAACTTATATACTACTGGACGTGTCCTCGTAGTATATCGTTGTAGTTATTTTTTGGATTCATACGAGTGAGAAGAATAGAATATGGTTGTGACCTTGTGGCCTATTTCTATCCTTTTCTGTGTAAGTGTACAGGTGCAGGAATTGTCACACATTTATTCTATCTTTTCACCGAGAGACTTTTTAACCGCTAAGGCACGTCCACTGGTATAAGTCGATGTTCCGAACCTCACGAACATAGCTAGGATGGGTGTACCGTGTACCTATTATTGTGACTCTACACGCCATACTAAAGCTCTGTGAGTTTCATGGTCGACGTTTCACACAGCCCCCATTTCCTGCGTGATTTCAATTTGCGAATATGTATACACGGCATAATGGTACCGATAAGGGGCTATACGCCATCACGTGGCGACTATAAACATGATAGCAGCAAACACGGAGCTACCTAGCTATGTACATATAGCTCCCTTCACGACTGCTCTAGCTGTGTTGCATACTGCAACAATCTTTTATGACTAAGTGCGCAGTGTTGCCAACATTTAATATCCAGGATACTGATAAATAATTTTTGCCGTACCCACTACAAAATTGCTACTTTCCATGCATGTATACCAGCCTGTACTGGGTCATTTAACAGGCAGGCGTGCAGACTAGTGCGGTCAGTAAACGGTTGCTATAGTAACTTATGTTTGTTCGCTCTATCTGCCTGCTATTACATACTCACGGCCTGCTGTAAATGTAAAGATGGCGATGCAAATGAACTGACAAAATTTTTTGAAAATACTGAAAAGTCGGTATTTTGAAGTAGGCATGGCAAAAAATAACGTATAATATATCTCGTGTGTAATGGTATTATGACTCGTGTGACAGTATAATAAACCCCATTACGCATCTAGATATACATAATCTACTATTGTATATGATGTGTGAGTTGTGACTGACAAAACATTGAGGGATCTTCAAAGTTATAGGCGAAATAATTGTACAAAAAATATATATGCTTCACCTAATCTTTCAATCTGTCTTTTAAGCGATATTTTGAGGCTATCGACATACGAACGAAATATTATGTTTTTACTTTTACATATTATACGGATATATAAGGAAGTATTGTTATCGTGCAAAAAATACATTTTAAGTTTTTGATGAATTGACACGTTTTTGAGTTCCCTGAATCCAAAAAAGTGTTTTTTAAAATTGTCTTTCTGTTGTATGTCTCTGTAGTCACATCTAGAACCCAAACAACTGAATAAATTTTGCTCAAATTTTGCATGTGTGTTCAGGACGGACACAAGAGAAATCGCAAAATCGGTCTTAGTTTACATGTGGGGGAATTGTGGCCCCTAAAAAACTGTAAAATATTTTTTTGCGAAAACTTCTCTAGCAATTTTATTTAAATTTTATACATGGATAATTGGTACTACTTATAGTATAAAATGTAGTGATTAGTTCTTCCCAGAAAATGCAGGGAGGGAGGCTGTTGGGGTGACAGTGTATGTACTGTCTATAGGCCTACTAGTATATATGGGAAAGATAATTAGAGTTGCTTTTAAAGAAAGAAAACAAAATTATGGACAAAACGAGGGGCTATTAAGCGGCGCCGAGCGAGCACGACTCTAGAGAGAGCGTTGTGAAGCTGCGGAGCGTGGTGTCTAGGGATGCAACGATATATCGGAAAACCGATAAATATTGATATATCGACGCCCAAAAATATCGATATTTATAGATATCGAAAAAACTCGAAATATCGAAAAAGCCCGCCCAAAATCGAATACCCACGAAATCTGATAAAATGCTGTTACTGGCAAGTGGCAACACTGACTGTCTAAAAAAAGTTGACATTTAAAATATAAAGTACTCTGTGAATTGTGACTATCAAAGTTATTGTTTTTAAGTTCGATAACTGGTACAAAATACTGGGTTTAAAGTTTTTTAATAAACTTATGATACAACAATAATAAAAAGCAGTTTTTATTTTATAATTTTATTTATTGACTTTTCACAGATAAGAAATTACATAATCGATGAACGCTCGATATAACTAAAAGGACTTTTTGGATTTATTTACGCTTTTAAAAGTCGATATCGATATATCTGTCTAGAAAGCCGATATATCAATATCGACTTAAATCAATATATCGATATTTTCTAACAGCTTGCATCCCTAGTGGTGTCAACGTCGCGTCGGCGCCTAGCACTTACACCGCTGAGTCGGGTGGTGTCTGTGAATGTGAACGAGACGTATTCTACGCCGTTAATGTATTCCCGACACTGCCCTGTCCATTTTGGTTCAAGAATCACAACCCAGTTTAAAATATTACTTGTTGAAGAGGAAAACGGTTAATATTCAAATATTTTTATTTGTGTTGAAACAGATTTAACATATTTTATACATAATTTTCTGACCTGCTAATTGGTATTTTCAGAAAATATCTTCGTACTAAATTTTAGTTACATCTTTCAGCTTTAAACAGTCGCTTTATACTTAACTAAACTCTGAAATTCAAATTTTATAAATAGGCAAGCTATCAATTTTATTGCTAGCAATAAAAAGGTACCAGCCTCAGAAGAGAATTGAATACCTACAGAAGAAAATGTCTATATGTACTGAAATTTTCATTTATATAACTAGTTCTGCTACCATTACATTAAATAGAAACCAACCAGCGAATCCAAAAAATTCCAAAATATAAATTTCAACTTTTCAAAAGTTTGTTTTCAAATAAGAATTTTTTTGAAATGAAAATATGTTAATTGTTTACTTATTTGTCCGAAAAACAGTAATTCTGTATTTAAAATTATGTATGATCTCCGTCGGACAAATAGTATTTCTGAATTTAGAATTTAAGTTTGTCATGTGAGTAAAGTTATACAGTTCTGCATTTAGAATTTAAGTTTGTTAGGCGAACCAAGTTGTATAGTTCGACCGGCGACAGTAGAACTATATGAACGTCCGGCAAACAGTAATTCTGTATTTCTACATCTTCTTATAATTTATATTCAAGACATAGTAGAAATCTGCGTATTGACAACGAAGCTGAACTACATTTATTTTGTTCTTTACTAGGTACCTACTTTTACTTGAAAAAGTAATAAAAGCAGAAAGTACAAAACAAATGAGTTATAGGTACTTGCGCCTTTGTATTTTTGCATATTAAGTCTTTGTAGTATTAAGTTGTAAAACTTATCTATTATTTTAAAGTTTTTTAATGTTGACCAATTATTTTTTGCAGCTATAACTTCATTACAGAGTGATTTTATTTTATTTTGCTGCCAGGCAACGGGCAACAAAATAGAATCGCATTTACCGTTTTGTTTTTAAGGTCACCAGCATTTTCTGACCCTTGTATAGCAATTAAATTTTATTTTGTTATTATTTTTAATTTTAAATTGAAACTCCAATAGGGTATAAGCATTAAGCATGAACTTTTTTTCTCATTTTTATTTCGTAGTATGAAAATATACGTCAATTTGAACACAACTTTAAAATCTGAGAAACATTGAATGATTCGTTGAAATGCAATAATTTATTGAAATATGAATACATTTCTAAAAATCAAAAACAGTGTGGGACCTCAATGTTCATATCGAGAGCCCGTTGCCATAGAAACTTGTTTACATAGGTACAAAATAGTTGGCAAAACCAAAAGTGCACATCCCGCTATAGACTAGTGCCAAAAGCAGATTTTGGAAGCTAAAAAAAAATTAATAACAGGCAAGGACCAGTCGGAAGATTTAGTTAAGGTTATCTAAGAGCAAAACAAAAATTAAACTCGAGATAATGGGAAATTGTGAAATGGGGTGCTTTTAAGGGGTTGAAAGTGGTTTCTTGCGATTATTGGCGAAACTTGACCTCCTAGTGGAAAATATTCAACACACAAGTTGTAGATAATAAAAAAATTTAAAACTTTTGTACAAGCATTTTTCAACATAACCTCAAATTTCCCGAGAAAATGGCGAAAAACCGATTTTTTGGTTTTTAATTTTTTTTTTTGTAAAAATAACTCAATGTACATGAAATTTTGTGAAATTATTCCTTTTTTTGCATTGAACAAGCATGATTTTTTTGAAATCTAGGAAACGTGTAGTTTCCAAGATATTAGCGTTTATCGGAAAAAAAACCAAAATCTTCCATGGAAACTTTATTAGTGTTTTTTTCAATTTAAATATTCTATCTGGTATCATTGTCTACTTTAAAATGATCTATATATGTCGCTGGTTTATTTTTCATGAAACCGCTCAAAATTGAGAAAAACCAAAAAAATGACTTTTCGAATGACGAATTTTTCAAAACCCATTCTCTCAGGAACGGATATCAAGTTGAGATTTATACGAAATGCTAAGGCCTACGGCCCCTAACGGTGTAAAGAATTTAAGCTTCTAGGTCAACCAATGAAAAGATAGGGCCGAGATACGGCCATTTTGTTATCTCATCAAAAACCTATAGGGTACTTCTCGTTGACCTATAATCATGAAATTTGGCAAAAAGCAAGGTCTCGCAGCACAAGTAAATGGAAAAATCTAAAAATCACAAAAAGTAAAAATTGAACGGGGTCCTATACCTATTTTGTACAAAAGTTTTAGATTTTTTTATTAAGTATCTACAACTTGTGTGTTGAACATTTTCCACTAGGAGGTCAAGTTTTGCCAATAATCGCAAGAAACCACTTTCAACCCCTAAAAAGCACCTCACTTCACAATTTCCCATTTTCTCGAGTTTAATTTTTGTTTTTTTTCATAGATAACCTTAACTAAATTTTCCGACTGGTCCTTGCCTGTTATTAATTTTTTTTTCTTCAAAAAGGAATTGGCACTAGCGTACTAAATATGATAAAAATATTTAAAAAAAGTATTTAAAAAAATTTAAAAAAAGATTAGTCTTGGGATAGTACCTACCATAATGTTTATAGCGGGATTCGAACCCGAAACCTGTACTGTACGGAGCAAACACGTTAACCGTTACACTACGCACCCCTTCATGCATTGAAGCTATTTCCACGACATAAGTAAGTAGTATGTTTAACCTACTAATTCTGTAATACTTTGCAAGAAATGATAAGCATATTGTTGCTATGGTTACTATTATTAGTAATAATACAGAGTGGGCCAATGAAAACAGTCCGGGTAAGTTTTGGCCACTTAACATCAGTTTTGCGAAAAAAGCTCGCACACGTCAATTTTAAAATCAAGGGGAGCATCTAAATCGATTAGTATTATTTACGTAACTTCAACCCTGAGAGCAGGGTGAATTGCACCCCAAAAATTTTTAATGGAAAAGAGTGTCAAACGATTCGCAGTTCGAAAGGCCTCTCAATTCTTTTTACAACAGTCTTTTTGTTTTTCAAATCCGATCATTAATTGCGGAGAAAATGACATTTTAATTTCTATCAAGTAGTGCGTAAGCGGTCCCAGGTTGGCAGGTCGGAAGGGAGGGGTATTGCTGCGGCCGAGTCCCACACTACCCGCAAATGCGGGTGCCGTAAATAAATGAAATTTCCCCCTCATATTAAAAAAAGAAATAGTTCAATTGTTGACTACTTGATACAAATTAAAATGTCTTTTTCTCCGCAATTAATGATCGGATTTGAAAAACAAAAAGACTGAATCGTTTGACACCCCTTTCTATTAAACATTTTTGGGGTGCAATTCACCCTGCTCTCAGGGTTGAAGTTACGTAAATAATACTAATCGATTTAGATGTCCCTCTTGATTCTAAAATCGACGTGTGCGAGCTTTTTTCGCAAAACTGGTGTTAAGTGGCCAAAACTTGCCCGAACTGTTTTCATTGACCCACTCTTTATGTCAGTATAAATTGTTTAAAACAATAATATACTAAACGCGTTTCAACGAATTTCAATATTGTGATAGTAAGCAAAGCGAAAATAAATAATTTACCAAGTCATTTCATCAAGAATTCCAATCTGTAGTTTATATACAATTTTATATGCCTCGAACAAAGAAGCAATCTAAGTAGTCAAAAAAGCTTCATATAAATCGTAGCTCCAAAATAAAGATTCGAGTAAATGATACTTACCGTACAGTAGAAAATATTAAGACTCGGCAAAGAATTGCTCAACTACGCAGTGATAAAAGTTATCGTGCTGAAGAAAATGCTCAAACTCGGTTTCGAGTTGCTCAACTGCGCACTGATGAAAGTTATCGTACTGAAGAAAATGCTCAAACTCAGTTTCGAGTTGCTCAACTACACACCGATAAAAGTTATCGCGTTGAAGAAAATGCTCAAACTCAGTTTTGAGTTACTCAACTCTGCAAAGACGATCATTTTCGAGAAAGTGAGCAGAAACGAGATAAATAGGATGCAAAAAAAAGTTATGACGTCGGTCGGAATCGAACCAGCGTACTTGTCCGCAAGAAACAACAGCCTTATTCATTACTCCACGAGCTCGACGGATGATCAGCTACTTTTATCGTATAGCAGTGTAGGTAGCACTTAATTTTTCTACAATAATTTATACTGTACATTGTACAATAATAAATTATTATTAGCTGTCAAAAATAGTAAAAAATTGTTTATAAAAATTAAACTAGTGAACGCATTTCAGAAAATTTAAATAGGGTTCTAGTCTAATAGTATACAAAGCAAATAAAACATAAACCAAAGTGATTCGTCAAGAATTGCGAGCTGTAGAGCTCGGACGTACGTACGTACAGACCAACCGACAACTGCTGTTCGCAATTTTCAGTTACAATTTTAGGAGTAATTATGAACTCGAATCAATCTAAAAATGGTTTCATTTTATAGGACAGAATCTCCCCTTTTCAAAAAGCTACAATTTGAATGGATATCATGCGAATTAACTTAGATATAACTTCTTGTATGAACGAAGCTCAGCTCTGACGCGCAAAGCGATAATAGAGCACATCCGCTAGTAGTCTAGTGGTATGTGCAAAAGTATTTTTCAACCATTTGTTTCGTGGTTTTTAGATAGTATTAGTAGATAATATAAACGTACGGCTTCTATACTTGCATGTATTATGACGTCACGAGCAAAAATGCTTTTTAGCGGGCGGAGCTTACATACATATTTCAAAGCTTATTTTTGGGTTTATTTGAAATCATAATGAAGTAACTGATGTGTCATTTTGTTCACAACCTAGTGCACTATTAATACAACGAAAAACAAATTTTCATGCATATACCCTATTGGTAATTTCAACTGTTCTTAGACTGGAATTTGGGAACTGGGGTTTTGTAATAAACGAGATACAAAAACGTCATATAGCTGGCACGCCCATATAGAAAAACCAGTTCATTCATTCGACTGTCGGCAGTCAATTTTTAAAACCTTGAAAACAGCTGTTTTAAGCACACGCTAGACCCATCCTTAATTTCACTACACGACTGACAATGCAGTTTTAGTCAGAACTGGCAGTTTTTCCTCCTTATACAACATTGCAATCACTTGCGCAACAGATATGCCTACCGTTTTTATTATGAACTAGCAGTCCAGTCCAGCTTCACTCAAGTGCAAATCTTTATTTTCGCTCACCACTCATACATCTATTAGCATACCTAATAATATATAAGCCCATGTTACTCTTAAAAGTATGGAATATTTGTCATTGAAAGAAATACGTAAATAGGTTCAGTGGTTCTCGAGTTTTGAGATAACTTACATACATGGTACATACTAATATTTTTCTTTAGTATATATAGAATGGAAATTTCGCACCCTGTTTTACTGGGCTTAACACATTTTAAATAAGAAAAAAAAATGTTATTATTATTATTAACTGTTCGTCACTTCGCTCATCACATCTGATTATGTTTTATTATAGCTCGTTATATTTTTTTCTCGTAAAAGTAGGGATTAGAAAAGAAGATCACGTTAGTTTATCTTTCAAAACAACCATTATTTATGTAATATATTTTATTGTAGAGGATAATGAGCGCTACACTGTACCTACACATGTGTACGTAATAGCACATAGTTCACCACATATGGCACAGAGGAAAAACGACAAGACTCTGTTCGTCCGTCGGGTTACCTAGTGAGCCGTTATCAGAAGACCATTACAGTGGCATTACAATGTTCTTGGTCGAGTTGGGCTAGGGATTGAATCAGTACAGTTTTATAATATGAGACAAACAAAAATAACTTTAACAGTGTGTTTGAGTATATTACTAATATAATACTAGCTACCCAGTATACCTAGTCCGGCTTAGACCGGGTGAAAATTGCAGTTTTTGCTCACTGCTCATCCCCCTTTTGTCGTAGCGTAATCATAATTTATAACCTATATGCTATCCACCGAAATGAAGACTTAAATAGTAAACGAATTTTTCAAATCGGTTCAGTAGTTCTTGACTTTTATATATTAGTACGAATATAAGCGTATATACCATTTCGCTGTTGGTCGGATAATAGGACCTAGGGGGAGGGAAGAGATTGGACTTTAAAATGTCGAGGTTTGTAATTTAAAAAATCTTAAAAAATAAAATTGGCCAGTAATAAATGTAGAGAGGATCTACTGTACTAAGAATTATTGAAGTTATACTTCTTTTGGCACGTTATGGAAAAATGATTAGAGTGAATTTTTACGTTTTAATACCATGAAGCTAGTCGGAAGTTCATTATTATAATACCCTATCATCACCAGTCACAATGTGACAAGAGCGTTTTCAGTATTGAATAACATTAATAAAAGCTATTGCTATACAAACGCTCGTTTATGCCGCTTTCGTTAAATATGAGTTCGTACTCCAATACCCGTTCTGTTTATTATTTGTCATGATTATAATACCCTATTATATAGCACTGCTATGTAAGATGTGCGTGGTGTAACGGTAGCACCGCCGCGTCATACGCAATAGGTATCGGGTTCGAATCTCAATACAAACATGCTTTTTTTTATAAATAATTAGATATAAATATAATAAATAAATATATTTAATAAATTTTAATTAACATTTTATTAAATTAAATTAATTTATTTAATATCTTTATTTTATTATTTTATCGTCTTTTTTACAAACGGTACTGGCACGCGGGATACAATTTTTGGAGTTATTTTTGTTTTGTTACGCCAAAGAAGTATAACTTCTGACGTACGTACATAAGTACACACACACTCTTTTTAGGCGCGATCTTAGCGAAGCTAGAAGCGCCTATATACACTCGCTTTGTCTGTGAATCTGTGAATCTGTGAATCTGTGAATCTGTGAATCTGTCACGCTATTTTGTGTCACGCGTACAGCCCAAACGGATGAACCAATTTTCAAAAACTTTTTTTTGTTCCATTCCTCTCGGGGTCTATTTGATCCTAACGTCGCCCGATTTTTGAATTTTGGTCCCAGAGGGGAGCAAATTAGAAAAAACGGTGTTTTTTGCTTATAGTTTGCTCAATTTAAGTCAGATCGATTCGAAACCTGTCTTAAACGAAAGAGCAGAAAATTTTAGATAGATTTCATGTATAATATTGTGTCAAAACAGTTTTTTTATACAGATTTATATGATTATTAAACGAAATAATTGCGACTTTATCTAATAAATCGCGAACTTGTTTCGGTTGTCCTTGTCTGTTGCACAGTGTGATATGGATATTGGAAGATAGCGTATGCTCTGTCTTATATTGCATTATTTTAATATAGTTATTCAATTTTTTGACTGCTGATGTTTGAATTTAAGTTTAAAAACCCTGGCCTACTGAGTTAAAATGACGTGTAACTAATTATTGACGTCGATCGGATCGGACCAAAATTTCTCGACGTTCATACCTTCCCGAACAATTTGACTTTCTCTGTCTGTATGTCCCTTTGTACGCTTATAACTCGAGAACCACTGATCCGATTTACATGATTTTTTTTTCAAGTAATTAACTTCTTATGCGACTGCGAGTTTTAAAATATTCTGGCATCACGCAAAAGCAACCGAACTGATTCTCAAATAAAAACGTATGTTCTGGCATCACGCAAAAATAAGTAGGTAGTAGATGCTTTGTTTTTTAAACGGTGGTTTTATTTAGCTTGATCCCGTATATTTGTTACAAATCGTACTTTTGAACTTTCACCCACTTCCTATGATCCGATTGAGTTGAAATTTTGCACACATGTGTAGCTCCGGTGACAATACAATATTATGGTAACTAGCTGACCGGCCCGGCTTTTGTCCGGGTGTAAATCGTACTTTTGAATTTTCACCCAATTCCCGTGATCCGATTGAGTTGAAATTTTGCATACATGTGTAGCTCCGGTGACAATACAATATTATGATAATTAGCTGACCGGCCCGGTTTCGTCCGGGTGCAAATCGTACTTTTGAATTTTCACCTACTTCCTATGATCCGATTGAGTTGAAATTTTGCACACAAGTGTAGCTCCGGTGACAATACAATTTATGGTAACTAGCTGACCGGCCCGGCTTTCGTCCGGGTGTAAATCGTACTTTTGAATTTTCACCCACTTCCCGTGATCCGATTGAGTTGAAATTTTGCACACATGTGCAGCTCCGGTGACAATACAATATTATGATAATTAGCTGATTCGTCCGGGTGCAAATCGTACTTTTGAATTTTCACCTACTTCCTATGATCCGATTGAGTTGAAATTTTGCACACAAGTGTAGCTCCGGTGACAATACAATTTATGGTAACTAGCTGACCGGCCCGGCTTTCGTCCGGGTGCATATCGTACTTCTGAATTTTCACAGGCAAAAGGTCTTTCTCCGGTAACGTTTCAGTGGATCGGATAAATGTTATAAAATCAGACTAAGGAAATAAAGCATACTAAAAAATTAAAAATAAAAATAGATAAAAAACTTTTAAGTTAAACGGTTTTATAAATGCACTAAAATGAAAAAAATAAAATTTAATTTAGGTTCATAAGTATAAAAGCGTGGGTCGTGACTGTAATAAATTATCATAGAGTTTACGACCCACGCTTTTATACTTATGAACCTAAATTAAATATTATTTTTTTCTTTTTAAAACATTTATAAAACCGTTTAACTTAAAAGTTTTTTTACCTATTTTTATTTGAAGCTATGCTTCTTAACGCACGTTTCAGATGGGGACTTTAATAATAAAAAGTGAAACGTCACGTCACGAAGTAGTGTAACGTCACTTTTATAAAAATTATCCGATCCTTTTGAAAATTAATATTTGAGAGTTTTATAGGACACAAAAAAATAAAATGGCGTCAGATTTCAAAATGGCGGCCATATGTACTTTTTTGTAAAAATTATCCGATTCTTTTGAAAATTAATATTTGAGAGTTTTATAAGACACAAAAAAATTAAATGGTGCCAGATTTCAAAATGGCGGCCATATGTACTTTTTTGTAAGAATTATCAGATCCTTTTGAAAATTGATATTTGAGAGTTTCATAGGACACAAAAAAATAAAATGACGTCAGATTTCAAAATGGCGGCCATTATATATAATTTTTTGTAAAAATTATCCGATCCTTTTGAAAATTGATATTTGCGAGTTTTATAGGACCCACAAAAGTAAAATGACGTCAGATTTCAAAATGGCGGAAATATATAGTACTCATTTCTAAAAATTATCCGATCCTTTTGAAAATTGATATTTGAGGGTTTCATAGAACACAAAAAAATAAAATGACGTCAGATTTAAAAATGGCGGCCAAATGTACTTTTTTGTAAAAATTATCCGATTCTTTTGAAAATCGGTATTTGAGAGTTTCATAGGACACAAAAAAATAAAATGACATCAGATTTCAAAATGGCGGCCGTATGTACTTTTTTGTAAAAATTATCCGATCCTTTTGAAAATTGATATTGAGGGTCTCATAGGACACAAAAAAATAAAATGGCGTCAGATTTAAAAATGGCGGCTATATGTACTTTTTTGTAAAAATTATCCGATCCTTTTGAAAATTGATATTTGAGAGTTTCATAGGACACAAAAAAATAAAATGACGTCAGATTTCAAAATGGCGGAAATATATTGTACTCCTTTCTAAAATTTATACGATCCTTTTAAAAATTGATATTTCCGAGTTTCAGACGCAAAAAAATAAAATGACGTCAGATTTCAAATTGGCGGCCATATGTACATTTTTGTAAAAATTATCCGATCCTTTCGAAAATTGATATTTGAGAGTTTCATAGAACACAAAACAATAAAATGACGTCAGATTTAAAAATTGCGGTCATATGTACTTTTTTGTAAAAATTATCCGATTCTTTTGAAAATTGGTATTTGAGAGTTTCATAGGACACAAAAAAATAAAATGACGTCAGATTTCAAAATGGCGGCAATATGTACTTTTTGTGTAAAAATTATCCGATCTTTTTGAAAATAGATATTGACGAGTTTTATAGAACGCAAAAAAATAAAATGACGTCATATTTTAAAATGGCGGCCATAGGTATATACTTCTTTGTAAAAATTATCCGATCCTTTTGAAAATTGATATTTGAGAGTTTAATAAGACACAAAAAAATAAAATGGCGTCAGATTTCACAATGGCGGTCAAATAATAACTTTTTAATTGTATTGTTTATATCTTTGATAAATTCGGTTTTATATACAATGCGTAAGAAACATAGCTTCTGTCGGGTATCTTACGACACCTCATGCCTTTTTTTATTTAGCAGGTTCCGAGTTTCGCTTAATAGTCAACCGTTACTATGGAAAATTGATTAAAAAATTCACTGCACTATTTTTTCTATGTAATCCAATACATATTTACATTAGGTCTTATGGCCATAGCCTACTACAAAATTGATCTTCTTAGTGTTATTTTCCCTATGTTCGGTAAAACCGTTTACACACAATACCTACATGAATATCGCGCCTTGTAATTCTTGAATTACTTGTATGCTCCAAAATTTTTTTTAATTAATTTTGTTTTCTATATGGTCGCTTTGTTTATGATGACAACTTTTCGTGATAATTAAATTTTTAAAACTTGAATGGGGAATACATATAAGCACAGTGAGGACCCCATCCTTTGTCAAAATGTTTCGGTACCGATATGGCTATATGTGTGTGGCGGTGTGTCGCATGCAACGGTCGCTTTGAACATCATCATCATGATGCGGGTTTATAGCTCCTTACATTCTACATACGAAGGTACCTTGCTGCCGTACTACGATACTATTACGCTACTACATAAAACCGATCTTAGCTACCAACTTTGCAAAGACTTTCCACGTGTACTAACGTATGTATGGATCTATTCGAATATCGTCTTTTCCTGTTAGCTATACATAAAGTTTCATGTAAATTTGGTGAAAATATAAAGTTCCGTTTCTAATTTTTGTATATTATGTTCCTTATATTGCCAAGACATGCATTAAATAAATGTCGTATTTAGTGGCAATAAAAAGTGTTATATTGTTACAATTTTACCCTTTCTTAGAATAAGATCGAGCTTTGATAACACGTACAACATGTAGTTAAGACCTGATAAAAATGTACTTATTTTTTTTGCATTTTTCCATCTATATTAAAAACATAATCGAATCATTTATTTTCAAAAAAAATGTATAAAAAATAATAAAACGCGCTATTAATTAGCGCAGCATCATAATTAAAAAAAAAAATTTTGGAGCATACAAGTAATTCAAGAATTACAAGGCGCGATATTCATGTAGGTATTGTGTGAAAACGGTTTTACCGAACATAGGGAAAATAACACTAAGAAGATCAATTTTGTAGTAGGCTATGGCCATAAGACCTAATGTAAATATGTATTGGATTACATAGAAAAAATAGTGCAGTGAATTTTTTAAACAATTTTCCATAGCAACGGTTGACTATTAAGCGAAACTCGGAACCTGCTAAATAAAAAAAGTCATGAGGTGTCGTAAGATACCCGACAGAAGCTATGTTTCTTACGCATTGTATATAAAACCGAATTTATCAAAGATATAAACAATACAATTAAAAAGTTATTATTTGACTGCCATTTTGAAATCTGACGCCATTTTATTTTTTTGCGTCTTATTAAACTCTCATATATCAATTTTCAAAAGGATCGGATAATTTTTACAAAGAAGTATATACCTATGGCCGCCATTTTAAAATATGACGTCATTTTATTTTTTTGCTTTCTATAAAACTCGTCAATATCTATTTTCAAAAAGATCGGATAATTTTTACACAAAAAGTACATATTGCCGCCATTTTGAAATCTGACGTCATTTTATTTTTTTGTGTCCTATAAAACTCGTAAATATCAATTTTCAAAAGGATCGGATAATTTTTACAAAAAAGTATATATAATGGCCGCCATTTTGAAATCTGACGTCATTTTATTTTTTTGTGTCCTATGAAACTCTCAAATATCAATTTTCAAAATGTAACCCAAGCGCACCATTTTGATGTTTTCCTTTAGTTTTAACAAACCTAGTTCCGTTGGAACTAGAGGTAGCGGGCCACCACCGAACAATGTGCGCTCATATTTAGTGGGTTCTTGTCTGGTCCAGCTGTTCGGTGTTCAGGACCAGACAGGGGAATCTTTTTTTTTTCAGTAAAGAAATAATGAAAAATTTGCCTTAATTATACAATGTATTTCATTATAAATTTCATATTAAACAAGAATATAATAACGGTTACAGTACCTTAGATTCTTCGGTAGCTGATGGAATCTGGACGGAAATTCTCCTTAGGTATAAATATTAAATAATTCCTGGTTGATTTGATTCCGTCTGTTCGGATCATAAAACCTCTTCTATCATATGTCCCATTACATCCTCACATTTTTTTGTTGTTGGTTTTCTTCACCCATTGGCCGGGTTCACTAATCTTTTTCAACCACTTACTAACACGGTTCCCGATCGACTCCCGGACAACGCCCTAGTTAGATCACTTCGCGTCGCTGGCTGCTGATTCCTAGAAAACCGCCCACGGATCTATGATAAGGCGCATTCCTGTGTGCTTCTTTGCACAAAACTAAGTCAACCAAACCATAGGCGTCCGCAGTCTCTTTCGGAATCAGTAGCGCACCACCGATGTAAGGCCAGATTATTACATCCCTTCCTCCTTAAGAGAAAGTCCTGTCCTGAAGGGCGGACTTTCTTAAAAATTTTTTTTTCTACTTGTTACTCATCGTCAGGACCACCTGGTATTCACAATGACCAGATGTCGTGTCTGCATGCGTACCAACTAGTATATCAACTGCCTTCCAGATTCCATCAGTCTTTACTTACTTTGATAGACTAACCTTGATCCTATACTAAATAATAATAAAAAAAAAATCAAAATTCTATAAGTTGTCGTCAGAACGGAAGGAAAAATGTGCACAGTACTCTACGTGATGCACGTCAACTCTAAAAATTTCAATAACTATACTTATTTCCTCTTACTCTCGTTCTCTTTTCTTTATCCAAAGGTTTGTCCATAGGTACTTCTTAGGGCACGTTTTTCCTTTCCATTACACTCAGAAATTATTCCTTAAACAAAAATTCAAACATTAGACATAATCTTATTATGATACCACTCTATTGCTAACAAAACAACACAACAACAAAAATATATCTTCTTTCGATTCGTCAATTCGTTACTAAATTCTATTGGTTTGGGGCTCACCTCTAACTGAATAATGTCCGTAGTCGGCCTCTGAGTCCGTGGGAGTTCGCGCGTAATATCTTTACATTGCAACTGCATCGGAGCAGACTAGTCACGGGAAAATCATAATCAGAGTCAAAATCGGTAGTCGTAATAGGTAAAATGACGTCTAATCTACTTAACCGATGAAGGAATATTCAGATAAACCCTTCTAATATGAACGCTTCCTCGCCCCCAAAAACCGATCAATTCAGACCTCAAATCAGAGTGTTCACCCTACCCAAATTCAACAATTTGCACATTATTAGTGTTAACCTAATTTTAAAAATGTTTTTTTTTTTTAA
This sequence comes from Mongoloraphidia duomilia, assembly GCA_039654895.1. Classification (NCBI taxonomy): domain Eukaryota; kingdom Metazoa; phylum Arthropoda; class Insecta; order Raphidioptera; family Raphidiidae; genus Mongoloraphidia; species Mongoloraphidia duomilia. The sequence goes on from CM077518.1 coordinate 25,363,987, forward strand.
AGTGTAATTCAAAACAAAATGCCAGTTCTAAATGAGTTAATTCTTAAACGCTACTCCATCCAAAAATCGTTAACTAGATTTATTTTTAAACAATATCTATACATTGAAATTTCATTTTAAACCTCCAAACTAAACACACTATCTCTGTAACTTATTTTATCTTTATAACTCTCATAATAATTTTCTAATACCTAAAAAATGCCAAAAGCAAATAGATTAGTTTTATGATAACATTAACAATAACTTATTCGACTATATACTTGAATAAAGAAAGGGATGGGTTATTTGGAAGCAGTCGTCTTTTCACAACCCCTGGCGTTCAACCAAAGGACCTGAAGAATTTTTGATTGGTACAATATTCTAGAGCTCGACCTTGGGACCACCTGGTGTCGCGGCATGACGAGGTGCCCAGAACCCTGAGTTATAACTCACTTTTCTCGGTAATACTAATAGAAAATACAAAAGAAAAATAAAAATTTATTCGACTTATTCACGCATTTGGTTGAAAAGACACACACATATCTCTATCAAACTATAATTCAAAATGTTCAAATACATTAATCTTTATCACTTTATCACATTCATCGAGTGTACAAATTAATTACGGTCCATGTGTGTCTTTCCTGCCTTACGCCACTAACTTACATGTTTTATTCGAAAAAAAACCATTCCTTGAGAATTACAAATACTACAAAACAACACAAAAAAAAAAAAATCTAGATACTGTTTTTTTTTTTTTTTAACAGTTAAGAGAGTTCAAAAACGACGCATTTATGTTGTCCCTTTTTTATGAAACAGGACGCAGTTTTTTTTTTTTTTTTTCACTGTTCAACGAAATTCGTTTACCATCAATTAGATAAGGTGTTAATAGTTGCCTTGCAATGAGAAACTAGCACAAAATACTGGTTATGTAACCCAAAAGGTAGTTTGGTGTATGAATATAACATAATGTCGTTTGATACAGAACTTGTATCACTGATCGATTATGACATGACTTAAAATTTTTCATCGTCTATTTGAGAGGCATAGCACTTTGATCACCAATTATGGGGAGTGGAGACCAGTCCGTTATAGTCTATCGGGAAAGGTGCTACTCCTCCTGCCCCATTGTTTCCATGTTAGTGCATAAAATTTGAACCACTTACTTGGCAGGCGGGTTTATAACAATTAATAACCACATTATAACCACACTCAACCACTATAATAGTTTTATCTTCCTTTTCGCTGTCGGGGTCGTCCTTACTATCCTTACATGGCGGTTGGTTGACGGAGTGTTTCAACTGTATGCTTGCTTATGGACCGGCGTTGTTTAGCTTAGCCTTCCATTTCGATCATACCTCTTATTTAGTAGTTCATCCATCTCTTTTAGTTTCTCTCGGTTATATATTTTTTTTTTTTTTTTTTTTTTAGCGTCATTCTCAGCGGTTTATTACATGAAACACATAATATTATTGATTAAAGAAAATACACAATAATTATTTCTCAAGAAAATATGGTCGATTATAAGCAATCATTTCTTAACTCTAAACTACACCTAAGTTCTAGCATGGCTAAAATGCTTATTCTTACGTTATAAAAATTCAAAAAAGTAAAATTCGTACATTTATTAAAAGAAAAATGTTCGTATGCTAACATGTTATTAAAAAAAAAGTTATTTTTGGGTTTCTAACCAGCTTTGGTCTCTCGGAGGTGATACAACAATTTTCGGATACATTTGATTTGTTCCTCTACTTTCCCCATTCGCTTCTACGCTATCAAGAACTATACTTTGCAAATTATCCTTATTTTCGTCTACTTTATTGTTCGTTTCATTATTTCTCCCCATCTTCTGAAAATTGTTGCGTTGGTGTTTGTGGAGTACCCAGTTTGTTAGGGTATTCCACACACTTGCGATCAAAGCAAAACTGACCCCTGCCACTTCGTAAATGGCTACACCGTTTATTACAACCCCGATAATGTACTTTAGAACACGAAATATAAAGTAAATCCCTAAGAATCCGGAAACTGCGGTTCCTATATCTGTAAACCACCCCCAGACTTGTCGAATTGTCGTCCTTGCTAATTGTTTTAATTCTTCAGTACTGAATAAATTTACGGTGTTTAACCCTTGCCGATCGACTGATAGTCCCACTACGCGTCTTGTTAAAATGTTCGATACCGCTTGCCGTTCTTGACCGAATGTCATTAAATTTTGTATATCTCTGACTTCTGCTTGAGTATAAAGCCCTCCTCGCCCCAATTCTTGTATTGGTTGAAACTGCAGTTCTGGCTCTTTAGCTACCTGTAAAACTGTGGGTGTGGCGCTAAAAACTGGGTTTGGATTCAGTCCTACCCATTGGTTATCTACATGATATAAGGGTGACACTAATGGCGAGCATTCTACTTGCTCTGCATATGTTTGCAAAATGTGGGTGACGGGTGCCATGAATAGCGATTCGTTATTGACCGAGACTGGTAGTTCATGGTAACACAAATCTGTCCGTCGTATTTGGGCAACCTTCGGTACGCATTGTAAAATATACAACACTTCTCCTAAAACTCTTCCCATGTAACCTAATTTTGATTGTATTAATAAACTGACGGCGTCCGATGTTAACGGAGCCAGTAGTAATCTGTTTTTGAGAATTTCTCTGTGTAAAAGGCATCGTCGGTAAACCGTTTCTATATAAAGAGTGTGCAAATCGCGTTTGTACGCTTGTTCCACGTACATGAATTTAGAATTAATGTAAGCAAGCAGATTTACATTTTTGCTTCTGACAGGCCCGTTTCGGTTGAATTTGTAGCCGTAGAATTTTCTTTCTATAACAATTAATTTGGGATGCTCCGTGAGCCAAACCTCCTGGGAGCACATTGACGTCTGTTCTAAAAGACTCAATGCGAATACATGATTTTCTTGCTCTACCACGATATATCTGTTAACTTTAGTTACGCTCCCTAATTTGGATGTGATTAATTTACCTTTACCATCAAATAACACATCTACCCCGTCATCTGTACAATTATCATTGAATTTTCGATCCCACACCGTTTCCCCAATATCACTATCTACACAATATCCATGCGTATACGGACAAGTTATGCCCCCGATTAAGCTTACTTCATTACTATCTAGTTTTACCGTGGCCCAATAATCTTTAACACTTATTTTAATATTTGCCTGGACAACTACCTTCTGATACGTTATGCCTCTTAAAGAATAGGACCCTCCTTTACATTCACCATCATTGTCAATGTTACCTGCTAGTACTGCTGATGCTGTCGTCGTTGAGTTGGGTTGAATGTCGTCGATAAATATTCCGTTAATGCCCCTATATGAGCGCTGACGATGGATATCTAAACACTGCTGTGCACCGACCTGGTGGACGTAGCTTTGTAATCCGTCGGGGATTGCTGATACATGACTAAACATTCCACATCGTTGGATCAACAGCATGACTTCAACCATGCATGCCTGTACATGTACGTCTCCAAAAGATCGTCGTTGAACTACCTGGATTTCCAACGTTTCACTGGTGTATCCACTTTCTCTATCCGGACAGGGTGCAACGTCCTTTATGGAAATGGCTGTAATATTGACTGCACTGTCTCGGCAGTCGTAGACTATCAAGGCGTTCGCCACTGCGATGCCAAAACAAAGTATCGTGATCACTTTCATCATTTTTTTTTCTCTTCTTTCGTCTTCGTCACCTGCAACAAAATATTTTATGAACCTTATTTACTCTTGCTCGTGGCAAGGAGGAAAAGGCTCATTCTATCTTCTAAATTTTCTTAGGCAAAACCCAGGGATGGTCGCTCACACGACCTCGACTCCTGGTTCTGTGTACTGGTGTCGGCGATCTGGGTGCCTCATTTTCCTCGTCCCGTATTTCAGCGTGCAATCCTTCGGCTTGATTTCCTCCCTCATCATTTAAGTCCTCTTGCATCGAAACAGGTGACCCAATCCAAGGTTCTATTTCTGCTTCTTCGACTTGGTCCTCGGGGACTGCATCTTCGCGTTCCTCTTCTCTCTGTATTGCCTCGGCATTCTCGTTTTGTACTACCTCTTCTACTTCCCATGGGAATCTGGGCTCGCCTATGAGCAGTTCTTGGCGATCATCCACCGGCTCCTGTTCTACCTCTAATTCTTCCGTGTCGTCAACCTCTTCGTTATCGTCTTCCCGTTCGTAGTATTTCTTAAGTCTGTTGACATGCACTATTTGTTCCTTCTTTCCGGACAAATCTCGAATCTTGAATGTGACCGGCCCTTTTTGCTCTATGACTCGGAACGGTCCTATCCAGGATTTTACAAGTTTCCTTGATAATCCAATCTTCGCTCCAACATCCTCCAAGTAGACTAAGTCATCTACGGCAATCTCAGCTGGTTTCGTTCGTTTATTGTACTGACGCATCCTCTGTTCCGATGATTTCTTGAGATTCCGTCTAACATTTTCAAATACTGTCTCTAGTCTGGCTGTTAGCTCTGCTGCGTAATTATCTTCATAATCGTATCGTATCCTCCTCGGTTGGAAAACTTCGTCGTTTGGTAAGCGCATATCTCTTCCATGGGTCAGAAAGTACGGTGTCTCCTTTGTTGATGTGTGAATCGATCCACGGTAAGCCATGAGGAAATACGGCAACCATTCGTCCCAATTTCTCTGAGATGGTTCGATGTAGTGTGCTAAGAAGTCCTTTAGTACTCTGTGTGTCCGCTCGATCATCCCATTACTCTGCGGATGGTACGCACTCGTCTGAATTTTATTAACGCCTAGGAGTTGACAAACCTCTCGCATTAATTGTGAGGTGAAGTTCGTTCCCTGATCCGTCAGTAACTTTTTGGGTGTTCCATGCCGACATATGATTTTTGTTACCCATTCCTTGGCAACCGTCGAGGCCTTTTGGTCAGGTATAGGGATCGCTTCGATGTATTTGGTGAAGTAATCTTGACACGTTAATATATATTTATTACCGCTATCTGTTGTTACTAAGGGTCCTACGATGTCCATCGCCCATAATTCCATGGGTTCATTTATCTGACTGAATGACTGGAGTGGTGCTCTTTTCCGATTTGGTGTCTTTCGTTGATTACAAGCTGCGCAACTTTGCAAATAGATCTTCACATCTTTCGCCATGGTGGGCCACCACACATATCGCTTCAATAATTTGAGGGTCTTTTCTATCCCTTGGTGCCCAACGTAAGGTGGGTCGTGGTATTCGTAGATGAATTGATTCACTAGTTTCTTCGGAACTACCAATTGGTCGTAATTTTCGTTATCCTCATTCCGTTTAAATAAAATCTCATCCGCGTCCAAATAATACTGGTTAGCTTCTCTGGCTTCCTCAATTTCATTGATCAACTTTTGAATGTCCGTGTCCTTCCCTTGTTCCTGCTTTATGGTGTCACGATCCCACACTGGGAGATACGGTACTGTAGCATTTATGATTGATATTGGTATCCGGCTTAAAGCGTCCGCGTTGCTATGTTTCCTTCCCGATCTGTATATGATTTCGTAATCGTATTCGGCCAACAATTGAGCCCATCGGGCTAATCTTGACGTTGGATCCTTCAGCGAGACCAACCATTTCAGTGATCTATGGTCTGTTATGACCGAAAACTGGTGTCCGTACAAGTAGCATCTGAAATGTTTGATACCCCATACGACAGCCAGGCACTCTTGTTCGGTGACACTGTAGTTTTTCTCGGCTCCGTTCAACTGACGGCTGGCGTAAGCTATCGGTTTTTCGTTACCGTTTACATTTTGGCTCAATATGGCGCCTATCGCTGTACCGGAAGCGTCTGTGGAAAGTATGAACGGTGATTCGAAATTTGGGTAAATTAAGACCGGCGGCTGGCATAACTTATTTTTCAGATATTCAAATGCCGTATCCGTCTCCTTTGTCCATTGGAATTTCGTATCCTTCTTCGTCAGTTGTGTCAAAGGTACTGCATGATGAGAGAATTCTGGTATAAACCTCCTGTAAAAACCTACCAGTCCCAGGAAACCTCTAACTTCCTTCACGTTTCTTGGTATCGGGTAATTCTTCACGACCTTTAACTTTTCTGGGTCGGGTTTGACTCCATGGGCTGATATCAAGTGCCCTAAATATTTTGTTTCTGACCTCATCAGCTGGCATTTCGATGGCTTTAGCTTCAAATTGGCTCCACGTAGTCTTTCAAACACGGCTTCCAGTCGGTCCAAATGCGATTGAAAATCTTTGCTGAAGATTATGATATCATCGAGGTATACCAAACACCTTTCTCCGGTTAATCCTGACAGAACGGAGTACATCAACCGTTGGAACGTGCTCGGAGCATTAGCCAGTCCGAATGGCATACGCTTGCACTCGTAATGCCCATCCGGAGTTGAGAACGCTGTTTTTTCCTGATCATCTTGGTCTACCTCCACTTGCCAGTATCCACTTGCCAAGTCTAAGGTGGTAAAGTATTTGGCGTTTGCTAGTTGATCGATCGTTTCTTGTAGGTTCGGCAGCGGAAAATAGTCCCGCTTAGTGATGGCATTTAAGGCGCGGTAGTCAATGCATACTCTGACTTTGTTTTCTCCCTCGGCTGCCTTCTTCGCTACCATAACCACTGGTGCTGACCATGGTGATTTTGACTCCGTAATTACCCCCTGATCCAGCATTTCTGTTATTTGCTTCTTGAGCTCTTGTCGCTGACTAAAAGGTATGCGGTACGGTGCCTTCATTATTGGATGCTCTGTCTCTGTCTTAATCCTATGCTTTACGTTGTGTGTGCATCCCAACTTAGCATTTCCTGTCATGAATATGTCTTCATACTTTCCCAACATCTCTCGTAAGGGTGCTTTCTGAGATTCATCTATATGTTCCCATTCAAAGTACTCACATATCGGCTTACTTCCTGAGGCTACTCCGACTAAGTTTACCTCTAATTTCTGCTCGTGGTTTCCAACGATTCCTTCCGTATCATCTATCAGTTCGCTGTAGCCAATCGTCGTGTTCTTCGGGACAATCAGAGTTTCATTGGATACATTCATTATACACACTGGAATGGTTCTCTCGGCTCTCGCCAAACTTCGCCCTACTAATAGGCCGTGAATTTTCATATCAATTGGTTCGACCAAAATATTCCAATCCGGATTCAGAATATTCTGCTCCGCCGAACAGAGACACTGGGACCTTGGTGGAACTTCCATTTGGTGTTTAAGTAGAACTGGACGGCGACCAACCATCCGGTCCTCGTCGTTCACCATCATTGGCCGTGACGGTGTTGACGCTTGTTCCTCCTCGATCCTCTGGTCATCTGCTTCAATTCTTCCAATTGATCTGACCCTCCCGGTATCCATTTTTCGTTCCGCTTCTGCTATCTGAAATCGAACAACTTTTTTCTTTTTATTATCCATCGTTCCTGAAAATCCTTCAAAACCTGACGTCTGGGTCCCAACATCCCTTAATATCATCGTTTGCGTCCGCGCGTTTACCTTCTTCGGCTCCATCTGCCGTCCATCTTGTTCCTTCACTTCGACCACTCCACTTATTGGTCCTCCTGCGTTCCTGCAATTGCGATCTTTTTCCAGACAGCCATCAGCATCTGCTGGGAATAATGTATATTCCTGTCCGAACAGATCAATAGTCATGGTCCGAAAATCGATCACCGCACCCATGGTTTCCAAAGAATCGCGTCCTAGTAGACCATCGGCGTTAAGCGGCAAGTTATCTTCCACTATCGTGCATTCCCGCCGGTAGTCTACAGATCCGATCTGGAAGTTGGCTGTAGCAAATCCCAGACATCGAACCGGAGCGCCTGAAATCCCATGGAGCGTTATCGCGGGATTGGGTCGGATCCTTCCCCTTCCTTGCTGTAAAATCTCCTGCTTCAACAGGGTTACTGTAGAACCCGTATCGACGAGCAGGGCAGTGTTCCGTCCGTTAACGTCCATGTATACAATACAAGGCACGTCAAGTCGGACGCCTTCGTCCACTATAATTTGGTTTACTCGGCGCGGCGGTCGTCGCCTCGGGGAGCAGGCGTCGACCTTTGCGTGTTTAAATTCCCTTGTCTTTGATTAGGGCTCGGCGAGTCTTGACTCGCATATCCTCGATTATTATTTGGTGTGTTTTGATTCGCATATCCTCGATTATTATGTGGTGCGTTTTGATTCGCATATCCTCGATTATTATGTGACGGGTTTTGACTCGCATAACCTTGATCATTATTTGGCGCGTTTTGATTCGCATAACCTTGATCATTATTTGGCGGGTTTTGACTGGGGTACCGTCGGTTGTCGTTTCTCTCCCTGCTGCGGCATTGGCTCGCGAAATGTCCCATTCGCCCGCAACTAAAACATCTTGCGTGTTTCGGCGCTCTGCAATCCCTTGCCATGTGGCCTTGCTCCCTGCAGTTAAAGCAGACTAGTGGGTCTCTTCGTCCTACGTTTAGATTAAACGCTCGTCCATGTCCAGCGTTTCCCGAAAGTACCTCGCAGCCGGATTCCACTCCCAACGCCAATTCTACTACCTGGTCGAAGACGTTTGTTGGGTTCCGCTGCATATCCACAATCATCATTTTGGCTATCTCTGGGGATATCCCCTTTTGAAATTGTAAGATCAAATCTTTCTCGTGCCTTTTTTGTACGGCCCCTCTTTCGCCGACTACGTTGGCGTCGATGTAGCTAAGATTTTCCTCTAATAATTGTCTTCCCGCCACTTTAAGGCGTGTAGCGTATTCTTCGATACTCTCCCTAGGTTTCTGTGTGCAACGGCTGAACTGCGCGTACGCTTGTCCTGGTATGATTTTATGGGTATACCGTTTAATAAAGGCCTTCTTAAAATCTTCGAAAGTGCATCCCTCCTCGCTCAGTGTTGGTTCGCTTTCTAGATAGCGGAAGGCGTCCCCCGTCATTTGGCATCTTGCAATTGCCAGCGCTTGGTCCTGCGTCCATGAGTCTATCCTCGCTCGTTGTCCCAACTTTGCGAAGAACTCTCTGATGTTTTCGTATGCCTTTCCCGAAAACTGGGGCAATCCCACAAGCGATTGTCCCAAGGTTCGTTCTGGCATAACGTATACCTGTTGAGGTTGTTGCGCCACGGTTTGGGCTTGTGTTGACATTGTAGGTGTGGCACTATTAGCCGCGTTAGGTATTGTATTAGGCATTTTTTTTTTTCACAAATTCACGACACAGCCACAAAATTCAAAAAGAAAACGGCACAAACCAACAATGGACACTTTCTTAAAACAATAAAAACCACTGTTGTTTTCTTTTTTTCAAAATTATAACGTCAACACGGATGTTATGAGATACCGATATTGGAGGCTCGAAACTTATATAAAGGGAAAAATTCAATGATACTTTTTATACAACGCGATTCAAAATAAGGCACACACGATTATTCATTTTTTTAATAACAGATATACGGGTATACAAATATTCAACGCGAACATAAAAACTACCAGATAGGCATAGGGTATTGGCAGACAGACACAAATCATTTCCATAATCATCATGTAGAATTTCATGAGTTTACAACACACAAAAACAAATAATAATATTTTTCCGAAAAAATTGATTCATTAAATAAGTGTAATATATGTTCGTAAATTTCATACGATAATAAAATGTTTCTTATTCTTTATAATGAACGTGGACTTCTATTTCAATAATAACAATTGCAACAGTTTTTCTTTACTAACAAGAAATTTTGACTGTATTAAACCAAGAATATCCCAAACCGGTGCCACCATTTTGTAACCCGAGCGCACCATTTTGATGTTTTCCTTTAGTTTTAACAAACCTAGTTCCGTTGGAACTAGAGGTAGCGGGCCACCACCGAACAATGTGCGCTCATATTTAGTGGGTTCTTGTCTGGTCCAGCTGTTCGGTGTTCAGGACCAGACAGGGGAATCTTTTTTTTTTCAGTAAAGAAATAATGAAAAATTTGCCTTAATTATACAATGTATTTCATTATAAATTTCATATTAAACAAGAATATAATAACGGTTACAGTACCTTAGATTCTTCGGTAGCTGATGGAATCTGGACGGAAATTCTCCTTAGGTATAAATATTAAATAATTCCTGGTTGATTTGATTCCGTCTGTTCGGATCATAAAACCTCTTCTATCATATGTCCCATTACATCCTCACATTTTTTTGTTGTTGGTTTTCTTCACCCATTGGCCGGGTTCACTAATCTTTTTCAACCACTTACTAACACGGTTCCCGATCGACTCCCGGACAACGCCCTAGTTAGATCACTTCGCGTCGCTGGCTGCTGATTCCTAGAAAACCGCCCACGGATCTATGATAAGGCGCATTCCTGTGTGCTTCTTTGCACAAAACTAAGTCAACCAAACCATAGGCGTCCGCAGTCTCTTTCGGAATCAGTAGCGCACCACCGATGTAAGGCCAGATTATTACAAAAAGGATCTGATAATTCTTACAAAAAAGTACATATGGCCGCCATTTTGAAATCTGGCACCATTTAATTTTTTTGTGTCCTATGAAACTCTCAAATATCAATTTTGAAAAGGATCGGATAATTTTTACAAAAAAGTACATATGGCCGCCATTTTGAAAAATCTGACATCATTTTATTTTTTTGTGTCCTATGAAACTCTCAAATATCAATTTTCAAAAGGATCGGATGATTTTTACAACAGAGTACATGTGGCCGCCATTTTGAAAAATCTGACGTCATTTTATTTTTTGGTGTCCTATGAAACTCTCAAATATCAATTTTCGAAAGGATCGGATAATTTTTACAAAACAGTTCATATGGCCGCCATTTTGAAATCTGACGCCATTTTATTTTTTTGTGTCCTATAAAACTCTCAAATATTAATTTTCAAAAGGATCGGATAATTTTTACAAAAGTGACGTTACATTACTTCGTGACGTGACGTTTCACTTTTTATTATTTAGGTCCCCATCTGAAACGTGCGTTAAGAAGCATAGCTTCAAATAAAAATAGGTAAAAAAACTTTTAAGTTAAACGGTTTTATAATAATAATGTTTTAAAAAGAAAAAAATAATATTTAATTTAGGTTCATAAGTATAAAAGCGTGGGTCGTAAACTCTGTGATAATTTATTACAGTCACGACCCACGCTTTTATACTTATGAACCTAAATTAAATTTTATTTTTTTCTTTTTAGTACATTTATAAAACCGTTTAACTTAAAAGTTTTTTAACTATTTTTATTTTTAATTTTTTAGTGTGCTTTATTTTCTTAGTCTGATTTTATAACATTTATCCGATCCACTGAAACGTTACCGGAGAAAGACCTTTTGCCTGTGAAAATTCATAATATTGTGTGCAAAATTTCAACTCAATCGGATCACGGGAAGTGGGTGAAAATTCAAAAGTACGATTAACACCCGGACGAAAGCCGGGCCGGTCAGCTAGTTACCATAAATTGTATTGTCACCGGAGCTACACATGTGTGCAAAATTTCAACTCAATCGGATCATAGGAAGTGGGTGAAAATTCAAAAGTACGATTTGCACCCGGACGAAAGCCGGGCCGGTCAGCTAGTTACCATAATATTGTATTGTCACCGGAGCTACACATGTGTGCAAAATTTCAACTCAATCGGATCATAGGAAGTGGGTGAAAATTCAAAAGTACGATTTACACACGGACGAAAGCCGGGCCGGTCAGCTAGTTACCATAATATTGTATTGTCACCGGAGCTACACATGTGTGCAAAATTTCAACTCAATCGGATCACGGGAAGTGGGTGAAAATTCAAAAGTACGATTTACACCCGGACGAAAGCCGGGCCGGTCAGCTACTTACCATAATATTGTATTGTCACCGGAGCTACACATGTGCACAAAATTTCAACTCAATCGGATCACGGGAAGTGGGTGAAAATTCAAAAGTACGATTTACACCCGGACGAAAGCCGGGGTATGAACGTCGAGAAATTTTGGTCCGATCCATAGGTCTCGCCATCCGATGGACGTTAATAATTAGTTACACGTCATTTTAACTCAGTAGGCCAGGGTTTTTAAACTTAAATTCAAACATCAGCAGTCAAAAAATTGAATAACTATATTAAAATAATGCAATATAAGACAGAGCATACGCTATCTTCCAATATCCATATTACACTGTGCAACAGACAAGGACAACCGAAACAAGTTCGCGATTTATTAGATAAAGTCGCATTTATTTCGTTTAATAATCATATAAATCTGTATAAAAAAACTGTTTTGACACAATATTATACATGAAATCTATCTAAAATTTTCTGCTCTTTCGTTTAAGACAGGTTTCGAATCGATCTGACTTAAATTGAGCAAACTATAAGCAAAAAACACCGTTTTTTCTAATTTGCTCCCCTCTGGGGCCAAAATTCAAAAATCGGGCGACGTTAGGATCAAATAGACCCCGAGAGGAATCGAACAAAAAAAAGTTTTTGAAAATCGGTTCATCCGTTTGGGCTGTACGCGTGACACAAAATAGCGTGACAGATTCACAGATTCACAGATTCACAGACAAAGCGAGTGTATATAGGCGCTTCTAGCTTCGCTAAGATCGCGCCTAAAAATAGGGTGCGGTTTCATGAAATCACTATGCCAGTGAAACTTTAATTGCCATAACGCTTTTAACTCGAAATCACTGAAAGTATATGACTTATGTGTAGGTGGTTTTGGTAATGTAATTTAAAGTTTAAACCCTGGTTAGTATGCGGAGACGAGAAGAATCTACATTCTATTGTTGGTGTTCAATGGGATATTTGATGTGCTGCTCGACTTAATTATTCATACGATATAGTTTAATGTTGACGTGCAATACAATAATTATTATGAACGCTGATTTTCGATGAGTACTGGTCTGTAGTGATGGGAATAACTGGAAATAAAATACAGAATCATTCGATTATTAAAATATCTCGAGATATCTCGAGAGGTTATTCAAAATCACTCAAATGATTTTTATAATCATACGTATTGCGAAGCGGGAGCCGAGAAATGACAATGTGTGCCAGACGAATGCAAACTTAATTCAGAATGTGTTTATACTGCGAATGGATTTTGTGTGTTTATAAGATAACGTTATAACTCAATCAAAGTATATTTTAGGTCGAATGAAGTTTCATTTTGTATTCACTACTCACGGCTAGCTTGTAGTAACATCGTTCGAGTACCTAAACCGCTCGAAATATACCTTTCGAGATATTATACAATGAGTGAATTTTGTCCGCGAGAGAATTTTGTCCAATTTCTCGATTGGTTTTATTGCAGTGTTGAGCGACTGTAGTATAGATTGTAAGCATAACTTCATGTAGTGTAGTGATACACCATCATTAAAAGGAATCATTTCAAATGAATCACTCAGCTATCAAAATCGTTCGAATAGCAACCTTTCAATTTATATTTACTCAATAGTCAATATAACAAAACATCTCGAATGAAACATTTCGAATGAATCATTCGATTGTCAAAATCATTCGAGTAGCAACCTTTCGATTGTTAAAATCATTCGATTTTTCCCATCACTACTGGTCTGGTTGACGACCATCAAGGTCGGATCACACGACGCGTGGCTTGTTTTGGCTCGTGGCTCGTCTTGGCGCGGCTCGTGGTTCTATATGGCTCGTGGAGGTAGGATCAGTATTGTGGTATTATCATATTATTATATTTATGAGCCATCATAAATCCTTTGATTTGTGTTCATTTACCAACTTCCAGGCGATCCACCGAACTACGAGCCACGCGCCACTGCCAGCGACTCATGTCACACGACGCGTGCTCGTGGTGGCTTATGATGGCTCGACGAACTATCACGCTCCTTGTGACATGGCCTTCACACTTGTATGCTGTAGTACACTGTACAATAAAGTTATGTACATAACGTCACTGCTTTTCGATGAGTACTGGTTTAGTCGATCGCTTCGATTGGACGTGACGTGACTTGACGCTCTACATGCAGAACCAAACGGAAAAAAACAAGACTGATGACGTTTCACTTTAATATTTTCGTTTTTACAATGCATATTTTCATGTCTCTGATCTGATAGAAATTCGTAACCTCTCGATGGTGAAAAGTAGGTAGGTCCACCATGCTATGCTCATTTTGCTTAACTTGGCGAAGAGTTTCCATATGGATTTTTCTTTTTCATATCGTGAACACTGTAAACCTATTTTCAAAACACTTGAAATACTATAACCGTACAGGACCAATATGTTTTAGACTTAGCCTGCTTCATAAAAAAAAATTCGACTGATGACCAGTCCTATACTTCCCACCTAGTAAATATTTGCAAAAAATAAACACTTTTTTTTTTAATTCTTTGACTAGGCCCAAATAACCTTAGCTGTTGGTGGTCTTGAAAACACAATTTAATTTTTATTCTTTGAAAAAAGCATGGCCCTCTTTTTTGTTTGGTGATCTACTGATGGCCTGATACCTTGATTTAAGTACGTACAATTTTTATTTTTTTTAGTAAAATATTTTTTTTCTCGAAAACTATACATTTTAGAGAAAAAAAATATTTACATTTTTTTCATATTATATAACATCTAGAATTCATTTATATTTTTTTTTACCTATGTTAATACGTGACATTGAGGACGTTTTTTTGAATATCTCAGGATCCACTGAACCGATTTGACTCAAAATCTAATCAGATCTAAGTTAAAGGCTGATAAACACAATAGAACAATCGGCATGCCCGTATGTTGTTCCGTTCTTAAGATATCGAAGGCGAAAAATTGACCACACACACACACACACACACACACACACACATACATACACACACACAAACACACACACACACACACATACACACACACACACATACAGACATCAGTCAGAAAATGATCTTAAACGATTGCTAGGGTCTCGTCTCAAAACGTGAAAATCTGTTAAAATCTCGAAATATTTTTTTCGGACTAAATCCATTACTTCCCTACCATAGTAGAGGTGGGAAGTAAAAATTCGACTGATCACCAGTCCTATACTTCCCACCTAGTAAATATTTGCAAAAAATAAACACTATTTTGTTTATTCTTTGAAAAAAAGCATGGCCCTCTTTTTTGTTTAGTGATCTACTGATGGCTAGCTTAATATAGCAAAAATCATGGTTACCTTGATTTACGTACAATTTTTATTTTTTTTAGTAAAATATTTTTACTTCCCACCTCTACTATGGTAGGGAAGTAATGGATTTAGTCCGAAATAAATATATATAGATATTTTAGCAAATCTTCACGTTTTGAGACCCTAGCAATCGTTTAAGATCATTTTCAGACTGATGTCTGTATGTGTGTGTGTGTATATGTATGTGTGTGTGTGTGTGTATGTGTGTGTGTGTATGTGGTCAATTTTTCGCCTTCGATATCTTAAGAACGGAACAACATACGGGCATGCCGATTGTTCTATTGTGTTTATCAGCCTTTAACTTAGATCTGATTAGATTTTGAGTCAAATCGGTTCAGTGGATCCTGAGATATTCAAAAAAACGTTCTCAATGTCACGTATTAACATAGGTAAAAAAAAATATAAATGAATTCTAGATGTTATAATATGAAAAAAATGTAAATATTTTTTTTCTCTAAAATTTATAGTTTTCGAGAAAAAAATATTTTACTAAAAAAATAAAAATTGTACGTAAATCAAGGTAACCATGATTTTTGCTATATTAAGCTAGCGATCAGTAGATTACCAAACAAAAAAGAGGGCCATGCTTTTTTCAAAGAATAAAAATTAAATTGTGTTTTAAAGACCACCAACAGCTAAGGTTATTTGGGCCTAGTCAAAGAATAAAAAAGAGTGTTTATTTTTTGAAAATATTTACTAGGTGGGAAGTATAGGACTGGTCATCAGTCGAATTTTTTTTCTCGAAAACTGTACATTTTAGAGAAAAAAAATATTTACATTTTTTTCATATTATAACATCTAGAATTCATTTATATTTTTTTTTACCTATGTTAATACGCGACATTGAGGACGTTTTTTTGAATATCTCAGGATCCACTGAACCGATTTGACTCAAAATCTAATCAGATCTAAGTTAAAGGCTGATAAACACAACAGAACAGTCGGCATGCCCGTATGTTGTTCCGTTCTTAAGATATCGAAGGCGAACAATTGACTACATACACACACACACATACAGACATCAGTCAGAAAATGATCTTAAACGATTGCTAGGGTCTCAAAACGTGAAGCGCTGTTAAAATCTCGAAATATTTTTTTCGGACTAAATCCATTACTACTTCCCTACCATATAGTAGAGGTGGGAAGTAATAATCAGAATTTATTTAACAACCATGATTATAAAACACGGTATCAAGACAATTTTAAAACCAGTCAGGCTCATACTTTGAGCATTACGAGAGACAGTGTTCGCAATATGGTAATGCGCATGTATAACAAAATTCCGGCTGACATTAAACGCACTGAACAAATAAACAAATTCAAACAAAAACTTAAAAACTTTTAACATGTAATTTTTGTAGTATAGATTACCGGTAATATGTAATTTTATTCTGACGCTATTATGTTTACATACGGATTTCACTTTTTACGCGCATCCGTTTACATGAAATATTATGAAAAGTACAGTGCGTGGTAAGTGTGAAATGGTACCTTCATTACCATTGGCGGTTAAGCTTTGATTGATTCTTTTCATAGTAAATATTCAACATGCAATATCAAAGCTTTTTAATCATTACAACATAAATCCACGACACTGAACAAAACACAAAAATCTGAGATTTACGTTTTTTCGTGCACTTTTTAATTAAAAAAGTAGTAATTTAATATCCAGCTCATTAGAGTAGTAATTGTAAGTGAATCAATTAGCGAACAGTCAATCATCACGTCCCTTAGCTGAGTTTAGCACACAGTTAGAGTAGACTTTGGTTCATACTAATTTAATGCTGCTATAGTCTGTTTATAATTTATTAATGTATGAAGGGTTGACCATAATATTATGTTTTGTCGTTAATCTTTCAACTCAGCCCTATAATCCAATCGTCTTAACACATGAGATGAAGATACAAGCGTAATATAGGAGGTACGAGATTCCTTCCAGATAATTTATCGCACCTGCTGCTTTCACAGTGAGCAAAATTCTAAAATCTGTCATTCTTCAAATAATTATTATAATATAAAAATTAGGTATAGTGAGATTTACGAAAATACAATATTTTCAGTTGAAGTTTCAGATGTCATTTTTAAGTAAATACACAAACTATTTCACAAAATTAAAATCAAATAGATATCTCTAATAACATTTTAAAGAGGAAAAGTTTGTAAATATGATTAATTCCCTAGACCGTAACTAAATACATAAGAATATCAGACGAGATTATCGCCATGATATTTATATTTATGATATTTATGATATTTATATAAAATGTAAATGCACCGCCGGGAACCGACGCGAAATCGGGAGTTCTGGGTTTGAATCCCGGCGGTGCATTTACATTTTTCCTATACAGCCTTCCCTATAAATATCATGGTGATAATGTCGTCTGATATTCTTATGTATTTAGTTACGGTCTAGGGAATTAATCATATTGATTGTTTATCTCATCTTTAATTGAATTTAATTTTGATTTGAGGAAGACTGGGGTGCAAAAATTAATTTCACTTTCAGGGAATGTGGAACGGTGAAACGCATAAAAATCCACACCGTGATCAATAGCATCAGCTTATACAAGAACGAAAAATAATTTATTTACTTATTGACGTATTACTATTTTGTGTTGAAACTTGTATATTATGTTTACATGAATTTAGTGGCAGATATACGTAGTTCTGAACAGATGTTAAACATGATGCCAGTAATGTAGACATCCGATGTCACCGATGCTGCGGTCACAATGCTGACGACGTCTTTAAAACAGACATCTAATTGGCGACAACCTGAAACCGAAAACTGTTGACAATACTCAGATGGGATTACACAGTGTACAAGCTGTCTCAAAATGAAATGTTGTTTTTAGATCACCTGACAATATGCACAATTCTATGATTTTTTAAATGCAGAACTGAAAAAACATCCCGGAAGTATAATAAATTTATACTTATGGTAATAACTAATAGTCGAAATAAGTATAAGGTACAAGAGAAAAATATGTCTTTTTATAAGATTAAATGATCATGATTTATATTTAGTCTTACTCTTGTAGGTACATTATGTTACGCATATAAAACTCTGTTTTGACTAGAACCTTATCTTAACGCAAGTGTATTCGGGTAAATTAAATTTGAATACCAATCAATAGTGTAGTAAGTTTAAGTAAAATCGGTCTAGTCGTTCTCGTCGAGTGATGTCAGACAACGATT
The DNA here is from genome assembly GCA_039654895.1 of Mongoloraphidia duomilia. NCBI lineage: Eukaryota > Metazoa > Arthropoda > Insecta > Raphidioptera > Raphidiidae > Mongoloraphidia > Mongoloraphidia duomilia. Next base: position 25,382,252 of record CM077518.1, read on the forward strand.
CTAAAAACACGTTTTCTCCTCTAATTGTTATACTCATGGAAAAACGCGCAAGACGTAGAGATCTTATTTATTTTATATATTTATACAGATACCAATTTTTATGAGGACAATGTTCTATAGAAAATAGTAATTAGGACTAAAACCGTCTTGTCATCCATAATACGCGATGCTATATTATGTTCTTTCAAAGTATCTAGACGTTGCTTCAAACAGAAATTCCAAGTTCCGCAGCTCGTCTGAATGCTAACAAATAGTTCTGACGTTATTTTATTGAAATCCAAATAGTAACTCTAAAAATGTAAGGCTCTAAAAATGTAAGGTTAGGTTAACTTGATTCTTTGACGAGACTACGGGAATACAAAAAATGAAAAGTATATCATAATATGAAAGAAAATTTTAATATCTTAAAGTTCTAAGCTAGAAATTCCGCTCAAGGTGTTGATACAGTGCTGGAGTAAAAGTTTTTAACGTTTTTAATATGTGAGTCCTCTGTATTTTTTTATATATCAAGTGATTATATAGCTTATTATAGCTTTAATTAATTATAGGGACAAAATAGTCGAGCTATATTTTTCTTTTTCGCAACAAATATAAAATAATTCAGCTGGTTGTGGTCATTATCACCGGGTACGCTATAAAAAACAATTATTTTAAGTTCTTGTACAAAACCTTTAAAAAAATTAGACAATAAAGTATTTTTGTCTTAATTATATAGCTACTGCTGCTTATTGATAACCTAGTCGTAAATTTAAGTAGGTACCTAAATTGTCGAATGTAGATTTTACAAAGTATTGTTAAGTTAATTTATTGTTTGTACCGTAAAGCATAACTTTACTAGATGCACCGATTTTCCTAAAACTTTTTGCGTTTGCGACCGTTCCACGTTGTATGACGTCAGGGGTCCAACGCGCGCCACGGCCTGCGTGAAAGACTTTTTTATTGTACGGTTAGGATGAGCCGAGGGGTAAATATCTGAGGATTTATGGTGTACAGCGTGAAGGAATTACGAGGATTTATGAGGATTTATAAGGATTTATGAGGATTTATGAGGATTTATGAGGATTTATGAGGATTTATGGGGATTTATGGGGATTTATGAGGATTTATTGAGGATTTATCGAGGATTTACAGAAGAATTAAATCAGCTGTTTATGTTATGCGCGTGCGCGTAACATTTTTTAATTTGCCCGACCGCATAAACCGGCGGCATTGTGAATAAAATTTGTTTTTGGTGGTGTCATGCAAGTTTGTGTGAGTTCCAAGGTAAGTCACCAAATACTCATTAGGGGGTTTTCGGAGTCGCTGATTAGGAACCCTTTATCAAATTTTCCAAAAACAAAATGGCGAATCCAATATGGCGGACGTCTCCCATTTAAATTCATCGCATTTTCACCAAATTCATCATCCGCCATTTTGTTTTTTGAAAATTTGATAACGGATTCTTAATCAACGACCCCTAAAACCCCCTAATCATGTATTTGGTGAAAATGCGATGACTTGAATTAATTTTTTATGTGCAAAATTCAAAAATTTTCAGAAATATTGGCGCCGGTCGACTTTTGGCGCCCTCTATATTCGCATCAAGCAAGCAAAAAAAATGTTGAACACATGTATATTGTAGAGAAACTCAAAAGCTACAACTTTTGTTATAACCATTTTTCGCCCCGATTGACTGTTTTGTTGTAAAATCGAAAAAACCGTTTCCACCCCCAACAGTGTCATTTTTGAGAATTTATAACTTTTGAATAATAAGAAATTTAAAAAAAAATTTAAACAGAAGTTGTTGGATAGATCCTCCTTAACAATTTTTGTAATAGTAATTTTTAACGTACAAGCAGTATTTACCAAGATACTTACATGATTTCATCCCTTAAATTCAAGATGGCGGCCACCCCTTGCGGAAAATTTCATCAAACTTCTAATTAACGCAGTTTAAAAGTACCATTTAACTGGATTAATAAGGTAAACACAGTTTTGTTATTGTTTATACATTCGATGACTTATGGGGATTTATGGGGATTTATGAGGATTTATTGAGGATTTATTGAGGATTTATTGAGGATTTATTGAGGATTTATGAGGATTTACGAGGATTTATTTGCCAAAAAGGATTTATGGTGTACACAATTTTGGGCAGATATTTACCCCTCGGGATGAGCTAAAATTTTAGATTAAACTAATAAATATTAAATAAAAATTATTAAAACAATATTTAAACAGACTTCAAAAAAGGAATCAGAATATCTCTAAAAAGAATAAAATAATTTGTCCTTTAATTTTACAATCGCCTTCCCTCTACATTAAAATTGAAATGTAGGGGAAAGGTGACTGAAAACTAGTTTTTTTTTCTTTTTATTCTGATACCTTTTTTGCGGCCAGTTAAAAAATTTTTTTAAATTATTTTTGTGCACTAAATCTCTTGTAATTTAAGGTATAAATAAACGCAATATAATAGAAACATTGCCGAAATTCAGTTATATAGCGTATACAAATTTTAATTTATACAATGCCCCAATTACCCGTATGCATTTGCATACTGAACGGCCCATTCCAATTGATGTAAAACATTCTGTAAATCTCGCTACCTGGCATATTTATTACGCAATTTGTTTACCAGAATCTCGAAATTAACAACAAAAGTAACATTTCCAGTGTCATGTAGTCAGATTTCGAGATAAATTTATATGTAGCACTGGAAAGCGTTTCTTTTGATGTTATAAAAAATACAAACGCTAGAGATTTACGCTCAGTTGTCATGAGTCAAGACAAATGAGTGTAGTTAACTTCTAAATACATGCAGCATCCAATTTACAGACTACGTAAATACTCGTACTTATGCAGTTGGGGTTCCGGAAAATAAAGAAATGTTTGTAATTTTACACTTTTACATAATGTGTTTTTGTTACTTGTTTCAAAATTTGTCACTCGTTTCTTATGGCGGCCATAGTTATCTAATTAACGTCAGCATTATTTGTACTTGTATACTGTTTCCTTTTACACATAAAGTATTTGAAAGCACTTTTGTCTTTTGTAGCTCTTCGTTTAGACTTATGAAAACAAAAATTATATTTTTCGATATATTACCTCAATTTTCACAAAAAAATTAGCTTTAATATACATTGTCCCTGCAAATGCTTAATGCAAAAGCTTATTATTAAAGAGAGTTTAGCAACTAGATAAGAACCGTACCAATATTTTTAATATCCTGCGGATATTGGTAAAATGAACCAAATACTGGATATAAATTTAATTTATTACAAGCTCTCAATTTCGAGGTTCTAATCGCTGAAAGTGTCAGTTTTTATTAAAAAATTTAGATGTCCCGTATGGATTAGCCCGGTTGTCAATTAACTTGTCTTAATCTCAGTTATTCGAGTTCTGTTACTGCACCATAGATGGCGTATACCTGCAGACCAACCGCTTCACGGATTCCAATTCCTACATCCCTGGTCATCATCATATCTTCGGAACTGTTTAAGATATCACGACGAAACAAAAACTAAGCTAGTTCCAGGGTTACTATCTATATCTTGTGTAAATTTCATGTCAATAGCTTCAATAGTTTTTGAGTTAAATTCACTCATACAGACAATTTTTTTAACATTAAATTTGGTTTAGTAATATAGAATGAAAACGGGAAAAGTATATGCAAGCTGAAAATTCGACAATCACAGACATATACTTCTATTTTATTTACCTGTATTGATTATAGATAAAGAATTTGTAGTGTAGGCAGTTAAAAACAATACAAAGAAATACAATTCTGCGCAATTAAATTTGAATTTTTACTTTATACGTGTGCAAAAATGATATCAGTAATGTAACTGTTGTATGTATACAATATACATTGTCTGTGTGTGCAGTATATCAGAATGTGTAATCGTGTTTCAGGACTTTTTAATCGATATTAATAAAAAACATAAATAGAAAACGTGACGTGATATGACTGATGCGTTTCTAGTTTGTACTATATTTTATGTAAAGCGTCAATTTGTGAAACAGCTTGTAACAATGTACAGATTGCAGAATGGTTTTTGTGTCTATCAATGCACCATTAGCGGCTCACAATGCAATTCTCGTGAACGTCGGACGCGGCGTCGTGTCGACAGACGTCGCACAACGGGCCATGCAAATTGTACATATTATGAATGTTAGGGAGAGTGGGGTAAATATGTGCGGATAATTTTGATTAATAAAATAGATACGAAAGTAGTGGTGTACAACTAGACCTCGAAAGGAATCGAACAAAAAAAGTTTCAAAAATTAGGCGTTTTGGCTGTATGCGTGATACAAAATGACACGATAATTAATAAACTCACAGAAGAAGTGATTAAGGTGCTACAGCATGCTGAATATATTATGCTTGCACGCGGTAATACTGTCTTAGATATTTGCCTAATTCCATCAAAGAGGCTCATGGAATAAAATAAAATCTTTATGTTTCTGTTACTCACCAATATATTATCTCGCAAACAGTAATATTTCTGTTACTCACCAATAGATGTCGCCGTACATGTTTTTCATAACGCGCTAACATTGTATGAAACACTTTTCTTAGGAATTAGACCGAATATCTTATAAAAAACAGTAATACCTAAGAGCTGTTAAAATTTCAGAGTGATTGCACATGTCATCAAGTTCCAAAACGCCGCGCGATCGATGTCGCGGGTACTACTAGTACATAATATATTTAAAGTAGTAGTATATTTATATTGATATATAAACGTTGTATTATCTCTGATATCTAGCAGTCAATGACTGAAGTACTATGTATTGTTACGTCAGAAAATAGCTGCTGGGTTTCAGAGATATTTTTTCCGCGGCTTTGATCGGGTTAATGTCGGGTTTAACAGAAACTCTATCTTAACCCAATCGTATAGCTGTTTAAAAAGTTTAGATACCAGTAGATAAATATTCCTAAAGTCAATCCAGCTGTTCTCAAGTGATGCTGGTACAATCAAACAGGCAGATAGAAAGAAATTCTAGAAACACGTACTACCCAAAAACTTTTAAAACCCGCAAAAAACGACATTATATGCAGGTCTCGTAACAGTTTAATTGCTTTATTATCTTATGAATTCCATAATATGTAATTCTATAATTTAACGTGTTTTTAATTTTTAGAATTTTATGCTTGCAAGTACCTATATCAAGTTTTAAAAACGAAACATGTTACGTATATTAAACTGATTTTTCATCCCTTAACACGTTCACTGCCGCAATAATACTGAGATGTCGCTCAGGAGCCAACTTAAAATTTTTATTTTTCTGCACTTTTTTTGTTCTTTTATAATAAATTATGCGATGTATTGTTTATTTTGGTAAGTTTTTGATAGTTTTGACGGCATGTCACCACAGGTGTGACATCGGCACCGGACATCCCATTTCTTTGTGGTGACATGTATGTCTAATATTTTTTAGGTCCAATTTTGGGTGTTTTTTTTTAAATAAAATATATGGATTAATAAAATATATGGATTATGTAGTGACACCACAGTGGTGCCATCGGCCTCTACCGGGAATAGCAAATGTCACCACAGTGGTGTCATCGGCACTGAACGTGTTAAAATTAATGTTTTTATGTTTTTTTTTGTAGAGAATTGAGTTGGGGTATTTATCTCGTTTTATAGTAATTTTTTAAAGACATCAAGTTTATGTCATGTATATCCAACGACGAAACGCTCCCTTAATGAAATAATAGATGATATCAAACAGATAATTTTCAATATTACAAACAAGTATACTTACATAATGTGCAAGCATTCGTACTGTGAACGATAATTAATCAATTCCAGAATGGAATGTCAGTGTCTCAGAACAATTACATACATTACTAGCATTGTTGTACCGTGTTTCGTACAATCCTACTGCTGACAGTTCGTTTTGAGCAGTTAATGTGGCAGGAACAAACAAAAAATACAAACACAAATGATATGATATATACATCCAAACGTTTTGACATGATGGATGTTGGAATCGGATTGAAAAGCCAGCGCTGCTTTTCATTTTAATTGAACTAGTTTAGAACACAACGTCGCAATATAACCATAATGCGAGATTAATGATTTGATATACATTAATTTAATTATTTTAAACTAAAATGTAGGTTTTTAATATAGTAGCGTATGCCGAAATTAATGCCTATGCTTTTTTACGCTTTTTTACGGGTAGGTAGGTAATTTTTAGACATTTTCGAATTGTTCTATAAATTGTCCATGTCTCCCGACTAGTTTGCGCGGAAAAGTCTATCTAAATATTTGAAAGTGTAATTTAAAAAAACGTAAGTTTTGTAGCTTTGTAGAAGAAGATTATGTAAGCAAAATTTTTCTTTTGTTTATTACTCATTAACAAACAAACAAGTATTGTAATTAATAGCAAACTGCTAACAGTTTTGGCTGTTCATTGCTCAGAAAGAAATATTATCTCGGTTTGTAAACAGCTTCACTGGCGCTCCCTTTCCAAAGAGAAACTGCTCTAATGACATTGTGGCGGGCACAATTTTTCAGGCCCTATGGATATTCAACTCTCCTTGGTGTTTGAGTAGCTGTTATCGTTTTCAATTCTGAATTTTAACATATCTGTTGAGATACCAGAGACTGTTTTTTTCATCTTTTTTTTGTATCTTATAGAATATTACATTTTTACGGTTCCGTTTCAAAATGGTAAAAAATGGAAGCTTTAAGCCTCCCACAGACTAACGCGGGATTGCAAGAGCGGGATCAAATTATATGGCGACATATCGCTTGAGTGTAGCTAATACATCCAACCATATAATTTGATCCCGCGCCAGTCCCGTTCCCGCTCCCGCAGTCCCGCGTTTTGTATACGGTTAAACTTGCAAACTTGAAATTTGGTGCTATATAAGTAATGTAATGTGATCCGTAGACATTCCGGGGATCGTTTTATAAAAAAAATGTATCATTTCCAACTAATAAAGTGAAAAATAGAAAAAAAATTATATGGCTTGTGACATATCGATAGAAATGATGTGCGGAATTGGCACATGAAGTACGTTTATGCTTGATCCGTTTATTTTTAGACGGTAATGATCGTTATAATATTTAAATAACATGAAATCATTTTACAGATCACAATAAAATTCATTTGAATTCTATATAACAGTTATTGAGTTTATAAAGCGAATTTATTACAGAATAACCCTATTTGATACATACTCACTCGTATTCGTATTTCTGATTTTCTCGTTTTATTTTATTGCGAAATGACGTGCTCAATAAAATAAAGTTTTTTTTTAATGTGAAACTTAATAATATATAAAAGATGAAAACAAAGTGTATTTCAAAATGTCATAACAAACAAAAACTCAATTTATATTTTAATATTATCAAATAATTAAAATCCGCTTTTTAAATTGCATAAAAAAACAACTTTTCCCATTAGAGAAATTTAAAATCCAAGTCACGTCTATTTCCATCGTCATGTAACATAACAACTATAACCGCGTACAGGGGCATACTTAGATGAACATAATTTAAATCCTGGACGGGCGCATACATATAATTGTTTCACGACTAAACAGTTTAGTCGAATTGGGTACGTGTTGCGATTTGAATTCGACTAAACTATTTAGTTGTAAGAAGTGCGCATACATCCAATTAGTTGTGCCACAATTTCACTATCAAACTAATGGGCAGTCGAACAACTGCTTATGCGGGCGCTACACGATGCTACGAACGTTTGACCAAACGTTGGCCCAAACGTTTGAGTCAACTGAGTTCGACAGTTGATGTGCCACATGTTTCTGCTACACGGTGTGTCGAATGTTAAAGCATTAAGAATGTTTTCCTTCGAACGTTGGAGGAATTTCTTTGACTCGGGTCAAGAATATCGACAACAGCCGGAACATGGTCAAACGCGAACGTTGGACACTCTACATTGGAAGCTCGTAGGTCACACGATGCGACGAACTATTGTTGGAAGGTGTTCGTAGCATCGTGTAGCGCCGGCATTAGTCGAATGTGTGCGTGCGTCAATACACAGCTGTAGACATAAGCTGCCGACGACACTGTTGTTCGATAGTTTAATCAAAAGGCGATCGGTGTGGTTTTACGATTTTTTAGTGGGCCGACTATCATGTTGTATGTATGCGCACTCCCATCTATACTCCAATAGTCTTTTGACAAACAACTAAACAGTTGTGCGATTAAAAATTGCATATATGCGCGGGCCCAAATAACCTCAGTTGTCGACCGTCTTTAATCTACAATCTAATCTAATCATAATTTAAATCTATATGATATAATTTACGTAGATCTGTGAAATCTGAACGCTAAATGTATAAGGGTTTCCGATGTCATAGCTGCTTTATTGAATGGAAGATATTAAACTGGGCACAAAAATCAACAATATTGACATTCTATTTTTCCCTTTATAGCTAGAGATATCGAATCATTCTTGCATGAGGTTTACTAGTAATAATGATTTATAGATGCAAGCCGAAAAATAATGTATTTTTATACTGATAAGAAAAATAAATATTAAAAAATGTGCCATGAAAATACCGAAAATGTAGGTATACTGCACTGTCGTTAATGTAGAATTTCCATGACTCGTTTATTATAAATCGCAAGTGGCAGCTTATAATTCCGGAGCTGGTGAAAGTATCAATTGAGTATTCAATTTATTTTTTTTATAAAAAAAGGGTTGAGTCCCTGGTACTCTCAAAAGATGTTTTCAGATTCAAATACGATGACAGTTACAGATAACCTAAAAAATGCTGTTCAGTGTTAACTGACCTAGACTTCCGTGATATTTCACTGACTTATCCTAGCATAAATTTTAGGGTGAAGTAAAGATATTTTTACACGTCAATAATGATAAATTAAAAATACGAATTAGTACTATAGGAAATAATAGATAATAATTTTACAATAAAAAGTCACAATTCCAATTTTTTACTGTGGATTTATTATCACTAATATATAGTTTTGTAAATAAAATAAGGATATTTTAAAATAAAACACTTTATTACATAATTTTTATTATATCAATTTATTATTTGAAAAAGCTTTTTTGCTCTGAAAACTTTTTTTTGTTTCTCATAGGTGTTCAATGTTCATGTTTAAAATTCAAGCCTGCAAGTTTCGCAATTATTATTATTTTATTATTATTATTATTATTTTTTGATTTTCAAATATGTAAATACACAATTATTGTTATGCTTGAATTATTTTACATTTAATAAAAGTATAATATCGTTAAAACTTCAATATAAATAATTCGTATAAATTAATTTAAATTTTAAAAGGCAAATTTATTATTCTTTTCATTTCCAATTTAAAAAATAATTTATTGCTATGCTTGATTAATTTAATATTCAATATAAGTAAAAGTATCATTATAACATATTAGTAAAATTAATTTATAAAAAGTATCTCAATTTTATTTTTAAATGGCAGATTTCAACCTTTAGTTTATTATAATTATTACATTTTTTATACCTAAGTTATATTCTTTTAAGGGGAATATAGGAAAAAATCTACTTAATTAATTGTCTTATTTGTTTCAACAATAATGTTCAAATATTTTGGTTATATTTGACAGTTAGGTAAGAATTTGTCCAAAATAATTTCGCCGATTTAAACTGTCGACACTTAAGACTACCTACATATAGGAAGAGGAACATCGAAAATAATTTTCGACGATTTATGTTTAATTTCAGATATTTGATTTTCATTAAAAACATTAAATACTGCTCTGGCTAACGACGTTGCTGTCATAACGATGAGTTCACGACATTAACCTCAATTTCGTTATAACAACGTATTCTTCTTCTATATATGTATACGTGTCGATTCAGAAAAAAAGTACTGTACGTATTCATTCGATATTTATTCCGTATAATTCTAATGCTTTTGTTATCTGACGCGACTCTGAATTAGCTACTCGAGTATGGACTGTAATTGAGTTTGCCTGCTATGCTAAATTGTTAACGCTCCGACATTTGTCGCGGCTCAGCTCAGTTTTTGCCGTTGGCGTTCACTCGTTAACTCAGATAGGTTGACCATATTATGTGGTGACAAATTAACGATCCAGCTACAGACGGCATGGAATAGGTTCGTCAATCACAGTTAATTTAGATGATTATTAGGATTCCGTAGCAAAATTGTAATAAAAAAATTATTTAAAAAAAACAAACAACCCGACTGCGTAAAAATCGAACATAAAAAATGGAAACAAAATCAAATGATAACATGCAGTCGGAGGAGGCATAGTAGTAACAAATTGAACAGAAATACCTGATGTTACTACTATGCCTCCGACTGCATGTTATCATTTGATCTTGTTTCCATCTTTATGTTCGATTTTTACGCAGTAGGGTTTTTTGTTTTTTTAATAAATTTTTTATTTCCTTCCTTTTAGTTGAATCTACTCATGAAGCCTTTTCATTTGATACCCCACACACAAGGTTTTACCGATTTTTTGCGTACTGACAAAATGGCGTCTAGCGCCCGCCATATTGAATTTTCCGTAACGTCATGTACCTACCCTATTTGAAATGTCAACGAAACCTTTCTTTTGTTTTGATTTTGATACCTATATCAATGTATTTAGAAGGAAAATTACTTTTGCATTCTGACAAAATGGCGTCTAGCATCCGCCATCGTGACGTCATATACTCTATGTCACTCTCGGGATTCAGACGAATCTAATGACACCTCATTTTTCGAAATCCGTCGAGCCGTTTAGGCTACAGAGCGTGATAAAGAAATATACATACATAGATACATACATACACTCGAAAAACATGACCCTCCTTCTGGGGCAATCGGGTAATAAAAAAAGGAACCCTTTTGGACTTCAATGTCTGTTTGTCTATAGGTTACAGTCGATTTTCTGAGGGTTCAGGAACCACATATTATGCTATCTACTTGAAATTTGCCATAATCATAAAACTTGTGTGCCCGCACCTAGTCCAAGAGTTCAGGTGACCCCCCCCCCCTTCGTTATATCCGAACTTTGTAGGTCAAAAAAAATGAAAATAATCACTCTGACAAATGGTGTAGTATAAAGATTGCAGGAAAAATAGAGTGACATATCTAACATTATTTTCTATTTTTGGGGGACTAAAAATTGAGGCTATTTTTTTGTCTTCACCCGGCCAATATGGAGTATCAAATGAAAGGCTACTTGTTATAGATTGCAAAAATATATTTTTTAAATTTTTCTTATGGTGTGTACGATAAATTGTTTGCTCAAAATGTTCCAGTTGACGTTGACTCATATTCGCATATAGTGTCCCAGGACAGATCTAATAGGAGTTGTAATGAACAAAAATATGCCTTTTGGGGATCGAGTCTTGCTTGATGTAAAACTAAAGTATATCAAAAATGAGTTGATTCAGTTGATTCGGTCGTCTACAGGATGTTTTATAAGCAAAGTTCATAAAATGACCAAGAAAAATTACCTTTATTTTTCAAAATATGAAAAAAATTCACTAAGAAAAATTGTTTATAACCCTGTACCAAATTTCAGAAATATTAAAAAAAAATCGTTAATTTTGTGTTAAATATAATTAACGATTTTTTTTTATATTTCTGAAATTTGGAGTGAGATTATAAAATTGCATTCTAAACAACTTTTCTTAGTAGAATTTTTCATATTTCAAAAATAAGGTACCTATCTACTTTTTCTTGGTCATTTTTACAATTTTACAAAATTACTGATTTTTTTTATAAACATATTTCGGAAATTTGGTATGGGGTTATGAAATTGTATTCTAAACAACTTTTCATAGTGGAATTTTTTCATATTTTGAAAAGTAATTTTTCTTGGTTGTTTTTACAATTTTGCTTATAAAACACCCTGTAGAAGACCGATTCAACTCATTTTTGGTACACCTTAGTTTCACATCAAGCAGGACGCGATCCCCAAATACCATTTCAAAATTCGAAAATTTTTTGTTCAATACATCTCTTGTTACATCTATCCTGGGACACACTATAGATGGGGTAACTCGACCAACATTGATCTTGCAATATTCCCAAACACCCAAACCTGTTATGTTGACCGTAATGCAGCGACAAAAGGGTGTTTCAAATTCAACTGCTTGTTATTTCTATGTTGTTTTTTTTTTGTTTCTAGACACATATTTGAAATTAAGTAGACCATAGGAACGTCAGAAATACTGACATTAGCAAAATTCTTTTAGAGATTCTGTCGTAAAAATGTTATGTAGGTAATATCTCACTGAGATTTTAAAGCACTAAAACAAAAATAATATATTTGTGAACGTTAAAGAAGTAATAACTATGCTGACTGGAACACATCATTGTTTGCAGATATCGTATAGCTATGTTGTGGTGTTCTGGTATGTTTTTCCGAAGTAGTGGAAAGAAGTTTTGTAGTTTTTTATGGCATCTGTAATCTATTTTGTAATCAGAGAATAACAATGAAAAAAAAACAACAATACCTATCTCTTAAATCTATAAATAACAGAATTTGACGTTGAACGTCGTATTATATAATAAAATACATTTCAGTCACTGCAGGGTAAAGGCACCGGTTTCTTACGTTTTCATACACGTCATGGTCGACTGCTTTAATACTTAGATTTTATAGAATAGGTTATTACATAACATAAATTAATACGTAATACATAGTATTATGTGGTGTTTACGTTATTATACAAACAGTTAGTGTGGAATAATCCACATAAAAAATCCTAGATCATCTGAAACTAAAATCCTCGGACAGGCCAACCTTATTTTTTCAACGCGCATCTTTTTTTGATAGTCGTCTTTATTTTTAAATGGCACTCTCCCATTTTTGTTTAGATTATCAAATTCTGATTTCAGCAATATGCCATTATTTGACATTTGCACTGACAGTTCCCGAGATATTAAATGTTAGAAGTGAAAACAAACATTTTTATCCTACTTTTAAGTGCGTTGATATAGCGTTTTATATTTTTTTTAAAATATGTATATATGTGTTTTTATTTCCAAATTTTTAGTTACATATTACATTATATTACGTCACGTCACGTCGCGTCACATCACGTGGCGTTACATCACATCATATTATATTTAAATTTTAAACGACTGGATACACGTTTTCTCACCATCAATACCGTCACTTCCACCACATGTTTTTATTTTCAATTTTTTTTAACTTGTTATATAAATATTAGTATAGCCAAAATATCAGAATTTTGTATTGTCATCTAAACTACATACGACTGCAATATTTCACGTAAATTGGACACCCGATTGGACATTTGGAAGAGAATGAAAATCGAGTTGCAAGATTTAAATTTTTTACATTACATACAAGTGAAGCTAATATAAGCGTGTAAAAATGGTTGATCGAAGCTAAGTGATTGGAAATCGGTGCCCTTTACCCTATATTATATTAATCTTTGGAAAATCGAATGAATTAATACAGTAAGCTTTTGATGTTTTGAGAGAGCGACCACGGATAACTTAAACTTTTTTAAAATATGACATTCAATGATCTGAAAAAGATTATTTTTTATGAGTATTCAGCGCAAAACTGGAAAAACTGGGAGTTTTTTTTAAGTCCCGACACTGACTCTCATTTTTTTTCTTATTATAATTACCTTAAGTTAGTGCATTTTCCTTATTATTAAGTAATAACTTATATTGGGTGTAACAGTAGGTACCTACATATTCGTTGTTGAAAGTAAAACCAAATAATTTTCATTTCTAGGTTACGAAACGACAAAAACGGCGGCGCGTGGTGTCCTCGCAACATGGTATCCAACAATGCGAAAGAATATCTCGAGATCAATCTACACGGACTGCACGTGATCAGTGGGGCCTTGACCCAAGGACGGTTCGGTAACGGTCAAGGTCAAGAGTACGCGGAAGAGTACATGATCGATTACTGGCGGCCTGATTTTTCAAAGTGGAAGAGGTGGAAGAATCGGACAGAAAAAGAGGTAAATGCATATACCGTACTTTCTAATTACATATTATATACGTAGTACTTCCCGTTTGTGTTCTAGATATATGAGAAAATTGCATGTGAAGCATTTTATTTTAGACTGAATACTCGAATACATTACGATAGTTATAATATTAACAAATAATAATTTGAAATGCACTTTTATTTTTTATAATAAAAAAGTGCATGAATATATTTTATAATCAAGGTTCATTCGTATATACGATCATTGAATTATATTCGGATATACATTGCAATTATTTTAGTATAAAGACAATATAGGTAAAGATTACAGATTTGCATCACGCTATTTGTCTGTAGTTCAATTTACAATCAATTTGAAACCCCACTAATATTCTGATCTGCAATACTAATTATTATTCGTTAAACGAAATTGATATTTGGCATTTTGTTTCGAGCCGGCATTGTTTAAAATGTATATATTCCTGCTGGTTGAATTACCAATTACTCTACAGTAATGGGTAACTCAACCAGCCGGACACTGGATGTTTCGGGTTCAAGTCCCGGCAGTCACATTTGAACTTTTCTTAATATAGCAATCAACTATCAAGGCAGAATTTCTCTCTGATACCTATATTTATAAATACAACAATGAGAGTTGAGTTTTTTTGTGGTTATAATATAATAATTATTAAATAGACAGTAGCCATTTCACAAACAAATACTTTTCTTAACGTAATCAGTCGGCGAACATGCCATCGTGATGTTAAACGTCAAACAAATAAGATATACAAGGAAAAAATCAAAGACCACTGTCAGGACTTGAACCCGAAATTCCCAATTTCCGGCTGGTTGAGTTACCTCTTACTCACGCAGTGCCCCGAGAGATATTTTTCGTTTCCATGGCTACACTGCTTTAGTCTACTTACTTTTTGTATTTTCAAGATATAGCATTTTTATCAAAAAATTAAGTTCTATATCTCTCACTTTAACGATTTGTGAGATATGAAGGAGTTGAATTTCAAGAAATCCCTTCTTAATGAATGTTTACATCACAAAAATAACCTCCTGTCCAAATTTCAAGTTTCTAGCTTCCGGTTTGACAGACGGACAGACACGTGAATGATATAAGAGTTCCGTTTTTTCTTTTTGAGGTACGGAACTATAAAACTTATAACTGTTCTGCGCATGCGCAGATTTTTCCCAAAAACAATTGGGCTTTTCCTATTTACATGTCAAACATCCTACAAAAATTTTTTTTCCATCCTCTCAGCAGTTTGACTTGTATCGTGCTCACAGACCAACAGACTTTTTCCAAAAACATTTTTTTTCGGACTCCGGGGACCTCAAAATGTAAAAATAATGTAAAATTGTGAGAAGTGAATTTTGACCAAAATTAATTACTTACCTATCTACCACTCCACTTGTGTTGAATGGTAAAAGTGTTATATTTATATATTTTTGTGAAAAAAGAAAACCGCACAGTATATTTGTTTTTTTTTTGAAGAAGCTCTTATAAATAGCCAAATAATTAAATTTGACTTTAAAATATTTTAGTAAGATTTTTAAGTCTATAATAAAATAACCAAAGATATCTCGTGACAATATCATTTTCATTTGAGAAATCTTCAATAACTGCTAATACTCAGTTCTGAACCATGGGACGCGTTATATCCATATTTGTTGATAAAATTTCGAGCGCAAAAATAATATAATTTTGCGAAAGTGAAAGTTAAGTGTATATGTAAACAATTACAGAGCAGTAAACCTCGGGGTGATCGTAAACTAAAACAATATAATTTTTCATTACGCTACAACGTTACGATCTAAGTACGTGAATTTATTCCTCCCAAGACAATAAAATAATAATTCACTTAGGGACACCGTGCAACTAAAAATAAAAATGTATTATTAAAATCTAGATTTTATTCTCTGTAACATAAAAAATGGTTTAATTTTCCAGATTAAAAAATATAAAAGCTGTCAAAATGGTGTCGCAGTTATTACCTACCACATTTATCAAAAACATTTAAAATTGACTTTTATTGCCTTTTTAGTCGTTAGTAAAAAATATACACCTAATATAAAGAAGATTATTTATGCCTACTATTTTTAGATGGAAAATTGTTATTGCTTATTGCTTTGATTTTTATCTACTTCTATTTAAGAGTATCTACTTCAAATTGTCAGTACGTGACAGATTGACAGTGCCATCAATGTTCACTATAACCATAATATCAGAAAAAACTGTTATCATATTCATTATTCCTTATATTAACTTGTTTTACATTGGAAAAGAAATTATTCTAAAACTATAAATTACAACTGATCGCTATAGAAAGTGGACCTATAAAAGACCGTTTTCTATATTATCGATCAGTTGTAGAAAATAAATGTTATATTATGTGTAATATTTTCTATAAAGTGCCTCATGTTCATAATATTGAAAGCAACGAAATATTAAATATATTACTTTTTAAGTTGAAAATAGTCATTATTTTTTAAACAATTTGCCAATCATCTATATTATTGCTACAAAACTGTTTTCTGAGTTGGCGGAATAAATATTTATTTACAATAATTAAAAACACAATAATAATGAATGCAACAATGAAAAGTCAGTTCTAACAATCAACACAAGTAAACAATAACTAAACAGTAATTATTAAACAAAGCAAAACAAAACAATAAATAGCACTTAACTATATACAATAACTCGTAATTATTACCACTACACTAGTATTTATTTTATCAATTTATTTATTTATATCACGGCACTATTTATATTACTGATCCACCGTAGACTTGAATGCGTGACTCACCGTTGACTGATTGATTCACTCACTCGCACTGGCTGTTTATATATGCTGCGTGGCCTAAGCCTAGTGCGTTCTCGCTTTCTCAGAACTTTCGCGCAGGTACTAGTTGTTACAGTAAGCAGACCCCGTTTCTCTAAACTCTTGCCTGCCGTTTATATACAGGGTGATCCGTAACATTATTCACGGACCTTGAATAGCTAATGATTAAATAAGAAGAAGTCTAGTGGGGTCTATTTTGGAGATCTAGGTGGCCAACTAATTTGACCTCCTCCGTCCTATAATTTTGATTTAAGAACAATAACTGAAAAATGCGCAGGAGCTCTATTATGCAACCTACCATTCACTAAGATAACTATTCACTTAAGAGGCACAGACGGACAGTAAATGGAAGACAAAGAATCAGATTACAGATCTTTTAGGTGAGTTTTTTGAAAACCGAAAAACGATTACGTAGGTAGTTTATTATTTTTTTAAAAGAGTTATTCGGCCGAGGGATCTGTCGTATAATTGTTGTTCTTTTATTTGGTGTTTACTCGAACCCTTTAGCTTTAAAAATAATGTCGGGAGAGCCTTAATCGTTTTTTGGCGAGTGGAAGAATTTGAGATGAAGAGTGCATGGGACGTATATTGTAGGTAGGTACAAAATGCTCTTTATACTAGGGATGCACGATACGGATCGATCTTTTAGTGTATCGATACTTTAGCTTTCGATACTCGATATTTTGTATCGATTTTTTTATTGCGATACATAATGTACATAGTGAGTATCGATACATTTTAGTACATATCGATACATTGTTTAGTCTAGTTCTTAGAATGGTTATTAGCCGGATTACACGTTGTTTTTTTTGCTCGTTAGTATGTTCTGGGATACTGGATCGATAATGTATCGATATATTAGTATCGATCTTTTATAATTCGATTTTATACTGTATTACTTTATAATACGATCCAGATCGATACCAAGTATCGATACTTTTTGGTGGATCGGAACACCTCCTGTCTAGTGTCTATGTGGACATGTGCAATGGAATAAACCTTTAAAAAATAATCAAAAAATTTATAAATAAGTTTTAGGTATGAAAAAGATATGTTTCTGAATTATTGATAAATACGATTTTAAATTATAGACGCTCGACAACAGAGGTCATAATCGCCGATATTAAGAGTTAAAATATGAGTAGATATTTATAAATAAATAAAGTAATTAATTTTAGTTCATACTGTATATTCGAATTGTTGGTATAATAAAAGTTGGAAAGAGACGATTCAATGATGTTTCGATTTAAATTTGAAGAGGAATTGTGTTGTTTTTGTGTTTATCGCTTTTATGTAACACATTTGATGATTCAATTCTTGTGATCGTTCAGTCGGAACTTATTGACCTATTTCATTATTGGTTTGCGCTATGTATTTGTTATCCAACATTCAAACCCATTATGTTTGTTATCCGACATTCGAACCGTGCATAATGCTAGGGGATTTGCTTTACATGTTTTTACATTTCATTTGTTACTCGTTATGTTGATTCTATTCCCAATCTGGTTTAAGTAAATATCCTCTGAAGCAAGAGGAGAGTTTTTTTATACATTTCTTATTAGTCAATGCTTCCTACTTCAAATAAAATCAGTTGAAAGCCATGGTAAATTTTTATTCTATCAGCTGTAGAAATAAAATATAAGGAAAGAGAAACTGTAAATAGATTTTGCACTAATTTAAACTGAATATACAGGGCGTCTAAATAGTGCATTCTCGGCCAATACCTATATTGATTTTAGGTGAAGATAGAAAAAAAGTGTACATACAAAAGTTGTATGAAATTTAATGGTGTATAACCTAAAAATATTTTTGTTTATACAGTGTGTTCCAGAAAAGTGGTGTTGTGTACAACTTTGTTATTTTAAGTGAAACACCCTTTGTTTTATTGCATATTTTGATTGTATTAATAAGTTTAGATATCCTTTTTTCATGATTTTTTTTTTATTTTTCTTTACAACATATCTGAAAATTGAATTTTTTAGACAAAACGATAGTATCTGAAAAACTGTTAAGTTTAGGTTTAGATAATGGTATCTAAAAAATATGTAAACTTATCAATACAAACAAAAAATTTAATAACATACAGGGTGTTCCAATTAAAATAACAAAATAAATTGTACACATGACTTTTCTCTGGAACACACTGTGTGTTTAGGTTATACAGTATGCCTATACAACAATCAAATTCATAAAATGTTTGTATTTAAACTATTTTTCTATCTTCACCCAAAATCAATATATCGACCGAGAACCCCGTATAGGTAAAAATAATAAGAACTGTAAAATAAATACAAAAATTATCACTTTCTTAGATAGATAGATAGATAGAATATTTATTTGTCACAGCTATATAAAGATTGACAAAACGTCAAAATACAATGATAATATAAAATTTGTCATGTTACATTAATATTCAAAAAATCTTTAAAATTGTATAGACAAATCTCCATTAGTTGCTTTTTGACAACTTTTTTGAAATTATTTTCGGGAAGAGAACGCGTTTCCAAAGGTAGAGAATTATATAATCTTAGTGACCAATAATTAGGTCCATATTTCTGTTTGTTTACAGAATGAAAAGGTACTCTGATGTCTCTCGTACCACGTGTATTATAAGAATGTACTTCCTCAACAATTTGGAATTTAGATAAATTTCGTTTGACGTACAAAAGGTTGACAAAAACAAAAAGAGAGGGTAGCGTCATGATATTTAGAGCCCTGAAAAGAGGAGCACAGTGAGCATTATGTTTCGCTTTAGTAGGTAATAATATTATAATTAATGAATTAACACAAACATGCAGTTGACTTTTTATTAAACTGAAAGATTGTCTACCAATTGTTAGTAGTAGTTAATACTAATTATTAATACCAGAAATTTATAAATAATTTACATAGGTATATTGATAATAGAACTTTAGAGATTCGTAGGATAGTATATTTTATTCGATCAAATCTGTATGCTGTTAGTTAATGGCGGTTCAAACTATAGAAACATTGCAATAAGCCTGTAAACGACATTTTTTTTATTATGTCATTAGAAAGAGCACCGGCTGGCGTCTAACTTAAATAATGCCGTTAGATTTTTTTGTCCAATACTTAAAACGGCTTCACAATACCTACATTTTTGAAGTTGGTTAAATCACATAAGGTGCATTGTTGGGTATACTGCATTTTTGAGATGTCCCACTATTGTACTGGAGCAGGCAGCGATATAATTTAATACATGTCCTATTTTGATAGTTGCTTGTCAGCAACGGTGTCATCGATCTTAGGCCTAGTTGTAAAGCGTGTAAAGTCCGCCGCATAAGCAGCTATTAAAGTTTAAAAATTTGTATCTCCGTAAATACTTAACTTAATGAAATGAAATAAACACCATTGTGTTTCTGACAATGATTTCTAATAGGAAGCAGTCATATATTAATTTTTGTTAATTTTTTACCGCATCATTGGAGTAATAAAAAATTCGATGCGTATAATTACGTTTTTTGATACTTTATTTAAAAACGCGATAATTTTTGTACGTTATTAAAATATATGAAGCGTTTTCTATAAACTCTACATAGGTAAATATTTTCAGTCAGTTTCTCAAAAAATCACAACACTTAGCGTTAACATACTGTTAATTATTCAAATCTTTTTTACACCAGCATCATAAATTCAAGAGCAGATTATATTCTTCACCCGGAAATGCTAGTTTATGCAACACCCTTTCTCGTAACTAGAATATCCCGACACAACACAAGTGGCCTCCGGAAAAGATAGGGGTGGCCAATCAACGTGTTAATATTGAAATTGTAGTTTGTAATAGTTTTACTGTTACAAATTTTAGATTGTTGATAATTATTGTAGTTTGTTCCTCTGAAATATAATTTATGCTTGTTTGTTTATCTAAATGTTACATACTATCGTTATTTTAGGTTATAATTAATTCGAAATTATTTTTTTGTTTCTGCTATTGTCGAAGTACAAACGTTTAAAAAAAATCTAACATAATCACACGCACTTCACGGCTAATAGAAATATTGTTTTACTCAAAATAGAGTCTTCACTGAAATTTGAGAAAATAAAATATTTTTAAAGGACCGATGCAGAGGGTATGAAAAGTTGCAAAAATACTGAGATGGTATCAAATTCAGTAACAAAAGTCTAATGGAAAAATTAAAATACCAAACAAACAAATACGCAAATTGGCAGCAGACTTTTATTCCGCGACCAGCGCTTTTACCATTCCAACTCCACAATGGTACTATATTTAGGTCAAAATTCACTTTTTAAAATTTTACAATATTTTTTATTTTAAAGTTCCCCGAATCCAAAAAACATATTTTTGGAAAAGTCTGTTCGTCTGTTAGCATTTGAGCATGATACAGGTCAAACGGCTGAGCGGATCGAAACCAAATTTTGGTAGGATGCTTTACATGTAAAACGCAAAATTTCTATTGTTTTTGGGGAAAATCGGCGCATGCACAGAAGAGATATGTGCTATAACGTTGTTTTTTTCCATTCCAGTTTTCATAACGCCTTATTATTTTCTATTCGTTTTTGCAAGTAAGTTTTGTAGACATTTTTTTTTCTAAACCTTATAGTTTCGTAATATTAGATTAATTTGTATATCTAGATAATATGTGTAATGGACTATTTTACGACGAGTGATGACAGTATGTATAAACGAGCGGAAGCGAGTTTTTACTGTCACACTAGTCGTATTACAATTACGCACTACAAAATACCTACTTTTCACTTCATTTTCAAAAAATGTTGACAATTCATTTGCATCGCCATCTTTACTTCTATAGTATGCCGTGACGTTCGTACGTAAGTAATGGCAGGCGTACGCAGACATATGGAGCGAATAAACAGAAGTTGCTATGGCAACCGTTTACTTACCGCACACCTGCCTGTTAAATGACTCATTGAAGGCCGCTATACAATATACATACACCGAAAGTAGCTATTTTATAGTGAGTATGGCAAAAATATTTTGAAAATAAAAAATCAGCAATTTTTTTGTTCTGAAGTAAATCGGAATTTTCCATTGGATGAAAATACTAATTATGATACTGTCACATCATTGTAATAAAGATAACTTTAAAAATTCTGAAAGAATTATTTTGATATCTTTAAATTCAACGGAGATATTCAATTTCTTATACGTGGGGTCGCAAACGCAACTGATTCAT
Organism: Mongoloraphidia duomilia; assembly: GCA_039654895.1. Classification (NCBI taxonomy): domain Eukaryota; kingdom Metazoa; phylum Arthropoda; class Insecta; order Raphidioptera; family Raphidiidae; genus Mongoloraphidia; species Mongoloraphidia duomilia. The sequence goes on from CM077518.1 coordinate 25,404,177, forward strand.
GAATATGACGTCACGCGGTACAAGTTTGCTGTTTTTTAGCTTTGTGAGTAATTAGAACCGAGGTTATTTAGTAACTATTTTGTTGTAATACAGACTTTTCTATTTATATTAAATTAAAATTAACTGTCAAAAATTTAGATATGTCAATATTTTCCGTCATAAAGTGGTTTGTTTTTAGTGTTTCCATAATAATTTAAAGAAAGAGATTTATCGGAAGTTACCATGTTAAATTACCACAGATACAAACTGAAAATAACTTTTAAAAATATCGTGCCGCGTGACGTCACCCGGACTGAAAACTGAATTTCTTGGAGAATTGTCAAATTCAAACTTTGAAGTAGCATAACTTTGTTTTTTTTAAAGATATTTCAAAAATTTTTCCGTCATTAATTTTGTAATTTTTAGAACTATGATTTAGACTAAAAAAAATAAAAAAGGGAAACTTCCTAATTGATCTGACAAGCATATTTAGGTTAATTTTTACGTGTGAACTGTGAAACCATATATAACTATGGAAACGAAAAGCAAGCACAATTTGAATATTAAATACTAGCCGTTACCCGCGTCATCGCACACGTCAACAGAAATTTTATTTTATTTATTATAATATTATGTGAAAGGTCAGTATTTTTGAAGTTGGAATGGTCCCAGGTCTGATTGGCTGGAATTTTTATTTTATTTTCGGGTAAAGTTTCATCAGCTATCTAGTGTAAATTACATAGTACATAATACATACCTATATATGAAATGAGTATGTGATCAAGTGACAGAAACTAACTGCCTCAATCAAAATTTTATATGAATTGGATATCCCTATGTTTACTAGGTTTTCTAAGAGAAAAGATATTCTCCACTGGTCATTAATCTTGTACAAGTTTATGCTCCTTGCAGCAGCTCATACACTTTCAAAGTTTAACTATTAAAATTTACTCCCAGAACTTTGCGTAACATTTTTTTTTATTAAAAATTGCAAAAAAAAAAATGCTAATCTCACTATACCTTTATAGCAGCTTATTATTTGCATTTCAAAAGTATAAAAATACTTATTAATATTATATACCTACCAATTTAAATAACAGATAATAAATTAAGTATTTTTTCACATATGATTTACCTATGAGGATAAAAGTTATCTATAAAATCAGGGGCATATTTAACGTAGGTGCAACCGGTGGAAAACACCGACGGGCTTTGAGGCCCGCGGGTCCCTGGGTCCAAGACCTCTCCCTACCTCTCCGCCCTTTATAATAGGTAGGTAACACAGAATACGCTCAATAGAGGAATATGTCTTAAGTGAGCTAAATTTAGAGGATGTTGCTAAAAAATTTCTTTCTGCTAAAGTTAGAAGATGTGTTCGGTAGCTCGGTTGTAATTTTAAATGTCGTTATGTTAATGTAGGTACCCAACTACATAATTGCCATTAAAAAATTCTTATGGGATTGAAAAATGTTATTTAAAAAATGTTGTCCATAATTTCAATAATAATAATAGTATAATAATGCGCGGGCCCCTATACAGCTGCTTGCACCGAAGGTCTAGAAGGCTTTAAAACGCGCCTGTATAAAATAAGAAATACATTTTAAAAAATGTATAGATAATTTTGTAGCCGAACCAATATTTAATCTCTTGTATTGATTTTCTTACATTTTTGGTATATTTTTTATATTATAATATATTTTTAAGTGTCAAAATACAGGACAGGTTCTAAAAAGTAGGTGGGTAGTTAATAAAATAGTAAGTAGTTAATAATAGTTAATTTTGTCAATAAAATCGACCGCAATTAAGGAACCATCCCGACTTTTTCTGGAATTGTGAAAAATAATGGAAAACTTCAATTAAGGTGACCAGAACAAAAATTTAATTTCCCTAGGGAGAGCTGTGAGAAATGTTTTGTAGTAGACCTCGAATTCAGAACTTTCTGAAAGCAAGTTTAGGTAGTTACAGATAATAATAAGGGCTATATGGGTCGTAGCCTTGTGATCGCGTTCAGCTTGTCCCCTCAGCTGTTACCTGCCGGAACGCCTGACGGTGATTTGAACAACCGTGTTGGCGTCTTATCAACTTACCCCTTGGGCCCGGCAGCACGCCACTGCAGTGAAATTACGGTCGTGTTCGACCGGACATGGGCTTTCACCACACCTCTAATTGATTGATTTCGGGATGCCAGGACAATTAAGTGTCCACTTATTGCTACTTTTACTCACTTATTCTTACTTTTACTCACTTCGCTAATTGTGGGGCGTACAGTGTCGTTGTGGTGAATGGTGTCGTGTTAGATAGCAAACGGAATCTGTACCTTCGCTTGATTGCTCAGAGCCAAGGGTCAAGATCCCATTTACTACCCCTAATTGGTTGTGTATGAGTGTAACCCACCAGACACAAGGCCGGAACTATGATCCAGATGGATTACAATCGTGTGAAGTGTACTAGATGTGTGCCGGATTACTGGACTGCCACACCAAAATGGTTGCTCAGTATTGGCGAACCGCCCAGCAATTCGGATGTGGGAAAGTGTAGTATGTGTTGGCGTAATGTAAGGTGTGAGTTTGTGCGGCTGAAATAAGTAAAGCTACTCATCAAAACAAGTAAGTCAATTCAAACAACTTCTAATATAATTTATTCAGTATCAAAACGAATTTTACAGTTATCGTATAATTGTCAATTTATACCTGAATGGAAAAGGTTCATGAACTAAATAACTATAGTATAAAAAACTACCCGGTTCGATAAGTTTTGAATTTAAGTTTCTAATAAACGTTTAACCTATAATCAACATTTTATCTCTAGCTAGTTTAAAACCGCTGATTTGAATTAGATTTTCTAATTCAAACTTATTGAAATTATCATATTAATATTATTTATTTATTTATTCAATCAATATTTAGCGTACCTTTATTTAATCTGTATTATCATACTTTTAAGCGCTTTGGCTTTTATTTTGATTTATTATTATTATAATGCCATTATTATCGTTGCTAAATCAACATAGATTCATTTACATTTCGTGATGCCTAAATCAATTTCATTGCATTCCATTATTGGAGATAATTTTATTGACTGATAAAATTATTATCTTAATTTAAAAATACCACATACTTTATAAGCTGAATCGCCGTACGGGGATTAGTCCGGTACTCTGTATTTAGAGTTGTTTATATTTTAATTTTCCAGGATCTAATGACTAAAAATGAGCGTGTTTGCCCTTTTTATAGGGTCGGTTTTCCCGGCAATTTGACTAGCCAAATCACGTGACGTCGAGTCAGCTAGTGTACGTCGCGTCGAAGCGACGTAGCGCTACTTTCCAACCCTATATCAGCCCGTTCATTGTGACTGTTATTTACCTACGTTCAAACATTTAATATTTCAACCCTATTGTGTGCTGATGGCCGTACAATACAACAGACTGAGTTACTTGTCATGATTGTCAATTGACTTGTCTGAAATTATTTACATATCGAAAATTACCTATCGGTCTTGTATAATCTCACGGTGTCTGTCTATTGTTGATGTCGAGTCAAGCGATTTTCGTCCGTCAGGAGCTACCGTTTGTCCCCCCCTCAACATCTTTATCTACACTTCTCTCCTGCCGTTGACATATCTATGTTTTGTTACTAAGCCAACATCTGATTTTATTCGGCTGATGACCTTGTCCTATTTTATTTACAAATTTAAACAATGTTTCCCTATTGTCGATACGCCGGTTCAATGGCCTTTATTTAAATTAGGTACCGTATTGTCGTTACTTCATTACTATATTTTTTATTACGATGACTACACGAAGGAATGTATATGACTCAAATAATCCGTGAATAGGTCGTCTCTGCACAGCCTAAAAGTTTTCCTCTCTAATAGGTCTCGTAGAAATCTAATGTCATCTTTTAAATATTATAAAAAAAGTGAAAGATCCGATTAGGGCTGGAATTTTATGTGTTCATAAAAAATAGATAGATATTTTGTAGCTATTTTGTATTTTAATTTGAACTTTATCTCGAAAAATATACTTATAATATCCCAAAACATTAGTCCAGAGCTCAAAATTTTCGATTACCATATTAATTTTATTTATAGTAATAATATGGCCATGAGAGTCGCTAAGCCGTCGATGCAATTACATGGACCTATAATTTACCCTTTGCCTAGCACTACTACTATAAAATTGTTTTTTTAACTCATACATGGAAAATACGCCGTTTCATGCCTGTAGACGACGCTACAAAATATGAAATATCTTACATACATGCATTCGATACAGTTAAAGTATTGTGTGCAACTAGTGCGAACGGGTATTCAACACTCGTGTGATGACTGTACTCGCCTTCGGCTCGTGCAGCCCACTTCACACTCGTGTGGAATACCCGTTCGCACTAGTTGCACAATATACTATTATAATTACCACTATACGTATTATAAATTAAAGTCCCTCGCCGCGTCTGTCTGTATGTATGTTCGCACCAATGTCAGAAACTATCGTGGGGATTTTAATTCGGTTTTCACCAATAGACATACTGATTCACGAGGAAGGTTTAGGTATATAATTTATTAATATTTTGTGCAAATTAGCTGATGTTATATGAGGATATTTGTCGATTAAGTCGGAAAAATTAGCGTATTGGCGTAATCCTACTAATATTATAAACATCACTAGCCCGGCTTTGCTTCGCAGGGGGAGAATATCTCGCGGGGGAGGATAATTCCCACCAGCCCGGCTTCGCTTCGCAGGGGGAGAATTTCTCGCGTGGGCGGATAATTCCTGTGGGATGGTAATAAAACGTAACTGCAATTTTTTTGCATTTTAGCGTATTGGCAGAATTCTAGTAATATTATAAACATCATCAACCCGGCTTCGCCTCACAGGGTGAAAATTTCTTGCGGGGGAATAATAAATCATAAATTCGTAGCATCCGGGCGAAGCCGGTCTGGGCCGTTAGTATTTTATAAAAAAAAATACAAATAAATGTACAAAGTTGAATATTGCTGTTTTTGCGAAATACGCATTTTCAAAATTCGTAGTTTAAGCGCTTCTTTAAAACAGCTACGGTTGTATGCTGGTTATGCGTTTTCTCCAAGAGTTGGAGCAATATTTTCAATAATATCTCGTTTGGCTTCTTTACGTGCTAGACAGCTGCGACGCGTCATTCAGTGAAATATAAAACGTGAAGCAATATTAGATCCAGTTACGGCAGAATTGTGAGCGACATAAAATAAACTTTAGTCCGACGTTACCAGACAACTCGCTGTGTACATGTTGGCGAAAAAGGTTGGAATTGAAAATTGTCACTCAGTAAATACTTACATAAGAATATTGAATGACAGAGACTATTATGAGAAGAGTGTAGCATCACATTTCAGATTATTAAACTCGATTTTAATTTTCATATTCAGATAGCTTTATCTTTCCCACGTATTTAAAGATAAAGTGGACGGAAAAAATGTTAAAAATCATTAAGCATGTGAGTCAAGAGCATGCGTAAAGTGTAGTGTGCATCCTCCTTCGAAAGAGGGGCTGCATAAGTAACAATAATAATAACACAAATAAATTATTGGTTAGCGTCACTGCTAGAAACACCATCGATTGATGTAACGTTATAATGAATACCAAAACACCCCCCCCCCCACACACATACACACACACACACACACATACACACGCACACATACAGACATCAGTCAGAAAATGGTCTTAAACAATTTCTAGAGTATCAAAACGTGAAGATCTGTTAAATTCTCGAAATATTTTTTCGGAGTAAATCGATTACTTTCCTACCATAGTAGAGAGTAAAAAACCCGGGAAAGATGAAGCATAAAGTAACGTCGTCTTTCTAAATTCAATACTCACTAATGCTTGTGTATACCGAATGCCATAGAATGGAGTTCAGTAAAGCGACAATGTCGTGATCAGCCATCAAAGGAAGTCTATATTGTCTTTTATGGTCGACTTTTTAACGATATCCGGCGTTAGTTAAATCAAGAACAAAAGGAAATAACACTACCTAGTGACATAGTGAAAACCTTTTGACATAATAGTGCATTTCGAACGTATATTAATTTTATTTACTGTAATTTTAATTAAAATTTTACTAGAGTTGTGCCGTTCTCGCTCTTCTTACCAGTCTATTCAAACAGAATATTCCGTAAGGAAATAGAGATAGTATGGTGGTATGATCGAAAAGTCGTGTTCAAGATAAAGTCAGATTTTGATTCTCAAAACGTAAAGAAAAGTGATTTTCCGTATGGCGGCTTGCGTGTGTCTATCTATCTGGACATTTTTTCGTTTACAGTAAGTTCTGAAAAAAATTAATGATAAAAAAAATCGCAGTAAAGACTATATTATATACAGATAAAATCTATTGTTGCATGAAAATATACGCAATTTTATGATTTTATCTGTCTGTCTATCTATCTACCGTCAAAGTATCGTATAAGGACTTTCTGGCAATTTCCATTGAAATTTTTCATGTTAAAAATTATTTTGGAACATGGAAGTCATATATGATTCTCCATAGCCCATATTGACATTTTATGAAAACAATCTGATACATCGACTTGTGATTTTGTTAAAAAAAATTAGAGGTAAATACGAGGGTAAATATATTCATATGTTTTACATTTAAAAAAAATGTGATCGGGTACAAATCTTAGTAGAAGCTGGTTCACTTTTTGCACACTATTCTTTGTTACCATTTCTAATTCCTTTAAAAGCATCAGCGAACTGTAAAACATTTTAAATTTTCAGTTAGATAATGGATGGGAGAGAAGTTTCGAGATGAGAAAATATCACGAACATAAAATAAATGACTTTATTCACAAACATTTCTGAACATATCTGTCTGTTTAGTGTTTAATATAAAACATGAGACATCATCTTATTGTGTTATTCACTAGACTTCAAAATGTGGAAATGGAAAATAAGACGTCGGGAATGAAATAGTCAGATTACAAATGTCGTCTACTCTCATCTTCATACATCGCGGTAAATTGCTCAAGTGCCTGATGCATCCACATCCGTATCAATAGGGTTGGTAAAATTAACTTTTTGCAATAATTTTTCCGAAATAAGAAATCCATGATCCATAAATAACTACTAAATCTTTATATTGTTGACATTTTGACGAACAAATTTAATGGTTAAGTGTTAATCATTAGTTTTACTTCCATAAGAATAGTATATGGAATTAAAAAAAAATTTATTAAAAAATAAAAAACCCGACTACGTAAAAATCGAACATAAAAGATGGAAACAAGATCAAATGATAACATGCAGTCGAAGGCATAGTAGTAACAAATTGAACAGAAATACCTCCGATTGCATGTTATCATTTGTTGTTTCCATCTTTTATGTTCGATTTTTACGCAGTCTGTTTTTTTTTTTTTGTTTTTTTAATAAATTTTTTATTTCCTTCCTTTTAGTTGAATCTACTCATCAAGCCTTCTCATTTGATACCCCACACACAAGGTTTTACCGATTTTTTGCGTACTGACAAAAAGGCGTCTAGCGCCCGCCATATTGAATTTTCCGTCACGTCATGTACCCTATTTGAAATGTCAACGAAACCTTTCTTTTGTTTTGATTTTGGTACCTATATCAATGTATTTAGAAGGAAAATTACTTTTGCATTCTGACAAAATGGCGTCTAGCGTCCGCTATATTGAATTTTCCGTGACGTCATATACCCTATGTCACTCTGAGGATTCAGACGAATCTAATGACACCTCATTTTTCAAAATCCGTCAAGCCGTTTAGGCTACAGAGCGTGATAAAGAAATATACATACATAGATACATACATACACTCGAAAAACATTACCCTCTTTCTGGCGCAGTCGGGTAAAAATAACGATTGATTTACCGTGAAAAGATTCTAGCAATATGAGGATTGAGGATTTTATCCTTAATTACTAGTAGGTATTAATTACTAGTAAAAGTTCTGTGTAAAATCAAACCGTGAGCTAATGAAGTGTCAGATAAGTTTGGATAACCCTAGTTTCATTTTTGTGCATTTATTTATTTCATTTCTGTGTTCGGAAAGCTTATTATTGCTGTTGTGTAAGATTTTGGTTTCCATAATAAGAAAAATAGGTATGTAGGTATAAAGAAATAAAGATTATTCTGAAGTCTATGCGCACTGTAATTTGTTTTGATATTTCTTGAAATTAAACAATTCCTACTATGGCTTTAACTAAAATTATTAGAGTCAAACTCTATAAAATACTGATATTCACTTTATACTCATATTTAATTAAAATAAAGCAAAATTAAACAGATTCTACGTGAATATGATGATTTATTAAGTTTTTTTTTTTATGGCAGATATACATAAATAGTGGATACGCTATCCGAATAGGGTAGATGACTAAATTTTTTTTTGTGTTATATTAATAGAGCAGTAAATTATGATCAAAATGACACCTAAATCACTTCATTCTGATTTCAAATATAAGCTCATAAATAATTTTTGAAATATTTATGTTAGCCCCGCCTGCTAAAAATCGTTTTTGCTCTACGCAAATATGACGTCATAATTTTATGAAAGTTCGTTTATATTAGCTACAAATATTATTTAAAGACCCAGGAACAGAGTGTTGAAAAATACCGTTTTGTACTTATGTAAACATGATGTAAGCAAACTAAGCTCCGTTGCTATGGATACATTAATATTTTACATGAATTGACGTCACGCGGTGCTTGAAGTCACGTGACACATAGATTAAAAATTATGATATTATTTATTTATTTAAATATGTTTACGAAACTTAATTAATAGAAATAAAAATTCTAATAAATATTTCATTATAACAAAGTTTTATATTGATCACTGTCCACTGGAATGTACCTATCCTATTGCTTCTGTTTCAATTTCTTTGCTAGAAAATAAATGCAGATGTTATGTAGGCAACACGAGAATTTTTAAACTTTGAAAAAAGCTTTTTAATTAAAAAAAAACCTCCTTCATAAAGGCACTAAAAAGAGGAAAAAAAATAAATATTGATTAAGTCGGTTAAAAAGAAGATATTAATCACTATATACTATACTTTTTAATTGACTTCATATTTTATTAAATTGGCGCAGATCTCAAAATTTCATTATTTTCCTCTTTTTAGTGCCTTTTTGAAGGAGGTTTTTTTTTTGTTAAAAAGTTTTTTATTTTTACTTTTTAGTTAATATTAAACCGATTTCTTACGCTGTGTGATGTGTCAAAAAATGGCATTTAGGATTCACACGCCGCTACTCACTTTTATTAAAATCAGGCGAACTACTGAACCGATTTAAGTAAAATTTATATAGGACCAACTTCGAGGTATACCCTATCCAATAAAAAAAGAATTTTCCAAATCGGTTTATAAATGATGGAGTTCTGAGGTAACAAACATAAAAAAATACAACCGAATTGAGAACTACCTCCTTTTTTTGAAGTCGGTTAAAAAAAGTAAAAAAAAATAATTTAAAATGCTTAAACTACCCCACCGTCTTCCATCTATCGGAGGTCTGCATTTGTATAAATGCATTTGATCTTTTATAGTCTCGCTTGTGAATTGACCATTTAAAGAAATATTAATTTAAAGAAATTATATGTCTAGCTATGACATCAATATTATTATTGCCCCAAAAAAAATTTTTTTTTCATAATAATGCACCCGAAAATGTGGAATTATTTGATATTTTCAAATTAAAAAAAGGCATGTGTCGCAGCACACACGAACGAATTATCATATAGGTACTAAAAACCGTTTTTTTCTGTTAACTCTTGTAATGGAAACAATAAAAACAAACCACAAAAATTATTGAAAATATTAGGAGAAAATCGTCTATCTCTCTCTGAAATTTGCCACTTCCGGCCTTGTATATTACAGTTGATTTATTTATAGCGTTGTTATTTGTTATATTGGTAACGCGCGTAGACACTTCCGTTTTATCTGACATTTTAGTCCTCAAATCGGCGATCTAACGCCGCCTAAGAAGTTTTACTTCAAAATCTACGTCTTTTAAATTTTTTTAATTCCATTTTCTCTGAAAGTATGACAGATATTAAAGTATTGATTTTGAAATTTTTTATAAACCAGTTCAAGTATAAGGGCAAAGCAATTAATTATCATTTTATCTTACCCACTAATTAGAATTGACAATAAAATATTCAATTAAATCAATATAATTTTACCATCAAATTTTCCTATACCTACTTGGTTAAATATACCTACACAATTTTGTGTTTGGTAATGTTAAATAGGTATTTCAACGTGACTGGGCACTGGGCAATGTTAAAAAATACAAAAGCTTTCAAAACAAAAGAATTTAACTGACAATTAATAACGAAATGTACAGCTTATAATATGCGTGATTGAATGTTCAAATCGTCTGTTTGATTGGTGTATCTGCAATTTCGGAATTAGTTCGTTTTTGCAGTCAGTAATTGAAACATGATGTCAAAATTGACAATTCGGTGATTAACATGTAAATACATTTATACACAATATACATAGAGAGTTTTATTTCGGACATATCGTAGTAATTCATCTAGAACAGGGATGGCGAACCTTTTCACACCTACGTGCCAAATTTTTTCCAATAAATGTTTAATGTAGCCATGAAGTGCAAACAAGCAACCAAATATATTTAAGTGGGCAAAAAAATGGATCAAAATTATTTGTCGGGACGATCTCGTATTTGTTATTTGAATGATAGCCAAATTTGTTAAAGAGCATCTAACATATTTTTAATTAATGAGTGTAATGTAACAAAATTATTGCTACATCGTGCTTATAATATTCTGTCGCGTGCCACCTATGGCACGCGTGCCATAGGCTCGCCATCGCTGATCTAGAACATTTTCGCGTCCAAACAATCGTCGAAGATGGTCGCAAAAGTCAAGTGATGAATTTTTGAGAAAGTTCATTGTTGACTTTTTCACACACTAGTGCAGCCTGCTTCAAAGTAAGTATTAGTAGTCTTCCGAAGCAATATACTGCCCTTTAGAAGTATTTTTGGGAGACTTCTTTCATGAGGCTCTTTAATTTGTCAGCCATAGTGATGCTGTAGATTGTTTCAAAATTATGTGCTCGTATGGTTTCTGAGAAATCTACAGTTAGTACAGTACAATTTCTGTCCGACCACATACCTTCACTTTTAAAAACATCTCATTTATATTGCTCAATATGCATTATACATCCTATTATTAAATTAAATATTATTATACTATTTTTTTTCAAAATGTTTTCGGTGATTTTTGCATTGCTATATTTTCAGTCTTTCATGCTAATAAGTAATAAACTATAGCCAGCTTACAAACGTTTTCAATTAAATGGTAGATAGGTAGGCACTATTTTTATTAATAATCTGAATTTCTGGAATTAGGAGAGGCCGGAAAACAGAAAAAAATCACAAAAATTTCAAAAATTCGCGAAAAATATCTGCAACCATAGTTTTTGCATGCTAGACGTTGGAAAATTTTGTACTTTTGTGAAATCATCGTATAAATCATCGCCAATTAGCACAGTAAATGAAAGGAAAAAATCACCTAATGTCGAAAATAATTTTCATAGAGCTGGATTTTTCACAAATGGTAAAGATATGGGACAAAAATCACGATTTAGAGCATTCTTTGCTTTCTGAACATGTATATTTTTAATTTAGAATTCAATGAAGAACACAATAAATAAAGCTATAGGTATTAAAAAGGACATTACATTTTAATAATTGGTTTCCAAGGCTACAAAAAGCGTGTAATTTTCAAGAAGTTGTAGCGCGCTTACTATTCGTACCACAGAAAATTTGTGGAAATGAAAATTGTAGGACATGTAATCCTATTTAAAACATTACATAATGAAAGAATCGCTTAAGTCGCCCGTTTCTTAGATATTTCGAAAAAGGCTTCCGAAAGGCTTGCAAAATTATATTCAAAAGGGGGTGGGGCGGGAGAAGCACAAGGGGGATAACCGGGGACTTTAGTAAAAATACATGTCTAAAGGTGTTCTACCGTCTGTGAAAAATTCAGCTCTATGGGAATTATTTGCGACATAAAACCTTTATTAACCAGGCTAAATTCATTGAAGAATATTACATCGGTATACTACTACCTACTTCAACGCGGTCTCCCCCAGCTAAGAAACTTAGATTACTTTTGGAATCATTCAAAAACGTAATTTGATTGGCTTACTACAATATGAAAAATATGTATTACCGAATGTAATAAAAATTCATCACACATCTCAAATATGTGTAGCTATTGTATAATATTATTTTTACGGTACCTGTTGAAACAGTTTTCGTTCATCGTAAAAGAGAAATGCGACCACTTACAAAAATTCATAGATTTTTAGTACACGGACTGCGTTGGTTGTCCAGAAAAGGTTTCACGTTTATAGTTAATCCACGGTCCCTTGGACGATCGTAACGGTTTTTATAACCGGCCGTATCGTCTCTCGACGCACTGACTGCAAAAATAATTCACGAAGACTAAATAGTTTAGCCGTGTGTCGCGTTTCTTTTCGTGCGGGCAGTTAAATCGAACAAAGGGAACTGTTGAATAATGTACAACGCAGTACGTCGCAACTAAACTTCTTTATGGAGTTTTCAAAAATTTATCTGCTTTAAATATATCTTATTTGAATTTTATTTTAACCGATATAAAATGTACCGCACGTTAAGGCGGGACAGCGGATGTTGAAATATTAAAAGCATAAGAAGATCATTTACTCACGTTTGAAATAAATTTGTAGTGGCACATTTGAATGTGTGGATTAGAATGGTCACTATAGTCGATCCAAAGATGCATTCACCAAAGTAGCGATACAGTCGATTCTCTTTCTCTCTCTAAGAATGACGTTACGAAACTAGAAATAATTCTTACAGAGAGATTCCCACTTATTACTAGGCGTTGTTTACACAGTGCGTTTGATTTCAACCAACATTTGCATGTTTTAAATAATTCCATTTGATTTACATTGGATTCAAGTTATATCAAATAGTACCCTAACTGATATCTCCAAACTCCATTTGATTGTCATTAGATTCAAGTTCATTAAAATAATAGGCTGAAAATAATCCAAAAGCTAGGTAAACGGTTCAAAAGTTGTTACCTATATTGAAAAAATAAATAGTTTTTGTATTATTATTTACTGTCAAAAAGAACATTGCCACGATTTTTAAAAACCGCCTACAATTTGATATAAGTAACTTGAATTCAATATTAATCAAGTGAAGATACTTTACATAGTCAATATGTTGGTTGAAATCAAACGCACTGTATAATATTTGCCATCATAATATGGAATAGAAATAATAATTTATTTGTGGTGCCATAGTTGATACAAATTGTCAAGTTGTGGGTCCATCAAAGACAGCAAGGACAGACTTAACAGTAAATCATGTAATTAATAGAAGGTGTTTGCTTGCAAAAATTCTTTCAAATAATTTTTAAATTTTGGCAATTCACCACATTTTTTAATATTTTGAGGAAGCTTATTAAAAACAGTAATACCTAAATACGTGCATAGAAATCGGCCCACTGTTAACTTTTGACTTTAACTATATTTCTTTTAGGAACTATTCATCAGATCAAAAAAGACTGTATTCTGTTTGAAAGACAATTTAATATGCTTCGATATTAGTCTAAATTTATTAAATTTTTTTCGGCTTCTTAGGCTTAAAATTGTAAAATTAATACATGAAACAAATTAACTTTTTTTTATTACTAAAAGAAGTATGGTTTATTGGCAATTATCTAAATTAACTCTTCATTTTTAATAATTAGGATGACTCCCTCTTGCCCTAATAACATCTCTCATACGATTAGGCATAGATCTAATCAAGTTCAATATTGATTCTTGTAGGATGTTAAGCCTATCTTCTTTTACTGCAACAATAAGCTGTGGGATCGAGATTTGGGCACGATTTTTTCATTTCAGCTCATCCCATAAATGTTCGATTGGGTTAAGGTCGGGACTGCATTCTGGCCACTCCATAACCTAAAACCGACTTCTGTAATGTAATCTTGCACGAATCTTGCGGTGTGCGGCCTCGCATTGTCATGCATCAAAATAAATTTACTTCGATGTAGTCGACGTAAGGTACCACATTAACTGCTAAAATCTCCTCGATGTACCTAGCACCCGTTAAACCTCCTTTCCCGTGACCACAGTCGTCCAAACGGATGAAAGCAGAGTCGGTTCGTGCTCCCATAGAAATTGCACCCCAGATCATGCAGGAAACATCTCCACAAGTTATCCGCTCTTCAATGCAGCGTTCTGCAAATTGCTTTCTTGGTCTCTGGTACACTAATTCTCTTCTTCGGTCGCTACCATAGAGGCAAATCCTGGTCTCATCGAGAACAGAACAGTCTCCCACTGTTCCAATGTCCAATTCAGATGATTTTGTGCAAAACGTAGGCGTGCTTGACGATAATCTGTGGTAATTTTCGGACAAATCGCAGATTCTTTAGAGGTCAGGTTACTTTCCTGCAGTCTTCGTCTGACTGTCCACTGACTAATAGCCACCCCTCGTCGACTATATTGGAGACGAATTTAATTTTGTGACTGATAATGTAAGGCCGCACAACGCAAGATTCGTGCAGAGATTACATTACAGAAGTCGGTTTTTGGGTTATGGAGTGGCCAGCATGCAATCCCGACCTAAACTCAATTGAACATTTATGGGATGAGCTGAAACGAAAAATTCGTGCCCTAACCTCGATCCACAACTTATTGTTGCAGCAAAAGAAGATAGGCTTAACATCCCACAAGAAACAATATTGAACTTGATTAGATCTATGCCTAATCGTATGAGAGATGTTATTAGGGCAAGAGGGAGTTATCCTAATTATTAAAAATCAAGAGTTAATTTAGATCTTTGTTAATAAACCATACTTCTTTTAGTAATAAAAAAAGTTAATTTGTTTCATGCATTAATTTCACAATTTTAAGCCTAAGAAGCCGAAATAAATTTAATAAACTTAGACTAATATCGAAGCATATCAAATTGTCTTTCAAACAGCATATAGTCTTTTTTGATCTGATGAATAGTTTCTTAAGAAAATATAGTTAAAGTCAAAAGTTAACAGTGGGCCGATTTCTATGCACGCAAGTGTATTTGGAGATTTTTTGAGATATTTAAATGATAAAAAGGTATTCTAAGTTTAGATTTTGATCGGGTATTTAAGTCGTGAATGTCTGAGTTCTTGATGAATCTACTTGAGTTCTTAAATACATAAATTGACAATTATTCACAAATTAGTATAGAAACAAATGTCAGAACTTTATATTTTTTGAGTAAATCTCTGCAACTCGTTCCTGCGAGAAAAGGATAGACATAAATGTATCTGGTCCCTCATTCGCATGCCTCGGGTTCGCTTTTCGTGCTGATTCGGGATACTTCAGCTGATACAGTTGTCGAAGAGCTCAAAAATATACTTTTGGGTATATTATCAAGTGCTTCGAACTCAAAGCGTTTGAAAATAGCGGGAAGTTCCAGTGATGGCCTGCAGGGTCAACCGGTTTACAGATTTTTTTTGTCGTTGTCAAGTCGTCGTGTATGAATGCATTTTTATTGTTAATTTGCCTATTTCTGTCGGTACTGTTTTGTCGAGGTTAATACATTTCTGTCGTACAATCTCTATTTCTGTCGTGTAATGCATTTAATAATTTAAATTACCAATTCTTTTCTACCGTTCATTAAACATTTTTGTTGTGCAATGCTCTTTTGTGACATTGTTAATATTATACACTGTGTAAACGGTAGACCCGAACATAGGGAAAATATTGAGAGCATTTATAATTTTGTAGTAGGCTATGGAGCATGGGCCGTACGATCCAATATAATTATGTAGTAAATTGCGTAGAAAAAATAGTACAGTGAATTTTTTAAACAATTTTCCATATCCACGGTTAACTATTAAAAAGCAAACAAAGCATCTACTACATATTTACATTAGATTTTATGGCACATAGCTTACTACAAAATTGTCATTAATTGTCATTATTTTCCCTATGTTCGGGTCTACAGTTTACACACTTTAGTGTAGAACTTAAATTATACCCAATATGGTGAACTGACTGTCATTTCTGTTCAACATAATTTATTCGACTGTAATTATAGAACTCATCAATTCAGCATGCTGAGTGTGATGAGTTTGACTGAACATGAATGTCGGGAACCAGAAAAAAGGGTTAACACTGAATGGGTCAATAAACGAAATCAGATCGTTACAAAATTGTACAGATGATCCTAATCAGTTATTATTTACTCATTTACTTATATAAATTCTATAGAATTATCGCTAGGCACTTGGTAGAACATGATTGAATAAAAATTAACAAACAAACACATCATCAGGAGTTTACATTAAAACTAATGTAAACTCCTGATGATGGGTTAGGAACCCGAAACGATCGTTGAGATGAATAAATGTGTAAAATTTTTCAAGTGTTTGTTTATTAATTTTCATTTACTTATAGTTTACAATAGGTACATTTTAAGTAAATTGAAATCTTAAATAGAGCCCAAACAAATGTAAATAATTGTTTATGGTTTTGATAGATATAAATGTTTCGTCCTGTTTTCTAATCGGTTTTATATTTATTTGATCTTATTGTTCTGTTTTTATTTCATTTATAAGATTAATGAAGATTTTTCGGAAATAAAATCGATAAATTGTTGTCATTGTCTTGTAAGTAATTTTTCTTCGAACGTAGAAATTCTTTTTTAACTGTGTACAGAATATACATTGACATAATTGATAATAGTCTAAGAGGTCGCGACCAAAACTTAACGATTTTTCTAAGGCTAATATTTTGAGATTAGCTAATATTTAGGATACAAATAAGATATATAATACTAGTCAAAAAGTCAGCGGTCGAGACACCTGGCGTCGGGGCGCTGACATTTGTAAGTGCTAAATTATTGATTATAATATATGAAAAAATAGTCAGACCTCAGGTTGATAGAACCGACCTAGTCAGCAGTCGGTAGAAGTTTTGACTGATTACTAGGTCGGTTCTGTCAAAATGAGGTCTGACTGTTTTCTTATAAATTATATTACCAGTGAATTTTTGTTTCAGTTAAAAAAAAAATTACTCAACATCAATGATTATGGACATTTAACATTGATGCAGCCCTAGCTGTCATACCAGTTTATAAAAGCCGTATTTATAGATAATATTTTCTTTTGTACTAAAAAAAATAAAAATTTTTTTTGATAAAAAGTTTACTTAGAAACGATAGGTATTATATTACAAGAAACCGAGATAATTTTTTCCCAGTATGCTATCAATTTATTGGGATTATGATTTCTCAATACCAAGTCACAAAAGATATGAGGCTATTAAGTTTTATTTGAATAAAATTGATCAAACGATGTTCACTTTAAAGTTTATTATATGAAAATACTTTATAAAGAGAAAAAACACTTGCGCTGTGTCACGGTAATAAGTGTGAGAGAGAGAAAGTAATCAGTGCGATAATACCATCTACTCTATAAAACTGCAAGTTCCTTATGATTGATATTACTTATCTCATTTATCAAAATTGCATTATTCTGAGAATAACTGCAGAAAATTTTACGAACATTTTCTTCAATTATCGACAATGCGCCAGTTTTTTTTAAGTTTTCGGGACCTTGGTCATGTCGGAAAATGATCTAAATAAAATATTTGGAGTCAACTTTAGTTAGGAGGTAGAATAAATTATTGGTAAGTCTTAATAAGCAAGGGGAAAAAATATTGCCAGTTATATTGACTTTATTTTCACAGTACTCACTATTTAAACTATTGAGATCTTTATTCAGAAAATTATTTTTTTCCCACGAACCATTAAAAACCCTCACGTTATATAGTACACCACTGATGGTCCGCGTATCGGTGTTTGGGAAACATGCTCTGGAAACATCATTCTGAAACTCGTTCTGAAATGTAACTTTTTTTTAAATAGGTACATCATTTTTTGGAATCCAACGAGGGACCTTATTAAAATATTACAGAAAATTACAAATTGCACAAACATTTCTTAGATTGATTGGCAAATTCAGAAAGTTTACGCGTATTAAAACTATGCATAATGAACTTAAAATAACATAGATAAAGGCCCGAGCTGTTAAATATTGTAATGACTTTCATAATATAGATTGGGTTCTACACAGAACGCTCTTTCGATCAGCAAAAATACCAAATTTAAGCACAGGGAAATCCAAATGTTAAGTATGAGTAAAATATTATGAATCAAATGCGATATAGTTTTTTTCAAATTTTTTCCTATAAAAAAATTTAATACAAGGAACCTAACGTAAAAAATAATATTAAGTTGCTATTAAAATACGCATCGTTAGTATCTACAAGCACAAACTGCTAAAATACAGGGTGGCACATCTTAAACAATGCAATAAAATATCTCGTAAACGAAAAAATATCTAGGATAATAATATGATACACCTGACGCTGTTGTACTGACTTCTCCTATACATGTATATTATGTTTTTGGAGCAATAAAATTATTATTATGTTAAATCTGATATCACAGTCTTCTGTCCGCCTTGATACTCTATAACTTTTGTATAAAACATTTTTTTATGGTTTGTACCGTTTACGAGATATTTTACTGCATTGTTTAAGATGTGCCACCCGGTATATTGTAAATATCAGTTGTATAACTAAAGTAAATAAAAGTTATTTCTTAAATTTTTTTGACATCATTGTTTCTAACGTAACATGTATAACCGCAGACGGAAGTTGTTCTTTTAACAAGCAGAGTATAGTTGATTTTTTTCAAATGATTCAAATGACGGCAGCATGAAAGCACAACCCGCTGCTATCATATAAAGCATATTATTCGTTATATAACAGGTAATATGTATTAGTGCATGTACATAAGTATATAATCCCATCAAACAAGATCTTCCTCATCCAAGTAGAGCCATGGTTGAGGAGAGACATCAGTTGCAGACGTAACGGATTATCTTAACGATATTCTCTAGAAACGACTTTGTGTGTTTATACACTCAACTAGGGCTGTCCCACACGCGTTTGAATAATTAACTGCAGCCTGTCTCTTAAACTTCGCACTAAAAATGTTCCTGAAATGTATTTGAAATCCAGGTCATGTTGTGGTACATAAAATAAAGGTCTATATAGTCGGGTTTTGTGAAGACTCGTTTACCAGTGCTCCTATGGTTTGTCTTAATACATCATAGATTCGTGTTTTGACGTGACTAACGTGTAATGTTTCATAGTGGGATGGCGTTTTAGAAATAATAGATGTAACGGAAATAGTCGGAAGTTGTTGACATGTTACTAGGTTTCACATACAGTAAGCCAGGTGGCCGTGTGGAAAAGTACGAGTCTACTGACAGGT
Source organism: Mongoloraphidia duomilia (assembly GCA_039654895.1). Taxonomy (NCBI): domain Eukaryota; kingdom Metazoa; phylum Arthropoda; class Insecta; order Raphidioptera; family Raphidiidae; genus Mongoloraphidia; species Mongoloraphidia duomilia. The sequence goes on from CM077518.1 coordinate 25,423,506, forward strand.
ACAAACGCCAAGCCCAGGTTCGATTCCTGAAGGCTCTTAATATTTTTATTTTTTTTAATAATAAAAATATATACTTATATATTTTATTATTAAAAAAAATTAAATTGTTATCCAATACTTATATATAGTACTGGATAACAATTTAAAATATAAAAAAATTAAATTACAATTATTTTATTTATTATGTTTTACGAACATTTGATTTAATAAGATAAATAAAAGTGGATGTATTTTCATTTCCATAGTAAGTGATAACGAATACAAATATTTGTCTTTAATGATATTGATTTAATGGTATTGATGATATCTGTCTGTACCCGCGGTTATGTTGAACTAGTATTTACGGTTGTCTGCGCCAGCGAACTAGTGCTCATTTAAAATAGTAAAATGGACTCATTATGCGGAAATTAGTATTTGAACAGTTCACCTATTCCTTTGCATTAAATTAAACTATTAAGAAATTAACTCATAAAATGATGTTTTGAAAGTGCGCTTTTCTAACATAATATGAAGCAAGTTGTACGTTTGTGACTGATAACATTTGCAGAACATCAGTAATTACTGTATGCTTCGAGTATTCACATGTATAGTACGAGAAAAAGTAAATCTAGAGTGAAATATGAAACAGAGAGTTCATTTTCTCTTTAGCACAGACCGACCGCTCGGTGATGTTAGACCTGATGGTCATCCCTAAACTGTATGTTTTTATTTCATGTAAGTACCTTAGTTGACATTTCTTGATAAAATCAGAGACGAATTTATATACTCCGGTGTGTCATATTTTGACAATGCAAAATAAAATACATCGGTTATTTTTAAAGACATCTTATTAAAGATACCTGCAGGCAATATGTCATTATAATATTATATTGTACCGTTTGTTATAATGCCGTTCTGTAAATTCTTTTATTTCAGAAAAACAAAAGTATCGAGATATTTCAGACTTTGAAAATGTGAACGTAATATCAATTTTAAGAGAGGAATTATTTTACAGTATTTCCAATATAATTTAGAAACATTATTAATTTTGATAAGTGTCTTAAAATTTAATTAGTTTTCTTTCGGTGCAAAGATAAATTAAAAATTTTTTTTTGAATGTGATTTAATATACATCAAACAATAGATCTGTAATTTACATGAAAATTAATATTTTCTAATGTCTCTTCACAGCGATAGAGTATAATATTATCGTTAAAATAAGAAACTAGAGTGATCGACCACATGTGTGTTTACCAAATATAAATTTTTATTTGACCGAAGTCCTGTCTAAAGTGTTCAGAAATATATCGCCAGACGTTGAGCCAAAAGTATTATCTAAAATTGAGTAAAACTTATTTTATGATTGTTTAACATAGCTTTAACGATGATTTAATCACCTGCAAAACCAACCTGAAAAACTTCAGATCGTGCAAAATAAAAGTCTAATGACCGGTTTTTCATAGACATTTTTAATCACGGTGTTTTTTAATCATACTGCTAAATTTTGATTGCTACGTGTTCATTGGTTGCTGCGTTTCTTAACCATAGCAACCTGTCGTTTAACAGTATGATTAAAAAAACATCGTGATTAAAATGAACGATAAACCGGCCATTAGAATCATTGGAAATTACCCCCGTTATACTCGCATATCACAAATAGAAAGCTACACTATCCCTGAGTGCCTACCTATAGGCTATATTTTATTTTGATAAATTTCTCGCGGGGGGATATTATAAAGAAGTAAAATTTGCTTGTATGTAGGGGGTAATCTCTGGAACTACTGAACCGATTCCAAAAATTCTTTCACTAATAGAAAGCTACACTATCCCTGAGTGACACAGACTCTATTTTATTTTGATAAATTTCTCGCGGGAGGGATCATTCCTGTGGGATGGTAACAAAACATTTTAACGTATAGGCGGGATCCTACTAATATTATAAACACCAGCAACCCAACTTCGCTTCATAGCGGGAGAATTTCTCGCGGGGGTGATAATAAATCATAAATCAAAATAAACGTGGGCGAAGCCACGGGTATCGGCTAGTAGTAAATAATATGATTCAGTTTTAAAATACATTTCCGTATTTAGAATTGAGTTCAAATTTTGTCGAATCAGCTAGGTACAGATCAGTCTCTGCAACAGCGCACAGTTCTTAAGTGAAGGATTACAGTTATAATCTCTAAAGTAAGATATTTGCATACAGTTAATACCGCTAGAAGAGTTTAAGACAATGGATTTCACGGTGAGTATAATGCCTATCTATGTAACTGACTACTGTTTAACAATATTATTAATATTATCTACTGTGAAAACACTTTCAAACGTTCTTAATAAATAATTTCACATAAATGAAATATATCATAACGATTATTAAGTGTTGTCAAAATAACGGTATTAAAACTATTGTTATGAAAGTAGTATTAATATTTAAAGAAACCAGGAATGCCTTAGTATGCATAGTCTTATGTGATAATTCTATATGTCTTTTAGCGCCAACATTAATACTTTATATTGTTACAGGTAGTAATTTTATGTTAAATTAAAAAAAAATACATCCTGAGTATGTATTATTATATTTTAGCCCAAATATTAAACACATTATATTTAACAGAAATCAGATCTAGAATTTACTAATATTTTATTGTTCCTTCTTTACATCGAAATGCATATTATACGTCAGCATAATAGATAGCTAGATAGTTTGAGGCAACATCCGGTATAACCATATTATTTTCAGATCTTTACCGTTAATTTTGCAGGAGTTATCAATACTGTTTACTTCTCCGTCCTGACAATTTCTACCTTTTTCGCAATCAGTTTGAATAATACAATAATTAAAAATATATATGAGCACTGTGGTTGGAATAAAAACAAAATAAAATATAGTTACTTCTTACCACAACAGTTTTATTGATGGATGTACATTTCGAAAGCTAAGCTTTCATCTTCAGCGAACACTACATGTAGTGTTCGCTGAAGATGAAAGCTTAGCTTTCGAAATGTATATCCATCAATAAAACTGTTGTGGTAAGAAGTGACTATATTTTATTTTGTTTTTAATACAATAATTAAATAAAAACTAATTTTCCTAAATAAAAAAGTGGTTAAGTGCGAGTCGGGCCTCGCGTAATTAGTGTTCCGTACAATCGCTTAATATAAAAGCCTTATTTTATTTAAAAAGTATAAAACTGACATTTATTTATATTATTATTAGGTATATGTTTACACCGTTGTATCTCTAGTTAGCTACATATCCCACTCACGCGTTTGTTGGACTTGAGTTCGTATGGTGAATATAAGCTTGTAAGATAATATGCACATTGCGTACAAAACTTGACTAAACTTGACAATGTTGTCTATACTTTTTATCAATGCTGATGTTATGATACACTTGCTAAATTTATTTCAGATTTTTTCAATTAATACTTTAGAAATAAATGGGATAGGACAGACGATTTTCGCGGTTTTTAATTTTTTTTCTTAAGCAAATTTGTTTAATAAATATTTTTTTTAAATATTACTGTATTCTATCGGTCACTAGCTTTCATTAGAGACCCCACTCGATGGGGTTGAATTTTATTCATTTTTTTATAACCTGTTTGACCCCCCATTATTACCCGTAATTATCCGAATTATTCATTCATATCTAAACCACAGCATTGGGCCATAACAAGCTCTAACTATGCCAAATTTCGAGTCTTTAGCTTGTACCGTTTGGCTCTGGGAGGTTGTGACAGACAGACAACGGAGTAAGGCCATAACCATAAGTGCTCCGTTTTTTCAATTTTGGTACGGAACACTAAAAAGAAAGAAAATCTTCCAATTTATGATAACTAAGTTCTATAATAACTACCAGACTTTGGCAAATATTCTTTTATATATTATACACAAAAGAGAAGTTTTGCCACCGCCTAAAACTTTCCGCTTACACAGTTTGTGTTGCTATTCTATTATTAAAACGTGAGCCGCGACTAATCTGTCTGATAATTATGTGGCTTTGTTTAGAAGTGATAAAAATAATTTCATTAGAAATGTATAATATTTGTTGTTTAATACTTAATTCTTACTGCGTTTTAATCTTTTAATTTCATTGGATATAGCGAAACGTAAACGATGCAGTGCACTTAAGATTCAATTGTGTAGATATAGCATGCTGAATCGAAGAATTACCATTATAAAGCAAACGTTAATATGTAATAGATGAATGCAAATTATGACTTTGAATTAATTGCTGGCATGCATAATATATTACAGTCTTAATTAGCAAATACCTGCAAAGGTTCTATAGAGTACGATCAAAGCATCTATAATTCTTAATCAAACCAGACGCTGCTCAATAAACCTGACGGAACTGTAAACACAGAACTACTTATAGCTAATCGTACAACTGCAGTCTGCACTAGGTGTGTACAACCTTTAATGTTCCTCGAAAAACGTACACGGGGGGGTTGTTGGCGCGATGGCGGTTTTTTGTGAGGTGAAAAAGGGGTGAAATAGAGATGAGACATTATGATTTGGAAATATTTTAAGTAGAGATGTTATGAGTCCGGGATATTTCAAGAAGGGATATTAGGAGTCGGGGATATTTAAAGAAGGGATATTTTGATTGGGATATTTTGAATGAGGATATTTCGGTTGGGACCATTTAATATGTAAACAACTTTGGGAGCATAGGAGTTTGACAGGTAATCGGCAATATGGTCTTGAGTAAGAAACCATCTCGATATTCCTCTGAAATTATTGAGGGAAACCTCAATAAGATGACCAGTACAGAAATTGCCATTTCTCGGCGTGAGGCAGTAAGAAAAAGTCCTAGCCACATGTGCCCCAGCCGGAATTCGAACCTAGTACCTTCCGAATGCGAGTCTACTGCTTTACAACTAAGCTATATCGCTCAGTGATTGTATTGTATCGGTAAAATACGAAACTAGACATTTAAGATAATAATAATAATAACATAACAATTTTCTAATAATTTTGTTTTTAAAGAACGTTTTTGAGCTGCCTGTATCTATATGAAAGATCTTTGTTCATAAAACTAGACATTATTAATGATTGTTTTTTTTTCTCAGTGCATAGTGCCTACATAAAATACGTGTATTTGGTTAATTTATTTTTTGGATGCGTATTCTTGTGATTTAAAACTATAATTTTATCACAAATTCCCGTGCTTCCACCATAGCTTTTTGCATTTCGAACATAAATTCCCGTACATCCACCATACATTTCCGTACCTCGACAACAAATCTCCGCGCTTCCACCATAAATTTGTGCGCCTTCACCATAAACGTTCGCACCTCCACCATAACTTTCCGAACCTTTACATTATAATATACAATTTTGTATGTGTGACTGTCTTCAACATTCAACAAAATTGACTCACCCTTCAAATCTTGGTAACAAGAGTGGTACTGATTTTCTATACCAGCGCTTCTCAACCTTTTTATTGCGCGACCCAACATATTTTTTTAAGTTGTACTGCGACCCAACAATTGTTTATTTTATTATATAAAATAAATAAGAAGGTAGTATATCAGCATGATACTGTATGTACTATAACGTTTTATATTTTTTGGTTGCCCCAAATAAAAATGCATTTCGAGCTCATGATCAAAGTTATCAATTTGGACCTAGAGGCTGATCTTGGATCAGAGCGTCAAGGGGTCCTGGCGTCCATAATTATAAATCATCTTAGTCGGTGATTACGCTCTGATAATTTTTTTGTTTATCAACGGCGGTAGTGCTATTCTTGGTTGTTTTGGGCTATAATTGTATTTTTTGACTACGTCTACTCTAAACCATCCTTGTCTTTTGTGTCGTATGGTAGGTGGTTGGGTTTTTTGAGCCCTTGTTGGGGTTATTTTGTTATAGGTCTATTTATTTATTTATTTATTGCTTTGTAGGCTGATTGTGTATTGTCTTTTGTGTCAAGTGGTAGGTGGTGGATTATTAAGCCCTCTTGTGGGCATTTCTCGTGTTGTTTTTTTAACTAATCGTTTCGACCCTATTCCTAGAGCGTATGGGATGGAGTAAACGTCGAACTCCTGTTGAGCGTAGCTTACTCCCCCGTTTTGATGACAGGGCATTAGTGATTGTTATACTTGATTTTCTCTAAATTTAATTCTGCGTCACCGTATTTTTGAACCACGACCTAGCGCCGCTGAGCCTAGCTAGCCGTGGCCATCGGTTGTGGGAAAAACCGACGTTATAGTATTCGGATCAACTTGGTACAATGGACTAATAATTTATAATCTAAAATTAATTCTTACCTATTTTGTTAACTTCCGAGGTGTTTTCTTTTCAAATAAGATAATTATATTTTTATTTCGATATTTTGCTTCGCGACCTATTAAAAATTTAACGCGACCCAGTATTGGGTCGTGATCCAAAGGTTGAGAAACGCTGTTCTAGACCTTCTCTTAATCGTTTTATGATCATTGTATCCATACTTGATACACTCAACTCACAAATAATTGTAAGAAATGTTATACCGTGTATTTTAGTTGTGAATGGTGACAGTAAGTTCCAAGACAAATGAAACATTTCTCATTTACTATTATAAATCAAATTAAAGATCATAGAAACAAAGTTCAATATTGGATTTTCTTAAAAAACAACAACTTTTTCAAATATATCGAAATTTGTCTTGCGCAATTCAAATGAAATGAAAGTACTAAATTTTACTGAATTTATTGTGCTTTCAGCAGTAATAACAAACATGGAGTTACTGTTAGTCTATGGCTACCGAACTTGGCTAAGCTGGTTTGTTTGTTATAAATAATAGAAGACAGTTCTAGTTCCGAACAATCCCGCAGATTACAAGTTTGTCCTTGCAGGTATGTGTATATATGTGCGTTTGTGCCATGTGCTAAACATTGCTTACCTACATACCTCGGGAGTCGGGAGTACGTGTAGAAGGTATCTACAATAAAGTGAATGCGACACTGGAAAGTAAAGTGTTTCCACGGTGATTAAAATGGATCACTTGCTACACTGTACAAAGCTATAGTTTAGATCAGTAGCGTAGAAACAGGTTTGCCTCACCTGTAGTGCGGTACAAGAAATACAATGGCCTAATTAGGACTTGACGCAAAACGTGTGACGTCTGATGGCATAAAATGGTACCATTTAAAAATACAATTTAATTGACAGCTCATATTGCTTATGTGTTATTTGCTGTTTGTCGCGAATAATAATAATAAATAATAACGGAATTTGCAAAATTTTCACCTCGAGTAAAATACTTTGTGTTGTAAAAGACTGTGAAAGTCGTGTGAACAAAATAAATAAATTCAAGTATATGAAGGATTGTTCGGAACATTAATAATTGATGATTATCACCAGGACAGTACTCATGGATATTTTGTTTTATGTTTAACCTAACTGCATTGCTTTTCAATGATATTAAAGTATAGTTATTCTTTTCAGACACTTCATGTGTAGGTATTATTTCTTCATTTTTAATTTTTCAATCTATACGTTGTGAATTTCCTTTTAACGTCACAAAATCTATTTTAGTGTCCCTTAGAAAATACGGCTGTATTCATAGTTAACCCTTAAGTAGTAAGAGACACTTAACTCTACCCTCAAATCGAATATGCGTTTCATAGTCAAAATTGACGTCTGTATAAGGGCCCTTACATCGCCCTCCCCTTAAGGGTGGATAGTATGTTCCTTAAGTGTCGAAAAAGTATGTGCGTTTTTATTTAGACAAAGAAGCAAATAGACGTAGGTTATAATTATTATTATTCTGCTAACCTAACTTGCATTCTCTGTATAAACAGCGTAATATTACGTAAAATAAAGATTATAAAAATGGACGATTTTGACGAATTGTACGATAGTAGTGATGAAAGTAGAACGTTTAAAAAAGAGATATATACGCGATCTTGAAAATCCTTTTGAATTTTACGAAGAAAATGAATTTTCGAAAAGATATCGATTCAGCAAAGGAGTTGTAATAGATGTATTGTTAACCGTTGGTATTCCATCGTTTGACGAAAATTAATAATCGTGGTTAATCGTGGCTAAAAACACGCATTTATATCAAAAATGACAACTAAACACAATCGGTCTGCAGTATGACCAATTGCTCTAAAGAAAAAAATCATGGAGGTTTACTATAATTCTTCGCTCACTCAAGGAAATGACTATGAAATCAGAAATGCTCCTTTGAATAAATTGTCCTCAGCACTCAAGCGACCCTCAGCGAAGGGACCCTTATCACTTACCTTAAGGGTTAACTATGAATATGAGCAATAGATACGTATAAGTTTATAAAATTATCTAAAAATTCAATATCTAATTTGTGAAAATTCATTTTGAAAAATTTTTATATTTTTACTTTGACGGAATTAGGACCCGCAGTCTAGCCTTGAGTACCTTTGCTTAAATTAAATGGCGCTACTGAATTCCTTTAAGTGACGTGGGCCAACAAGAACAACGGCAATATTATACAATGTCAATTTGTATTTGTACCAACCCTTCATTTCAATTTGTACCTACGGCATTACAATGAGAGCACAGTAAGGAAGATTCATGGGACGTTCAATATTAGTTCAAGCGCGACTTTAGATAAAAACACATTCAAACGCCGCATAAAACTAATCCCTACTTCAAACAGAACAGTCACTGTTTATGATTTATCAGCTCCAACACTTCCTCACTTATTTTTAAGAATAATATTTTTAAAATGCGTATATCGCTGCAGGTGAGTGAGTGAGATGCGATGATCACTTACTGTTTCTGTACGAAGTGATGTCAAGAAGTATCATCGTTTCATTGGGTAGCATTCTCTGTGAAAATTGAAGGCTGTTTGTGTTTTAGTTACTTAGTTTAATGAAACACGCCTTGTACAAAATGAACTTCACTTTTCATCACAACTGGCTTCCAGACGATCGCTGAATGTACTTAATAGACACCTTGTAGTCGGAGGTGGATTTGGATAATGTTAGAAAGTGTTTAAAGGATTTCAAGATTTGTGTCTTTGCTTTCATTAACGTCACATTATTCAACTATAAAGTGTTTCTTTTAGTGCTAATTTTATTATTATTTAGACGCAACATAACATCTTAAAAACAGGGAATTCACATTCTGCACTTTTTAAATTGATGCGTGCTTTAATTTTAGCTAAAAATAATGAGTAAATTTAAATATAAAAAACAAAACGTTGGTCCTTAGAACATATCTTATTTAAGTTTTTTTTATTAGCTTCCCAGTCCATTGGGAAGTTATTGTAATGGGTCCGAAAATCGAAATCAAAATTTTTAACACATTTTTATGTTTCAAGGTCACTACACTATTTTTACACTATTTTTGAAAAGATGTCGGAGTGTGTGTGTATAGTCGCGGACTTAATAAAGTTTACACTTGAGTTTTTCAGTGTAAGCTCACAAAAAGTCAGTAGCTTAGCAACAAATTTAGCTTTTAATAGGTAAATGTCGAAAATTAAAACAAATAATTGTCGTTTAAATGCCTCGAAATTATTAAAACGATGAACAAAAACGAAGAATTATTGCAAGATTGGAGGAAGAAATTTTCTACTTTCTAGTATCAAATAGGTATTATCAAAGCTTTTTATGTTTTAATCGATTAATATTAAGTAATTTGGATTGTATAATAAACAACTGAGGTGTTTTGATAATATTTTTTTATTGAATTTTTAGGATGTAACCTTAGTAATTGATACATTACTATCAAAAGCCAAATTGCAATATGCAAAAATTAAAAAAACGTGTAACTAGATGATACAGGTGTAAACTTTTTTAAGTCCGCGACTGTACGTACGTACGTATGTTATCATTTCTTTCTAAGACGAAATCTCGAGAATGAAAAATGATGTCGACTACGTAATAGGGTGCCAATCGACGCGTATTAACGTAAATATGACCTGAAAGAAGTTTTTTCAAAATCGGTTCAGCCGTTCTTTGTTTTTAACCAAATAAACTCCAAAAAAGTAGATTTTACACAATATCTCGCGATTAAAAAATTATATCGACTTCGTAAGGGTGTCAATCGAGGCGTATTAAAATCATTTCGATCTGAAAGAAATTTTATCAAAATCGGCCCAACCGTTTTTTTGTTTAAAGAAAAAGACTGTAAAAAGTGGATTTTACACGAAATATCGCGAATAAAAAATGATATCGACTTTGTTAGGATGCAAATAGAAGAAAAGAAATTTTATCAAAATCGATCAAGCCGTTTTTTTTTTGTTTAAACAAAACGACTGCAAAAAAGTAGATTTTATACGAAATCTCGCCTAATAAAATGTTATGAACTTCAATGAGTTGTCTATCTAAGCATGTTAACGTCACTATGATCCGACATAAATTTTATAAAAATCGGTCCAGCCGTTTTTTTAATTTATTGTTAAAAATAAACAATAATTATATTTTAATGATTAAAATGATTACTTTTCTGTGTAATTTCTAATTTAATTATTGATATTCAATATTCATCAAACTGGGAAGTTCGTCGTGTGGACCTCAAGGGTCGCACTTGTGAGTCCCAATTAAATGTAACTTTTACCTAATAAACGACCCCCCTCACGGCTTGTTTATTTAATGTTTACAAACAGGCGTTAACCTTATACAATTAATTTTTATACTTTAGGATTTGGTACAGACGGACAAATATTTTATCGATTTTTTTTAATGTTTTAACTAAAAATGTATGGTGGACGGTGGCTACAAATATTTAGATAGATGACATTTTCTGAGTTATGGAATAAATTCATGAAATTCATGTAGATTTTTTTGAAAACATATTGCTGGATTTGTTTGCCTGTATAGTTATTAACTTAGGTATTACATTACTGTCGTTATCAGAATTTTCAAAACAGAATTTAGCATATAAGTAACTGTTTGTTAACTGGTCATAAATAACAAATCAAGTCGTGTCGAACTGAAAATATGGGCTTATTGATTTTGAATTTTTTTGTAGAAGGAAATGAATGAAAAGAATAAATTAAATGAAATTTGTTCCATGTTCAAAAAAATATAACAAATCGCATATAGAAGCAATCACTGAGGAATAAAATAAAGTTTCCGCACATTGTAACCGCGATCAGAAATAAATTTTCTCCACAAGGCACATGCTAAAAAATTCTTTCCGGGTGAATTGAAATATAACTTCTCGCCTTTGCTGTGGCATATGTTCACAATCACTAGAATCGGGGTGGCTCCACTCTCTGCTTTGGCTAAAGACTGTTGTAGAAACGACACTGATGTTACCTTTAAACGGCAAGAATAGACTGAAATGATTTTGAATTTAGTTCAAGAGGATATTCCCACTAGTTTTTATATTACGTCATATATTCATATCAAATATATATTTTAATTTCCCATATTATACGGAATGCAGACTTGTAAAAAATACTAATGTTTTTTTTTACTCTAAAGCGGCTCTAACGATTTTGATTAAATTTTATACGTGGATACTCAGGACCACTTATGAGATGGGATGCCTAGTTTCTCCTAGAAAACGCAGGAAAGGAGGCTATGCGAGGGAGACGAGGGGGGAGACGATGTATATGATAAGCGACTTGTGTTGAACTGTTAAATTATTGTTTATTTAATCTTAGATTAAAACCAGTCGCGCTAAAAATGTAAGATTGTCGAATATTTTTTGCATGGACAAAATATTTTCCTCGTTGAATTTTCTATATGATATTGTAAATAATTATAAACTAGATCCAGAAAATAATTTTCGCACTTAATATGAAAATAAATTTAAATTGTGCAAATATAAAAACCCATCTTTAAAAAAGTCTATTATTTCAATTTATAAAAATTAATTATATAAATGTGCACCTCATTTCAGTAACTAAGTTAATATAATAATTGCACGACACAATGAAATTACAGTAATTACAAGTGTACAAATAATAAATTGGATACATATATTTGGGTATAGTATCAAATCCGAATGTGTACCGTCCTTTATGCATCGGCTGCATGGAATTAAAGAGCGTCGATATCCAGTATATCAAGCGAGTACTCTGTGAATGTCAATGAGTGACATGGCAAGCGGCGGCTGAACTTGGCACCCCGGACACGTCGAGGTCAGGAAATGGTGGGCTCGGAGCGGCTCGCGTACGACGCCTTCCTATCCATTTCTTCTACTCACCTCTTGTCCCCTCCTTAATACAAACACACGCAAACATGCCGACACGTGAACTGCTATTTTTTTTTAAATTTTGGCGTGTCAAGTAAAAATATATAATATTCTAGTCTATACGCAAACTAACCCACAAAACCGTATACAAAAGTAGGCTGCAAATACGCATAGATAAAATTTACAAATATAAGAAATTTAGGAATATTAACCCTTAAGAGATAATTATCCCAAAAAATTTCCTTTTTCCTCGGTTGCTGGTGGATCAACTCTCTTTTCACGAAAAGCTACCCCCAGCACGGATTTCACTCATTGGAGACGGAAGGGAGAGACTGGGGAGGGGCTTAAGTCCATCTCAAAATAGCGTCAAGCCCCCCAAAATGTTTAACCCTTTACAATGTAAATTTTTATAAGTACTCTTGGGCCCATAGACCCTCTCAAAAAAAAAAATCGTCCCACTGCTAATTTTTCGGGTCTAGTTTACGATCTGTTAATTGGACGATAAAATAAAAAATGTCCAATTCTTGATTCAGTTTTTTCTAAAGGTAAGCCTACAATAGAGGCTCAGAGTTAAGTGCAGTTTTTAGCGGGCGAAAAATACGCCAGTTGCGTTTTTTCACTGCAAGTATCTCATAAACGGCTGGTTTGACGAAAAAATGTTTAGGAAGAAAATTGTGGGGCAGGCTTTTCGTTATACGATACCCTAATTTTTAATATTTTATAATTATTGTTTTTATAGGTATTTTTACTGTATATTTGGTTATTTTAAGTTTCCATGTAAATGATAATAGTGATCCATATACATAGATACGTTAAAATATTTTCAATGGTCACCTCATAAATATGCAGTTTTATATTCTTTGTAATGCTTCTGTTCCATAAAATAATGCATTTATAATTTTTAAAAACTCGGAATCGTCCTGTACCCGGGCTATTAAAATGTAAATGTAGCTCAAATAAAGTGGAGTATACGTTTGAATAATTGCGAGTCGATGAGTGTAGGAGTGAGTTATGAACGTCGCTGGTGTTGTCACTTGCACGAGTCCAACACGTTCGCTACAACATTGCGAAAGAAATCAACGGATACCATTTGAATACAAATTTCTAACAGCGATTCCGAAGACTGAGAAATATGGAATGACTTTGCTCTCTGCAACGGCTGTTCCTGTCATTCTATACCTATTTACTTATGTACTTGACTTATAATACATATTATACGATTGTATATTATTCTTGGAAATAAACATTAACTAAGGGTCTGCCCGGAAAATATTAAAAATATACATATACGCATTTTATATACAGGTGAGGCAGATAATATGTTACAAGCTAATATCTCAAAAATTATTGGCTGTAGCAAAAAAAAGTTTTGAATAAAAACTGTTTGGTATCAAGGGGACGAATGTTGGTAAAATAAATTTTGTTCTCGATTGATATGCTGAGGTCGGGTCAGCGTCAGAGATACCTCCATTTTTTTTATCAGACCATGTGGATTTTTTTACGAAATCTTGTAGCCGTTATTAAGACGAATCTAACGACCTATGACATGAGAATATTCAATATCATTTCAAAGTCATAAATAAAGAAGTTGTGTAATGTGAAAATTATTAATTATTCATTAAAATGTTACTATCAAGTAGCCTTGTTTCACAATTGATCCGAATGCTTACATTTGACAATTTTACATTTATAAATAAACTTGATAGCTACGTCTTGATAGTAACGTTTTAGTTTATAATTAGTTATTTTCATTTTACACAACTGCTTTATTTATGACCTTGAAGTGACTTTACATGATCTGGAAAAAAATTGGCGGGGAACTTGACCCGACCTCTACATATCAATCGAGAAGAAAATCTATTTTACCGTAAGTACGTCCCCCTTGATACCAAACAGTTTTCATACAAAACTTATTTTTTTACAGCGAATACTTTCTGAGATTTAGCTTGTAACACTTTATGTGCCTCACCCTGTATTTATTTTGTCCACCGTTCCCTTAAATCACACCGCATTGTTTTAGGCCAGCAAAAATCTTCAAGAATCATTCACTATTAATTAAATTGACTCATTTTGCATTCATTAAAGTGTCAAATTCAGTTTTATGAATTGTTCCAAAATATGTACAAGAGAAAATCAGCAGGAAGAAATCTCATTAACTGCAAAAACGTTTCTTGAAGTATGGCCTGTACCAGTTCCATCTTTTTTAAGTAACGGAAATATCTCGCTCATTTATTTTTTTAATTTTTGAGAACCTTCCTCTTCTACAATGTGTACACTATACAGTATACCTACTATTCATTATTGAAGTTAAGTTTGCTACACAAGTGAAAATGTTGAAAATGCTGCGGAAATGAAGACAAAAGCGGCTATTTATAGGGCGTAGGACAAAAAATACAGTGTGTATCTAGGGACTCGTGTGACTGTTAACCTCGCTAACGTTTGTTAATAATATACCTTCTTCATTACACCCTAGATACACAATATATTATTTGAATTTACGACAAATTATTTAAAATAAATAATACCTATATTTTATTTTTCCCATGTAGTGGAGTGTCCTTGGGTTAAATTTCAATGTGATAAAATTGAAAAATTTGGTCTAATTTAATGAAAACAAATTATTTATTCCATCATTTCTCTTTGTATCTTTATTATACGATTGAGTTTGGATACATCTTTTCGGTTCTGTCTATAATGCGCGATAAAAAAGTGAATAGAATGATATGTGAAACACGTTCATTATCCTGTAAATCATTCTCAACTCCCGTCCTCATATGCTGTGATACAAATAACCATTTACAACAGAACTGTAATAGGCGTGGCCATAAAACAAAACAGCTTAGGTATGTGAAATTTTCTGGAATAAAATTAATAAAGATTCATTATAATACTATATTTTTTGCCATACCCACTACAAAATTGCTACTTTCGATGTATGTATAGCGGCCTTTAATGAGTCATTTAACAGGCAAGTGTGCGGAAAGTGTTTTACGTACCGCACTAGTGCGGTAAGTAAACGGTTGCTATAGCAACTTCTGTTTATTCGCTCTATACGCCTGCGTTCGCCTGCCATTACTTATACTCACGATCTTCACGGCATACTTTAAAAGTAAAGATGGCGACGCAAATGAACTGTCAAAATTTAAGAAAAGATGAAGTGAAAAGTAAGCATTTTGTAGTGGGCATGGCGAAAAATACCATTATATATCTTGTGCGTAATGGTATTATGACTCGCATGACTGTCATCACTCGTCGTAATATAGTCCATTACTCATCTAAATATACAATCTTCTAATAATCTAGCAATAATAATATGAAATAATGTAAATAATTAATCGCGTCGCAGTAGAGTAACTGATCTCATCCGCCGCGAAGGTAGAAAATTCGGGTTTGAATCCCAACTGTAACATCGGTTGATAAAAATGATTTTTTCTATATTGCATATAGTAATATTATATAACTTGGCTAACCTTTCAAAATCCGTTCATTGTTAAATTTAGAGTCGTAACTAAATTCAAATTACAATTATAATTTTATATTATAATAAAGTATTATTAACTAAAACTGAAATCTTTAATTTAATCCTAACACTTACAGCTCTGTCTATATGACGTCATTGGCAAACGGCCAATAAGAAAAGTGAGAGATACTCACCACTTATCGCCCACCCTAAATCCTATGCATATGGATGCGCGGCAGTACACTAGCAGTCAATTTCTATATGTCGGTGGCTCTACACACTATTATAGGTATCCTGAAAATCGAGTCGAAAAAATCTTTCTGGACACGAAAAACATTATTAAAAATTCGATATAAGCAGTTTAGCTTTGTTGCCGCAGATATAATGATACTAACACTTTTGCCTTGTACTGATACAGATAATGCATGTACAATGTCTCCTCACACACACTCGTAGTAATATATTATTTGAGTGTACGTTTGGTGAGTGTACGTAAGCACCTACAGTGGCGTTCGTGAGTTGACACCTCACAAATAGGCACACAGTGAAATCGTACCTACACCAGTTGCGGTTTATTGACGCATGTAAAATGATAACAACACATCCGTTTTATATACTGAAACAGACTAATGCTCATAAAATTCATAATATATTTGAGGGTATTGAAAGCGCATGCAATGGCGTGCGTAAGGTGACACGATACAGTGAATAACCGATTATAATGCGTAATGATAATAGTACATCCGTCTTATACTGATTCATATAAATCAATAAATAATATATTTTCTCAAAAAAACACTATTCAAAACAAGAGAAGGTGTCACCAGTAGTTTACATTAAATGTAAAAATAATTTTAGAAAATTTAACAAAAGGACAAAATATAAAATGTAATGGTCATTACTGTACGAAAGATATTCGTTTACAGAATAAAATGTCTTCTCAATTAAATAAGATCCCGAAAAAAGAATTAAGATCATTTACATCTCAATTCTTGTTTCGGTAAAGTCGACAAACCAAACTTGACCCCTTTTTTCTTTTTTCAGATTTATGTTTTTGGTGGTATATCAATACTTTTTGTAAAGTTATATTCTACTCAGAATAATTGTAATAGTATATTGTGTTACTAGTGTGCTAAATACATCTTTATACGTCAGGCGCGATGTTTTCAGCACAAGTAGTAGGCGAGCGCACACGAGTTATGCTCGATTGCACAAAAGCGTTGTCAAAACTTTGATTTGACAATGACCATAGATTGTGATAATATAATTAGTTTTTTATACATGCAGGAGCAGTCTAATGTCGTTGTGAAACTCCCTGTCATGTAGAACATTAGATTGTACCGACACAAAAACAAATGATTGATCTAGATAGAAAAATATCACTTTTCAAGCTAAATTTTGATCAAAATGCGTGGAAAAATTTTGTTTTGAAGTGAAAATTTGACAAAAAATTATATTAAAGACTTACATACACAGTTTAAAACAAGCCGTGAGGTGGGTCGTTTGTTAGGACTAAAGTGCGACCCTTGAGGTCCACACGACGAACTTCCCAGTTTGATAAATATTTAATAATAATAATTAAATTAGATATTACACAGAAAAGTAATCATTTTAATCATTAAAACATAATTATTATTTATTTTTAACAATAATTAAAAAAAAAAAAAAACGGCTAACCGATTTTTATAAAATTTATGTCGGATCAAAATGACGTTAACACGCCTCGATTGACAGCCTTACGAAGTCGATATAATTTTTTATTCGCGAGATATTGTATAAAATCTACTTTTTTGGAGGTTATTTGGTTAAGAAAAAAGAACGGCTGAACCGATTTTGAAAAAATTTCTTTCTGATCATATTTACGTTAATACGCGTCGATTGGCACCTCAATGTAGTCGATATCATTTTTCATTCTCGAGATTTCGTCTTAGAAAGAAATGGACACATACGTACGTACGTACGTACGTACACACACACATACACACACACAGACATCTTTCTAAAAGTAGTGTAAAAATAGTGTAGTGACCTTGAAATATAAAAAAAAATTTTCCTTTTTGATTTCGATTTTCGAACCCATTACAATAACTTCCAATGGGAAGTTAAAAAATATCGTTTCAATCGATCAATTATTTTTCGATCAGGATCGATTTAAAATTCTACAAAGCTTTTCTTATAGAGAAATAATATGTATGGTCACAATCTAAGGTTATTGTCAAATCAAATTTTTGACAACGCTTTTGTGCAATCGAGCATTAGACTTTCAAAGGAACAATTTACCTCAGCTGTCGAGCGTCTATAGTGTACTATTTATTCATTCACATCGCACAGTTGCAACCGATCTCGGAGCGAAGTGATAATAGATCATAATAAGTCACAGTGTATCAAATTCGCACAGTTCGCGAGTGGACGGTCCATCATAGCGATGCGTGCGAATACAATATGCAAGCTAGTTCCGCCTCGCACAGCACCACTTCCGGTGGATGGCTCAGTAAAGATTTTATATTAATATAATAGAACAGCGTTTTCCAAACTGGGTCCGTAAGTATATCGGGGGGAAGGGGGTCTGCGGACTCATCTCTGGTGTAAATGGGCAAAGCTTATACTGTATAAACGCCATCTGGCAAATATAGTCAGCTAGCAGCAGCAGTTTGTAAGACGTCAAAGCTACACAGCTCGGCTGACGACGGACAAACTGTAAGTAAAAAGCCATCCGGCAAATAGTGATTGCTTGCACTACATACTGATAGAAGTATGTAGTATATGATGACTATTGTGCGCGACAATTATCCTAACTTCTAAGGGGTCCGTAGGCTAAAAAGTTTAGGAAACGCCGAGGGAAACGCTGTGATAGAACATTAAAGTGTACATTGCTACGTCACTGATTCGGTTTGTGTAGGTACGTAGTACCAGTATTTGTTGGCATGTAAAGTGTGTACAATGTGACGACATCCTGCACGTAAGTGGTCTCTCAAATGACGTACAGCATACGCGAAGCTCATGTACCGATCGAGCCAAATTTGTCTCGCTGGATCATACTCTGTTCATTGAAATATCGACCTTAAAAAAGTGTAGTTTAGTTTATTTAGGCTGATGAGCTTGTCAATTATAATGTGATAATATAATATACATATAGTGAATATAGGGACACAAATATACAATAAAACAAGCCGTGAAGTGGGTCGTTTATTAGAACTAAAGTGCGACCCTTGAGGTCCATACGACGAACTTCCCAGTTTGATAAATATTTAATATTACTAATTAAATTAGAAATTACACAGAAAAGTAATCATTTTAGTCATTAAAATATAATTATTATTTATTTTCAACAACAAATAAAAAAATGGCTTTACCGATTTTTATAAAATTTATGTCGGATCATAGTGACGTTAACATGCTTTGATAGACACATCAACGAAGTTGATAACATTTTTTTGGGTGAGATTTCGTATAAAATCTACTTTTTTGCTGTCGTTTTATGTAAACAAAAAAAAAACGGCTTGACCGATTTTGATAAAATTTCTTTTGGATCTTGTTGATGTTAATATGCTTCTATTTGCACCATAACAAAGTCGATATCATATTTTATTCGCGAGATTTCGTGTAAACTCCACTTTTGACCGTCTTTTTCTTTAAACAAAAAAACGGTTAAGCCGATTTGGATAAAATTTCTTTCAGATCAAAATGACGTTAACACACCTCGATTGACACCCTTACGAAGTCGATATAATTTTTTATTCGCGAGATATTGTGTTAAATTTACTTTTTTGAAGTCTACTTGGTTAAGAAAAAAGAACGGCTGGACCGATTTTGAAAAAAATCTTTCAGATCATATTTACGTTAATACGAGTCGATTGGAACCCTAACGTAGTCGATATCATTTTTTATTCTCGAGATTTCGTCTTAGAAAGAGATGATAACATACGTACGTACGTACACACACACAGACCTCTTTTCAAAAATAGTTTAAAAATAGTGTAGCGACCTTGAAACATAAAAATTTGTTAAAAATTTTGATTTAGATTTTCGGACCCACTACAATAACTTCCAATGGGAAGTTAATAAAATACTAGGATACAGAAACAATAAAATTAAAGTGCATAATTTACAAAACTACAAAAATATTGTAGCTCACGAAGAGAGATATTTGCCAACCGAATAAAATGCATTAGAAATAATAATTTTTCAACAGAAAGCTTTATTTTGTTTTTCGGTTTATTTTTTATGTCCTCCGGGACTTTATTATAAAATTTGACACTATTACTAAAAAGTGTTAGGCGATGTTTTGGTATATTAAGGTTATAATTATCCCTGGTTTCACGATTTCGGACGTCACGTTGTTTAACAAATAAATGTTCGTATAATGATAACGAACAAATGAAACTTATATGTGATTATAACAACATAAAAGCCACACACGCATATAGACATATCTGAGTGTTATATTTTAATAAAAATTAAAAAAATGTGACGACCGTTATGTGAAACCAATTTGTGCAGCGCCAATGATGCGGGACTTTAGACGCAGGGATGTTTAATATCTATAAAGTAGCGTGAGTTAGCAGTACATATAATTCAAATTTCTCGCAAAAGTTGTCACCCAAATAGATCTCCTCTCTGCCAGTACGTCGTTTCTGAGAGGTTTCAGGCTTTGTATGTATAAGGACTTGCTGAGTACAATCCACATCATATTAGACTTGCACCGATGTAACAGTGAACACCCTAGAGCTTACCACCAGCAGTTTGTACTGTCAGTTGGTGGCAGTGGCAGATATAACTAACTCGCGGTGTGCGATTCACTGGTGTGCGCGCGATAGCGAGTGATGGATAGCCGAAACTGATCTGTTACAATTACAGTAGGTAGTAGTATGTAGGTATAATATCATACCTATGCCAAAATGATTCTTTTTATAACTAACCAGTAACCAGTACGGTCGATTCATCGTTAATGGTTGATAACATCAAAGTTTGTTAACAGAATAAAGTTTGTCCACACCAAAAAACTTTATTGGAAACATTGTTAATGGCAACAATGTTATTATACAATTATTAATGTTAGTGGCACATGTTACCAGGTTTGTCCATACTAAATAACGTTGTTTGAGACGTTATTATCAACATATTTTGATAACATTGTTTACAATAGAATTTTATTAACATCTCGCCCAGTCAATAATGACAATTTGAAAACAATCCGCAAGCAGCATACGTTATTTGTGTGTTAAAGAGAAGGTTTTGGGTACACTCATTTTGCAGAGGAAAAAAAAGATGCAGTGGTAATAAAAAATATATAGATACAAGTAAATACGTGCAACTCTTGATAGTTTCCATACATTCCTATGGCAGTAAAAACAGCGTCATGTATGGGCTCGGGGTGCCAATTATGTAGCAATAATTGGCTACATTATTTCTCTAATAATATTTGCTTTCCTTAGCTACGTGAGATAACTGAAACACTCAATTTGCTGATTACATTATAATATTGTTTCTATAGTATTTGATAAAATGTCAAAACTTTTTTAGCAATTCAAGCCCCGCGCGGCGCTAATGTTACTTGTTGCCAATTTTATTTAGTGTTAGTGAATTATTGAAAGATGACAATAAGATTTTATTAACTGGGGAACTCCGACGCAATTATTAGAGATTTAAAATCTTCTTGCGAATGTCTGATTTTTCAATGTAGGTATATTTGAAAGCAGGTCACATTGATGGCGGAAGGAATATTCTACTGAGTTCAAAATATGTTAACTACTTTTTTCGTAGGTGTTCACAGAGGTAAAAAATATATCCAAGTATTTTCTGAATGAAATATTGACGATATACATTGAACAAATGTACGAAAGCTGGCAGATACTGAATAAAATTGATTTAGTGCATTAGTTAGTAAATTTATCAATTAACGAGATTACCATATTCACAAAAATATTTTATTTTACCGACAAAACACTAATTTTCTTGCTTAAAATAAAAGGATAGGCACACGCACTGTTTTCGCCTTCAGTCATTTCAAAAATTCAAACACCCATACTTCACTCGATTTAATGGGGTGTTTCCATTACACATTCAGTAATTAATAGTATTAATGAACTGCCACATCGCTTTATATTTTGGTCTGATGTAATGGTTTTGCAGAAACACTTTACCACTGATTATACCTGCAAGCTATATTGCTTATAGCAATTTGATAATAACACGATACATGCGCAAGTTTATTGGAAAATTCATATATACTCTAAAAAACGTCAAAGGTTCAAAATTAGTAGGTGAATCTACATCATTCTGAAATAGGTATAGGTTATTTCAATGATCATAATGAACACAATCTATGGTCATTGTCAAATCAGATTTTCTGACAATGCGTTCTACAATCCAGCATTTAACTCACAAAATTAAAATTTTTAATGGAATTTTTTCGGATACTATAATATATGCTTTTACAATATAATACTAGAAAATATAACAAAAAAGCTCAATTTTGAAAAGATGTTCTACTTCATCAAAGATAACAAAGTTCCTAAATGACGAACAAATAGAACTTGTGGTAAACAATATCTGTATACATGTAGTATATTACGACCAACATCACTTAAATCTTTAATAAAATAAATAAATCAAATACGTATCCATAGACGACGTAACAATATTCCATTATTGGGATAAATATTTACTCAGAAATAAAATGTGTTCAGTTCATTTTCCAATAAACCGATATTCTCCTTGCTTCTCATTGCCAATAACTTCTTTCTGTAACAATAATAATTATATTTGCTAGTGAAGATAGTATAAATGAACGTAGAATAAATATAAACTAAACATTATAAGAATTGATGCAGGAAAGGCATCAGTTATTAAACAATATCAGAGAAGTTTTTTTTAACTAGTATAAGATTAATTGATAACAAAACATCTAAATTCGTTCATGGATTAATGAACAAAAATAAATATTGCATTTATCTTTGAATTTTTATTTATGACACAAAATCCGTTAATTCTATAATTATAATTTAAACTAGACTTAAGTTATCATTTTTAATTTGTAAAATAGGTACCCATTATTAAGATTAACTAGATGCAATATAACTAAGAAATATGCTGCATCATAATATCATTGAAATCAGAATTCAATGTTCGAAATATGTAAAAAAATTCGACTGATGACCAGTCCTATACTTCCCACCTAGTAAATATTTACAAAAAATAAACACTCTTTTTTTTATTCTTTGACTAGGCCCAAATAACCTTAGCTGTTGGTGGTCTTTAAAACACAATTTAATTTTTATTCTTTGAAAAAAGCGTGGCTCTCTTTTTTGTTTGGTGATCTACGATGTATAGCTTAATATAGCAAAAATCATGGTTACCTTGATTTACGTACAATAAAATTAAGCAAAATCGCAGGATAGTGGACAAAATAATTTGATTTATTAAATTAAATGTACGACGTTTCGTCTATAGATTTAGACTTTTTCAAGTACAATCTATAGACGAAACGTCGTACATTTAATTTAATAAATCAAATTATTTTGTCCACTATCCTGCGATTTTGCTTAATTTTATTATAATCACGATGGACACGATTTCTAATATTTACGTACAATTTTTATTTTTTTTAGAAAATATTTTTTTTCTCGAAAACTATACATTTTAGAGAAAAAAATATTTACATTTTTTTCATATTATAACATCTAGAATTCATTTATATTTTTTTTACCTATGTTAATACGCTATGCTCATTTTGCTTAACTTGGCGAAGAGTTTCCATATGGATTTTTCTTTTTCATATCGTGAACACTGTAAACCTATTTTCAAAACACTTGAAATACTATAACCATACAGGACCAATATGTTTTAGACTTAGCCTGCTTCATAAAAAAAAATTCGACTGATCACCAGTCCTATACTTCCCACCTAGTAAATATTTGCAAAAAATAAAGACTTTTTTTTTATTCTTTGACTAGGCCCAAACAACCTTAGCTGTTGGTGGTCTTTAAAACACAATTTAATTTTTATTCTTTGAAAAAAGCGTGGCTCTCTTTTTTGTTTGGTGATCTACGATGTATAGCTTAATATAGCAAAAATCATGGTTACCTTGATTTACGTACAATTTTTATTTTTTTTAGAAAATATTTTTTTTCTCGAAAACTATACATTTTAGAGAAAAAAAATATTTACATTTTTTTCATATTATAACATCTAGAATTCATTTATATTTTTTTTACCTATGTTAATACGTGACATTGAGAACGTTTTTTTGAATATCCCAGGATCCACTGAACCGATTTGACTCAAAATCTAATCAGATCTAAGTTAAAGGCTGATAAACACAATAGAACAATCGGCATGCCCGTATGTTGTTCCGTTTTTACGATATCGAAGGCGAAAAATTGACCACATACACACACATACAGACATAATGATCTTAAACGATTGCTAGGGTCTCAAAACGTGAAATCTGTTAAAATCTCGAAATATTTTTTTCGGACTAAATCCATTACTTCCCTACCATAGTAGAGGTGGGAAGTAAAAATATATCAGTCAATATAAAAAACGTACATTGTACTGGATATTTTGAGTTCAAATTACGGTGGTAGCACTTAATTTGAATATTTGTTGTTTTTTTTTTTCAACTGTTAAGGAGTAGTGAATTCAAACATCTGTTGTTTTGGATGTGGTACGATTTATCGTGAACAGTAGTATAGAAACTACTATATTTAAGTTTAAAATTCTCAGAATATATCAAAGGGTGTTCTCCTTGATGAAACGATCGATAAAAACATCTTTCGTATTCAGCTACTAAGGTCGAAAATGCGAGGCGAGGGTAGCCGGTCAGGGTTAGTTTTTTGTACTTATTACCATCTGAAAATTCGAATCAACCCCTTCTCTTCGTCTCTCTGCCTTCAAGTTTAGTTGCGGAATGACTACTGCGGGTGTATGTGTCTGAGTGACCGCATCATGTCGTTAATGGGACTGCTTTTGTATCAAGTACATTATTTTTGTTTTGCTTTATTTTCAATGGAATTTTATTAGATATGAACTAAGCAAATACTCACGTTGTTTACAAAATGAGAGCGAAGTGGTTCAAGAATTATACATTTATCAAAAAAAAAATCATGGTGTGTCAGTGCCGAAGAAGATGTTGCAAACAATTGACTTAGCGAGTCGGACTGCAGCGATTTTGATGACTTCTCAAACAATTTTGATCCTATCCACAGTGATCACAAATCCGATTTCGATCAAAATGAGTTTTATTTCCTTCTAAGATAACCTTTCTTTAAAATACGTGCGATATAAAATACAAGAATCATGTTCTGATAACTATTATGAGCGATCTATGTGACCGCACAACGTTGTTTATAAACGTGATCAGGTTAACTAAAGATAAAGATTAGTTACCACAACGATCTAAATACTAAGAAAACTTTAAAGTTTAAAATATGAATCTAAGTTTAAATCCTTTTACTATTATTGTGACTTCATTAATAATTTTGTGACCCAGCTGTTTGGTAAATTATTTAGTAGAAGGAGAAAATATGAAGCCATTTACAGTTAACGTCTAATAGGGCAGGGCCTCTAGAAACCGTTGTCGCTTCGACCGGCCTCTGATCTGGTTTATAATGACGTCGTGAAGCTGGCGCGCTTTTAAACTTCCGGTAGTCACAGTTGAAAAGTGAGCTTCCATCCATATTGACTGCATTCATACCGTCTCATATCGAGACCTACTATAACTACATAGATCGTTAACTTACTCTTTTTACAACGATATTTGAAAACCGCCAGTTTGTAATGTTTTTTTAATTTGTTTTATTATAAATCCGTTTTTAATTTTGTTCGTAGTTTCAACATTGTTCAAGTCCGGAAGCGGTTTATCATAACGCTGAATGTCTCTGTAGAGACTCAGAGAGGGTACTTTTCTTATAAAAATGTTCATGATTAATGGAAAAATTACTGTGTCTAGTGAGTGAAAGAGAGAGAGGGAGAGGGAGAGAGGGGGAGAGAGAGGGAGAGAGAGGGGGAGAGAGTGAGAGAGGGAGAGGGAGAGAGGGGAGGTGAGAGGGAGAGGGAGAGAGGGGGGAGAGGGAGAGAGTGAGAGAGGGAGAGAGTGAGAGAGGGAGAGAGAGGGAGTGAGGGAGTGAGAGAGGGAGAGAGGGAGTGAGAGAGGGAGAGAGAGCGAGTGAGAGAGAGGGGAAGAGAGAGAGAGAGAGAGGGAGAGAGAGAGTGAGAGAGGGAGAGAGAGAAAGAGTGAGGGAGAGAGAGAAATAATTTTCTCAGAAGTTTTTACTATGAAGTATTAGAAATACCTTGTATTTTTTGATGTCCGTCTTGTGACTTCCTATATGTTTTAACACGACGCGTTTCAGGAACGAGTTGCTATCTTCAGGTGTGGTTAAATTTTTTTTAAAATTTACACACTGAGTATCCGTAACACGTTATAATATTAAGCACATGCGTATTATGTAGGTTATAGGTATTTCTAATACTTCATAATATTCATAATAATAGTAGTGACTTGGAGACCCAACACTCTAAAATTGTATTATATTTTTTATTTATGAAAGTTGTTTATAACTCATCTGAAACGATAAATCTTGGGTGCTAACAATCTTTTTATTAATTTTATGATTATTTTTAGATGGAATAATTATTGAAATAATTTCTTTTCTAAAATTTTATAAGTATTCATTTAGTAAGAGAAATCATCTAGTATAAGTATATATAATGGAGGTGTATGAGTTTGGGTATTTTAGTTTTTAGCCCATTTTCTCAGACAGTCAAGCCAACCTCCCTGATTCCATTATGCCGCACTCATAATACAAGTCTCTCATTACTCCATATCTTCTGGCGTCATTCAATGCAGACTGCTGACTGCTGAGCCTTGCTCGTTTGACTGTACGTGTGTTAGGTAAAGTTGCTTTCATAAATACGCACAATCATTGACAAAAACACAGGGCCATCGAATCAACTCTAACTGTTCATATATTTATATAGTGTGCCCATAAAATCACGGAGCATAGTCTCTGATAATTTTTTGTCTCGATTTATTAAGTATTATTTTTGTAATTTGTTTGCACCATTAAATATTACTAAAAATAAAAAAACATTGCAGTAAATAATATTTGTTAACACATTTAAACATCAGAAGAATTTTTGATTCAATCAGATCTTTTGAAATACCTATGTTTAATACCAAAAATAAACAATAAATTTTAAAAGCTCGGTGCACGTCTCACTCACATTAAAGACTTTTTGCAGCAAATATATAGATTTTTCCACTCTACTATTCCGTTTAAATATCACACATATTAACTTAAAAATATGAAAAAAGTCTTAAATAAAATAGGCATGTTGTAAATAAAGATGTTCCAGAGAAGTAACCTATATTGCAGTTATAAAAATGCTTTTGTCTTTATTCGGACATAAAACTGCCTCTTCTTTGTTAAAGAATACGACTGGAAGCGTGATTTTAACAAAGATATGTCGAAAGTCTTTCAGACATCTCAACGATTTTTTTAATATCTAAATGTTTTATAGCATTAACGATTTTATATAATTTAAAATTTTTAAGATAACGTACTTTGCATTATAATGCAGTATTATTTATGCAATAAAAAATCATATGATAAGACAGTATTTTTCGTGTCTATCATCTGTAGATGAACACACAGTGGCTATTTTCTCGTAAAGAGTAAAAGTCGAGTAAAAGTAAACTAGCTACTAGATCATTATTACATCAATTAATTTTAGTCTAGTGATAAAAGGAGTATTTCCGGCTTAGCTCTCTTTAAATTTAATTTCATTTTGCTACTTATGGTAACACGTTTGAACTGGTTTATTACATTTATAATAATTCACCAAATTATAATAATGTTGATAAAATGCCAAAATAACAAAATTTTTAATAGTTTTCATTTAATGGCAGAAGCTTTGGAAATTCGTGAAGCTGTTTCGTCTTTGTGTTTTTTGACATTAATTAGTCTAAAACTAAAGTGAATTTTTTATTTCAATATTTGAAATGTTTACCGGCAGACAATTGAAGAATTTCATAATTTGCACATCTCAATTTTATTAACATGAAAATTTTTTTTCTCCGATCTCAATTATTTCAGAGACCGTTCACTTTAGACCGGTCTTTATTAAATGAAACGGTCTTTCTTCTAATTTCGTAGAAAAAAATATGGAGTGCCTCTTAAAATAACAAAGTTGTGTAAGCTGGGAGCGGTTGGGGGACAGCGCAACGATTCAACACCTATGGTAGGTTGGGACCCAACCTACCATAGGTGTTGAATCGTCTATTTATTACCCCAAACCCCCAAAGTTTCTAATTTCTAATTCAAAAGGTTAAATAATACATAGCAGTTTTTCGCGTGGATACGTTGTAAAAACAATGACTTTTTGTGAGTTTTTCATACCATTCTTTCCATGGTTAGTAGGTATTGTGTATACAGATGTACACACATATTCTCTAAGTATCCATGTACAATATTTGAAAAAAAACTGTATATAGGTGGTGGTGGTTGTAACATACAACAACCCTTGAGCCACTGGCAAGTGGTGGAATTAATTAGGGTGAGTGGTTAATAAAATACCTACCCCTGTTGTTTGTGAACATTTACAAATAGGTGGTTATATATAAACACGTACCCTCATATATTTGAATGTAACAATGATCGCGTGGATTTTTAAATAAATGAAAAATCCTTTATTGCCTGTGTTTTTTTGTAAACAGTGCCGTGCAGGAACCAAACTTTTGTTGAATACCGTTTTTAACTAAATGTCATTAATGGTAATGTTCTTATTATTGTTATTATTGCAGTTCATAATGATTGCACTGTTATTGGAATTTAATTAAGTTTACAGTTACCGTTTAACGAATGGCGGCCGGAATATTATGATGGTCTCGGCTCGTTGTAATGAGTGAATGTATGAGTTGTCTAACGCTAGTTCTTCGAATGTATAAATTTCATAGAAGCTTGAGTTGTTTTCCAGAAACCAACCAGCCACAAATGTTAGTAAAAATAGCAGACAGCTATTTAATAACTGTTGTGTAATCGGTTATTTTGAAATGAAATATAAGTAACAATTATATATAACTCGGGTCGCAGTGCCAAACCCTGCCGACAATATAGTGTATTTGCTAATACAGGCATTGTGGCATTATTATGTGAACTTAAGTTTGTTTTTTGACAAAATAAAAAATTTAACCCCTTAATACATCCCTTAAAATAATTAAATTTTTCTAAATTTCAATATTAGACATGGATTTTATCAGTACACCAAATTAAATACACCCTTCCATAAGTAAATCCGTATCAACAAACTAGTGTTTTCATAAAATTTGAAAGTCCGGTCCTGTCGGGCCGATTTTATTAAAATTTTAGCAGCACATTTTGATCTTTACTAAAGAGTTAAATTTCAATTTTGAAACGATTCTGACAAATTTTTCGGTGTTTTTGGGCCCAAAAACTTTTTGAAATCCCTAAATACAACCCTGAAAATGGTCCGATCGGGCCCATTTTAAATAGGCTTCTTGCGGTGATGGGTTCCAATGTGTGTACCAAATTTTGTTTCAATCGATTAAGCCTGTCGAGAGTTATCGTGTACACACATATATATATAAATATATATATATATAAATATATACATACATATATATATAAACATTTTCAAAAATGGTGCCAAAGTGTTCAGGAGGCTATGAAACGTCGAGAAATTTTGGTCCGACCCCTAGGTCCCGCCATCCGACCGACGCCAATAGTGTATGTGCCATATTATGGCAAATACACTAATAACTGTGATTGCCCATAAAATAATGCATTCAAATTTCGTGGCTGTAAATTGTCAGACCAATACGTGATTGACTTTGTTGGGTATAGTAATTCTTATCTAATGCACTTCGAACTTACGTTTTATTTTGTTAAATAAAATATTTGTGTACGCCACTTGACACAGCTTTATGCTGTACGTTTATACGTAATATGCATTATGTTGTTTATATAAATACATACTGTTCTAAATATTTAAATGTTTGCCACATCCCACACAAATTGATAACGCCTTTTATACAACCTTTTTTTTATTTGCTGGTTTTGTTTAACATTGCGGTTTAAATTCATAGTACCTATTTATTTCATTAAACTGCTGTAGTTTGTTTATCACGATATTGCAGTAACAGATACTATAAAATACAGAAAGCTGTAACTGAGAGTTATAAATACATAATATTATAATATACAAAATGTTCGAAATCAATAGCCGCAAAACTATTTCTCATTATTTGAAAAAATCTGCAAAGTCAAAAGCTTTCGAAAACAGATTGTATGGTCACTTCCAATTTTTTTAATGCTTGTTTAAAAAAATATATTTTGCAACCTACTGAATGTATACAGTTCTGGTCACTGGTGTTGTATGTCAACTGAGATGAAAAATTATTATTACATACTCATTATGCTTAATACCTAAAAATGTTATATTTTAAAGTGTTCTTTTTTTTGATGATAAATATAAAACGGAATTGTGATCGCTGTTTTGAAGTTTTCCTGCCTTGCAAAGAAAACGTTGTGCTAATCAGTGATCCAAATTTGACTCGGAACTTTTTCATGCTGACTTTTGTCGAGACACCGAATTTCTGTACTAACCTTATATTTTGTTGTAAATACTAAATTATTCTAAATAGCGCCGTTTCGTCTTAATCTTCAAAACTTCTGCAGGTGTTTGTTTTAATTTTCTTCCAAAACTCCAACCATTTCCATCAAATTTTAATCACTACTCCTTGAAATCCGAATAGTTCATAACTAAAAATTCACACTGAAATCTTGTGTAGTCAAAATTAATCTTGATTTTTTATTTTTTCGAATTTCAGAAAACCTATTTATAAATTACGAATATTTATCAATTTTTTATGCCTATACACTAGAGTTTTAAAAAAACTTGCATTTTACCCCCTTTTTCCAGTCACTGTATTCATTAATATAATCAAATGTATGTTGTCTGGTCGACGAATTTCTTGAATAATAATTTGTTAAGTTATGTTATATTTTTCATTTATATGTCTGTGATTTTTTAAACATCGTACCAAACCAGTAAAATGTATTTACATTTTAATATCTTTTAAAAGCCCTTAAGGAATGTAAAACTTTCTGTATAAGGTTCTAAAATTACCAAGAAATAGAAGACGATTCATGTAATATATACCGAGTCCTTCATATCTATACGAAAATATTCCTTAAAAAAGTCGTAAATACTCTTACAAAAAGTATCGCTTCTGAAAAGTGTTTTCACGACGAAAAGACTGTATTATATAGAAGCTTTACTCTGACAAAAGTAAAGCACCGTCGCGACGTCTTAAAGTTGAAAAGTTTGATAAAAAAGCTCATTAAATAAATTCACCAAGACAATAGTTGAATTTTATCCCCTTTAAAATTGCAATTTATGCATGTATATCAATTTATAACACAGATTAATATAGCTATATATTTTATTAATGTAAAAATGCATTAGGTACCTACAATAGTTCTTCAAAATTTAAAAAGTAAAAATTTATTAGTTTAATTAGTGCTACTCCCGCCTTTAGTTTGCTTTTATTGAATTAAGGTAAGATTTATAAAAAAAATTCGACTGATGACCAGTCCTATACTTCCCACCTAGTAAATATTTGCAAAAAATAAACACTCTTTTTTTATTCTTTGAAAAAAAGCATGGCCCTCTTTTTACTTCCCACCTCTACTATGGTAGGGAAGTAATGGATTTAGTCCGAAAAAAATATTTTGAGATTTTAACAGATCTTCACGTTTTGAGACCCTAGTAATCGTTTAAGATCATTTTCTGACTGATGTCTGTATGTGTGTGTGTAGTGTGTGTGTATGTGTGTGTGTATGTGTGTGTGTGTATGTGGTCAATTTTTCGCCTTCGATATCTTAAGAATGGAACAACATACGGGCATGCCGATTGCTCTATTGTGTTTATCAGCCTTTTACTTAGATCTGATTAGATTTTGAGTCAAATCGGTTCAGTGGATCCTGAGATATTAAAAAAAACGTTCTCAATGTCACGTATTAACATAGGTAAAAAAAAATATGAATGAATTCTAGATGTTATAATATGAAAAAAATGTAAATATTTTTTATCTCTAAAATGTATAGTTTTCGAGAAAAAAAATATTTTACTAAAAAAAATAAAAATTGTACGCAAATCAAGGTAACCATGATTTTTGCTATATTAAGCTAGCCATCAGTAGATCACCAAACAAAAAATTCGACTGATGACCAGTC
Organism: Mongoloraphidia duomilia; assembly: GCA_039654895.1. Taxonomy (NCBI): domain Eukaryota; kingdom Metazoa; phylum Arthropoda; class Insecta; order Raphidioptera; family Raphidiidae; genus Mongoloraphidia; species Mongoloraphidia duomilia. The sequence continues at coordinate 25,455,324 of CM077518.1, forward strand.
CTATACTTCCCACCTAGTAAATATTTTCAAAAAATAAACACTCGTTTTTTTATTCTTTGACTAGGCCCAAATAACCTTAGCTGTTGGTGGTCTTTAAAACACAATTTAATTTTTATTCTTTGAAAAAAGCATGGCCCTCTTTTTTGTTTGGTGATCTACTGATGGCTAGCTTAATATAGCAAAAATCATGGTTACCTTGATTTACGTACAATTTTCTTTTTTTAGTAAAATATTTTTTTCTCGAAAACTATACATTTTAGAGAAAAAAAATATCTACATTTTTTCATATTATAATATCTAGAATTCATTTATATATTTTTTTACCTATGTTAATACGTGACATTGAGAACCTTTTTGGAATATCTCAGGATCCACTGAACCGATTTGACTCAAAATCTAATCAGATCTAAGTTAAAGACTGATAAACACAATAGAACAATCGGCATGCCCGTATGTTGTTCCGTTCTTGAGATATCGAAGGCGAAAAATTGACCACATACACACACACATACACACATACACACACACACACACACACATACAGACATCAGTCTGAAAATGATCTTAAACGATTGCTAGGGTCTTAAAACGTGAAGATTTGTTAAAATCTCGAAATATTTTTTTCGGACTAAATCCATTACTTCCCTACCATAGTAGAGGTGGGAAGTAAAAAGAGGGCCATGCTTTTTTCAAAGAATAAAAATTAAATTGTGTTTTAAAGACCACCAACAGCTAAGGTTATTTGGGCCTAGTCAAAGAATAAAAAAAAATAGAGTGTTTATTTTTTGCAAATATTTACTAGGTGGGAAGTATAGGACTGGTCATCAGTCGAATTTTTTGTTTTTAGATCTACTGATGGCTAGTAATATAGCAAAAATAATGGTTACCTTGATTTACGTACAATTTTCTTTTTTTAGTAAAATATTTTTGTTCTCGAAAACTATACACTTTAGAGAAAAAAAATATTTACATTTTTTTTTCATATTATAACATCTAGAATTCATTTATATTTTTTTTTACCTATATTAATATGTGACATTGACAACGTTTTTTTTTAATATCTCAGGTTCCACTGAACCGATTTGACTCAAAATCTAATCAGATCTAAGTTAAAGGCTGATAAACACAATAGAAAAATCGGCATGGCCGTATGTTGTTCCGTTTTTACGATATCCAAGGCGAAAAATTGACCACACACACACACACACACAGTGATCAGTCAGAAAATGATCTTAAACGATTGCTATGGTCTCAAAACGTGAAGATCTGTTAAAATCTCGTAATATTTTTTTCAGACTAAATCCATTACTTCCCTACCATAGTAAAAACAGGGTTTGATAAGTACTAAAACAAAACAAATGCAAGTTGTTAAATACTACGACTTACTAAACGATTTTCAACATTGTAGTCAAAGTGTGATTAAGAAATTAGTTTTTAATATAACATTTTTCTAATCAAATAATATTTTTCATACATCTTAAATTATATTATATTCAAATAACAAATAGATTAGCACTAGTGGTAAAAATAATGGGTGTACATTGTACAAGGTAATACTATATTCTTCAGACGCTTATGACCTCTGTTGTCGAGCGTCTATAATTTACAATGTCTAAATAATACTATATTCAAAGCCATCCATCGTTCTTGAGATCAATACAATGGTGGAAGTTACGGGTAGTGAAATACCGACGTTCTAAAAGTATAGACTCTTGATCAATGAATTGCTTGTTTTTTAGGGTTTCGTACTCAAACGATGAAACTCTATTGTTCTCAGTACTTTGTCTGTCTAAATAATTACAAGTGCTACAATAATGAAATCGAAATAATATATTATTACTAGCCGTTACCCGTGGCTTCGCCCACGTATATTTCGATTTATGATTTATTATCTCCCCACCCCCCCCGGCTCTCCTCCGGCGATAAATTCTCCTCCTGCGAGTCGTCAGTCGTGTTGGTGGTGTTTATTCGCTCGAATTTTATTAATGCCGTTACCCGTGGCTTCACCCACGTATTTTTCGATTTATGATTTATTATCCCCCCGCGAAGGGAAGACGGGTTGGTGGTGTTTATTCGCTCGAATTTTATAATACATAACTCACTCGCTTCGCTCGTTCGCTCGGATATTATTAATACATTACTCACTCGCTTCGCTCGTTCGCTCGAATTTTATTAATACATTACACACTCGCTTCGCTCGTTCGTTTGAATATTAATTATACATTACTCACTCGCTTCGCTCGTTCGTTTTAATATTAATAATACAATACTCACTCGCTTCGCTCGTTCGCTCGAATTTTATTAATACATTACTCACTCGTTTCGCTCGTTCACTCAAATATTAATAATACATTACTCACTCGCTTCGCTTGTCCGATCGAATTTTATTAATACATTATTGCTCACCTACGTTATATAAGGAACTCCTGTGCAAAATTTCATGCTTCTAACTTCAAAAATGATGAAATTACATACAAACTTTCATCCCCTATTTAACCCCTTTAAGGGATGAATTTTCAAAAATCCTTTCTTATTACTAATCTACGTTATATAAGGAACTCCTGTGCAAAATTTCATGCTTCTAACTTAAAAAATTACGAACTTCCATACAAACTTTCATCCCCTATTTAACCTCCTTAGGGGATGAATTTTTAAAAATCCTTTCTTATTGCTCACCTACGTAATATAAGAAACTCCTGTGCAAAATGCCATGCCTCTAACTTTAAAAATGACGAACTTCCATACAAACTTTCATCCCCTTTTTAGCCCCTTTAGGGGATGCATTTTCAAAAAAAAATTTCTTAGTGCTCACCTACGTTATATAAGAAACTCCTGTGCAAAATTTCATGCTTCTAACTTCAAAAACGACGAATTTCCATACAAACTTTCATCCCCTATTTAACCCTCTTAGGGGCTGAATTTCGAAAAATCCCTTCTTAGTGGGTGCCTACGTCACAAAAGGAACCTAGTGTCCAAATTTCAAGTTTATATCTTCAGCGGTTTGACCTGGGCGTTGTCTGTCAGTCAGTCAGTCAGTCAGTCAGTCAGTAACGGAACTGTTTTATATATATAGATGTACACGGTATGTACCTACAGTATTACGTAAGTTGTGGTCAAAATTTGGACAAAATTTAAACTTTTGAAGAAAGCCATATGGGGTATCTGTGAATATGTTTATTTAATCGAGTAAAGTAATAAAACATTCTTTATTTCTTTTTTTAGTTCAACATATAATGACCTGAGGGCTCAAAAAGTAGTCAATTTTTGTATAATATTGTGTCTCCCGATCGTATTTGGAAACTTTTTGATATAGAAACATAATTTATTGAACTTATACAGGCATTACATAATTTGTATAGGTACTGGCACCATTTACTACCAAGGACACTAATGTTATTTTTGTTTTCTCAGAAGTCTTTAATCTGTTTGAACACTAATTTTTGTCACATGGGAAAAACTCGCAAAAATCCATATTTTATCTAGAAACATATAATTTCGTAGATATGTAGTATTTACGATTACAACTAATGATAAGAAGTTTCAACAAAATCGGCCCAGTCTTTTTGAGATTAGCGCCTCAGAAACTATAAAAGCTGAAAATACGGATTAAGGCCGATTTATATTATCCGGTCAGACACGGGCCAGGAACGTAGCGTTTCCGACAAGACAAACATTTTAACATGCATTTCAAATACGAATATTTATACTTAGCGTATCCGGTCCGTTCAGACACGTTGCGTATCCTTCACGTACCGTCAAACATTGTCGGCGAGAATGTTTTGTCTGATACGTTACGCGTCTGAGCATGTCTGAATACGTCTGAAACGGTACGCACGTTATAGTATACATTATGTTCAGACAAGTAAAGTAATAAGTTTAGAGTAATCGCGTTAAATTATCTCGGAATGGATCACGAAAAACTTATCGAAAGTGTTAAAAATATATAATTTTTACACAATCAAGAAGATAAAAGTGACAATGAACACCAAAATGACAATGACGACAATATTTTTGTTTTTCATCTTCATCTAACCAATGGCAATTATACATAAATCTTCTAATAATAAATGAGAGAACATTTTAAAATAATTCGCTATATAACAAAGTTATTGTTTTAAACAAAGCACCTTTATTACAATTAAATTCGTCTGGTGCGCCTGATAGTATAAATACCTACTGTATTTGCCGGAACGTTAACGCTACGTTCCCGCTCCGTGTCTGACCGGATAATATAAATCGACCTTTATTCAAACGGAGTTGGTACTTGACCGATTTTTTTTTTTCAATTGCTATTGAGATCCGACTAGTATGTTTAAAAAACGCAGTGTATCTTAAAAAATTACTCATTAGATGTTTAGTACGCGTTTCCCCTCTATATATTATTATCTATTTTATTATTAACGAGAAAGTCAACAAAAAATGGGATACAATGACTACGTCGTTGGAATCCGATGCATATTTTATGCTCTAAAGTTAATATCCTCGATCACGCCACAGAGTTTGTCGATCTTATTTTGAAACAGCTTGTAATGTATCGATTTATAAGAAAATATTGTAAAATATCTGACCGACTGCGACGCGGCGCTTTTGTCAAAGCTATAGTAAACTATAATATTTTTTTTAGTAAAGTCATGTCGCAGATACCTTTTTTAGGGTTCCGTAGTCAACAACAAGGAACCCTTATAGTTTCGCCATGTCCGTCTGTATGTCACAGTCATTTTATTCTGAGACTATTAGAACTTCAGACTTCAGAGCTGAAATTTGGTAGACGTATAAATAATTATACCCGCTACAAAAAAACTATTAACATTTTGGAAAAAAATGTTTAAGGGTACCTCCCGTACATGTAAAGTGGGAATGAAAAAAAATGTTTTACTTACCTCATCGAGTGAGGTAGGTATCGTTGAAAAGGGAATTTAAAATCATTATGAGATTTCTTAAACAGTTTTTCACATTTATGTCCCATTTTCGAAATATTCGGCTCCAAAGTGGCCGTTTTTAGTGAGTTTCGTGTCGGCCACGGTACCACCCTGAAAGCGATTTTGGAAAAATCTAAAAAAAATCAGGGTACTAGCACATAGTCTGAAATTACTTTTAAAAATAACACGCCTGACTAGTGTCATATAGTTTACAAGTTATAGCCGGCCAAAATTGGACTAAATATTACGAATAATAATTGTTTTGCCATGTAGTCAGTCCACTGTCCACTAGATGGCAGTAGTAAGAATTTATATGTAGCGTCTTCACATATTACATTCTGTCAAAATCATAACAAAATAATAACATTTGGATTTCTACCAATTAAATATGACTGCGAACGTATTCAAAATATTCAAAAAGGCATTAAACTGTTTGAAGCTGGACATGTTTTTAATGTGATCGAACATGAAAAAGCGAAAATGAAGAGGTCAAGGTAACATGTGAGGTTATGGCTCAAACTAAAATTTCAAATATTTACAAAGTTGAATATTACAGGTAAAAATGTAAATTGTAGTAGGTATATTAATGCACGTAAGAAAATATGTAAGTTTAACTAAAATATAATTTAACTATCTTTCAGTTTGACCACAGCAGAAACAAGTCATGAAAGAGAGTGGGGTACCCTCGTATCGACAATTACTATAGGATACGACAAATGTATAAGGATATCCGAATTGTTTCAATCACCAAAAATAATTAATAAATCATCTGATATTGTAAAGCCAATAGATCTAATACTTGTGAAGCTGGATTATACAGCTCTCACTCTTCAGCTATCACCGTATGAATTTATGGGCTCGATTTTAATAATAATAATAATAATAATGCATTTTATTTCTTTTGACAAATAAAACATTTGTGTAGAAAACGTCAAGATAGTAAATTACATATTAAAAAACTCATTTAAGTTATAGAACAAATTCGACAAAATATATGTCTTCAAGAGACGACTGAAAATGTGAATAGTGTTGCATTCTTTAATGTTTCCTGGAAGCTTATTATAAACTTTTATACCCATGTTATGGGGAGAATTCTTACTTATATTCAATCTGTTTAAGGGGAAACTCAGTTCATGCCTATGGCGTGTGTGATATGAATGATAAATGACCATTAGTTGTAAAGTGGTTAATGTTTTTATATACAAATATACAGATTTCATAAACATAAATTTGACATAGAGTCATCAATTTAAAATTATTAAATGATTGTCGACATGAAGTTGTTTTGGGGATGCCAGCTATTGCACGAATAATACGTTTTTGGGCGATAAACACATCATTAGACATGACTGAATTTCCCCAGAAACAGATACCGTATCTCAGCCTTGAGACAACTTGTGCATCACAAAAATTTAAAAGTTGTATGGTTGTCAATACAGTCCTGAGGTTCCTAATCAAATAACAAATCGAATTAAGCTTAGATGATAGGTTAGAACAATGTATTTTCCAATTTAGGTTATCGTCCAGATGTAAACCAAGAAATTTTATAGATTTGACTCTTTCAATAGTTTCTCCTTTAATATGAATGTTTAGATCCATATTATTAACATTTTGATAGTTATGGAATCTGATGTACTGTGTTTTAGATTTATTTAAGTAGAGTGAATTACAACTAAACCAAACAAGTAATTTATTTAAATTAAGATCACATTTAGCGTTGAGCTGAAATGAGTCTTTGTCACTGAGAATAATTGAAGCATCATCAGCATATAGAGTACATGACAGGTCAGGTTCAAGAGATAAATCTAGATCATTGATGTATATTAGGAATAACACAGGACCCAATACCGAGCCCTGTGGTACTCCCACTTCGATTTCCAAATAACTGGAATTACAAGTATAAATTAAGCCATTGCAAAGTTTTTTAACGGTAACAAACTGTTGACGATCAGTCAGAAAAGAATCTAGCCATTCAAGAGCAGTGCCCCTCAAGCCATATCTCTGCGCTTTCTGTAACAACCTATTATGGTTAACACAATCAAATGCCCTGCTAAGGTCACAAAAGATCCCCGCAGGACATTCCCCTTTTTCCATATGAGCAATGATTTTATTGTAAAAGGAATTAATTGCCGTAATAGTCGAATAATTTGGGCGGAAACCATGTTGGTTACTAGTCAAAATGCCGTTAATACTAAGAAAAGATTCAATACGGTTTAGGAATGCATACTCAAAAATTTTTGAAAAACACGAAGATAGGGTAATAGGTCTGTAATTCGCCATATTCTTTGGGTCATAATTTGAACTAACATGCTTTGAGATATTGTTCTATGTGTCAATGTGAACAACTTTACCTAAACATCTTTAAAAAAATCGATTTTATCGATTGTCGTAAAAGCTACGGAACCCTACACTAAGCATGGCACGCCATGCTCTTGACTGATTTTATATTAGGGAAAATGGAATTTCAATATTTAATTAGCGAACCAAAGTATAAATTCTGTGATAACCATAGATGACGAGCGTCTATACTAATTTGTTTGAAGCATAATATTTTGTAATCTGTATGGTGCACAAATAGTAGGTATATACAAAATATGGATGATCTCAATAATGTTTCAATATTCGAGTAGTTTTGTTTTTGGAATCATTAAATTGCTTTGACATGTACTTTTTGAATAAAATCAAAGCAACTTAAGGGGACCGTTCAATTAACTGATCTTACTGTCAAACATTTGAAATGTATTATGTAATATTACAATTAAATCTTTCAGGTTACACATATAATTATCATTTTAAAACGTTTTTAGTGACACATGCAATGCATAATTTTTATATTTGCCCACAATTATTGTTATTAGTAAATGAAAACATTAATAATTACGGTCTATAATAAACACAAAACTATTGAGACATATATATAATCTATATTTTTAATGTAAATAAAATATTTTATTAGTGTATTTGCTATATGAATACACTATTGGCGTCGGTCAGACGGAAGGATCTAGGGGCGGGACCAAAATTTCTCGAAGTTTCATTGGAAACAATATGGCACCATTTTTGTGTGTGTGTGTCTAGTGTACGCACTATTTAATTTATTGATTTTAACGAAATTTAGTAGGCATATTGGAATCCATCACTGCACGAAGCTTATTAGTGTATTTGCCATAATATGGCACATACACTATTGGCGTCGGTCGGATGGTTAGTGTATTTGCCATAATATGGCACATACACTATTGGCGTCGGTCGGATGGCGGGACCTAGGGGTCGGACCAAAATTTCTCGACGTTTCATAGCCTCCTGAACACTTTGGCACCATTTTTGAAAATGTTTATATATATATGTATGTAGATATTATATATATATTTATATATATATATATATATGTGTGTACACGATAACTCTCGACAGACTTAATCGATTGAAACGAAATTTGGTACACACATTGGAACCCATCCCCGCAAGAAGCCTATTTAAAATGGGCCCGATCGGACCATTTTCAGGGTTGTATTTAGGGGTTCCAAAAAGTTTTTGGGCCCAAAAATACCGAAAAATTTGTCAGAATCGTTTCAAAATTGAAATTTAACTCTTTAGTAAAGATTAAAATGTGCCGCTAAAATTTTAATAAAATCGGCCCGACAGGACCGGACTTTCAAATTTTATGAAAACACTAGTTTGTTGATACGGATTTACTTATGGAAGGGTGTATTTAATTGGGTGTACTGATAAAATCCATGTCTAGTATTGAAATTTAGAAAAATTTAATTATTTTAAGGGATGTATTAAGGGGTTAAATTTTTTATTTTGTCAAAAAACAAACTTAAGTTTACATAATAATGCCACAATGCCTGTATTAGCAAATACACTATATTGTCGGCAGGGTTTGGCACTGCGACCCCAGTTTTTTAAAATGGGCGCAGTCGGACCATTTTAAGGGTTGAGAATTGTTTTCTCGACACGACCAGACTTACAAATTTAATGAAAACTAGTTTGCAGATAGTGAGTTACTTATAAGGGGTGTATATAAATTCGTTCGGATATTGTATTGATAAAATCCATGTCGAATACTGAAGTTTAGAAAAATTTAATTGTTTTAAGTGCTATTTTAAGGGGTTTTATTTTTTGTTTTGTTCAAAAGCAAGCCTAAGTTCGTAATAAAAAAACAACGAATGGATGAGCAAATACACTAAATAGTGTATTTGCTCATTAAAAAATAAATGTATAAGTTATATATGAAGAACATTAACTGTTTTCATTAGTGTTTAGTATTTGTGTGAAGAACATAAAAATAACAAGCCGTGAGGTGGGTCGTTTATTAGGACTAAAGTGCGACCCTTGAGGTCCACACGACGAACTTCCCAGTTTGATAAATATTTAATAATAATAATTAAATTAGATATTACACAGAAAAGTAATCATTTTAATCATTAAAACATCAATAATTAAAAAAAAAAAAAAAAAAAAAAAACGGCTGAACCGATTTTTATAAAATTTATGTCGGATCAAAATGACGTTAACACGCCTCGATTGACACCCTTACGAAGTCGATATAACTTTTTACTCGCGAGTATTGTGTAAAATCTACTTTTTTGGAGGTTATTTGGTTAAGAAAAAAGAACGGCTGAACCGATTTTAAAAAAATTCCTTTCAGATCATATTTACGTTAATACGCGTCGATTGGCACCCCAACGTAGTCGATATCATTTTTCGTTCTCGAGATTTCGTCTTAGAAAGAAATGGACACATACATACGTACGTACGTACGTACGTACACACACACACACACACACACACACACACACACACACACAGACATCTTTCTAAAAGTAGTGTAAAAATAGTGTAGTGACCTTGAAACATAAAAATTTTTTTCCCTTTTTGATTTCGATTTTCGGACCCATTACAATAACTTCCAATGGGAAGTTAAAAAAAAACTCGGGTCGCAGTGCCAAACCCTGGCGAGAAAATTGTCGCCAGGGTTTGGCACAGCGACATGAGTTTTTTTTTTTTATTTTTGTGTTTTTCACATAAATACCAAATACTAATAAAGACAGTGCACGTGCATATATAAAAGGTCATTAAAAGTTAAATTTTATAAAGTGACAACTCACAGGTTAAATTATTGACAAACTAAATGCAAGTGAAGACATCGGTTAATAGATTTATGCAAGAAAGAACAAATACCTCCTTTTCAAGTAGGATAGGTAATATATTTTTGTAAAATTCAGTTTGTACTCTAACTTAGATAGTTTCATTGTAAGAAATGGAAATAGGGCGTTTTATTAATACAATAAAAAAAGAAAATAACCGCACACACGTGTTACCCTCCTCTTGTTATCTTGCATTTGTATAATAGCATTGTGGTTCGGCTTAGTCTTGAGGCCAGGTGTCCTTAGGGACCTTGGATATGCTGTACATTATATTGTAGCATCCTGTTTTTAAATTTGCAGCTTATTATGCATATTTCATACACTAATTCGCGTTCGAGGTTATAAAATTGTTTCACTGTGTGTTTTTTTACTTTCTCTTTTGTGTGAATTAAAAAAAATGTTGAATTTTCTCCGAGAATATTATTTGCGTTTTAGAGCCAATGTTTACATTGCCTATAAAATATTTATTAGCAAGAAAAAGGCATTTCCGGGAATGTATACATTTTTTTTAATATTATGTTACAGAAAAACAGTTACGTAATAAGCTTATACTATATATAGTCCTGTCACCCACGTACAGTTTTATCGCAAAAAAGGTTACCGTTTGCCTTTGTGAAATTGTTAAAGATTACCATTGTCGGTACAAAAACCCAAGTCTTACAGATCCCAGCTCGCCGTAACCATATCCAGTGTTAAATTGAAAATCTCCAAAAATGTTAAGAAATTGCATGTCCTACACCTTTGTTCAATAACTACACGTAATAGTAAGACGATGGAAAGTTGCCGTACGCGGTTTTCAGACCAGATAAAGCTCAGCCATTTTGAAAATAATTTACATTTTTGAGTTACCGTTTCAAATTTATACAGCTGTTAATGGCCCCTCTGTACAAACCAAATACCGTTTATAAGACTTGATTCTGTTGCCGGTTTAGATTTTAAGACTCATTTGGTCGGTGACAAAAAATTGCAGAAAATGGTGTAAATATAGGTGTTATATTTAATTTACAACGCATAGGCAGCATTGACTTAATGACAAGTGAAATTGATAGCTAAAAGTGTTAAAGAATATTTTTTTAGTGTGCCTCTACATCCTGTAAAGTAAGGAACGTAACTTCCAAATTTCATGTTTCTATATCTTCAGTGGTTTATGCTGTGTAATATGTCCCCTTTTGACCCCGTTAGGGGTTAAATTTCGAAAAATCTTTTTTCAGTGGGTGCTTATATATTTGGTTTGTACAATGCTGGATTTTGCTTAGCTGCTGCATCGAAACTATTCAGTTTAGAGAAAAAAATGTAAAAGACATATTTTGTAGAAAATTGAATGCTATTTTATTTTCATAAGAATATTTTTTGCCGTATGATGCACCCGAAACGAAATATAACGAAGAAACTGTTTTTGCGCCATTTTTCCAATATGGCGGCCCCGGCGTGGCAGCTGCGATCAAATTTTGCATTTTTTCTCATCTCATTCAGGACATTGAAATCTACAAACTTCCAAAGTTTCAAAACTTCCGCACTTATTTCGGAATTAGTAGGTATACCATTTTTTTGCAATTTTTCGTCACCGACCAAACGAGTCTTAAAATCTAAACCGGCAACAGAATCAAGTCTTAAAATCGGCATTTGGTTTGAACAGAGAGGCCATTAACAGCTGTATAAATTTGAAACGGTAACTCAAAAATGTAAATTATTTTCAAAATGGCCGAACTTTATCTGGTCTTAAAACCGCGTACGGCAATTTTCCATCGTCTTACTATTACGTGTGGTTATTGAATAAAGGTGTAGAACATGACAATAGAGAAACCATACGGTAACCTGCGAATTCTTAACATTTTTGCAGATTTTTAACTTAACACTGAATATGGTAACGGCGTGCTGGGATCTGTAAGATTTGGGTTTTTGTGTCGACAATGGCGTAATCTTTAACAATTTCACAAAGGCAAACAGTAACCTTTTTTGCGATAAAACTATACGTGGGCGACAGGACTAGGCATGGCGTTTTTTATGTATGGTGTTTCCATAGCTAGCTTATAATTAACCTCCGAAAACTGGTGAAAGTTCCAATTTATTTTTAAAAATAATAGCTATTCCAATTAGAAAAAAAATAATAAATAACAATAAAATGAAATAGTACTAGGCTCAGATAATACCAGTTGGTGGCATTAAATAAATAAATCATCAAAACATGAGCATTTTTTTCTCATAGCACGTTTCGCTAACCAAAGTTAGCATCATCAGAATAAATGATTATTGAAACTTCATAATATTCAGTACGTATAGAATGTATAGAATTTGTAAATTTTAAAATCGGAACGAAAAACATATTTTATTTCCATTGTACAAATAAATCACGCATAAAAGCTTTGATAACAGTTTGAAGCTAAAAGTATTATACAGATATCTGGAACAAGGCTTAAAATGTCGAATTTAACAAATTAATTTTACAAAAAAGCTGCTTTTAAAAGTGCGGCAATATTTTTCATAATTTATCGTGTTTATAATAAATTAAAACTTATTCTTTTGGGATTAATAATTCGTAACATATTGTATTTTGTGAAAATTATATTTTGTTTTAGAGTGATCAAAACCAGACAAAAACAAGCCGTGAGGTGGGTCGTTTGTTAGGACTAAAGTGCGACCCTTGAGGTCCACACGACGAACTTCCCAGTTTGATAAATATTTAATAATAATAATTAAATTAGATATTACACAGAAAAGTAATCATTTTAATCATTAAAACATAATTATTATTTATTTTCAACAATAATTAAAAAAAAAAAAAAAAACGGCTGAACCGATTTTTATAAAATTTATGTCGGATCAAAATGACGTTAACACGCCTCGATTGACACCCTTACGAAGTCGATATAATTTTTTATTCGCGAGATATTGTATAAAATCTACTTTTTTGGAGGTTATTTGGTTAAAAAAAAGAACGGCTGAACCGATTTTGAAAAAATTTCTTTCAGATCATATTTACGTTAATACGCGTCGATTGGCACCTCAACGTAGTCGATATCATTTTTCATTCTCGAGATTTCGTCTTAGAAAGAAATGGACACATACGTACGTACGTACGTACGTACACACACACACACACACATACACACACACAGACATCTTTCTAAAAGTAGTGTAAAAATAGTGTAGTGACCTTGAAATATAAAATTTTTTTTTCCTTTTTGATTTCGATTTTCGGACCCATTACAATAACTTCCAATGGGAAGTTAATAATTTATCATCTCTTTATTAGTCACTCATTTTGGTAACTATTATTTAAATATTGAATTATAATACATGCTTATAACTTATACATTTACCAGGTCTTAATGAGTAAAGGAACGCATTTTATTATAAGCATTTTTGTAAAATATTTTGTTAAAATAGTAATTTGTTACGTCATTAATAAATTATTCTTTAGTGGTAGTTATTTAATAATCGCCTACCTGAACTGATTACATTATTGTCGTGAATTTTACATAAAACGAAACATTCGACTGCCGTAATCACCTGCATACGTGATCCATTAGCTGCTCGTATAAATAAATGCACTGCCTGTGTTAAATTATTCACAGTTCAGAATATTTTTACGTATAGGTATTGCACCAGTGCAGTTCTTATAAATATGTATATATATATATATATTATTTAGCATGAATTATCATAAAATAACAAACTTTTGACAGCAATCTTGCTCGCGATAATGTCGATTTTCTTCGCAAATTCGCTCGCTTGAACGTAAATTTTGCTTTCAGAATATGTCGAATAACCTCTGTTTTTTTGAAGTCGATTAAAAATAAATATGACCAAATTCACAAACAATATAATATTAAAATTTAAAAGATAATCAACTTTTCGGCCAAGATGTTAGTTCTTTCCAAGATATTTAAAAAAAGTATTAAAAATTATTGATAAAAAACAAAAAAATAATGAAGAATAATTAATTATCTATTCTGATTAAACCATCAATAAAATAAAGATCAAAAAAATTGTGTTGACATTTGAAAAATATTATTATTTTTGTTTTTTATTAATAATATTATTTATTATTTAAGGATATATGTCGATATATATTCGATACTTTGAGATTTATATAAATATTATGACATTTTTGTGTTCTGATTTTAGAATAGGTTTTTCTTGAAATGAACTATATTTATTTTTTTAATTATTGTGGTTTTATTACTGGTGAATGCGGCAGGGTTATTAATCCATATGTGTTCGCCGTCAAATCAAAATGAATCAGAAATATATAGTGATAATACATTTAGATATTATGTAATATTGTGTTATTGTTAAATATTACAATTTATATTAATAGAATTTTTTTAACGGCTGATTAAGCAATTAAGAGTTTTATGAGATGAGCAGCCAAATTATATAATCGATTCCTGCAATACCGGAAAAATCATTTTACTAACCATAGTCACAGTCAGGAATCTAACCTGAACCTTTCCACTTTCGCGGCAGAATGAGCTTACAGTACTCAACCGTGACATGATTACCAATCTAACACTCTAAGGAATCAATTGATTTTCACTACATGCGAGTGTTAAATAAAGCTAAGTTGTAGATATGAATCATTGGTATAGCGAGAGCTAATCATGTAGGTGAAATTGTTTCAAACACACAAAGAGGATACATTAAATAAGAATATTTTCGAAACATATTTGGAGCAAAAAAGTGACTGTAGAATATAAAAAAATAATACGAAAAAAATTATCATTAACTGACAACTGCGTGAACAATGATAAATGATTTTATAAAAGCACATACTAATTGGTGATATTATAATAGTTTTATCCAACATACTGTGCACGTATACCTATAATACACATACCAGCTAAATGTGATGAATTTAATCTATAAGTAGACTATCTGCAACTTTCGTTTCCATGTATAATGAATAACCATAAATTTATATTAGAAATCGTGCCCATCGTGATTATAATAAAATTAAGAAAAATCGCAGGATAGTGGACAAAATATTGGATTTATTTAATTAAATGTACGACGTTTCGTCTATATATTTAGACTTTTTCAAGTACATAAAAATAAATCCAATATTTTGTCCACTATCCTGCGATTTTTCTTAATTTTATAATAACCATAAACTTATTCCCTAACAATAAAGCAATGCTTTCGCGCCTTGCTGTTTTTATTATTATTATTATTATTATTTTTTGTAAATAGAGCAGACTTGAAATATGTGATTACTTATTTTTAGAAAACATATTATAATAATTGTTAATATCTATATTTAAGAAAAAACTAAAGCTAAATGAACATGTAAAATTTGTACCAGCTGCTGTTTAATGGCCACAATGACTTCTAAACATTCGCACATGTCTGTGTGATTTTAACAAAATGATAAAATAAATAATATGACTATGAGAATAATCGGTAATTTATCGGTAGAAAGAAATCATTAAAGTAGAATGAACGATCCTGCAGTTTGGGAGCGCTGCTAATAAAACAAATCTACCATTGCATATTCTCGTATCTCAACTGCACAGTGGACAGACATTATTTTTGTATGAAATATGAATGCAATTTCACTAATATCTATACTAGATCTATGTGTCCATCTATACATTGTTCATAGCACACACGTACATTTTACAACATTCGACAATGGCGTAGAATGTTAAATTTAATACTTAAACAATGTGTATGTATTAATATTAGGTAGGTACTAAAAATTAAAGTAAAACAAATGGGTATGTCTGTATCGGGGATACCGACAGATGACGTGAATACCGCGTTAAATACAAATAATTGTATTAATAGATCCACTTTTATATTTTCATTAAAGTCTTACTTTAAAACTGTAAACATTTTTTTCAGACATTGCAAAAGTTTGGTGATTTCAATTGTGCCGACAGTTAACATCAACTTTGATATTCCAAATATGACACCCTGCATATTTTTATATTGTTTATTCTTTACTTATATTATACAAGACGTTGAGGTTGTACAATTGTCGATTTCTTAAAATATCAGTTTTCTCAAAAATTTTAAAATTGAAAATCAATATCTTACAGTCCAATGAAGTTTACGTTGCGAAATTTTGTATAGATTAAAAAAGCTATAGGAAATAAAGTGGCATATTGAAAGAGCTACTGACAATATTAAATATCTGTCGATTCGAAAAAAATAATATGGGCAACTCTTATATGATTACACTCTTGAATTAAGAATTGAAAAAACCGAAAAAAACAATGCATATTGTACACATCTCAATACAAAACGGCTCAAAAATGCCCAATATAGTCCTCAATATCCTTGTAATTATAAACTTTGATGTTTCAAAATAATTTTTTATATGAAAAATTTCAGCGTAATTTGCCAAAATGTCCTAATAAGATACTTAGACAATATTGTTACAAAATATATTAACAAAACTGCGTATATATTTCCAAAATCGCTACTCCATTTGGCATAAAAATCTATAGGCCTGGAGCCCTTTCTAAGACAAACATTTTGCAAAGAAATAAAATCAAATCGGTGCATTTTTGAAGAATCTAAACTTTTATATCGGACACGATTTTTCCAACCTATCACCGTACTTACATTTCCTTAGGTACAAAACATGAATGTAAAATTAAAGGTGCACGCTAGTGACCAGATTGTAGATCCTTCCTCATTTTATACATATCTACTGTCCATTAAAGCGATACACGTTTTTGAACATTCGACATTTCACTGCACAGCTCTGAATGAATATTAAACGATAGCTTATCTACAAAAGTTGTTTTTTTTTCAGAACATCCGTTTTCAGATTCAAATATGGACGTGAATTATAGATTTAAATCCGGTATAGGTAAACTATAGAACAATAAATACTTTCGAGACTAGAGTAATGCTGATTCATAATTTTACATCACATCACACTTCATAGAAAGAGCAAAAAAATTGTGAGCTAATCGTATTCAATGCTCACCCTTTTTATTATACTATATTTATTTACAAATTGAATAAAAAACGTTTAGTTTTAATGCAGACTAGTGTACCCGTGCAAAACTTTTTTGCGACGACTTAACACTGTCTTCAAAGAACAATGGTTTAGTAAAGGCTATCGCCAAAAAAAAAATGTTTGCCAACACAAACCTTTTTTATATGTAATATGAATCACTTTATTAAGAAAACAATAAGAAATATATATTTCAAGCTTTCTCAGTATCATTGTGTATACGAACGCGTGAGTAAAACACATAACCTAGCTTTTAACGATATGTTTTTAATATAATTTTTGATAAATATTTTTGATTCAAACATAACTTTAAAGTGTACGTAAAATAGTAGTTTTTTAGAAGCTATACAACGTATCTATCAGTGTAATACTTACGTACGAATGATCTTCAGAAAAAAATCGATGAGTTTGTCGGTATTTGAGAAACATCGGTTTTTCTTCCAAGTTGCCAATCACTTTCTTCGTATTTCAGCTTATATTATAAGGCACGAATATGAATACCTTTTTTCAGGTGTAGTTATAGAAGTATTGCAACACTGAGGTAACCTCCCTTCATTATAATGTCATTGTCAATGGACGTTTTGTCAATATAAAAAACTATTAATAATGTGTCTAAACTAAGTATACTATATTTAAAAGAGAAAAAAATTTGCAGGTACATATACATCTTTATTGTTTAATTTTAAATACTTTTGGAAATTTTGTCAATATAACCCTATTAAAATCTGGGCTCTAAAAATTAAAATGTACAACTGTCAAGTTGTTTCATTGTTTATTGTTTGCATAGCCTATCCACGACATGCGTACATATTTGCATTTCTCTCACACTCATGTATCGTGAACGCCGATGGATTTTCTCTGCCCCCCTCGTCATTTTTACTATTATCGCTTGATATCACCCCTTTTAAAGAAATTTCACAAAAAAAAAAAATAGCGATAACATATCTGTGGACTAAAGGCCTCAGTTTAAAAAAAAATTATGTCAATCGGTTGAGCAGGGGTTGCTGGCGGATTGTCTAGAGAAATAGGGCTTGTGTTTTAAATATATAGATTGTTGAGAATTTATGATAAAGATTAGAAATTAAATTACGTTTCTCAATATATTAAATATAGATACTTAAGTTTTAAGTACCTATATATTTATAATATCTAAGTTCATGTAAAAAAATCATATTATAATGCTTTTTTCCCGGAAAACAAAAATAATTATTGTATCGTTTTTATGTGAAAGGAAGAACATTGCATAAAATAAATAAAAATAATTTTTATATACGTTTCGTGTAGGGAACTTCATAATTTATTTATTTTATTTCTTTGTTACAGTTGCTGCCCGGAAATACGAACACCTACACGGAAGTGAAGCAAATCCTCGACCCGCCAGTCATAGCTAACAAGATTCGATTCATCCCGTACAGCGTTCATGTAAGGACGGTCTGCATGAGAGTGGAGATACTCGGCTGCAAGTGGACAGGTAATCGGTTTTTTTTATTTACATTTTCATGACCAATGCATATTTGAAAAAGCAATATACGACACATTGCTTCCAACATTATTGATTTATTATTTTGATGTTCTAGAAAAAATTATTTAATTAATTCTAAATGTTATTTCCAAATGACAAGTAGGTATCACTATTTACAAAGTTTATTAATCAAAATAAACAAGTAATGGTAAAATTTATTAGTGTATTTGCCATATGGCACATACACTATTGGCGTCGGTCGGATGGCGGGACCTAGGGGTCGGACCAAAATTTCTCGACGTTTCATAGCCTCCTGAACACTTTGGCACTATGTTTGGAAATGTCTATTTATATATGTATATATATTATATATATATATTTATATATTTATATAATATATATGTGTACGGGCTATAACTTTCGAAAGAGTTAATTGATTTTGACGAAATTTGGTAGGCACGTTGGAATCCATCACCGCACGAAGCCTATTTAAAATGGGCCCAATCGGACCATTTTAAGGGTGGTTTTTAGGGGTTGAAAAATGTTTTTGGGCCCAAAAATGCCGAAAAAATTCACAGAATCGTTTCAAAATTGGAATTTAACCTTTTAGTAACAATTAAAATGTGCTGCTAAAATTTTAATAAAATCGGCCAGACAGGACCGGACTTACAAATTTTATGAAAACACTAGTTTGCGGAAAGTGCTTTACTTACTGAAGGGTGTATTTAATTTGGTACCGAGGTTGCATTGATAAAAATATTGAAATTAAGAAAAAAAATATTATTTTAAGGGATGTATTAAGGGTTTAAATTTTTTATTTTGTTCAAAAACAAACTTAAAGTTCACATAATAAAGCCACAATTATCAGCAAATACACTATATTGTCGGCAGGGTTTTGGCACTGCGACCCGAGTTTTTATTATTTCATTGTAATTATAAGCATGTATAGGCATATCTCATTTTTCTCATTTGGAGGTCATTTTCTTGGCGGCCATACTTTGGACTATTTGTGCAAAGCATTGATTTCGATTGGTTTTGTGCGATCCCATGTAGTTCACTATTTTTAGTTTATTTTTGTGTTTTCTATAAGTGTCGACTGTTCCATAATAAATTGCGACCGTGCCATGTCGAATAGAACTGATTTACTATACATCCTGCTTTAAAAAACGATTATCCCGTAAACTCATTCAGCAATAAGACTTTTTTCCATTTGTTAAGTATAAATAGGGGAAACCTTGTTATCATGAAAAAATTGAATTTTGAGTTTTTAGTGAATTTGCACGTTTTCTCAAAAAGGTGTTTAAAACATATACTATCTATCTGTGGTCCCACCAGGCTCGCGGATAGAATTTGCACAAATTGTCAGTACGATCATGTCTCAAGGTGAAATTTAAAAATCGATCTTAGCTTAAATGTGAAAACGTGGTTCCCTAAAAACCAGTAAAAAACTGAAAAATAATGATTAGATCAATACATTATGCATCGATTAATTTTTTAAATTATTATATTCTTTTTGTGTTGTTTCCCTTTGATTATGTTTTTCTACAAATAAGTCAACAAATTATTTTATCTTCAGTTGTAAAGGAAATTTTAATTAAAATACATCAAATACATTAAAGTCATCAATTAAGTACCGATCGAATAGTCTATATTATATGAATATTAATTTAACAAACTGAAATTAATTAATTTTATCAAAGGTTATGTAAGAGAGCAAAGGGAAATTCTGCATAAGTTACAAACAGCGTTTGTCTAGAATCTAGATGTTTCCACAGTGTGGTTTGTTATCATTGACATGACCCCTAAAGTATATTTGCCCGATTGGTCCAACTTCAATATAAGGCAATCTGGTTGATGAAAGAGTAAATTGATTTGGAAACGTAACGGGCACATATTTCACGTGACCTAGATTCGAACCGGCACTAACATTATTTTATTAAGTTCGTATTAGGGCAAGCTCTGTGTACCAGAGCAATCAAACTGTTGACATACACACAATGTTATCTGACGTTCGATTGGGACTTTGTGTGTTTGTCGCTGTATGATTGCCTGCCAATACTAGTGCCCTCAAAATATTCACACTCGTGCATTTCATTTTTAAGTTACCGTAGGAAATATACGAAACTTTCAAATTTTTTACAGTTTTGGTTGAATTTATTTTAGTAGACAACTACTTTTTGCCTCTCATTTCACTCCTGCAATCGTCTGTTCAATCTCTAAATTCGTTCGAGTTATTGTTCGTTTTAATGGGAACTCTGCTTAACCCTAACATATCCAGGCAAAAGTACTCTACACTTTAGAATTTAGATTTAGATTTACCTTAATAGGTACAAATAAATATGAGAAGAACCGTCATACAGGGTTTCCGTGGACACTCTGTATAGTATATACAAAAATTTACAATACAGAATTAGAATTTAAAAAAAATCGTTGATAAAATATAAACGATTATCACATAAAAATATTTTGATAAAATTGTTAAATTTCTGTAATGGCAAATTTTTTATGTTATTTGGAAGCATGGTAGAGTTTTAACGACATACTTATATGTGAAAGTTTTGTGTGTGGCAGTTAGCTTTAACTTTAAGTACCGATTTATAGTGTGTCAATTTCTTAAAAAATGGTCTCACTATTTTTGAGTAATCCCAATACAAATAAATAAACCGACATGCACATAGACAAAAATTCTGGAAACTTGTTTTCTCGTCTGGATAAAACTAAATTAGAAACAGAGACTTCATTACAATTTTCTATATAATTGTGATACAAATTTCAGTAGTTATCTTCTGAATAAGGAATCATATTTTGTATATAATATTTACGTATCAATGATGAAAAGTATGTAATTTAAAGTAAATATACCCGTAATTCCACCATATATACCCATACTTCCACCACATTATTTCGAACACACTGCTGTTTTGAAAATCACTTGCAACAATTATCTATTGAAAAGTTAACCAAGTTTAATACTAGATATTTGTAAACTTACATAATGTAAAAATATTATACATAAGTACATCATTAAGGACATAATTTTTCCCAAGAATTATGATAAATAATTTTATAGTATCAAAATAATAATATAATAACGTCAAAACATGGACAATTAATTAATTATTATTATATTATACGTATTACCATTCTATAAATTGCACAGGAAATCCCAACAGAAATTATAAATTGTCTTCATAATACAAGGATTAACTCATAATGTCGTAATATGATAAATACATTTTATTGCTAGTTCCAGTCTGAGGACTGGTTAACGTATTAATTTAAAATAACAATAAATTGAAAATATTGACAGAATTTAATGGCTTTTCAAAAACATATGCATGGTCGTGTTCATTTTATTAAAAACAAAAATACTTAACAACTGACAATTTGGGTAGTATTTTCATAGTACACGAAAAGCTGTAGACTAATGATTCAGTTATTAAAACAAATACAATAAATTATATTTTGATTATGAAGAACCGCAAACAGTGGTCTGTGTTATGTATATTACCGGGTCTTTATTCCTTGTGGACTGATTGTGTTTTTGATAGCGCTAGTAGAGAGCATTGTACCGAGTACACAATATAGTTCTGGCTTTTCAGAGGGCCTAGTGAGCTACTCCATGCCCCAGGGAGTGTCGCGCGGCACGGAGGTGGACCTCACGGACTGCACATACGACGGCGTCATCGAAGGGGACCATCTAAGCCACGGACTCGGCCAGTTGGTCGATGGACAAAAAGGACAGGATAATTTCCGCCTGGATCTCTCGGGATATGGAAAAGGTATGAATAGGTGTTTGTTGTACTGGAAATGTTGACGCTGCTTAAACGCTTTAACTGTATAATTTTAGGATAAATATTTAAGCTATTCTTAAAATGTAATCACACAAAAACTTGAAAGCATCTTCAAATAAGAATTTAATAAGAAGTCGACATTTTTGGAAAGTGTTTATAGTATAGGTAGGTATTATAATTTTTTTTAAGTCTACAAATTCACTTAACTTCTCAGTAAATAATTCTTTTTTAATGAAAGTAAATTCCCATATTAAAAACAGCTTTTTGCTGTATAAACATCTTATCTCTCGCCCCACGGTAAGGGCTAAATGAGAATTCGACCATCAGATGCGTCAGACGTAGTTAACCCTACGCTAGGCGCGTGAGGTGTCCGCGATACCAGGCAAACTATGTTCAGTCATATCTTGCTTATGTATTATGTATGCTTATGTATGCGACTTTCTAAGGGTTAAGTTGGGTTAAGTCATGTGAGTTTTGTTTATCTGGTAGTTATAGAAATTGTTGCATTTTAATTGAAACGATTTTCTCTAATGTATTAATGTTTCCATATGACTACCAGGTTAACAAAACTCATATATTTTGCGTCTTATAAGTGATTTTCACTGTATACATTTGCAAATATATAGTTAAATTAAAAGTGTATCACTAAAAATAAATTTTTATTAAAACCAGTGCATGTCCATAATTTTTCCGAATGAAGCCAATATGAGCTCACATGTTTACACATCAACTCTCGTGAGTACCGAGTCACTCACACCTTTTTTTATCTGAAAAATGGACAGCAATAATATCTCAATTCTCAAAACATCGATGCTGTAAATTTATCTTCTTTCAAGAATAATTTTGCGTTTTAAAATTAAAAAATATTTTAGGGTTCTAGCATAAAAATAAACTTATTGTTAATTTTGTATGTCAACAAAAATTGCAAAATTCTTTCTACGTTAAATTTCTTTATGCGGAAAGAAACTATATACATATTTATGTTGATAGTTTTGACAAATAAGGAACTGTAATTTCCTAGTCATACAGCAGGTTTGTCGTCCTATGTTTGATTATAGTAGGACGCACACAGCTGTACCAGAAGTGGGACGCGTACTACTTCTATTACTTTATTGTAGACTCGTTGCAGCAGTTAAGGGCATCTCCACTGTTTTGTAACAAGCTTCACCGACTACGTACAGGAAATTGAA
This sequence comes from Mongoloraphidia duomilia, assembly GCA_039654895.1. NCBI lineage: Eukaryota > Metazoa > Arthropoda > Insecta > Raphidioptera > Raphidiidae > Mongoloraphidia > Mongoloraphidia duomilia. Next base: position 25,478,815 of record CM077518.1, read on the forward strand.
ACAGGAGTTTCTTGTTCTTCTATTTACCAAACAAGATTGCTTCCTTATAGCTCACAGAGATGTGTGTCTTCATAACATTATATAACAATAACTTACATAAATCTTAAAACAACACACTTATAGAGGTTGAAGCAAGAAATGACATTACAACAAAATAAATAAATTAAAGATAAATTTGCGTTTACTCACAAAATTTAAAATAATATTGAGCAAAATTCAACCAATATTTAAAATAAATTAACTAATTCGTGCAGTGAACTTTTAATATTGTAATAGCTTCATATTGTCCGCATTTATTAAGCGTAAGTGCATGTAAAAATTTCAAAACTGCGACTTGAAAATGTCAGATCGTGCAGTCTTTTAATTTTTTTGTCTTCTATGAGCAACACAAGTTTCGATAATGTAATTTTGATTCATTAGAATCGCCGTGTGTTCTAAGGTTTCCAAATTTACGATAGAATCGTTCGCTACTTGATGAAAATTAATGTTATACATTAGAAAAAAACACAATGGTTTAAATTATTATACATCCAAGCAAAGCATTCGATTGTATATTAAGCTCGCAAGGATCCTGTATATCTCAACTCTATGCCGTACTCTAACTTGAGTAGGGTAAGGTGGTCTAAGAGTACGCAGTTGATAAGAGTACGCAATAAAGATATAAACGAAACGCATTGTCTATTGAAGCGAACTTCAGTCGTGTTTTGATTGGATTAAGGTTAAGTGTGTTCGTGCAAAATTAAATTGAAAAGTGTTTAAAAACAGTGGACCCAGGTAAGTTTACATTTTTTTATGCATGTTGTTATTTTTTTTTGTCATTTTCAAAGTGTTTTCGTGTTATAACACAACGTGATAATTTGAAATAAATTTATGGGTTTGGTTAGGTTATGAATTCTTTTCAAATATCTGAGTTGTTATTTATGCAACTAGGTAACAGATGGAAGTAATGGGCATATTTGTTCAATAAGTGTAGGTCGTGTAGAAGTTCGCAACGCCACGGTGTGTAAGAGTACGCGCGCACTCTTATACGATGGTTGTTAAACATGAATAAATTTTTGTTTTATTTTATATTTGATTGTCTCTTTTTTACTTTTAGTATGTCCCGAAGACAACGGACCAGCAATCGACGCTTATGTTCGATTATCAAAATCATTCCATCGGCATCTGGAAAAAAATCTTCATATGTATCAATCTTAGATGTGGTACCATTACCGCGTGCTGAAAGCACCCAAAGGTCGACAAGAAAAAAGAAAAAATCGGATATTATTAGCAGCTCTCCTTACAAACGGCAGGTCGAGAAAGACACTAACTGCTAAAAATAAGCCAAAAATGACAAAACTAGCTAAAAAACCAAAAATTACAAACAAAAAGGTTTGGAAGTGCCCAGGTTGCCAAGAAATTTATAAACAACCTATAAAGGAGGACTGGATAGAGTGTTCGAGGTGCAAGGACTGGTGGCACGATAAATGCACAGACTATCTAAATATTGGCACCTTTGTTTGCGATGTATGTGTTAATTAGTATCTGCGTATTCTTATCGACCACGTTGCGTATTGTTATCCAACCGTATGTGTAAGAGTACGCAAATACAATTTTTTGTTAATTCGTTAATTATTTCAAAAGTGATTATAATTATTCGTTATTATTAAGAGTTTAGTTACTTAAATAGATATACTTTGGAGTAAAACAATTTTTTGTCAATAAAATATTTTAGTTTGTTTTTTACATCATTATAAAGCTTAGCTGCGTACTCCTATACCACCTTACCCTAATTGCCAATTCTTTTTATTTACACTTGTTCTAAGTGTAAATAATATAAAATATTAATATTATGAAGTATTAGAAATACCTTGTATTATATCCGTCTTGTGACTTCTTGTGATTTAACACTACGCGTTTCAGCAACGAGTTGCCATCTTCAGGTGTGGTTAATTATTTTTTTAAAAACACACATTGATTATTCGTAACACTATATAATATTATGATGCTAAGCACTGTGTATTATGTCGTGGTTTGTGAAATACTGATTTAAATTTCGAGATTTTATGATTTATATACTAGGTAGATGAAATGGAAATGTGAGTATGTGTGTATGTGTGTGTAGACGATTACTGAGTATTGGGTGTTTGTGTGTTGTTAATTATTGTGTCGTATATTATGTTCGATTTTAGTGTTAGTTTTTCATTAAGAATGTTGGTATTGTCGAATTTTGTGGCTTTATATATTTCATATTCTTCCAGAGTGTCCATGTGTTTACCTTTACTTCAAAAAAGTAATGGAATAAAATTTGTTTCAAACTCGTGATATTCATGATTTTGTGAAATTATATGTTGGGCGTAATTTGATTTAGCATTTAACAAGTTTCTTTTAGGGAGATGTTCTTTGAAACGTTCTTCAAAAGGTCTTCCAGTTTGTCCTATATAGAATTTATCACATGTTCTGCATATTATTTTATAGACGCCGGTGTGTTTGTTTTTAGGTGTTTTGTTTTTTGGGTTGAGGATGTTTTTGATTTTGTTGTTTGTACGGAAGGAATATAAAATATTGTTTTATTTTTTTAAATGTTGTCAAATTTGTTTTTGATTAATTTTAATAATACAGAATAACGTTTCCCTGAAGAAAATATTTACCTTCTTTCTTAACAAAAAATATTTTCGATGTTCTAAAAAATATTTTTGATGTAAATAAAAAATATTAAAAAGTAATGTAGGTATAGGTAGTTGACATTTTTGCGTGTAGACTCACTCACACTTTTACTTTTCATATGCTAGTAAGTATAGGCAAAGTTCTTAGTTGTCAGTTGTCACCGTCCGATCTATGTTTTTTTAAATGTTTTTTTTACTTTCAAAATAAATCAGAGGGAGGTATCTTTCTACCTTTTTTTTATCAAGGAATATTAAAAAAATTTGGATTTTTTGACTTCAAAAATTGAACATATTATAAAAAATAAAGTCAGGAGCATTTCAAAATTACGGAAATAATTTTTAAAGTATTTGTGACGTGAATTGTAAATAGTTTGTAAATAGTTTTGATATTGTGCGAATAATTTTAACAACTATATTGATACGGAACTTACACAGGTTATTATATTCCGTCAGATTGTAGAAATGCAGTACCTATTCACAAATTAAAGGGACGCATGAAACCATCATTAAAGAAAAGTCAAATGAATAAAAATTTCAATTTCACAGAAACAAAAATCACTTGAAAATCTGAGAAATTCAATTGAATAATTCAAACTGAAGCGTTCAAAAAACAAACAAATTGAATTGAGCTTTGATAAAGTAAAGTTATATTGAGGTCAACAAAATTTAAAAGTGTGCAACTATACACGAGTTTCGTCTGAAAGTTACGAGTGTTTTGTTGGAATTTGCATTTATATTGAGACACGGGTTGTACAGAGAGAGAGACAGAGAGAATGAGTGAGTGAAAGCAGGGGGAACTGACATAAAGAGGTGGCAGTTCCAAAAACGTGTTGTATGTATCGAACTGCAGACAGGCCAGAAGCTCAACGCAACACACCGGCACATAACATCAAAACATGGACAGCTTCAGTACCAAAGACTATTGCTCTCTATTATAGATTGGCTGTCGATATTTGTTAATTCTTTTTAAGAGATGTATCATATTGAGATTGGCTATTCTCAATATGATACATCTCTTAAAAACAATTAAAAAATATCGACAGTCAATCTATATCGAAAAATATTGAAGATATGCTGTTGTTTTAACGGCCCGTCTATTATTATATTCTTAAGGTGGTAATTAATAGTGTTCAAAGTTTCATCAAAGTCGATCTTGTCGTTTTTGAGTGATGCCGGTACAAACAGACAGATAAAAATTCTGGAAGAGCATTATCTCATCTACCTAGATATTGTACAAAACATCAGAAAATCACAAAGAATCATTAGAAAACGAAATTACAGACAGATGTTACGTTATTGAAGTGTAACTCCTTATGCGAATTCGGGCCGTTTAACGTGTTAAATATGATACAATTAAACAAAATCGCGATTCTTCGTATAACACAGCACAGTTTACAACAGCAGTGTTTGATTTGTTTCTATTTATACTATCACGTTTCGGTTTCCACTACATGCGAGAGTTTTCATATTAATGCATTATAATATAGAAGTTCAATTAATGAAAATAAATAAAACCGTAACTTAATCAGCAATTGTTTAATAATAAATACAAGATACCTAGACCGAATTTATCATTTTCATTATTTTTTGTCTGTTTAGTCAATTTGTTTCAGGCTACTCATCTATACATATACTCTGTCAGCTTTGAGTGTTGCATAAGAGTAAAAGTCATGTCTCACCGAGCTACCACGGTAGTTCAACTGGTTGAGCTGCTAGGCTGCCAAGAAATGTTTCGCGTGTCGATGCTGGCAGCCACAACCAGGCTGCCACCCCGATCGACTGGAAGTCGGGTGAGGCACGCTTCATATAACTACAAGCATTTTGCTGGCCGGTTGAGCTGCCACTGGTAGCTCGGTGAGACATGGCCTTAACACTTCCTCCGAATGTTGCGACATACACCTTTTTTATAGATTTAAAAATTGATTAGAAGTTGGACTTAGTAGCAGATGGCAGTCAGAAGTCTATCTAGCCATCTCTATTGATCGATGGTATGGTAAAACCAATAGAAATACCTTTCCATAGACCAAGTCTGGTACAATACAGCAACCGCACGTCGTCTTCGGTACAGGAGCTAGTTCTGTGTATTCATTTTGTTTTATAGTGATCTTGCACAGGTTGCACCGCGGTTCCCATTCCATCGCAATGAATAGAGCGGGATATCCCGTGGCACGACCCAACCAAATGTCTCTCCTTACTGCTGAATGCGTCTACATTCAGAACAGACATCTGTGCATACAGCCTTCAGCCATTTACGTACATAACGTATGCAGGTTGGTTCAAAACTCCTGCTATATTACTGTATGTTCATTGTACAGTAACCTATCTTCTTTGAAATATCGAAAATGCTATTGATTGAGAAAAGTCGATTCGATTGAATAATTGGATTTTTTTTTAGTGTATTTGCCATATGGCACATACACTATTGGCGTCGGTCGGATAGCGGGACCTAGGGGTCGGACCAAAATTTCTCGACGTTTCATAGCCTCCTGAACAATTTGGCACCATTTTTGGTAATGTTTATATATATTTATATATATATATATATGTGTTCGCGGCATAACTCTCGAAAGACTTAATTGATTTGAACGAAATTTAGTACACACGTTGGAATCCATCACCGCACGGAACCTATTTAAAATGGGCCCAATCGGACTATTTTAAGGGTTGTTTTTAGGGGTTGAAAAAAGTTTTTGGGACCGAAAATACCGAAAAAATTTTCAGAATTGTTTCAAAATTGAAATTTAACCTTTTAGTAAAGATCAAAATGTGCTGCTAAAATTTTATTAAAATCGGCCCGACAGGACCGGATTTACAAATTTTATGAAAACACTAGTTGGCGGATTGTGATTTACTTACTGAAGGGTGTATTTAATTTGGTACAGAGGTTGCATTGATAATAATATTGAAATTAAGAAAAAAAATATTATTTTAAGGGATGTATTAAGGGGTTAAATTTTTTATTTTATCCAAAAACAAACCTAAGTTCACGTATTAAAGCCACAAGGCCTGTAGCAAATACATACTATATTGTCGGCAGCGTTTTGGCACTGCGACCCGAGTTTTCTTTATACATTTACCGTCATCCTGAAGAATCAAGTAACCTGAAGTGTCACGTTGAACGAGTCACTACTTATTTTTTCTTCTCTCACACAATTTTGGTACTGTGTCTAAAATTATACAGACCTATAACTAGAATCTGAACACAAGATATGATTGGTCGATTCTAAAACGTCCGTACACTATACAGTATACACCATTGAGAGGGATTAAAACTATATTTATCTCTTTTCTATAGCATTTTGAAGAAATGAAAACTGAAGGAAATCGCCCAGGGAAAAATGTTAAAGATCTATAATTAAATAAAATATATACTTAAGCATTTCATTGTATTTGCCATTTTTTTTTCTTTTTTCTGAACATAAAAATAATAGCAGAAAATTATTTAGATCCACTTTGTATAGTGGTCTAATAGCAACAAGCCACAGATGTTATAATAATATTACTGTGTGCATCAAAACAGGTCTATTTCCTTGGCGCTGACTTTAAATTCAAATTACTTATACAGGGTTATAGGTATGGATGATTTTCAGTAGGCGATTGAATCAACAAAAAGAAATATTTTGACATGTTTCTAAATGAAATTTTTAACTTGAAATATGCAATTTCACTATCTCTAATATCTCTATTCCTATTTTAAAAAAATAACATATTTCAAATGATCACCATGAGACGCTATACATTGTTGTAAACGGTTAACAAAATTCAGCATTACACACTGCAATACATCACGATTAATTATTTCCTGTTCATAGCTTCTCGTTGGTCTAAAGGAAAACCCGCCATTACTTTAAAAAATGCACACACTATTGAGCATCTTTTGACGTAGATGACATTTCTGTGTCACTTGTTTTGTGTTCTATCGCCTACTGAAAACCATCCCTACCTATTGGCTAACTCTGTATATTCCTAATAAATAACAAATTGCTTTTTTGTAGCACGAATGTATGCATTTGCAGAAAAAAAGGAGACTGTTTAAATGTAGTTCTTTGATTTTCTTTCCGATGGCAATAAATAAGATTCTGTCGGTTTCCCCAGATTTATTGTTAATAAATTAAGGCTAAGTATTTGACTTCTTAATCTAATATTATAATATTAGGTTTTTTTAATTTTATTTTAATGTTACTTTACTAAGAATCAATACAGAAAATATGTCGTTTTACAAAATTCGAAATTATTTTTTTATTAACGTTACATAACACAATAAGACAATTGGAAACAATTTATAGTTATACGTTTGTAATAGAACTATTAACTATTATCTACGGTTTGTCAATTTTTTTTTGTTTGATTAGATTATGTTAATATTCGATGTTAACAAGCGTAAATTAGCACGTTTTTATATTTAAATGCATGTCGATTGAGTTGAAAACAGAACTAATTAGAAGATAATTAGAAAACATATCTTTCACGAAAAAATTTGTCATATACGATAATCATTTTCTATTAAATTTTAAATTAATTGCATAATGACTTAGGTATACATAGAACAGGATACGACTATAGGTACTATAATATGTAGGTAGTCATGTTTTAAAATCATTTGGTATCTTTTTATATAAAATGTGATTTCAAGTATTAGATAATAATATGTCTTCTGACTCAGATTTAATAAATTGCTATGTAATATTCAATTGTCAGCATTTTACGAATAGTGCTGTAAAAGTTTTTACAATCGCTTTTAAAACAGACAAACGACATATAAAAATCAGAGTAGGAATGTTCCCTCCTTTTTAACTCTACATTTTAGGTAGTAAAGTAGGTCAATAACATAATTTATACAAAATACTCAATCTCTGTACCCTTTGCGTTCGCGGAGACAGTCAACACCAGTGTACAAACGAATAAGGTTTGGACATACGCAGTATTTATTTGACGTCACGCACAGTAAAGATTAAAGACGTCAGTGACTGTAGGCGGTCACATTGTCTAAAAACACATTATTGCTCGATTGCAGAAAGCATTGTCAGAAAATATGATTTGACAATGATCTTAGATTGTGCCCACACATATTTCTCCATAAGAAAAGCATTGTAGAATTTTAAATCGGTCTTGTTAAAAAATAATTGATCGATTGAAACGATATTTTTTTAAACTGTGTATACATTTATTCTATATAGTTTTTTTGTACAAATTTAACTTCGAAACAACATTTTTATACGCATTTTGATTAAAATGTTACTTGAAAAGCAATCTTTTTCTATGGAGATCAAACATTCGCTTTTGTGTGAGTACAATCTAATGTTCTACGTGACAGAGTTTCATTATGACATTAGACTGTTACTGCATGTATAAAACCATAATTATATAATCATAATCTAAGACAATTCACATAAGATATTTTGACAGTACTTTCTGCAACCCAGCATATGTGTTGTGAATGTCTTCAAATGTCCCATTTATTCTAACTGTTGCGGGCACATTGTTATTGATATACCCCGTGTCTGGACGTCTCAAAGGTGAACATAGGGATTTAACATGGTATTGTTCATTTTTGTTGATTCGTGTTCGCCAATTCAACGTACAAGAAAGGTAATGGTACCTACCGAAAGATAAAATTATTGCGCATCAAATGATTCTAAAAATAAGATCAAAAATGAAATTTTTACTTTAAAATACCAATTTGAAATTTATCGATTTTGCAGTAATGACTTCAATTTAAGTAGGCGAAAAACAGAACAGTGAAAGACGTGTGCTGTAATAAAATTGTCAAAAAACTTAATATTTATTATATTATTGTATTTTCTTTATTAAGTATTACTTTTCGTTATTTAATAATAAAAAATCAATTAAATTCTTCATTACTTTGTTTTCTTATTATAGTCTATACGAGTAGAAGTAAAAACCAAAATACTTTTATTAGTGTATTTGCCATATGGCACATACACTATTGGCGTCGGTCGGATGGCGGGACCTAGGGGTCGGACCAAAATTTCTCGACGTTTCATAGCCTCCTGAACACTTTGGCACCATTTTTGGAAATGTCTGTTTATATATGTATATATATATATATATATTTATATATTTATATATATATATATATATGTGTGTGCGGGCTATAACTTTCGAAAGAGTTAATTGATTTTGACGAAATTTGGTAGGCACGTTAAAATCCATCACCGCACGAAGCCTATTTAAAATGGGCCAAATCGGACTATTTTAAGGGTGGTTTTTAGGGGTTGAAAAATGTTTTTGGGCCCAAAAATGCCGAAAAAATTCTCAGAATCGTTTCAAAATTGAAATTTAACCCTTTAGTAACGATTAAAATGTTCTGCTAAAATTTTAATAAAATCGGCCCGACAGGACCGGAGTTACAAATTTTATGAAAACACTAGTTTACGGATAGTGCTTTACTTACTGAAGGGTGTATTTAATTTGGTACCGAGGTTGCATTGATAAAAATTTTGAAATTAAGAAAAAAAATATTATTTTAAGGGATGTATTAAGGGGTTAAATTTTTTATTTTGTCCAAAAACAAACTTAAGTTCACATAATAAAGCCACAATGCCAATTAGCAAATACACTATATTGTCGGCAGGGTTTTGGCACTGCGACCCGAGTTTTTATATTGTAGTGCTAATAATCGCATGATTGAAGCACAATATATTATTTTCTTTTCGTTTTTTTTCCTAATAAAAAAAAAAAAAAATACTTAAAAATGGCACACAACGTTATTTCCCTATGTTCGACTTTGAGACCGGACACCCGGTATGTGTAAGAAATATTCTTTGGAGCTGGAGAAAAAATATTTATTAAAACAACTATTTTATCCAGACAGTGGTCATTTGATTTTTTCTTAGATATAGCTCAAAAATCATGGCAGCCTAGCTGTCTGAGATATTTATTATTTTCACCTCTAATTGTTATGTGAATAATATGGTGTAGATATAAGGGGTTTTAAATCGATTGATTTTATCATATACCGATTAACTATTTTATTTATAAATTTGTCATGTTCAAAATGTTACGTAAAATATACACCCAGGTATTCGCTAAGTCTCTGCATTTTCGATACAGATAAATGTTATTAAGCCCAATGATCGCATCATTATATTTGTGAAAAAAATATTATAATCATATTGCGAGGACGCATTAAAGTAACCGAGAAGAATATGCGCTCACCTGTTAGATTATATCATGGTCAAAAGACAGCCTGCAGTGTCTCAGCACATTCATCTATGTGTAGCAGCGGAAACTGAATCGAGGAAATGGGACTTATATTCCCTGAACCAGAATATTATTTGAATGTAAGATAATTCATCCGGGTTGATGGATCGTAAAATTGTACGACGGCTGACACGTCTAGCCTTCTGCGGAAAAATACTATACATTCGTGTCGATCAATGTTCGTAAACTCTTCCGATCCTGTTCAACTCTTTACATCAAGTGACATTTGCGTTTAATATTGCTTATTTAGAATTGCACTTCAGTTGCTAGTTATTGAAGCAAATTGAATTTATTCCTCTGGCCAAAATACAGAACCATACTTATCTTAAATTTTTGGTCATTTTTCTATAGTTTAGGATATTTTTTTTAAACTCTATTTTGTGTAAGATTATGTAAAAATGTTTAAACCTTACATAGTCTACAAATTTCAACTGCATTTCATAATTTTTCGCAACAATGAAAAGAGACAAAACTAGCGATCACATGCTTTTAGTACGTAAGTACCTTTCTATTACACGAGAATTGCGAATAATGAATGGAACAAAATTCATTTTTCAAGGTATTTTTAAATCTAAATAAACTGTTCTATCACCGTTTTAAGTTTATTTATATTTAAATTAATGCACATAGATGGATTAACTTTGTTCGGCTCCGAATTTGTGTAACACGAGCAATATTATTCGAAAAAATGCAATCAGTTTTAGAAATGTTAATTTATATTGTTCGTAGCAAAAGCTGATGCTAATAACGTGTTGAAGTCAAGAACAGAAATACGTAGAAAAGCACACTCAATAAATATACACAAATACAATAAATTAATTAAGTAATTATTATTAAATATTATTAGAAGGGATTGAATCTCTGGTTCTCTCAAGTCTCAATATATTATGTGTTTCAGGTTTGAATACGATGACAGCTACAAATAACCTCAAAAAACGTTGACAGTTGACCAATGAGCGTAGAACATAGTTGACAGTGGAACTTTACATAACTTACTGGTCACACTACTTCCGTGAAATTTTAGCGAGTCACTTTAGTAAAAATTGGGGGGAGGGTTTGCAACAAAGATGTTGCATCCAAAATAAAAAAGTGCACCAATAAAATACCATACTAATAACTGAGTTGTTTGCTGGAGACGATGTCTTCAGTGGCTGAAGAATCCAAAAAGAAATAAAATTTGCATTTATTGCTGACGTTTCGTGAATTTTATTCACTTCCTTAGAGCGCAAATGCGGTTGATAGATACAGTAATTATTGTCTTTAAAAACTTAAAATTTTACTTCGAGATTATTTGTTGTGTAGGGATAAGAGATTATCTGACGAGAAAATTAAACAACTGTAGACAATGTAACACCTTCGCTTCCACCACTAATAGAAGTATAATTTTAAGACATTTGTCAAAGCGTTGTCAAAAACTTAAATGCAATTTTTATCAAATATGTGCATGGACCAACATATTTTTCTCTAAATATTAATTGATCCTAAATCCTAATTAAATATTTATTGACCCTTTTTTAAAGTTTAGTAGATGCGATATTATGCATGCTTGACAAAGAAAACTCTCAAAAAATTTGTGTAACGGTAGATATTGAATTTTTCTTTTTTTAATATGGTGTTTCCGCGAGGGGTAAATATCTGAGGATTTATGGTGTACAGCGTGAAGGAATTACGAGGATTTATGAGGATTTATAAGGATCTATGAGGATTTATGAGGATTTATAAGGATTTATGAGGATTTATGAGGATTTATGGGGATTTATGGGGATTTATGAGGATTTATCGAGGATTTATCGAGGATTTACAGAAGAATTAAATCAGCTGTTTATGTTATGCGCGTGCGCGTAATATTTTTTAATTTGCCCGACCGCATAAACCGGCGGCATTGTGAATAAAATTTGTTTTTGGTGGTGTCATGCAAGTTTGTGTGAGTTCCAAGGTAAGTTTATTAACTTCCCACTGGAAGTTATTGTAATGGGTCCGAAAATCGAAATCAAAAAGGAAAAAAAATTTTTATATTTCAAGGTCACTACACTATTTTTACACTACTTTTAGAAAGATGTCTGTGTGTGTGTGTGTGTGTGTGTGTGTGTGTACGTACGTACGTACGTACGTACGTACGTACGTACGTACGTACGTACGTATGTGTCCATTTCTTTCTAAGACGAAATCTCGAGAACGAAAAATGATATCGACTACGTTGGGGTGCCAATCGACGCGTATTAACGTAAATATGATCTGAAAGGAATTTTTTTAAAATCGGTTCAGCCGTTCTTTTTTCTTAACCAAATAACCTCCAAAAAAGTAGATTTTACGCAATATCTCGCGAATAAAAAATTATATCGACTTCGTAAGGGTGTCAATCGAGGCGTGTTAACGTCATTTTGATCCGACATAAATTTTATAAAAATCGGTTCAGCCGTTTTTTTTTTTTTTTTTTTTTTTTTTTTAATTATTGATGTTTTAATGATTAAAATGATTCCTTTTCTGTGTAATATCTAATTTAATTATTATTTTTAAATATTTATCAAACTGGGAAGTTCGTCGTGTGGACCTCAAGGGTCGCACTTTAGTTCTAATAAACGACCCACCTCACGGCTTGTTATTATATTTATCTCGTGTTGGCATCATTGTACCACATACAATAGGGTATTTGACTAAAAGTTTTTTTTTGTTATATTAATAGAGCAGTAAATTCTGTACAAAATGACATCTAAATCACTTAATTATGATTTCAAATTAGCTCAAAAATAATTTTTGAAATATTTATGTGAGCCCCGCTCGCTAATAACCGTTTTTGCTCCACGAATCTATGACGAATCTATGACGTCATATTTTTTATGAAGCTACTAGATTAGATTAGATTAGATTAGAGAAGAGGGCGAGAGGCAGACCTCGTCAACACCGCGACCTTAATAGATCTATTGTGTGGCCCTGACTTGTTTATTCCAATGCGAGGTTAAGGCTCTGGATGAATCCTAGAATCGCTCTGGAATCTGTATCCCATACTTGCTCAGGCGTTGGGAATGGAATGTTAAGGTGACGGAATCTTTGAGTCATGACTGCTTCACATTTGCAAAGCAAATGCTCCGATGTTTCAGGAGCCTCTAAACAGAAGCGGCATGATCCGATGTCCGATACACCAATTTTATTAAGGTGATACCTCAATGGGCAGTGACCTGAGAAGAGCCCGGAAATAATTTTGAGCTCAGTTTTCTTTAAGCGTAAAATTTTTTCCGCTTTGTCATTATTAGTTTTAATAAAGAGCTTTGCTTGACGAAGGCCTTTTGTATTTTTCCAATACAGGGAATGCTGTTTCTTTTCCCATGTTGTAAGAGCCGTTTTAAGGTAGCATTTTGATGTGCCACAATAAGGCTCCGGTCCTATGAAGGGCGTACCTGATCCCTTTTTTGCTAGGCTATCGGCAATTTCGTTGCCTTGATGACCCTCGTGCCCCGGGATCCATCTGAGAATAACTTTATTGTTATCTGACAGTTGCCTTAGCGATTTTATACAATCCCAGACGACCTTAGACTCTACTTTGAATGCTTTGAGTGCCTTGAGGGCTGATTGACTGTCTGAGAGTATGTATACTGTGGAGCCTTTTAAGGCTCTGCCAATGCAAATTTGCACACATTCTTCAATGGCTAGCACTTCCGCTTGAAATACCGTAGGTGCCATGCCAAGCGCTTTTGAAATTCGGCATTTGGGACCAAACACGCCTAGTCCAACGCCTTCATTTGTTTTGGATCCATCCGTATACCACATCATCGCACCTTGACAGAAGGACGGCTCTCTAGACCATTGTTGGCGATCACCTATGATCACGTCAAATGGTTTTATGAAGTCTAGTGTAGGTGTGAGTATGTCGGAAACGATGGTCATAGGCTCTAAGTTGATTTCTCTTAGTATGCTCATGTGACCAACCAGGTCACCCGGTTTAAGTTTTCTGCTCCTAAGTAGTCTTATGGCTCCTGATAGTGCCTCCCTTTTGACCCGAAGGTATAGTGGGGGGAGGTTTAGTAGGGCCTCTATTGCTGCCGTGGGGCAGGTGGAGATGACTCCAGTGATTCCTAGGCAGGCCAGTCGCTGCACTTTTTGCAGCTGAGCCTCGGCTGTTTTTTGTTTGACTTTTGGCCACCATACCAAAGCAGCATAGGTGACCATGGGTCTGACTACCGTTGTATATAGCCAATAAGTAAACTTTGGTTGTAGTCCCCAGGTTCTGCCCACATATCTGCGACTAGTATGGAGAGCCACCGTAGCTCTTTCTATTACCTTGGACAGATGTGGGTTCCAGGTAAGTTTACTATCAAGTATGACTCCTAGGTATTTTACTTCACTTGAAGACATAATTTGTGTTCCGTTAAGGATTGGGTTTATCAAGTTTACGTTTCTCCTTTTCGTAAACGGAACAATTTTAGTTTTAGTTGGATTAATGTTTAAGTCTTTGCTTTGACACCATTTGTAGGTGATGGTTAGGGCTTCTTGCATGAGGCTCGAAATGATCCTGTCATGCTTGCCCCGAACCGTGATTACAATGTCATCAGCATATCCTTGTACATTAAATCCCACATTTGTTAACTTCGTTAGGAGTTCATCAATTACAATTGACCATAGGAGTGGAGATAAGACTCCTCCTTGTGGGCATCCTTTAGCGGCTTTGATTGTGATTGAGTGATTATTCATGTTGGTAGTTATATTCCTAGATCTCAACATGGAATCTATCCAGTTTACAGTGGCAGGCTCAAAGCCTTTACTCACTGCAGCGGACTTAATTGCATCGAATGAGGTATTATCAAAAGCTCCTTCGATATCCGCAAATGCGCAGAGAGCTACTTCTTTGGCCTCAAGGCTTTTCTCTAAGTCTCTGACTAATGTGTGTATGGCTGTCTCGGTCGACTTGCCAGCTTGATATGCAAATTGATTAGCATGAAGGGGGTTTGCCGGAAGTATGATACCTCGAATGTGCTGATCAATTATTTTCTCCATCGTTTTGAGGAGAAAGGAGGTCAGGCTGATTGGTCTGAAGGATTTTGCCTCGATACTAGACCGTTTGCCGGTTTTGGGTATAAATACTACCCTGACATCCCTCCATGATTTGGGAATATATCCTAGTTCAAAACTTGCCCTGAATATGGATATTAGGTGAGGGAGTAATTCTTCCAGACCCCGCTGAAGTAGGGCCGGAAAAATACCATCCCCCCCGGGTGATTTGTATGGTTTGAAACTATTGATGGCCCAAACAATTTTATTAGGAGTAAAAATTTTTCCTCCTAGACTTTTGTTCCTTGATAGGGCCCTGTAGTCAAAAGAATCGACTGGGTTAGGAATTAAGTCTAGGGAGCTGTAGGCAGTAGAGTTAGGAAAGTGTGTCTCCATAAGAAGACTCAAAGTTTCCTCTGGACTCTCTGTAAAGCTCCCATCCTGTTTTTGAAGGGTTCCTAGGCCATTTGAATGATCCTTTGACAGAATCTTATGCAGCCTTGTAGTTGCTGGCAAATTGTCAATTTCATCACAGAAGGATCTCCAGGTCCTTCTTTTGGATTTCCTTAACTCTTTGTTGTATGCAGTTAGAGAAGACTTATATTCTTCCCATCTGCCTGTGAGTTTTGCCTTGTTAAATAATTTCCTAACCTCGAGTCTTTTACTGCTTAGTCCCTCGTTCCACCAAGGAACCTTTCGTTTATTAACCCTAGGTTTCTCAGGGCAGCAGCTTTCAAATGAGGCCAGGATGGCCGTTTTAAGTTTGCCGGAGGCAGTATCAAGGTTATCAGCAGTGAGAATGTCACTGCTTATATTACAGACTTCCGATTTGAGGAGAGCTTGATAGGTCTCCCAGTCTGTCAGCTTCGGTATTCTAAAAACTTCTGGTGGAGCAGTCTCGGATTCTATATCGAATCTTATTTGTCTGTGATCAGACATGGAGACTTCGTTTGATACATGCCAATTATATATTTTAGTGCTTATGAATGTAGTAGATAGGGTTAAGTCTAAAACCTCTTGTCTTATTGCATTCATAAATGTTGGCTTGTTGCCACGATTTATTATTTCTAAATTATTAGAGAGAATGAAATCTAAAAGATACTCACCCCTGGTGTTGGTGTTAGTGCTGCCCCATGACACATGATGTGCATTAGCATCACATCCAACAATTAGTTGCTTCTTCCTTCTCTTGCAGTAGCCTAGGAGCCTTGTGAGCTCCGATGGAGGTGTAGTTTTCTCCTCACCGGGGAAGTAGGCAGAAGCGAATATAATTCTCTGGCTACCTCCGGCAGTGGGAACCTCGACTTCAGCGGCTGTTAAATCCCTTGAGATAAACTGCGATAGAGACGAAAAAGTTAGATTTTTATTGATCAGCATAGCTGCTCTTGGGCGTTCATGTTCATTAGAGAAAATTAACTTACATGAATGTGTGGGAAGTCCTTTAATTCGGCCTTGAAGTGCCCAGGGCTCTTGTATGAGCGCAAGGCCAATGTTTTCCATGATAAACCTCTTGCTAAGTACGTCGGACGCTGCTTTGGCATGGTGGAGGTTTATCTGGATGCAGCTAAGCCTGTTGGCCATTGCTACGTTATTTTGGGGCCAGATTCAGGCCCCGATTTCTTCCTCCTAAAATGCTTGTGCTTTGGAGGAACATTAGCAGCCCTCAAAGTGGTTGCTGGTTTGAGGGAGTTAGGTTTTATGGCCCCGCCATCTTTATTGATTTCCTCCTTCGGGATACCAGCTTGAGATGTTGATGGAGCCGTACTTGGCTTCGAACTCTGGCTTGTGCTGGGGAAATCGGTCTCTCTACTGGAGGTCGACGGTTGTAAATTAGCTACGGTTTGACTACTGGCTGAGGTTTGGGGTTTGTTGGCCCCGCCCTTGAGCCTGAATCTAATGGTGGTGAATTTGTAACTAATAAGGTAGTCATTTTTCTTTAGTAGGTCTGCTACTAACTCGATGCTAATTATATCAGAAACTTACTTACCTGCATTTTATAATATTAGTATAGATAATAAAAAAATCCTACACTCAAGTTTTACCCCCTTTGGGGTTGAATTTTAAAAACTTGAACAAGCCTATAACCTTCCTCAATGAACGGGCTATCTAAGAAAAAAATTTTTTTTTTAATTGGACTGGTAGTTCCTGAGATTAGCGCGTTCAAACAAACCAACTCTTCAGCTTTATTGTTATAATATATATATATATATATATATATATATATATAGTTCAATCAAATTGTCGAAAAAATAGGTCTGAAATTGCGTTAATTAGAAGTTTGATGAAATTTTAATTGTAGATAGGGGGTGCCACTAGAACACTGCAGCCAAGTTTCCCCCCTCTGACTCCGTAAGGGGTGCCCGCCATCTTGAATTTAAGGGATGAAATCATTTATCTTGGTAAATACTGCTTGTACGTGAAAAATTACTATTACCAAAATTATTAAGGAGGATGTATCCAACTTCTGTTTGGAAAATTTTTTGAAATTTCTTATTCAAAAGTTATAAATTCTCAAAAATGACACTGTTGGGGGTGGAAACGGTTTTTTCGATTTTATAACAAAACGGTCAATCGGGGCGAAAAATGGTTATGACAAAAGTTGTAGCTTTTGAATGTTTCTATAATATACATGTGTTCAACATTTTTTTTGCTTGCTTGGTGCGAATATAGAGGGCGCCAAAAGTCGACCGGCGCCAATATTTTTGAAAATTTTTGAATTTTGCACATAACAAATTAATTCAAGTCACCAAATAATCATTAGGGGGTTTTCGGAGTCGCTGATTAGGAACCCATTATCAAATTTTCCAAAAACAAAATGGCGAATCCAATATGGCGGACGTCTCCCATTTTAATTCATCGCATTTTCACCAAATTCATCATCCGCCATTTTGTTTTTTGAAAATTTGATAACGGATTCTTAATCAACGACCCCTAAAACTCCCTAATCATGTATTTGGTGAAAATGCGAGACTTGAATTATGTGCAAAATTCAAAAATTTTCAAAAATATTGGCGCCGGTCGACTTTTGGCACCCTCTATATTCGCATCAAGCAAGCAAAAAAAATGTTGAACACATGTATATTGTAGAGAAACTCAAAAGCTACAACGTTTGTTATAACCATTTTTCGCCCCGATTGACCGTTTTGTTGTAAAATCGAAAAAACCGTTTCCACCCCCAACAGTCATTTTTGAGAATTTATAACTTTTGAATAATAAGAAATTTAAAAAAAAATTTAAACAGAAGTTGGATAGATCCTCCTTAACAATTTTTGTAATAGTAATTTTTAACGTACAAGCAGTATTTACCAAGATACTTACATGATTTCATCCCTTAAATTCAAGATGGCGGCCACCCCTTGCGGAAAATTTCATCAAACTTCTAATTAACGCAGTTTAAAAGTACCATTTAACTGGATTAATAAGGTAAACACAGTTTTGTTATTGTTTATACATTCGATGACTTATGGGGATTTATGGGGATTTATGAGGATTTATTGAGGATTTATTGAGGATTTATGAGGATTTACGAGGATTTATGAGGATTTATGAGGATTTACGAGGATTTATGAGGATTTATAGAACTTAAAGGGATTTATTGGTGATTTATATGGATTTATAAGGATTTATTTGCCAAAAAGGTTTTATGGTGTACACAATTTTGGGCAGATATTTACCCCTCGTGTTTCCGGATAATTCCTAGGTAATTTTATGAGAACGTTGCGTGAAAATGGACCTGCGTAAAATAAGATTAAAGGAATTATTTCTAGCATATAAACACTTTAGTTAGGTAGATTTTACAAAAAACTGTAGAAAATCTTTTAATAGTTTTATTAAGATTTTAAGTCTTTCAGTTTTGATTTCAACTACTAGGTACACCCAACAGGAAAAATCACCAAATTAAATCCACAACTTTTTAAAGTTACACGGCTAAAATTTGAGCAACATGTAAATAAAGTTTCTTAAGTAATAATCGTTCCAATTTCTCAATTTTTTTCGCTATAAAAATAAAAAATATCATTTTTGCGTTTTATTGCAAAAAAGTAAAAAATACCTATAAAAATAATTCCGCCGTCTAACGTTGATTTTCAAACTTTCACCTAAAGAAATAAATGGAGTGGTTTTACTGTACCCCAGTTTGAATTTTTTATCGTCAAAATAACATGAAAACTAATTACGTTTTCTCATTTGTTAAATTTTAATGTACCTGTGCTGACATCTGTTCATTTGTCACAAACAAACGGTTCTAATTAAAGGAGAGGTGATCTGTCTGCGTATGTCATAGAGAGAAGAGAGTGTGGTAAAATCGGTATGTGTGGTGTGGCGTGGAACGGTTGACTACAACAGTCTGTCAAGGGTCGAACGCATGACCCGTTGAAGCGAACTGGGTCGTGGGCGGCGATCAGTCAGTGTCCGACACACGCACAAGTTCGCGCATCTTATGTCTGTCCGTCTGTGTCTACTCACTGTCGCTGTACACAGAACACCGAAGACCGAACACGCTTACGCTACTGACACTGCTGATATGAATACCGACTACGTAAATATTTGTCACTTAAATAAACATAGAAACACGAGTTTATTTTCTTCAGAAAAAAACAAAACAAAACATGGTGATGGTGCTAACAATTTATTAAGATATCGGAAAACCCTCCCAAATTGAGTACAAATATACAGGGTGGACCAGGTTATAGTAGCAATAATTCATCATTCGATGGTCCATCGAAAAATAAGTCGACATGCATAATTTTATTTTTTTCCAAAATGCTTCCTAAGGGAGATACACCTCTTCAAAGTTCAGTTTTAAAATTCTTTTTTTTGTCCTAACTCTCAGGTCATTAATGCGTTTTTGACCAAATTTGGTACAAGTATTTATGCAATAGATACTCATTACTTGACGAAAGTAACTTTTGTCAAAATTGTCAAGTGGCGTAGATACAGGGGGGTTGTTTCACTTTTCCTACCCTATTTTCTGCGCCACTGGATATTTTTATAGAATAACATTTTTTTCGAATTCCCTGTTCAATTTAGAAAAAAAGAGTCACTCTTGCAAAATTTCGATTTGAGGCTTCGTTTACGAGATAATTAGAGTTGAAAGTTTAGAACACTTCTAAAATAGCCACCTATGAAAATAATAGGTCAGGAATCTTGTACAACAATTGTAAACTTTTTACTGTTTGACGAATTTAAATAAATAATTCATTAATTAAATTAAAAACAACAAATAAATAACTTATGAAAATAACCAACAAAGTAGGCGATACTTGGTTTTGAGATAATTTATGACACTTGTCAGTATTGATTTTTAAAACTGGACTTTGAAGGGCTGTATCTCCCTTAGGAAGCGTTTTGGAAAAAAATAAAATTATGCATGTCTACTTATTTTTCGATGGACCATCGAATGGTGAATTATTGCTACTATAACTTGGTCCACCCTGTATATAGACGTTAAAGTATATTCTATTTACACACACAAAAAAGAAAACACTGATCTCAATGCAAAATCTTGTTGACAGCATAGTTCATTCATTAATAAATTCATTATATGGTATAAATTTAAATATCATTAATTCACATTTATATTAACGTATTTTTGTTTATGTTCTAAAATTTTATAGTCCAATTTTGTAGTTTCGTGTCACGTTAGCGCTTTATAGGTGTGAGAGCGTTAAAAATCATTTTATTGTGTACGTCATGAAGTTATGTTCCTTATTCCACTTCAAGCTGAGGTAAGATACGTTTAGTCCCTCGGTGAACTCACATCCAGCGCCAACTAGGTACTTTATTGCCGCGGCACTGATTTTTCACAGTAGATACAACTTTTTTACCCATTTTCAGTTCAGATTTTTTTATAACTTACTATAATGCAAAAGTAAATAACTGTTCTCTTGTGCATTAAATGAATTAACTCATTGTTTTGTCAATGATTATTATATTTGACGTTCTGAATGTAGTTTGATTTAAATTAAGATACGAAAAAATTGTCTCAATTTCAGCTTGTCATTTGTAAGTTTTAAAAATTTTTGAGTATGAAAATAATTCAAGAATTACTACATATTATAATATACAATTTTATGGTAGGAACAGTAATAATTTTGGCAAGCCCGCATGTGTGATCCATAAAAAAAACATTCAATGTCTCGTAAACGGTAGACCATACAAAAGTTGTTAAGTGTCAAGGGTGAAAGGAGACGTTGATATCGGATTGAAAATGAGTGGTTCTGCCAAGGCCAGGCGAAGATCAGTTTCGGTTTTTTAATTGTTTTAATTGTAACAGTGCATTTTTATTCCAGAAAACGATACAGTATTTAAAGGTAAACAAAAAAGTATAAAGGTACATATGAGCTAAATTTGATAGATCTTGAGATATTTAGAAATTAAAATTTTTCAATTCGGTTCTATTATTAATTGAAATCAGATGCATCATAGCATGACTATTTGCTATGTCATAATTTACCTATCTGACGTTTACGTAACATTTAGCAGTTATGGTTCGAAATTAAGGCCTATAATGCCTGCCCAAGTAATTTCGAACAATAACTGCAAAATGTAACATAAACATCGGATAGATAAATTATAGCATATCAAATAGCCTTCTTGACTTAAATTAAGTTCATAAGAGGACCAAATTGAAAAAATTTATTTGTGATTTAATTTCTAAATATCTCAATATCTATCCACTTTAGCTCATTGTACCTACTTTTTTGTTCACTATTAAATACTGTGGATACTGCTACAATTAAAAAGCCGAAACTGATCTTCGCCTAGCCTTGATAGCACCACCTATGTTAAATACGGTATCAACGTCTTCTTTCCCTCTACAACTTTAGTATAAAGCATTTCTGTAGGGTTTGTTTTTTTAAAATGGATCAGTCTGTATATATTTTAGATATTACTTATACGGATAAGCTGTTGATTTTGAATTAATTTTTTCTCTCTGGGTCTAGAATTATGATAATTTGGCTTCGTGGTGCACACCTATACCTCGGAAGAAATCGAACAAAAAAATTGTTTATTAATCGGTTCAGCCGTTTTGGCTATTTAAGACGTGAAATGTTACAATTACCACAAAATACCAAACCATAACAAACACTCTCGACGTACGTTTCGCCAACCAAGTTGGCATCATCAGGAGATGATTAAAACTAAAGACTAAACACAAATTACTGCCTATTTATAGGCTACCTAATATTAATTACCTGAAAACTAAACTAATTTACTAAATCAAAAAGCAGGCTACCTGGAATTGGGCCTTTGTCACTGTTCATAATGTTATTTTTACACTTATGAATCTCTAGACTCTCTACGGCGTCTAGTTGTCTAATATTAACGACGTTCCTAATTAATTTTAAATTACTATTGTCTATTTTATGGTCATTTTCAAATGCATGTTGGGCAACACTAGATTTATCAAACCTGCCATATTTTAGATGAGCCATATGCTCTTTAAATCTTACTGAAATTGATCTTCTCGTTTGGCCAACATACTTTTTATTACAATTTTGACAACTAATTTCGTAAATCTCGGACTTTTCTTTTTCTTCTACTTTTTCTTTAGGGTTCCCTAATTTTTCTTTCAAACTATTACTTGAAGAGTATACAATATTTAATCCTACTTCTTTAAAAATCTTTTTTAACCCTCTGGTGAAGCGCGATTCAAATGGAATAGGCAGTAATTTGTGTTTAGTCTTTAGTTTTAATCATCTCCTGATGATGCCAACTTGGTTGGCGAAACGTACGTCGAGAGTGTTTGTTATGGTTTGGTGTTTTGTGGTAATTGTAACATTTCGTATCTTTACACCAAAGGTTCCACCATTTTTTATTATTTAAGACGTATAAAATAACGTGACATACAGACAGAAATACATTTTGATCGAACTGAAGAGAGTAATTAAATACAAAATCAAGCATAATAAAAATGTTGTCCGTTATTTCCCTACATTACACAGTCGTAACTAGTAATTAAAATGGCTAAAGTAAATTTATTTTTACTGTAGGTACACCATTTTTTAGTTGAGTTTGTATATATTTCTATCTCGAGGAAAAATCTGACAATGGTTTTATTTTATATATTTTTACTGAAACGATAATATTAAAAAAAGGGTTCTTAACGAGCAAAATTATGGTTTCATAATGATGTAATTAACAATACTTTTATAACGAATAAGATCAAGCTTTTTACGACTTGAAACTTTTTAAGTTGCCTTGAAAGTTACGCATACAATCTGTTTATGTATGTATTATAGTAGCCATTATATTTAACTTTTAATTAAAGGCAATATTAAAAAGATCATTTTGGTGCTCTAAAAATATGCATTGTTAAAATCGAAATATAAATGTGTTGTTAATAAAATATAAAAATAATCTAAATATGCTCATATAACAAGCAAAAAAACAAAACAAGAGATTATAGTTTTTAGGCGCGATCTTAGCGAAGCTAGAAGCGCCTATATACACTCGCTTTGTCTGAACGTCTGTCAATCTGTGAATCTGTAACGGATTTTTTGTATCCGTCGTACAGCCCAAACGGATTAACCGATTTAAAAAAATTTTTTTTTGTTCGATTCCTCTCGGGGTCTATTTGATCCTAACGTCGCCCGATTTTTGAATTTTGGCCCCAGAGGGGAACAAATTAGAAAAAACGGTGTTTTTGCTTATAGTTTGCTCAATTTAAGTCAAATCGATTCGAAACCTGTCTTAAACGAAAGATTTTAGATAGATTTCATGTATAATATTGTGTCAAAACAGTTTTTTTATACAGATTTATATGATTACTAGCCGTTACCCGTGGCTTTGCCCACGTATATTTCGATTTCAAACTTCCATACAAACGTTCATCCCCTATTAAACCCCCTTAGGGGATGAAATTTTAAAAATCCTTTCTTATTGCTCACCTACGTTATATAAGGAACTCATGTGCAAAATTTCATTCTTCTAACTTCAAAAATGACTAAGTTCCATACAAATTTTCATCCCCTATTTAACCCCCTTAGGGGATGAATTTTTAAAAATCCTTTCTTATTGCTCACCTACGTTATATAAGGAACTCCTGTGCAAAATTTCATGCTTCTAACATCAAAAATGACGAACTTTCATACAAACTTTCATCCCCTTTTTAACCCCCTTAGGGGATGAATTTTCAAAAAAAAAATTCTTAGTGCTCACCTACGTTATATAAGACACCCATGTACAAAATTTCATGCTTCTAACTTCAAAAATGACGAATTTCCATATCAACTTCCATCCCCTGTTTAACCCCTTTAGGGGTTGAATTTCAAAAAATCCTTTCTTAGTGGGTGCCTACGTCACAAAAGGAACCTACTGTCCAAATTTCAAGTTTATATCTTTGTCGGTTTGACCTGGGCGTTGTCTGTCAGTCAATCAGTCAGTCAGTCAGTCAGTAACGGAACTGTTTTATATATATAGATTAAACTAAATAAATGCGACTTTATCTAATAAATCGCGAACTTGTTTCGGTTGTCCTTGTCTGTTGCACAGTGTGATATGGATATTGGAAGATAGCGTATGCCCTGTCTTATATTGCATTATTTCAATATAGTTATTCAATTTTTTGACTGCTGATGTTTGAATTTAAGTTTAAAAACCCTGGCCTACTGAGTTAAAATGACGTGTAACTAATTATTGACGTCGATCGGATCGGACCAAAATTTCTCGACGTTCATCATACCTTCCCGAACAATTTGACTTTCTCTGTCTCTATGTCCCTTTGTACTTCTGAATTTTCACCCACTTCCCGTGATCCGTTTGAGTTGAAATTTTGCACACATGTGTAGCTCCGGTGACAATACAATATTATGGTAACTAGCTGACCGGCCCGGTTTCGTCCGGGTGTAAATCGTATTTTTGAATTTTCACCCACTTCCTATGATCCGATTGAGTTGAAATTTTGCACACATGTGTAGCTCCGGTGACAATACAAACTAGCTGACCGGCCCGGCTTTCGTCCGGGTGTAAATCGTACTTTTGAATTTTTACCCACTTCCCATGATCCGATTGAGTTGAAATTTTGCACACATGTGTAGCTCCGGTGACAATACAATATTATGGTAACCAGCTGACCGGCCCGAGTTTCGTCCGGGTGCAAATCGTACTTTTGAATTTTCACAGGCAAAAGGTCTTTCTCCGGTAACGTTTCGGATAAATGTAATAAAATCAGACTAAGGAAATAAAGCACACTAAAAATTATTAGATCCTTTTGAAAATTAATATTTGAGAGTTTTATAGGACACAAAAAAATAAAATGGCGTCAGATTTCAAAATGGCGGCCGTATGTACTTTTTTGTAAACATTATCTGATTCTTTTGAAAATTAATATTTGAGAGTTTTATAGCATACAAAAAAATTAAATGGTGTCAGATTTCAAAATGGCGGCCATATGTACTTTTTTGTAAGAATTATCAGATCCTTTTGAAAATTGATATTTGAGAGTTTCATAGAACACAAAAAAATAAAATGACGTCAGATTTCAAAATGGCGGCCATATATACTTTTTTGTAAAAATTATCCGATCCTTTTGAAAATTGATATTTGCGAGTTTTATAGGACACAAAAAAATAAAATAACGTCAGATTTCAAAATGGCGGAAATATGTAGAACTCCTTTCTAAAAATTATACGATCCTTTTAAAAATCTATATTTGAGAGCTTCATAGGACACAAAAAAATAAAATGACGTCAGATTTCAAAATGGCGGCCGTATGTCCTTTTTTGTAAAAATTATCCGATCATTTTGAAAATTGATATTTGAGAGTTTCATAGGTCACAAAAAAATAAAATGATGTCAGATTTCAAAATGGCGGCCATATATACTTTTTTGTAAAAATTATCCGATCCTTTTGAAAATCGGTATTTGAAAGTTTCATAGGACACAAAAAAATAAAATAACGTCAGATTTCAAAATGGCGGAAATATGTAGAACTCCTTTCTAAAAATTATACGATCCTTTTAAAAATTGATATTTGAGAGCTTCATAGGACACAAAAAAATAAAATGACGTCAGATTTCAAAATGGCGGCCGTATGTCCTTTTTTGTAAAAATTATCCGATCATTTTGAAAATTGATATTTGAGAGCTTCATAGGACACAAAAAAATAAAATGACGTCAGATTTCAAAATGGCGGCCGTATGTCCTTTTTTGTAAAAATTATCCGATCATTTTGAAAATTGATATTTGAGAGCTTCATAGGACACAAAAAAATAAAATGACGTCAGATTTCAAAATGGCGGCCGTATGTCCTTTTTTGTAAGAATTATCAGATCCTTTTGAAAATTGATATTTGAGAGTTTCATAGAACACAAAAAAATAAAATGACGTCAGATTTCAAAATGGCGGCCATATATACTTTTTTGTAAAAATTATCCGATCCTTTTGAAAATTGATATTTGCGAGTTTTATAGGGCACAAAAAAATAAAATAACGTCAGATTTCAAAATGGCGGAAATATGTAGAACTCCTTTCTAAAAATTATACGATCCTTTTAAAAATTGATATTTGAGAGCTTCATAGGACACAAAAAAATAAAATGACGTCAGATTTCAAAATGGCGGCCGTATTCCTTTTTTGTAAAAATTATCCGATCATTTTGAAAATTGATATTTGAGAGCTTCATAGGACACAAAAAAATAAAATGACGTCAGATTTCAAAATGGCGCTGTATGTCCTTTTTTGTAAAAATTATCCGATCATTTTGAAAATTGATATTTGAGAGTTTCATAGGTCACAAAAAAATAAAATGATGTCAGATTTCAAAATGGCGGCCATATGTACTTTTTTGCAAAAATGATCCGACTTTTTGAAAATTAATATTTGGGAGTTTTATAGGACACAAAAAAATAAAATGATGTCATATTTCAAAATGGCGGTGATAGGTATATATTTCTTTGTAAAAATTATCTGATCCTTTTGAAAATTGATATTTGCGAGTTTTATAGGACACAAAAAAATAAAATGGCGTCAGATTTCAAAATGGCGATCAAATAATAACTTTTTAATTGTATTATTTATATCTTTGATAAATTCGGTTTTATATACAATGCGTAAAAAGCATAGCGGGTGTCTTACGACACATCATGACTTTTTTATTTAGCCGGTTCCGAGTAACGCTTAATAGTCAACCGTTGTTATGGAAAATTGTTTGAAAAATTCACTGTACTATTTTTTCTATGTAATCCAATACATATTTATATTAGGTCTTATGGCTCATAGCCTACTACAAAATTATAAAACTTCTCAGTGTTATTTTCCCTATGTTCAATAAAACCGTTTACACACAGTACCTACATGAATATCGCGCCTTGTAATTCTTGAATTACTTGTATGCTCCAAAATTTTTTTATATATATTTTGAGTTCCGGTCTACGACACGAGATATTCAAATATTCAATTATTTGATCGACTTGCACCGCTTGCTAAGTGATCGACTTGCACTGATGAAGTCGATCTGCAAGTCAACTTGCACCAAAGGTCTAAAGTCGTCCATCCCTATAATATACAGGCCACAGGGTGGTGAGTTGCTCATGTGTAAATAGGGATTCAATATGAAAATCATAAATATGCAATTTTCTGCTCTCCTGATATTTTTAGAGCGAAAATTTATTGATTAAAAAATGATCTATATGATAAGTTACTTACTTTTAATGAAAATAATTTTTATACAGCGTGGTTACAAAAAATACATATTTTTGATCGGGTTTTTGACCTTTTGATTATTATTAATTTGTCAGAAAAAATTATTCTTGATAAAAGTTTGTTTATGCTCAAAAACCTAAAAGGAGATAATTATAGAATCGATATAGCTCTTCTCGTGTACGGGGGGGGGGGTCTGAATGTTTTATTTGGTTACATTTTAGATCAAAACGAATCTAACGACATCTAATTTGTTAAAATCAAAGTCGGTTCAGTAATTAGGGCTGTACGAAGTAACAAACTATTATTATATTTAACTTAAAAATTTAAAAATGTACAATGTACATCTTCATGAATAAATCTGCAAAAAGCATGATGATAATTCAAGGGTATATACATCTATATACATTTTTTTAAATTATTTAACATTGTTATTTTATTTTATATATTTCATGCCATTAGTGGCGTGTGTTTTCACTTTCATTATGGTTTCAAGTGGGCAATTAAGAATACAAGCAGGATAAGAACTACTCGAGTACATATTTTTCATCTTTTACAACCAATTTATGTACGTAAATTAAAATGTTTTTACTTTTTATAAAAAGTTTGCATAATTTTAATAAACGGGTTGTTTCAAAAACTATGTCTAGTTATGAGCAACTCAAAAAATATTTTTTCAGAAGAATTCAGTTGCAGAAATGCGCATCCCCTTAATTAAACATAACAATTTGTGAGTTAATTTTAAATAAATATCAAACAGCTATTAGTTATTTTATTTTAGTTATGACAATATTTGTTTTAAATGAAAAGCGACTTTTGTGTACCGATATTTGAACATTGACAAATTAATCGACTATATTTTTAAGAAAGTTTTTTTATATTTATTATAAAGTATTTAGAAATTCAAATTATTGCAGTCTGTTTAATAAAATCTCAGTACTCGAATGTAGTAAAAGTTTTCTGCTGTCCTATTTTATTCAAAATTTGTCTATCTGTCTGTACCGTTATAACGCGAGCGACTTGGTTGAAAAAATCATCATTCATGCAAAAAAGTTCCACCACTTATCACAAACCTATACTGTTCGTTAGTATAAGATGGGTATATATGGATATATATTATAGGGGGCTAATTTTAGTGTTAGTTAGGGGGGCAATTAGCCCTTTGGCACATCCAGTAGATAGCGGCATTTATTTTAACTTCAATGCATTTTATGTTTTATTATTAATTCATTTAGACGATTTTAACATGTAGACATTGGCGATGATATGATGACGTCAGGTTGACTGGCGATCGTCTTAAAACGAACCAGGAAAACTACAACAGAAATGAACAAGACTGGCTTGATATGATGTCTATGAGTGCAAGACGATACGTACTATTTTTATTGTGTGTGTAAGGGAGAACGCCTAAGAAAGATACAGATGATTCGTGATAGCGTTTGTACGTCGACAGACTAGATCTGGCGACCGTGTCATACACATCGGTCTGTTAAACAATCAAAATTAAATGACTGAATATTCTGGCGAATAAAATACTTTTTATTTTGGGATTTTGGATTTTAAATTGTACTTTTCGTTTTGGAGCTGTATTATTTTAGTCTTGGATTTTGGATTCGGCGTTGTTTTCTGTTTCGATTCCTGTATTGGTCGACCTTCCTAGTTTTCCTAATTCCCGAAAATTGATTTATTTTCCGTATTTCCATTGTTGGATTAGTGTTATTGGATATAGTTAGCTTACCGTGCAAACAATAAACCATAAGGAAGCCAAGCGCTTCCCCTTGTTTAGGGATTATAGGTTGCTGCTGTTGGATTTCCGTGTGGTTGTGTTGATTCTGGAATACGGGAATAATTTAATTTATTCCAGAAATGTTGAAGATTTTGCAATTATTCCGAAATTTTTAATATTCGCTATCATAAGTGACGACGCATAAAGTATCCCAGAATATTATCAAGTATCTATCCCAGTGGGATAGATACGGTACTACAATATATCCCGAAAATATTAAAGGATCAAATCTAATATTTTATGAACATTTTATATTTCTGAATGTCAACCACTTTGAGTAGTACTGGGTTCATTTAGATATTTACGTCAGAATTAAAATGATAAATAGTGCGTCGATTGTATTCCTGTAGGATTTCTTGCACTACATTGGGAATTTTCTGGAATATTTGAACCTTATTACGAATTAAGTTTGAATTCCACGTCGCCAGTCTCGCGATTTTAAAGTGTTTATGTCTCTAGTCCTATGCTATGTATTTTCTTTTCAGGCTCAGGAATTTCCGTACAGGCACGGATTAAGTGTGAAATAATTGTTAAAAATTAATTATGTGAATTTCGTTATCGTTCCGTAT
The DNA here is from genome assembly GCA_039654895.1 of Mongoloraphidia duomilia. Lineage (NCBI taxonomy): Eukaryota > Metazoa > Arthropoda > Insecta > Raphidioptera > Raphidiidae > Mongoloraphidia > Mongoloraphidia duomilia. The sequence goes on from CM077518.1 coordinate 25,508,664, forward strand.
CGCTTCATTATTTATGAAGATTTTATGTTGAGAATTTCGCTATCGTTAGGTTATCGTTTTGCTATCGTTCGCTTATCGCTCGCTAACGTCACGCTAACGTTTTGCGATTGATTAAGTAGGTTGTTGTGAGGCTTCGAGGCCTATTGAATTAGGATTTTTGTCTCGATTGTTGGAAGTTCCGTGAGGCCTGTGATTACAGTGCCGCTTTTATTTTTTGGTATCTCGAATACTATGTGTCCCGATATTGTGTTCGGAATCTATCGTTTTGTTAGTATTTTAGGTTAAGTTATCGTGTGGTTTTGGCCATCGAAATCACCTCTGATTTTTTCTGTTTATCTTGCTAAGAAAGTAACAGCGTTAGACCTGGGATTTAATATAACTGTGATTGTGGTTCTGGATTCTGTTCCGGAATATTTTTCGGATCTCTTTTGGCCAACGTGGTTATCCTTTTTCGAATTATCCCTAACTGTGACCACTCTCGCGTCTCAGCTTGGACGACCTGAGACTTACGCAGTGTGGCCCTATAAGTTCTGGCGCCCTTTGATCTCTCGGTCGGTATCTGGCCCACTAAGTAATCTTCCAACGAGGTCCGTCTCTGGTTAGGTGATACTGAGTGTAGAGGTGACTTCAAATTTAAATTGAATTATTGTGACGCACGATTTATTGTGTGCGTTCACATTTTGTGTTGTCCTATGTGTCGAGTGGTAGGTGGTTGGGTTTTTTATTGCCCATTAAGGGCTTTTCCTGTAGTTGAGTTTTGAGGCTGCTTCCCAAAACAAGTGCGATCGTAAATAGATAATAATTTTTGTGCTCCGACCCATGACCCCGCGCCGTCGGTAGCTAGCCGCGCAACCGATTAAATTCGGGTCTTTAGGAGCAAAAGCCCTTGCTATAAATTAGCTTCCAAACGAGGGGCGATTCCTATAATATATATATATATATATATATATATATATATATATATATATATATATATATATATATAAATAAATAGAAAAAAAGTAAATTTTACTCACAGAGTTAAGAATAATAGTGCAAGCTCCCACCGTATAAAAAGGTACCCACAGAACACCTCAAATTTGAAAAGTGAAAATGGTTGGAAAACATGTAAAAAACATGTTACGCCCGGCAGACAAGTAAAAATTTGTGAATTGCAATTTTTAATGAATTTTTGAAATTAGCTAAAAAAATGAATTTACTTTTAGAAACTTGCTTGAAATATATACAATTTATGGTAAATAATGTAACATTTTTGAAAAAATTTGTCTGGCTGACATTTTTTGTTAATTAACATGTGACAGACTTTTTGTTATAACTGATTTTTTTTTCATGAAAGTACACTTCACAACACCTCCTTGGTTTTTGTTTTAAAATAAAGTTTGAGATCTCCCCTATTTATTAAAACATGTCTGACTGGAAATGTTTGTTAATTACATTGTCAGACTTAATTATGAAAGCGCAACCTCCATGCATGAGCTTTTAATCATAAAAAATATTTTTTCGATGAAAAACCTATTTTAATATATAAAAGGGCACAAAGGCTTTAAATTAGAATTATAAAAAAAACATTTTTTAAGTTGGCAACGGTTATACCACATTTTTTAACTAAAAAACGTGATCTCGGCGCTTAAAAAATGTTGTCTGTTAATTAACAAAAATTGTCAGCCAGACAATTTTTTTCAAAAATGATACATTATTTACCATAAATTGTATACATTTCAAGCAAGTGTTTCTAAAAGTAGAATCATTTTTTAAGCTAATTTCAAAAATTCATTGAAAATAGCAATTAACAAATTTTTACTGCCGGGCGTAACATGTTTTTTACACGTTTTCCAACCATTTTAACCGTTTAAATTTGAGGTGTTCTGTGGGTACCTTTTTGTACGGTGGGAGCTTGGACTATAACCCATTACTGAATTAGTAATGTTAGTAACTGCAGAAGTAAGTGTTTTCAAAGACTGCATTCTATTATGGAACAGCCTGTGTATAAAATTATTGAAGTGGAAAAAGTAAGTAGCTATTTACTAAATGAAAAGTGACATAAACGAAAAAAGTTTCAAGTATTTTGAAGGTGTGAGTATGTATATAGAAGCTAATGAATATATAGAAAGTCGAGTGTTTTGAAATTCAAATAAATTTATATGAAAACTTTTTAAATTGAGAACTACGGCTGAAATATCTACAACCTATGTCTAAATACAGGAGCACGCAAAACCCTCCTCCTTAGTAGCGTTTATAAGAAAACGATTCAAACTTGTCGCTTATAAACCGCTTCAGTTTCAATTTTTTTCAAGAATTTTTTTCTGGAGGCGCAACGAAAAATTAATGTGAAGAATAGCACAGATTCCCAAATAACTATACGTACCTACGTATTTAATTGGCATAACATAATTAGTGGGGCCGCCAAGCGACTAATTCAACTTCAACCTTGCACTTTGTGATAGAAAGATGCCACTCGGTACGAATGTTGGTCGGACCCATATCTTCACTTTAAGATGTGAAGGCATTTTGGGCCCTGCGACCGGGCCCCTAGACAGGGCTGTGCGAGGAACGGTTGCTGAATTACAGGCGTTTTGCCCTGAAAGTTACGCAACCAGTCTGTCTAGGGGCCCGGTCGCGGGGCCTAAAATGCCTTCACATCTGAAAGTGAAGATATAGGTCCGACCAACATTCGTACCGAGTGGCATCTCTCTATCACAAAGTGCAAAGCTGAAACGCTTAACGGCCCCACTAAATCAAATCAAATCAGTTGTTGTTTGATTTGAGTATTTTTCAGAGAAATAGTATTTGAATGAAACGTCTGGTCTTATTTACATGTAAAGATATGTTATTAGTAGCCTGTTTTTTAATTTATATTTCGAACAACTGACGTAAAATATTTGTAGGTAGGTAGGTATAGATTAAATTTAATTAAATTTGAATTGTTTGTATTTATTTAGAGCTAGTTAAATTTTGACTTTATTTTTGTAATATTTTTTGTCTAAGAAAAGTTTATTTTAAACCTGAAGAACAAAATGTATTTATTTAACAAAAATACAATTTATACTTTACAATAAATTTTTCATGTTACTCTAGAAGCGCCCATAAAACGAATGGAATTTCTTTTCATTAAAACAATATTCATTCTAAGCTTGGCGTAAGAAATAATATATAGTATATACGTAATATAATAAGGTTAACAGAAATATTTTAAATATATACCACAATTCTTTATAATAATAACAAAATAAAATCATGACACTATGAAAGCCATTTGACTTATATCATAATATTTTCTTTCCTTGTTGAATACATCAGCATCTCTGAGAATCAGCCTTAAGTTACAGTTCAAAATGACTACTTGGTGTTGCGCGCCTATATATTTTTTTTGCCATACCCACTATAAAATAGCTATTATACATGCGTGTATTAATGCCTGAAATGGGCCAGTTAACAGGCAGATGTCTTCAAAGTGTTTTGAAAAAACACTAGTGTGGTAAGTTAATATTTTACATAGTGATTTATGTTTATTTACTGTGCGCGCGCAATGCGACAGCTACTCAATGACCCATGGCCTACTAAAAAGGTGAAGTTGATGACGCAAATGAACTGTCAACATTTTTTGAAAATACTGAACATTATTACTGAACCATTATAGTGGGTATGGTAAAAAATACGATGTATGTCTCGTGCGTAATGATATTATGACTCGTGTGACTGTTAAAACTCGCTAAATCGCTCGTTTTAACATACTGTCACTACTCATCAGTAATATATCTCATTATGACACTAGAAATACAATCTACTATTCCATAATGGAAATAAAAAGCTTCTTCGGTTTAGAAAGCTTCAAGATCACGAGCACCTTCCAGAATCACCCGTACACATTATATGAAGTACTTTTGTGTGTGGGGAAGGTGTTAGCCGTTCAAGTCTGCGGCTGAGTTTAAGGGCAGATTTTGTATGCACACAACTCCATAGTCTTGGACGTACATATTGTATAATGTTGAGATATGGCAAGTTTTGTTGTTCGTATCCATAATCTAATAGACGCTTTCAGTTTGGAAATTTGATTCAAAGTTTGGCAAATGAAGTTTACAACTTTATATAACTGCAAGGCTCAAAGCCAATGCTAACATAGTTCAATATTACTGTCATTTTTTATATCTACTGAAATATAATTACTGACACCGAATTATTAATTTATTGCAGTGTATAATAATTAACGCTTTAATTAAAAGAAAAATATATTTCATTAATATAATTGGCGGAACGTTTATCAGGCATTAATTTGTCCATTCTTAAACTTATGTGGAATTGTTAAACATGAAGGTGATTATCGTTATGACAACATTTTAAATAAATATTAATTCTTTTCTTAGAATTAATTTTATTTGTTATATCCTCTTGATTCTATTTTTTAAAGTAATAGACATGGAGGATAGAGAGAGAGAGAAGACTAATCTCCATGCATTCGCAGTTGTCTAAAAAGTGAGAAAAATATGAGCCCCTGTTCCGGCAGTAAAGACGCTTAAGATATAAAAACCCCCAAGTATAGTAGCTAGCCGGGCGATTTTTTGAATTTTGCATTTTTGAAAAAAAGAATAAACTGAATTAAAAAAAATAATCGACCAGTTTAACTAACCGTAAGAAATATCACGTTGCTGTGAATTCTTTCATAGAATCATGGATACTGGCTCCTTGCCGAAGGGTGCAACAATGCACGAGACTCGGGACTTTATTAGCTACAGCGCCGCGCGTTTAGTTTTTTTCAACCCTTACCGTCATCGATTTTCAAGACACGTGCTTCGCATCGCGGCCTGCCGAGATCAGTCTCCTTTCTCTCTAGCCTCTATGGTTGTAGATTTAATATCGTAACATTAAACTTTTTTCGACACCACTAATAAACGCTTAAAAACAATTCTTTGTGACCCTTATTTAGGTCTCAACGGGAGGCTTGGGTACAAATTGCAATTTTAATAGTATATTGTGTAAGTAGTGTGCTAAATACATCTTTATGCGACACGCCTGATGTTTTGCACGAGTAGTAAGTCGAGCGCATACGAGCCGAATACGACTAAAGGTCGATTTATATTATCCGGTCAGACACGACGCGGGAACGTAGCGCTTCCGGCAAGACAGGCATTTTTACATGCATTTCAAATACGAATATTTATACTTAGCGAATCCCGTCCGTTCAGACACGTATCAATACTCGTATTTGAAATGCATGTAAAAATATTTGTCTTGCCGGAAACGCTCGTTCCCGTGCCGTGTCTGACCGGATAATATAAATCGAGCTTTACGAGTGCTGAAAACATAGCACACACGTTACACACTATACTTTATTCAACACATGCAGGGTTTTAGACTTTAATTGAATTGAATTATTGTCAAACACCTTAGATTCACTAACAGCAGTACCTGTCATAATAAAAACATTGACCTCGATATACAATATTTATTTACTTCGTTGTCATAGTAACCATATTTCATTATAGCATCGAAAAGCGTTTCATAATGGATCATGACCAGTCAATAAACGGCTATTTAAGATCCGCTGCATTACAGACGCAAAAAAGCACTAAAAGCGTGCATGTGTTGAATAAAATCATTACGGCAACTATTTTAGAAATTAATTTACTTTTTATCGATAGAATATTATTACATTGAATCAGATATTACATTGAAATACATTAATGGCGAGTTTCTGGATGTGACTAAGTACTTGCTTGATGTAACAAACTGTTGTCACGTGAGATCTGTAAGTATAATTTATATGAACGGTCTGTTAACTTTAAACAACTGTTTAATCTCTTCAAGAAACTTACAATATAAATTGAAACACATCCGTTTCCCACTTGAAAGTTTGAAACACACTAGATTGTATTTATGAATATAAATGAATACCTACTGATTTTGTATTGGGAAGAAATAAAAATTCGGTTTTTATTTCATTTAAGTACTTGTATCATTTTTTTAAATAATAGATGGTTTTTATGTTTATTATAGAAAAATGAATGATTTTTTCTATTTTGTTTGTTAAAAAAAATGGAACCCGGGTCAAAAAAGCCATGATAATAGCTTTAAAAAGAATAAATAATTTTTCTTTATGGTCGACAGTCACCTTCCTTATCTACATTTAATTAGAAATCTGTAGTCATGGTTGCTTTTTAGCTCCGTCTTCAAATTAAATGTAAGCAAGGAAGGTCAAATTAATGACAAAATTATTTTACCATTTTTAGAGACATTCTGAATCCTTTTTTAAGTCGGTTCAATTTTTTAAAATATTTTTAGGGTTCCGTATCTGAGAATCAAAAAACGTAACCCTTATAGGATCACTTTGTCGTCCGTCTTTCTGTCCGTCCATCAAGACCCTTTTTCTCAGGAACGGCTAAAGGTATCAAGTCTAAATTAATATCAAATACTAAGGTCTACAACCGGTAGGTACTGTAAAAAATGCAAGCTTCTATCTCAATTCAGTTCAATAAAAAGATGAAAAAAAATCACGTATTTTTTTATACTGACTCACTCATCAAAACCTACAGGAAACTTCCTGTTAACCTAGAAATTTGAAATTTGGCACGAAGGAGTCTCATAGCACAAGTAAAGGAAAAAAAATCTGAAAATCATTAATTTCTAATTGTATGTGGAATTATCAATTAAAAAACTTAATTTTTATGTTTCCGTTTAAATTTTTTTTCTCAGGAACGACCAGAGGCATGAAGTTAAAATTAATATCAAATACTAAGGTCTACAACCCCAACGCATTAAAAATATACGGCCTATAAAAATCACGTATTTTGATACTGACTCACTCATCAAAAGTGGCGTGATCTTACGCGATGATTGTCAACTATATCTGGGAATTATTACGTGATAAATTAATTTTTATTAAATTATTATATAACGGTACGGAAACCTTAGGACTCGAGTTCTACTTGCACCTGCCCGCTTATTTTTCATAAAAAAATTATTTTAAGACCCTTTTCTTTTTCCTAAAGTATTTCTTAAAAATCAGCTTCACTCTGGAGGCAGAGCCGGGTAGCCGATTTTAAATCTAAAATCGTATGCTCTGTATATTTTGTCAAGGATTGAATTTTAAGGGTTTTCGAAAAAAAATATTTTGAAAACTTTTATTTTCTATGACTTTTTTGGCCCCAGAGGAGAGCTGCGGCGTCAAAATAAAAAGGCATTATAGATGCTAGTACATTCTGTTCTCGCGTCTAAAAATTCAAAATTTAGAACTCTGAATAGTAAAGCCTTTTAAGTCCACAGCAGCCTGTGCAATGCAGTCGCTAACCATAAAATATAAAGAGTTACGGACACCACTATCCAGTTTTCAGTTATAACTTAGATTTGTAACTATCATGAATACGAGGTCCGCTAAGAGAATTGTAGTGAGGATTGGAGTATCGTGTGACGGCGGCGCGATGATGCTGCACTGTTGAGACAGAGGTATATAGTGGAACCCCAGTCCCTCGGGGGCGCAAGTCTTACTTCTGTATGTATAGAAACTGCAGCTGGTTAACCGAAGATCCTCCAAGATGGATGGCTCACCAACCGCTCTCGATGGGTATAAAGTAGTACTGCCAGAAAGCTACATACAAACCAACTGCATGCTCCATTGTACAACATATTGCATGCCTTAAATGTCGTGATACAGTGTATTTGTTTTATGAATGCGAAAGACGTGTGAACTACAAAAGTGTTACCATTACCGCTAGTGTTGCCGTTTAGATCTAGACTCTTGTCTTGTCTAGATTTTCAAGACAAGACTTGCAAAAGTCTTGTCTAGAAATTTTCAAGACAAGACAAGACTTGCTTTATCTAGATCAAGACTCTTGCCAAAACTCTAGACAATTTTCAAGAGTCTAGATAAACTAAGTAGTAGTAGGTAAAGTAAACCACTCGGTTAATCTAGACTCTTGAAAATAATCTAGAGTGTTGATATTTGACAAGACAAGAGTTTTTTAATCTAGACTTAAACTTTGTGAAATCTTAATATTTCAAGACAAGACAAGACTTTGAAAGTCTTGTCTTGTCTAGACGGCAACACTAATTACCGCCTTTAATTATTTTTACACGCCTACCATATTTATGTGTATCAGAAAAGTAAACGTTCGACAACTGTGTCTATATTTAATATGTATAATATTATGTCGAAGCCAAAATGTAAAAGCCGCTTTACAATGCGACTAACCGTTTTATAAGAAGGCTCTGTCTTATAAAAAATCTAAGTAACGTTCACCCGGATTTTAGCCGTATTGCAAAGTGGTGGAAATGTCAGTCTTTTTATAAAACTAAGGACGAAGGACGATATACTAGGGCGACAAAGATGTTAGGTGTAAAAAAAACACATTGATTATATAATCTAAATAATTTATTATAAATTTGACTACCTATTATAATAAATGGATAAACAAATATCAAGTTATAAAAAAACTCGGGTCGCAGTGCCAAAACCCTGCCGACAATATAGTGTATTTGCTAATACAGGCATTGTGGCATTATTATGTAAACTTAAGTTTGTTTTTTGACAAAATAAAAAATTTAACCCCTTAATACAGCCCTTAAAATAATTAAATTTTTCTAAATTTCAATATTAGACATGGATTTCATCAATACACCCAATTAAATACACCCTTCCATATCTAAGTAAATCCGTATCAACAAACTAGTGTTTTCATAAAATTTGAAAGTCCGGTCCTGTCGGGCCGATTTTATTAAAATTTTAGCAGCACATTTTAATCTTTACTAAAGAGTTAAATTTCAATTTTGAAACGATTCTGACAAATTTTTCGGTATTTTTGGGCCCAAAAACTTTTTGGAACCCCTAAATACAACCCTGAAAATGGTCCGATCGGGCCCATTTTAAATAGGCTTCTTGCGGTGATGGGTTCCAATGTGTGTACCAAATTTCGTTTCAATCGATTAAGTCTGTCGAGAGTTATCGTGTACACACATATATATATAAATATATATATATATAAATATATATATATATATAAATATATACATACATATATATATAAACATTTTTAAAAATGGTGCCAAAGTGTTCAGGAGGCTATGAAACGTCGAGAAATTTTGGTCCGACCCCTAGGTCCCACCATCCGACCGACGCCAATAGTGTATGTGCCATATGGCAAATACACTAAAAATAAGAAAACACGTAAAAAGTCTTCCATGGCGTTAAAATTCCAGTCTTTAATTGTTAGTGTGTTCCCAATATAACGAAAAAAAAAATAAAACAAAAAACAGCGTTTTTGCTCGTGACGTAATGGCATAATATGCAAGTATAGAGCAAAGTTTGTATACAAACTTTGAGTATAGAGGACTTGCGTTTATATTATTATCTATTAATAAGATATGTTAATACTACTTATCTAAAAACCAAGAAACAAACTATTGAAAAATAACGTTGGCACCTATGTAAATATATTGTAAACAAGTTTCTATGGCAACGGGTACACTGTTTTTAATTTTTAGAAATCATATTTATTCAATAAATTATATATTTCAAGGAATCATTCAATGTTTCTCAGATTTTATAACGTTGTTTTCAAATTGACGTATATTTTCGTACCACGAAATACAAATGAGATAAAAAAAATTCATGCATATACCCTATATTGGCATGATTTTTGGAATGGGTTGCCTACAATGTAATTGGGTTTTTGAGTGATTTTTTTTTTATTTAAATGGAAAGACCACATACAAGTTTTATAGCAAAACTGTTTTTATTTAATTTTTTTGCTTACTATTAAAAAGTTATATTTAAATAAAAATTAATTTTTAAACTCAGTTCCGATGATGCGCCGAAAGAATCCGAACGCGTGTGACGTCATTATGTTATCTATGGTCTTTGTATCCATGGTTACCAAGTCAAAAATTTATTATTTTTGATAGTGTGTGTAATACATATACACAAATACCAACAAATTCACACACATTTTAACATAACGACGTCACAAACATTCCTGGCGCGTTTTGAAGTTACGTGATATTTTTTAAATTTTTAATTAATTTTTAGTAATTTATCTATGGCTTTAAAAAAATTTTCATTTCGTTTTTCAATATTATTAATTATGTTAAATTATTAGAAAAAATTAAAAATTAATAATTTTTTTTAAATTTAAATACCTAATTATAGCTTTAAATGTCTCAATATTCTAGTTGAAAGTGGAAAAAAATTGTTCGCAAAATCCAATATGAAAAAATTTAAAAATCTTATCATCATTCACGTAAAATAAAATGTCACTTTCATTGGTGTGATGTCATTGCACGCAAAAGACGCTGATTTTCGGTGGGCACAAGCATGAACGCTTCATGCGCCAAGACTGCCGTGCATCTTTTCGCTATAGCTTTCCTGTGTTTTTTTCATCTTCTTTATATGCTTGATTTAAAAAAAATTTAAACGTAGGATTTTCGGATGGGGTCATAATGATTTTGATATATTTTTATAAAATAACCTATAAGCACTTGAATTTATTTTTATATAACGGTAATGGATATAGACAGGGGAATAAATGAATAATAATTGACAGTTTATTGATAACCTTAAGACATATTTTATACCCGTTACAAGAAAATAACGTGGGTACATCTTCTCATTGATAGTGTTAGTATTTTCGGACTGTGCCACAAAATAACAAAATATAATTTAATATACCTAAGAGATGTAGGTCGCCTTTCCTACATTATATTTGTCAATGACATTCTTCACTGTTGTAAATGTGGTGATGCATTTTAATATCACCAATGCATTTCTAGGTGTTATTTTTTAGTCTTGGCTATTTGTTATATTAAAATCTCACGTCTAGACATCTTCGTGATTTTTAAAACTATACATACACCTTATAGGGTGATCTCAGTTTATTCGGAGAGAAAAAAAATACTTATTTTACATTTATTTAAAATCACTAATTTTTTGCAAACAACTAGAACAAATTTGTTTTTATATTATTAATTGTACTCCGCTTGAATGGACCGAGTAGAAAAATGATTAATAGTGCAGAAAAAAGATTCAAACGAATCCTGACTTTTGGCTCACTCCGACGCATTTATTATAAATATTTTAAGTTTTTAGAAATCTTGAAAATAGATATAAAAATATTTAATCCGTTGCATAGTTTAGGTAAAGTCCAAACGAGATTAAAGTGTATAGGTAACTGAATATTATTGCTAAAAAGTGTTTTTTCCACATTTAAAATGTCTTTTAGGCTTTCTGTATAGCTCAATTACCTATATGAAATTGTTTTGTCTCTGAATCTGTAAGCCTATGGTCACGAGTGCAGTCAAAATGGCAGTATCGATTTTGAAAAACATTTTTTGTTCGATTTCCTCCAAAAGAAAACTGATTTAAATTCTATAGAATTGATTAGAACTGATTAGTCATTTTTAAATAATTTTTGTGAAGATATTGAATTTAATTTAAAAATAAGAATTTACCTGAAAATACTTACGTACAAAGGCAAATACAACGAATATCTAAATAATATCTTTTGCAAAGAAATACGCGAACTTTCAGAAAAAATACAAAGGAGTTGGAAAATATCATTTGTGGCTTTACTATTGTCATCTAATACACCTTACATATTGTATAACATTACTCCGGGGAACAAACTGCCGTTATGGTTTAAAACTATCATATCATAACCAGAAATTAAATCAAGTGTAGGTACGTTTGTACTGATAATAATTATTTATTGGATCAGAAATGCGAAATACTCAAACGACGTTGTTTTAAAAAAGTTACATAAAAAAAAATAAATTATATATTTTTTAACTCACACTTTAACAAGCATTGATGACCTTGAAAAAAAATTGTTTTGTCTCTTTCACCCCCTAAAACTGACCATCGCAATCAAAATTCAACTTTTCGCATTTCTCGTCTGTAATTAGGCGACCACTTTCTACAGGCTACAACTATACCTAATTTCAACTTTCTCTCTCAGACGGTCTCTCAGAAAAATGCCTGTGACAAATAGACATCAAGGTGATTCCATAACTGTTCCATTTTACCAATTTTGGTACGGAACACCAAAAATATCGTGACATTTTAATAATGTTTAAAAAAAATCGGTTTAGAACATAAGATAATTAAACTCTATTTTCGATATAATCGCGAATTGTCTTTCGTATAAAACACGGACATTTTGACTGTTCTGTTAAATCTTAAAAATTATTGTGTTTCATTTCAGCACTGGCAAAGTTTTAAAACGGATTTTATATATAGGTACTTAGAAAGAATGATATCCACTTTTGGGAAAGGTTCAGCAATCTTTTGGGACTTTGAAAACCTAATGTTCTTCTTCAGATGCTTGTTTAGTAGTACACTTTTTATCAAAAATACACGTTTTATATTGACGTGACACAGATAAATATTCTCGTGTTTGTTTTATTAAGTAATATTTTTAACTTTTGCGCTCGTCAATATTTCAAACATGTTTAAAAAATCAATTGAACTATCAACTAATGTATTTCTTCAGATAATAATGTTTAATTTTATTGTTAAAAATTAATAAACTATATCGGCCGTGGCTTCTACACCTTTTAGAAATAATTACTGTACCTGCGGCTCCGCTCTCGTGGATTTCGAAATTTAGCTGTTTTTTACGTATCATAATAATGTATAGCTTATTATATAATTAAAATTTTATTTCTATAGCTATTCAATTAAAAGTTTGGTTCCAACTGCAATGCAAAATTGATTTGAAATAAGTTAGTGGCAAGCCTAGTTTCGAAATTCGAATCCGGACAGATAAAAGATGGCACCGAAAGTACATAATTATGAACAAACGTCAGAATTCCTTGATTATTTACTTTGTTTTTACACATAGAAAAATGATAAGTTTGTGATGACTAATCTATGAGTTTAAAAAAAAACATGAAAACCTCTCCAGTTAGGAGTCGCTGGCGGATTGTGGAAAGAAAACACTTTGTGTTTTTGATATTATAGATTTTAAAAGATATATTATAGATTATAATAACACACACACACATACTCTTCCCTTTGTGAAATATATTTAGTTCACTATATCTCTCTCTCTTTTTGTCGAAACCACCGTTACATATTTTGTTCTACTAATAAGGTTCTAACAACGGACCACAAGAAGAATGTCATATATTAACTCTAAACTATTTAGTGTTTACTTCTTCTCAAGTTATTCACTATTCCTTCATAAAAGTGCTTTATATATTCTTTCTAAAAGTTCAAACATTATTTTCTACACGCACTATATTATGTATTAACATTTTTTTAAAGAAAAGATGATATGATAATAATAATATAAGGCTTTATTAGATCTCAAATATCAATAAAGCTGTCAGTCTATCCTATGCAATAATAATACACTATTTTGACATCATATAGCAATACTTATAATGATAAAAATGACAAAAAATTTAAAATTACTAAATCAAAAAATAACATAAGCACGCGAATCATTTTATTGCATTTTTGATCCATTTCCATTTGTCCAATTGACTTGAATCTTTGCAGTCGTATGTAATTCCGATGGCAGTAGAATATAGTGATATTTTAGCTGTAATAATATTAAAAAAAGTGTGTGCGTCAGCTCCGACGCACGACTGGAGTTTACTCCTTAAAGTAGGTAAACATACATATCTACATGCGTCAGCTGTCGCGCAGCATACCGTGTATACGTCGGCTGTATACAAGTATACACATACATTGAAAGGTGCGCAAAGTACGTTCCACAGAAAAACGTAACGCTTTTTAGTGAATGCTTGTATAAATTTTACTCCTCATAAAATTTCCATACCGGGAGCCTTATATGAAAATCAATTCTTAAGGAGTAAACTCCAATAAAAATAACAAATTTAAAAAAGTAGAAAATTATAATGGAAGTTCCGGTGTTGGTAGTGGGAGAACGTGTCTCCGGGCGTTTCGGTTATTTTTGCTGTCGTATCTCAAAATGTTTCTGTGGATCAGAAATTATCTGATTCACATCTTGGATAAGTTCAGTTTTGCGCTCAGATCTATGCGAGCGCAAAACCGAACTTACCCCACGAGACACGATAGCGAAAAAAAATGTGAGCCGTCGCGGGTCGCCTGGCAGATGTGAAACATTTTTATAGCTTAAATCTTTTATTTATTGAACTTGACAAACTTATCAAAATAAAATCTAGCCTACATCACTTAGGGATAGTGTAGCTTTCTATTAGTAAAAGAATTTTTTAAATCGGTTCAATAGTTCCAGATATAATAATTTATGATTTATTACAACGCCGCGAGACATTCTCCCCCTGCGAAGATAATAAGTGAAACAATTTTTAGAATCGGTTCAGTAGTTCGAGAGATAAGAATTTACAATTTAACACAATTTATCCTAATTTTCCCTAGTTTACCCAAATTTACCCTAGTATACCCTAATTTCTTGAATTTACCCTAGTTTTCCCTAAATACCCTAATTTACTCTTATTTAGCCCCCTTTACCTTAAGTTACCCCTATTTACCCTAATTTACTCTAATTTGCTCTAATTTACCCTAAATACCCTAATTTACCTAATTTTTTTTTTAAAAAAACAAAAAAATTAATTTTTGGTGTCATGAAATTTCAAAAAATTATAATTATTGTCAAAGAAAGAATATAACAAAAATAAAAAATTTTATAAATAAATATCATGTCGATATCATGTAGAATTTAGAAAAAAAAACGTCAAAGATTGTACGATGCCATGAGTTTCCGACCCAAGTCCCCATGCATAGAAGGCTAAAGTCGTACCACTACTCTACGGATGAACTTGTCTAGACAGCCGTTGTTACTGATATATGACGTATAACTCAATATACCCGGACAATTAATTTATATATTATTTATCCAGTACAATAAGTGCCGCAGTGGTGGGGAGAACAGCAGCGAAGGAGAACATTTCGTTGCATTATTTCGTTGCATATTTCCCCTCACGCGGCTGTTAACAGCCCGACATAAGATGTTTCACATCAAAAACCTAAATTACTGTAGACACGTCCCCCCCCCCACCAACACCGGAACTTCCACCATAATTTTTAATTTTCAATATGTGGTTAGACTACATATATTATATAATATATATGCTTATTTCTTTCAATATGTGAGGAATGGAATAATGTTTTGGGGTCGCAGCTCCTCTGGACTGCATAAAGTATTGTTGTTAAAAGAACGAGCAATCAGAATAATTTTCAAGCTAAATTCGCGTGAGAGCTGTCGTGATACTTTCATTTCTAATAAATTTTTAACTATTCTATCAATATACCTATGGGTATCACTTATCTTTATTAAAAAGCATATTGCTGAATTTCAAACTGTAAACTCCCACCATTCTTATTTAACTCGTAACTGTGGCAATATCTTATTACCTAAATGTAATATCACTCTCTCTTTAAAAACAGTCCGCATTATGCTGCCTTGAAACTTTTTAATGATTTGCCTAATGACTTTAAAGACTTGCCTTTCAATACATTTCAAAAGAAACTTAAGAAATCATTGATTGCACAATGCTTGTATATCGTTGATGACTTTACTGTGAAATAATTTTTTGTATTGTTTATACTTTATTTTCATATTTGCTATTATTTTTATATTTACCATGTCTGACAAATTCAACTGCTTGTAGTCTTTTGAACGAAATAAAATAATAACAATAATATTCCTTAAAATATTTCTGCTGTTCATTTATTTGGATTTAATTCGTTATTATCTTTTATTGTTTCATAAGTTCACTTCATAAATCATCTATATCACACCTTTAATCTACAAGGTTAAATAAAAGCAACTTATTCCTTTTATATTATACCGTGGCCATCTGGTGTAAGTAGTCATTTCACGAAATGTGTAGACACAGTGAAATACAGATTCACCTCAACAGTAATATACAACGAAAATTCACCTTATATAATAGTTATATAATAGTTATATTTATAAATAGAGTAAAAAAGAACTTCAGCTAAGAAATTTGAAAAATAATCCACTAAATTTCGCCAGACGGATCGTAAACTGCAATTAAAACACGAGGAAACGTTGTACAATTAACAGGCGTTTTACTATAAGAATCAAAAGAAATATTGATCTTGGTGAAATATATTTAATTTTCACAACCGGTCATCGTTTCACCAAATGTCTAAATATTCCATGAAATGTCCAGTTACAATAGAGGAAACACATAACATATATATGTGCCAGAAAAGTAGTGCCAGACAGCAAGTTCGGTGAAGAAAATGATAAACATATTGACTCTAAACTATTGTCATTCGTCTATATAAGAAGTCCAACCCAACGGTTTATCCCAATGTACGATCTTACAATCTGCCATCGCCGAAGGGCTCTGTGCTTCGTGGATGTTCTTTGGCAGGGTACGGATGTCGTTATTTTCACACTACTGCACTGTACAATAAAGTCTGGCGTCTGAGAAAGATATCTACGTATTCTACATACTCGGTAGTTGTATAACTGTAGAGTGTAGACGAACAACACTATCTGTTGTACGTATTGCGGAATGTCAGTCCGTAATCTCTGATTTCGATTACCCAAAGGCAAGCGGAATCTGTGTTTCGCTATTACTGCGGCTTGTTACTGCGCTACACTTTTTATAATGTAATGCAAACGCGAACTGTTTATTCTCTATGGAGGATATACTGTTGCTTGTAAGATGGGGTGATTCGAAATGTTATATATTAGATCACATCTTCCTTAGAAAATCTAAATAGCCGCATGTTTCCTTTGATTTTACAGTTTATATTATTCTGCGAAAATTTAAATTATGATTTTCTCCAGTGAAATGTTTCAGTTTGTTTTGCAAATCTATAGTTGATGTAATTTCCAAAAAGAATAATTTGGAAATATATCAAATACATCTTCGTTGGTCACATAATCTGGTACTATAAATTTGACCATATAAAAAGAGTATAATTAATAAGATTTTATATTTATTGGGTCATATAATCATTTCATAGTTGATGAGGTTCTTTGGTTTTAATAGTTGACTAGATTTCCAAATTTTTATTGTTGACGTTTCAACCATGATATGGCCGTTTTTAAAGCCTTGATAAAACCACGCCAATAATACAAACATTAAAATGTAGCAAATTGTTTTAACTGGTATATTCTTTCGATCAACAACATTCATCAATATGTTAAATTAATTTGAAATTGGTAATCTATGTTCTAATGAAATAACTACCTTCTTAGTAAATATTCTTATTACATTGACAATTTTATTAAAATATTGATACTTCTTACTTCACTGTCTAAAACGGCTCACTTCCTATTTTAAACATCACGTTAAAGTTATGATAATCTACATTCGTCAAGATAAATTATACTTCTTTTAAAATTGTCTACATTCTGGGAAAAATTCGACTACCGTCTACAACATTTTTAAAATCTATTTTTGAAAGTTCTAGACAAACGACACTTCTGCTATTTCAAAAACTAGCTCTGTAAAATAGAGAAAGACATATTTCTAAGTAGGTAAACGTTTCAATTTTACAAAGTATCATTTCACGAAATATTTGAAAATTATCACAAATATCATTATTAGTTAAGATGAAAAAGCAATATGTTTAATTAATAATCTATAATTTAACTATATTAATTACTATAAACAGTAAACTCAATAAACTGTAAGGTTCGAGTCAAGTCATTGTTAACCGAGGTTAATGCATAAAACAAGTCCATTGTTGGTGCATAAAGAAAAGGGTAAGAGAATAATTTAGGGCAGTGTTCCATGATCGCGTCAATAATAGAACGTGCTTCTGTTACAACCCTTTTAAAACCAGCGTTCTACTTTTATTTGCACACGTATAATATTTAACACATTCACTACTACTATCTATGTTTTCAGAACAGTAAGACTGCTTAAATTGCAGTTCTTGTAAGAGTAGTGTTCAATGGAGATGAGCACTGCCAAACTTGACTAGGCACGCCAGCTGTATACCTTATGTGAAAAGTTCATAGTAGTGTGGATAGAATAAGTTTATTTAAAATAATCAACTATTGACAATGCCGATGTGCTGTGTTTACCAATGTTCTAATCATAGAGGTTTTGTATTTCCGAAGGATCCGGAACTGAAACAAAGTGATTGCATGCTATTAGAAGGGGAAAAACTCGATTTCTCGCGCGTTTTTTAAGAAAATAAATGACGAATTAGGTGGCTACATACCTGCTGCCATGTCTATAATGTTTCTAATGTGCCCATCTCCATGGTGGTGTGAAGTTAGCCCCGCAACTTTCGAAAAAATGATTTTTTTTCGGAGTTCTGGATTCGTTTCCATGAGTTCTGGAGTTCTTTGTAGGTTTAAACAATAGTTCTGGCATTTATCTAGCGATTATTCGAACTTGAAAATATGAGGGGCTAGGTTCACGCTGCCCCCCAAAGTTGAAAAAATTCAATTTTTTTAGGAGTTCTGAGTAGCTCTCCAATAGTTCTGGAGTTCTTTATAGTTTTGAGCAATAGTTCCGTTCGTTAAAACGTACAAATTGAAAATTTAAAAGTTCAATTTGAAAAAAAAAAAATTGCCCAGCATTCCTCTAATTTTGCTTGGATCAAAAAAAGTCATTTGAAGTATCGCTAGAACTCTTGGAGGGCTACTCAGAACTCCAAAGAAAAAAATCGAAATTAAAAAAAAATAATTTTTGTTATCGAGCTAGGTACCTAGCCCCTCAAAGTTGAAAAAAATCAATTTTTTTTGGAGTTCTGAGTAGCCCTACAATAGTTCTGGAGTTCTTTATAGTTTTTAGCAATAGTTCCGTTCGTTAAAACGGACAAAATGAAAATTTAAAAGTTCATTTTGAAAAAAAAAAAATTGCCCAGCATTCCTCTAATTTTGCTCGGATCAAAAAATTTCATTTGAAGTATCGCTAGAACTCTTGGAGGGCTACCCAGAATACTGAAGAAAAAAGTCGAAAAAAAAAAAAAATTTTTGTCATCGAGCTAGGTACCTAGCCCTTCGAAGTTGAAAAAAATCAATTTTTTTTGGAGTTCTGAGTAGCCCTACAATAGTTCTGGAGTTCTTTATAGTTTTCAGCAATTGTTCCGTTCGTTAAAACGGACAAATTGAAAATTACATTTTGAAAAAAAAAATTGCCCAGCATTCCTCTAATATTGCTCGGATCTAAAAAAGTCGTTTGAAGTATCGCTAGGACTCTTGGAGGGCTACCCAGAACTCTGAAGAAAAAAATCGAAACAAAAAAAAAAATTTTTGTCATCGAGCTAGGTACCTAGCCCCTCAAAGTTGAAAACATTAAATTTTTTTTGGAGTTCTGAGTAGCCCTCCAAGAGTTCTAGCGATACTTCAAATGACTTTTTTTGATCCCAGCAAAATTAGAGGAATGCTGGGCAATTTTTTTTTTCAAAATGAAATTTTCAATTTTCAATTTGTACGTTTTAACGAACGGAACTATTGCTAAAAACTATAAAGAACTCCAGAACTATTGTAGGGCTACTCAGAACTCCAAAAAAAATTGATTTTTTTCAACTTTGAGGGGCTAGGTACCTAGCTCGATGACAAAAATTTTTTTTTTTAATTTCGATTTTTTTCTTCGAAGTTCCGAGTAGCCCTCCAAGAGTTCTAGCGATACTTCAAATGACTTTTTTTGATCCAAGCAAAACTAGAGGAATGCTGGGCAATTTTTTTTTTTTCAAAATGAACTTTTAAATTTTCAATTTGTACGTTTTAACGGACGGAATTATTGCTCAAAACTATAAAGAACTCCAGAACTATTGGAGGGCTACTCAGAACTCCTAAAAAAATTGAATTTTTTCAACTTTGGGGGGCAGCGTGAACCTAGCCTCTCATATTTTCAAGTTCGAATAATCGCTAGATAAATGCCAGAACTATTGTTTAAACCTACAAAGAACTCCAGAACTCATGGAAACGAATCCAGAACTCCGAAAAAAAATCATTTTTTCGAAAGTTACGGGGCTAACTTCACACCACCCATCTCCATTAAACAACAGAGTTGCCGTTTTTAAAATTTGCCGCTCTATATGCTTTGAAATTACTTTGGTATACGTCGTGTTTAATTGATATTTTATAATTGTTTGTATTCTTAGTTGAAATCAATATTTGCCATTTTACAAGATTTTTATTAACTTCACTTGTTGATTAGTTTGTTAGGGTCAAATCTTGTAATCCAATTATGACCCACTTCCGCATAACCGATCGACTTGAAATTTTGCACACACACGTAGTTCCGATGGCAATGCAACATTTTTACTTCCCAGCGCTACTATGGTAGGGAAGTATTGAATTCAGTCAGAAATTTTTTTTCGTGATATTAACTGATCTTCAAATTTTGACACCCTAGGAATCATTTAAGACCATTTTTCGACTGATGTCCCTCTCTGTGTGTGTATGTGGTGGAATGTTTTCTCCTTCGATATCACAAAAACGGAACGACATATAGCGTTATGCGATTTGTTTTGTTGTATTTGTCAGCACTTAACTTAGATCTGATTAGATTTTGAGCCAAATCGGTTCAGTGGTTCCTGAGATATTCAAACAAATGTTCTCAGTGTCACGTATTAACATAGGTAAAAAAAATATAAATGCATTCTAGATGTTAAAATATAGATAAATTCTTAATATTTTTTTCCATAATGTACAGATTTTGAGAAAAAAATGTTTTCAAAAAAAAAAAAACAAGCCGTGAGGTGGGTCGTTTATTAGGACTAAAGTGCGACCCTTGAGGTCCACACGACGAACTTCCCAGTTTGATAAATATTTAATAATAATAATTAAATTAGATATTACACAGAAAAGTAATCATTTTAATCATTAAAACATAATTATTATTTATTTTTAACAATAATTAAAAAAAAAAAAAAAAAAACAGCTGAACCGATTTTTATAAAATTTATGTCGGATCAAAATGACGTTAACACGCCTCGATTGACACCCTTACGAAGTCGATATAATTTTTTATTCGCCAGATATTGCATAAAATCTACTTTTTTGGAGGTTATTTGGTTAAGAAAAAAGAACGGCTGAACCGATTTTGAAAAAATTTCTTTCAGATCATATTTACGTTAATACGCGTCGATTGGCACTCCAACGTAGTCGATATTATTTTTCATTCTCGAGATTTCGTCTTAGAAAGAAATGGACACATACGTACGTACGTACGTACACACACACACACACACATACACACACACAGACATCTTTCTAAAAGTAGTGTAAAAATAGTGTAGTGACCTTGAAATATAAAATTTTTTTTTCCTTTTTGATTTCGATTTTCGGACCCATTACAATAACTTCCAATGGGAAGTTAAAAATTGCACGGAAATATATGTTTTTGTCTAATCAAGAAGCGTATGATTTTAATGAATCAAAAAACAAATGAGATGGCTCCTATGAGTACGGAGTACCATTGTTAAATCTTGTTATATTATATACTCATTAATATTTATTTGTTGATTGATTTATTTATTGTTATTTATTTATTTATTGTTATTTATTTATTTATTGTTATTTATTATTTATTTATTTATATACTTATTGTTATTGTTATTCGTTTTGCTATATTATTACTAGTCACTTTAGACGCAAATAGCTATAGCAGCTGACGCGTCTATAATTTAAATAAAAAAAAAAAAATGAGATGGCCATGCTTTTAATTTTAAGAATATGAAAAGAGAATAATTTATTTTGTTGAAAATATTTTCAGTAGCGAGCGATTGTTTACTATAGGTGGGAAATATAGAACTGGCTATCTAGTCGAAATTTTTTATAAATATTTCATTTGCATAGCCAACTCCTTCGTCATCGAAATTTCCGTAACTATCCCCTAATTTCCACCATAAATATCCCGTTTCTTTTGCCATATGAAAGTTCCGGTAAGGCATATTGTAATGTAACGATTGCAAAAGAGCAAACTAAAATCTGTGTTGTCTTGGAACCGACTTGGAACTATAATTTTTACCTATAAACAAAATATAATCAGTACCTACGTTAAAAATGTATAATTTACTTGGCCCATGTACCTAAAAACTTTTTATCATTTTTTAAAATGATATATGAACAAATTTAGTTACTACAATCAAATATCACACTCTCAATAATAATTATTATTATTTACTAAAATTTTATTGTAATAGAATATATTTTTAAAACATATTTTCTACGTGTAAGTACCGTAATTCCTCAATGTTGACACTATAATACACTGTTGGCAAAATCTGCCAACACTGGCCTCATTGAAACCTCACAGTCTTTCTCACTTATTTTGTCTCCAGAATATTGAGACCTCTGATCGATGGAACATCTTTATATCTTAAACTTATTAGCTTCTGCCGACAGCGAAATTTTATAAATAATAAACGAAACAATTACTGACTATAGCTGTTCATTTATTTACTAAAAGTTGCAACGTTTCGGACCCATTGTATGACACTCTTTTCAAGCTGTATAAACAATTAAATTAACAAATTTATTAAAACAATATTACTTGGAGCTGTCTAAATTTGATACATTGATGTATCAAATTTAGACAGCTCCAAGTAATATTATTATAATAAATTTGTTAATTTCATTGTTTACATAGCTTCAAAAGGGTCATATACAAAGGGACCGAAACGTTTATATCTTATAAGTTTACATTTTTTTATTGGGCCGTGTAATAACATATTATTCTGTAGTTTTTTGTATTTCATAAAATAAACAATTATATTGTCCTCAGTTTTTATTTCGGTTTGAGAGGTCTTGCTGTACACAGAGAATAGTTTTTATATCCTACTTTACGACTTGCGTTGACCGAATTGTTCACTCTTTATTCGCACCATTCTGTTCCTCGGACCGTCTTATTTTATAAAGCACAAAAAAGGTGCTTCAGTTTGGGATATGCTTTATTTTCCGCTCTGTAGAAAAAGCTTTTGCTATAAAAACCAACTGGATTTATTTAGGTTGCTTCTATTGACAAACCCTCTTCAATTACAAAACATTTACAAACAATAATATAGGAATAATTGTGGATAAATAATACATGTTAATAATAGTAATCCTTTTTCTACAACACGAATTCACTATAATTAGTGAATTACTGTAACACATTGTTGTCATAACGTTACAATGCCATACAGGAACATTTTTTATACAATATGTCACTGTCGGGAATCAAAACTGAAACGTGTAGTTTCGTGGGGATTTCGGGTTCGCTGGTTGAGTTTTAATTTACGCTACAAAAAAATAACCAAACAAATGATTGCCAGTAAGTAGATTGTGAAGTAAATAAAGACGCAAGCAGCGCGAAAGGTGGAGTTTCGGGTTTGAATCCCGGCTATGACATATTGTGTAAAATTTTTCCTGTATAGCATCCTAACAATGTGTTACAGTAATTTACTAATTATAGTGAATTCGTTTTGTTAAAAAGGGATTACTATTATTAACATTTACAAACAATATTTATCAAAATTTTAAAAATATTACAAAGTGGTAAATTAGGCATCAGATAAAATTGTTTATTCAATACATGCATCCTTTTAGTGTTTTTCGTGTCTGTGAAGCGGATCTTGAATGGCCGTTTATTGACTGATGACGTCATGATCCAATATGAAACGCTTTTCGATGCTATAATGAAAAACACTTGAAAGTCCCGTTACATAATGAACCATTATATTAATAAGTACCTCTTTTCGATGCTATGTGAAATAATATGGTTACTACGGCAACGAAGTAATGTAAACGAAGTAAATAAATACTATGAGATGTACTGCTGTTAGTGAATCTATAAGGTGTTTGACATTAATTCAATTAAAGTCTAAAACCATGCATGTGTTGAAAAAAGTATAGTGTGCAACGCGAGAGCTAAATCTTCTGCGTCAGGCGCGATGTTTTCAGCACTTGTATGCGGCTCGCAAATTCGCACTCGCCAAAGCTCGTGCACGCTCGCCTACTACTCGTGCTTAAAAAATCGCGCCTGACCCATAACGATGTGTTTAGCACACTAATTGCACAATATACTATTAATTAACAACATTTTAGTGTGCATAATGTGTTTTAACTTCCCGCTAAGAAAATTGAAAATTTTAAAAAATATGGAAGTTATTGATTTCACCCCGATTTTCGAAAATCGAGTTTTCATCAGATCTCGACGTTTTGTGGTCCTAGGAAGCTATTCTGACTATTTTTACGATGATGTCAGTATGTATGTGTGAGTGTGTGTATGTAAACCTCTCATAACTTTTGAATGGCTTGACCGATCGATTCGCGATTTAAGGCATTCGAAAGGGTTCCACTGAACTTAGATTTCCTGAAAATTTGAACCGATTCGGCCCAATATATTTTAAGAAATTCCAAAAAAAACGAAAAAAAAAAAGTTGTTAAAACGATGTTTTTTCAAAATAACTTCTAGAATATTTATTGTACCGATTGATTTCGTAATCTAATCAGATCTTCTCCTCAAAAAACTGCGTCGAATGCTGCTAAGCGGATCAAAATCGGTTAATCCGTTCGAGAGATTACGTAGTCAACAGAATTCGAAAAATGTGTTTTTTCAAAATAACTTCGAGATTTTTCAACCAATCGATTTTGTACCTCTTACAATATTTCTAGAGTTTATAAAACTGCGTCGAATGCCGTTTTAAAGATCAAAATCAAACAACGCGTTCAAAAGTTACAGCTTTTCAAAAATTAAAATAGTGTTGTTATCAGCAATTTTCAGATTTTTGAGCTTGAAGAGCTCAAAAATCTACTTTTGGGTATATTATCAAGTGATTCGAACTCAAAGTGCTTGAAAATGGCGGGAAGTTCCAGGAATGACCTGCAAAGTCAACCGATTTACAGTTTTTTTAAATTCATCTTCATTAAAAAAAGATTTCAATATCCACAAAATTTAAAAGGGATTAATTATTTTTAGTTTTGCAACTATTAATAAAAATTAGACATATTATGATAGGTGATACCTATCTATATGACATTAAAAATGAAAACTATATTTAAATTCATTAAAAACGCTAAGAATTTTTAAAAGTTGGCTTTTCTTTTTTAATAACAAAATACAGTTTATAAACAAAATTATTTAAAAATAAATATTAATTGAAGGCCAGGAAAGTGACTTAATATTTTTTAATTATCTCTTGAGAAGTTTAGAGAAATTTATAAACGAAAAAGCACTAAATTATAGGCAAACTCCAATATCTTGTCACAAGCTCATAATAGAAGTTCAGAAGAAGATAATAATTTATTATTATATAATATTAAGAAAACTTTATTCTTTTGAAACAAACCTCCAACTGCAATTTGTTTTCCGCTGAATCAACCAATCAGCCAAATTAATTTTATGCGTTATGTTATACCTTCTGTTGTTCTGAGATATAGGTATTAGTATGAGAACAGTGGTGGGCGATTTTAATTTATAAGACAGGAATTTTACATTATGCAACATTCATAACATTTATTATAAAAATTTAAATATCCTAATATTAAATAGTTTTCAATCAGCGTAGGTACAAATAATTTAAGTGAATGAATTTTGTAGAGAACTTTTATAATTAAAATCTAACTGTCAACTATATGTCGGTATCATCTGCTCTACGAATATACAAAATATAATAGACTTTAGTTAAATCAGCGCCTAGGTGGGTGGTTTTGGGGAAGAAAATGTTGACTTAACGGAAATCTTTTTCTTTATTTATTCTTAGTCGAACTTAAATACAGTGTGAAATCTCATTACGGCGTGCAGAGGTGGAACTTCTAACAGTTGAAAACGGTAGCGAATAGAAGGGAAAGAGCTTATAGAAACGCTGACTCACGAAAAATTACTTAACAAGAGGCTACTGTATTGATGTCTTGTAAGATAAATAATTAATAAGCTTACTAAATATTTATCGTAGAATTTTTGTTTTAAACTATTTACTATTCGTCTTTTCAGGGTTTCGTACCAAAATGGCAAAAACGAAATCCTCATGGTGAAACTTCGTCGTCCGTCCATCTATCTAGTTTGTCACAGACCTACAATTTTGTGCATTTAGTCCTAAAAAATTGAAATTTGGCATACAGATAGAGTGATATACTTATTCTGCAAATATTCCAAGGGCCATTTTGCCAAAAAAAAGTGTCCTCTGCGGCGAATAATATGTGATGTCCGAAAATATTCTACAAATAGCCTTATTGTTTGCATAAAATGTATATAAAATGTAAAAGAGATTTTATAGACATTAAATTCTAAGTATTTAACTGTACACCACTGATCACCGTGCAGTGCTAACTATGTAAAAGGCATTAAGGAATTAAGTTATAAGAAAGTTAAGAACAACTCTGTTACAGTTGCCATCAATTCAAACTAACAACATGAAATAATCTAGAAGTTACAAATTAAATTATCGATTCAATAGTCTCACAACAGCAATATATAACTGCCGACTAAAGTGTAGTTAGGTACTTCTGTTTAACTAAACAGCACTCATAATTCTTGTGTGTGAATTACGCAGGGACTATAATACACTACAAAACAAATAATTAGAGAGAATGTGAGAGTTATATGAAAGAGAAAGAGATAGATATAGAGAGAAAGAGAGTACATTACAAAGCAAAGCTCGAGATATATGCAGTCGGTTCGAGATGAATTTATAATTTATAACCCTCCTGCAACTTTATTTATGATATCATCTCACATTCTTTATTAGGTTAAACCGAGGGTTCACGTGTGAATAGCTGTCTTTCAAATTTGACGTTCATAACTTTAAATTTTGAACTTTTTATAATCAGGAACTACAAAATTTCTTCGTGATAAAGTATTAATGTTGTAATTTTACATGTGTAAATTTAACTTGACTTGTTAATGTTATGCATCTTCTGACAGAAGAACAATTTAATAAATAAATACTTTTACAATTTTAAAATAAATCTATTATCACATTAGTAATTTTATTCAAGGTTTTAAAATAAATAATTATTGGTGCAGCTTTACTGCACTGACTTCTCGCTCGACCGCGGATTTTTGGTTATCAGTAAACTACTCTTTCTGCAGGATTTTCAGGAACAAATAAATGTTGATAATATATTGTAAGGTTAACAATGACATATCGAATAGGTATTATGAAATATGAACAAAAACGCTGAAACCGTTTCCGAGACAATAGCATTTTTCGATTTTCGTTATCAGTGAACTATCCTTATTGGGGAAAGCATGGGAAGAACTAAAAGAACCTTGAGGAATCCTCTAAAACCCCAAGTTTAAGATTTGGTTTTGATCCGCTGAATGGTATGTCAGTTAGTTTTACGTCCAATATCTTAAACTCGCTTTTTCATGCCATCCAAATCCGTTGAAATCTTGAATTCGCTTTTTTTCGCCATTTTCTTCAATCCTCGAATCGCTCGGAAGAAAAATGTGAAAAATTATATAATACCTTGTTTATTTGTTCGTGAAAAATCGAAAGAACCCCGAAATTAATTTAACGGAACTTCAAAGCCTATAGATTTAATGAAAAAACTTGAAATAATGGAGATGGACACTGCCAAACTTAACCGATAGGGGCGTCTGCTATGTGACCACCTCAGTCTGTAGGCAGTTCATAGTAGTGTGTACAGAATAAGCTTATTTAAAATAATATATCGTTGACAAGTCCGGTGTGCTGTGTTTACCAATATCCAAATCATAGAGGTTTTGTATTTCCAAAGAATCCGGAACTGAAAACATGTGGCTGCAGCTGAAACTTGATTTCTCGCGCGTTTTTCTATGAAAACCAATGATAACTTAGGCTATAACCTGCTGCCATCTATATTAGGTTTCTCATATTTCTCATATAATATTATGCCCATCTCCATTGTATTGTCTATTGTCATTTCATTAGATTTTCACCATAATGGAAGTGTTTTTTTTAAAGGTGCGATCACTCCGTGCTTAGAACGAGTATTTCAGTTAGTATAATCGTATAAAAATAAGTTGAAATAGAGTTTCTAGTGGTACAAATTGAAGGAATTATTATTGGCTAATAATTTTTTATAAATAACGTATTTGGACGTATGAACAGAATTCAGAAGAAATCATATTTAAGAATTATATACTATAGGTACCTACCTATAGCATAATAACAGAATATGCTAAATTATTGTTAATAATTAATTTTCATATGAATTTATGTTTTGTTCCAGGTTATGAATGGGTCGGATGGCGAAACGATACACCAACAATGCTTGGGCGTCCGGTAGAAATTGTATTGGAGTTCGACAAAGTTCGGAACTTTTCATCTATACATTTGTTTGCTAACAATATGTTTAGTAAAGATGTTCAGGTAAGCTAATCGTTTTAGTTACCTATATAATAAGGTGATACGAAATATATTCACTATATTTTCGCTATTGTAAATTATACAATAATTCCTAAAAGTTTTTTTTACCCATCTAGCGCATTCAGTTACTATAGACTGTATTATACTATGGCTATTAAACTATGGCTATAGTAAAACAATAGATGGATGAGGTATAAATAACATTATTTAGCCAAACATGCCTTGATAAAATGTTGTTCATTAAGGAGATGCATGGTGTTTAGTAACGGCATTTTTTTCAATTTACGCGAACACAAAAATTTGGGTAATATGCATCTAATACATTTTGTGCTTTTCCAGAAAATGAAAAAAAATCTTTACCTAACACTTTGTATGTAAAATTATTGTGACCTCATCTATCTACTGTTTCATTATGACCCAATATTTATGAATCAGCCTGTATAAGTGACACACACTGTGTAAGTAAAAATTATGTAAATCAGCTGTACGAGTTGTATGATCCTATTTTGTGTGTTCTTTGTGGATTTACCCGTAGAGAAAATTCAAGGTAAACTTTTTTAAAATAGAATACAGTAGTACGATAACGGTTGCTGAGACAGCAAGCTACAGTGTGAAAGTTCATAGAAGTTTGTAAATTAATGATTCTGATGCAGAATTTTGCAATCTTTAAAACGTTGAACCCATGACCAGCTTGTTTACCAGACAACACAACGCCTTGAAAAATGGCGTGTATCGAGAAATATCGACTCCATTAGAAAATATAAGACAACAAATCGGTACATCATATGCTGTGGTGAATCTATAGGAGATGACGGCCTGCACATGATTAATTAGCGATTTAAAGACTGCAACACTGCACCGACGCATTTAAAAAAATATACTTGTAAGTTGACAACCTTACATTGCAATTCATTTTTAAAAACGAACCACAACAGAAAAAACAAAAATGTACTCTCAAACACGATTTCAATCCAAGTTTCGTAACTGATGAAATAATTTATCAATCATTTATGCGTTGTACATAAAACATTACAGCTGTATTCCTTCTCTGCGTTAACGTTAAATATTTAACGCAAACGTTAAACGGTCCGAACTCGCATAAGAAGTTTCGGTTCAAGAATCATCATGGTATAATTAATACATATTACATCGTCCTTCAAAATACTAATTATAGTTAATATAGATAGGTAGGTTTGCAAATTGTAATCGGCTTTTTTTCGACCCTTATGCCACGAATTATGACATCGTCCTTCAAATCGTCAACTATTTTCCTTTTATAAAATCAAAATAAAATAAATTGATATTAACCAGACCTGTATTTGGAGAAGTTTCGGCAGTTGTGAATAGAGTAAAAGTATACATACAGATAGACAAGGTGCGGTAGAATTACAAAATATTATGGTAATTTAATTCATTCTATATAGATATAATAATACCTGTTTATGCTAACATTGTAATGATCCTCCATTATAGCGATTATACAGTGTGTCCACAGACTCATCCTCAACATGGGGATCTCCGTTGTTATGGGAGATAGAGATTTGGTTAAATGAGACAAAATGTGCAGAATCTCCAGTACTACTACCCTGCGTAGTCAAACTTTCCATATTTTGCTTGGTTCGCGACCGACAGTTGAAAAACGAGATTTACCCATTTTCGTTTTTTGTTTATAACTCGCTTATTAAGTAAGTTAGAAAAAAAATATTTTCACTTTCTTAAGGCCCTTTTTTATGAAGATTTCAAATCTCTTTTCATATTTTTATTTACTTTTATAGTTTTAGAGATACTTGTATTAACTTTGTTTTTTTAAATACACGTCAAAGATGGCCATGACACCATTCGAAAGAGATTTTTTTTCTCTTTAATTTGATATGAGGGTTGATGGATTTATTTTCAAAAATAACAGAGTTATACGTAAAACACTGATTTTTAATAGTAGGCTATGCTAAATTAATTGATAAAACAACAGAAGGCTTAGCAAACAGTTGAAATTCGCGTTGGTTTAGTAAACGGTTGTTTTGTTTTAGCTGTCAAAGTGTGGTTTGTTGCTAATTTGTCAGTTTACTAAGTGATTTATTAAATTTACTTTTGTTATCATGGAACCATTTTGTAACAATGAAAAATTTGATATGTTATCTTGTTATACATTCTATGTCACAAAAATTCGACCAGAGCTGCAGAAATGTACTTCGATCAGTATCCAGAACGAAGACAACCTCATTCGTATATTTACAGAAACTTACGAGTAAATTTAATAAACTATGCATCATTTAAAAAGCCGTTTACTAAGTCAACGCGAATAAGTGAAGAAGACAAAACTACTGTTTTACGATCAATTGTTGAAAATCGCTTATTTTTCATTGTTACAAAATTGTTCCATGATTACAAAAATAAATTTAATAAATCACTTAGTAAACTGACAAATTAGCAACAAACTACACTTTGACAGCTAAAACAAAACAGCCGTTTACTAAGCCAACGCGAATTTCAACTGTTTGCTAAGCCTTCTGTTGTTTTATCAATTAATTTAGCATAGCCTACTATTAAAAATCAGTGTTTTACGTATAACTCTGTTATTTTTGAAAATAAATCTATCAACCCTCATATCAAATTAAAGAGAAAAAAAATCTCTTTCGAATGGTGTCATGGCCATCTTTGACGTGTATTTAAAAAAACAAAGTTAATACAAGTATCTCTAAAACTATAAAAGTAAATAAAAATATGAAAAGAGATTTGAAATCTTCATAAAAAAGGGCCTTAAGAAAGTGAAAATATTTTTTTTCTAACTTACTTAATAAGCGAGTTATAAACAAAAAACGAAAATGGGTAAATCTCGTTTTTCAACTGTCGGTCGCGAACCAAGCAAAATATGGAAAGTTTGACTACGCAGGGTAGTAGTACTGGAGATTCTGCACATTTTGTCTCATTTAACCAAATCTCTATCTCCCATAACAACGGAGATCCCCATGTTGAGGATGAGTCTGTGGACACACTGTATAGTGAATAAACATAATAATAAACAATGGAAACTGCACTTAGTGTGTGTTCTGTAAATTATATAATGGGCCTGCGTTTGCACGAACCAGAATTTAGTCCATTATATATATACTTATCAAAACAATTACAATAAAAAAATTAAACATAAATAGAAAATATGGAACAAATCCTTTTAGAATTGAATTTTTATAAGGTGCCATGCTATTTTGTATCACGTGTTGAGGTTTATTTGGATACCGCGGCACTCAATTTTTAGTTCTTAAAATTAAAAAAAAATATTTGTGCAAACTATGTTCTAAACCGTTCTGACATCAAAACAAACATATCCTGTAAATTTAAGATCAATCGGTTGAGTAGTTTCCGAGTCTAATACGTATAAGCCTCATACAAACGAACATTCTTTTTTATATCATATATAGTTTATTTTCATGTCCGGGCCCAAATACACTTGATGACTACCCCTCCCCCCTCTTGATGGCTTTGCATACTGCTGCTAAATAACTATGTAGTGTAAAGTATTTATAAAAATTGTTCATTTATTTTATAAAGGAAAGATAAAATGAACCAGAACTATGTCCTTTATATGGGAGTGCAGTCAAACTTAAATAAGTTCCGGAAAATATCAATTTCGTTTAATTAGTTTGATAATAGGTAATCGGATTCGTAATTTATCTTACCAATTATCAGCTAACTAACAACTTCCGACTATTTTACTTCACTTCTACAGAATACTGAGCATAGTGTGAATAGAAAATCTGTATCCGTTTTACACCCACTTAAAATCCTGTTTAAGTATTACGTGGATACAGTTTTAGTAGAAAAATTGATGTGATATAAAAGGTGGTGCAGAATTGAAGAGCGTTTTTGAAATGAAAATAACTCAACTGTTTTTGAACTTAAAAAAAATTTAATTACGAAAAATGAAAGCTTAGATGTTACCATTTAACATTGAAAAGTGAAATTCTGCACCCATTTCTTGACGTTTCGGAACTGAACCGTTACGACCAATATTGAAGCGTTGGCAAATACGCCGCTGCACGACAATAACAGACTCGCTCGATTTTAGATACTCCTCAACTGCGAACGCACGATTCTCCCTTGTCCAGATAACCATTGTGACCATGGACATAGAAATCTAGGGGCGCAGTATAAAGTGCCACTTTAGACGAGGAGGTAAGCCATTCAGGAGAGGGTGCATGCCTATTGTCTCATGGATATATTCATGCTATGTCTATGGTGCATGTGCCCACATTCTATTGGCCGCGTCTTTGCGCATGTTCAATTGCGCAAAAAACAGTCGTTTGTTATTGTTTAGACGACACTTTGACACGTACAGCGCTTGCGCAACTTAAGCGACCAATAGAATGTGGGCACACTTGATTCCTCGCCGCACCCCCTCAACAACAACCGCTCCCCTCACTTGTTCTTCGTTCTTAGGTTTCAATGTCCATGATTGTGACTAACGAATGGTAAGCACTCCTAAATCGAACGACACCAGCCGAAACCCCTCCCGTTCGCGTGTACTGCCCATTCCGAAAACTCTCTTCCATTCCGCCCCACCCGTTATATACAACGTACGTGTATCATTTTATTTTGTACAGTGAAATATCTCTTAAATGTATACCACCTGTTTGCAATATTTTGTTAGTGCAAGGGCATTGAACTGTAACGTAGGAACGGCAGAGATAACTGCAACAGGTATTTCTATTTTTGTTGTAAAGATAATGAGGGATAACTTTTTGTATAACCACCCACGTACAGAATGTACAACACATAGAAAAGAAAAAGAATTTAAAGGAATTTTTTTCTCTTTTAATCCTTATCGGTTCGCTATTAGTATACAAGACTCAAGAGGCATTTAATATTAATCGTACATTTAACCAAAAAGGTAAGCTATGATACTTTTAGCGAATAACTTTTTTCTGACTTATAATCAAATTATTAGTGTATTTGCCATAATATGGCACATACACTATTGGCGTCGGTCGGATGGCGGGACCTAGGGGTCGGACCAAAATTTCTCGACGTTTCATAGCCTCCTGAACAATTTGGCACCATTTTTGAAAATGTTTATATATATATGTATGTATATATATACAGTGTGTCCACAGACTCATCCTCAACATGGGGATCTCCGTTGTTATGGGAGATAGAGATTTGGTTAAATGAGACAAAATGTGCAGAATCTCCAGTACTACTACCCTGCGTAGTCAAACTTTCCATATTCTGCTTGGTTCGCGACCGACAGTTGAAAAACGAGATTTACCCATTTTCGTTTTTTGTTTATAACTCGCTTATTAAGTAAGTTAGAAAAAAAATATTTTCACTTTCTTAAGGCCCTTTTTTATGAAGATTTCAAATCTCATTTCATATTTTTATTTACATTTATAGTTTTAGAGATACTTGTATTAACTTTGTTTTTTTAAATACACGTCAAAGATGGCCATGACACCATTCGAAAGAGATTTTTTTTCTCTTTAATTTGATATGAGGGTTGATGGATTTATTTTCAAAAATAACAGAGTTATACGCAAAACACTGATTTTTAATAGTAGGCTATGCTAAATTAATTGATAAAACAACAGAAGGCTTAGCAAACAGTTGAAATTCGCGTTGGCTTAGTAAACGGCTGTTTTGTTTTAGCTGTCAAAGTGTAGTTTGTTGCTAATTTGTCATTTTACGAAGTGATTTATTAAATTTACTTTTGTTATCATGGAACCATTTTGTAACAATGAAAAATTTGATATGTTATCTACTGATACATTCTATGTCACAAAAATTCGACCAGAGCTGCAGAAATGTACTTCGATCAGTATCCAGAACGAAGACAGCCTCATTCGTCTATTTACAGAAACTTACGAGTAAATTTAATAAACTATGGATCATTTAAAAAGTCGTTTACTAAGTCAACGCGAATAAGTAAAGAAGACAAAACTACTGTTTTACGATCAATTGTTGAAAATCGCTTATTTTTCATTGTTACAAAATGGTTCCATGATAACAAAAGTAAATTTAATAAATCACTTAGTAAAATGACAAATTAGCAACAAACTACACTTTGGCAGCTGAAACAAAACAGCCGTTTACTAAGCCAACGCAAATTTCAACTGTTTGCTAAGCCTTCTGTTGTTTTATCAATTAATTTAGCATAGCCTACTATTAAAAATCAGTGTTTTGCGTATAACTCTGTTATTTTTGAAAATAAATCCATCAACCCTCATATCAAATTAAAGAGAAAAAAAATCTCTTTCGAATGGTGTCATGGCCATCTTTGACGTGTATTTAAAAAAACAAAGTTAATACAAGTATCTCTAAAACTATAAAAGTAAATAAAAATATGAAAAGAGATTTGAAATCTTCATAAAAAAGGGCCTTAAGAAAGTGAAAATATTTTTTTTCTAACTTACTTAATAAGCGAGTTATAAACAAAAAACGAAAATGGGTAAATCTCGTTTTTCAACTGTCGGTCGCGAACCAAGCAAAATATGGAAAGTTTGACTACGCAGGGTAGTAGTACTGGAGATTCTGCACATTTTGTCTCATTTAACCAAATCTCTATCTCCCATAACGACGGAGATCCCCATGTTGAGGATGAGTCTGTGGACACACTGTATATATATATATATATATATATATATATATATATATATATATATATGTGTGTGTGTGTACACGATAACTCTCGACAGACTTAATCGATTGAAACGAAATTTGGTACACACATTGGAACCCATCACCGCAAGAAGCCTATTTAAAATGGGCCCGATCAGACTATTTTCAGGGTTGTATTTAGGGGTTCCAAAAAGTTTTTAGGCCCAAAAATACCGAAAAAATTGTCAGAATCGTTTCAAAATTGAAATTTAACTCTTTAGTAAAGATTAAAACGTGCTGCTAAAATTTTAATAAAATCGGCCCGACAGGACCGAACTTTCAAATTTTATGAAAACACTAGTTTGTTGATACGGATTTACTTATGGAAGGGTGTATTTAATGTGGTACAGAGGTTGCATTGATAATAATATTGAAATTAAGAAAAAAATATTATTTTAAGGGATGTATTAAGGGGTTAAATTTTTTATTTTGTCCAAAAACAAACTTAAGTTCACGTATTAAAGCCACATGGCCTGTATTAGCAAATACACTATATTGTCGGCAGGGTTTGGCACTGCGACCCGAGTTTTTTTTTTTTATAATATTAAATTTTTCTCCCTTTCTGCTTTCCTTGTTATGGGTAACATTCAGTTCAAAATCTTCTTACAAAGTTCGAATGATTCAGTGTTGTGATATTACATCACTTGTACTTACTATCCAAAATAATTTCATCTTAATTATATGCAACAATCGTGTAGAGTTTCTTATAGATATTATCGATACGAGTTTTATATAAGAAGAAAAATAATTTCCATTCACCAGTAAAATTGAATGCGCCGCCATTTGCAATTACGTCTACTGAATTCTAGAAGTATTCAGACTGAAATGATCTTCCAACTGCGACCCGACGCAATTTCGTAAAGTAGTAATTTATACGAGGGGTAAATATCTGCCCAAAATTGTGTACACCATAAATCCTTTTTGGCAAATAAATCCTTATAAATCCATATAAATCCCCAATAAATCCCTTTAAGTTCAATAAATCCTCATAAATCCTAATAAATCCTCGTAAATCCTCATAAATCCTCATAAATCCTCGTAAATCCTCATAAATCCTCATAAATCCTCGTAAATCCTCATAAATCCTCATAAATCCCCATAAGTCATCGAATGTATAAACAATAACAAAACTGCGTTAATTAGAAGTTTCATGAAATTTTCCGCAAGGGGTGGCCGCCATCTTGAATTTAAGAGATGAAATCATGTATCTTGGTAAATACTGCTTGTACGTGAAAAAATATTGTTACAAAAATTGTTAAGGAGGATCTATCCAACAACTTCTGTTTAAATTTTTTTTGAAATTTCTTATTATTCAAAAGTTATAAATTCTCAAAAATGACACTGTTGGGGGTGGAAACGGTTTTTTCGATTTTACAACAAAACGGTCAATCGGGGCGAAAAATGGTTATAACAAAAGTTGTAGCTTTTGAGTTTCTCTACAATATACATGTGTTCAACATTTTTTTTGCTTGCTTGGTGCGAATATAGAGGGCGCCAAAAATCGACCGTCGCCAATATTTTTGAAAAACTCAAAAGCTACAACTTTTGTTATAACAATTTTTCGCCCCGATTGACCGTTTTGTTGTAAAATTGAAAAAACCGTTTCCACCCCCAACAGTGTCATTTTCGAGAATTTATAACTTTTGAATAAGAAATTTCAAAAAATTTTCCAAACAGAAGTTGTTGGATACATCCTCCTTAATAATTTTTGTAACAGTAATTTTTCACGTACAAGCAGTATTTACCAAGATAAATGATTTCATCCCTTAAATCCAAGATGGCGGCCACCCCTTGCGGAATCCGAGGGGGAAAACTTGGCTGGAATGTTCTAGTGGCACCCCCTATCTACAATTAAAATTTCATCAAACTTCTAATTAACGCAATTTCAGACCTATTTTTTCGACCATTTGATTGGACTATATACAGGGTGTCCTCAAAGACACTTAACACACGTCTGCCACATATTCCTGAGACCAAAATAA
Organism: Mongoloraphidia duomilia; assembly: GCA_039654895.1. Taxonomy (NCBI): domain Eukaryota; kingdom Metazoa; phylum Arthropoda; class Insecta; order Raphidioptera; family Raphidiidae; genus Mongoloraphidia; species Mongoloraphidia duomilia. Next base: position 25,545,510 of record CM077518.1, read on the forward strand.
GCCGATTTAATCAAACTTACCTTCTTACAAAATTGCTTAGTTTGGGCGCTATACGGCCCTGAAGTTACAATTTTGAAATCGTTTTTTTGTTATAAATTTAAAACGGCTTGTGCGATTTTGCTAAAATTTGGCACGTTGACATAGTTTTACGGAACAAAAAAACCCATATCAAAATTATGATTAATATTAATCCATAGGCGTAGAACTCGGGTTTTTTAATATTTGAACGTTACAAATTTCTACGCCAATGGAAGAAAAGGAGTTTAAGTATAAAATTTAGATTCAGTAACTTATTTGTTACAAAAAAGCTACTCTTAATAAGACTCGATTACTCTCATGGTTTTTGAGAAATTTGCATTTTAATAATAAGTTGATCAATAATTATACGTTGATAATAATAAGTTGATCAATAAACAAATAAGATGGCCATGCTTTTTTCTAAGAATAAAACTAGAGATAATGAAGAAGTTATGCAAAGAGTAAATTAATTTTCTTCGTCGTATAAATCTTTGTATACGTGAAAATGGTGGACACTTTGACCACTTTTTATGACATATTTATTTATTTCTATTCATGTTTTAGTAACTTTACTTCATTTTGTAAAAATTACTGCGAGTTATTAAAATGCAAATTTCTCAAAAACCATGAGAGTAATCGAGTCTTATTAAGAGTAGCTTTTTTGTAGCAAATAAATTACTGAATCTAAATTTTGTACTTAAACCCTTTTTCTTCCATTGGCGTAGAAATTTGAAACGTTCAAATACTAAAAAACCCGAGTTCTACTCCTATGGTTTAATATTAATCATAATTTTGATATGAGTTTTTTTGTGTCATAAAACTATGTCAACGTGCCAAATTTTAGCAAAATCGCACAAGCCGTTTTAAATTTATAACAAAAAAACGATTTCAAAATTATAACTTCAGGGCCGTATAGCGCCCAAACTAAGCAATTTTGTAAGATGGTAAGTTTGCTTAAATCGGCTTATTTTGGTCTCAGGAACATGTGGTAGGCGTGTGTTAAGTGCCTTTGAGCCGGTTTATGCGGTCGGGCAAATTAAAAAATGTTACGCGCACGCGCATAACATTATTTGATTTAATTCTTCTGTAAATCCTCGATAAATCCTCGATAAATCCTCAATAAATCCTCAATAAATCCTCATAAATCCCCATAAATCCCCATAAATCCTCATAAATCCTTATAAATCCTCATAAATCCTCGTAATTCCTTCACGCTGTACACCATAAATCCTCAGATATTTACCCCTCGAATTTATATAACTAGCGGTCCGGTTCGGCTTCGCCCGGGTGCTATGAATTTATGATTTATTAATACATTAATCACTCGCTTCGCTCGTTCGCTCCAATTATTATAGCCTATTTTTTAAACAAAGTTACCTATCAAACAGTGAAAAAAATTGCAATCGGTTCAGTAATTTGTGACATTACCCCTGATTTTCACCCGGGCTAGTTATTATAGCCTATGATGTTCATCTCCATTGAGAAAGCTACCAATATTATGCAAAATTTCACAGAGATTGGTTGAGCAGTTGACGTGTAAAAGCGGAACAAACAAAGTCACTTTCGCATTTGTAAATTAATTACGATTAGGATACTTAATGACTTAAGTATATGTTATAGAAAAATACTGGATTTAGTTTTTCTACATAATATTCAAAAGATAACGTGAGCAGAATACGTTTGATGCCTATTGTACAAAGAGAATTAGAAATTTAAGAGAAATGAAAACAACAGGCACAAAATTGGAAACAGAACAAAATCTATCCAGACGAGAACTAATCGCAGTAATTAGACTCAGAACCGGACATACCAACATAACCCACAGACAATTACAAAAATTACAAATTTTTTTATTGTAAATTATAGACGTCGACAACTTAGGTCATTAGCGTCTACTAATTACAAAAGAAGCACCACCAATATGCAATGTATGCCAAACACCTATAACTGTAAAACACATCATTCTTACCTGTAACAAATACCGCGACGCCTGGCACCAACTCGACATCTCCAGCAGAATCGAAGAATCCCTAAACAACGAGCCAGTAAACCTAAAAAAATAGTGAAATTTATAAAAATAACAGACATAATAAAATATATCTAACATGAAACTCACCATAAAATTAATGTCTACTTACCGAAGCTTTACTTGATAATTAATACTTCCGAAAATTAATACTTACCTGATAATAATTAATACTTACCTTGTATTGTATAATACATGTATTATATCATTGTATATAATATAAGATGCCATTCGGCAGCAGTGCTAATGACCATAGTAGACGAAGCACATTTTGTTTTGTTTTGAAATAAAAAAAAACTCGGGTCGCAGTGCCAAAACCCTGCCGACAATATAGTGTATTTGCTAATACTGGAATTGTGGCTTTATTATGTGAACTTAAGTTTGTTAATGAACAAAATAAAAAATTTAACCCCTTAATACATCCCTTAAAATAATATTTTTTTTCTTAATTTTAATATTTTTATCAATGCAACCTCGGTACCAAATTAAATACACTTTTCAGTAAGTAAAACATTATCCGCAAACTAGTGTTTTCATAAAATTTGTAAGTCCGGTCCTGTCGGGCCGATTTTATTAAAATTTTAGCAGCACATTTTAATCGTTACTAAAGGGTTAAATTTCAATTCTGAAACGATTCTGAAAATTTTTTCGGCATTTTTGGGCCCAAAAACATTTTTCAACCCCTAAAAACCACCCTTAAAATGGTCCGATTGAGCCCATTTTAAATAGGCTTCTTGCGGTGATGGATTTCAACGTGCCTACCAAATTTCATCAAAATCAATTAACTCTTTCGAAAGTTATTGCCCGCACACATATATATATATATACTAGCCGTTACCCGTGGCTTCGCCCACGTATTTTACGATTTATAATTTATTATTCCCCCCGCGAGAAATTCTTCTCCTGCGAAACGAAGCCGGGCTGGTAGTGTATATTCGCTCGAATTTTATAATACATAACTCACTCGCTTCGCTCGTTCGCTCGGATTTTATTAATACAATACTCACTCGCATCGCTCGTTCGCTTGAATATTAATATATTACTCACTCGCCTCGCTCGTTCGCTTGAATATTATTAATACATTACTCACTCGCTTCGCTCGTTCGCTCGAATTTTATAAATACATTCATCACTCGCTTCGCTCGTTCGCTCGAATATTAATAATACATTACTCACTCGCTTCGCTCGTTCGCTTGAATATTATTAATATATTACTCACTCGCTTCGCTCGAACTTAATTTATACATTATTGCTCACCTACGATACCTATATAAGGAACTCCTGTGCAAAATTTGTTATCCCCCCGCGAGAATCTTCCCCCCTAATTTGTTATCCCACCGCGAGAATCTCCCCTCCTAATTTGTTATCCCCCCGCGAGAATATCCCTCCTAATTTATTATCCCCCCGCGAGAATCTCTCCTTCTAATTTGTTATCCCCCCCGAGAATCTTCACCCCTAATTTTTTATCCCCCCGCGAGAAGCTTCCCCCCTAATTTGTTATCCCACCGCGAGAATCTCCCCCCCCCTAATTTGTTATCCCCCCGCGAGAATCTTCCCCCCTTATTTGTCATCCCCCCGCGAGAATCTTCCCCCCTAATTTGTTATCCCCCAGCGAGAATCTTCCCACCTAATTTGTTATCCCTCCGCGAGAATCTTCCCCCCTAATTTGTTATCCCCCGCGAGAATAATCCCCCCTAATTTGTTATTCCCCCACGAGAATCTTCCCCCCTAATTTGTTATCCCCCTGCGTAGCTTTCTATTATAGTGAAAGAATTTTTAGAATCGGTTTAGTAGTAACAGAGATAAAACAAAAACAAATCTATCCCACGGGAACCGTACATTTTTCCGGGATAATAATTAGCCTATAATATTCTCTGACCCCTAAACTACCACTATGCATAAAATCATGTCGATCCCTTGCTCAGTGAAAAACAAAAACAAAACTATCCCACGGGAACCGTACATTTTTCCGGGACAAAAAGTAGCCTATGTGCTATTCCAGACTATAATCTATCTCTGTGCCAAATTTCATCCAGATCCGTTCAGCCGTTCCGACGTGATTGAGTAACAAACATCCATACTTACATCCATCCATACATCCATACATCCAAACTTTTACATTTATAATATTAGTTAGATAGTTAGATTAGATTAGATTAGATAATTTAAAAATATAATTAAGGTTATTTCTAAAATTGAAAAATTTGCGGCAGAAAATGTCACAATATATAGATAGAGATACTCACTCGCTTCGCTCTTTCGCTCGAATATTATTAATACATTATTTCTTATTGCACACCTACGTTATATAAGGAACTCCTGTGCAAAATTTCATGCTTCTAACTTCAAAAATGACAAACTTACATACAAACTTTCATCCCCTATTTAGCCCCCTTAGGGGATGAATTTTCAAAAATCCTTTCTTATTGCTCACCTACGTATTATAAGGAACTCCTATGCATAATGTCATGCTTCTAACTTCAAAAATGACGAACTTCCATGCAAACTTTCATCCCCTTTTTAGCCCCCTTAGGGGATGAATTTTCAAAAAAAAAATTTCTTAGTACTCACCTATGTTATATAAGAAACTTCTGTGCAAAATTTCATGCTTCTAACTTCAAAAATGACGAATTTCCATACAAACGTTCATCCCCTATTTAACCCCCTTGAGGGTTGAATTTCGAAAAATCTTTTCTTATTGCTCACCTACGTAATATAAGGAACTCCTGTGCAAAATGTCATGCTTCTAACTTCAAAAATGACGAACTTCCATGCAAAATTTCATCCCCTTTTTAGCCCCTTAGGGGTTGAATTTTCAAAAAAAAATTTCTTAGTGCTCACCTACGATATATAAGAAACTTCTGTGCAAAATGTCATGCTTCTAACTTCAAAAATGACGAATTTCCATACAAACTTTCATCCCCTATTTAACCCCCTTAGGGGTTGAATTTCAAAAAATCCTTTCTTAGTGGGTGCCTACGTCACAAAAGGAACCTACTGTCCAAATTTCAAGTTTATATCTTCAGCGGTTTGACCTGGGCGTTGTCTGTCAGTCAATCAGTCAGTCAGTCAGTCAGTAACGGAACTGTTTTATATATATAGATATGATAAAATTAATAATCAATATGATTAGACATCCTTTACCGTAAGTGGAATCCACTTATTAGTGAATTAACATAACATAATAATATCAGACGAAATCATATTCGCCATGATATTTTTATAGAAGCCTTCTATAAAAATATCATGGCGAATATGATTTCGTCTGATATTATTATGTTATGTTAATTCACTAATAAGTGGATTCCACTTACGGTAAAGGATGTCTAATCATATTGATTATTAATTTTATCATTTATAACCCGTAAGGTAAATTTCTCATATTTGAACATAAATATATATATATATATACATATATAAATAGACATTTCCAAAAATGGTGCCAAAGTGTTCAGGAGGCTATGAAACGTCGAGAAATTTTGGTCCGACCCCTAGGTCCCGCCATCCGACCGACGCCAATAGTGTATGTGCCATATGGCAAATACACTAAAAAAAAAGAATTAGAAATGCATCAGTTGAAGAGAAACCGTCCGTCTACGGAAGGTATCCGTTAAGAGATATTTTATTGTAATGTCAACTTTTTCTGCCCACACTATAGGAAGATGTGTAATATCTGTATGTATTTACTTTGGTCGCACCAACTTCAAATCCAATTTATTAAAATAGTTAGATTACAATCTCTGACGTATATTCGTCAGATCGCAATACCAACTTATTGATATTAATGCGTGTATGTTATATAACGGACGTTGAATAGAAATTGACTTGTACATATATAAGAGGGCGTTTCATATTATCAAAGTAAAATAGAAAAATGTTTTTAACATTGGAAATGTTTATGTTCGTATATGGGGGCAGAGTTACGAGTTTTCGTTCAAGGCCAAAAGACAACGGTGTCGCGATCAAGTGAGGAGCAATCATGCAAAATTGAACAAGTGCAATTTTTTCGAAATGTGTTTTATATCATGTCTAGTTAATTGAGAGGTATTTGCGACGATGTGCGGTGTTATTTTTGAGCAAATGTTAATAAATACTGTAGAAAAATCCATTTAAAAGTTAAGTAATCAAGCAAAAATGAACGCGTATATAACAGAAGAATAATAGGGTTATTCCTGACAAAACTAAACAGTGCATTGATAAATATTGTGTGTATAATAAACAGTTAATTATGTTTCATACATGCTGTTATCATTTCCAATGTCCTCGATGGTTGCAAGGATTGCGAAATCTGTGAATTTTTTTACTATACTTATAACTTTACGGGTTAAAAACAGATACTTGATTTTACCCGAAGTTTAACCTTGAGTTAACGTGGTCGCGTTTACAATGCACAAATCCTGTTCTTTCAGAAGAATTAGTGTCATAATTATAAAAGTTCTTTATCAATTGGTTCTCAAGAATAAGTTTAGATATACTGTGCGGTTTATTGTCATGTCGAGTAATTATTATCAGTTACCTACCGTGTGAAAAACGAGTTCAAAAAATTAATTTTTGCCATACCCACTATAAAATAGCTACTTTACATGGATATTATGGATGCATGGAATAGTTCAGTTAACAGACAGGTGTGTCGAAAGTGTGGAAAATAAAACCATTTCCATATTGATTTATGTTTATTGCTATTGTGCGTGCGCACTGCACAGTGCACAAGCTCACGGTCTACTAAGAAGTGAAGTTGGCAACTCAAATGATCTGTCAAATTTTTTTGAAATACTGAAAAAGAAGTGAAAAGTACCTTTTTTATAGTGGGTATGGCACAAATACCATATATTTTTCGTGCGTATGTGATTGTTAATACTCGCTGGCGCTCGTTTCAACATACTATCACTACTTGTCAGTAATATACCTCATTGTTCAAGATTATATCGCTCGACCTAAATCGGCCTTTATCAAAAATTGTTTTAATTTATTATATCACCTTTTTTCTGTTATATAATTAAGTTCAAATTCTTTCTGTTAAAAATCTATAAATTGTATGTATTTTCTGTTTTTACGGTGTTATTAAAATTATTATTTGAAAAGTATTATTCATTTATACAAAACACTTATTATGAGACTAGAAATACAATCTACTATTTACATTTCTAATTTAAACTAGTGTAAAGCATACAGTTTTCCTATTTTAAAGACATGTTTGTAACACTACTGAATACTGGTGTAGGTAATAAATGTCTGTAGAAACGTTTCGTGAATGGCAAACTAAAGTATTCCCGCGCATTTGCTATGTGAAGATCAATTTTGCCCGCAGATGTACTTGCGTTAATGTCGACTTTTGAAGAAACCCTGTAATTCGAGCGTAACCGTGTAAAAAATACCTTATAAGGGTACTTTAAGTTTGACTTTTTTTTGCGGAGGAGGAAATGCATTTACGCTCACCCAGGGAAGATAGCCCTGGGTAGTGTGGGATTCGGGCACAGCCCCATACCCACTAAAACCCCCTCTAACTCGCTCCATAGGTCATCCCCGCGGTACCGACGGCTTGTCATTCCTTCGAGGGGAGGGGAGCCTCAGCTGATAGCTGAATGGTCCTACTTAGGCGTCCTTACGCCTCACCCGCTCATCTCTCCGCAGAGTCTGCACGACTGCGGCTGCAGACAGCCAGCATCCCACTTGTCCCTCGAGCCCAGCATGCTGTTAACAAACGACTTTAATATAATAATAATAATAATAATAGATATTTTATTTCATGAATGGCTAAATAGCCGTGAAATAAGTCAGTACAAAATATAAAATTACAACTCATCCAAAGAATATAAGCATTTGTTTATAAGATAGTCTTTCAAATGTCTCTTGAAAAGTGGCAGATTCAGATTTTTAAAATCACTAGGTAATTTATTATAAATGTCCACTAGATTAAAATTTACATTTTTTCGATACATTGAATATTTAGGCAATGGTTTATGCAGGTTGCCAGCTTGTCTAGTATTCCGATTATGAATCGAAATATTAGTTTTAAAATAACTTGGATGCGATTTTACAAACACAGACACTTTATAAACATATATAGAGTAAAATGTTAAAATTTTGTAGTTTTTAAAATAAGGTTTGCATGAAGTTTGAGGATTGAGTTTAAACAACGCTCTGATAGTCTTTTTTTGTAGAATAAATAGACCACTGCAATCACTTGAGGCTCCCCATAAGATGATACCGTATTTGATGGCAGAGAAAATATATCCATAGTAAACTGACATTAAGACGTGACAGTTAGTTACACTAGAGAGATTTCGTATCATATAGACATAACGAGCAAGCTTACCCTTAAGATAATCTATATGAGTTGACTATACCAGCTGATAGTGTATCAAGTTTCATCTAAATCGATTCAGGTGTTTTACAGTAATGCTAGTGCAAACAAACAAACAGATAAACGTTCTGAAAATGCATTCTTCCAAAAATCCCGCCAAAAAAAAACGAAATTGTAGAAAAGTATTCCGTTATAATTTTAAATTTATTTAATCTCCAAATAGAATGACGATTGCTGTGTAACATGAGTTGCACGTATATTAAGTATTCGACTTTAAAATACATCACTTTTTATTCAACACACGGTATATATGATGAAACATATGTCATTTGTGTTTGGTTGGCAGAGATGAATTCGCTGTCCGAACTTATATTGTGTTTCTATCTACTAATGTTATCAGATGTTTATCAATCGCTATTTACCGCACTTGTTATACCTGTCTCTACAAATCAGACAACAGTTAAATTATTATTTATTATCGATATGATCTTTAATCCAAGTTCAAAGCTTTCTTGACTTGATATAATAACTTGTAAAAGTTTTCAAATAGGTATTTGAACTTTTATTTCAGTTGGAAACATTACGATTTAGATATATTATGTATATCATTTGTCTCAAAATTTAACTTAAAAAATGGGTATATCTGTATTGTGTGTACAAAGAGATGACGTCAATACTATTAAACACAAATAATTGTAAAATGTATTCGTTTTTATGGAAAAAAATAAATCCTCTTTTATTTTTCTCAGGACTTCTCAACCAGTAGGGCGCGCCTCCCTAGGGGGGCGTAAAGAGGTCATAAGGGGGGGGCCCAATACGTTCGATCATACTAAAGAAAAATTTATTTGAAATCTTAAATCTACTCATTAATTCATTCGGTCGTTGTTTAAGTTTTAATTTATTTGATTATGCTTGTAATTGAGAAATAAATGTCGTAAAAATGATGTTTTTTTTATTTTACCAATGAACAAAATTAAAAGGGGGGCATGAATATATTTTTTATAATCCGGGGAGACTCAACGCAAAAAGGGTTGGGAATTCCTGATTATTTATTTATTGTTTTATGTTATGTCAGTATCTTCTGTAGTTTTTGAGTTAAATCCGTTTGAACAGACAGACAACAATTTTTTTAACATAATAAATTTTGGTTTAGTAATCGAGAATGCAGACAGAAAAAGTATTTAAAGCTGAACATTCGAAAATCACAGGCAGAACTTCTATTTTATTAGTGTATTTGCCATATGGCACATACACTATTGGCGTCGGTCGGATGGCGGGACCTAAGGGTCGGACCAAAATTTCTCGACGTTTCATAGCCTCCTGAACACTTTGGCACCATTTTTGGAAATGTCTATTTATATATGTATATATTATATATATATATATATATATATATGTGTGTGTACGGGCTTCGAAAGAGTTAATTGATTTTGACGAAATTTGGTAGGCACGTTGGAATCCATCACCGCACGAAGTCTATTTAAAATGGGCCCAATCGGACCATATTAAGGGTGGTTTTTAGGGGTTGAAAAATGTTTTTGGGCCCAAAAATGCCGAAAAAATTCTCAGAATCGTTTCAAAATTGAAATTTAACCCTTTAGTAACGATTAAAATGTGCTGCTAAAATTTTAATAAAATTGGCCCGACAGGACCGGACTTACAAATTTTATGAAAACACTAGTTTGCGGAAAGTGCTTTACTTACGAAAGGATGTATTTAATTTGGTACCGAGATTGCATTGATAAAAATATTGAAATTAAGAAAAAAAATATTATTTTAAGGGATGTATTAAGGGGTTAAATTTTTTTTGTTCAAAAACAAACTTAAGTTCACATAATAAAGCCACAATTATTAGCAAATACACTATATTGTCGGCAGGGTTTTGGCACTGCGACCCGAGTTTTTTATATGTAAGTATTGACATTACAACTATTAATAAGTATAGTAATGGTACCATTGTAATTTCGATTTCTTGAAGGCTTTTCGGGTGTTTTAATAACAACTAAACTTGAGAATTTTTTGTCTCTGTAGTGTCTGTTGGTAACGGTAGCACTCGAAAATGGCTGAACCAAATTTTGTGAAACTTATTACACTTTCAAACTATCCAAACTAAAAGTATATATGGTGTTTTTTGTTTGTCTACAAGAAGGTTCTTATAAAAACCGATATTTTTTTAGGCTTTTAGGTTGCCAAAAATTGTGAGTATAGCAATAAAAACTATTAAAGATCGATTTATATTATCCGGCCAGACACAGTGCGGGAACGTAGCGTTTCCGGCAAGACAAACATTTTTACATGCATTTGAAATATAAATCGAGCTTCATAGGTATCTACTTAAAATGATTGCCTAAATCAAATTCTATCAAATGTTGATAAAGAGGCAGTTTTATATAAAACGAATTGCCTGCATTTTATGAAACGATTTCAAGTAGCGCCAAGTAGCCAAATATATAGGGTGTCTCAAAACGATCGCCTACGGACAGTGAAACAGAGAAAAAAATTCTGAGCAGAAAAGTCCTTACACATATTGTGATCCGATGTACCATTAAAGAGATATTTTCACCAATAAGATGAGCAGAATACATAATAATATTAATAAGCCACCCCTACTCCCGCTGCACTTATTTGTGATAAATAATTAATTAACCTCTCATTATAATTAATTAATATCTCATTAACGTACATAGGATCAAAAAATATCTAAGGTATTTTCTGCTCAGAATTATTTTCTTTATATCATTGTGTGACTGTACTATCCGTAGGCAATCGATCTGGAACATAGTGCAGTGTAAATAGCGAATCGTTCCGTTTATAGAACAGTCATTATAGCTATCGATTCTTTCCGAATATAAAATTTTCACTATCTTCCCTAAATTAATAATGGAAGTGAATGCAAATTTGAAAAGGGTAAAGAGTTAGCTTTTGTGGGCGGATTTAAAATCGACAGATCGAATGCATTATTTAGTGCTTGAGAATAGCCAAGACCGTTTATATTGCGTTTTCATATCTTATCTATTACAAAGGTTCAGATCTGAGACCCTCGAGTCTTTCTAATCTACAATTTCTCTCTCCCTCTTTCAGGTCTAAGTATAGAAGTATTAATTGGATTTTCAGTTTATAATATTAAAATTACTAAGGGTATACTACTCTCAGACAAGTCTGGCAGCCGGTGGTCTTAAAAAAATAGAAATGATTAGTTAATAAAAAATGTATGGGAAAAGACAAACAATCCCCTTATAACACGGTATATACATCTACTGTACGGTTTCGCTCTAAAACAGTTAAATAACATGGCATTTTTGAGCTTTTTTGAAATGAAAACATGGTATTATGTTGATGTATTTTTAATACTGACATTTATACCGATGTAAACAAAATGAAAGTAGCACCCTCTTTTAGATAATAGCTACACTTTTTCAGTAATTGATAGCAGCCACAGTATCTGTCATGAGTGACTTATTATTCAACATTCTGCTGTTAATATTAACAATTTCGTCTTGAACTGCAGCACATATCCATTTGTTGTATTACAGTTTAGGTATTAAATGCCTCAAAATGCCTTTTCATTGAAAAAAATATTTTAAATTCAATCTCAATTCCCACTTTTATTAATTTTAATACATGAACCCAAAAGTATTAAAATATACCAAGAATATATCTATAAAATCTTACTGATCACACAAATTGACTGTACTTTCAATATAAAAACTTTTATATTGTGAGAAAAATTGGCTTAAATTACATAATATGATGGCGCCATCTTTTGAAATGGGTGAAGTGCAGACTACTTTTAATGTCAGATTATAATAGTGCTCAGTGTACACGCGCGCACAAACAAAAACAAACCAACATCGCATCCGTCTCAGACATGGCAGCAGTGGCGCCTCACGTGTTAATGTAATGTAATAATGCGACACATCCGACTTCCTACTCGTTGTCCCCCTTGTTTTTAATTTTAACCTGAAAAGAATTCTAAGTATCGTTTTAATTTTACTATCCCTGCATTTAACGATTGTCATTTCTGGAAGTATTTTATTGTACAGATTAAAGTATACTGAAATCTGTATACAAACAATTTCTGTACTGAAAATAACTTCTATTTATACGAGATAGCTTTTTACAAACTTCCGTCTCATGGGTTCAAAACATTTAGATTAAAAAATTTTAGTAGGTACTCATATTTATAAAATGTCATTGCAACATGTTTTGAACATTCCAGAATGAAATATTTGGGTGGGGACATAGTACTTTGGCAAATGGACGTTTTAGGTGCTGTGCTATTTCGAGTACCTACTGCCTTGTGTAACTGAACAGCGTGAGGCCTCTGGGTCTTATGAGATCCGCCTGACCATTTTTAGTGGCCCATCTCAGTTAATGCAAAATACGACATTCAAAAATGTTCATCAAAATACAGTTGAAATATCAAACTTGATAAAATAATATAATATAGTAATATTGATATAATTTCTTTTAAAAAACATACTGTAAAGTAAATTGATTGTCGGGTTCTTTCAAATTTCAACGTAAGACCTGTGAATATGGAATAATTTTAATAAAAGACCCTTTAATTATTTAAATTAAATATTTATTAGTTAAACTTCCATAGGGAAATTTGTTGTTTACGCACCATTTATGTAAAAGATATTAAAATCGGAAGCGATTACTTCACATTGTTTGATAGATCTATTTTTATAAATTATTGAGTTAATAACAACCTTTTTACTACAACAAAATTTCCAACCAAACATTGATAATATATAGGTAAGCATTGAATAACAAATTTCAGTGATTTTTGTCCCCTTAAATGCATTTATATTTTGAATTAAATAATGATGTAGTTTATTTAATTGCAGGTATTTGCACATGCAAAAGTGTACTTCAGCATTGGCGGCCATCATTTCTCCAGCGAGCCGGTTCATTACAATTACATGCCAGACCTAGTACTCGAGCATGCTCGTAACGTCACTATTAAATTACATCATCGGATAGGGCGGTTTCTTAGGGTGCAGTTGTATTTTGCGTCTCGTTGGATCATGGTCAGCGAAATGTCATTTACATCTAGTAAGTTTGCTTCAATTATCATTAATATTCAGTAAAATGCAAAAACAATATTATTTATAAAAATTATTTATAAAAATTGAATATTCAATAAGAATTCAATAAGAATTATAATTTATAACTAATTTTTTATTACTTCCATGTTCCGTAAGAAAAGGAAAATAGGGTGTAATAATCGTATCCTCAAAACGTAAAGAAAGATGAATTTTCGCATGGCGACTGTGTGTATGTCTGTCTGTCTGTCGAATCTCTTTCGTTCTCGGTAATTTATCCGAATGATTTTATTAATATAACAATATCTCAGCTTCTATCAGTCAATCAGAGACATTGTTGAAAAGTATATATATACAAGTGATAAAACTGCCAGAAACCTATAATATAATAAAATAATATCAAATTATTGGAATCTGAACAACTATGCCAACTAAATAATATCTACCATCTATATTCTATAACAATATCGTTTTAGTATCGTAAACGACTTTCTGACAAATTCCACTGAAATGTTTCGCATTAAAATGATTTTGTGGCATGCAAAACTTATGTAATATGTATGGTTCTCGAATTTTTACTTCCCACCTCTACAGCTATGGTAGGGAAGTACCTATTGGATTCAGTCCGAATTTTTTTTTCAGGATTGTAATATATCTTCACGTTTTGAAACCCTAGGAATCACTTGAGACCGTTTTCCGACTGATATTTGTGTGTGTGTCTATGTGGTGAAATTTTTTCTCCTTTGATAGATATCTCAAAAACCGGAACGAAATAAGGTCATGCGATTTGTTTTGTTGTTTTTGTCAGCACTTAACATAGATCTGATTAGATTTTATGCCAAATGGGTTCAGTAGTTCCTGAGATATTAAAAATAATGTTCTCAGTGTCTGCACGTATTAACATAGGTAAAAAATATAAATGCAATCTAGATGTTAAAATACGAATAAAATCTTAATTTTTTTTCTAAAAATACGACTGACATCAAGAAAAAAATGTTTTCTAAAAATTGCGCGGAAATAATTTTTTTTTGCCTAATCAAGGTGTCTATGATTTTACTTGGCCTTTAGTAGATCAATAAACAAATAAGACGGCCATGCTTTTCATGTTTTCAATGAAAAGAGAATATTGTTTTAGGAAAATGTTCCGTTAGGAGCGATTGTTTACTAGCTGAGAAGTAAGGACTAGCTGTCCAATTCCAGTTGAATTGAAAATTTTCAAAAAAACAGGAAGTTATTGGTTTTGGTCCGATTTTCGAAAATCGAGTTTTCACCAGATCTCGACGTTTTGGGCTCCTAGGAAGCTATTCTGACTATTTTTGGATGGACGTCCGTGTGTGTGTATGTGTAACCAATTTTTTGTCGTACGGTACCTTTAGTACGAATCAATAGTTTGAGATCGGGTTGGCGGCATTCAAAAGGGTTTATTGAGACTTAGATCTGATTAGATTTTGGAATGAATCGGACCATGTTAAGGGTGGTTTTTAGGGGTTGAAATATGTTTTTGGGCCTTAAGATACCGAAAAAAATTTCAGAATCATTTCAAAATTGAAATTTAACCCTTTAGTAACGATTATAATGTGCTGCTAAAATTTAAAAAAAATCGGCTAGTTTGCAGATAAAGATTTACTTACTGAAGGGTAATTTGGTGCAGATATTGGATTGATAATAATACTGAAATTAAGAAAAAAAAATATTATTTTAAGGGGTGTATAAAGGGGTTAAATTTTTTATTTTGTCTAAAAACAAATTTAAGTAGATATCCACAGACATTCCCGATATTTAATAGTGAGGGTGCATTAGTGGAGGGGTTTATATTGTTATAGTATCTATTTTCTTATTCTCACTTCGATTTACGGATTCGGAGTTCTTCGGTCTTCCTAATAATAATAATAATAATAAGCCCATTAAAATCCCACTACAGGGCAAAGGCCTCCCCCTTGGCATTCCACATATCCCGGTCTTGTGCAATTCGGTGCCAAAGTTTTCCAGCGAATTTGTCTATTTCGTCCTTCCATCTTCTCTTTTGTCTTCCTGTTTTTCTTTTCTCTTCTAACGGGCACCATTCTGTTATTCTTTTCGTCCAACGATTGTTTGACATTCTTGCTAAATGGCCTGCCCACTTCCATTTTAGGATTTTTATTTTATGTTTGACGTCTATAATTTTCGTTTTTTCCCGTATAGATTTTATATTAATTTTATCAATTAATTTTATGTTTAATATACTCCTTTCCATACGCCGTCTTCCTAATTTACAATTAATGCCTCAACACAATAATCAATTTATTGTAACGTACTTAACACATGCGGGAAGTTTTAGGGTTGATCCACAGATCAACTGTTTTCCACATTTTTTTTTAAAATGTCACTGTGACAGATTAACCGTTGAAGTTTTTGTATTATACTAAAATTTAATGTAATTACTCGCGTGAATCAGCAGTTGATGCAATTATGCGGAATCTTAAGTAAATTTTTTTTGTAATAATAACTATTGTTAACTAAATTCTGTAGTTTGATTATTTTATTAATTACGTATATAATTTTGAAATTGAAATTCTTGTATCGAAAGGTAGATACGTTTAGTTCCGGAAAAGTTTATTTAGATTTAGTACTTAATAAAAGTTTATTTAAACTTCGTCAGTTCAAGGACTTGGAAGTTTGAAAGTAAAATTGTACTCGTAGTGGGGAACTATGCAAGCTTTCTTAATCGAATAACGTAAATTGACTAGAAAATACAACTTTTACAAAGTATATTTTCACATTCTGTGCACCTTATAAATTTTGTAACTGTATAAATACATTAGTAATTTCTGATTTAGAAGCGGGATTTACCATAATATTCTGAGAAGTTTTATTGAAATAAATTACGTACCTACAGTTATTTTATCTGACATCAATTGTGTGGCATTCTTGAATGAATTATATTTAAATAAACTTCAACGCCAACGAACACTAATTTTAATTACCTACATTTTTACAATAAAAAATCCATATACCTAAGTATTTACGTGAATGGAGAATATTGGAGGAATTTGGAAGTTGATAATTTTTTTTCAACAAAAAATTGGTTTCTCTGAAACTTTTTTCAAAACAATAAAAACATTATGAACTGTGAAATTAAATTTGGGAACACTTTTATTATTGTAACGTTGAAACCAGTAGATGTTGAGTAAATGGGTGGAAACAAATTTCAGAGTTGCTGGGCCCGTAATATTTATACGTCTACTCAACCAAGAAAAAATTACTAGGTATTATTAATTCAAAAAGAAAAAACGAAAAAGACAGTAGTTTTAAAACGAAAACGGTAAGTACTTATAATATATTTGAAACAAAATAAGTATAACTTTCAAACAAAAACAAAATAATCAAACACCAAAAATACAATGAAAAATTATTTAGAATAGTTTAACTATTTGAAAAGTTCAAATAGTATTTCGAAATTTGAATAGCTATACATAATAAAGATATATAGACGTAAACCACAAACATACATACTATATGTGCGGTAGACATTTATCCACACAAAAAATTTCTATGTAATTGATTACAGAAGTTGGAAAGAGTTAAGTTAAAAAAACAAACCGTGCTACCGCCTATCGTAACCGGCCTACGTAACCGAATGTACAATCTGTTATACGATTCGATTATAAATACTGCGTTGTAACTATATAGCAGTGGTCGGCAAGTTTATTTCTAGTAGGGTCAGGATGTTTTTGAAAATTTTTATCGAGGTCCAGAGAATTAATCGTTTTTAACTTCCCACTGGAAGTTATTGTAATGGGTCCGAAAATCAAAATCAAAAAGGAAAAAAAAATTTTATGTTTCAAGGTCACTACACTATTTTTACACTACTTTTAGAAAGATGTCTGTGTGTGTGTGTGTGTGTGTGTGTGTGTGTACGTACGTACGTACGTACGTACGTACGTACGTACGTATGTGTACATTTCTTTCAAAGACGAAATCTCGAGAACGAAAAATGATATCGACTACGTTAGGGTTCCAATCGACGCGTATTAACGTAAATATGATCTGAAAGAAATTTTTTCAAAATCGGTTCAGCCGTTCTTTTTTCTTAACCAAATAACCTCCAAAAAAGTAGATTTTACACAATATCTCGCGAATAAAAAATTATATCGACTTCGTAAGGGTGTCAATCGAGGCGTGTTAACGTCATTTTGATCCGACATAAATTTTATAAAAATCGGTTCAGCGGTTTTTTTTTTTTTTTTTTTTTTTTTAAATTATTGATGTTTTAATGATTGAAATGATTACTTTTCTGTGTAATATCTAATTTAATTATTATTATTAAATATTTATCAAACTGGGAAGTTCGTCGTGTGGACCTCAAGGGTCGCACTTTAGTCCTAATAAACGACCCACCTCACGGCTTGTTTTTTAATAGATTTAATCGATTTTAGAATGCAACAAACTGTATTTATTAATATTATTTAATTTTTATCTACAGGGTGTCCCAAAATTGCTGGGACACAGAGCTACCACGTGTAGTAGAGGTCAAAATAAGTCGATTGGACCCAATTTATTTATATACCAAAATGTACCGTTTGCCCGTGAGAATAGTTCAAAGTTTACAAAAAATTTTGTATACAGTATGTAAACAGGTAAGCTGCAGATAGGGAAATTAGCATTGAGAAAAAATGAATGGATCAGAGTCAGCCATGACTCATAATGCACGTATTTATATAGAGTTGCTATGGTTTTGTCAGTGTTTTTATTTTAATTTCAACTATTTTTATTTTAATTGCCGTTTAAATGTCAAGTAAAATAAAAACAAGCCGTGAGGTGGGTCGTTTGTTAGGACTAAAGTGCGACCCTTGAGGTCCACACGACGAACTTCCCAGTTTGATAAATATTTAATAATAATAATTAAATTAGATATTACACAGAAAACTAATCATTTTAATCATTAAAACATAATTATTATTTATTTTTAACAATAATTAAAAAAAAAAAAAAAAACGGCTGAACCGATTTTTATAAAATTTATGTCGGATCAAAATGACGTTAACACGCCTCGATTGACACCCTTACGAAGTCGATATAATTTTTTATTCGCGAGATATTGTATAAAATCTATTTTTTTGGAGGTTATTTGGTTAAGAAAAAAGAACGGCTGAACCGATTTTGAAAAAATTTCTTTCAGATCATATTTACGTTAATACGCGTCGATTGACACCTCAACGTAGTCGATATCATTTTTCATTCTCGAGATTTCGTCTTAGAAAGAAATGGACACATACGTACGTACGTACGTACGTACGTACGTACACACACACACACACACATACACACACACAGACATCTTTCTAAAAGTAGTGTAAAAATAGTGTAGTGACCTTGAAATATAAAAATTTTTTTTCCTTTTTGATTTCGATTTTCGGACCCATTACAATAACTTCCAATGGGAAGTTAATAATTGAAGCTAAAATAAAAACACTGACAAAACCATAGCAACTCTATATAAATACGTGCATTATGAGTCATGGCTGACTCTGATCCATTCATTTTTTCTCAATGCTAATTTCCCTATGTGCAGCTTACCTGTTTACATACTGTATAAAATTTTGTATTACAATTTTATTAAACTTGTACTAGGAATATCTGTTAGCATTATTTAAGAAAACATTTTTTTCCTTCGGAACTATGCGGAATACGAAATTTTTACAAGAGTAATAAAAACAAGATAATTAATCAGTCTTCTCGCTAAAAAAAATTGAGAACCGTATTACCACCCCTAAGAAAGTTCTGAAAAAAATGTCAGGGGTGAGGGTGGTTTTAACCCTTCTACAATTTCTTTTTGGTTTCTTTAATTTCCGAAAGGAGAGTAATCCTCTAAAATGCACTTTTGTCAAATTTCATTCAATTGGTTTAGCTCATTTCTGAACAGCGTACAAATATGTGTTTTTTTATGTAAACTTTGAACTCTTCTCACGGGCAAACGGTACATTTTGGTATATAAATAAATTGGGTCCAATCGACTTATTTTGACCTCTACTATACGTAGCTCTGTGTGCCAGCAATTTTGGGACACTCGGTATATTTAAAACTCAAAAAATATATAAATAAAACTGAATAAGGGAGAAAATATTTTAATTATATTTAATATCATCACTTGTACATACATTTTTCCCTTTTGAAAACTCTCTTTGTAAGCGCGGTCCAGTTTTCAACCCTCTGCGGTTCGGATACGGATCGAGGTCCGCCTGTTTTCGATTATTGCTATGTAGTTTATTATATCCACCTATTAAATATTTCGAAATTCATTCAATCGCATAAAACAAGATTCATTAAGTTAACAATTAGATTAACAATCAATTATTGTTATTACTTCCTTTACTGTACAAATTCACTATTTTAGTGTAATTAACATAAGGAAATCAGACGATATTAATCGCCATAACATGCCCTTATTAATTATTGTAGAAAGGCTACCTAAGAAAAATTTAAATGCATCGTCGGGAATCGAACCCGGAACACCCAACTTTCCCGACGCGATATTGGGTGTTCCGGGTTCGATTCCCGGCGGTGCATTTAAATTTTTCTTATGTAGCCTTTCTACAATAATTAATAAGGGCATGTTATGGCGATTAATATCGTCTGACGTTCTTATGTTAATTTCACTAAAATAGTGAATTTGTACAGTAAAGGAAGTAATAACAATAATTCATTGTTAATCTAATTGTTAACTAAATAAGATACTGTAAGTAATTTTCTCGCAAATATTTGAAAAGATTCATTAAGTTTCTAAAAAAAATATCGCTGCGAGTTGGTTACTTGCACTCTTGATTTATAACTACAGTGAGTTAAGACATTCGTTAGGACCATCGCACAAACGATACTTTTGTATCACGATTGTGCGATTAAGTCGTTTGTAGATCATCCGATGCAGCTACCAAGACCCGCACACTATTCTTGGAAACAGCTCCATTAATTTTGTTCATATTTCATTGACCTTCCAATATGCCACCATTCATTAGCCGCGGAAAAATCCAGCAATGGTTTACTAATAAACAAAAATCCGCGCTCGATGAAGTTGAGCGAGAAAGTCGCACCGATGCATGGAGTCGTACCTTTTAGATACAAAGTTCATAGTGAATGTTTCGATACCTGTTCTATATCCAACTTCAATTACAGTTTAATCGTCGGTGTATAGTTGAATTTATAAGCCTATGTGAATTGTGCTTAATTTCAGACAAAGCTAATAACTTTATAGGATATTTTTCCGGTGAGTGTACTTATATATAGGTATAACTCCAGTGGGAGTGCGGAAGGCTGGAACACTGCACTGGCTTGTTATTGAAAGGAACGCTTGATACACTGATCGGGTTATTTTCCAAATGAGAAAATGTGCACATTAATCTCTGGCTCTATACATCAACGCTTGTTGACTGGTGCTCACTCTCTTCTACAGCTCATAATCTTACAAAAAGGACTCTTTACACTGTTTACTGTTCAAATACCTACTTATTTTAGTTAATAACAAAAATTCCTATAGACTCTACCTATAATGGCGGGACATACAAAGCTGAATTCTATATTTAAATATTATAACACTTTTTTTATCTAGATATTTTTTAAATAGTAGGTACCTAATACAATGGACAGTTTCCAATTGATTTGATTATATTATATAGCCTTTTCTTGAATTTCTCTACTTAATATTGGGAGGACTTTAAATGTTGCTTATTTAAAGATGAATCGATTTTTATTTTCCAACCATTTTTAAAAATGCGATCTTAAAATTTCTCTCTTTTGCACAGTTCGGTTGGAATTTGTCAAACCTAGTGAAATTTAAACGATTCTAGAGAAATTGGCAAGGAAGTGAGAACTTAATTAACTGTAAAAATTGTAAAATATTATAAAATGAAAAATGTAACTAACATCTTTGAATTATTGATTTCGTCAATTAATAATGTAAAAATGGCAATAATAAAAAAGTGTTTATTTTTCGATGAACTATCAAACAGTTAATATGTATGATAATTTTAGGTGTCCTAAAACACCATTTGAATATTTATCTAATTTAAACAAATAATAGTATGGTATAACAAACAAGCAAACTTCTTTTTAGAAACGCTCTTGATGGTTTTTTCCACATTTGATTAAAATAAAAAAATTATACTGGAATATACAATTTATTCGTTATTTTTCTAGCAATATTTTTTTCTATAACGGGTCGTGGGTGCATTATTAAGCGTCCACAACGCGTTGTGGCACCTATCCGATACCTGAACACTTTCTGCGGTTGATTGTCAAGAGAACCACAGCACTAATTTCGCTTTGTGGCTTTTTTACATTACCACGACGCGTTATGAGCGTTTTTATAATAACCATGCTGTACGAATTTAATTTTGTGACTTTTTAACATATTATGCCAGAATGCATCGTGATCGATTTTTTCGCTCAGTGGAATGTTTTCAGTATTTTAGTCTAGAATATTATATGCTATATTTTGATTTTTACGCTATAGCATATTCAGCACTAAAAATCTAACATTTATATTTGATTTCAGAAGGGTTTGTTATTCACTTTTGGCATTATATTTTAATCTTAGAAAATGTACAAAGTAAATACACCGTTTTATGTATATTACGTAGTTTTTAATTACAGGATAATAGTGGTGGTATCCTCAGATACTATACAATTTTATGAGAAAATTTGCATTTCTAAATTAGCCTTTGTATCGGTGTTTGATCTTTCAGTTTCACTACCTTGCAGTTTAATAATAATTGAAAACTTACATAGACTGAAAACGAGTCTTTAATAATTTCTTATCTCCAACTAATGCTAACAAAAATTTAAAACCTCAGCTACTTTTCTGTAGCGTCCCTTTTTCCATGCAGTTCATTGCAAGGGAATTATAAATTCTGAACATATGCATGAGAGCAAAAAATTTAGCAACGTAATTTTTTGTGCACGTATTTTATTATTTTTAACGACACGAATTCCATATATGTGAAGGTCTGATAATGGACGCCCAATATAACAGCCCCGTACGTTACTGGAAGGGGTTGGAGTTAGAGCAAGAGAGCGATGTCGGTGGTTGTGCAGCGGCACAGGCCCCACAGTGCGCTTCGTTGCTCTCGGTTTGTTGCTTGTCAATTCACAGATCCGTCTTCAAACCGAACAGATTCCATAATTATTATTATTTGTGATCAAATCATAGAATACGTCTTCACTTCGTTTTTCTTAATTGTTTATTAATATATTATACAGATTAGTCTTTAAACCAGTAATTTATTCCTCATTCTCATCACAAGTCAAATTGTGAAATCATGGCTTATTTCATTGTTTGTAGTCGTTTTTCAATTTACCTATATACTCGTTTAGAAAAATAATTTGTCACAAGCATCGAACATGTATTTTTTATTACAATGCTTTTATTAACCCCGGGTACCCGCGGTATTCATTTTCGACATTCAGTTAAAATAATTTTATTTGTGAACGTCAGATTATATTATCCACTCAGATTCCCATTATTCAAAAAAAGTTTATTTACATAAGCTTATACTTGTTTAATAGTCTAATTAGTACCTGTGGTACCCGGGTACCCATACTTTCTTCCAGTAAGAGACATGGAAATAAATAAAATACAACCAGATAAAATTTGAATATTTCTTTTTTGTGAATATACTTATATATTTTAGAACCAAAATAAAAAAACAATTTTGTCAGTTGGTAATGACAAGTTTTTACAAATATTGTCTATGTAGATGAATGTTCGTCGCATACAGGTTTCTTCCATTGAAAACATGCTTTGCGAGGCTTTTTTTTCGCTTGTGGGGGTCTGCACGACAAATATTGCAACACCCGACGATGACTTTTCGTCCAGTTACGTCCCGTTCGGATGGTGTAGCAGTAGATGCAGGTGGTGTGAAAGTAGAGATGGTAGCAATAAATCTATCTAGGATATTTTCGATAGATAATTTTGTAGACATATTTCTGGTTACTTGTTGATTGAGATCGATCTTCGATAATAGAAAGACACAATTCTTTACCTAATTGTCTCAAAAATACTCGACGCTGGTTGTCATGCTCTTGATCATATTGTTATTTTCAAAATAAATCACATATGCAGCAATTGCGATAATGTCGACGATGTAAAAAAATGCAAGTGACCACCTATTCGTCCGTCTTCTTACTGTGTATTTACCAAACTAATCTGTCCATTATGTCAACGCCAGATTTAGTTTTATTATAAAAGTGAATCATATCCGATTAGTTTTTGGGTCCCGACGTCAATTATCATGATGCATAGATGACAAAAGTATTACTGTTTTATTTTTATTTTTTTGGAACATACGAAAATATTGTTGTATTACCATGGAAACCAAACAACGATGAATAAATCGTTAGAGTTTTAGATTCTTTCATTTCCGCCGAAATGTATTTTTTAATTCGTTTCAATGAAGAGTTGCGAAAAATGATCTGTATTAGTATTACGTCCAGTGCCTTTGAATGGACCAGCTAATTCTTTTACATTACTTTTTTCCTTGACTGACTTCTCGTCCAGACGCTGATTTTCCTGATTTTCCATTGTATATTTAGCCAGTAAGAAGATAATAATTTTCTGCATCACATATCCACCATACCTTTTTATATCGTATTTAGCGGGCTTAGATGAAATGTATTACGTCCTCGTATATCCTATCCTTCCTCTAAATGCGAATAATTGTTCATTTATTGTGAGATTTTCTGTTGGTCTATACATGGAGAGAAGTTTTAGTATCATCATTTATTAGTGTGGCAGGCAATAATATGAATAATAAGAGTAATAAGGAAAATACAAACGGCTTATTAAAAAAACTCGGGTCGCAGTGCCAAAACCCTGTCGACAATATAGTGTATTTGCTAATACAGGCCTTGTGGCTTTAATACGTGAACTTAAGTTTGTTTTTGGACAAAATAAAAAATTCAACCCCTTAATACATCCCTTAAAATAATATTTTTTTCTTAATTTCAATATTATTATCATTGCAACCTCTGTACCAAATTAAATACACCCTTCAGTAAGTAAATCACTATCCGCAAAACTAGTGTTTTCATAAAATTTGTAAGTCCGGTCCTATCGGGCCGATTTTATTAAAATTTTAGCAGCACATTTTGATCTTTACTAAAAGGTTAAATTTCAATTTTGAAACAATTCTGAAATTTTTTTCGGTATTTTCGGGCCCAAAAACTTTTTTCAACCCCTAAAAACTACCCTTAAAATAGTCCGATTGGGCCCATTTTAAATAGGTTCCGTGCGGTGATAGATTCCAACGTGTGTACCAAATTTCGTTCAAATCAATTAAGTCTTTCGAGAGTTATGCCGCGAACACATATATATATATATATAAATATATAAATATATATAATTATACATATATATATAAACATTTCCAAAAATGGTGCCAAAGTGTTCAGGAGGCTATGAAACGTCGAGAAATTTTGGTCCGACCCCTAGGTCCCGCCATCCGACCGACGCCAATAGTGTATGTGCCATATGGCAAATACACTAATAAAATATAAACAATAAATGGTTCTGAATAATTTTACTGTTTACATTTTTCCTGTATTTAATATTCCCACGAAAGCCTAAAACTCAGATGGAGTCAAATCTTTCCAACAAAGTGATTTCTTCGTGGTTTTTTTTTCCGTTGTATTCTTGATATACTTTCTTGGCCTTCTTATTAGTGTGGCGGATAATAATGTCAACGATTTCTGGTGCAAAAAAGTACTTGAACGTATTACAGATAGACAATGTTTCCTTCGATTTGTGTGGGCCACTTCTTTATCTAATGATATTATGCGATGCAGTTTGATGGCGATGAGGTGGAATTTTATGCCTAATTGTTCCATTAGACCACAGACATAGTCCATAGAACATATTATAGCATGTTTATGGGGACGACCATTCAGCCAGGGTTATTAATTATTATTGAAATGTGATTTTTAGTACCTACATGGTTAATGAGGAAACTTGTTGGAAGTGTCCGTTTTTTGAAGCTATGCTTCTACAGACGCGTTAGATGATTTCTGGCAGGGGGTAAACTTTTAGATTCGCGTCACGGTAAAATCGTCACGCTCATGTTATTAAAAGTATATCAATAGCTATGGTCAGCGGTGAAAGTAATATACTGGCGCACGCGCAATGCCCAATGTAAAATTAATATTTGAGAGTTTTATAGGACACAAAAAAATAAAATGGCGTCAGATTTCAAAATGGCGGCCATATGTACCTACTTTTGTAAAAATTATCCGATCTTTTTGAAAATTGACATTTAAGAGTTTTATAGTAACAAAAAGATAAAATTGTATCAGATTTCAAAATTGCGGTCAAATAATAACTTTTCAATTGTATTGTCTATAACTTTGATAAATTCGGTTTTATATACAATGCGTAAAAAGCATAGCTTCTGTCGGGTGTCCCATCACATCTCTTGACTTTTTTACAAATTTAACTACAATTGGGAAAAGATAGAAATTAAAAAAAAACATAAAATTCAAAAATCTAACTCAGATAATGTAAAAATATAAAAGGTACTGCACGTGTATTTTCGTAAAATTATTAATTTAAAGTATTACAAAATTATCAATATCACTGTCAGCCATATCTGAAACATTAATTGGTAAATTCGGTTTTGCTCTCAGATCGAGCCGAGCGAAGGATAGTCAAGTTATGTTTTAGTAGATTGTATTTATAGTTTCGTAATGGGGTATATTACCGACGAGTTGTGACAGTGTGTTAAAACGAGTAATTTAGCGAGTTTTAACAGTCACGCGAGTTATAATAGTATTACGCACGAGAAATACATGGTACCTACTTTTTGCCATACCCACTATAAAATAGCTAGGTACTTTTCACTTCATTTTCAAGATTTTTTGTCATGTAATTGTACCTATATTATATACATTTCACTCATGATATAGGTACCTATCCATTAAATTTCCGATCCCGACTCTGTACTTAATCGACATTCTAGGTCATTTACTATATTAAAAATTATATTGTTACAGCCCTGTACGCAGTGGTTTTGCAGCCGTTCGCTAGCATTGTACATATCGATTGTAACCACACTCTGTGAACAAAAACCCCATTTTTAAACATGCCGGAAAATCTTTCAGCCTTACATTAAGGATATTTAAGGTATCCATATTTCAAAATATAGAAAGTGGAAAGAAAAAAATCACTTACCGTTAACTCGGTGGAGTTGGGAAAGTTTTATTGCCATTGTGTGACCACGATTTGAAGTAGAGTATGAAAAGACAAATTAGATTTACATATAGCATTGGCACAACTTCAGAGATTTGTTACGTGAGCTTTATGCTTTACATCTAACTCTAAGATTACTTTGCGAATTAATATAATATGTAGGTACACTGTATAGTCACGAAAACTCATTGATAAAAGATAAACTTTCATTTAAAATTGTTAAAAGTATAATAAAATTAATCAAAATTATCAGAAACGTACGTGAATGAAAAATTAAAATTAAATTAAGTTATTTGTTTTAATATTCAGTACTATAGTCTAAACCAGAGGTTCCCAAACTTTTTTTTCTCATAGACCACTTTAAAAATTTTGCTGGTTCCGGTGGACCTCCTGCAGCTACTATTCTGCCATATTTCCAAAACTCGACAAAAAATGTCAAGATTAGATCTAACTATGGAAATTTGCGTTGCGGCTGAGTTCCAACCACGAATTAACAGTTTTCAAAAAAAAAGGTGAGAATTGATTGGTTAATTAATTAATTGATTGTGCTGTGAGTGGATGTCAAAAAAGGCCAATCAAAAAAGTGATTCCATCCAACTTTACTTTTTTGACATCTACTCACAGCACAAAAAACCATTCAATTCTCACTTATTTTATTTAGGAAACTCCCCATTCGGAGTGGTAAAAATAAAAATAAAAATAATTTTCTTGTGTTGTATTTATTCAAATATGTAATTATTACACTATTAATTATTATTTGCAAGTCTCGACACGTTGTACTGAATATGGAATATGCAAGTTTTTACAAGTAACAGTCGCTGAGCTTCTTAAAATATTATCTGCCTACACTGATAAGTGAAGTCAAGCCAACATTTTAGTTCTTCACTATCGAAACCAGATAAATTTTCGTGGACCCCCGCTTACGAATTGTGAACCCCCATTTTTTTGTCACGCCAACGTAGACACCCGTCGAGTCTCCCGTGGATCCCTGGGGGTCCACCTGGACCACTTTGGGAATCAATGGTCTAAACTCTACTGTATGGTTTCTGAAAGGACAGTTCCGTAACTTCGCGACCAAACCTGTGTTGTTACCATAGTTCTATGAATAAATTGTCCCGAAGTTACCAACTTGTAATATTATAGTTTCAAATACATGTTGCAATCTAATATTATCGTATTATCATCCAAATTTAAAAAAAAAAAAAAAACTCGGGTCGCAGTGCCAAAACCCTGCCGACAATATAGTGTATTTGCTGATACAGGCCTTGTGGCTTTAATACGTGAACTTAAGTTTGTTTTTGAACAAAATAAAAAATTTAACCCCTTAATACATCCCTTAAAATAATATTTTTTTTCTTAATTTCAATATTATTATCAATACAACCTCTGTACCAAATTAAATACACCCTTCAGTAAGTAAATCACTATCCGCAAACCAGTGTTTTCATAAAATTTGTAAGTCCGGTCCTGTCGGGCCGATTTTATTAAAATTTTAGCAGCACATTTTGATCTTCACCAAAGGGTTAAATTTCAATTTTGAAACAATTCTGAAAATTTTTTCGGTATTTTTGGGCTCAAAAACATTTTTCAACCACTAAAAACGACCCTTAAAATGGTCCGATTGGCCCCATTTTAAATAGGCTTCGTGCGGTGATGGATTCCAAGGTGCCTACCAAATTTCGTCAAAATCAATTAACTCTTTCGAAAGTTATAGCCCGTACACATATATATATATATATATAAATATATATATACATATATATATAAACATTTCCAAAAATGGTGCCAAATTGTTCAGGAGGCTATGAAACGTCGAGAAATTTTGGTCCGACCCCTAGGTCCCGCCATCCGACCGACGCCAATAGTGTATGTGCCATATGGCAAATACACTAACAATGTCATCTTATATTAATTTATTCAACGGAAAATGCAGTCTAAATTGAGAATATTATGTATTAATCCGGTGTTTTCATAAAATAAAAATAAATGACTGTATGGTTTTCTAAAAAGCCAAACTGTGTTTTATTGCAAAATTAATTTTTTTGTTATTCTGAGCTGACAGGTAGAAATTGTGTTACAATAAATTAAAGTGAAAAACATACACTGGTATGTGTCAGTTATATACGATTGCATACAGATAGCGAAGCATCACATCACAAAGTAGGTAGACAAATCTTCATTTAATTATTTTATTTATCATGTCAGTGTTTATGAAGAAAACATTTTTAAGTACTAGATAATTTAGCCCAGTAAATTTAGATATAAAAACGACCAGTCTGCGAATTAATTCCTAGTTAGATGAATTTTTGTATAAACCTTCATTATGGTGTTTTAAAAAACGTGTAAAAAGTCCCCATCGATATCGTGCCGGCGTTGCCAGATATTCGAGGTTCAAGGTCACGAAAAACGGTTATTTGTGCATTTCTCGGTATCGTTTTATTTTAAGTAAAAAATGGCTATTATCAATTTTTAGAGAACAAAATTCTCTACAACTTTTGTATGTAAACATTTTTTTCATAGTTTAACTTTTTAAGTACCTGCGGCTTCCTCTCCCTCGATTTTATTTAACGGAATTATGCTACTTCCCGATGGTCTAACATAATGATTTGTACCTTTAATTTTAAGTTGAACTTTAAGCTAGCGATTAATTATAATTTTATCGAAATTGATGCATTAGCTCTCTTGTTATAAGCAATCAAACATACAAACCGACAGCAGTCAAACAGACAGACAGACAATTTTTTTCGAAAATACGATATTTCTACTTGACATCAATTATAAAGACTATTCGTAAAGTAATTTTATAATGGTTCATTATGTAACGGTTTTCAGTGCTATAATGAAAAACAGTAGGTATGTAACTTGTTACATAATGAACCATTATGTAACTAGTTACATAATGAACCATTATGTAACTGTTTTTATGTTTCAATTAAAGTCTAAAACCATGCATGCGTTATATAAAGTATAGTGAACAACGCGTGTGCTAAATCTTTATGCGTCAGGCGCGATGTTTTCAGCACTCGTATGCGACTCGCGATGCTCACTCGCCAAGGCTCGTGTGCGCTCGCCTACTACTCGTGCTAAAAACATCAGCACTCGTATTCGGCTCGCGATGCACACTCGCCAAGGCTCGTGTGTGCTCGCCTACTATTTGTGCTGAAAATATCGCACCTGACGTATAAAGATGTATTTAGCACACTAGTTACACAATATACTATTATTTTTCGTAAAAATTAGGTAGGTATCTATTAATGTTGGACCACAATATTTGACTTTCCAAGATAAATAGACTAGAGAATTTTTTTTCATTAAAGTTGTTGTTTGTTTTGATCCTTTATATACCTAAGTTTCGATGATTGTAAACTTTAAACTGTTTACATTCACAATACTTAGCAACACGCTTCTACCGTTGAGTGTAAATGGAGTACGGTTTGAGATAAAGTCTTTTCTCGTGAGGTACGATTGGAAAACCATGTTGTTTGGCCGCTCTCGTCAGTGAGTTACGTAACTCTCAACGGCCCGTCCGTCTGTCCATCTGTCGGGGGCGGAACGGGACGGAACGTGGTGGCCGCTGACCGATGTTACACCTAGCTTGTTCATTCACTCACATAATATAGTAATAGTACTATACACATTTCGTTCAATGGAATTTTCTTAAGATGTGCTAATCGTCTGTTAACGCCCAAAATATAACAACATAATATCAAAAAAGATTATACATACTTTTTTAAATTATATACAGCTGTAATAGTTATTTTGAAAGAATTTCCATAAAAGAACCTATTCCAATAATAGCAGTAAGAAAGATTAAGCTGTTAAAGAAAGAGTTCTTGTTCTCAAAAGCGTCCTGTTCTCTCTGCTCTTATCGGTTAGGTACCTCTGTTAATTTTCGAATAGTTATTTTGAAAGAATTTCCATAAAAGAACCTATTCCAATAATATCAGTTAGAAAGATTAAGCTGTTAAAAATACAGTTCCTAAAAGAAGATATTATTATTCTAGAAAGAGTTCCTGTTCTTAAAAGCGTCCTGTTCTCGCTGCCCTTACCGGTTAGGTACCTCTGTTAATTTTCGACTGCTGTAAGTTATTTTTAAATTATAGTGCCAATAGATCGGGCTTATACGCAATTTCCAAGAGAAACCGGAAAATGCTGTTTTGATTTTTGGCACAAGGTTTCTCAAATTCTCTCTCTTGGATGCCGACGTCATTTATTGCGGAAAAACCACCACTAGTGAGGACATAGAGCTAGTTTTTCGCCGTGTTTAGTTTCCAAGCGGTGAATCATGTTGATGGTATTAATCTTAGGCGTCTAATACCTACCATTAGTGTGGACAGCTGGTCGGAATGATAATTTGATATGTAAATTGAAAAGCATTTAGCAAAAATTTCTGAGAACGAAGATTTGTATGTCTTCTACTGCATCTTTTTGAAACAAATTGATTCAAAGAACCCAAATTAAGAAAAAATGTGTAACTTTTTAAAAATTTGAATATGAACTGTCGATAAGGGTTCGAATAAAAATTCCACTATTCCGATCAATAATGAAAATCCCCTTTTTCGCGACAAACCACCTCCAACGATTTCAGGACGGAACGGACAATAAGAATGGGCATAAATATGTCTCCAATTAAATTTGAAATAAAAAATATCTATCCTATTCGTGAATCAGTTTAGATGTTTACCAAACTCTTAAACAATTTTATAGTGCTGACTACTAGATATTTTTTAATACATCTTCAATGTGAACTAGCTTTTCGTGCATCATTCATCTTTCAAGCATTATGAGTTTCACACCATCTCAATATTAATTTCACAATACGTCAAAAGTTGTAGGTAATAGTAACAATATTGCGACTGAACAAGTCTCCCCAGATACGAACAATTGAATAGACAGTGATTTGAGGTCTTGCGTTACATAACAAGAGTAACATTACAATTGTAGTTTCAGTTTGAGTGACTTCAAATAATACAATGTGTTCGCAGGCATCCCGATCGGCAACTTCACCGAAGAGGAACTTGAATCGGTGGCGGCGATGCCCGGTTTGCCTGAGGATAACATGGCAGTCGGTAAGGAGTACCCTCTTCAAAGAGACGAAGTCCAGACAACACCGAGCAAGAGTGACCGCAACATAGTTGGTAAGTTTACTAATATCATACATGAGACGACGTTCATTTCATACTTGTATTATGTGTTATTAATCTTTGATATATATTATATAAACGGAGAGCTCGCGATGGTTTTGAGTGTCTACCTAAGACAAAATCTGTACGTCTGGGCTCTGTCAGCCTTTCTCCCTTGTGTTTTAGGTGCGAGGTAGAAATTAGAGACGTCCGTCGTACAATATAAATTTTTCATGTAGGTATCTAATAATGTAACACATTTTTAATTCTACCTAAAATAACATTACCTGCTCGATTGGCCATTGTTATCACGTCGCCAGACTTAATTATAATTAAAAAAATTTTGTTTCAAGAATTTATGGAAGGTCTGTCATTTTTTTATATAAAGGGTGGCATAATATTATATATTGTAATAATTCGAAAATGCCAGACCAAAATGTTGTTGCGAACACTTCGAAATAAATTATTGAAAATGTACTATTTTTTTATAATAAAAAATAACAAATGATATTTAGGTGGGATCTGCGGTAACGAAATAATTTAAAGATTACATTAGTGACTCAATAATACAAATTACATGAACAAATTATATTTTTACCTGTCTAAATTCTACTTATCACCTAAAACGCAAGGGAGAAAGGTTGCCAGATGTACAGATTCTCAAATGGGGAACACGTATACACATATTTATTTTGCCTTATGTAGACACTAAAAAAAAACCGTCGCCACCTCTTAGACTATGTACTAAATACACGATTTGCTTTGTTTCGATGTTACATCGTTTGCAAAATATTATTATATACAGGGCGTCCCAAAATTGCTGGGACACAGAGCTACCACGTGTATAGTAGAGATCAAAATAAGTCGATTGGACCCAATTTCTTTATATACCAAAATGTACCGTTTGACCGTGTGAAGAGTTCCAAGTTTACATAAAAAAACAGATCTTTGTAGGCTGTTCAGAAATGAGTGAAACAAATTAAGTTTACATAAAAAAACACATTTTTGTACGCTGTTCAGAAATGAGTGAAACAAATTGAATGAAATTTGACAAAAGTGTATTTTAGAGGATTACTCTCCTTTCGGTAATCAAAGAAACCCAAAAGAAATTGTAGAAGGGTTAAAACCACCCTCACCCCCTGACATTTTTTTCAGAACTTTCTTAGGGGTGGTAATACGGTTTCTCAAACTTTGAACTCTTCTCACGGGCAAACGGTACCTTTTGATATATAAATAAATTGGGTCCAGTGGACTTATTTTGACCTCTACTACACGTGGTAGCTCTGTGTCCCAGCAATTTTGGGACACCCTGTATATACTAAAATTATTTGACGTTGTTAAATTTTCAAAATGCCATTAGTTTCCATTTAAGAACAAACAGAAACAACATTAAACGTTAGAATAATCTGCAATAATGTAATACCGGGTGTTCGGTCTCAAAGTCGAACATAGGGAATTAATGTTGTGTGCCATTTTTAAGTATTTTGGCTTTTACTTCTACTCGTATAGACTATAATAAGAAAACAAACAGGTACTATCTAAGTAATGAAGAATGTAATTGGTTTTTTCGGTAAATTTCAAATTGGTATTTTAAAGTAAAAATTTCATTTTTGGTCTTATTTTTAGAATCATTTGATGCGCAATAATTTTATCTTTCGATAGGTACCATTACCTTTCTTGTACGTTGAATTGGCGAACACGAATCAGCAAAAATGAACAATACCATGTTAAATCCCCATGTTCACCTTTGAGACCGGACACGGGGTATATGGGCAATAATTGCCCATATTATTAATTTGGAAAATGCCCATTGGGCATTTTCCAAATTAATAATTTTTTCGTTTTGTTGCTGAAATACTGCTAATCAAATATGTTTTCCTTTGTTTGAGATAATCAGTTTTAAGTGTGTTTTATAAAATATATTAATTACAAACAATTAAATTTTAAAAATTACTCAGTATATAAAATAGTAAATATAATGTAATTTCGTTGAATTAGCACCATTAATTATTTTAAATACGTTTAATTATGTATGTATGTAAAATTATTAGTCTATTTCTTTCTGAAGTTGAGACCTCTATTTTTAATCTTGTCAACGTTTTGATAGTTTGATGTAATATTTATGAGTTTTATGTCGTCTTTTGTTACGGAAAAAAATCAGCATCCTGTTTGTAACTTTGCTGCGAGACCAACTGAAAATAGGTAGTTCCATGTAGATATTTAATGTTACATTTTAATTTAATGGTATGAATTTTGATATATATGTCTTTTGTCTTTACAGTCCGCACATTTTAATTTCAAAAAATTTGACATTGTTTTTTTATTTTTTTCACCAGAAACGTTCATTTCATATATTTTTGTGGAAGTACCTGCATCCAACATTATTTATGTTTTTGTGACTAAATTCCAATGGAAGAAGTACATTCTAATGCTGAATTCAGATTACAAAAGCAACTTTTATGTTGTCGAATTTATAAAGTAACAGGATTTGTGTATACAATTTAGTGCCACAAAAAGGTCGAGGTGAACCAGAATCCCGTCAGTATATCGGTCTGGTGATTGGGATCTTAACCGTAGTGATAATCCTGTTGGTCGGGGCCATCATGTTCATCGTTGTCAGGAATCGACGCTTCAAACCCCACGCCAGCGGACATACAGTGCTTCCAGGTGCTTTTGCTCCAGACAAACAT
This sequence comes from Mongoloraphidia duomilia, assembly GCA_039654895.1. Classification (NCBI taxonomy): domain Eukaryota; kingdom Metazoa; phylum Arthropoda; class Insecta; order Raphidioptera; family Raphidiidae; genus Mongoloraphidia; species Mongoloraphidia duomilia. The sequence goes on from CM077518.1 coordinate 25,579,932, forward strand.
GTCACTTTTAATATGAAGGTGAGTGTTACGAAACTTGGAATTACGATTTTATTAATTTGTATAGATCGATTTCTACTGTAGTGTGTTGTGGAACTATAATAAAAGTTTTTGATAACTTAGGATTGGATGCATTATTAAATTCACAAAAAAAAAACTAAAAAAAAAACTATATGAATATAAAATGTTCTCGTATTTGTGAAACAAAAATAACGAGTGTAAAACAATACCGTTTTTGTTATTACTATGTCATATCAGAGAGCGTCTATTATGTAAAACGTTCTTTTCACATACAAAGCCAATTTGAAAAACTTTGATACAATATTTTATAATGTATGCATGTTCAGTCTTTCAGTCCAATAGAAAATTACATTTTGTATTGTAATATTTGTTTGAAATTGTGCTTGTACGTATATATGTTTGGTTTATTATTCATTAACTGCATTTAATGACGCCTATCGGGAAATATGTGAACAAAAGTTAAACATGAACTGTAAGGAAACTAATATTGAGAATATTACTCCGGTTGTCACTAGCTACATTGTCATTAGAACAAGCATTTCATAATAACTTGGCAGCGAATATATCAATTATGTGCGATAAATGTGGGGGTAATGACTGTTAACTCAAATTACAATATTACAGGTTTGCGTTTTGAAATACACTGTGTCCACAAATGGCTGACATGTAATTATGTAATATTTTTGTTCTCAAATGAGAAAAACTTTTAATCCTAGAATGTATTACAATTTTTAGTACTTACAAGAAATTCTCCGTAGCATAGAATCAAAATAAAGCAATTCCGATTATTAAAATTGCATATTTTATTGTAGGTAATAACGTTTCGACAACCTTTTTTTGTTATCTTTGAAGTATTAAATGTTATAAAAGTTTAAACAGTATTTTGTTATAAATAAAAATTGTAGAAAACAACATTTTTTACTAATGTTAACTATTAAAAAAAATTAGAACTTAAATTTGAAAAGTCAGATGACAATAAATTGTCGTAATGTCAGTAATTATGGAATTACAATATTACTGAAAGTACAAATTAATAGAACTGAATCGAATTAATAATACATTTCTTTTATTACTACAGTCAAAATTGTTAAATCATTTTTATTGTTAATTACATAATATATGGTCATTTTTCCGATTTTGACCTCAGACATTTCAGAAAACATTGACTTTAGTCTAGTATCTACTTTATTATACGAAGAATGCTCAAAATTAGGTCATTTTTCTAAATCCATCGAAAAGCAAACTGTTTATTATAACAAAGTTCTGCGTGCTGGATACAACAATTCAACACCTATGTCAAGTTGTGAGCCCCTATATCGATTATCCAACCTCCAAAATTTCTATTGGCAAAACAATAAATGCGTGGAAAGTTTTCTCGTGGACACCCAGTATATACTTTTATGCAATATCTATGTTGTTTGGACGGAGGAGTTGATATACTTACTAATTTTCAATTCCACTGACTGAGACTTTTCCATAACGAGAAGGGGGGGGGAGTTAGGGCCAGAGAGGCGGGGGTCACCATTTGATAAAATGTTGCACTATCATCAGATAGGTATATATTATTTAAGTGGGTGAAAAATTTATTCCAAGTTTTCACCCAAACAGACAAACAGAATAATTATGAACTGAATAAAGTCGTGTAAAAACAATTAAATATTGAACCTTAAGAGTGATTAAATTTTAATATTATAATGTACCTATCCATAAACTTTTAGTATTCATTTAAATCTACGAAACAATAATTTGTAAAATTTCAAATTCTTATCTTTTTAACAAATTATTCTAAAAGACTAATACAATATTATCTTTTTCTTATAAGTTTTTATTAAGGTCATCAGATAAACATTTACTTTTTATATTAATGTATTATATGGGTTACAAAAACCACTATGAAATTAATGTTTACGATAAGAAATCAGTATTTTTCCATGAAAAGAAAGTAATATGAAACAAAAGGATCAGAACTCATTTTAACAATATATTGTTGTGTCACAGTACACGGTGTAGGTATATAACATAGAAAATATAAAATTGATGAAAATACGACGATAAGGAGTCGCATTATAAATTGCATACAATCAATTTATTTCAGAAACATACATTCCTTACGCGGGGTATTTCTTACCCTCGTATGTAACGGGTGTTGATTGTGGTAATGAAGGATTTTATTTATTTTATACCTACTTCGTTCTGAATAAAGTTGTCCTATATAATTTTTACTTAAATCAGTTCAGTAGTTTAAAAACAAAAAATAATTAAACTGCTTTCAAAAAAAGCCACTAGAAAGTGAATAATAAAAATAATGCCCGATAATAATTTTATTTTCGCCATTTTGGTTTTACAAATTATGAGAAGATAATATTATATGGGTATATATTAGCGATTATATTGGTATCCAACTGAACTACTATTCATATCCAGATTGCCTCGTCTATATATGAACCATAAGCAGTCCTGTCCGGCTTTGGCCGGGTGCTATAAATATATGATTAGTTACACGTTTTTAGCTTAAGCAATTTCAGAGATACAGCATGTCCTTCATTAAGTTTTCCACCCCCGTTTTCACCTCTTAGGATACGGATTTCGATCATGTTTCTAACTCGAGCAGTTTCGGAAAAAGACTATTTTTATAATTTCCTTTTTCACCCCCTTAAAGGTTAATTAAAAAAAACATCGAACATGTATTTGCTTATTTTTAATGAAGAGTTCGTATTTTGAATTCAATACCTCTAACGATTTTTGAGATATGAACAATTTGTAAAAAAACAAAACACCCCCTTTTGAACCCATTAGGGATTAAGTTTCAAAAATTCTCTTCTTAGTGGGTGTTTACGTCACAAAGGGAACCTACTGTTCAAATTTCAAGTTTCTATCTTCAGCGGTTTGGCCTGAGCGTTGATTAGTCATAAAAACCTACACTCCCGTTTTACTGCCTTAGGGGTTGAATTAAAAAAAATGCTTAGTATGCACCTTAACGATTTGTGAGATATTATGAATATTTTGTCAAAAAATCTACATCCTCTTTTTACCCTTAAGGGTTGAATTTCGAAAAATTCTTTCTTAGCGGATGCCTACGTCCTATAAGGAACCTACCTGCCAAATTTTATGTTTGTAGGCTTTATGATTCCTGAGATTTCATGGTGAATCAGTCAGGAGATTTCTTTTTTTATATATATATATTTTTTTAACCGACTGCACAAAGGAGGAGGTCTATAATCGAAAGCTATGTTTTTTTATCTAAGTATGTATGTTCACCGATTTCTCTTGTATTTCTGAGCCGGATTTTGATGATTATTGTTTTATTTAATAGGGCATATACCTTCATGGTGGTCCCATATAAATTATACTTAAATCAGTTCAGTAGTTCGACTCATTTTAATAAAAAGTGAGTAACGGACTGTAATACCGTTCAGGTATATTTATATATTAAGATAACTATAAAGATAAGTAACAACTAAATATTCCTTGGATCTATTTAGCACATAGTCTAGGTAAAGTACACATAAAGAACAATGGCTTACCTCAGTTTACCGTGCATTGAATATAAAGCTTAACGTACACACAACACAGCAAACTGTGTGGCGAGCTTTGGTTAATCTTAACGACAAAATGCATTACCTACATTGAATTTCTTAACTTTCCGTAACATACACACATTCGCGCATACACACACATGCATAACACTGGAGGTATTATAAATTTTTATCTCGCTATTGCATGTGTAAGTGTATATATAACAAAAAGATTGTGTAGCTATATATGCCGTATTCACATTACAAAACCAACACCGCTTTTAAGATTGAGTTAGGGAGACTCACTAAAAATATGCAATCTTAAAGGTGGATTTTGACAACCTGATAATAATAATGCTTCTACTGTTCAAATTTCATACATTATTTTAAGTTTATAATAATATCACAATGTGAGGTTACAGGAAATTAAAATAAGTTGGCCAAGTAAAGGAGCAGAATCATGAAATAATTTTGAAATTTTACATATTATGGGCGGCGACTAATTAATATTATGTGGCTATAGCATTATATTATATTAGTATTATAAAAAGTAATATGAAAGGTGTTTTTTTGAAATTTGTTTTCATAATAAATTTAAATAAAACTCAGGTTACAGTGCCAGACCCTGCCTAAAATATTATAGTGTATTTGTATATGAACTTAGTTTGTTTTTGGACAAAATAAAAAATTTAACCCCTTAATACTTACCTTAAAATAATATTTTTTTTAAATTCAAAATAAGTATCAATCGAACATCTGCGCCAAATTAAATACACCTTTCAGTCAGTAAATTCGTATCCGCTAACTAGTGTGTTCACAAAATTTGTAAGTCCGGTTCTGTCGTGCCGATTTTATTAAAATTCTAGCAGCAGATTTTGATCTTTACTAAAGGGTTAAATTTCAGTATTTAAACGATATGAGAATTTTTTCTGTATTTTTGGGTTCAAAAACATTTTTCAAGTCTAAAAAATCACCCTAAAGATGGTTCGATTGGATTCATTTTAAATATGTTTCGCATGGTGTTGTTTGTTTATCTATTTATAATGTAGGTTCCAACAAAAAAATGTGGGATGACCTAATTAGAAGTATTACTTTTATCGTAGATATACCCAAGTACAAAAACATTGTTTCCAAATTTTACAATAATTAATAGACTATATTTCTGATATAACATAACAAATATATTATGCTCACCTAAAAATTGTTTAAAAGTTTGTGATTTTTAATGCAAAGTGTACACTTGTACAGCGCATTGAAGTTTTCGTAACGAAATGTGTTTACTTTAATCTTTTTCTTTTATTATTTTATTCATGTCATTTTTAGTTTGCAAAAAAAAAAACGTTTTAGACTGCTTAAGAGTTTTAGATACCTGCAAATACTTCCTGCAGTCTTCATCTCAAATCCTTTCCCCTCGTCTAAAAATGGTTACAGCTCTCCCGACGCTATTTTTAAAGCTAAAGAGTTTGGGTAAACGCCAAATAAAGGACCAAGAACCGGGATACAGATCCTAAAGGCGATTTTTTTGAAAACGAGTTTTGGCTACGTCTGAAAGATTACGTAATTTATTATTTTTTTTAAGTCGTTAGTTTTTCTAGGAATTTTTTTTTCAATATTTCGCCAGAAGGTACTATAGTGTGATTCTTGATCCTTCATTTGGAATTTAACCAAACCCTTTAGCTTTAAAAATAGCGTAGGGAGAACCATAACCGTTTTTAGGCAAGAGGAAAGAATTTGAAATGAACTGTGCAGGGGGTATTTGCAGGTATCGATTGCTCTAAAGCGAAATTCAGCAGTGTATGTTTGGAAAAGGTACATAATATTTAAATTAGTATACTCTCGTTATTTTTATTAACTGTTATAAAAAACTGAAAAAGGATATTCAAACACAATCCTTTTTTTCCTTTTTTTGTCTGGCGATCAGGTTTTCCGAGTTAACAATTAATTATGAACGAAACAAAGCAGACATCTGTCAGTCAAGAACCTGGATTTTAAATTATGTACGCCAGACATTTTTAAAATGTCAAGAGTTAAATATGGAGTTATATGTCTCCCAAAAACTAAAGAGCTTGAAATATAGACATATAATACTGAATTACCATTTTTTTTCAATAAAAATGCTACCCAACTATGTTCGTTGAGGTTTGTTTAAAACATTTAATTTTTGTTTATTTTATATTGTAAGCTGTGAAATTCTTAATTTAAAAGTAATAATTATAGTATTTCACTAATTATTGTAGTTATAATTATACGAATTTTTTATCACTCGATTCGTCTACGGGGCTGTTAGGGAAGAAAATACTGATTTGACGAGCACCTCTTCTCCTTATTTTTTCTTAATCCAAACTAAACATACTTAAGTGAGATCTAACATAGCGCATGTCATCACAGAGTGCAGAAGAAGGGACTTGTAACGGTAGAAAACAGTAACACCCAGAAGGGGATGGGCTACTGTATATAAAATTCTGATAAATAATATTTATTAAAATTGTTAACCTTACATTATATTATATTACTAACGGTACCCGTCTGGCTTCGCCCGGGTGCTAAGAAAACCCGGATGCAATACACTACTCACTCGCTTCGCTCGTTCGCTTGAATTTTATAAATACACTACTCACTCGCTTCGATCGTTCGCTTGAATATTATAATTACATTACTCACTCGCTTCGCTCGTTCGCTTGAATATTATAAATACACTACTCAGTCGCTTCGCTCGTTCGCTTGAATATTATAAAAACACTACTCACTCGCTTCGCTCGTTCGCTTGAGTATTATAATTACGAACAAATTTGATTACCATAAAAAAAGTTATAGTGAGTCAACCTTAAAAGATAGACATATGCTGTCGCGGACTTTTTTTTAGAACTTTTAAAGGGGAACAATTCCGGCATACATGATTTTTGCGTAACTTTAACCGTTTACGCAGCGCACGCAACGGAAGCTCTTAAAAGGAATAATTTTTCCCGTTTTTGCAACATTTTTCATTGATGCTCCGCTCCTATTGGTCGTAGCGTGATATTATATTATAGCCTATAGCCTTCCTCAATAAATGGGCTATCTAACAAAAAAAAAATTTTTCAAATCGGACTGGTAGTTTCTGAGATTAGCGCGTTCAACCAAACAAACAAACAAACAAACTCTTCAGCTTTATAATATTAGTGTAGATTATATTGTTACGTGATCTGCTGCAATTTGTTTATTTGCTATTTAATAATATCAACAGAAAGTTGATACTTATATTTTACATGGTTTCAGAAGGATAAAGAAACAGTAACCTAATTAGTTTATAACACATTCAAAGTACCTACTTTTGTTGTCAGAGTGAAAATGCACACAATCAGAAAAGAAACGTAAAAAGAAATGAAACTTTATCATTCAGTAAAAAATCATAACATTTAATAATATCTATTGTTTCGATAGAGATATACACTTACTAATTTCAAATTCTTTTACATTAAAAATATATGATATTCATAATACTACAACCGAGACTACAACAGATATTCTGATCATGTATTTTTCGATATACTTTCATAGTATGCTAATCGCAAGTCTTTACATCTCTATGGATTGCTAAATCTATGTTTCACATTAATAACATATGACATTGATATAAAAAAGACATCAGGAGGCTGTTCAGTGTCGAGCAGTCGGGTCGACACGATGTTACGTAACAATATAATTTTTCCAGTGAGTCACTGCGCCAGTATGTAGATCAACCTCGACGTCCGTAAAGTAACGTTTGTATGACGTTGCATGCGCCCTTTTTACTCTAGAAAAAGAGTAAAAGAAAAAAGCAACTTGTATTAGACGTCAGGTTGATTTATTAGCGCTGAACTAGACCGCGCGCGAGACTGGTGCGGTTCAGTAAATAGCCGCCGGCGTTAGTGGCGGCAGCACTGCATCTTCTATGTATCAGCTGTTTGTCTGTGTACAGTTCGGCGTTTCGAGTGACTTACTGCCGCGAATAATAACCATGTAGATTTTTTTTAACAAATATCTATCACAATTCACAGCCGATAATCTGGAACCATTTTTCAGGTTTCGTACGCAAATTGTTCCACTATTCTGCCTGTCTATCTTTCACTTAGACGCTAATGACCTCAGTTGTCGAGCGTCTATAATTTACAATTCTTCATGATTCTATTTTTCATGGCCTTCTATTCCTAAGCAGACGTAGGGAGGGGGTCGCAAAGCAGCCAATTTTCGTATAATATTGTACTTCCTTGTCCCTTTTGGAAACTATTTCACCTAAAATAATATAACTTAGTAGATTTATGGTCTGCACCAGTATCCCTAACGATAAGTAAATTTTATTAAAATCGGATTGTATTTAGGGGGCTCCCGCACATCTAACATTGTGTATGAACAGGAATAAGAATCGTTTTAATCCTTTTAATTTTAGGTCAATACAACAACGTGGGAGGCCCGCAAAGTGGTCAATTTTGGAAAATAATTGTGTTCCCCTATCATATTTGGAAACTAGAAAAAAGAAATTTAGTAAATAATTAATTAGTCTTTTCGCGAATACAAATAATTGTAAAATTTTAAATCGATCCTCTCCAAAATCGATTGAAATTTGAAACGTTATAATTTCTAAATTATCGTCTATTAATTTAACGCGGTTACTTGCAATATGCAAGTAGAAACGATAGAGCCGAAATGCACACGTGTTCTACATTCTAGAGGGATGTCCAGTATAATAATATAACAACTAATAAAATATAATAAAATATGTTTAAACATGAGCATCATTAATAATAATTTATTACGGAAGAAACTTCACTTAAAGATATTTATGAAAGGAATTTATAACGGAGTGATCGTTTGAAACCGGTTATAGAAAGAAAAAGTAAAAATGAATGGATTGAAATAATTTATAAACACCGATTGTAAGTTTATCTTAAAGAAGAATGTTAAAAATTTATTGTAAAAATAAATATGGTGGAAGAACGGGTAGACATGAAAAAATGTTAATTAAGTATACGCCAGATCCTAAAAAGATTAATGTACTAGGACTAGGTTAAATAAGAAACAGAAAAAAATTCTGTAATGTCACTACTCTGTTCAATATTGATTAGAGAATCTGTCAATAAATTGCTTTTACAAATATTTATGGTGGAAGAACGGGTATAGATGGTGGGAAAGCGTGTTAATATACCCGTTCTTTTTTTGTCAATTTTTCATTTAATTTGGAATAAGATAAGCTTTTACAGATCCTTAGTCATGATTTATTTTTATAAACTTCGATACCATGTATCTTACTTAGGAAACGAGTGACAGGATTTTTGTTATATTTTTTAGAATCAGAACGACGAGGGGAATATTTTGTCAAAATATTCAATGTTTAAACTCAACCACTCTGTATAAGTCCCTAAATGTGTTTTCCTAAAACACGTTTTATCCCAGCCAGAGCTGCTGCAGAAGATACTTGAAAAAAAGTGTTTAGATACACGATACAACTGGCGCGGACTGGTTACATTTTTTCAGGGATGCTAATATTTGTAGGGACCCGAGGGAGAGACTTGAGTAATTTGTTATTTGTTGGTATTGAGAAATGGGAGGGCCCGAGCCTTCTCCAATTCCGGGGGCCCGGGATGCTCCAGCGCCCAGCATCACTGGCCAGTCCGCCCCTGCGATACAATCGTACAAAATACCAAACAGTCAATGTCCCAAAAGATACTTCACTTTGTATGAAAGAATCGTACTATCTAAGATACTTTAAATCGATAGATATTTTAAAGTGATCTAATATAATATATTTATGTATTTACGTTAAAAGTAACTAAGATACAAAAAACAGTATCTTAGATACAAAATATTCCCCAGCTATAATAGAGTACTTGCATGATTTTTTTGTGCTATATTAAAAGATTAGTAAATTAAGTAGGTACCTACACCTAAAACACTTAAATTATAACATTTTTAATTTCAAGTTGAACGCGATAGTTGAATAAATGGTCAATCCTGAAAAATACAAAGAGAGAGAAAAAAAGAAAAGGAGTTTATCCGCACCATTGAGCGGCTTAGTTGAAAGTTTGTCGGCGGTCGGTTGTGTGCACCGTTTTTACCCTGTTATTAAAAAGTATGTGTGTCAGAAGAGACCCACCAGAGAAGAAACGAGATAGACAGAGACAACTGCGCGGATATTGTAATTATAATTAAGTTTCTATTGCGTTATAATGACATAACGGCTTGCCCGAGAGCGGCCTTGTTACTGCGTACAATGCCTGGAATATTTACTGAGGTGGGAGTGAGATAGGGAAATACTGTCGATAACGCCGCTGATTACGACTTAAATTTATAACATTTTGGTTCAAAATTGTGATGAAAACAGGTCTAACGAATTGCTTCATTTTAACATTTTTTGGTAACTTCGTTTAAGGTGTTTTTAGAAGTAGAGTTATGTCAATAACTTTATGTAATCTAAGCCACGACTTTAAGTTTTCGATAAACTAGATTTGAATCGGCTGTGCTGTAATTTCTAGATTTGCATAAATAGTAGATTGTGTATCTAGGGCGTAATGATATATACTTTAGACGAAGTGTGACAATATGTTAAACAAGCTTTAGCGAGTTTAACAGTCACATGAGTCAAAATAGCATTGTGCCCTAGATACACACTGTATTTTTTGTCCTACACTCTATAAAATAGCGGCTTTTATCTTCATTTCTAGTATTTTCAACATTTTTTACATTTCACTTATGTAGCAAACTTAACTTCAATAATGAATAGCTATTGTATACTATTCACAATATCGCAGGTTCGCATCCAGCTGGAGTAATAGTATGAAATATTAAAATTTTTGAATTTTACTTTTATTTATTATTAAAAATAATAAATTGAAAAATATACTTTACCGCCCGGCTCGTCAACGTCCTGAAATGTGTCATTTTACGATCGGTATACCTACATGTATGAAAAGCAGCTAGTTTATAGGGGATAAGACAAAAATTTTTTTTTATAAAACTGTATATTTTATATTTGAACGAGTAAGGAATGCAATGCTGAAGGAGTTAGCTCACATTCGAAAGGTAATGCGTTTGAATCTGAGCGGAAGTAGATATGACGTAGCATTTTTTACAACTGCTTCTCCGCTGGCGTGTTGAGGTTTCTAATGATTTCCCTCAATAAGTATAAATAAAATGTGTTGATACAGATATCATATATATAAAATTCTCGTGTCGCGGTGTACGTTATTGAATTCCTCCGAAACGGCTGGACCGATTTTGATGAAATTTTGTGTGCTTATCGGGTAGGGTGGAGAATCGGACAACATCAATTTTTCATCCCCCTAAATGTTAAGGGTGGTCCACCCCAATTTTTTTTTTTTTTGGACAAAATTTTTTGTTTTAATTTTTTCATGATTCAGCATTGAAAAATACATACAACTCTAAATTTTCACCCTTATACGATCAACCCCTGATTTTTAATCGCGATTTTTATATTAAGCTTTAAAAAATACATATATGGCGAACGAGCGAAGCGAGTGAGTAGTGTATTTACAACATTCAAGCGAACGAGCGAAGCGAGTGAGTAGTGTATTCATAATATTCAAGCGAACGAGCGAAGCGAGTGAGTAGTGTATTTATAATATTCAAGCGAACGAGCGATATATAAAATTCTCATGTCGCGGTGTATGTTATTGAACTTCTCCGAAACGGCTGGACCGATTTTGATGAAATTTTGTGTGCTTATCGGGTAGGGTGGAGACACGGACAACATCTATTTTTCATCCCCCTAAATGTTAAGGGTGGTCCACCCCAATTTTTTTTTTTTATTTTTTGGACAAAATTTTTTGTTTTAATTTTTTCATGATTCAGCATTGAAAAATACATACAACTCTAAATTTTCACCCTTATACGATCAACCCCTGATTTTTTATCGCGATTTTTATATTAAGCTTTAAAAAATACATATATGGCGAACGAGCGAAGCGAGTGAGTAGGCGAAAATATTCAAGCGAACGAGCGAAGCGAGTGAGTAGTGTATTAATAAAATTCAAACGAAAGAGCGAAGCGAGTGAGTAATGTAATTATAATATTCAAGCGAACGAGAGAAGCGAGTGAGTAGTGTATCAATAAAATTCAAACGAACGAGCGAAGCGAGAGAGTAATGTAATTATTCCTGGAAATAGCGTATATGGCTAAGCAACGTTTGCCGGGTCAGCTATACTAAATATACGTGAGCGGAGTAATGGGTGACCGCTATTAAATCATAATTTCATACCATCCGAGCGAAGCCGGACCGGGTCCGCTAGTTTCCTTATAATATAAGGTCTAATACTTGTTTGACCCTGTCTGTGTTACGGAAAAATCCGTTTTGAATGTATCACGGCAATGAACAAACCTCATTTTAAAAATCCAACAGCTTTTCTCCAGCTTATTTACTATAGGGAATACTGCTTTGTGATCTGCATTGTTACATTAGATCTATTCCTATACATAGAAATAGAATGCAACGCCATCTATATCTCAAAATTTTATATTTTGGACAAACTGCATTTTAAAAGTCTACTTTATTAATTATTATTGCTTTAGACTGTTTAGAGAAATGACACCTTAGCTTCATGCGGTGAATTGTTTTAATATAAAACAGTTTCAGACTGTACGAAATGATTTTTTTGTAACCAATTTGTATATGCAGCCTGCACAGCATGATATTATATTCCATCATAACGCATTTGAAGGCTACGCGAACATCTTTTGTACTTTTTTGAAAGCATTTCATAACATGGTACAAAAGATTATACATGAAAAAATTAGCATAGTGAATGTAATTAAAAATGAATTTAATGAAGTAATTAAAAATCACGTCATAGTATATCCTTACATAATTTTGTATACATAATTACTATATTTCGTGATCAGTGCATTTTAACATAATATTATATATATTTGTCGCAATAAAATGGGGAAAATTAAAGCGGAACATTTCAACTTTAAAATTAAATATTTTTACTTCCCACCTACTAATAGTAGGGAAGTAATGGATTTAGTCCGAAAAAAATATTTCGAGATTTTAATAGATCTTCACGTTTTGAGACCCTATAGTAATCGTTTAAGATCATTTTCTGACTGATGTCTGTATGTGTGTGCGTGTGTGTGGTCAATTTTTCGCCTTCGATATAGTAAAAACGGAACAACATACGGCCATGCCGATTGTTCTATTGTGTTTATCAGCCTTTAACTTAGATCTGATTAGATTTTGAGTCAAATCGGTTCTGTGGATCCTGAGATATTAAAAAAAACGTTCTCAATGTCACGTATTAACATAGGTAAAAAAATATAAATGAATTCTAGATGTTATAATATGAAAAAAATGTAAATATTTTTTTCCTCTAAAATGTATAGTTTTCGAGAAAAAAAATATTTTACTAAAAAAAGAAAATTGTACGTAAATCAAGGTAACCATGATTTTTGCTATATTACTAGCCATCAGTAGATAACCAAACAAAAAAGAGGGCCATGCTTTTTTCAAAGTGTTTATTTTTTGCAAATATTTACTAGGTGGGAAGTATAGGGCTAGTCATCAGTCGAATTTTTATATTACCTACTCTTCTCATTTATAGAAATTTAATTTCCGTTTGTACTTATGTTTTTTTTTAAATTACAGTACCTTCACTGATTTTTTTATATTTTTGACATGAATACGTTTTTAAAATCGGAACGGTACTGGGGGGAGGCATGCACGAAAAATCGAACGTTATTAAAATGGGTAATATCACCCATGTTCGTCACATTTTTAACCGACTTCAAAAAAAGGAGGATGTTCTCAAGTCGATGCGTATGTTTTTTTTTGTATGACCACGCATAACTTTTTACAGAGTAGTCCGATTTTGATGAGTCTTTTTTTATTTGATAGGGTATACCTCGAAGTTGGTCCCAAATACATTTTACTTAAATCGGTTCAGTGGTTCGGCTGATTTGAAAGAAAGTGAATAACGACTGTGATTCGGTTTAGGTAAATGTCACTTTTTGACACAGTGTAAAATGTTTGTCTGTTGGCAAGCAGCTAAACTACGTATTGTAAAGTCACTAAAAAGTAAAAAATAAAAAACTTTTCAACAAAAAAAGCCTCCCTCAAAAAGCCACTAAAAAGAGAAAAATAATAAAACTTTGAGGTCTGCGCCAATTTAATAAAATATGAAGTCCGTTAAAAAGTAGTATAGTATAGTGGTTAATATCTTCTTTTTAACCTACTTTATATTTTATCAAATTGGCGTAGACCTCAAAGTTTTATTATTTTCCTCTTTTTAGTGGCTTTTTTCATTAAAAGAAAATATTAGACGAAGCATGACGATTCGCCTCATAAATTCAAAACTAAAAGAAACATCCAAACGACAAATATACCGTCGAGTAGACAAAGGATGTCCGTACCTGAGATGACTTTGGACTAAGTGCGGGGTCCGCAATGTTTTGCACTTCTACTGTGCTCGGCGGGATTTAGGCCAGTGTAACTTCGGATTGTGTCGAATGAGAACTACGAAAGTGGTGTCATTCGAAAGCTAACGAACTACGCTACAATTAGTTGTCTACCTACTTTCCACAATGCAACATCAGAACCGATTTGGTCCCCGACACAACCCACCTAATTTTTTGCATGATATTTTTTTTTATTATTATTATTAATTTTAAACGAATATAATAGAACCGACACATTTTATTTATGAAAAATTAAATAATTGCATTTCTTTGTTAATAGTTTACGTGTTTGTTATTAATTTTCACGCAAAACATAACACTTCGTGCACTAATTTAAATCTCCAAAATGTATGTTCAGTTTAAATTCTTAATTTCATTTCTTTAGTGTCCATAATTTGACATAAAGTATAAAGAAAACAATATTTCTTTGTCATTTGTATTGTGTTCTAGCACAATCCAGATATGATATAATCAGATTCATGCAGAGAAGAAATTAATACCAACAATATTTTATATATTATCAAAAAATAAAATCTCCAGCTTATGAAAACTTTCTACATCGAGTTTGAATTTTCACTAGTTTATTAACAGTCGTAATGTACCATATATTACTTAAAATATAAAATTTTGTGTTGATTTTAAAGATCAATATGAATTTTGCTAAAACAGATTACACAGTTTATCCAGAGAAAATGTAATTTAAGAACAGTTTTTTTCCCGTTAGTTTAACTTCTAAACTTTTTTCAGCTCTACACAAATTATTAGATATTAATTACCTACATTACTTAATGTAAGCCTGCGGCGAAACTGTCGTAAACCTTTTATATTTTTTATGATATAATCTACACTGTGAGAAGTTGATTTCACATTGTTTTCTCATGATGTATTACTCAGGTGCAAATTTTAATGAAATAACTTTATTTAGTTTGTTTTTCAATTATCTCAACTTTCGTTTTTATTTTTAATTTAAGAAGAATGGCAAATAGACCGGGCGCCAAGTATTCTGAAGTGGGAAAAATTCAGTCAAATTTTTTTCTCTTATATTAGTCATTAACAATTGAAAAGAAATTTTTAAAGTTTTGCAAAATTAGTACTACTTATCAAAATTTTTTAAGCCAATAATGAAAAACTTAAAAACATAAAAAGTTACAAAATAGAGGTTAACGGGTATGTGGACAACAAAACAATTAAACTATTGCTGAAAATGCGACGTTCCGTCTTTTATTAAGACTTTATCAAGCAACTTGATAAAGTCTTAATAAAAGACGAAACGTCGCATTTTCAACAATAGTTTAATTGTTTTGTTGTCCACATACTCGTTAACCTCTATTTTGATTTATATTTACTGGACGTAAACATTATGCCTAATAAAAAGTTAACTCTTGCAATTATTCTTTATATAGGTAGCATTATATTCATAAGATGTGATTTTGTGACAAGAAACGGTTGAGGTAGAAAACTATAGATAGTCGTTACTATCGAGAATTATCGATAGTCATTAACCAAACATTCGATTATTATTGATATTTTCAAAATTTTGTTAAAACGACTTTTGTAACTCATTTCTTAGTAAATGAGTAAATGATTAATTTTAATAAATTACAGCACATAGCAAACTTTAGTTTATACAACACCACATTAATCAACAATAGGCATTTAGTTATAAACATTTCCATTATTTTCCTTTAATCTAGTGCTCCTCTATGAGAATATTTGTTCGGTGGTAGGTACTGTGAATAACCGTTCTGATTCTGCAGATGATAGATAATGACGTAACAAAATAATCAAAGAGTCAAACTTTTTAATGTAATGAGACTATACAAAAAAGTAAATGAAGTACCTACTCGTATACATTTTTTTCAATAAATAATCACATTTAAAAAAATATGTCGATATCAATATCATTCGATAGTCAAAAATATCAATAATTATTATCGATAGTTACTTACCTAATTGTTTAACACTTAACGGGCCTCCGGCTCATTACATTTCGTCCCTCATAACCCAATACACTGATGCTGGCGGAATACACTGTTTTGTCTCAACGTCTGAACTTTGGCCCACCGCTAAATTATCATAACGAGCCTTGTTGTTTGTCATAATATAAAATAACAGATCTACCCACATTGTTTTATTTTAACTTGAATTTATCCTGCCGGCTGGAATATATTTTATTTTAAAATTCTCAATAATATTAGTTCTTCTATACTGGCCACCTTCGAAATGCGTACTGTTTAGTTAATTTACATATTACCTATATTTACGTATTTATTGATTGGTGTTTTTATTACACTGATGAAATAAAATATAATATTAAATTAATTTAAAACAATTAATATACAACTTTTCTTACGTTGAATTTGCGACAAAAATATATGCTTCGTATGGTGCAAGACTCACCTTGGAACTTGAAACCGTTTGTCTGGAAAAGATAAAAAATACTTAGTTTTTTAAATTAATTTTTTGAACTTTTTTTAATTTTTCTAATTTTTTTAGTGATAGTGTCAAAAGAATCAATTAAATGAAATTTTAAAAATAGATTGACAATAAGAGAAACTATGCGATTGCATATTGAATTACGCTAATTACAAGCTTTTGTTTGACTTCACCTGTTAGTCTGTCAGTATGTTTGGATCAAATTTTGCAAGTCAATTTTGAACGACTTCCAAGTATCCGATCGATTTGAAATTTTGTACACATATGCATTCCCCATGATAAAACATGATTAAATCGTCTTTAGAAATAAATTCAAACCCTAAGGGGTTCGAACGGGGGTGTAGGGTTTTTTTGACTAATCAACGCCCAGGCCAAATCGCTGAAGCTGAAATTTGGACAGTAGGTTCCTTTTCTGACGTAAGCATCCACCAAGAAGGGATTTTTCGAAATTCAACCCCTACGAGTGTCAAAAGGGGTTAAAATTTGAAAGACTAAAATGAATAAAATAAAAATTTAAAATTTTTTTAGAGACAAGCTTTTATTGAAATGTACTAAAAAGGAAAAAATAATATTTAATAATTTAGGTTCATAATTATTACAAAATCGGGGGTTGCAATTCTAATAAACTATCATAGAGTTTACGACCCACGCTTTTATAATAATTATGAACCTAAATTATAAAATATTATTTTTTCTTTTTTAGTGCATTTCAACAATAAAAGCTTGTCTCTAAAAAGTTTTTTTTACTAATATTTTGTATTTTCTAAATTACTAACTGTAGTGAGCAAGTATTAAATTCCACTACTGTGCAGTAAATGTAAGCAATATTATAAGAAAAATATTTGAATTGTCTATTAGGTCGTTCTGTTTTTACGATTGAATTTGGATAGATATTAGAGGTATGCGAATACCTACTCGAAAAATATTGATCAAGTAGTAAAACTATTCTCTCGTCAAGTCGATCAGAAAACATACTCGGAAAAATAGTAATTGAATAGAAACAACGTTTTAGTTAACGTGTTAGATCTGCACTAGTAAGATCGGTAGATGAGAAAAAATATTAGTAAAAAAAACTTTTTAGAGACAAGCTCGGAGACAAGCTTCTATTTAAATGCACTAAAAAGGAAAAAATAATATTTAATAATTTAGGTTCATAATAAGCGGCGGTTGTAAACTCTATGATAGTATATTAGTCGCAGCCCCCGATTTTATAATAATTATGAACCTAAACTATTAAATATTATTTTTTCCTTTTTAGTCCATTTAAATAAAAGTTTGTCTTTAAAAAGTTTTTTTTACTAATATTTATTTTTTACTTTTTAGTTTTTCAAAATTTTACCGCTGTTGACCTACGTAGGGGTTGAATTTCGAAAAATTCAGAGTTACGTTTGGTTACTATCCCACAGAAATTATCCCCCCCGCGAAAAATTTTATGGTTTTTAAAAATCAATGTGTTTTAATACAGACCCGCGGCGACAACACCTAGGGGCCGCGACCCGCTTATTGTCTTCCATTTTGTGTCGGCTGGCATTTTGGATTTATAATGACGTTACACTGCTTATTGTATTCTACTCGGCATACCCTTTCAAGGGAGTTGTAAAGAAAAAGGTAATCCGCCATTTTATGGTGGCCGCCATATTGGATCTATCATAATATTAAATATACTATATTGTATCGTCTTCAGAATCAAAGGTGTGTGCAAAATTTCAGCATGATTGCATATTGGGAAGTGGTCGAAAATTCGATTGCCAGATTTCTGCCGGACAGACAGGAAACCAAGTTAAATAAAAGTTTGTAATAAAAAATGATTGAAAGTTACAGTTTCGCATCGAATTGAATTGTGTAGTAGTACTGAAAAAGGTTAAGTGAAATTTTATTAACTGACTTTCTAAAAAAACAAGCAGCTGTGTCACGGTCACACTCGGTAGAAGTGAAACTTAATAATAAATTGACATACTGTAGAAATATTTGCAAGCATTGTAATAGATTTTGTCTATACATTTTTTTCTAGTTTCTATACAATATAGTTTATGCGCGAAGTGTTAAAAAATAACACTTTTTTATTTTTTACAGTAGGAATATATTTCGAAATGTTTATTTTCACGTATTTAAATAGTTAAATTAGTGCCCTAATAAATTGTAGAAACGGTTTTTGAATATAATGAGCCGTTTTCAAAATACAACGTTCTTTGTAAACGAACGTCCGCTTGGTGTGGATGTTTAGAGACGGGTTAGTATAATACATTATACGAAAGAAGCGTGTCTATTGAAATTTTGTATCTTGTGATGGCACCGCTAAAAATTGATTGCTTTAGTTTAGGCAGATCTGCTCAATCAGTGACGTCAAAAAACCGAATATTTATCAAATATTGAACTCTATTAAAAAAATAAAACAAATCAGAAATCAGAGAAGCCTGTGAAACGATTCCATATTATAATATTGCTATCACAATGCAATTATTATCGAAGCAACAGTTTGCAAATTATTATTTTATTTTTTTCCGAAATGCTTGCAATATATTTTTGTTTGTCTAACGTAGTTTACATACCCTTCTTTCAATTTCGCGCCAACACTATTCACTGACACTTTCACGAAATTTGGTAGCTTCTGTAGTGCGTTCAGATCTACCTCAATTGTCGTATTATGGAAGTTTGATACGTATATATAAGTATCATATCCAGAATATGTTCTGAAATGTAGAATAATGCCAATTTACCAGTTATCTCACTAATTTTACGAAAATAGTTTCTGTGAAGAATTAAATTAAGTAGACCATTATTACTCAGTACATTTTTACTGAGCATTTTACTTAGCATTTCTGGATTGACACAAGATTTTCTCTGATATTAACTAAGAATATTGAAAAAATTTTCAAAAGGAAAAGATAAAGGCTATTTTGATCCATGTAAAACTAGCATCAGAGTTTAGGGTTACTCTAAAATTGCTCAAACTGCTAACGCTGCTCAACGACGATACTAACTGTTAAATACTGTTATTCTGTGGTAGATTTCAAAATTAGTATCAACTAGAATTTACAAAATAGTAAGTCGTATAATAAATAATATCTCTGGTGTATCAAAGCTTATCGTAAATAAAGAATTAGGGACATTACCATTCCGTATAATTAATATTAAAGTCAGTATAAATAATTAAGTTTTACCTAGAGATTCCCAATACATCATTATTCAATGCTTTGAGAGTTACATCTCCATAAAGCAATGCCGGCTTATTTCTCAGTTGAACAATTTTTTGATAGGAATGATAATGACTTTCAATTGCATTTTTACTTTGTGCTGCCAAGTTGACATCTTTATATTTATCGCTAACCGGTAGCCATGTTTTGCTGGCAGTGCTAAAACCAGCATTTTTGGTTGCGTCCCACTGGAATGGAGTTCTTTCAAAATCTCTCGATCTTTCTAGATAGTGATCTTTTCCAGCATTCAATCCTTGGGGATCTTGAGTTTCCTCCCAACTTACGAAGCCGTTTTCTTGTGCTATTTCATCTCCGTTGTAGGTGACTCCAACTCCTGGTAGAATCATAGCTAGCATCGTTAAGCCATCAGCTCTTGCCACTCCATATCTGGTTGCTACACGATGTTGATCATGATTACCCAACTGCAATTAATTAATTAATTCAAATCATAACTGGCGCGAGTTGGAACAAATACAAATAATAATAGACATCGGAGTAACGGGTTCTCAAACGTTTGTTGGATGTAATCTTATCGGTTGCTAAAAACAGAGCAAGGAAAGAGAAGAGATGGAAACGCTTTTTATGGGAAAACCCTTAATCAATTCGGCCGATAGAAGAAACCGATTCTATAATATAAATTCTACTTTGCTTTCTGAAGTTTGGCTATGAACATGTTTTGTATACTCTGAAAAGTAATTATTATTGACATATTTACCACCCAATTAGCTGTGTGATTTTTAGGCATATTTGTTAACCAACTGTTAATGGTATTAACGAAATCATTTGGTGTAGAGTTGATATTGAGATCGAGTATAAGCTGGAAATTGAATGGAAAATGTGCACCTTGTCTGCCTTTACCATCTCCATAATATCTCATTATTTCTAGAAGAGGTCCATATTGTTCAGTCATCATTATCCTGCAACACGGTTATTTATTTGTTTTTACAAACTTGTTTAGTTAATAAAAAACCGAATCTGATGATTACTTACTTAGTTTCGTTAACTGACAACGCATCGAGAACCTCGCGCCATTGATAAACCATGTCGATGGTGGCGTCGATGTCTTGTGGTCCATTTTCAGCCAAGTCTTTCGATTCAAATAGATTAGATACGGCGTCTGCTCGGAAACCAGCCACACCTTTCCCAATCCAATATCTAAGGACATCCTATAAAAATAATTTGTAGGTATAATTTTACATTTAACTATTTGTCTTAAATTTGTCATTTCAATCTACCTTCATTTCCTCCACAACTTTTGGGTTTCTGTAGTTAAGATCAGGTTGTTGTGGTGCATACCAGTGGAGATAATATTGTCCACGTATTTTGTTGAATGTCCAAGCTGGACCACCAAAGACACTTTGCTGCAACGTTTAATAACAATAATAATTGAATTATTTCATTTAATTATTGTATATTACCTATTTATGTTAATGACAGTTGTCAAACCACTCAGATTCAAAATTAAGTATTATTTATTTAGCCACTTAATAAAATAAACCATAATTAATGTGTTCAATGTGCGATTAATTTTGGTATAACAAAATAAAACAATTTTAAAATTAATATACCCAATTGTTTGGCGGGGAATCCCTCCAAATATAGTAATCTTCATATCTTGCCTCTCTGTTTACTGATTTGATGAACCATTCATGCTGATCACTTGTATGGTTTGGAACGAAATCCAAAATAATTTTTATTCCTGTTTTATATACAAAAAAATATGCATTAGCGAGAAGCTAATTAAATCAAAACTTTTTAATCAGTTAGAAATATCTTAGTTTTGTTTTTGTGATGTTCATTTGTTTAGCTGTAAGCGGCAAATATAAAATTTGTCAGTTTTTGTAAGTGGGTATTGATAATAAATGAGTCTAAAATAAACAAACCTAATAACTATCAAGACAAAAGTGTGATATAGCTGAAAAAACGTGATACTAAAGTATTTAGTTGAATTTAGATTTTGTTTTGATTGTTGGGCAATTTATTTTTAAAATTTCTAATTAGGACTGACGAATAGAATTCACATTTTTTTAAACAGTTTCCTAGTTTTCACCTAGAAGTTTAATAATTTATTTTTGCCCAATACCTGATAATAATTAGTTAGTTCCAATAAATTATTCCCGACATCTCAATATAGTGAATAAGGTACCGGATTTCACTCGAATATGCGAGTATTCTTAAATTCTTGTTTATTAAGCACATGTAATGTTCCATGCTTACCTAACTCATTGGCTTTCTTTAAAAGATTATCGAAGTCTTTCTGTGTTCCAAATACTGGATCGATTGTTCTGAAGTCACTAATATCATAACCGGCATCAACACCTGGTGACTTAAAAATTGGCGACAGCCATGTTGCATAAATTCCAGCATCTTTCAAGTGTTCCAACTTTTCTGTTATGCCTAGTCAAACGATTGCATATCTCGAAATAGTTAATAGTTCATTATTACTCAATTATAAATATTGGTTGGTTGCATATTTTTTGTTATGAATTAAGCGTTAATACTCTGTATCTACATTATCGTCCAAACATTTTCTTTTGTTTATTTACGGCTAGGTAAGTAATAGTAGATACCAAATGGACAATATTACAGTCACATGAGCCGTAATACCATTACGTACGAGACATATATGGTATTTTTGCCATATCCACTACAAAATATCTACGTTTCACTTCATTTTCAAAAAATTCTGACAGTTTTTTCCTTCCACAGTGTGCCGCGAAGTTCGCTCAAGTAAGTAATGACAGGCGCACGCCGGCGTATAGAGTGAATAAACAGAAGTTGCTATGGCAACCGTTACTTTCCGCACACTTGTCTGTTAAATTAAAGGCCGCTATACACACTTCAAAAGTAGCTATTTTGTAGTGGGTATGACTAAAACAATTTTAATTTAACGTCAAAATTCAATTGTGATCAAACTATCTTGATTTGATTTAATCGGTTGTTTTTCTGTTTCATTTTTTTGTAAAGATAAGTAGTGTACATACAGAGTGTCTAAAAGAATTCCAGACATTTTATTAAAATTGACTTGTCCATAATAGCTCAGCTAAAAATGATGATTGCTATAATTTTTACATATTATGAAACAATAATACTGACCACTTTTATGCTCATGTGAATTTTTGTTAATAATAATAACTTTCATATGTTTGTAATGCTGTATAATCATCGTCTTTTACACTGATAGCGTAAATCTGAAATAGCCTTGGCTCGATAAATAAAGTAGTAGGCACAATTGATCAAACTAAAATATGATTTTTGGAAAATGTATAACCTGGGAATTGCGCTGAGTTAATTAAACTCTCTATTTTATTAATTATACAGGGTGTCCCGAAAAGAATGGGACATAAAGTAACAGCTGATTCCTTACAAAAAAATATTGCGATAGACCCCAACTTGTCTATTCCGAAAGTTGATATTAAAAAAGATACAGGGTGTCAAAGTTTAATTTTTATTTTTGATTTTCTTAAATAACTTTTAAAATAATTTAGGCATTTTAATGAAATTTGGTATATGGAGATTTTGTGACATGAGAAATTCAAATCTGACCTTGGTATGGTTCTTGCTTGTAGGGGGCGCCACTTACACACCTTTTCACTCATTCAAATAGTCATAACTTTTTTGTACGCACTCGTACTATTTTTTTTAATTAAAAAATTGATTTTTCCGTCATTTTTATGTAAAAAAGGTATACTTTGTAAACGTGGCTAGGAGTAACATTTTTCAAGATATTTGCACTTAAAGTAATCGATGCAATGTGGTTTTAAATGGCAAATTTTGAAAATGAACATAGGTGGCTTTGAAAACGCCGGCGCGGCGTTATTATGGTAATTTTGACAGTTTTATTTAAAAATTCAATGCTTCTTATTAAAATGCCGCGTCATAATGATAAAAATAAAAATTAAACTTTGACACCCTGTATCTCTTTTAATATCAACTTTCGGAATAGACATGTTTGAGTCTATCGCAATATTTTTTTTGTAAGAAATCAGCTGTTACTTTATGTCCCATTCTTTTTGGAACACCCTGTATTAGTATGTATGTGGACATTGTGACAATCAGTTTTAGTTGTAAAAATGTAATTATTATTTCATTCCAATATTTTAATTTATGTACTTTAATAGTTTTATAATTTCTAAAATTACAACTTTTGATTGATTTTGTTAATATTATCAGTTTCATTTATTATACTATTGCAAAAATATGTTAAAAATTTTGTCAATTTTGCATTGCTGAAAAATTTTGAAAAAGATTAAAAATTAAATCAAATCAAATCCCGTCGGGCAGATAATTTTTTCAAAAATTATTTGAATAGTGTGTCCAATATTTCTTCTAATTACCTACCATTTATGTCACCAATTCCATCTCCGTTACTGTCCTTGAACGATTTTGGATATATTTGATAAAATACCGAATGTTGCCACCAATCCAACTTAGGCAGATTTTTTTCTTCAATTTTGACAGGATTCGATACACAAACTCCGACGAAGGCCACCAACAAAACAAACGAGAATGTTGACTTCATTTTTACCATTAACGATTGTCATATGATGTTTACCAACATAATGTTATTATTTCGGCATTTATATATTAATTTTCAGATTACTGTTTGATAATTGACACGTACACCTACTTATATCATATGATATAATTTAATTAATTGATAAGAATGTAATAGAACAAATAAAATTATCATTCAGCAATGTGTGATTTAAAAATGAATTTTGTCACTTTTAAATATATAAATACCTACTTACTTACAGTTAGTTGGATTTGTTAATTATTGAAGAACGATATTTGTTTTTCTACAATTTTAATAATAATTTTATCAGCTTGTAGAAGAAAATCCTTTCCTAAATATTATTCTTGTTCAATAGCAGTATTCTTTTCGGAAAAACCTCTTATTTTACTTTTCATTTTTAGGTAATTGTTTCAATACTCCTTACTTAAAAAATAATATTTTTCCTTTTCTATTCGCATGTAGGACCTCGATGTCAAAAATGCGTTATTTATTTAATAAAAATAAATAAATTTATAAACGGGAATAACATGAACTCTTGTTTAATGTGGTCGTATATTTTCTTTAGAATTGGTTTATACTGATTATTTTTTCATAAATGTTGAAAAACACTGAAATTAAAGTATTTCTCTGTTAACTAAAAAGTGATAAAATAAAAAAATCAAATACTTAATAATTCATAAGATGCTTAAGTCCTCTGTGTCGAGCGTCTATCTATCTCACATCTTAAATTATTAATCATGTGTATTACAAATACTTAGTTAAAGTAAATAAACAGGGATTGATGTTATCAAAACTAAAGTTGATAATTGAATAAATCTCGAGATAAATCTCAAATATGTGTCAGTATCACGTGATTTAGAAAATTATTTTTACATTTTTTTTGCACATACTTAATCAATTATAAATTTTATAAATTATTGATTAATAAAACTAATTGACAATTGTGTGTATTATCTCAGAAGAGTGATGTGAAAAAAAGTATTATCCTAATTATAAGATTAGCCTAGCAACGGCATCAGTTTTTTTCCAGTTATTTGTCTGTTGAGATGAAGTGTAAATAATTCAAACAATTATCTTCTCAATCAAGAATTTTCTTTTCTATCTTTTATCTTAAGCTAATGTTACAGAGTTAAAAGAGTGACCCCAAAAACAATGGCTTTTTGGCTCGTTTGGAGGTCTACAAATTTTTTTATTGATTTGTGATCTAAGTGATACCTTATGATAAGTCATTAATCACAACAGATTTCTAGTTGTGCATAAGAAAGGTTTCAATAAATGCCTCGGTTTCGTAGGTACTTATTCTTATCATTCAGAAATTTATAGTTGAACTGAAAATCTCAAAGAAATTATTATAACATAAAAAGTGCATTAAATTTAACGACCAGCATTAACACGTTTTTAACAATGTGTAAATATTTCAGTTTAAAGTGAAATTTAGCTAATGTTTTCCATATAACATTTGCATAAAAATGCGCTTAAACACTTTTCGGGTAACCTAGCGTGGTTTTTATAGTAATTTTGATATCTTAATAGCGTTCTGCTGCTCTCTCTATCTAAATACTGTATATAGTATACAATGCTACCAGCACTGGGACCGGAAATTAACACAGTTTCACTACCGCTCGTTTTACGGCAACACCGCTTCTCATTATTGCAAGATAGCTAAGAAATGAAATAATATAATGTGAATCGATGTTTTCACAAAAAGGGAGCTTATCCGTTGTAAGCATAAAATAGGTACCTACAACAAAACATTCATGTGTCGGCTCATATACACGGTTTCTTGTGCTTCTTCTCACAAATTATAACATCAAAATCAATTTTGGCTGCTAGATATGAATTTCCATAAGAAAGATAAAATTTGATCATTTTTCACACAATTAAAATCATAAACCCCTTCTGAATTCTGATCCTTCCAAATTGCTTTAATGATGCAGCAAGGTTTCATAGTATATTATGATATAAGCACGGTACAGTAATTTGCTAAAAGTTCAATGATGCAAACGTTTGCATCACAGTACGTTCTCCCATATATGCATTCCATGACGTCTGCAGCACGGCAATGAAAGAGTTAATAATTTGTAGCAGGGATATTAATTGTAGTAGATATTTATATAATTATCGTATTTTTATGTTTTCAAAAATTCTGCGCTATATTATATCGGGTGTCCACGCGAAAACTTTCAAGGTACCTAATTCATTTATTGCCTTTTGAGCTAGAAATTGGAAACTTTGGGGATTAGATAATCGATATGCGGTGTCACAACTTGACATAGGTGTCGAATCTTTGCACCGCCCCAATCGCCCCTCAGCACACACAACTCTTTAGAAAAAGAAGTTCGTATGAACGGGGGTCCAAACTCGCTTTGTTACGGAGTTGCAGCCCTCTGAAAATTTTCAAAAGGCTGCGACACCGTAACAAGGACCTCTGTCTATAAGAATTTTTTTTCTTAAAACCAACCAAAAAATCACGTTCCGAAGTTTAGCGGTGTCATTTTTAAACACCCTGTATATTTATTTGTTTATTTATTCCTTCAGGAGTGATACGTATTTATCAAAAACAATATAAAATGTTTGGAATTTTCCCACCCAACTTGGCAAGCCAGTGAGGATGGAAGCACAAAAATTATTTGATATGTTATTAAATAATAATAGTGGACCGTCTTTTATTACTACTTGTGGCGATATTATTTCTTATAATAGTTCACTATTATTCCATAAACATAGTTTGTTAAATCGTTTATGTTTTGTTTATATTTTTTTGTATATTTAAATTTCGTTATTTATCATTTTGTTTTTGTTCCCGTTTATGTTTTGTTTGTCGCGTGCCCTGTTTCGTTCCCCAATTTGTGGTCACCGCTGGGTTAGGATCTGCAGATGCGAGTGAACGTGCATGCTAACGGTCAAGTATACGGACAGGTGGCGATGGGCGACGTAGACGACGCTCTCATGGTCGACCCGTCGGAGAAGATGTCGTCCAAGGTGGCGGCTATGTACCACGAGCCGTATCATCTAAACATGTACAGCAGTAACAACGGCCCTCCGGCTGCTATCAATGCACCAATTGTTGGCGCCATGTGTGCTGCTGCAGCGCGCAGAGGCTCCGAACATCTCCAGAGGCATCCCAGAACGCCAGATTACACAGGTTAGTCAAAAAATATTTTTTTTTCAAAGGATGATGAATGTTGGGGTTATCTTAGACTAGTTTATGTTTTAATTATTTTTAAAAATATAAACTGCAAAAATGCAAATGCATTATTGCAGTTCTTAGGTTATGAAAAAAAGTAAACATTTGTTATTATTATTTTAATCAATATACATACCAGCTCTTCGATGAGAACTTTTACTTGAGAACGGGGTTTGTAATAGACGATTCATGAAAATCGTAACATAGACACTCTTTACTGATAAGCAATTCTTAAAATTATTTTTTAATATTACCTATGCCGGTAGTACTGTATTCAGTCTATGTAAATTTGTTTGTTGTATATATTGATAAATTGTTGTTCGTAGTGCCCAGAGATACTGTTTGTCGTATGTTATACTTTTCGTCGTTTAAAACATATAATCGTTGCACACTTAAGCGTTCATCGTATAAAAAAAATTGTGTTTTAAAGATCACCAACAGCTAAGGTTATTTGGGCCTAGCACCAATTCATATTTTCAATTCATTATTTTTTTTTTTAATAATAAATTGAAAATCCAATTAACACTTTTACCAGCTCTCGGGCTAGAACCCGGGAACTGGGGACTTGTAATAGAGGAACCATAGCAACGCCATATAAACAACAGCACTGCTACACGCTCGTATATTATCAAGCCCCGTTCATCGTATAAAACATCTAAGTAGATGATGCCGGTCCTGTACTATGACATAATTTCATTTTATTATACATTATCAAATAGACTTTTATGCAAGGTCCCTGGCATTATTACTTTCAAATTTCAAATCATAGTTTTAAAAATTATAAAAAATATTTATACAGTTCAAAAATAATATTCTGTCTAACAAGATCTATTTAAAAATATTCTGACCAACTTCGCCAGAATATAAAAATTAATCTTATAGATAATTATTATTTTTATTATTAATTCACATAAATATAATTAACATATTATTAAATATTACAACACCAATTATTTTACAAAAAATAGTTTTATTACAATTAATATTATCTACCAACTTCATTTAAACAAACACCAAAAAATTCCACTGCGTTACTTTATGCTTAATGGTGATATACATATTAAAATTCGATTTGTGCAAATAATTTAGTACAAGACAAGATACACTTAACAGACTAAGTTATATTTATGGCTTATAATTTTTGTTTGAACTCAATTTTAAAGCCAATAACTTTTGGATATTTCAAAAATAAGTTTTTCTCTTTATTGTTATTTTATTCTACTGAACAAGATATATTTACCTTTCGGAATTTCTACTTTGTATTTTTCCGTCGTTAC
Organism: Mongoloraphidia duomilia; assembly: GCA_039654895.1. Lineage (NCBI taxonomy): Eukaryota > Metazoa > Arthropoda > Insecta > Raphidioptera > Raphidiidae > Mongoloraphidia > Mongoloraphidia duomilia. Next base: position 25,608,503 of record CM077518.1, read on the forward strand.
AGTTTTTTTTGCTGCAAAATAGAAAGTGAACATGAATTTAGATTTTAGAAACGTGGGTTATTTTTAAATAATCTTAAAACATTTCTAAAAAACCACACCAAAAATTACCCAATGGTATCTGCCATAAACAACTTATATAGTATGCAATTTTCCAATCAAGTTATTTGTAGTTTAGAAGTATCTACCTACTATCATTGATACTATCGACCTGAGTAGAATAAAACTAATCTAATAAAACAATAATGTCAGAGCAAACGAAATAATTGCCACCGTGAGTGTATATGTACAGAAAGAACAAATAGAATGAAATACGTTGTTTCTAAATACACTACTGTTGAAGCGTTTATTTATTGTCTGATTACCTAACACGTCGGCCTCTGTCATAAAGTTATTAGCGCCAGACGCGTTCTGTATTAGCGTTTACTTTCCGTCGCTTGCTTATTGGCACTGGAGTAAGGGAAGAACACTGAACGTCCGACATCTTGTATGGACCTTTTCCGGGGCATATGCGCGCGAACTTTTATGTAGGTCAAAAATTATTCCTCGGTGCCGTTTAAAAGTAATCGCTTGGACATGCATTTCGCCGTAGTATCCGGCGCATGCCCGAGGAATGATAATAATAATAATGATTTTTTATTTGTTTAACTATTGATATGGATACAAATCGTCCTTAAATATTGAATGAGCTCATTAAAAACTCAGACACTCATGTTAAAAAATCATCTATTTTATAGAAAGTATGTTCAATTAAAAATAGTTTTAAATGTTTTTTGAAGTGGTGTATTTTTTATGTGCTGTAATAAGTTTGAGGAAATTTATTAAATATTTTTATTCCCAGAGTGTCGGGCGACTTTTGTGAAATTTTTAAACGTGTGTAAGGAATTCTAAGTGCATGTTTTGCTCGCGTGTTTATGTCATGAATGTCTTAGTTCCTAACGAGCTCATTACAATTCTTAAAAATAAGAATTGACAATTCATATATAGGGTATTTCATAATATATGCGCAGGACTTCAGGATGTGATAGCTCGTCCAAAAATATGAAAAAAAGTTTCTATTAACTTACCTTCTAAAATGCACCATTTTAGAGATACAGGGTGTTTGGGGAATTTTGAAAAGACAACTTCTGTATCATTTTTTCATTTTTTTTTTAATTTTGCAATTATGAAGTCAACGTTTGGTTTTGTTACTTGTTCTAACGTTTAAATAAATTTTGTTTAATTAGTGAGAAAAAAATTTTATTTAAAAAAATTGACCATGTTTTTCAACATAAAAATTGATTTTTCTCGAAAACGATCGACTTTAGAGCTTATGACCAAGAGTACCTTTTTTGTGTAGAAAACATTGGCTGTTCAAAAGGGCGTCTCAAAACCGTACTTTTTCCAGTAGAGTAGAAGTTGGGGAGAAAAACACCCACTACCCCTTCAAAGCCTTCACCAATTATGACTTTAAAAAAATCCACACAAAACACTGCTTATTATGAGTAGAAAATGCTTACAAAAGCTTTTTTGTGTACGACGAACGGTTCCGGAGATATCCGCAAAAAACGAATTTTTTTTTCAATTTCAACACCCTGTATCTCTAAAATGGTGCATTTTAGAGGGTAAGTTAATAGAAACTTTTTTTTATATTTTTGGACGAGCTATCACATCCTGAAGTCCTGCGCATATATTATGAAACACCCTGTATATAAATTGATGACAGAGTTAAAATTTTAAATTTCTTAAAAAAATCTCTGCACGATGCACGATGCGAGACTCCACCAAAACATCTGATAATCTTCTTTTGGCAAACAAACACATCATTTGCTGAGATAACGACAAGATGGACGAGGAAAGAGTAAAGATTACGGCGTCGTCAGATAAATCCAATTCACTCTATCGTTCCTAAAGAAGTTTCACTTCAAAAAATATATGAGCAGTATTGTATGTCACCTTGAACGGGACATTGGTTTATCCGCGCAACCGGGAAAGACAATAAAAACTGACAAAACAAAAAGAAAAAAGTATGTATGGGGATAAACGACAGGATACGTATTGTTTTTTCTTTCATTCTTCTGTCTAGCTTAGAAGAATTGGCGTTGTTTGTTGGTTGAAACTAAGTATAGGAACAGGAACATCGGAACGTGACTTTGATTCCGTGTGGCAGATCCTGGAGAGAGTCGCGCCGGGTGACTGCGTGGCGAGGTCGAGTGGTCGGTCGCCACCGTCTCGAGAAAAATGACTGACCGTTACGAGACAAGAACGTTAACACCTTTCCATTTAATTTCAGTCACAGAGCCGGAATCAGTTTCTGTTCAAATATTTGCTGCATGTTAAACTGATACAATTGATTGTTACTGCTATTTTTAGTGGAACTAAAAATTTTATTTTTAACTATTCTGTAAAAGGATTTTTTTTACAAATAAAATGTGTTAAAAAGTAACAGTCGGTTATAGTTAGCTTTATCTATCCCAGAAATAATAATTCTAGTGAAGAATGAAAAACTAAACTACACCATGTAGTAACTTAAAAGTAATAAAATAACAAATAAAACAAAACAAAATAACTAGGTATAGACTGAAAAACTTGTTTCAGTAATTTACAAGAATAGAGTCTTTAATGGTTCTGATAAATAATTTGTGTCTTTTTAATGCCTAACGTTAGGACTGATACTGTTTGAAAAACTTGTTGCACCGATTGAGGTTTTGCTCTTAGGACCTCTTAATTTTTTTTTTTTTAAATAATAAAAAAATAGTTAATATATTTTAAGGAAAAATTTCTCGATACTATATTCTTTTAGCTAAATTACATTTTTATGCTGACATATTATTATAGTGGAGTAGTATTGAAATTAGAAGTTAAGAAATCGGAAGAATTCGGTGGTAATTTTTTTGTATATTTTTATGGTTCCGTACCTCGAAAGAAAAAAGTGGAATCTTTATGGGATCACTCGTTTTTCCGTTCGTTCATATGTCTGTCACAGTCTCTGAAGTAAATAAAGGCATCAAGCTGACATTTGGCATACCTAACTATAAAAGTTACTATTTTCCCGTGAAATTGTGGGGATGGGGGCAAAGTTTGACATAAAAAACAATCTTTGTATATTCGATCATTAAGAAAATATTGAAAAGTATTTTTTCGGAATTGTATGTTTTTTCCAAATTTTGCTGAAAACTGATTCTCCCCTCTTATCTATTTCCAAAATTATAGTACAACTAAAATTTCAAAAAAAAGTATAACTTGTAGGTAGTGTTAGATATATCTATACGTAGACTTTACTTTCACGATATGTTTTCGAAATTTAACGGCAAATAATATGGTTGATGGTACGAAACCTTGTCTGTTTTTTTCATTTTGTGTGCGCCGTTTTGTGTTGCAGTATGGTGATAATTACTTAATCAATTGATCCACCTTTTCTATAGTAAAAAATTGGAAAAGGTCAGGGCGTGTCTTTGTCTGTATAAAAAGTAGCAGTTGATCGTTTAAACAGAAAAGATAATTAATAGATATTATAGATTATATACGTTCGACAACTGGGCTCATTAAAACAGAATAGAGAAAATATAAACATGAAATCTTTTTTTTCAGATAAAGCCGCCAAATTTAATACTATTAATTTACCTGCGCCGACTCTGTTTCGTAAACAGATATCAAACAAACACACGCTTTCCAGCTTACAATTCCTTTCGTATTTCCCAACAGATTTCATATTAATTTGATTCGTCGCTCATTTTAAACCATACTTGAAGTTTTGAAATTGATTGAAATCTAAAAGAATTATGTTTAATCGTTCCTATAAAAATAGTTAAAATAAATCCTAACTTTTTTTAGTCCGTTTCAATAGCCTAAAAGACAGCATATCCTCTTTTTGTTCATTATTAATTATACCCTAAATTCTTGTTTCTTCATTGTGAACATTAACTGTAACTAATAGTTTTCTTGTCATAAACTTGCAATTTTTCTAAATATCTATAAGATATTTTTCATTATTTATAATTTTCCGTTACGCTTCTAACTTCAAAAACCTGCATGTTTTGTTAAATTTCTTTATACAAAATCCAAGAAAACTTCTTAACCCTCCTTTGAAAGTTTTTCAGAGAAACTTTCGTATAACATAAATAGATATTTAAATTATTTCAGTTTTCTGACTTATATAAGATTTATATATTGTTTAAGAGATGTTTATAATTACACATTTCAAGCAAGTTTTAGCATAAAAAAACGATAACACTTTGGTTTCATACGTTTAAAATATTATTATGTAATATGTAGGTACGTCAGCTAATTAGTAGTTACCGTATGTATGGTGAGTGTCGAAATAAAATAGTTTAAACCATAAATGCAAGGCTTAGGCTATTTTTTTTAAATAATTGCACAATCGTATGGGATATTTAAGCGACTCAAATTGGCTAATTTTTTTAGAATTTTAGTTTTACAGATTTTTTCGTTTAAAACGGATTTGAACCCTTCAGGTGACATTCTATAAAATAAGAAAAGATCTTAGAGTGGGTATACTAAAAAAAATGTGAGCCGTCGTGGGACGCCTCGCAGATGTGAAACATTTTCGTAGTACTTCCAGAGATAAAAACTTATGATTTATTGTGCCCCCCGTGAGAAATTCTCCCCCTGCGAAGATAATTAGTGAAATAGTTTTTAGAATCGGTTCAGTAGTTCCAGAGATACGAATTTATTATTTATTACCATCCCGCGAGAAATTCTTCCCCGCGAAAATAATTAGTGAAATAATTTTCAGAATCGGTTCAGTAGTTCCAGAGATACGAATTTATTATTTATTATCATCCCGCGAGAAATTCTTCCCCTTAGTGAAAAAATTATTAGAATCTGTTCAGCAGTTCCAGAGACAAGAATTTATGATTTATTAACCCCCCCGCCCCGCGAGAAACTCTCTCCCTGTGAAAGTATTGAAACAGCAATACACAGATATTCACACACACGTAACATAGCGACTGTGTAACAGTATAGTGCGGGATGACGCGACGTGCGTTCTGAACGACGTAACATTAGAACGACGTTCCATTCAAACGATTTTACACCCGTGTCTAAAGATGTTTCACATCAAAAGTGCACATAAAATATGCAGAAAAGTAGAGTCCACACCTTAATCTTATGTGTATATTATGAATCGACTTATATCCAATACTATATTAGTAAGATGTTATTCTAACGATAATACCAATTACCAACGTATGTTCGAATTTATTTCGGAGATGCTGGCATGCTATATTTTATTTTTTATTAATATTCAGTTAGTCAGTACGGTTACATGGTATATATAATAATATGTTAAGATAATATTATAATAAGATTTCCATGTTAACAGATGTGCCAGACATCGTATGTCAAGAATACGCCGTGCCTCATATAACGGATTCGTCAGTCGTATCATCTCAGCAGGCCATGTTCACGATACCGCCACCAACACCGGCGCGTACTCTGCCGCCTCTACACAACTTCTTCCCCAAACCGCCACCCGTGCCGCCGCCTCCCGAGAAATATTACGCAGCCACGGAGATCTGCAACAACTCGAACCCCATGTTGCCACCACCGCCGCCGATACCGCCCCCGGTCATACCGCCACCGGCTATATCCAGCAAACCGACAACGCCTTACAGACTTCCGCTGAGTCCGAGCCCCATATTGAACGTGCCGCAATCAGACTCCAAATACGCCCATCTGCAGGTACCCGAGTTTCCGCGTGAAGAACTGAAAATAATCGAGAAACTCGGTGATGGACAGTTCGGGGAAGTACATATATGTGAAGTGGGTGTTCATCCCGGTCACGTGGGACACAGAGAGTGTAAGCTAGTGGCCGTGAAGACGTTAAGACCGGGCGCTTCCGAAACGTTGCGCACCGAGTTCGGTTTAGAAGTGAAAGTGTTAGCAGCGTTGCAGGACCCTAATATTGTTCGATTGCTGGGAGCGTGTTTGAATGATGAACCTATTTGTGCTGTGATTGAATATACTGAGCATGGAGATTTATGTCAATTCTTACAGGATCATGTGGCCGAAACGGCTTCACCATTGGCGCCAGCTGCCAACACACTTAGGTTGGTACTTTTGATTATATTTTAATCTGCAGTTTAATAACTATATACGTAAAGTGATCCTTTTTAACAACAATATTCCTGAATAAATAGTTCAAGTAAAAAAAATTTTGGAGCATACAAGTAATTCAAGAATTACAAGGCGCGATATTCATGTAGGTATTGTGTGTAAACGGTTTTACCGAACATAGGGAAAATAACACTAAGAAGATCAATTTTGTAGTAGGCTATGGCCATAAGACTTAATGTAAATATGTATTGGATTACATAGAAAAAATAGTGCAGTGAATTTTTTAAACAATTTTCCATAGCAACGGTTGACTATTAAGCGAAACTCGGAACCTGCTAAATAAAAAAAGTCATGAGGTGTCGTAAGATACCCGACAGAAGCTATGTTTCTTACGCATTGTATATAAAACCGAATTTATCAAAGATATAAACAATACAATTAAAAAGTTATTATTTGACTGCCATTTTGAAATCTGACGCCATTTTATTTTTTTGTGTCATATTAAACTCTCAAATATCAATTTTCAAAAGGATCGGATAATTTTTACAAAGAAGTATATATCTATGGCCGCCATTTTAAAATATGACGTCATTTTATTTTTTTGCGTTCTATAAAACTCGTCAATATCTATTTTCAAAAAGATCGGATAATTTTTACACAAAAAGAACATATTGCCGCCATTTTGAAATCTGACGTCATTTTATTTTTTTGTGTCCCATGAAACTCTCAAATACCGATTTTCAAAAGAATCGGATAATTTTTACAAAAAAGTACATACGGCCGCCATTTTTAAATCTGATGTCATTTTATTTTTTTGTGTCCTATAAAACTCTCAAATACCGATTTTCAAAAGAATCGGATAATTTTTACAAAAAAGTACATTTGGCCGCCATTTTTAAATCTGACATCATTTCATTTTTTTGTGTTCTATGAAACCCTCAAATATCAATTTTCAAAAGGATCGGATAATTTTTACAAAAATGTACATACGGCCGCCATTTTGAAATCTGACGTCATTTTATTTTTTTGTGTCTTATGAAACTCTCAAATATCAATTTTCAAAAGGATCGTATAATTTTTAGAAAGGAGTACTACATATTTCCGCTATTTTGAAATCTGACGTTATTTTATTTTTTTGTGTCGTATAAAACTCGCAAATATCAATTTTCAAAAGGATCGGATAATTTTTACAAAAAAGTATATATAATGGCCGCCATTTTGAAATCTGACGTCATTTAATTTTTTTGTGTCCTATGAAACTCTCAAATATCAATTTTCAAAAGGATCGGATAATTTTTACAAAAAAGTACATATGGCCGCCATTTTGAAAAATCTGACATCATTTTATTTTTTTGTGTCCTATGAAACTCTCAAATATCAATTTTCAAAAGGAACGGATGATTTTTACAACAGAGTACATGTGGCCGCCATTTTGAAAAATCTGACGTCATTTTATTTTTTGGTGTCCTCTGAAACTCTCAAATATCAATTTTCAAAAGGATCGGATAATTTTTACAAAACAGTTCATATGGCCGCCATTTTGAAAAATCTGACGTCATTTTATTTTTTGTGCCCTATAAAACTCTCAAATATTAATTTTCAAAAGAATCGGATAATTTTTACAAAAAGTACATATGGCCGCCATTTTGAAATCTGACGCCATTTTATTTTTTTGTGTCCTATAAAACTCTCAAATATTAATTTTCAAAAGGTACGGATAATTTTTACAAAAGTGACGTTACACTACTTCGTGACGTGACGTTTCACTTTTTATTATTTAGGTCCCCATCTGAAACGTGCGTTAAGAAGCATAGCTTCAAATAAAAATAGGTAAAAAAACTTTTAAGTTAAACGGTTTTATAAATGTTTTAAAAAGAAAAAAATAATATTTAATTTAGGTTCATAAGTATAAAAGCGTGGGTCGTAAACTCTATGATAATTTATTACAGTCACGACCCACGCTTTTATACTTATGAACCTAAATTAAATTTTATTTTTTTCTTTTTAGTACATTTATAAAACCGTTTAAATTTTTAATTTTTTAGTGTGCTTTATTTCCTTAGTCTGATTTTATAACATTTATCCGATCCATTGAAACGTTACCGGAGAAAGACCTTTTGCATGTGAAAATTCAAAAATACGATTTGCACCCGGACGAAAGCCGGGCCGGTCAGCTAGTTATCATATTATTGTATTGTCACCGGAGCTACACATGTGTACAAAATTTCAACTCAATCGGATCACTGGAAGTGGGTGAAAATTCAAAAGTACGATTTACACCCGGACGAAAGCCGGGCCGGTCAGCTAGTTACCATAAATTGTATTGTCACCGGAGCTACACATGTGTGCAAAATTTCAACTCAATCGGATCATAGGAAGTGGGTGAAAATTCAAAAGTACGATTTGCACCCGGACGAAACCGGGCCGGTCAGATAGTTATCATAATATTGTATTGTCACCGGAGCTACACATGTGTGCAAAATTTCAACTCAATCGGATCACGGGAAGTGGGTGAAAGTTCAAAAGTACGATTTACGCCCGGACTAATCGGGCCGGTCAGTTAGTTACCATAATATTGTTTTGTCACCGGAGCTACACATGTGTGCAAAATTTCAACTCAGTCGGTCGCAAGATTTGTAACAAATATACGGGATCAAGCTGAATAAAACCACCGTTTAAAAAACAAAGCATCTACTACCTACTTACTTTTGCGTGATGCCAGAACATACGTTTTTATTTGAGAATCAGTTCGGTTGCTTTTGCGTGATGCCAGAATATTTTAAAACTCGCAGTCGCATAAGAAGTTATTTACTTGAAAAAAAAATCATGTAAATCGGATCAGTGGTTCTCGAGTTATAAGCGTACAAAGGGACATACAGACAGAGAAAGTCAAATTGTTCGGGAAGGTATGAACGTCGAGAAATTTTGGTCCGATCCCTAGATCTCGCCATCCGATCGACGTCAATAATTAGTTACACGTCATTTTAACTCAGTAGGCCAGGGTTTTTAAACTTAAATTCAAACATCAGCAGTCAAAAAATTGAATAACTATATTAAAATAATGCAATATAAGACAGACCATACGCTATCTTCCAATATCCATATCACACTGTGCAACAGACAAGGACAACCGAAACAAGTTCGCGATTTATTAGATAAAGTCGCATTTATTTAGTTTAATAATCATATAAATCTGTATAAAAAAACTGTTTTGACACAATATTATACATGAAATCTATCTAAAATTTTCTGCTCTCTCGTTTAAGACAGGTTTCCAATCGATCTGACTTAAATTGAGCAAACTATAAGCAAAAAACACCGTTTTTTCTAATTTGCTCCCCTCTGGGGCCAAAATTCAAAAATCGGGCGACGTTAGGGTCAAATAGACCCCGAGAATAATCGAACAAAAAAAAGTCTTTAATAATCGGTTAATCCGTTTGGGCTGTACGACTGATACAAAAAATCCGTTACAGATTGACAGATTCACAGATTAACAGACGTACAGACAAAGCGAGTGTATATAGGCGCTTCTAGCTTCGCTAAGATCGCGCCTAAAAAGGAAAATATAATTGTACCAGAAATTACATATAATATGCTTAATTTTATAGCATATATTATGCAGTGTATTAGGTAATCTTACAATATTATGATTCAAAGGTTTAATTTATAGATGTTTTTTCAACAGCAGCACGTGACAACCACGCCGGATATAGTATTGAACTGTTTCTAAGTTAAATATAGATAAAACTTAGTTTCCCATTCTGTGATTTTTCTCTATTACAATATAGTATTAAGTCTATAACACTACAGACTGGTATAAGCCATGTTTCCATCCACGTAAAATTTATTTTAAGTAATGAACATTTTGCGATGGAAATACTTAAGCGGATTCCACTAACCCTAAGTTAACCCAGGTTTATAGTGATCCGTAACTTAAACATGTGGTTTTAGAACATAAAATTCTGTATCTAAATCATTAAACAAAATTAATTTTGTATACTTTGTAACGCCAGAAATTTGATATGATAATGTTAAACTTTTTAAAAATTAAAAAATAAAAAACTTTTTAACAAAAAAAAACCTCCTTCAAAAAGTCACTAAATAGAGGAAAATAATGAAATTTTGAGGTCTGCGCCAATTTAATAAAATATGAAGTCGGATAAAAGGAAGATATTAATCACTATACTATACTTTTTAACCGACTTCATATTTTATTAAAGTGACGCAGACCTCAAAATTTCATTATTTTCTTTTTTTTAGTGACATTTTGAAGGAGGTTTTTTTTTATTGTTAAAAAGTTTTATACTAGAAATAGAACGGAACCGAGAAATTCGCAAAGAAAAGTTTTTCGTGACCTTTGACACCCTCTAAAATGTTTAGCGGCATTCGGATCGATAGGTAGGTAGGGATTTTTGACATTCTCTTTCGAACCACAATATCAACGTTCATACCAAAATTCAGCTTTCCCCTAATTTTTTCGAAGTTAGCTTTTTGTCTAATTTCCCTGGGCTATAATAGTATTTTGTAGGTAATTGATTTGAAACATTTTGGCTGCTTTCGTATATTCTGGGAATAAATAGTTAACTGATGATTTTGGCTAGTTTGGTATATTCTGGGAATAAAAATTTTGAAATATTAGTTTCATCTGTTTCTTCTTTAAAAGATTATCTATTCCGAATACCCATTATTTTTTGTTACTACAGGTAGGTAATAAGTAATAATAATTAGACTCAGGTTATTTCTTAACAGAGGTGGCAGTAATAAAATAATTTTTCGTACAAAAATTGTTTTTTTTAAATATCTTTTCAACAATACCACTTTCAACCTATAGTACTAACTAAAATTCCGGAGTTCTGTACATTCTGGAGCAAACTATTCGGGATGCCGGCATTTCCGGGAAATAACAATGGTATCATTCGATTCTTTATTACGGCTTTTATAATGACATTTTTTGACCCAACTCTACGAAGAACCGTTTTTGATAAAAAAGTAAATAATTATGCACACCGACCAAATATTACGTTTACTTTCTTGAGCAAGACGCAGATTGCTAACCCGTTCGCAGCATCTTACTTTGTCTAACAGTTGGCTTCACATTTCTATACAAACGCAGGCAAGCGAGCTCGTTCCATTTCTCTCATTTTCTCTGATCGTCTTTATACCGCAAAATCGTTTTGTTTTAATCATTAATATGGACATTAAAAATAAACATTATAATTTTATAAGTTTTCAATGTGTTAACCAAAATTTCCTTAGGCAACCCTATGTATTTTAATACAGCTCTTCGACATATACAATATAGCGTTAATTGTATGCTGTCATATCATGAGGGAAGATAATTGTGAGCCAATTAAATATGTATATTTTGCACCGGAAGTGAGCTCCTCCCGATCGTCGCATCAGGATTTGACGAGGCAACCCTAGCGCTTGTTCTTTGTCATACTAAATACTACCTTCCCTGAAAATTTCATCCTGTCACAAATGGGCTTAGTATATTTACGCCTGGCTCCAAACCTAATTATAGGTCTGTGGATATAAATTATCTAGAAATTACATTTTGGTAAATTTTACCTGAATGACATATTATAATTAATATATAAGGCAGAACAAATGGAGTCAGACCTTAGTGCCTTCCAAAGAACCGAGTAAATAGTCAGCGGTAAGTCTTTAAAATTTCATTTAAATCAAAATGAGTCTACAAACTGTCAATGCTGTACCTTCTTTGAAGGTCATAGCAAGCATGAAAGTGAATAGTGGACTGGCTTGTTTTAAATCAGCTATCAATATATGGCAGAAAATAATAATATACGTATTCCACAATGAACGCAGAACTCTTTTACGTAAATTGGATTCGCTTATATTACCACGAAATTTGCGTTCTGAAATGAAGAGAAATCTACTAACAATGTTCGAGCTACTTACGGTATTTGAAAGAAAATTATGGTGCCTTGGCGTGGAGAAAAAAGCGAAAATTTTCTGGACAATGTACGGATCAATCGACGAAGGAAAAACTATAGAACGTTTATTGAATGATCGCACGATAGGTGTGGAACTTCGTTTCTTGATTGCTTGCGTTTATTCCCGGGTAGATAAAATGACGGAATTGTTTCCAACATGTAAAATGCATAAATTAATGAGAGTTCATTGTGACATTCTCGAAAGAGACGACCGGGAAGATACGTTACTCGCACATTGGCTTCTTTTATATATCCACAATATTCGAGAGGATAATATATTAACTTTTATAGACATTTTTGAGTATCAATCTTCAACAGTAATTAATGAATTTTGGAAACAAATGTCAAATGAAGAGAAAAATATTCTGCTTGATTATGTTTGTACGGTGGGAATACGTAGCAATAGATTAGCAGCATTTGATTTAATAAAAACACATATCGGATTTTCGGGGTTGAAGACATTATTTGATATGTTCGATGATCTTAGTTGGGAAATATTAATGACCGTTATGTATTGTCATCAATATAATTATTTATTTGAAGATATTTTCAAATTTGTCATTCGAACGAAGTCCATATCCAGGCAACGGTTTTTAAATCTAATTGAGGATATTATCGCATCTGTGGTAGGCGGAATTGGCCCGAATGATCTTCACAGAATGTTTCTCAAGACAATGTTGTCTAATAGTACGGACGAATTTAAAAAATTTATGTACACGGGTGGCGATTTTGTTAAAATATTCCAAACTCTAATCCTGGCTGAACAAGTACAAATTATAAGAATGGCATTAGCATGTTTCAACAAATCATTCAAATCGAAGTTAATAGCAAACATAATGGCAGATAATGATTTTATGACAAAGTTAAAAAACCGTACGAGATCAAAAGTATGTTTTGAGTATTTTAAGCGAATTTGCCAGGAACCAATGTAAATAATAATTTATTAAAATTAAAGAAATCAATTCCTAAAAAATTTAGCCAAAAAATATAATGTATAGGTATTTTTTGTATAATGTGTATTATTTTGTATCTGATATTATTAAATTTGTAAAACATTATGAAATGTTCTTCACTGTATTAAAATCAAAAGTTTTTTTTTATTATTCAGGCGAAATAATTACAAAAAACAATTACTGTTTCTCTATTAACTGTATTATTATTTAATAATTACCAGGTATAAAATATTATTTACATACCTATTTTAATACAGTGTGACATTATTACTATAATATCACATTTGGTAATATTGTATACCCTTAATTTTATTATTTATTATTATATTATTATTTTTTAACTTCCCGCTAAGAAAATTGAAAATTTTCAAAAATAGGGAAGTTATTGATTTCACCTCGATTTTCGACAATCGAGTTTTCATCAGATCTCAACGTTTTGTGATCCTAGGAAGCTATTCTGACTATTTTTACGATGATGTCAGTATGTCTGTGTGTGCGTGTGGTGTGTGTGTGTATGTTAACCTCTCATAATTTTTGAACGGCTTGACCAATCGAATCGAGATTTGCGGCATTCGAAAGGGTTCTACTGAACTTAGATTTCCTGAAAATTTGAACCGATTCGGCCCAATAGATTTTGAGAAATTCCGAAAAAACTGAAAAAAAAGTTGTTAAAAAGATGTTTTTTCAAAATAACTTCTAGATTATTGTACCGATTGCTTTCATAATCTAATCAGCTCTTCTCCTCATAAAACTGCGTCGAATTCCGCTAAGCGGATCAAAATCGGTTAATCCGTTCAAGAGATCTCGTAGACAACAGATTTCGAAAAAAGTGTTTTTTCAAAATAACTTCAAGATTTCTCCACCAATCGATTTTGTACCTCTTACAATATTTTTAGAGCTTAAAAAACTGCGTCGAATGCCGCTTTAAAGATCGAAATCGAACAACGCGTTCAAAAGTTATAGCTTTTCAAAAATTAAAATAGTGTTGTTATCAGCAATTTTCAGATTTTTGAGCTCCAAGAGCTCAAAAATCTACTTTTGGGTAGGTATGTTATCAAGTGCTTCGAACTCAAAGCGCTTGAAAATAGCGGGAAGTTCCAGGGATGGCCTACAGTGTCAACCGATTTACAGATTTTTTTTTATTATAAAAGGTTCTGATTGCAATATAATTAATTCCAATTAATTTAATTTCGAATATTCTTATATTCCATGTCAACTTTTGTTTACAACTGATTCCAAATAGTTCTTAATTTAATTACGAATATTCTTATAGGTTTTTTTTTTTAATATAGGAAGTTTTATTTATTTAAACAATTCGCCTTTTTTAGGCATCATCAGTAAATTCTGGAATAATATATATACATTAAAATGGATTAGTTATTATATTACAGTATATTGAAAATGAATAAATAAAGATAAATGAATGAATTAGATTCAAAATAATTACATTTTATAAGAGTGAAATTGTGAATTACGAACTTTTTGAAAGATGTTGTTATTTACAAGGTTTTTGGACAACTATTTCTGTTTTTAAAATGAAGGAACGTTATGGAAACTTTTATAAGTGTATTGTAGTATTTGCATGCAAGTGTGTATAATTGTATTCAGGAGTATTGTATAGATAAAGGAATCTCAAATAAAAACTTATGTTCTGGCATCACGCAAAAGCAAGTAGGTAGTAGATGCTTTGTTTTTTAAAGCTATGCTTCTTAACGCACGTTTCAGATGGTGACCTAAAGCATCAAAAGTTAAATGTCACGTCACGAAAAAGTGTAATGTCACTTTTGTAAAAATTATTCGATCCTTTTGAAAATTAATATTTAAGAGTTTTATAGAACATAAAAAAATAAAATGGCGTCAGATTTCAAAATGGCGGCCATATGTACTTTTTTGTAAACATTATCTGATTCTTTTGAAAATTGATATTTGAGAGTTTTATAGAACACAAAAAAATAAAATGGTGGCCATATATTGTACTTTTTTGTAAAAATTATCCGATCCTTTTGAAAATTGATATTGGAGAGTTTCAAGGGACACAAAAAAAATAAAATGACGTCAGATTTTTCAAAATGGCGGCCATATTATGTACTTTTTTGTAAAAATTATCCGATCCTTTTGAAAATTGATATTTGAGAGTTTCGTAGGACAGGAAAAAATAAAATAACGTCAGATTTCAAAATGGCTGTCATATGTACTTTTAGTTCGGAAACTTAACCCAACATTTAACGTCAATGGAAACATGGCCTTATCATTGTATAGATTTATGGATATACAAGTTCATATAGAATCACACCAATGCCAGCAAAAAACCTCAATACAGTTTGGCTTGTGAAGGGATCTCTAACATTTGGTTTAATATATTTTCAAATCTGTAAACAATTCTAACTTATAGTTTTATACTGCTAACGAAATTTGCATAAATTATTTTCAGGTTCGATCAGTTCTTTTAGTATAATTTTATAAATATATAAGTATAATTTTTAAATATTTTGTAAATTTTTTATTATTAGGAATATGGTGAAATAAACAAAATATCAACAATAGATCGACCTGTTAAATAATAACGCCGATGATAATTTAGATTTCTATCATTTTCTGAGATTTTTGTGTGCAAAGATGCCGATGGAAAATTTCCCGAGAGCGAAGAGATTAAAAACATATTTATTTAAAATGAACAAAAAATGTCACACAAAATTTTTGTGATACAGTACGACGGAGGACGACATCCCTGCCGACGTCCATATTGATATGTATAAATTTAATTCCTTAAGTTATAAAATCGGACGTCATGTTTTAACTCTACAAATAATAAAGTCTATAGATACCTATATATTTAAAGTTCGCTTTTAATTCTAGAAGCTGTAAATTAAAGAAATCCCGAATTGAAAATTTCTGTGTGCAATATTTTATTAAACTGTTTTATTTATTTGTTAAAGTTAAACAAATTAAACTGTGCATATTTTATTTACTTTCAGTTACGGCTGTCTTATTTATATGGCCACGCAGATTGCCTCTGGAATGAAGTACCTCGAATCGTTAAACTTTGTTCACAGGGATCTGGCGACGAGGTGAGTCACTCCTTCCGTCACACAACGACACACAGCGCGGGTTTAAAACCCTTTAACGAATTAATTACACGAATATAATTACTTGTTAAAAACAAGTCGGAATTAAATCAGAAACTGTGGCGCCGCGTGCGGGAAATTTATTAACACCAATCGCACATAAGTGTAAAATTATACGTTACGTATTTAAATATCAATCCTGTAACATGACTGAGACTGACGGTTTGCGCTTTTTCCGTTATTTCAATATATCAATTAATTACGATATGTTTTTTTAAAAGTATCGATATATCGATAATTTTATATATCGATATATCAATGTTTCGATTATTGATTTAGATAATTTCCATTATATTGATACATAAACGGGATGTAATACGTCAATTTCCTTTAGCATCTACCTCTAGACTTGCACTTGTTTCTATTTTACTATTGTACTTATTAACGTATTATAAAATTGAAAGTTGCAAAATTTAAATTTCCAGCCGTATAGTTCTTAAGCGTTCGCTGTTTCTGCCTTGCTATTCACCCAGCCTGCCCTAGATTGGATACTAATAACTACATAATATTATTATGTAGTTATTGTTTTTAGGAACTCGATATACCGAATGTATTAATATATTAATATATTCGATGTATTGATATTTAGATATATGCTTATCAGAATTCGTTCGTCGATATATTAGTTTTTACCCGACTGCAGCGAAGCCAAAAGGGAGGGTTATGTGTTTCGCCGTAATGTATTTATGTATGTCCAATTCTATGTTCCCTTGTAAAACAAAAACTGCTTGACCGATTTTGACAAATGAGGTATCACTAGATTCGTCTTAGTACTGCGAGTGTCAAGATATATTATGATGTCAGGAAGCACTCAATATAGCGTGCGATAGACGCAATATTGTCAGAACTCGAAAAACAAAAGTAAACAACGGCTAGATGGATTTTGATAAATGAAGTGTCGATAGATTCGTCATAGTCTCATGATTGTTAGATCATGGGAATTTAAAGATTGAGACACGGCACTAACGCTTGAACGTTAAAATCCCCGAACATAAGAGATCCAGATAATATTTATGTTAATTGTTAATAGAGAATTTATGTTAACCAGCTCTGCGTTCTCCATGATTTGAAAAACAATATAAACGAAGATATCAAAGTCATTAACGTGCAATGATGCAAACGATTAGCTAATTGTTGAAATATACATAATATTATATTAAAATCTGCCGTGTGCATTTATATAATTTATATTATACTAAAAATTATTAATGTCACGAAACTGCACTGTTTCAGTCATTTCTTGAATATGTTTTATACAAATTCCGACCACAGGCACCAGGCATATTTACAAAAAACGACACATTTATTCCGCATCTTTACTTCCACCATAATTATGGAGGAAGTAAAGATGCGACATAAGTGCGTCTTTTTTTGTTTATTGCAAATGCCAAATGTTCCAAAATGGGCTAAAAAACTACAAGTAACATTGATATTATAAATAAAAGCTTAGTCTATTCAAAATTAAATTATTGTTATAATCGAAATAACGTTGTGTGATTGACTAATATGATTTGTACGCGCCTGTGAATATGTTTTGTTACATGGTATAATTTATAGAAAATAAACATGGCTTGATACAGTTAATTTTATTAATGAATGAATGACATGATTACGCACTTGTTCCGATTACTGACAATACGTCTCATTAAAAGTAACAAATCGACAATCGCACATTTTCACATACGCCACTGGTGAAGTAAGCGAATAAACAATTGGCTTTACAAAGAATATTTTTCCACGCGCTTGCGTTTCAGTGATGTTATGTTTCTTATCACGTTCAAAGAATCTCTTTATGTTCAGTTGACATCTGGCCACTGCTTGTTCAGAGCTACTGTGTTGGCTTTTAAAAGAGCACAACTTAATTAAAATACAAGAGGGTTGTATTATTCGTGAACCTTATGTATGCATGTGCACCCCCATCCTTCTCCTCATCCTCCGTCACGTTCCTTCCTTCCCTCCGGAGTCGAGTCCTGCACACAACAACAAACTATACAACAGACTATACCTACTGACAGTTCGCATGTTGACTTCTACTAAACAAGAAGAAAATGTCATAACAGGCTGTTGCTCGACTTTTGTATGTACCTAACTGGTGTAAAGTTTTGATTTTAAAATGCATATTAATTTTGTTGTGCAACCTAGACTTGATTTCTACAATGCACTCACAAATTAAAATGATGTCATAATAATGTCAAAATACCCTATTTTGTTCTGCAACATACATACGGTAGAGGGGTTGTAGATAAATTTAATTTGCTTAGTTAGTATTCTGAAAATTGCATCAATATCTAGTTAATTAATTGATTAATTAATTGTGTTTTAAAGACCACCAATAGCTAAGGTTATTTGGGCCTAGCACCAATTCATATTTTCAATTCATTATTATTTTTTTTTTAATAATAAATTGAAAATCCAATTGACACTTTTACCAGCTCTCGGGCTTGAACCCGGGAACTGGGGACTTGTAATAAAGGAACCATAGCAACGCCATGTAAACAACAGCATCGCTAAACGCTCTGCTATTCTCAAGCCCTCACAATCAATATCTAGTTGAAAATGTTGTATTACCCAGATGAAAAATTAGTTCGGAAATAATCTTTTCTAAACCATTTTTCCACGTTGATGCATAGTATTATAAACTAATCTAAATATTTCAGCCATCTTATAAAAATGAATTAATTTGCGTCAAAATTTTGTTTTACAATTAAAGGCATAAAGGTAATATCGTCATTTAAACGCTTGTAAGTTCTGCTCTCCTGACTGATGAAATTCCCTCTCCCGTAGTGCAGTGTATGGTATTCCAGACTTCATGTTGTAATGTCGTAGCAGTTATATTGGAAATTATCAGTAAATAAATACATACTATATCACTTACCTGAGATGACAGATGACTGTAGAGGCCAATAACTATGCTTTTGGCAATCAATTTAATGATGATATGAACTTCATGCGCCGAGGGTTTCGTACTTACATTATTTCCAAAAGAAAAGTCAACGCTTAAAATAAAAAAAAATCCTCGGGAAACGCGTTTTGAATGAAAAGAAGTCGTTCGTTGACGGCAGTGGCACACTAAATGGAATTGTTTCTTGTTGAACGATACGCATCACTACCCCGATCTTAGTGACTTATTTTGCGTTAAATCTCAAAAACTAATGAACATCTGATCTTCGCTGTAGTTTTCCTGCAATCTCTTTTAGCCTCTTTAATTGCATGATTTTTTGAAAACTTTTGACCTAATAATTTCGGATATAAGGGAGAGGGTGACATTATTTTTTTGTCCCTTTTTATAAAATAACCTATAAAAACTTGCCCTTGCAACTATATGATATAATAAAGCTGAAGAGTTTGTTTGTTTGTGTGTGTGTTTGAACGCGCTAATCTCAGGAACTACCAGTCCGATTTGAAAAAAAAAATGTTTTTGTTAGATAGTCCGTTTATTGAGGAAGGTTATAGGCTTTTCGAGTTTTTTTAAATTTAACCCCAAAGGGTAAAAAGGGGATGTAGGATTTTTTGACAATCTATACTAATATACTAAACTAATATTATAAACTGGTAGGCAAGTAGGCGAAGCGAGAACAGCGACAGGCGACTTCGCTTCGCAGGGGGTAATAAATCATACATTTTTATCTCTGGAACTACTGAACCGATTCTAAAAATTCTTTCACTAATGGAAAGCTACACTATCCCTGAGAGATATAGGCAATAATTTATTTTGATAAATTTCTCGCGGGGAGGGGATAATTCCTGTGGGATAGTAATAAAACGTAACTTTGAAATTCTCTTGCATTTTAGCGTATAGGCGGAATCCTACTAATATTATAAACGCTAAGCCCGACTTCGCTTCGCAGGGGAAGAATTTCTCTCGGGGGGATAATAAATCATAAATTCTTAGCATTCGGGCGAAGCCGGACGGGGACCGCTGGTGCTAAATAAAATATAAAAAAATGTATCTTGAATTTTCACTTTTTTGACCACAGAACACATAATTTTTTTTTTCTAAGACGACCCCTGAAATATCTGTGAACCCTATAATTCACTTGTTTTATCCTAAATTTCAAGTTTTTAAGTTCACCATTCAGGAGTTGAAGACCTGTGATAGACAAATGAATGGACGAACAGAAAACGGAATTTCACTAGAACAACCCTCAAAATACAACCCTCAAAACTGAAAGTTGCATATTACCTTTTCATAACAATACAACATGCGTAACTGGAGTTATAAAGGTTTATAAACGTTTAAAAGGTGGTGTGAATACGGTTACAATAATAATATAGGCCATGTATATTACTGATAAAGCTATATTACTGATAAAGCTATGGACATGAATCATTGCATTTGTATTTTGTAGTGGTTAATAATAATTAAAATTCGTATCTTATCCCGTGTAACCATAGGTTTTGTTGCGGATTATAGCTTTATCCGTAACATATAAAAAAGAATGAAACTCACATTTATATCCACATTGCACACAAATAATGTTAGAAAATAATATAAAAACATGTGCTGATAATATTTTCATTATATTTTCAGAAATTGTTTAGTGGGAAAAGGATACGAAATAAAAGTGTCCGATCTGGGAACAGGGCGAGATATGTATGCAGCAGACTATTGTCGACTTGAGGGTGTTAGAGAACTTCCGCTTCCAGTACGATGGATGGCGTGGGAGAGTGTATTATTGGTAATGAAATTTACAATTTTTGAAGTATTTTTAACACAGCAAAGAAAACTCCAATTTATTACTAGTTTTAATTTTGAAAATTGGCTAGTAAACAAAAATTTTCCATGGTTGAAAATAGTATTTAAATGCACTCATAAACTTGCACAAGAAGCCTACATATTCTAGTTATAAAATAAATTTATAATTTGTTAAAAAATTTCTCGATAAATTAAAAAAATTATCGTTATTAAACTAGGCATCCCTTAGTACTATAATAAAAGTGTGCAGGTTCTTAGTCCTATATATTAGGTAACATGATTTCGCACCTACTATATGAGATTTAATTTCGTATTGTACGAGGGTATTTACTTTAATAATGTGTTTTGTATAGGTATAAATTTATACACAATATGTCACAGTATTATTATTATTATCATTATGAAGCAATGTTATAAAATTATCGAAAAAGTGACGAAGTATTTTTAAAAACTCCGAGAAAGCCTTACCTATATTACAATATACTATATGTTGTATATTTTAGAACAATCAGAAAACATTTAAACTGTTGGAAGGAAAAATTTTGTGAAGTCAAAATTAATCGTTTTAATCGTTTCTATTTTTTCCGTCATTTACAGTTTTTATTTTAATAAACAGTTCATTGTATTCTTGTTAGGTATTGACACTGAATAATTTCTATAACGTTGTTTAAAGTAGGTATACTTAGACATTATCGTTTTATATTACAATAATTTCCACAACCCGCCTTTTTTGGTCATTCAAAAATATGCAAATTGATTAATGATGTTGGATTTTTCTATTTAAATTCTAAATATAAATTTTATATTTCAGGGCAAGTTCACAACAAAATCGGACATCTGGTCTTTTGCTGTCACACTTTGGGAAATTTTAACATTTGCCAGAGAACAGCCTTTTGACGAATTAAGCGACGAAAAAGTTATAGAAAATGCTTCTCATTATTATCAAAATAATGGAAAACAGGTAAAAATATAGTCTTCAATGTAAAAGCGCTTATACCTACTTAATATAATGAAGTCGTTAAACTGCACTATTTTTATATATTTTATGGCTTTGTTTACAGCACAGTATTTTTAAAGTCTTATATCAATTTTATTATCGCCATTATTTTGGAATATTGGAATATTAATGCTGAGTAATATTAAATATTAAAACATTAAATAAAACTATTTTAAATAAAATTGCTTACTCATAGCATTTTCATTCAAGCTAGATAAATAGTATATTGCATAAAAAGGGACAAAACACAGCGTTTGCAACTAGTGTGAAGTTTTCTGCCCGAGGAACGAGGGCAGCAATTCACACGCGTTGCATACGCAATGTTTCGTTTCGAGTAAATACATATTATTTTTCACAACAACTCTATTGACAATTCGATTTGAGGTACCTGAAATTTGGGCGCGCAAAAAAGCCGCAAAAATATTAGATCTGTCAGATCAGATCCATGTGAAATATATGTGGGGTTATGTACTCGTATGTCATTTTAACGTGTTCGAGTATTATATTATGCGATTTGAAGTTGGCGCGACTCAATCGCTTTATCTCTCTCTTAACAACGTTAAAAAACAGAGATAACTGACAACTGAAAATTTTCTACCGTAGGGTTGAAACTCTCAGTTTATGATTGCTTGTGGATAGGGATCATTGTTGATTTTAATAATTATTATATTGTTGTCCACAATTAACTCATATTTTGAGTTTAATCGCTAAACAGGTACCGAAAATCGAATTTTCAATAGCGGAGTTGTGAAAATTACCATTTTTCACTATTCTGTTTGCTTGTCTATCACAGCCTTCTATATCCTGAACTATAAGTACCTACAATAATGAAATTGTCACATATTAATTAAGTTGATGGCCCAAGCTCAGACAAATTCTATTACGTTTTATTGGACATATATAGGGTGTTTTCGACCTACTTATTTTACAGTACAGTACAATTTTTTAGAGTGTTGGGTCTCCAAGTCACTACCTATATGAATATTATGAAGTATTAGAAATACCTTGTATTATGTCCGTCTTGTGACTTCTTGTGAATTTACACTACGCGTTTCAGCAACGAGTTGCCATCTTCAGGTGTGGTTAATTATTTTTTTAAAAACACTATATAATATTATGATGTTAAGCACTGTGTATTATGTCGTGGTTTGTGAAGTACTGATTTAAATTTCGAGATTTTATGATTTATATAGTAGGTAAATGAAATGGAAATGTGAGTGTGTGTGTGTATGTGTGATGACGATTACTGAGTATTGGGTGTTTGCGTGCTGTTAATTATTGTGTCGTATGTTATGTTCGATTTTAGTGTTAGTTTGTCATTAAGAATGTTGGTATTGTCGAATTTTGTGGCTTTATATATTTCATATTCTTCCAGGGTGTCCATGTGTTTACCTTTACATGGACACCCTGCAAGAATATGAAATATTCAATTAACCACACTTGAAGATGGCAACTCGTTGCTGAAATACGTAGTGTAAATTCACAAGAAGTCACAAGACGGACATAATACAAGGTATTTCTAATACTTCATAATATTTACAGTACAGGTCAAAAGAAGACATTAATAGTTCTAAAACACCATAGTAAAATTTGTATAACAGACGAAAATGATACTTTAAATTCATATTCTAATATTGAATTAGTTGACATGATGCTAATTTACGAGGAAGTGCATCAAAATTATCCATCAACTTTTACTAAGGCGTTTTAACACTAAATTAATAAATTATTTTGAATTAAATATAAAATAAATAGGTAGACCGAAAACACCCTGTATTTGGTATTTGTCCCAGAATTAAGAAATTTGGTAGATTTCTGGTCTCTACCATTGCAAGTAATAACAAATTTACCTTTTTTTCTTATAATAAAAAAAAATTAATTGAAATCGATTGTTATTTAGAGGGGCTCCCAGACATCAAAAAGTGACAATTTTCAAAATTTGAAATTTTTTTTGGCAAGTGAATAAATAGTCCGGGAGTTTGCGTTGCATTTTAGGTACTAGTGTTTTTACGCCGATCGATTGTTATCTTTTTCGATAATTAATCTGGTATGACTAATAAGTGAACCAAGCGTCAGCTGACGCACCCGCGATGTGTGTGGGTGTGAGAGGCTGCGAAAGTGGTAAAAAAAATTTTTTTTAAGTAATAGTACGCCGGCTGACATTTTTTTTATAAATAGTTGACATCATAGTGAGTTGAAAAAAAATTGTCAGCTGCATCGTGGAGGGGGATTGTGAGTCAGCTGCTCGCATGAACTTGTTAAAAAACACGTAAAATATTGCGCATTTCACTTTTTTGCACTAACAGCAGCTGAGACAATTACGTTATCTAGGATTATGATAGCGATATGATCATAATCCTAGGTAACATAATTGTCTCTGCTGCTGTCAGTGCAAAAAAGTGAAATGCGCAATATTTTACGTGTTTTTTTATAAGTTCCTACAAGCAGCTGACGCACAATCCCCCCTCCACGATGCAGCTGACAACTTTTTTTCAACTCACTATGATGTCAACTATTTATAAAAAAAGTTTCAGCCGGCGTACTATTACTTAAAAAAAATTTTTTTTACCACTTTTGCAGCCTCCCACACCCAGACCCACCGCTACTTGAGCAGCTGACGCTCGGTTCACTGATTAGTTGTATGAGATCAACTATCGATATCAAAATCAGCCGGCTTACTATGACATTTCATTTGCAGCGCTGCCTCCTGGACTAAAAGGTTGTGATCCGTTTTATCACTTGTGATATTTTGGAACGTAATTGGTCATATAAACGAATATTAGCATATTAATTATACACCAACTCCTTGTTCGATTAGTATCGGCATTTGTGTGCCAGTACTGTTGTTTAGACTTTAGCCCAATGACAGAGTTGAAACATGTTTGAGAATAAGGCATTTTTTCTAAAATTTGGGTCTTATTATATCTCGTTTTGGTATTCCGTCTTTTTAAGTTTTTTTTGTTGTTTCAGATAATATTACAAGCACCAATCAACTGTCCGAAAGAAATATTTGATTTAATGTGTGAATGTTGGCAAAGAAACGAATCCGACAGACCAAACTTCAGAGAAATTCATCTGTTTTTAGAAAGAAAAAATTTAGGTTACAGACCTGAAATGCACTAACGAATATTGTAATTTACACACAAAATGTGTGCTACTGACAATAAAATTATCAATTTGTTTCGATTTTATTGGCTATACTTGTAATTTTTAAAAATTGAGAAAACAAAAAGGAAAAGTTATCTTACAACAGAAAATGAAATGTCTATTCAAATCTAATTTAATTAATTTTTTGTAAAAAAATGCATTTTTTTTCATTATTATAATACAATATAAAATAAATTTTTGATATATTATAATATTATGAATAATAGTATTAATTGCTCTTATAAATTATGGGGAAAAGTACATCTTGACCAGTTTACCGAAATTAAATAGATATGGAAATAAAAAGTTAAAACTCGCTACCTAGAAAAGCTTTAAACTTTAAAGTGATACGTCTTGTGTGAACAGGGTAGCCTTAATGACTAATCTTTTAAAAATAAAGGATTTATCTCATTCTTTAGGGCGAAATATCACATTATGTGCATTCCTAAATAAAATATGTATTTATTTACCGACATGCTGTATTTTTTTAGTTTTGATTCCAGAAATATTCTTAAGAATATTTCGTAGCGAATTCAAAAACAAATTAGTGTTGATCCTTCCTGCACCTTTTTCTATCATGAATATTTTTTTTATTTACCCAATAGGGAACGTACGGTAAACAACTATAATCTCTGATACCGTTTTTTAGCATAGTTCGTATATTTAACGGCTTTTAAAACTTTCTGTAGTGATATTGTTGTCTTGGGAATTTGTTTTCAAAAATACTGAGCTTGATTAACTCGTTATTGTTCATTATTTTAAAAATATTTTGGCAGTATAGCGAATAAGATATGAAAACTATTGATATAAAAAAACGTGATATAAAATTAATATTATAATTTTTATTACTCTTTAAAAGAGTATAGCTAATCATTCTTACATTCTAAAAGTAATAAATTATAATAAATTGATATAGATTCTTATAATAAACGGTATATGATAAGTAAGTACGTATATTTATAATGAACAACAATAAAAGATGGAGCTTATAATATGTTAACGACATTGCTTAATTGAGTGCAAAATAATTAAAAAAAACACGTAAAGCCCGAAGTGTGAAGTACAATGAATCAGGTAGTTCAGTAATTAATTAATTGATTTGAGTAATATTGATGATATAGGGTAAATTTCTTATTGTCCTCGCTTTACCGGCGAATTTGATTGTTAAATTAAACACAATATCGCCGCGCAATCACTGTGCCTTCTTTATCTTAGAATGTGACAGCGCTTCATTACTGTTCATTTTATACTAGCACATTCTGTTATCTTATAGTGATGCTTATATTTTAAGCGCTCTTTATATTTTGTCATCGCCTTTTAAGTTGTTCACAAATCACAAAAAACTCGGGTCGCAGTGCCAAAACCCTGCCGACAATATAGTGTATTTGCTAATACAGGCCTTGTGGCTTTATTATGTGAACTGAAGTTTGTTTTTGGACAAAATGAAAAATTTAACCCCTTAATACATCCCTTAAAATAATTAAATTTTTCTAAATTTCAATATTAGACATGGATTTTATTAGTACACCCAATTAAATACACCCTTCCATAAGTAAATCCGTATCAACAAACTAGTGTTTTCATAAAACTTGAAAGTCCGGTCCTGTCGGGCCGATTTTATTAAAATTTTAGCAGCACATTTTAATCTTTACTGAAGAGTTAAATTTCAATTTTGAAACGATTCTGACAAATTTTTCGGTATTTTTGGGCCCAAAAACTTTTTAGAACCCCTAAATACAACCCTGAAAATGGTCCGATCGGGCCCATTTTAAATAGGCTTCTTGCGGTGATGGGTTCCAATGTGTGTACCAAATTTCGTTTCAATCGATTAAGTCTGTCGAGAGTTATCGTGTACACACATATATATATATATAAATATATATATATATATAAATATTTATATATATAAATATATATATATATACATACATATACATACATATATATATATATAAACATTTTTAAAAATGGTGCCAAAGTGTTCAGGAGGCTATGAAACGTCGAGAAATTTTGGTCCGACCCCTAGGTCCCGCCATCCGACCGACGCCAATAGTGTATGTGCCATATGGCAAATACACTAATAACGTTACGTCGTCGGAGATCCTTTATCGTTAGGCATTGTCAATCTTACGTAAGTTAATATACGCTCAAGGCCAATAAGATATTTTTGTTAACACTGACTTAATACTCGTACATATAATTATCATCGATAAAAAATTGAAATTAGAATAGTCTGAGTATCCAGATTGCAAAAATTCAATACCTACCTTTTATTTATCAACATAAACTTCATAACTTAGGTGTTTATAGATAAAATATAAAGATCATGAAATATTACCATTTCTTTTATTTAGCTAGTCAAGGGTTTTATTTCCGTATTCATTAACTCAGCGATGCTATTGTAAATTAATTATTAGTACAACAAAATATCGCCCGAAATTGCGATCGGTAATTGTTACGTCATTTACCCACGTATTGAGGGATTCTGTTAAGTTTAGATTTCTACTTGACATAATAAATCTCGAATTTAGTCAAGTTAAACGGGACTCGCTTCTCTCATACGGTCTAATAAAACGGTAACTCACTCACGCCGCTTGTTCGGTCTAGTTAAAAACAAAAATTTACCGAAAAAATTTTACTGCCTGTTGGTTAAGAATTTATGAATTTTTTTGTTTGTTTAGGGCACTATTTATAAATCTTATCTAAAAATAAGCCAAATTTCAAGAATCCAGTTCAGCTGAAAGTGGGTTTTAGAGTATCCGGGTAGACATACAACTTCTGCTTTATATAATATATGTATAATAATATAGAGGCGATTTGACGTTATAGTTTTATTTTTAACTAGTAATATTTAAGTGCAATAAAAAAAGGATTAAAAAGTTGAACTGTGTAACTAAATTTTATGTAAATAATTAAATAAATCGACTAATTTACTGTTTAAATAATTTTTGAAAAAGCTAAAAAGTAGATTTAAGGTTCCGAAATATCTGAAAATGAACAGTTCTGAAGAATGCTGCTGTAAAATCTATGTGGCGCTTTTTTTGAAGGATTCACTGTACTACTGAAATTATATCGTTGGAGTGATATCTATAAGTGCCATTTTTCTGTTTCACTGATTTATTTTGTTTTACCTAGAATTGTTGAAAGTTGTTTTCTATGACGAAATTTAATATTATAGGATTATTAAGTTAATATAAAAATAAGTTACTAGTTAAAAAAAAATAGCAAGATTTTTTATATAGTAAAAAAAGTGTGAAATATTATTTTTTGACAGTTACGACTACTATAGAAATCAGATGTGACAATTTTGTCTTACTTCTCATAAAGTATCAGAAACAATAATTAAAGACTGTTCGAAAATCTGTTTGTTTCACGTAGAAAATATTTTTTTCAAAAGAATCCGTAATAACAAAAAATCTTACATTGATACCTATTTTCTATTTTGCTTCAGGTGGAAAAACTAATTTAACAAAACTTATGCTGGGTTTCTGAAATGAATTTAAGCTTTAAGTCAATCTATAGTTAAGAATGCTATTTGTTGTCAACTAAAATGGAGATCTTCATTTTGTTGAAAACAGATGACATTCTTTTAGATTTAATGCTGAAAGTCGTATCAGAAACCCAACATCAAAATGTAAAAAACAATTTATTTGAAACAAACAAAATCGTCTCGATCAAATACATATTTCCGATTAATACTTGGTACAAAATATCGATAATAAAAAGATTCTAACTGAACATACCTGACGGTATGTAGTCGACAAGCCTAAAAAAATAATTCTGTGCGTCGCTTGTACGCCAAAAAACTGAAAAACAGAAGTTCACTATTTGCACTCACTCGATTTTGGAACTTGAGGGTGCATTTTGATCTCAAATTAAAAATAAAAGATGTATCTAGGTGCTACGCCGAACACTTTTTAAAAATATTCAAAAGATTTTCAGTAGAGCTGACGTAAACCCATCTAATGTTCCAAAGGCCGTCGATTGGTCTTAACTCAAAATTGTTAAAATTGTATCGGACGTTATGTCCGCTACAGTTTTAACAATGTAACAATATTTTTTCGTCAAATTAAAGCTAATGGTCACCATTACCTTTAATTTGACGAAAAAATATTCTCGAATCAAAAATACCATCGGGAGCGTATAATAAAGTTTTAGATGGGGCAAAGGGATTAGATCCCTTTGAACTTTTTTATATCATATTTTATAATTTTTTTATAATTCCCAATAAAAAATATACCTACATGTACAATGGTTTATTTAACATCGTTGAATTAAATAAATAAATGAACATTATATTATGCAATAATAGTATTATTCTTACTAGTTAAATTAAAAACAATTTGACTATAAATGCAAAACATTAAACAGAAAAATGGCATATACTTTAATATTTTATTGCATGTCCTCTTATTTTTTTGAAAATTCATTTTTTTAAAAGTGACGCACTGCCAGAGAAGGTTAATTGGAATAAAAAAAATGTTTAATTAGCTGCTAAATATAACTGTATATACTTAGATAATAACTAATATTAAATTAAATTTATTATATTATATTCGTGCCTGAATGTAGATGACGCATTTTTGTACAATGATTTAAAAGTTTACTGCACAAATTTGTTATTTGTGTTGCCATTTTATCTTAATAGATGACTAAACACCAAGCCAAACTCCTTGAGGTCAGATACGAATTATTACACTTTTAAAAGGGAATATTTCCTAATAATGCCCTTTGAAAATGTTTTATGTTGATTACATAATAATTACGTACCTACCTATTCTTTATCAAGGCACTTTAACTTTTTTCTAAATATTGCAATAATTTTTTTTTGTATATTTTTATTTTAAAATAGATTTTTAAAAGAGCAATAAAGGCATGTAAAACGGTTCGAAAAAAATGTTGTTTTTGTATTTTTATAAACATACCTATTAAGATCTTCCCTGTTGTACTAAACTCGAGTCAACAGAGATTTTCAACCTGAAGATGCATTTACCTTTATATATATTTTTTTATTTAAAATCTTAGAGGAAAACCTTTTTAGTCCATCGTTTATACTCTATAAGTAATGTCGGCATAAAAACAACGAAAAAAATCAGCTAAACAACCTAACAATATTGCAGGTATAACTAAATTTTCGACAAAATTGAAATCATACGTTTTCGTACCATTTTTTTCTACAATAATCCACGGACTATAAAATGCATAATTGGCATTGACAATGAAATATGAACTGCTACTATGCGTTACTCACTTTCTAAATTAGTAAAAGACCTATGTATTTATTTCTCAAATCAACGTTAGAAATTGTTAATTCGTGTACAAATTTTTCAAACCGTAGCACAATTTATAAAAAAGCAACAAATTTTGTGTAGTAAAGTTTTCAATCATTCTGTAAGGTAGATCCATATCATGTTTTTTGTGTGGAAAATAAACATTGCTATTGTTTTGTTTTTAAAATTTTTATACAATGTAAAAATAACGTCTCAATATGATGTAATAATGTACTGTAAATAAAGATTTCGAATGTATAAATCTGCATGTGTAAAACACTATGTAATACAATAATTAATTATGTTTTTGTACATTGATAAAAAACGTATAAACTTTAATATTATTATAAAATTGTTTGTTAAACAGGAAGTCGCTCTGGACCAATAAAATTAAATTATGAATCATTGACTTTTTTCTTGCTGTTACCTTTACACCTTTGGAAAGAATCAGGGTCACATCCAACCGGGTAATTAGTGTCGACCACCTTGATTTCTGATCAGTTCCGTCCACGTTTAGCGGTTAGCTGGGACAGTTTTGACCACACGCTTTAAACCGTTTATTTTGAAAAATAATTACTTTAAAACTTAGCGAAATTAAGGAGCTAATGACCTTAAATAATAACATTGTGATCGGTGAAACAAAGAAGGAAAACATTATCTTTTACCTTGACTTCAAGAATTTATATTCAATAAAAATCTAAAATTGAGACTTTATCGTATTAAGAATATATAAATGACCTTTAAAATATTATGGCCAAGTTAAAAATACCAAACGCTAAACATGGTCGTAATCAAGATGGTCGGAAGTGACCTTGTCTAATCTGTCTTGACACTCTTTGGAAACACTTCACATAAATTTATAACATTTTTTATTACTATTTTTTAAGCTACCTACTGAAGAAAATCACACTGAATAATATTATTCCAGTTTAACTAAGCCTATAAAGAACCAATGACAGTTTCACATGATATTAAACATCTAGTGATCAGATTAACTAACAAGAAAATAGATATATTTACACATAGTTTTACTGCATACAGAATCATTAAAAAAGTGTTGACATTACGTCTTTAGGGGTTGATTATTCATACAATTGAGGAGTAGAAATGGTACGTATGTTCGCTTCTCAAGAGTTTACGAGTTACGAAAAAATCTTTAATTAAATTCTGTATTTAAAATTTTCAATTACCTATTTAATATACGGGGTATCCAAGATAAGCGTGAAATACATGGAGATTTCCTAAACGGTAAGAGATAGAGATTTGGTTAAATGAGAGAAAACTTTTCATATTTTCCTTGGCTTGCGATAGACAGTTGAAAAACGAGATTTTCCCATTTTCGTTTCTCATTTTATTTAGGCACTTTTTTATGAAGATTTCGAATCTCTTTTCATATTTTTTTTTTATTTCCATATTTTATTTAATCTCTATCTCTTACCGTTTAGGAAATCTCCATGCATTTCACGATTATCTTGGACATCCAGTCTATAATACAGGGTAATAATATTACCTATTAAATCCGTTTTTTAATTAAAAACCTAGAGATTTCGTTAAACGCCGGCAAATAATAATCCGTTTTTTAATTAACTTCCTAGATTTTTAGTTAAAAAAAACAGGATTTATTATTACCCTGCGACATATTATACAGGGTGTCCAAATAGTGCGTTTCAGCCGATATATTAATTTTGGGTGAAGATAGAAAAAATGTTTAAATACAAAAGTTGTATGTATTTTAATGGTGTATAACTTACAATTTTTTTATACAGTGTGTTCCAGAGAAAATTGATAATATGTACAATTTTGTTATTTTTTTGGAACACTCTGTATATTGTTGATTTTTTGGATTGTATTGATACGTTTATACACCTAAACCTAACAGTTTATCAGATATTTGTCGTTTTATCTCAAAATTACATTTTCAGGTATTATTATGTTGTACCTAAAAAAAATCATGAATAAAAGATATGTTCCTAAACCTATCAACATAATACAAAACTCCAATAATATACAGAGTGGTTCACTTAAAAAGCACCTTCACTTAAAACACCTTTTTTCTGGAACACACTGTATGAACAAATATATTTTTAGCTTATACACCATTTAAATTTGTACAACATTTGTATTTAAACTTTTTTTCTATCTTCAGCCAAAATCAATATATCGGTCGAGAACGCACTATTTGGACACATGTACCTATATACCTATATAAAAAAAATATAGGTATACATAATATTATATAGAAAACTTAATCCAGTCATGTCATATTATCGCGCTGTATGCTGTATAGTGTACCTACACTATACAGTATACAGCGCGATAATATGACATGACTGGATTAAGTTTTCTATATAATATTATGTATACCTATATTTTTTTTAAACAAGCTTTTACCTACTGTTCCCCATCAAAAGGTTCCGATAGGCACCCATTCTCCTGAATCCATCATCAGACTGGAGAGTGGAGACATGAAAATATTGTATTCTCGATCGAGTAGCGTTATATTGTTTTTTTGTGTAATAGGTATACTATAGAATAATATGTTTTTTATAACTCCTGCTTCTAAGTTCAATATTCGAGCACTGTGAGGCGGGCGTGAAGAGGCGTATTTTAGTAAGCGTGCGTAAAAGTACAGTCACCGTGTGTGAAAAAGCGTGCGCAAAAGTACCGTCACTGTGAGTTAAAGTTCAAAGCGTGCGTAAAAGTACAATCTCTACATCTTATCAATTCGGAATGTCCGCACTTTGTACAATACAAGCGCTACTTACTGGCTATCGATCGATGTGTTCCTATATATAGTAACGCGCCTACAAAGTCCACATCATGAGAGAGTCATGTTTTTAATGATTAAGTTAATAACTTTAATAAAAATAAACTAAATCGTAACTTAGTCTGTAATTGTAAAGTTTTAAGAACTCGAAGAGTGAATTTTCCGTTTCCATAATTTTTTTTTCTTCTCTCTATTAAACTTTAGAAGCAGTCGTTATAAAAAATTATGTTCGATACGTCCGCTTAAAGTGAGATATCTAGTAGGCTTAAATTGAGGTACTCGCTAAAGGGACTGACACATACACAACGAGATCTCGTTGTGTATGCGTCAGTCCCTTAGCTCGTGCCTCAATTTAAGCCTACTAAAATACCTCACTTCACGCACACGTATCGAAAATAACTATTTTGCAACACTTGCTTCAAAAGTACTATTTTAGATGGCTGTGTACCGTTTGAAAAGTGATACTTTATATGTGGAAGCTTCTGATGCTGTTCGAACGGTAGTCTTTAAAGTAAATTTTAACGTACTCCGTTCTATAAAGTAATACTGTTTTGTTTTACTTTATAACACACGTGCGTAATAAAGTACTTTATAGATTACTTTGCTATAATGTCACTAATAAAAATATTTATCCAAATTGTGTTTTATTTGCTTAAAATTGAACTTTTGAAGCAGTTGTTGCAAAAAATATTGTATGTAACGCATGGCTAAAATGACGGATCTGACAGCCGCGATTTTACAATACTCTCTTAAGGTTATGGTGCATTTATACCAGAACGAGTGTGTGTTTACGGCGCTCATATAGCAATATTGCGACTGTCATATAATCCGTCACTTTTGCCACTAGTTGCATAAATTACTATTATTTTATGTATTTTGAAAGAGACAATTTATTAATATATTATTTCTATTTCTAATATGTGGAAGTCAGTTAGAATTGGATTTCAAGAACGAGTGATGTTACTAAAAAGCTCGTAATAAAAGCTGAAAGTTTTATTTTTTTTTTTACTTTGTCATTAGCAATTACCTCAATTTTTTACATAACATTACCTTACCGGAACTTTCAAATGGCGAGAGAAACGGAACTTTTATGGTGGAAGTAACGGGAGTTACGGAATTTTATATGACGAAAGAACTAGTTGGGAACGTTAAAATATTACGTAATATTTCTCTCAAGAGGGGGGGGGGTATCATCAGTGTTACTATTATGTTGTTAAGGGGTAGAAGGGTATTGATATAATGTTACCTATAGGAATTAAAAGAAATTATAGTGTTTCAGTATTTTACGCTCTCCTAAAATATAAATTTAGCGTTTCTTCTAAACAAAATTATAGTGCTATGTAACACGATTAGAGGGAGTTTTTGAAATCTTATGATATGTTATGAAAGGTGGGTTCAAAAATAGCGAGAAAAAACATTGCGTAATACTTGAACTTCCCTTATGTAAATTAGATTTTTAATAAAATTGTATAGTCATCGTAATTATGCGAAGTTGGTTCAGTTTTTTTGAATTTTTTTTATTGCTACTTGAATGCCCTATTCACGATTCATTTTACGTAAATACCACTTACCAATACAAAATTCTGGCTGTAACAAATCAATAAATTTCCAATCCATTAATTGATACTTTAAGAGAATCTCTTAATTTAAAACTTTGACGTGTAGATCTTGGGTTTAATCAAATTCATGATCATAAAACCCTTTTCACAAGATGATGTTAATAATGCAAGTATTGCTGTTATAAATATTATATTAACATTGGAAATGTTTATGTTCGTATATGGGGGCAGAGTTACGAGTTTCCGTTCAAGGCCAAAAGACAACGGTGTCGCGATCAAGTGGGGAGCAATCATGCAAAATTGAACAAGTGCAATTTTTTCGAATTGTGTTTTATATCATGTCTATAGTTAATTGAGAGGTTTTTGCGACGATCTGCGGTGTTATTTTTGAGCAAATGTTAATAAATACTGTAGAAAAATCCACTTAAAAGTTAAGTAATCAAGCAAAAGTGAACGCGTATATAACAGAAGAATAATAGGGTTATTCCTGACAAAACTAAACAGTGCATTGATATATTGTGTGTATAATAAACAGTTAATTATGTTTCATATATGCTGTTATCATTTCCAATGTCCTCGATGGTTGCAAGGATTGCGAAATCTGTGAATTTTAACTCAAAGACAAGCAAATATCTTCATCCATGTGATTTTCTAGTTAGTGGTATCTACTCGACTCACCCGTGCAGGTGATCGTATTTGAGATAAATAATACTGAAGTTGATTTAGTATCAGCAGGTTGTAACTGTCGATAAAAGTGATCAGTTGTAAATTGATTATTACGTAAGCATTACTCAATGAATTTAAGAATTTAATATAATTTGACACTCGCACACTGTTTAATACTAATGAACTATAACTTATTCAGTTAAGTTTTTCTAATTCCGCTACTTCTTAAGCTAGGGTAAAATTGATCCTAACTAACAATACTTTTTAATAAATACATATTTTCATTTCTCACCTCAGTTTGTTGACCTAATTTCTCAACATCTTTTTGATAACTCACTGGCGATACTAATTTTGTTACCGAAAATAAAATTGTTATTCGTTCGTCTTGTGTATTATAATATATTATAATACCTATAATTTTTTTAAATGGTTAATATCTACAGCAGTTCTCTATTAAATGGTTTATTTATTGCCGCTTCCTACAGTTCGGTTTACAATAATTTACTCCATGTAAAAATTTACTATAACCTTCTTAGAATTCACTATAGCAGATACTAAGAAAATGTAAAACTTCACCTAATCATAAAATAGGACAGAGAATATCTAAACTAAAGGTTCATTCTGCTTTCAAGTGGTTCCTATATTATTTTTATGTGAGCAAATTGTTGATTAATATGCTATTGAAGCAACTGCGATATTTACATAATTATTTTATGAATAAACTAGGTAAGTTTTGAATGAAAATGTAATACACGTAAACTTCAACACTTTGAAACCTTACTCCCTATTTTAATTACATCGAAATGCAGTATTACTCACTTAGTGCTAATCCGAGGATTAGGTACTACTTTTTTCGAGTTAACAATATCATAGGTGCTGACTTGTGAGTCAACGTGGGTATTCTCCCAATATCAAACAATAATTAAGGACTTTTTTGCTATCAATTTTGAATGTTTACGATATGTTGACTTGTATTATAAATTATTTATTATCATAACTATGATGTTCTCTACATTATGAAGTCCGAGAAAAATGATGGGTGCTCTGAAATACACATGCAATCTCATGGGTGCTCGAGCACTGAAACACCCATAATATAGCGCCCGTGTATAAGATTATTTTTTAGGTAAGTATAAAAAACTAGTTGCGGTTTTATAAAACCACAATGCAGGTGAAACTTTATTTATTTAATACCTAAATGAATAATAAAAATAGTAGAAAGTATATAATTTTTTTACGTGGTTTTGGTAATGTAATGTCAACCCTAATCGGTATGGAGACGAACGTAGGAATCCAGATTCGATCGTTGGTGTTGATTGAGTATTTATTTGATGTGCTGCTCGACTGAATATTCGTACTATACTACAGTTATCTAGAAGATTAATGTAGTTATCATCACACTTATATTATGCAATCGTACAATATAGTTATGAACATAAATGTCGCTGCTTTCTGATGAATACTGGTCTGGTCGATCGCTTCGATTGAACGTGATGTGACCTCGACATGCGTAACCGAACAACAAAAACGAGGCTCAAAAGTTTCACTTAACAAAATTATCCTCTAATTTTTCATCTACGTGTTTGATTCTTTTCTGTAGTTAGTTTTTATAGCACTGTCGTCTATGATTAAGTAAAATAACTGGGATGAAAATATCCATAAATTTGCAAAACACGACCTTGCATTTGTTGTATCAATGTATTTTAAAGTGACACAAAGACAGGCCTATCCAGCTTGTGTAGTTGTGTAACAACCTACATCATACATGCCTATACATATGCAAGTACATAAAGTGGTAATCTGTTTCTTGAACGCAATGATCTCGACGAACGCCTACTAAACACGATACACATTCAATGTGTTCTGTATTTTGTGTAGGCACTAAGGCAGCCTCACTTATCTCTTATCAGTCGTGATGTGATGTGATGGATTCGGCTGTGCGCATATGGAAACACGCGTACGGCCACTAATACACGATGCCGTTTATTCGAAAATCGTTTGCAGTCACCCTAATACGTCGTTCATTGACGACAACACGCCCTTGAAGCCTGAGCGGGACTAAAGCATTGGACTGTACTGTGTAAAATGTACATTCTAGAGATGCAAGTTTTCGTTACTTCTCGGTAGGTACCTGTAACTATTCGTTACTTTTAGGTACAATTTATACTCGTTACTTACTAGGTACTCATTCCAAGTACTCGAATTACTCGGGCATAGGGTTCATTCCCGGGAATTCCCGAGCCGAGAATTCCCGGGAAATCGTTGGGCTTTGTTCCCGGGAAATTAAGCTCGAGAAAAGTCGAGAACTCGAGAAATCATACTTTAGTCTATAAAATTATAAAATAAAACTATTTGCCTTTGCCGTAAGCAGATCTAATTGTTTTGTATGTATGTACTATGTTCAGATGTTGTTTTATTGATCTTGCAAAGTTTTAAGTTGATTTTTTTCCTAATTAACCTGCCAAAATGGTGCTGTGATTGTAATTATAAGTCAGCGTAGTATTAACGTTTTAATGTTTAAATTTTTAATTTTTTTATTTTGTTTGAGAGAAGCTAATTTTGTTGAAAACTGTCAATAAAAGTTTTATGATTATTTTGATACTTTTATTTGACAGGAAAACCACTTAATTTATTGATTTAAAATAAGATATTTTTCATGATACACATTTTTAATTTTGTGACGACTTTTTTCATTATTTGAACCGAAAAGATATGCAAAAACATATGTAAATGTAAATTTCTCGACAACCCGAGAAGACCCGAG
Organism: Mongoloraphidia duomilia; assembly: GCA_039654895.1. Taxonomy (NCBI): domain Eukaryota; kingdom Metazoa; phylum Arthropoda; class Insecta; order Raphidioptera; family Raphidiidae; genus Mongoloraphidia; species Mongoloraphidia duomilia. The sequence continues at coordinate 25,646,458 of CM077518.1, forward strand.
AAATTAGCCTTGAGAATTCTCGAGACCCGAGAAACTGATAAACTCGAGAAATCATGAACCCTACTCGGGCATTTTACGAACTATTCGTTATTTTAGGTACAACACTCGTTACTTACTACGTTACAAGTGCTCGGACTACTCGGGCATTTTACGAACTATTCGTTACTTTTAGGTACAATACTCGTTAGTTACTACTCGTTACAAGTACTTGCATTATTCGGGCATTTTACGTACTCTGCCTGCATATTATGTTCATGTAATTCGTAGTTGCGTAGGGTCCAGGTGGCAGGTAGGTACTGAATATTCGTCCGTCCGACGAGCTATAATATGAACCATAGAACAATAATATAATAATATTATTAAATATGAAGTACGGCTGTGTTAATATATCATATAAGCAATTTTTATATTTGATATCCAGGTTATGTTACAAAACTGTAGGTATAGGCAGTTAGATGGTTCGAATACAAAATCTAATTCGTTACATAGTAAAAATAAAAAGTAGCGATTATTTTTTTCATGTTGGTATTAGTTACTTCGGATCTCTTCGGCAAACGAGTACTCGTGTAACGAAATTTTACTTGCATCTCTAGTGCATTTCCTATCTCAGCAATACAATGTGTAGGTTTGAGAATAGCCGAGCATGTAGCAACTAGCAGTGCCGTTGTTTATACGCTGTGTCTACTACCCCATGCGCATGGAGTTTCAGCTAAACCGCTCGTGTCCCGTACGCATTGTATGATACTAGCGTATCTTTCGCACGGAATAATGAGCTGTGCAATTTGCTCTCCGTACACTTGTTGTTTTTAAATTTAATTCTAACTATGTTTTTTTTAAACCAATTTTGATGCGTTTTGATTAATATCTTTGTAAAGACCTATTTTATACGACATACACAGCAGCTCTATTAAAAACTCTAATTAAAACTCAATTGATATTTTTACCAGTTCTCGGATTAGATTTTTAGAGCTTGGGGCTTATAATAGAGGACCTATGGAAACGCCATATAAACTAGTGATGTAATCCCACAAAAAATGAAATCGACAGATCTCCCGTTACTATCTTATATATTTTTATTAAATAACAATCTGATTATTGCCACTATAGTTAACAGATTAAGAGAGTACAGGGATTGTGCAAAAAAATGGAGGGTGCGATTTTATAAAACCACGGTGCAAGTGAAACTTTTGACCATAACTCTCAAAGCCTTTAACCCGAAATCGCCGAAACTATATAATTTTACTTACGTGGTTTAAACTTTGCAAAGCTAAAAGTGCACATCCCGCTAAGTTTGACACTAAATATACTAAAATATTAAAATAAAAAAATAAATAGAGAAAATATTATCAAAATAGAAAAAAATATAAATAATAATTATTAAAATAGACAATATTAGCCAAACCACAAATAAATACTTTTCTTATCTTAACGTAATCAGTCGGCGAACATGCCATCGTGATGTTAATCGTCAAACAATTAAGATATACAAGGAAAAAATCAAAGACCACTGTCAGGACTTGAACCCGAAATTCCCAGTTTCCGGCTGGTTGAGTTACCTTACTCACACAGTGCCCCGAGAGTGGGATCTGTTCTCTTCCTATATATACCTATTTCAACACTAAATCACACTTCATGCGAGAGCGGATTTAATTTTTTTTTTTAAGTTATAAATATAACTAATTAACTCATCAGTCGATACACGACCGTTTTTTAAATACAACAATGAGAGTTGAGTTTTTTGTGGTTATAATATAATAATTATTAAAATAGACAATATTAGCCAAACCACAAATAAATACTTTTCTTATCTTAACGTAATCAGTCGGCGAACATGCCATCGTGATGTAAAAACTGGGAATTTCGGGTTCAAGTCCTGACAGTGGTCTTTGATTTTTTTCTTGTATATCTTAATTGTTTGACGATTAACATCACGATGGCATGTTCGCCGACTGATTACGTTAAGATAAGAAAAGTATTTATTTGTGGTTTGGCTAATATTGTCTATTTTAATAATTATTATATTATAACCACAAAAAACTCAACTCTCATTGTTGTATTTAAATATAAATAAATATAGTGCAATTTAGAATAGTAAATAAAAGAAACTAAAATTAATGGTTTTTCCCGGTGTCGAACCAGCTGCGATACCCCTACGCCACGCATCCCGTTGTATTTAGTGCTATTAGTTATGATAGGTACTCGTATACCAAGTTGTCAGTTTGCTATGGCGCAGTATTCTGCAATAGTGTTGGGATATATACGTGATTCTTCGATTGGATGTGACGTGACCTCGACATTCGTAACCGAACGAAAAAAACGAGGCTAAAAAGTATTTAGAAATGATTTTAGAATATTTGCAATAGTATGACACTAATATTAAAATCACGTCTTGTTATCTTTTCACTTACATTGTGATGATGATTCACTTTCATTAAATTTGACATCTTATCTATTTTTATTAAGTGCTTGTGTAAGTTTTGCAATGTACAATTATTACCAATTATGTCATAATATTTGGTTCATTATTATAGATTATAATAATATACACTGCTTCAAAATTAAAAAAAAAACTATAAAATACAAGGTATTACATTGCGCCCTGTGTAGTGTAACACATGTCCGTATGTCCTTAACTGTATGCAAAAAGGAAATTAAAGATCAACCGATAAGTCATATTTCGATATCACCGTACTAAAGACATTATAAAGATTAATCATAAAATGACTATCAACTTTTTACAACCATTAAATACCCTACAATATATTATAATATATATATACATATATAATACCTACTTGTTTGTTAATAGTTATAGGTTTCATATGCGTCATGCAAGGGAAAGTCCTTACTAATTCTATAAAATTACTGGCAATTTTTAAGTTCTTTAAAGGGGAGCTAAAATATATCTTTTTGCTTATGAGCGACCACAGGAGTGAAGAAAGTCTTGAATATCAAAAAAAAATTTTAAAAATCGAATTCGACATTTGCACGTTTCATTGTCCATACACATCGAAAAAGCGAGTTTTAGATGCTAGTTCGTTCGTCCGTCCTTACATGCAAATGTCTGACAGGCACACTTTGAACATGTTGAAACCAAATTTGAAACTTATGAGTTTTAACAGTTTTTTTCCCTAGTCTTCCAAATTTTAACTTTGTAAATTTAAGGATGTAATATAAAAACCTTTTTTTCCTTAGATATTTTTTTATTTAGGCATTAATGAAAATTATTTTTTTATAATAATTTATATTTTGATGAGGGTGTCCTCTTAAGAAAAATTAAGTATAAAGGGGTCTTCCAAAACTAAATTTAAACGAAATTTGGTACATATACTGGAATCCATCACCACACAAAGCCTATTTAAAATGGTCGCTATCGGATAATTTCAAGGGTTGTAGGTACTTTTTTAGGGATGGAAAAAAATGTTGGAACCAAAAGCACCGATAAAAATAGCGGAATTGTTTCAAAATCGAAATTTAACCCTTAGTAAAGATTAAAATGTGTTTCTAAAATTTTAACATAATTGGCCAGACAAAACTACTTTGCGGATAGTGAATTATTATTTATTAAAGGGTGTACTTACATAGTTTGGTGCAGATGTTGCCCAATAAAATACATACCGAATATTGAAAGTCATGAAAAATTGTTTCATTTTAAGAGACTTATTAAGGGGTTAAAATTTTTATTTGCTCTAAAAACAAAATTAAGTTCACATAATAAATTTAAATGCTGCATTGCACGTATTAGCAAAAAAACTATTTTGTCATCAGGACTTTGCACTGCAACTTGAGTTTTTTTATATTGTTAACTAGCAGCTCTGTTCGGCTTCGCCCGGGTGCTAAGAAAGCCCGGGTGCAATACACTACTCACTCGCTTCGCTTGTTCGCTTGAATATTATAATTACATTACTCACTCGCTTTGCTCGTTCGCTATATATATAAACCTTCCGTGAAAAATTATCTAACTGATGATGAAAACCGCATCAAAATTCGTTGCGTGGCTTAGGAATTACATTATACTCACTCGCTTTGCTCGTTCGCTATATATAATATAAACCTTCCATGAAAAATTATCTAACTCATGGTGAAAACCACATCAAAATTCGTTGCCTGGTTTAGGAATTACATTACTCACTCGCTACGCTCGTTTGCTATGTATATAAACCTTCCGTGAAAAATTATCTAACTGATAGTGAAAACCGCATCAAAATCCGTTGCGTGGTTTAGGAGGAGTTAGCGGTGGTACAGACAGACACGGAAAGCGACTTAAATTTATACTATGTAGAGATTATCAATAATATACATCACACCTTTTGCTATTAACAATTAATAACATGCTCGGTTTAAACCGTTTGCCGACAAAAAAATAAAATATAAATAAATGCTTAAGAAAATAAAAATAATTTCTTAAACGGTATTATAATGTCTGTTACTTAGTAAAAAGGTTGAGAATCAAATGTTTTTCACATTTAAAAGTAAATTTACGATGAAAAGCTTTGGAGAATAAGTATAAAAGTATAAAATCGGTAGTACATTTCAAGCATCTGTAAATTCTCACAGGTTGTACGGGCGTCGGAGTCCATTTACAACGCGGCAAAAGCATTTTCCCTTTTAGCTTCACACTCAACCAACGACGGCTTCAACAGCATATAAAGCCGGGTAGCTGAGCTAATAACTGGATCTGATTCATACTTCGTAGCCTGATCTATGTATATGTAGTATTTCTCCGAAACTACAGCATCTGGATAAATTATTATCAGAGTCCAGTGTTGTCCCAGTTAGTATAATTGTACTAAAATAGTGCGAAGTGATCGTTAAAAAAATATTTTTAGATTTCCCGATTTTCCCGGAACAGTTTTGGTTTTGACTCGGGTTTTGAGGACTTGTTTTGGTGGGCCGACAAATTCAGTTTAGAACGTTAAAATGTCTTGGGATTTTGTAAGTCACAAAAATAACCTGTCTATCAGTGCAAGGAAAAGTAGGAGAGAGAAATAAGATATATGAACATTAGTGACTTTTGAGTCTTAATAATTAACGAACAACCGATTTACCAATAAATTCTGGACAAAATATCACAATTTTAGTTTCTTATGAGCTAAAAAATAAATTTAATACATACATGGAAGCCTCGCCAACTAAAAAGCGTTGTTGCACGTGACGTTACATATCATATTATCATAACTAAGGCGGACGTACGTTTATACTATCTACAGGATGCTAAACGTAACTGCTGCACATAGGGATTTAACCCGTAAAATCAAACTTTCGCGATTTCCTGTTTCCCTAATTATTTTAGGAAAAATATCCTCAAATAATAGTTTTAGAACATAAAATTCTGCATCTAAATCATTAAACAAAATTAATTTTGCATGCTTTGTAACGACAGAAATATGATATGAAAATGTCAAAATTACCTCAAAAACAGATAGCGATAGCCATGGAACTTGAACAAAATGATGACATTTTAGCTGCCAGAATAATTTTTAATCATTTTGTTCAAGTTCCATGGCTATCGCTATCTGTTTTTGAGGTAATTTTGACATTTTCATATCAAATTTCTGCCGTTACAAAGCATGCAAAATTAATTTTGTTTAATGATTTAGATGCAGAATTTTATGTTCTAAAACCATTATTTGAAGATATTTTTCCTAAAATAATTAGGGAAGCAGGAAATCGCGAAAGTTTGATTTTACGGGTTAAATCCCTATGTGCAGAAGTTACGTTCACCACCCTGTATATCTATACATAATACGCATAAGTAAGACGCTATCGACCTAAGTTGTCTTGCGTCTATAATCTACAATAAATAAATATACATACTTCGACGTATAAAAGGAAATCTCGGTAGGCTAATATCGAGAACTATAACTGAATGGAGTTTAATACAGTTTTTACTATTCGATAGCTTTTCTTGGGAAAGGTTTAGGTCTATAATAACTTCGTCCGGGTGAAAATCGGACAGAATCCACTATAATGAACATGCGATGCAAGTGCACCCGAACAAAGTCGGACGGGACATCTAGTTAGTCATAAATGACCAGTTATTACAGCCACAAACCTTTCCATGCAATTTTATATTGGTGTGTACATGCACGTAGATAGGTACTATTCTATAGAAACTTCTTTGTGAGTCAAGTCTAGTATAGGTGGTAATGTGTAGCGATTATTCCTTACTTTTGTGCACTTCAATATTGCACTTTATAGGCTTTCATATCAAAAATATTACTCGAACAAAACGTGGAGTTTCTTTGCCTTAGAAATATCACTTGTCATTTCTACTGTATGTGAGATGGCATTTTTTGTAACAGTTTTCTTTTCTACACATCAATGGACATTTTATTCTAAGAAATGTTATTTTTCAGTCTAGACCACTCTGGTTCTACTTTTGCAAGTGACAAAATATTTTTAACTTCCCGCTAAGAAAATTGAAAATTTTCAAAAATAGGGAAGTTATTGATTTCACCCCGATTTTCGAAAATCGAGTTTTCATCAGATCTCGACGTTTTGTGATCCTAGGAAGCTATTCGCGCTGACTATTTTTACGATAGATTTTGAGAAATTCCAAAAAAACCGAAAAAAAATTGTTAAAACGATGTTTTTTTCAAAATAACTTCTAGAATATTGCACCGATTGATTTCATAATCTAATCAGCTCTTCTCCTCTGAAAACTGCGTCGAATGCCGCTAAGCGGATCAAAATCGGTTAATCCGTTCGAGAGATATCGTAGTCAACAGATTTCGAAAAAAGTGTTTTTTCAAAATAACTTCGAGATTTCTCAATCAATCGATTTTGTACTTCTTACAATATTTTTAGAGCTTAAAAAACTGCGTCCATTGCCGTTTTAAAGATCAAAATCGAACAACGCGTTCAAAAGTTATAGCTTTTCAAAAATTAAAATAGTGTTGTTATCAGCAGTTTTCCGATTTTTAAGCTCAAAGAGCTCAAAAATATACTTTTGGGTATATTATCAAGTGCTTCGAACTCGAAGCGCTTGAAATAGCGGGAAGTCCTAGGGATGGCCTGCAGCGTCAACCGATTTACAGATTTTTTTATCAGCATTATCTCTAAAAGAAGTCACAGTATCCTTCTTTAGGGTTCCGTACGGTAACTCTATTACTAAGCCTATATACGCCGTCTGTCTGTCCTACCTTTAAACGGCTGTATCTTTTGAACCGTAACAGGTAGCCGGTTGAAATTTTCACAGAATATGTATTATTATGGTGAATATCCTAACAAATAATAAAAAAACAAAAAGTAAGAATTAAGGGGGGGTCTCCATACAAAAAACTTTATTTTCTCAAAGTTCTTTTGTTTTTGCTCTATCGTAAAAACGGTAATACATACAAGCGTCAAACTTGGTGTGATTATAGTGCAAAGACTAAACTAAAACAATTCAAATAATAAAAACCGACCAAAGAAAACACTATTTTTTTGGTAAATACACGGCACAAATATAAATTGTTTGGTTGTACGGAACCCTCGGTGTGCGAGTCTTATTGCATTAGGCCGGTTTTTTTACTAATTATACTGTATTCATTATACTCTTATAGTTTGTAACGAATGGTAGTTAAAACTGTAGTAATTACCATTGAGCTATTTTTAGCCTTTGTTGTAAATTTTTCACAAAGCTTAGGCAGGTCACATAGTCCGGGAGTTTGCGTTGCAAATGAAAAAGTCATATAGTAAGCCGGTTGATTTTGATATCGATAACTGTTGATCTCGTACAACTAATCAGTAAACCGACCGTCAGCTGCTCAAGTAGCGGTGGGTTTGGGTGTGAGAGGCTGCGAAAGTGGTAAAAAAAATGTTTTTTAAGTAATAGTACGCCTAGGATTATGATAGCGATATGATCATAATCCTAGGTAACGAAATTGTCTCAGCTGCTGTCAGTGCAAAAAAGTGAAATGCGCAATATTTTGCGTGTTTTTTACAAGTTCATGCGATCAGCTAACGCACAATCCCCCTTCCACGATGTAGCTGACGATTATTTTTCAACTCACAATGATGTCAACTATTTATAAAAACAAGTTTCAGCCGGCGTACTATTACTTAAGAAAAAGTTTTTTTTACCACTTTCGCAACCTCTCACACCCACACCCACCGTGGGTGCGCCAGCTGACGCTTGGTTTACTTATTAGTCATACCAAATTTATCGAAAAAGATAACCATTGCTCGGCGTAAAAACACTACCTAAAATGCAACGCAAACTCCCGGGCTAACACGCAAATTGAGCAAAACTGTTTTAACCAAAAACGAGTTTGCATAATTATCTATACATATGCTTTTTTCATGTAATTAAATTTCAAATGGAGCTTAATCACACAAATTGCAATACGACAAAATGTATAAAACAGCTTTAATCAGGTTTACACATTGGTTGGATAATAAAATACATTAAACAAAAACGCTAGTTTATGCATGCAGTTTACGCAGAATCCGGCAAAACGTTTTTGCTTAACTAGTTTGCGTCCACCCTTACACGGCTTCAATATAAATATTATTTCAAGCTAAATATAAATGAACTAATTTATCGCAATTTTCCCTACTGAAATAGAAAATGTCTTGTGTGTTCGTGCGTAAAAAAAGATTAATTGTGTCGTGGTCACATGCTCAGTAGAAGTGAAACTTACTACAAGCATTTTAATAGGTTCTTGCTGTTTCAGAAAGCATTGTCAGAAAATCTAGTTTGACAATAACTTTAGATTGTGACCACACATATTTCTCCATAAGAAAGCATTGTAGAATTTTAAATCTATTGTATTTAACACAGGTCATTGTACAATTTCCACTTCAAAAGAACATTTTTCTACACATATTGATAAAAATTTAGCTTGAAAAGCGATCTTTTTCTATGTCGATCTGTCATTTGTTTTTCTGTGAGTACAATCTATATTGTTATATAGAGTTTGACAATGACATTAGAGTTTAGATTGTTCTTGCATATAAAAAAGTCACTGTCACACTCAAATCAGATTTTCTGACAATGTGTTCTGAACCCAGAAATTTGGCACACATATTGGAAACAATTAACGCACGAAAGCTATTTAAAATGGGTTTAAGGGTTGTATTTAGGGGTTAAAAACATTATTTTTTTGGGCCCAAAAACACCGAAAAACTGTCCGAATAATTGTCGCTTAGGTTTCGGCTTCGGCCAAGAATTGAATCTTCGACAAAACATTGTAGACCGAGAGCTAGTGACAATTTTTTGGTGTTAATTATTCAAGGCCTTATTTTGTGAAGATGTTGAGGGAGGCATATTAAAGTGCTCTGAGTAAGGGATTTTGCTAGATAGCGGTATGGGAGGGATGCAGACCGCCCCCAACATGTAACAAAAACAATGGTCACAATTATTATTGCTTCAAGGCTGAAATTGTTTGTATAGCTTGTCGGTGACCCAATAATGCCATTATAATATTTGCAAATCGATTGGTCGGTATTAAAGGGGTGGCCGATCACCCTAAACGTGTCATGTACCTGACGAAATTTATATTATTAGTTCAAGGTTCAAATTTTAATATTTTGTTACCGCGATTGTTTTAAGCATATATTTCAATTTGCAGAACAAAATGTCAGTATAAACCCCCTTGCAGAACGATATAAACACCTAGGCGAGCAAGTTTCCCTCTAAGAGAGGTGGTTAATATCGACATTTTGTTCTGCTCTCGGTCTATTGGGCTTCGGTCAAAATCAAGCCAACAATTTGGCTGAAACCGAATGTTGAATTTTATTAAATCACACACACGCAACTCTGAAAGCAAAGAATACCTATTGAGAAAAGAAAGAAGAAATGAAAAAAATACTTTTCAACTTTAAAAGGTCAGCTTACAATAATAATAAATTTTTTCCCTCGCTTTTTAAGTATTATACAATACCTTCGGCCAAAGGTGAGAAGTGACAGATTCGAATTCGGCCAAAAAATTGGCCTTCAGTCAGATTCTAATCATAACTAATAGATCAACTAAATTATTTCTGGTAGGCCTCAAACTCTGCACACTCCGAATATCAGCAAAGCCCTTTCCCCATAGGTAGATATTTAAAAATGTTGTTAAACAGTCATCAATTATTATAAGAAGCAAGGCGTAACAAAAAGGCAATAAACTTGGGTGTGTACTAAAACATGACATTACGTATGCTAAATAGGTTTGCTTATACACTGAACGCGTTAGCTAAAGGCTGCCTTTTTGACAGCCAATCGTCTGGGCAATTTACGGAATTCTGTACTCTGCATACAACGTCTGTGTACATATATAATATATATATTATATAGGTATACCTGCTATTATCAATGTACAATAGATTCACCGATATGTGAACCTCCGTTTACTAAAAACATACATAAGGGCTTCAGTAGCGCTACTCATAAGCGTGGCGATGCTAAATTTATAACGCGTCTTGAGACCTCTATAAACGTACGTTAAGGGCTATACAAAGCATATTGGTGGCCCTGCCTACGCGCGTTTTTCTGTGGCCGTGGATCCATTTATTTCCAATATTTACGGGCAGCAGCGCTTCTGAAATGCACTGCTAAGTGTCCTCGTCTGAACTAGACCTAAACTTTACTTTTTGCCAGATATAGCTGATATAATAATAGATAGCTATAGGCAGTTTGACAAAATACAAAATTTAACCCGATTTAACCCCTTAATACATCCTTTAAAATAATAATGTTTCTTCATAATGCAATATTATTACCAATCCAACATCTACATCAAATTAAATACACCCTTTAGTAAGTAAATTCGTACCCGCAAAATAGTGTTTTCATAAAATTTGTAAGTACGGTCCTGTCGGATCGATTTATTAAAATTTTAGTATCACATTTAAACTATACTAAAAAGTTAAATTTAAATTTTGAAATGTTTCTGAGAATTTTTTGGAATTTTGGGTCCAAAAACATTTTCATAGCCGTTAAACCACCCTTAGAATAGTCTGATTGGGCCCAGTTTAAATAGACTTTGAGCGGTGATGGATTTAAGATTCAAATTGGCCTAAAATAAAATAAAAATTATTTATTAAATTATTATAGTTTTGTGTTGTGGCTTTTTTGTTTCATCTTAATATTTTGTTATTTTCTTAAGGTTCCACACATCTGATGAAAAAACGGAATCCTTATAGGATCACTCTCGTGTCATCTCTCAATCTCTCAATCTCAATCTGCTGGACGAAAAAAGTTGAAATTTGGTACATATTATACAGAGTTAGGTGACCCAATCGCGGACGTATAGCGTAAATAAACGAACTCTTATTTTAGGGGTTAATTCTGGGGGCAAATTAGAAAATTAAATAAAAAAATTTTCAACTGCATCATATGACATCAAATGGAAGGACTCGTTATGAGAAATACAAATATATTTTTATTATAATTTTAAAAAATATTAAAGAAAATATACGAAAATCGAGCATCTCCGAAACTACTGAGCCAAAAATTTTGAAAAAATAGGGAATATAGGGCCTTACTCATAGTTTACAGGAAAACCTAATCGAAAATCTCAAGTCTTTAAATTCCCACGGGACACGGAAAATAATACGAAAATCGAGCATTCCCCCCTTGTCACCAAAACTATTGAGCCTAAAATTTTGAAAAAATAGGGAATAGGTATAGGGCCTCACTCATAGTTTACAGGAAAACCTAAACGAAAATCCTAAATCTTTAAATTCCAACGGGAACAGGAGTAGTACGGAACCCTCTCGACGTGAGTCCGACTCGCACTTGACGGGTTTTAGATATTCAAGTTGCAATTATTGCAATTTAATTTCGGGCTTTGATCAGTTTTAGCTCGCGAGAGTTTGCGTTGCATTTTAGGTAGTGTTTTTACGGCGATCGATTGTTATCTTTTTCGATAAATCTGGTATGACTAATAAGTAAACCAAGCGTCAGCTGACGCTCCCGTGTGGGTGTAAGAGGCTTGGAAAGTGGTAAAAAAATTTGTTTGTTAAGTAATAGTACGCCGGCTGAAACTTTTTTATAACTAGTTGACATCATAGTGAGTTGAAAAAAAATTGTCAGCTGCATCGTGAAGGAGGAATTGTGTGTCTGCTGCTCGCATGAACTTGTAAAAAAACACATAAAATATTGAGCATTTCAATTTTTTGCACTGACAGCATCTGAGACAATTAGGTACGTTAACTATGATAGTGATATGATCATAATCGTAGGTAACGTAATCAGTTGGCTTACTATAACTTTTTCATTTACAACGCTGCCTCCCGGACTATTTGGTTACGATTTCAGCATCGACACATCAAATATTTATTACTTGCAACCGATTAAATATGCAGCGTTTCTGAGGTAAAATGGGGTTTTAGGTAACAACTTTAGCGGGTGCCATAAAATACGGAGTTCAGTGTACGAATCTCTACATAGAGTGAGCACACAAACGCAAACCGATTATGTGAATAAATCTACAAATCTGTACTACTTACCACCGCGACGGTAAAGCCATATTATTACAACAAAACTATATTATATCGTCGAACTTATCAATAAGCATCTCCTACAATATAGTTTTCATATACAGTATTTGTTCACAGGATGGACTAAAAACGTGCACTTTATTCGAAAAGTTCAATAATTCTACAAGTGTAATTTCTAAATCATAATAATTTATAGATGTAATTAACAATGTACGAAGTAAAGTTTCTTTGGTAGATATTTTAATAATGAATTATTATTATTAAAACTTCAGAACTATAAAGGTTTGCGCACACTACGCCGGCATGGATTTCCACAGCACGGAGCATCAAAATTCGTTCGTGAAGGTATTCATGTCATTAAATACAGTGACACATACCAAACCAGCACCAGTACGTACCGTCAATGCAGGTTGTATCGCTCGGAGTTAGACTTAGGTAGTTCCGGACATGTATAGCTCCAGGAACTATGTCCTCTATCGGAGAAGTTTCCTACTTTTTTAGAACGCATCTTAACATATCCAAACTCCGGTATATAGTACGATTTCATCACGAAATCTAGCTGTCGCCATTCGTCAAGTCCAACAACAGCGACAGTATGAGTATTCGTTCGTTCTCCAATGATATATTATTTTTAACCCCCGACAAAAAAAGGGGTGTTATAAGTTTAACGTGTGTATCTGTGTGTCTGTCTGTGGCATCGTAGCTCCCAAACGGATCAACCGATTTTAAAGCGGTTTTGTTTGTTTGAAAGATGGTATTTATTATAGGTACATAAATACCTATGTATGTATTATATCGAGGGTCTTGGCGTTTTACACTACGAAGCATATTCCTGTCCGTTTAGACTTTAGAACAGTGGAGTGGAACGAGATCGTTCAGTGGACTCGTTTCTCGGAAACATTATTAATCGCTCAACAAAAGAAACGTTCAATGTTCGTACTTTATTTGAAATTGTTTTGCGCAAGCCCAGTCAGTGTACAATCCTAATTGGCAAACTCAGTTGCCGCTCCGATTCAGTGTAGCTAACTACCAGCAAGGATCAGCAAAATTTACGTACTTTGTGCCAGTTTGGGTAAACTCAGCAGGGTTTCCCAGTCTCGGGTCTGCACTGATGTACCCATACGGAACAGTGCCGATATTTTATTTTCACAACGCCGCTATTGAAAATTCCATTTTCAGTTGTCGGTTTTCTCTGTTTTTTAACGTTGTTAAATTGTCTAAATTTTAATTTTTCAGATTGGTTCCCTCATAATATTATTTTTCACAACCGCGCGCCTCTATTGAAAATTCGATTTTCGGTACCTGTTTAGCGGATTGCAATCCTAGGGATGAATATTTTTAGTTATCGGTTTTCTCCGTTTTTTAATGTTGTTAAGAGAGAGATAGAGCGATTGAGTCGCGCCAACTTCAATTCTCATATATAATACTCCAAAAAGATTAAAATGACAGATGACGCTAATGAGCTCTGTTGTCGAGCGTCTATAGTTTACAATATCTATATATATATATATCAAAATGACAGACATAACCCCATATAAATTTCACATGGATATGTGACAGATCTAATATTTTTGCGGCTTTTTTGCGCGCCCAAATTGCAGGTACCTCAAATCGAATTGTCAATAGAGTTGTTGTGAAAAATAATATGCAATTACTCGGAATGAAACATAGCTTTGTAACGCGTGTGATTGCTGCCCTCGTACCTCAGGCTGCAAACTTCATACTGGCTGCAAACGCTTTGTTTCGACACTTGTATATGCAAATTGCAATACACTATTTAACATTCCAACTCCACAAGTGAGAATTTCAAAATTTTACAAACTTTTTTTCGTTTTGAGGTTACCCGAGTCCAAAAAACATATTAATTTTAGAAAAAGTCTGGTCGTCTGTTTGTTAGTCGGTTAGTCTGTTTGTGGACACGATATAGGTCAAACGGCTGAGCGGATTGAAACCAAATTTTGGCAGGATGACATGTGAATAGGAAGAGCCTTATTGTTTTTGAGGAAAATTGGCGCATTCGCAAGACAGATATGTGCTATAACGTTGTTTTAATAAAAATTTATTACTATCCGTTATCCACGTCATCACACGTGTTAAGAGAAACTGTATTTCATTGAATATATTACGTCAATTAATGTCAGTATTTTTGGAGTTGGAAGTGTCCCGTCGTCCAATTGACTGGATTTTTTTGTTGTCACAGATTAATTTTAAATCACGTTTAAGGAGTCATTGATTTTAAACCAATCGATAGAAGGTGAGTGCATATAAGTCTGCAGGTGAAAATACGTTTTTTCAATTACAAATTCAATATAGAACACAATAAAATATACCACGCCGGAGGTGTTTTTTTTTTGCGCGTTTTATTTCAGTAAAAAGTGTGTCGTGATCACACTCAGTAGAAGTGAAACTTACTGCATGCGTTTTAATAGATTATGTCTATAAATTAAAAAAAAAATTATTTATAAAATATAAACTATTTATACATATTATTACATTTTAAATGTATTATTATACTATTATTTAATATTTTCTTATATTAATTATAATTTTTTTGAATGTATAGACAGAATCTTTTAAAACGCTTAACTATTACCGTGGTGATAAACTAGTTTTTTAAGCATTCGCCTAACGTCACTTCCATATACCTAACTTCCGTAACAAAAAATTATGCGTTAATGTGAGCTAAAAAGAGAAAAAAATGTTTTGAAAAGATGTAATTTTCTTAAAAATTTTATCCTAGATTTCAAATTAATAATGACCTATTTTGCCCTGTGTTTTTGTGTCTGACAGCAAGCAGAAATCAAAATCATTAAATAGTCCAATTTTAATAAATATGAAAATAAGACAAGGTGTTTTGGCATTTTATTTGGCAATAACTCTATCTTAATGTAAGATCATCATTCAAACATAACAAATAATATGAAATCTCTTTGTTTCCACATAATTCAAAGGACAAAAACATCAAACAACAAATTAAACTGGCAAAGCGATTTCACTGGCGAGATATTATGTTTCATCGCTCCATCACTGGCACGTCTGACTGCAAACAATCGAATCACTGACTAAAAGGATAGACATGGAGACGGAGAACGGTGATAGTCTGTGGACGAATGCGAGATAGAAGATGAACGACTGAACGTTGAATCAAAGTTCAGCAGCAGTTGGACTGAATTCGGGTGCATGGCCGTTGGCAATTCGTTTGGAAACGAGCTTTCTTCTCAACGCCGCAAGCTCACGTATGTCGATAGAGCAAAAAATTGAATGAAGAATGTGTACAGAGTGTTTTAGTAAAGTTTTATAAAATATTATATTTATGGAGTCTAAATGCAACCCAAGGTTGTAAGTTGTAACGCAAAAAAGGCAAAAACACGTTTACGATCTACACTCTCCTGACCTTATTTCGGAATTTAGGTGGTCTGTATATTGATCTGAAATTAAAGACAAAGGATGCGTCTAAGTACTCACACGTTTTTTAAAAATATTAAAAATCTTTTTCATTAGAACTAAGTAACCATTTAATATTCAGAAAGGCGTTGTGCGATCTGAACTCAACATTTTTGAAATCTGCACCCAAGAGGGGACAACAAAATTAGTTTAAATTTGATGTAAACAAATCTACCCTTAGATCAAAAATACTGTTACAAAACTATTTTCTGAGTTGGCGGAATAAATATTTATTTACAATAATTAAAAACACAATAATAATGAATGCAACAACGAAAAGTCAGTTCCAACAATCAACACAAGTAAACAATAACTAAACAGTAATTCTTAAACAAAGCAAAACAAAACAATAAATAGCACTTATCTAATAACTCGTAATTATTTTCACTACACTAGTATTTATTTTATCAACCTATTTATATTACTGATCCACCGTAGACTTGAATGCGTGACTCACCGTTGACTGATTGATTCACTCACTCGCACTGGCTGTTTATATATGCTGCGTGGCCTAGCCTAGTGTGTTCTCGCTTTCTCTAGAACTTTCGCGCAGGTACTAGTTGTTACAGTAAGCAGACTCCGTTTCTCAGAACTCTTGCCTGCCGTTTATATACAGGATGATCCGTAAAAATACGATCAAAGTTTTCAGCTAGACTCTTCTTAAAGCTAGTGCAAACGCTTTCTTTTACCAATTCTTAGACGTGGCAAAGGCACAGTTGAATATTATTACTGGAGACAATTTATATACACCGGGTTTATTGTATTCAAACCACAAAATATCAGTAACTTGTTCTGCAAGTACGATAACCATGGCCTCTAGCTTAGGGAGTCTGGATTAGGAGTGGCTCGCCGTAGCGGGTAGGCCAACTAAGAAATGAATAGAAGACGAAAATCCAAGCGGTAGGTAGGGAATCCCGCCAAAGATCCTGGCCTGGGGGCACGATACAGGATGTTGGGGGCTGTTACATAATATAGTTTCTGAAAATACTATATGCAACTGTATTTCTGACTGCGGATAATTTTTCCTATACATACCTATACTATTACGTTATATCAAACTCATTAGGATCATGCATTACAAGGTACGAAACAAAGCATTTGCAACTAACTGTGTTTCGTTCCGAGTAAATACATATTATTTTTCACATAACAAGTCTATTGACAATTTGATTTGAGGTACTAGCAATTTGGGCGCGCAAAAAAGCCGCAAAAATATTAGATCTGTCACATTTCCATGTGTTTATATGGGGTTATATCAGCTGTCATTTTGATCTAAGTATTTGGAGTATTATATATGCGAATTGAAGTTGGCACGACTCAATCGCTCTATATCTCTCTTAACTACGTTAAAAAATGGAGAAAACCGACAACTGAAAATATCCATCCCTAGGGTTGCAACCCGCTAAACAGGTACCGAAAATCGAATTTTCAATAGAGGCGCGTTGTGAAAAATAATATTTTGAGTGAACCAATCTGAAAAATTAAAATTTAGAAGCTCAATTATCAGAAGAATATAATATAACACTACTATTTTAGATACCAGAGGATCTCTGTTTGTAATTTATAGTTTTTGCACGGATTTTTCGGGTTTTTTGGGTATTTTGTATTATATTTAATAATAAGAAAACGTGTTTGCAGGATTTTTGTCTGCTTGTCTACTAATTATAGACGTGTAGAACGGCGGAGTTTATTTTATGAATAAAGATATATAGGTTCTAATTTGTTCAAACAAAATAATTTCTTAAAATACGCTAATCACTATTCAGTAAGCAATTAAAGTGCATAATAATTATTACAATCAAACAATGATCCCTTTCCACAATACATTCACGTAAACCGCATAGGTAGTAAATAATTTTATTTATTTATTTATTTTTTTTTTAATTAACAGAATCTACTCTCGTGCACTATGTGAGTAATTGGAAACTCAACCTAGCCGGAGACTGGGAGTTTCGGGTTCAAGTCCCGACAGTGGCTTCTGATTTTTAACACGCTTTTATTAGCTTCACCTGTATGTTTGCTTGCTTGCTTGTCAGTTTGTAACCGACTTCTTTGAACGGTCAGATTTAGTTTAAACGTTGTCGACTTATCAAGGACCGACGACAATACAATAATTCAATAAGTTTGTCCCATTATCCTGACCAGGATCTCCAGGACAAAAAAAAAGCAAAAAACTTCAGATTGAACTGAAACTTTGCACACTTATCAAGGATCGATGACAATACAATAATTCAATAAGTTTGTCCCATTATCCTGACCAGGATCTCCAGGACTAAAAAAAAAGCAAAAAACTTCAGATTGAACTGAAACTTTGCACACTTATCAAGGATCGATGACAATACAATAATTCAATAAGTTTGTCCCATTATCCTGACCAGGATCTCCAGAACATAAAAAAAAGCAAAAAACTTCAGATTGAACTGAAACTTTGCACACTTATCAAGGACCGATGACAATACAATAATTCCATAAGTTTGTCCCATTATCCTGACCAGGATCTCCAGGACTAAAAAAAAGCAAAAAACTTCAGATTGAACTGAAACTTTGCACACTTATCAAGGACCAATTACAATACAATAATTCCATAAGTTTGTCCCATTATCCTGACCAGGATCTCCAGGACTAAAAAGCAAAAATAAATTATAATTTAAAAAAACTAAAAAACACGCTTTAATGAACTAAAAAGTAAAAAAATAATTAATTTTATTTGTAAAAAAGCGTGGGGTGCTTTGTATCATATTTTCATACTACCTCACGCTTTTTTACAATAAAATTAATTATTTTTGTACTTTTTAGTTCATTAAAGCGTGTTTTTCAGTTTTTTTAAATTATAATTTTTTCCTGTATAGCCTAACAAACATATCATGATGGCATAATAATGTTGGTTGATATTGTTAAAAAATAAAAAATTATTCACTACCTATGGTTTATATGAATGTATTGTGGAAAGGAATCATTGTTTGATTTAATAATATTATTATATTGTGATCCACAACTACTAACTCAAAAATATTGCGTTATTATTTAAAGTGCACTTTCTTTCTTTACCTGCTGCGCAAGCAGTGAACAACCAATGAACGGGCATAGCCCTGCAGCGTCAGTAGCAGTAGGTACCTACTATCATCCACTACGGTACGTCGGCAACATAGCGCTCTCGCGGCCCGAATCATTCATTGGGACACTTCTACGTGCTTCAGCGGGACATTAGGATCAGTTTTTTTTACCAACAGCACTCGATCTTTTCTAACGCCAACACATCTACAGATGCATAAACGTATGCTACAGACGCTACAGGTGAATCACAAATATGTAAATCTTTTATTTGCACAATGCACAGCCTTTGAACTTATCTAACTTTTACTTACTTTTATTAATATTATACATAAGAGCCAGCGCACACATGCTACTTTTTGTATCGAAAACGCGCGATTTAGGATACTATATCAAGATTTGACGATTGGGATAAAAGTCTTACTTATTTCCAATTACCTACATAATAGGTATACATATCTGTGGTGTTTGGGAGAAACGTGATAACTCTAAAGATGGCAAACTGCGGAAAGGCAGCCTAAAAAATCCTGCTGCCAATAGCTTTAATTAGCTTAAATAAAGCTAAAGAGTGAGTGCGAATAGGATAATCTTAAGCCCGTGAGTGCGACAGAACACGTATATCGAGAATCAAGCGTCATGGAATTTATACAGATTATCCGAAAGCAATCAATGAGTGCAAAAATAGTCCAGTCACGAGAGCTTTAAAAGGTAGCAAATGATTTTATTTTTTTGTGTCCTCAAGTATGTTTAGGAGATGTCAAATCCAAGTTTGCGACCTCTAAAACAGGGCGGGGGAGTTTTGGTGGGCTAAAAACCACGATTTTTTTGCACTTTTTTCGGTTTTTTGCTTATAACATAAAGTGCAAAAAATTGTGATTTTTAGCCCACCAAAACTCCCCCGCCCTGTTTTAGAGGTCGCAAACTTGGATTTGACATCTCTTAAACATGCTTGAGGACACAAAAAAATAAAATCATTTGCTGCAAAAAACGCAAGGTGGACTTCCTCTCGTGACTGGACTAAAAGGAAGACATAAAAACAAAATGAGTAACGCTACAAAGATAGAATTCAATCATGGCTAGGCAAATGTTTAAACTAAATTTGAAGTAAACATCCAAAGCATCCATAGAAACCTAAAGCACAAAGTTAATGCGTTTCAAAGATAGTTGTTTTATTTTGTTTGAAACCAAAGTATCCGTGGAAAATGACCCTTTGTTGAACTCACTGATTGGCTGTGTTCAGAATAGACTTGAATCTGGATACAAGTGCTCTCTCACACTCACGGGCTCACATAAGGTTATCCTACTCGCACTCACTCTTAAGCTTTATTTTAGCTCATATAAAGCTAATGACAGCATTATTTTTTAGGCTGCCCTTCATCAGTTTGATTTCCTACATCATTATATCTTCCTTTTAAATGTTATCTTGTTCTACTAACAAATGAGGGTATATTTTTCTAACGCCGGCTTATAGACTATATGCGACTGTGACAGACAGACGGACATTATAAAGGCTCCGAATGGCTACTAAACCCTAAAAACGAAGGAAAAATGAACATAATGAAAATAGGCTCAATTAAAACTAACATGAAGGAGAATAATATATAAGTTTTAAGGGGAGACATATTATGTAATTTGAAACATCGTTGGCAAATTTGAGAATATGCATTTAAAAAAATTATAAATACGGATTCCACTTAAAGTTCGAACATTATTATATTTAAAATTTATTTAAAATTGAAGTTTCAACATTCAAAATAATGAATTTTATTAAATTTTTATCACCGGTAATGTTTGAGAGCTACTTTTTTGTATACAATTTCGACAAATGATTCTATCCACTTGATTTCCTACATGAACGATTTCAATTGAATTACGAATTTAACACCATTGGTAAGTCCTGTATATCGCTTATAGCGATAGCAAGCGTGGAAACTTTTTCATATTTTTCTCGCAGACGTGACTTGACTGCAAAACGAACGAAAAATGTCGAAGGCCGTGTTTCAAATAATGATTTTCTTTTTTGTGTATAGGTAATGTATTTTATTTATATTTTGTCATGTTTTCAGTTCCTGTATCTCTTATGTGATATGTTCGAATCGTTTCACATTATCTGATGAGATGTGCTAAAAAATATGGCTTTTTCACATTCAAGTTTAGCATTAAATTTAGTGCTTTCACAGCTGCGCTTTGTTCGAAATACTTTCGTTTTCTTAACAAAACCTACGATTTATCGTTACGCCAAAGGGTATAGATATATATTTGTTTTAAATAGTTAATAAAATAATCTTTCCTCATAAAGCTGCACGTTAATCATTTATATAATACATATTATGTTTTCTCGAAATATACTGGAGTTATTAAATAAAATAAAAACTAGCATATTACCAAAAATGAATAAGTATTTAGTTAAAACGTAGCACAGAAGTAATAAAATCAAAGTTTCGTCCCGGCCGCTATGAATTTATGATTTCGCTCATTCTCTCCAGTTATTATAGCCTATGTCTTAAAACAAAGTATCACCTATAGATATTAAAAAAAAATAAAATCGGTTCAGTAATTTCTGATATTTTCCCTGATTTTCTCCCGGGCGAAGCCGGGCTGGCCAGTTAAGATATAAGATAAGATAAGATATTTATTTATCACAGTGGACACTGACAACATGTATGTGACAAGTCAAAATAAGTATATTAATTAAAATCATAAAATTCTTTCAAATCATAAAAGCAATTCACGATCAGGAATTTTTTCAATGCTCGTTTAAAAGAGTTAAAGTTTCTGTCTCGAATTATGAAATATAGCCTATGTCCTAAAGTAAAGTGTGACCTATGGAACAGTGAACAAAAAATTGAAATCGGTCTTCTGATATTACTGCCCTAAAAAAGCAAATGGCAGTAAGTGACCAACTTATGAATTTGAGTAAATCAAGATTAAGTAAATATGGCTAGACCGTTTGATAATATATAATGTAAAGGGCGGTAAGTTAAATGGTAGTTTTAGGTATAACGCACAAACACTGCCATCTGCCTAAACATAGTATAATCAAAAATCAGATACTGCTGTTTTGCCTCATCAATCTATCTAGGAAGGAAGTGTGTAATTCATCTGGGGGTCGGTTTAAAAGCTGCAGCACTTACTGCTTTCATTGTTCTCAGCATTAACTCATTTTGTAAACAAATGTCACTTACTGCCATTTGCCTTTTTAGGGCAGATTACCCTTGATTTTCACCCGGGTGAATCCGGGTCAGCTAGTGTTTAAATTATACATCTAAACCTTCCTCGTGAATTAATCTATCTAATAGTGAAAACCGGAACAAAATCCGTTAAGTAGTTACGGAGAAATCAGTCTTTTGAGATTACCCTCGATTTTCACCCGGACGAAGCCGGCCTGCCTAGTTATCATAGCCTATATTCATCTCCATTGCAGAAGCTACCCATATGTGCGAAATTTCACAGAGATTGGTTGGTTCCTAGAGGCGTGAAAGTGGAACAAACAAACTTTCTTTCGTATTTATAATATTAGTTAGGAAATTATTAGTTACTCCTTATTAGTCACATAAATCCCACAAATAATTATTAGATATTAAAAAAAACTTTGCAAATACTAAAATGATGAATATTATTATAAAAATTAAACATTATAATTGTTAGGGTTCCGACAAGCCAATACAGCTATCAAGTCTGCATTACGATAAATTATTATCACTGTCCTAATAATATTTGTTTTATTTGTTCATTTTTTCCATTGACAAAATTTAACAGTTCTACTGGTTAAAAATTAACCAGTCAGAAGGGGAATTAGTTGCAGATTCTCTTTTGTCGCAATCATTTAATAATCAAGATAAATAAATAATGTAATTCGGAACTAGTATACAATATACATAATATATTATATAAATTTAAGCCAATTTTGCTCGAAGAGTTATGATCATACCTATGTACAGTCGCGGACTTAAAAAAGTTTACACCTGCATCATCTAGTTACCGGTTTTTTTTAATTTTTTTATATTGTAATTTGGCTTTTGATAGTAATGTAGCAATTACTAAGGTTACATCCTAAAAATTCAATAAAAAATTAATATCAAAACACTTCAGTTGTTTATTATACAATCCAAATTACTCAATATTTAAGTCAATTAAAACATAAAAAGATTTGATAATATTTGATACTAGCAAATTCCTTCCTCCAATCTTGCAATAATTCTTCTTTTTAGTGTATTTGCCATAATATGGCACATACACTATTGGCGTCGGTCGGATGGCGGGACCTAGGGGTCGGACCAAAATTTCTCGACGTTTCATAGCCTCCTGAACAATTTGGCACCATTTTTGAAAATGTTTATTTATATATATATATGTATATTATAGCAATGGCTTTTGCTTCCAAAGACCCGAATTGAATCGGTTGCGCGGCTAGCTACCGACGGCGCGGGGTCATGGGTCGGAAAACAAAAATTATTATCTAGTTACGATCGCACTTGTTTTGGGAAGCAGCCTCTAAAATTTAAATACAGGAAAAGCCCTTAATGGGCAATAAAAAACCCAACCACCTACCACTCGACACTTAGGACAACACAAAAAGTGAACGCACACAATGAATCGTGCGTCAAAATAATTTAATTTAAATTTGAAGTCACCTCTACACTAGTATCACCTAACCAGAGACGGACCTCGTTGGAAGATTACTTAGTGGGCCAGATACCGACCGAGAGATCAAAGGGCGCCAGAACTTATAGGGCCACACTGCGTAAGTCTCAGGTCGTCCAAACTGAGACGTAGAGAGTGGTCACAGTTAGGGATAATTCAAAAAAGGATAACCACGTTGGCCAAAAGAGATCCGAAAAATATTCCGGAACAGAATCCAGAACCACTGTTACTTTCTTAGCAAGATAAACAGAAAAAAATCAGAGGTGATTTCAAAGGCCGAAACCATACGATAACTTAACATAAAATACTAACAAAACGATAGATTCCGAACACAATATCGGGACACACAGTATTCGAGATACAAAAAAAATAAAAGCGGCACTGTAATCACAGGCCTCACGGAACTTCCAACAATCGAGACAAAAATCCTAATTCAATAGGCCTCGAAGCCTCACAACAACCTACTTATTCAATCGCAAAACGTAGCGTGACGTTAGCGAGCGATAGTGAAACGATAACCTAACAATAGCGAAATTCTCAACAAAAACTCTTCATAAATAATGAATCGATACGGAACGATAACGAATTTCACATAATTAATTTTTAACAATTATTTCACACTTAATCCGGGCCTGTACAGAAATTCCGGAGCCTGAAAAGAAAATACATAGCATACGAGAGACATAAACACTTTAAAATCGCGAGACCGGCGACGTGGAATTCAAACTTAATTCATAATAAGATTCAAAATATTCCATAAAATTCCCAATGTAGTGCAAGAAATCCTACAGGAATACAATCGACGCAACATTAATCATTTTAATTCTGACGTAAATATCTAAAATTTACCCAGTACTACTCAAAGTGGTCGACATTCAGAAATGTAAAATGTTCATAAAATATTAGATTTGATCCTTTAATATTTTCGGGATATATTGTAGTACCATATCTATCCCACCGGGATAAACACTTGATAAAATTCTGGGATACTTTATGAGTCGTCATTTATGATAGCGAATATTAAAAATTTCGGAATAATTGCACAATCTTCAAAATTTCTGGAATAAATTAAATTATTCCCGTATTCCAGAATCAACACAACCACACGGAAATCCAAAAGCAGCAACTTATAATCCCTACTAGGAGAAGCGCTTGGCTCCTTTATGGTTAATGTTTTCACGGTAATCTAACTAAATCGAATACAATAATCCAACAATGGAAATACGGAAAATAAATCAATTTTCGGGAATTAGGAAAACTAGGAAGGTCGATCAATACAGGAATCGAAGCAGGAAACAACGCCAAATCCAAAATCCAAGACTAAACAAATACAGCTCCAAAACGAAAGGTACTAATCCAAATCCAAAATCCCAAAATAAAAAGTATTTTATTCGCCAGCATAATCAATCATTTTAATTTTATTGTTTAACAGCACGATCTGTATGCCACGATCGCCAGACCTCGTCTCTCTGACTTGCAAAAGTTTACACGAATAATCTGTCTTTTTCTTAGGCGTTCTCTCTTCTATACATCAAAAAAACACACTCTCCTCTCACGCACTTATAGAGATGATATGTCGCCAGTCATGTTCATTTCTGTTATAATTCGTTATCAAACGTTCTCTAGTCAACCTGACGTCATAATATCATCGCCAATCTACATGTTAAAATAGTCTCAATGAATTGATAATGAAACATAAAATGCATTCAACTTAAAATTGTACCGCTATATCTGGATGTACAAAAGGGCTAATTGCCCCCCTAAATACGTCTAAAATTAGCCCCCTATAATATATATATATACATATATGTGCGGGCAATAACTTTCGAAAGAGTTAATTGATTTTAACGAAATTTGGTAGGCACGTTGGAATCTATCACCGCACGAAGCCCATTTAAAATGGGCCCGATCGGACCATTTTAAGGGTTGTATTTAGGGGTTCTAAAAAGTTTTTGGGCCCAAAAATACCGAAAAAATTGTCGGAATTGTTTCAAAATTAAAATTTAACTCTTTAGTAGAGATTAAAATGTGCTGTTAAAATTTTAATAAAATCGGCCCGACAAGACCGGACTTCCAAATTTTATGAAAATACTAGTTTGTTGATACGGATTTACTTATGGAAGGGTGTATTTAATTTGGTGCAGATGTTGTACTGATAAAATCCATGTCTAATATTGAAATTTAGAAAAATTTAATTATTTTAAGGGATGTATTAAGGGCGAGATTAAGGGGTTAAATTTTTTATTTTGTCAAAAAACAAACTTATGTTCACATAATAATGCCACAATGCCTGTATTAGCAAATACACTATATTGTCGGCAGGGTTTGGCACTGCGACCCGAGTTTTTTATTCATCGTTTTGACATTTACATTTACCTATTAAAAACTAAATTTGTCGCTAAGCTACTGACTTTTTGTGAACTTACACTGAAAAACTCAAGTGTAAACTTTATTAAGTCCGCGACTGTACATCAAATAATAATTTGTAAGCACGTTAATTATGTTTTTTTGAAGTGAAACTTTTTAGCTCGCGGTAACGCAGCATTTTCTGTCACGCAAATTGATGACGCCAGTGACGACACGCTATTGATGTGTAAAACTATCACGTGACGTCACTAACTGAGCAGATCTGCCTAAAGTAAGGTAGGTACTCAAAAAATCGAATACCGCAGCCAAGCAGAAAATAACCGAGAAATAAACAACTATGTTTTCATTGGCTGCTTAATCTACAGGAATAAGACCGGTAGAGACCTGAAATGACTGAAACCAAGTCGAGTAGTACAAAAATGTAATTCTGATAAAGGTTTAAACGCAGTTCGCTTGATTGATTTCTTAGGTAAATAAATAAATTATCACTATTTATTGTACTGAAACACGTACAAAAGGCAGGGTTTAATTATATTCGTTGATATTCCACTTATGGTAGAATGATTTCACATTGAAACGTAATTAAGAATCTATATAATATATAATTTTCTAATGTGTGTCTGTCTTTCCACGCCATTCACAAGCCCCCATTTTACCTAGGAAGCTGGCTCCCGATTGACCTAGGAGGCTGAATCTTTGCACAGTTATAGTATAGCAGCCGGATTTTTAATTTTCTCCCAGGGGCACAAGAAGGGAGTAACGCGGCGAGGTGATTTGTTTCGAGCGCTTTAGTACGGTACCTACCTAACGATTGAAAACATTTAGAAAAAGAAGACTAATTTTGTTCAAAATTTCCAGATCTGCTTTTAGAATGATAATGACCTTTTTGTCCTAAAACTACATGTTTTCTTGAATTAATTCCAAATAATTTGTTTAAGGTCGTGTTTTATAACTAAATGTAGTACATTTTTAAGCAGAAATTATAGCGGCTTGAGTATAGCTACATTATTACAAAAATCTGGATGACCGAGCTTTGCTCGGAAGAATTCATTAAAATAGTACTTATGCTGTGAGATGTTGATTTTGTATTATTTTGTCAAAATAATTCAGTGCGGAACGAGTTTATTTCCCTAACATATTTTAAAATTGTTTCTATTAAATACTTGCGTCAAGTTTATATGTATTTTTTAAGCATAAATACCGAGTATCAAATTTCACCAAGCATTTTTTCCCTATAATGTCATTCTTATCCCCTGTAAATATTATTTAGCCTGCTATTTTGAAACCTACCAAAGAATGGATTCTTTTAAAAAATGTTCGATTCGAATTAAATTTTTCTCACCCGTTGTCATTTTTACACTCGGCACCCATTTTTATTTTTAAAAATTTTTAGATTCAAATGAAATTTTGCTCACCCGTTGCCGTTTTCACACTCGGCACCCATTTTTAAGCATTAATACCGAGTATCAACTTTATTGAAGTATTTTCCCCTGTGATGTCATCTAAGCAACCTCTCGTAAATTTCAATTAATATTTTTTTTTACAAAGGTTAAAAACCCTTTTGAATTATTAGTGATAGGTCAGTTTTGGCCGTTAACTAATCTACTTCACATAGGCCAGAAAAAAGTGTTGCAAAAAAAAAGATAGATCAGTGGTGGCTGCATTCTTCACGTCCTTTTCTAATCAGAATCAGACTAGGATCTAATCTGTAATGTATCTATGGAACTTTTCTCATCTGTTCTAAGTAAAACAAACAAAGACCAGCAGCCATCTTATTTTATCACACAATATAGTGGACAATTCACGCACATTGCTAAGATAATAGAGAATGCACAGTCCCTGTTGTAAGTCAATGGTTCTGGTCAATGGAAGTGCAATATTACGTTCATAAAGTCTCGTGTCTATTTGTTACAGTTATTTTCTTGATCGAAGTGAGCACGTATTGAAACAAGTCTAAGAGTTTGGACGAGACGAGGGAATGACTGAAAGCTGTTAGAGTACGTGTAGGCATTACGGAGTGACCCTTGGGCTGAACTACTATGGATGGTGAATGGTGATACCCTCGTCACTCGCTCTGACTTTGCTCTCAACACAAATCGATTCCAATCTATTATTTCATTTCGACCCCTGAAGCAAATTCACCACCAGTGTAATATAGGCACATACATAATAATCTGTATCGTTTAGAAATGTGCCGATTGTGGACTGACTTAAAGCATATAATGTTACAATTCTTTAAATCTTTGCTGGGAACAGAAATCCTAACTAGTATTATAAATTTGAAATTCCCGAACTTTGTACAATACAAGCACTCTTTACGAAGCGACGCTCACAAAGTCCACACCATGTGAGAGTTCTGTTTTTAATCCTAAATCGTACTTTTTTTGAAATATTCATTTTTTTTTGAAAATCGGTTTTTTCAATAAAAAAGATAGGTAAATGTGGGTGAAATGTCCATCAAAATTTCGATTTTACCCTACATCAAATTGTATAATATGATATATGAATTTCACGCCTTGTAATTCTCGAATTAGTTGTATGCTCCAAAATGTTTTAATTGTAGAGTCCATTTTTATTTCAGAATACGATACAGTATTTATGAATGAACAAATATGTAGGTACATAGGGGAAGATGGGGTAGCACCGATCAGCGGGGAGCCCTGATCAGGCCGGTATTGAGATTGTGGTAATTGTTAGCGATGTCAGACCGGTGCTGCATTCTATTGGACAATGCCGGGAACTACTGTGCAAAACCACATGTAAATCCCGCCATTATTTTTGCAGTGATGTCAAAAACTTTATATGGTGACATTCGCAAGTTATTTACGTCTGACTATATGACACTGTAATTATTGTTTTTGTTTATTTTTTTAACTGAGTATTATGTCATTATTTTGACTTGTTGTTTATTATTATTAGATTATTATTATAAAGTTGTTATGAAATATTTTTGTGTGCATATTGGGGAACATCGATCAATGGTGCGGGGAAATGGCGATCTAGTGATCGGTATTATAATAAAATTATAAAAAAGTTATTGCAATTCATTTGTTGACAATTGTAAATGAGAAAATAGTGCGTTTTGTCATTTGGTAGAAGTATGGTCACTGGCGGTCAATTTAAATCAAGATAGTCCAATTCCTTATTTTCCCATTTAAAATACATGGGCACATATATTATGATCGGTATTACCCGCCAGGGTGGAGAATACCGATCAAAGTTCATTTTTCCGATTTCCTACTGAAAACTTCTGCTTGAGTAACCTTCTAGTTTTAACCATGGATAGTGAACTAATTTTCCAATTAATTCTCGTTGAAAATATTATTTTCAGGTAATTAGATTTTATTTTATCGAAAGTTTCCCTTAGAATTTAGATGATCGCTGTTCCCCTATCTTCCCCTACTACATAATTATGAGCTAAAGTGGATAAATATTAAGATGTTTAGAAATTAATTAATGACAAATTGATTTTTTCAATTCGCTCCTCTTATATCTATGAATTGAATTGAAGTCAAGAAGGCGAAGGCCCGCGCGTAATATCATGGTTATTATTTTGTCTGACATTTATGTAAAAATTTGCAAATATTGTTAGACATTACTTGGAAAAGCGTTATGTCCAAGTAATTTAAAATTTCTAATATCTATTGCTTTTGGTGATATCGTTGAAATTCTTTATTCTTTTATTACCTATATCTTTGGTAAAATACGTGAAATGATCATATTATAATAATATAATATACTCTTGCAATTATTTTTAAAATAATACGTTTAATATAATATTTAAAAAACAACAAAAGAAGAAATTCAGTATTTTTTTCAATTTATTTTATATTTCATAAAATACATTGTTAAATACCAAAACTTAATTAGTAAAACTTTTGTTGTTGCATTAAATAAATGTAATCAATTATGTTAACTGAGAAAAATGTTCCTGCATAGTCGATGCATAGTATTACGATAGCGCTAATAGCTTCGCAAATTACAGCTAAGTATAGAATCTAGTTGGCTAGATGTGTTTGTGTGGGTGTGTGAATATATACGTGGATGGCAGTGACGACAGGTTAAATATTATATTATTTTGTATATCCCTATTTTAGTGCACAACTATAATAATCCCAATTGCATCGTAATATTGAAGTAAAACTATATTTTAGAGGACAGAGTGGTGTAACGGTTAGCGTAGCGGCCTTTGGATCACACTGTCCTGGGTTCGAATCCCACCTGCGCTCATGGATGTTTTGTGATGTTATTTAGTTTTAAGTGAGTTGTTATTTGATGTCAATAAGACGCTAATGACCTAAGTTGTCGACGCGTCTATAATTTACAATAAATAAAATAAAATTAAAACTATGTTGTGTGTTTCAGTGACGGGACGAAATAACAGTAAGGGCCGCTCGTATACCAGCTGTACGCGACCGCTACGATACGGCGACAATATTTAAAACAAGGGATTTGTTGACGACCTATTAACTACAGAAGTCGTACACCAAGGCTACGTCATCGCTACCGATAGTCACCGTGAATTTAAAAAAAAATCTCTGTAGTGTTCTTCAACATGTCAAGCAGTGAAGGCGAAGATGCAATTGTGGCCTATTATTATTACAGAAATAGAAACCGAAAGCGCCGCTATTGGATTCACCCGTACAAGAATAATGCATTTTATTTGTCCTGCGATTTCAGTCCACGCTTTTTTAGTGACATCTCTTCTAGAATATTCTGGCAATTTATAATCATATAGGCACGGATACTTTTCAATAAGTTGAACAAATTTGATATTATTTGCATCTTCACTCATTTTGACAAATTTAAAAACAAAATAATCGCGTCGTGGTTTCCTACAAGACATGTTAGTCTTGTAGGAAACCACGACGCGATTATTTTGTTTTTAAATTAAGTCGCGCGAGACCAGTATCTTATAGGTAGCGTCGCGATCGCCTCGCCGTATCTTTGGTGGGGACGCTTTTCTGTAACATCATGTATACCGCGATCTCTAAGCGACGACGTGTCGCAGTATCGTAGCCGTCGCATAGTGCTGGTATACGAGCAGCCTTAGTTATTTTAAAACGTACGCGAACTTGAGAACGCGAACGGTTTACTTTATTTCAGTACCCAGGCAAAGAGTGCCTAACGCGCCTAAGGAAATTTTTACTTCAAAAATTCTCAGAGAATATTGTGATTACAAATCACCATAAACAAAAGTTTCGATTTCGGCCGTAAAACCTCGTTTCGGTCGGACACTACAATGTGGGTTCGTTTCAATTCAAAATAAACAAGTTAGGTACCGAGACGACGATATATGGCAATGTTATTAGTTTGGTGAAGTAATGAAGATGAATGCTCCTAGAAAGAAAGGCACAGAGCGCTTTTGTAAATCGCGTCTAAGAAACGTATTGTTTTCTTTCCCAGTCTTTTATATTTTCACTGCTATACATACAACTAATGAAGGCTTTGTATTTACAAACATTTTCTTTATAGCAGCCAAAACGTGGCTGCATGAAAAATATATAGGTCGTTTTGTTTTTAAACAAAATATACGTTTTGTTCTGACAAATTAAATTATTATACGTACAGTCATTTGTTCAAAACCATCACATCTGACCTACAAAATATTTAATAAATACAGTTTCCTAACAAAAAAATTCGACTGATGACCAGTCCTATACTTCCCACCTAGTAAATATTTGCAAAAAATAAACACTCTTTTTTATTCTTTGAAAAAAAGCATGGCCCTCTTTTTTGTTTGGTAATCTACTGATGGCTAGTAATATAGCAAAAATCAGGGTTACCTTGATTTACGTAGAATTTTATTTTTTAGTAAAATATTTTTTCTTGAAAACTATACATTTTAGAGAAAAAAAATATTTACATTTTTTTCATATTATAACATCTAGAATTCATTTATATCTTTTTTTACCTATGTTAATACGTGACATTGAGAACGTTTTTTTTAATATCTCAGGATCCACTGAACCGATTTGACTCAAAATCTAATCAGATCTAAGTTAAAGGCTGATAAATACAATAGAACAATCGACATGGCCGTATGTTGTTCCGTTTTTACAATATCGAAGGCGAAAAACTGACCACATACACACACACACACACATACATACAGACATCAGTCAGAAAATTATACGATTGCTAGGGTCTTAAAACGTGAAGATCTGTTAAAATCTCGAAATATTTTTTTCGGACTAAATCCATTACCATAGTAGAGTAAAAAGGATACATAAACAAAGTAATTACAAGTCAAGTCTTGAAATACTGCGGGTTCAACAAATACGCCCACATGTAGCAAGTGGATATTATCAATGAGATAGTCCCACATTTTTTTAGAGTTGGTTTCTACATTACAATATAGATAATAAAACGATTTTTTGAGAATTTTTCGAAAGCTTTTTCTACGATATGAAAATTCCCATAAATGTATATTTTTCGATGTGATTTTAAACATAGAATTATATCGCTTCATAAATGACATCACATGCGGTTAGCCCCGTGATTGGCTGGCTGCTGTTATCACGTCCAATGAGCTGTCATGTTGAAAGCGAACCATATTATAAGATAAAGATATGATAAGATAATCAGCTGTTGCGTTTATTGTTGGTGCGTGTGATTTCTAAAAAGAGGTACTTCTCTTTCTTTTTATCTATGCGCGAAAGTGTGAACGCTTGCTAAAGGTACGTGCAGTATGGAGCTGGGATTCTAGATGGTAGCGTAGATCATATCAGGGCTTGCTTAAATTAATGCATTGATAATATGCGAGCGTACACAACGAAGCAGTGAGTGTAGCAGCTATAAGCGCTGTTACAAGAGCTGGTAGAAACAAGAATGTATCTCACCATACTTTCAGCGCGCTGACTACTACAATCAACGAGTGACAACTGTCAAATGGCTGTTATAAGTTTCGCAATGGATATGACTACTGACTAGTTTAATAAGAGAAATGTTGCCAGTTTTTATTTAATTTGTTTAGAGTTTTTTCTAAGACGTATTTAAAAGTGTTAGGTTTTTTACGTAAATATTCAAAAAACCGCTTTGGGTAAAATTTTAATTCTTGGTATAAATGATGCAATTCGCCACGTTTTGATCGTTTTCTATTAATAGGTTGGACATGATAGCTCCTACCCAAATTTGGATTTAAAATATACCACTTTGTAGCAGAAGAACACAAATATTCGTTTTCGCTCTCTGAGTCTTAAGTCACGTTTGAAAAACGCGACTTAAGCTTGTATCAATGCTAGTATCAAAACTTCGTTGTGCAAAAAGCTCTTATAATTTCAGCCATAATCTACTATACATGCACCATCTAGAATCCCAGCTGCGTACTGCACGTACCTTGTCATCATAGAAATGATCACATTTTTTGAAGTGAAAACTCCTTAGGCGCGTTAGGCACGCTTTGCCTGGGTACTGAAATAAAGTGAAACGTTCGCAACCCGACGGTAAGAATTCGCTGAATCGAGGTTACTCGTTTAAGTTCAGAAATGTGCTAATAGATGACACTAGCCTCCATGAATTTTCAGCACCTGTCAAAATCAAAGATTAAACATTATTAACGTAAAGGTATTATATTCATTAAATGTAATTGTATAGGCCGATTTTAATATATCTGTGATTAAACTGTGTGATTAATAAGTTAATATTACATTATTTGACACAAAAAACTTTTGGTATTATTAGTATTTTGGTAATGTTATGTCAAAATCAAAGGTTAAACATTATTAACGTTAAGGTATTATTTATAATTAATTTTTCGATGACAAAATTAAAACAGCTGATATTTTTAAATTAATTGTTCAAAGCACGCGCACCTCTGTATCCTTTTAGGTTAGAAGCTATGAGATTTAAAAATGTCTCAAAAACGAAAAAAAAAGATTTTTTTTCGTGTTCTGGAGATCCAAGATCTCCAGGACTAAAAAACTTATTGAATTATTGTATTGTCATCGGTCCTTGATAAGTGTACAAAGTTTCAGTTCTATCTGAAGTTTTGAAGTGAGTGAAAATCGCGTTCTAAGAATCCGTTACTTACATACATACATACATACATACAGGTGGAACTAATATAAGCGTGTTAAAAATGTTTCGAAGTTCTTTTTTATGAGAAAGGTATAATATGTAAAAAATATCACAACAATATTATAATCTCCGAGTAATTAATAACTATTAAAGTTAATCATGAAGGCAACAAACGAGCTCTTCTTCCTCGTGAACTTCCGGTTGATTTTATACTCTATTCAGAGTGAACAACAAAAGCGTCAATTTTTAAATAAATGTATTGTAAAACACATCGTCGCTAATTGATAAATTACGCCTAAATGAAATGAAAATATTACGATGGCAAAAAAAGAGGGTAAAAGAAGTTAGCAATAGAAGAGAAATTTAAAATTTGGCCGTACGTTTTATTCCACTGTTTATTATTTCAAAAGTTAAATATTTTTTACTATAAGTATTGTAATTTATGATATTATACTCTATCTTATCTGAACACAATTTTTTATTTGGCCTACAGCGCCCCAAGAGGTGATCATAAGCTTCAATTTGGCGCAAAAAATCTATCCTCAGATAAAAAATATGATTGAGTGCGTGCAATAAAGTTTAAAGCGGGAGGGAGGGGGATAGACCCCTCTTAACATGTTATAAAAGACAAAATGTGTACCTATATACATGAATAGTTTTCAATATTTTTATTCTGAGAAGTAATTTAAAAACCAATTGAGAAAAAACAGTAATTCTATTCAGTAATTGATTTACTCTTTCAGAGTAATTCGCCCAGCTCTGTTTGATATTTACCAAACTAAATCAATTTAAAAGACAATAAAATGTCACTTGAACTATTATTTTACACACCAAAACCTAATCCCATGAATTTATTCTATTCAATTCAGTTTCCAATCGGTATTTTTATGGTACGCCACTGGCGACCGGAAACCCAAGTCCGCTATAATAAAAAACCATCCCGGTCAACTAGTCATATACAATAGGGTCTATCCTAAACTATTCTTTGATATGAACATTTTCAAAAATGATACCAAATTACTCAGGATGGTGTAAAACCAATGATATTTCTTGGTCCCGCCACGCATCCAACCGACGCCAATAGTGTATAGGCAAATACATTACAAAACTACAGTTATTTTTTTTTTTTATTTTAATAAAAAAAAAACAAAGTGAATCGGCTACTGTGGCCATCACTACACACAAAAATGTA
The DNA here is from genome assembly GCA_039654895.1 of Mongoloraphidia duomilia. NCBI lineage: Eukaryota > Metazoa > Arthropoda > Insecta > Raphidioptera > Raphidiidae > Mongoloraphidia > Mongoloraphidia duomilia. The sequence goes on from CM077518.1 coordinate 25,681,586, forward strand.
TAATAGGTAGATATTATATTAATGATATACAAAACATTATTATATTATATTATAGTATATATTAGTCATTGAATTGAAAGGTAAGTTAAGTTGGTTTGTTTATTTATATTTCTTTAATTTTGTTTATCATTTATAGGTACGTAAGCAGCGATTTGATATTAATTTCATCATTATTAACTTCCCATTGGAAGTTATTGTAATGGGTCCGAAAAACGAAATCAAAATGTACAACAAATTTTTATGTTTCAAGGTCACCACACTATTTTTACACTATTTTTAGAAAGACGTCTGTGTGTGTAAGTGTGCGTGCGTGTGTGTGTGTGTGTACATATGTACGTACGTATGTGTCCATTTCTTTCTAAGACGAAATCTCGAGAATGAAAAATGATATCGACTATGTTAGGGTGCTAATCGACGCGTTTAACGTAAATATGATCTGAAAGAAATTTTTCAAAATCGGTTCAGCCGTTCTTTTTTCTTAACCAAATAACCTCCAAAAAAGTAGATTTTGCACAATATCTCGCGAATAAAAAATTATATCGACTTCGTAAGGGTGTCAATCGAGGCGTGTTAACGTCATTTTGATCCGACATAAATTTTATAAAAATGGGTTCAGCCGTTTTTTTTTTAATTATTGTTAAAAATAAATAATAATTATGTTTTAATGATTAAAATGATTACTTTTCTGTGTAATATCTAATTTAATTATTATTATTAAATATTTATCAAACTGGGAAGTTCGTCGTGTGGACCTTAAGGGTCGCACTTTAGTTCTAATAAACGACCCACCTCACGGCTTGTTTAATGTGATTTTTAGGTCTACAGAAAGCTCTGAATCGATCCTTTGAACATCGTATAGCGGGCAGATCACCAAGAGGTGCTCCACTGTCAGGGGAGAATTGCAAATCTCACATTCCGGAGGAGGAGAGCGATCCATCAGGTAAGCATGTGCAAGTCTGCTATGTATTCTTAGTCGTGTAATTATTATTTCTTCTCTTCTGGATAACTTTACAGGAAATTTCCATCGTTCTACATAGTTTTTTATTTTTCTTAATATGTTCTCTTCGGTTTGCTCCCATGTTGTCTTCCACTTATTTTTTATTATTCGGGTGGTATAGTTCTTTAGATCGCTGGTAATGATTTCATTTACATATGTTTCTGAATTGGATGTAGAAGCGTCTTTTGCTTCTTTGTCCACTAGCCCATTGTCGGTTATTTGTATATGGGATGGAATCCAAACAAAAGTTACTATTTTATTTTGTTCTTGTAGGTTGTATAGATACTGATGAACTTCTACAATATGGGGATTGGCAGGGAAGGACTTGCTAATAGACTGGAGTGCACTAATTGAATCAGAGTACAGGACTGCATTATTTTTTTCTTCAGGCAACGACATATAATATTCTAAGAAGTATTTTATAGCACACAATTCAGCTGAAAATATGCTGTTTTCAGAGTGAAGTTTGTACTTTTTTGTGTAGTCATTGGATAAAAATGCCTAACCAACTTGGGAGTCTTTTTTCGAACCATCTATATAAGCTTTGACAGAGTTTTGGAACTTATCATTTATTTCAGCCAGATGTTTTTTAAATATTACAGGGTTTGTATCTTGTTTTTTCTTTGTGTTAAGGGATAAGTCAATGTTAATTTTTAGTTGTCTCGAGGGTGGTGAAGTCAGTTTGACACTTTATTTAGCACTGTAGATTGTTTCTTCCGTATTGTTTATTAGTTTATAAACTCTGTGGGGGTACGGTTTAGCTATTTCTGGCGTATTTTGTTTATCTTGGATTAACTATTATATCATGATTCATATGTTTGTGTTTGGATGCAATCGAGTAATAGATAGATAGATAGATAGGCAATTTATTTGTGAGGCTATATATACAATATAGATACAAAACGTCATAAAATATAATATAAAGTACTAAAATGACTACTTATAAACAATTAAAACTCACTAAAAATATATCCTTGTAGTTTATACACCGGCTTTTTAACAAGCATGTTTTTTAATTCTTTTTTAAATAGTTTTATATCTGTGATATTTCTAAGTCTTTCCGGCAATGTATTATAAATATCAACACCTGCAATAGATGGGGACTTACAACAGAATGTTTTAGAAAAGGTCTGTTTATATAGCAAATTGCGCTGGCGGGTTATATAAGAATGTTTTTGTGACACTGTTTCATATTTTTTTATATTTGTCTTAATGTATGACAACAATTTGTATAAGTAGATACCATATATCGTTAAGATTTTTTTCTGCTCAAAAACTGGCCTGCAGGTCTCTCTTAATCCCAATTTGAACATTACACGTAATATTCTTTTTTGTAAGATGAAGATTCTTTCAACATTGTAGTTTAGGTGACAATATACTGTTCCATAATATAAATTTATTACTTGCTCTTCATTCAGATATTTTGAAAGTGATTTTATTATGTAAAAAGACTGATTTAGTCTTTTACACACTGTATCTATGTGCAAATGCCAGTTTAGTTTATTATCTACAACAATACCTAAAAACTTTGCTTCGTTTGAGATTAATAATCTATTGCTATTTAGTTGAATGTCTTTATAAGGTAGGAGTTGGTTTTACTTTATTGAAATATACACATTTTGTCTATTTTTCATTTAGAACAAGGCTATTTTGCCAACACCATTTGGAGAATTCTTTTAAAACAATGTTTGTCTTGTATTCCATTTCAGCAATTGAATTGGTTGCAAGTGTAATTGTAGTATCGTCCGCATAAAGTAATATTTTTCCTTCAGAGATGTGCAGTGGTAAATCATTTATAAATATACTGAAAAGCAAAGGCCCCAGAACTGTTCCTTGGGGTACACCTAAACTGCAGTTATTTTCCATAGATGTTTCATTCTCAATTCGTGTGTAAATTTTTCTATCCATCATAAACGATATTAGCCAGTCAGCTATGTTGCCTCTCACACCAATATTATACAACTTTTGTTTCATAAAATCGGGATTTACACAATCAAACGCACGGGTTAAGTCGAAAAATAGGCTAATTACATGTTTATCCTTATCAAGTAGTATAGTCAAATAGTAGTTTAGTTCATGGCTAACTTTTCTTTTCTAAGTTCTGGTGGTATTTGTCCTGATATGTTGTAGAGACTGACTAGTAGGGAGGTTTTCCAAGCTCCAAAAATAATTCTTAGTCCATTGTTATATACTGCATCTATCATCTTCAGTGCAGACTTACTTGCCGATGCATACACAAAGTTTGCATAATCCAGCTTTGATCTAAGTAGTGCTTGAAATATCTGTAGTAGCGTTTCTTGGTCTGAGCCCCAGTGTTGGTGACTGAGCACTTTTAGTAAGTCTAATCTTCTCTTGCATTTGTCTTTCAGATTTTTTAAGTGAGGGATCCAAGTTAAATGTTTGTCCAGTATTACTCCAAGGTAGTCTATTTTGTCTGCGTATGCTATAGTAGTCTCATAAAGTTTTATTTTTGGTTTGACGTCGAGTTTCCTCTTTTTTGTAAAAATAATCGCCTTTGTTTTTTGAGATGAAAATGAGTATCCATTTTTGTTTGCCCAGTGTACTAACGTGTCTGTTGCTGATTGAAGTCTGGTACCGATTTGCTTAAGATTTTTTCCTGAATAGTAAATAACTAAATCATCTGCGTATAAATGTGCTTTTACTGGGTATTTCATATTACACAAGATATCGTTTATTGCGATAAGAAATAAGGTAGTACCCAATACTGTTCCTTGTGGAATACCTCTTGATTGTGTAGCTTGTTCTGAATATGTGTTATCCGTTCTGACTATGAATTTGAAACGCTAAGTAGAAGGGGTTTCAGTTATTATATTATAAATAGAAGTGACGGACAGTTAGTAGGGGACTTGATTTGACTTTTAGAAGTCGGGACTTTTTGAAGGTGGCTGCTCAAGGCGGCTGCTTGTTGTTGTTAAAGATAGGGCATTTTTGGTTGTTGTAGTTTTTAATGGAATCAAAGTGAAAAATTAGTGAAAAACAGTTGGCAAGTTAGGTCAACTGGCCTTTTGGGCTGGTTGACCAGAGATGTCAGTCATTAGGAATTGATATAGAAGTCGAACAGTGAATAGTTAGTACAGTTCACTGATTAACTGTGTAATTAAGAAGTTAGTCGGACAGTCAATGACGAATTTAAGTATGGGATGAATTATAGTGACAAATAAACAAGTTAGTTTTAGTGTTAGTGGAATAGAAATAAAATTTAGTGAGGTGAAAAAGGATTACAATCGAATCAACACAAAAAGGTCATTGCTAAGGATTGCCTGGAACAAGAGAGATCAACTAAAACCGAATACAGAAGAAGATAAAAAAGGTTAGAAAGAGATATTTTCTTTTAAAGAGTTAATCTTAAGAACGGTAGAAAAATTGTATAGATTTTAAGTTTTTTAAAGCAAATGGCATATTTGTCTTATATTTTATTTTATCTAAATATATTTTTTACATTTAACATGTTAGTGTTTTATTATTTAATAAATAAAGAGTAAAAAAGTTTTGATCAGCACAAATTCAAAGAACTGTCAGAAGCTGAACACCGAACAGCTGCTTCTGACAAGAACCCATTATTTTGGGGAAACTACTGCTCGGTTGGTGGCACACACGTTACCCCGATCCGTAAAAAGATCGGTTCTAAATCAAAATCAATTAAACTATAACCGTAGAGGGTTATAGATTTCGTTACACAATGATACTATCTTCGTCGCCTGTTTGTGAGATTGTTAACATTGCTTGTTCGTCGTTTAATTCATTATTAATTTTTGTTATTAGTTTTGTAACTCTTGCTTTTTAATTCGGATTATTTAGATTTGGTTTGGCGTCTTTTAATGTTGATACAAGTGATTCAATATCAAGTGATTTGATGTTTACTAATGTTAAGATATCTTGTGTAGCCGTAGATTCTTCTAAAAATGTTTTTAGTTGGTTATGATTTATTGGATAGATTGGCGGTTTTTTTTCATGATTGCTTTGATAGAATGTATTTCTTCATCCAAATTGTACTTTTTTGTTTTCCGTCTTTTTCTTGTTCGGTTCCGTTCCATTTTTAGTAAAAGATGGTCATTATCAATCTTGTAGATGACAAAATTCTCTACAACTTTTGTATAAAGATTTTTTGTCTACGATTCATAGTTTTACTTATTTAAGTACCCGCGTCTTCCTCTCCCTCGATTTTGCATAACGGAACTATACTGCTTCTCGAAGGCCTAGCATAATGATTTATACCTTCATTTTAAGTTGAACTTTAAGCTAACGATTAATAACGATTAACTATAACTTATAAGCAACCAAACATACAAGCATATGAGCAACTAAACATACAAATCGACAGCACTCAAGGTAGACAGACAGACAGCCAGATAATTTTTTTTCGACAATACGATATTTATACTTGACATCAAATTATTATAGACTATTCGTAAAGTAATTTTGTAAAAAAAATTTATACTTTATTTTATTTTCCTTCTGTATTTATGCTAAGTCTTTCTAGAACTCTTGTACGTACTGTATAGAAAATGTTTTCATTAATTTCATTGAAAGCTTCTTGAAATGGCAAACTTTAAATTATTTCTTACCCAAGATACACTCGCTTGTCATGTCTGTACTTTCTGCTACTCATGTCTCCATGATCACGAACTATTTTACGAATATGTTCAGGAGGCATGTCTTCCTTCTGTGCATCGACAAATCCTAGTTTTCGCTTCTCGCTAAACCTTTTTGACTGTAACTGTTGCCATTTTTGATTAATTACGAGTATGCATTCGCATATCGTACAACGCACTCTACAAATAGTAGCCATATTTTTATTTTTTTTTACAAAATTCCTTTATAGCCTTTATAAACGTTATAAAGACTATTCGTAAAGAAATGTTGTAAAAAAATGGCTATTCCGGGCTACTCTTAGCAGAGTGCGTTGTAAGATATGCGAATGCATACTCATACGTAAACCGCACTCTCTCAACCCTTGTACATTTTTTTTATAAAATTACTTTACGAATGGCCTTTATAATTGATGTCAAGTATAGATATCATATTTTCCAAAAAAAAAATTGTCTGTCGGTTTCACTGCTGTCGATTTGTATGTTTGGTTGCTTATAACTAGAGAGCTACTATGTTAATTTCCATAAAATTATAATTAATCGTTAGCTTTAAGTTCAACTTAAAATAAAGGCACAAATCATTATATGTTAGGCCGTCGGGAAGCAGCATAATCCCGTTATGCAAAATCGAGGGGGAGGAAGCCGCGGGTACTTAAATAAGTAAAACTATGAATCGTAGACAAAAAATGTTTGTACGAAAGTTGAAGAGAATTTTGTCCTCTACAAGACTGATAATTACAATTTTTTATTAAAAATAGAACGGAACAGAGAAATTCAGCTAACTGGGAATTATTCCGCTATGGAAATCTAAAATTACTGGACTATCAATTTACTAGTTTTATTGCTTATCAATACACTGTTATAAAAGCATTAAAATATAAAAGTATTAAATTATCTAATAAGATTCACATACAAAATAATTATAATTAAATCACACAATGCATCATTTTGCATTTATGAGTGTTTTTAAGAAAACACATTTTAAAGATACTTCACGTATAAGATTGATAAAAACATTTGCAATTCTAAAGTATTGCATAATGTTCTTATTGGAAAAAATCTTCCCGATATGTCCCAGCACCATCATAGCCATCTTCAAGAGACAAGAAGTTTAAGAAATGCGCAGGCCGTGATGAACTTCATGAAAGATTTTTTTGGGATTTGTCAACTGGAGTTCATATTTCATATTTGGGTCTTGACAAAATTTTGCGTCCAAAACTTAATCAATGTCAAACGTCGTCGTCACAGTTGACAATATATTTTTATTAAAATTAAAAAGTTTGATCATAGACTCGAAAAAAATATTTTTCTGGGGTTAGATGTTCTCGATACTAGTAGGTACAAAATGTCATAATAGTTATTTTCGATACGTGTGCGTGAAGTGAGGTATTCTAGTAGGCTTAAATTGAGACACGAGCTAAGGGACTGACGCATACACAATGAGACCGAGTGCGCTGTATATCCCCACGAGCCGTTAGGTGAGTGGGGGTAAGCACACGAGATCTCGTTGTGTATGTCTCAGTCCCTTTAGCAAGTGCCTCAATTTAAGCCTACTAGATACCTCACTTTAAGCGTACGTATCGAACATAATTTTTTATAACGACTGCTTCTAAAGTTTATGAAAAACAGGAAAAAAATTATGAAAACGGAAAATTCGATCTTCGAGTCCTTAAAACTTTACAATTACAGACTAAGTTACGATTTAGTTTATTTTTATTAAAGTTATTAACTTCTGTATAAATCATTAAAAACATGTTGTTCTTTTACGCACGTTTTGGACTTTTACGCACGGTGGCGGTACTTTTACGCACGCTTTGGACTTTCACGCACGGTGACTGTACTTTTACGCACGCTTACTAAAATACGCCTCTTCACGCCCGCCTCACAGTACTCGAATATTGAACTTTGGAAGCAGGAGTTATAAAAAGTATATTTAATAATCTAACGAAGCCTTATTCCACAAAATATACAATTTCACTTTGAATAGTGAAAAACTGTTACTAGGTATATTAATCATATATTTTTGTCATAACGTTTATACAGGAAAAAATTCACATGTCACTGTCGAGATTCCAAACCAGAAACTTTCAATTTCACGTTGGCCAATACGAAATTGGAAGTTTATATTACATATGTATAATAATAATTCAAATGTTTCTCGAAAGGAGGGGACTATTTGGACTGGCATTGTATACCTATATAACACATTGAAATTATAACAAATAATTTTGGGGAAAAACTGTTTGAATTGTCAGCTTGCAACTTTTAACAGATATATTTTTTTATTCGTTAAATGATGCTGAAAGTAGTACAGTACTTTAAAGTAAAAGACTGTGGAACGTGCACCTGCGCCAGCCGTCTAATTAGAGAAGATTCATGTACAGAAATAGTCTTCTGTTTTAACCCTTACGTTTCCCGCTACACGTAATTGCCTCGTTGGTGTTAAATTGGTGTTATAATATTAAGTTAATGTCGCCAAGATAGAAAACATTATATAAATATTTATTTAAACAAAACCGAACAACCTATTCAAAATGACGTTTATAGTATATTTAAGCTTTTAAAATAGGGGAATAATAAATATCATTAAAAACCTCAATTTTAAAAGGGTTAGCCTGAATATCACAATATTATTACGTTTAAAATTGAAGTTTAGATACAAAGTTGATGAAACATTTTTGAAGTGAATTTTCTTAGATATAGTCTGCCCTATAACCCCCCTCGCCATCCGACCTACGAGAATAGTGTATATGTGCCATATATTATACTATGTTGTATTTATATATTTTTATTTAATTTTCAGAAATTTCAATTCACAGAAAATCCATTTTGAAATGCTTAAATACATCATCAATATTATAATTTACATCAAATGGTCTCGACTGGTCTTTTTCAACAGTTGATAGCTAAATATTACATAGCTAACACAGCAAATAACAAATGATTCATTTTATAAACATGAAAATAGAATCAGCATATTGATAGGCAATAATCAATGATGAAATGCTAGAGGACTAGTTAAATACTTTTGTGTCCAATATTCAGACTATTTACTGTTTGCGTAGTTATCATTTAGGCTTTGGGCGCTTTTTTGAATTCAGTGGTCGCATTCTGTACCTAACAGTCAAAATCCGAAATAATAGTAGATAGACGTTATTGCATAATACATACTAGTTAACTAGGACATCGATTACACTTGCCAACAAATTTCAACTTTTTATTGTATTCTTGACAAAAATGGTATTTTTATATTCTATCGGACCCAAATAGATCCGAAATACCGATAAAAAAATTGCTTGGCTCTAAAAAATAAATAGAACGCATTTTATTATTTGTGACACTTTTTATTACATAAATAGCTCTGTAAAAAGGGTCCAAGTTCTTTCTTTAAATATCTGACCGTTTCATGTACTCAGATCAAAAAAATAAATTATAATTTAAAAAAACTAAAAAACACGCTTTAATGAACTAAAAAGTAAAAAACAATTAATTTTATTGTAAAAAAGTGTGGGGTGCTTTGTATCATATTTTCATACTACCCCACGCTTTTTTACAATAAAATTAATTATTTTTTACTTTTTAGTTCATTAAAGCGTGTTTTTTAGTTTTTTTAAATTATAATTTATTTTTGCTTTTTAGTCCTGGAGATCCTAGTCAGGATAATGGGACACACTTATGGAATTATTGTATTGTAATCGGTCCTTGATAAGTGTGCAAAGTTTAAACTAAATCTGACCGTTCAAAGTTGGTCAAAATCAAGTTCAAAGAAGTCGGTTACAAACTGACAAACAAGCCCGCAAGCAAGCATACAGGTGAAGCTAATATAAACGTGTTAAATAGGACCAAGTTCAGTAACAAAATTTATCGGACATGGAAAGCAGTGAGATCTAAGGCCAAGTTCAAAGTTCGCTAAGAGAATAACAGCTCTAGGCCTTGGAGTCGAAGTGAAAAAACTTTAATTCTCTACAGGGTGAACAGAACTTGGCCAAGTTTTAGATTTCACTACTTTTCATGGTCGATATATTTTGTTACTGAACTTGGCCATACTTTAGATTAGAGCACTTTTAAAGTTCATACATTTGCAAAAAAAACTTGGCCCTTTTTTAGGCGCGATCTTAGCGAAGCTAGAAGCGCCTATATACACTCGCTTTGTCTGTACGTCTGTGAATCTGTGAATCTGTCAATCTGTAACGGATTTTTTGTATCAGTCGTACAGCCCAAACGGGTTAACCGATTTTAAAAAACTTTTTTTTGTTCGATTCCTCTCGGGGTCTATTTGATCCTAACGTCGCCCGATTTTTGAATTTTGGCCCCAGAGGGGAGCAAATTAGAAAAAACGGGGTTTTTTGCATATAGTTTGCTCAATTTAAGTCAGATCGATTCGAAACCTGTCTTAAACGAAAGAGCAGAAAATTTTAGATAAATTTCATGTATAATATTGCGTCAAAACAGTTTTTTTATACAGATTTATATGATTATTAAACTAAATAAATGCGACTTTATCTAATAAATCGCGAACTTGTTTCGGTTGTCCTTGTCTGTTGCACAGTGTGATATGGATATTGGAAGATAGCGTATGCTCTGTCTTATATTGCATTATTTCAATATAGTTATTCAATTTTTTGACTGCTGATGTTTGAATTTAAGTTTAAAAACCCTGGCCTACTGAGTTAAAATGACATGTAACTAATTATTGACGTCGATCGGATCGGACCAAAATTTCTCGACGTTCATCATACCTTCCCGAACAATTTGACTTTCTCTGTCTCTATGTCCCTTTGTACGCTTATAACTCGGGAACCACTGATTTGATTTACATGATTTTTTTTCAAGTAAATAACTTCTTATGCGACTGCGAGTTTTAAAATATTCTGGCATCACGCAAAAGCAACCGAACTGATTCTCAAATAAAAACTATGTTCTGGCATCACGCAAAAATAAGTAGGTAGTAGATGCTTTGTTTTTTAAACGGTGGTTTTATTTAGCTTTATTGCGTATATTTGTTACAAATCTTGCGATCGATTGAGTTGAAATTTTGCACACATGTGTAGCTCCGGTGACAATACAATATTATGGTAACTAGCTGACCGGCCCGGTTCGTCCGGGTGTAAATCGTACTTCTGAATTTTCACCCACTTCCCGTGATCCGATTGAGTTGAAATTTTGCACACATGTGTAGCTCCGGTGACAATACAATATTATGGTAACTAGCTGACCGGCCCGGCTTTCGTCCGGGTGTAAATCGTACTTTTGAATTTTTACCCACTTCCCATGATCTGATTGAGTTGAAATTTTGCACACATGTGTAGCTCCGGTGACAATATAATATTATGGTAACCAGCTGACCGGCCTGAGTTTCGTCCGGGTGCAAATCATACTTTTGAATTTTCACAGGCAAAAGGTCTTTCTCCGGTAACGTTTCGGATAAATGTAATAAAATCAGACTAAGGAAATAAAGCACACTAAAAATTATTAGATCCTTTTGAAAATTAATATTTGAGAGTTTTATAGGACACAAAAAAATAAAATGGCGTCAGATGTCAAAATGGCGGCCATATGTACTTTTTTGTAAACATTATCCGATTCTTTTGAAAATTAATATTTGAGAGTTTTATAGCACACAAAAAAATTAAATGGTGTCAGATTTCAAAATGGCGGCCATATGTACTTTTTTGTAAGAATTATCAGATCCTTTTGAAAATTGATATTTGAGAGTTTCATAGAACACAAAAAAATAAAATGACGTCAGATTTCAAAATGGCGACCGTATATACTTTTTTGTAAAAATTATCCGATCCTTTTGAAAATTGATATTTGCGAGTTTTATAGGACACAAAAAAATAAAATGACGTCAGATTTCAAAACGGCGGCCGTATGTACTTTTTGTAAAAATTATCCGATCATTTTGAAAATTGATATTTGAGAGTTTCATAGGTCACAAAAAAATAAAATGGCGTCAGATTTCAAAATGACGGCCATAATATGTACTTTTTTGTAAAAATTATCCGATCCCTTTGAAAATTGATATATGCGAGTTTTATAGAACACAAAAAAATAAAATGACGTCATATTTCAAAATGGCGGAAATATGTAGTACTCCTTTGTAAAAATTATCCGATCCTTTTGAAAATTGATATTTGAGAGTTTCATAAGACATAAAAAATTAAATGACGTCAGATTTAAAAATGGTGGCCGTATGGACATTTTTGTAAAAATTTTCCGATCCTTTTGAAAATTGATATTTGAGAGTTTCATAGGTCACAAAAAAATAAAATGATGTCAGATTTCAAAATGGCGGCCGTATGTACTTTTTTGTAAAAATTATCCGATCCTTTTGAAAATTGATATTTGAAAGTTTCATAGGTCAAAAAAAAATAAAATGACGTCAGATTTCAACATGGCGGCCATATATACTTTTTTGTAAAAATTATCCGATCCTTTAGAAAATCGGTATTTGAAAGTTTCATAGGACACAAAAAAATAAAATGATGTCAGATTTCAAAATCGCGGCCGTATGTACTTTTTTGTAAAAGTTATCCGATCCTTTTGAAAATTGATATTTGAAAGTTTCATAGGTCAAAAAAAAATAAAATGACGTCAGATTTCAAAATGGCGGCCATATACACTTTTTTGTAAAAATTATCCGATCCTTTAGAAAATCGGTATTTGAAAGTTTCATGGAACACAAAAAAATAAAATGGCGTCAGATTTCAAAATGGCGATCAAATAATAAGTTTTTAATTATATTATTTATATCTTTGATAAATTCGGTTTTATATACAATGCGTAAAAAGCATAGCTTTTGTCGGGTGTCTTACGACACATCATGACTTTTTTATTTAGCCGATTCCGAGTAACGCTTAATAGTCAACCGTTGCTATGGAAAATTGTTTAAAAAATTCACTGTACTATTTTTTCTATGTAATCCAATACATATTTATATTAGGTCTTATGGCTCATAGCCTACTACAAAATTATAAATCTTTTCAGTGTTATTTTCCCTATGTTCAATAAAACCGTTTACACACAGTACCTACATGAATATCGCGCCTTGTAATTCTTGAATTACTTGTATGCTCCAAAATTTTTAAAGAGATGTTTTTGTTTTCACTTCCTTCTAATGCGGCATCTGATATTTACCTATTTTAGCATTTAAAAATGTTTCCTTTTCAGTTCATTTAATTAAAAAAATTAAAGCTTGCCTTTTATATTTTATATTTAGTAATTTGTATTTTTTTAGATATTATAAAAATCAACATAATAGGTATTATAATATCAATCAACATTATTAACTTCCCATTGGAAGTTGCTGTAATTAGTCCGATTTTGCGAATGAAAAGTTTGGACAAATCTGCACGTTTTGAGGTCCCTAGAGTCCGAATCTACTGTTTTTAGAGAGATGTGTGTGTGTGTGTGTGTATAGTATACGTACGTACGTTCGTACGTTGTTGAACTTTTTTTCGGCTCGCATATCTGAAGAACAAATAGTGATATCAATTTCGAACCAATTTCATTCGACGCATAATAACATAATGAACACCTGATAAGGTTTGCAGAAAAATTGAATTGACGGTTTGTTTTTTATGACAAAAAAACTACTGTAAAATTTTTGTAAAATGTTTCTCGTCTCGCATATCTCGAGAACAAAGAATAATATCGACCCCAGACCAATTTCATTCAACACATAATTGCATAATGAACACCTGATAAGGTTTGCAAAAAAATTGAATTGACGGTTTTTTTATAACAAAAAAACTACTGTAAAATTGTTATAAAATGTTAACGCTGTATTGCAAATAGTTTCTCTACAGTAGACTGGTCTCTAATCTCTAATGGTACCCAATGGGAAGCAGTGTGGTATTACCCACACACCAAGCCTCTTTTTATTATTCGTCATTTCTAAGGGGTAAATGAATGTTAATTCTAAAGGAGTATCTCCGCCCCCCGGGCGGTGACAAGGAGAGGATCCAGTTTGAAAAAAAAGTGTATCAGTAACAGGAATACACTTGTGTGAAAAATTTCAAATTACTATAGCTTAATTATACTGAGTGAAAATTGAGTTACAAATTTTAAACAGACAAACAAACAAAGCCAGTTAAGTAAAAGCTTGTAAAAATAAAAATCGAGAGTTTCTGACAGCTACAAATAGTATCAGTATTCCAATAATATTTATCAGGTTTTTCTCCATTTAAAAACATCAAATGCAAACAAATCTCATTACTATACGTTACTATACAGTATTGAACAGTTAATTGTATAATTAAATTGAAACAACAAGCTTTGTTGTGTTGAATATATTTTTGAACAGTTAAAATAATTCGATTGAGTTAAATGAATTAATATTTGGAACATTTCTTCACAGAGATAGATCTGTGGAATGATTTAGTCCTGATTGACCAGACGAGCAACAAACAATCGCTAAAGGGATAGAATTGGGATTGGAGTTGGGGTTAGGGAACAAAGAGAAACAATAAATCAATTACGTGCAGTGACTGGGTAACCTAATTACGAAAAATGTACTTTATTGGCACATATCTATGTACAAAAGGTTGACTGTTTAGTAATTCGTTTCTCTTAACTGATTCGTTGTATTATCTCAGCTGAGAGTGTATAATTTCGTTATTGAATAATAATGTTAGTTGAGATATGAATAGTGTCTGATTGTAAATTGCCGGTTTTACCGATTATAATATTACAGAAAATACGTTAATAACTAGAAAATGGTTATTGTATGATTGGTTTTAATAATTATAATATAACTACAATATTATTTAAATTTTAAAACTGTTTCAGAAGTCAGCTAATACTTTTATATAATGCTACTAAAAGAAACTCTGTAACTCGAACTTCAAGAAAAATGCTAAAAATTTCGTGTTATGGAGTTTTTGACTTACCGAGGATTTTATTACTTTCGACTTAAGGAGGTTCGAGTTAAAGAGTTTGTACTGTATTTAAACATAAGAAAGACAAAAAAAATTTTATATTTTAAATTTTTGTGAATTTATTTATTTATTTTTTTTTTTTTTTTGAAAAACTGGATAAATTATTATCAAACCATTTAGGCAAATTTTTTTTGAAGACGAACATATTTTGTAGGCACTTTATATTTTTGATTATATAACTTGTTAAATTTAATAATAGAACTGCTTACTTTTAAGACGGGGTTACATTAAATATTTACTTGATTGTCTCTACGAACCCCATCATATACGGGAAGAACAGTATAGATAAAGAGAGCGAAGAATGTTTCAAAAATCTTAATATCGCCACTACTGCGTGAATCTTTTGTATGATTTCTGGGTATGAGGTAAATCTCAAAGTGAATATTTATTTTTGGATGTGATTTCACAAACACACACAAAGAGAGGGAGAGAGAGAGAAAGACAACTGTATAAATCATGGTTGATCGATTCACCTCTGACCACAACAAATAAATATATAGGCGTTATTGTAAGTTCGGTCTTTTCAAAATATTGATATTTACATTATGGTTCCCGGTCCTACACACACTGTAGGGTTGTTTGAAGATTGCTCTCACGTATTTCTAATACCGTATCCATAAACAGTCTGCCATGTAGATAACGTTGGAAATAATCTGATACTATAACAGTCTCAGAGTAATCTTTCATACCAATAGCAAAAAATATGTATTATCTATAACCTCTACTTCGAGGGCAATATTTCACAATTCTAAGGCCATCTAAAATCATCACCCTTAAATTTATTTTGTCGATTACAAAATATAGCGCGTTTCAATACGATTTCGATTGGCTACCATTTTGGTTCTAAGTAAGTCTAACAGCTGTTCTCATTTGACAGTTCTATGGTGCGCCATTTGGGTCGGCCGCGGCGGCATCAAAATGTGATGAAAATGTGGTTGAAAGAGCCTGCATTTGCTCGCCGGCCAGAGCCGTTGACTGATATCATATTTCAAAAATATTGTCGAGAATTAAATAAACGATATGTTATAACCCATTTGACCGGGTAAAAAAATACTTACTCTAAATTTTTATCCCCCCAAAAATAGACAAAAGATATTTTTGTGAATTTGACTCTTGGAGTAGGTGCGAGCATACAAGCTTTATAACTGTGCCAAATTTCAAGTCGATAGCCTATTTAGTTCTAGAGAAAATCGACAGTGACACAGATAGACAGATGAAGTCTCACTACACGGCCCAAGTTCCGTTTTTTACGATTTTGGTACGGAACCCTACAAAGATGTCACATAGATATCCTTACTTACATTTCTAGAAGCCTAGATCTGTTAGAAGCATAGAATTTATAGAACTGGGTTCAAACAGTTCGTTAAATGTCTGAGAATTTGACCAACAAGCACGCAGTTGTCTCAGAAGAGTTCTGTATTGCCGACTGACACTTTAGGAGTTCAGAACTTACCAAAAAACACGTAATATACCACACATAACGCATTTTGTTATTATATAATAGACGCTGATGACCTCAGCTGTTGAGCGTCTACATCTGTTATTAGATATTTAAGAAACTGATAATAATAGTAACGGCACATGCGATATTTTTTATAATGTCAAAGGACTTCGTTTGTTGATTGGAAAAAATCATTAAAATACTGAGCCACAGTATAATACAGTACATTCACTGTACTGTCGGCACTTTGATGTTTGTACTACAATTTCTTTGACCTTGAGACAGCCAATCACAGCCGTGTTTGGAGCAAGCGACGTCCGTTTCTTCCTTTCAATACATGTAGTGCAACAGGACCGTATTAGAAAAATGTTTTTAAATGCTGCCATTGTGTTGCCGTTGGGTAATAGAACAAAAATGATTACATTTTGTGACTTTTATTAAAAATAACACATACAAAGAACAAAAGATCTATCAAAAATTATTGTTGTGAAACAATTACAACAAACAAATCAATTGTTGTTTCTAAACTTACATATGATTATAATACGAGATGTTAAACAATTTGGTCAGATGTGACAAAATTATTGTTTATGCGATAAACTGACGCGGTGCTAAACTGCTGGCGTTAAATTGCCGGCGACAAACTTTCCAGGTACGTAAAACATGTATATTTTGACAGCGTTGTAAAAAAGAATGTTTAGAGTTTCTGATACACTTTAAAGCTGCACAACGATATACTACAGTCATTTTGAGTATCGCACAGATTTTGTCTTGGGGTTGTTTATAAAATGGACACAAAGTACGCACAGATAAACATTAAATAATATAAACACAATGAGTATTATGAAGCAAAAAAAATATAATACAGCACTGTGCGGGTTTGCTCGTCGTCCTACGGTCGCACTGACTAGTATGTAGGAAGCGCCAATAAGAAAACAGTGTGGGCGTGCCTGAACGCTCTGCAAGCTAACACAATCTGCGCAGCTCGTCTGACTGATTTAGGCACTAACGGTAGAGTAATCTTACTGGCTATTCTCTAAACTGTGACTGAGCTCCAATTTCATCTATGAAGTATGAAAGTATACATAATATATTTTATTAAAAATAGCAACCGGTCAGTGGTCACACAAACCAACATTAGGTACGTGTTAAAGTGAAGTGTCTAAAGGCCAGTATCGCTGTAATTTAAATAGGTAACCTGCCTTTAGTCGCCGTAAAATAGCCTCATAGCATTTATATAGTTGAGCGTCATGTTTTTATTGTGAAGTGGAGAATCTGATACAATAATAAAGCTTACAGTGGATTTCGTTACAATCATAACAATCCGTATCATCCGTGAACTGTAAACCATCCAGTCTAACATAGCCTGCAGGTTGCTGGTGCAGCGTTCGATCATGTTAACTGGTTGATTCGAAAGTCTTTAAACGAAATATGAACACGCCATTCTTCAATTTATTTCTGTCCAGATTTTAAATTATTTGTTCACAAAATTCCATACAGTCATGTGATTTTACATTTTTAAAATTACACATTCTGTTTAGAAATTTCACTGAAAAAATCTCAAAAACGAAATTACAGACAACCAGGACTCGTTAACAATTTTATTTACATAATAGTGTTATAATTTTTAAAATAAATTCAGTATGTGTGGGCTTTTTCTTAGAACTTAAAATATTTTAGCATGTTAGAATTTGTAAAGACGCCAGTGTGTCGATCGTTTGTCACAATTGGACAGTTTTCGGGTTGACGTTTATTACCATTAAATAAGTTATTGGACAAAAAAGTGAGTACGTATAATGTTACAGATTTAAGTTCTGAGAATTAGTGCGACTTTTGTTCTACATGGTCAAAATAAATTGTCCTTTCAAAAGTGTTTATACTTAGATGATTGGCTAACGGAGTGTAACCGTTGCATGGTGGTGGCTTTTGATTGGTCAGCTTAGAACGTCTATGCGAAATAATTAGAATAGCTGTTAATTTGTAAAGATAGTTTAGTCAGAGTTCAGTTTTGGTCCTTTAGAGTTAAGTTTTGGAGTTTGAAGATGAAGGTTAGCGTGGGACGCTAACGCAGGCAGTTGAGTTTGGAATTTTGGCTTGGGAAGTCAAGTTTGGAAGTTTAACGTGGGACTTTTGTAAATTGTTGTTCAAGATTTGTATATATTGTAAATAAAAGATTGTACAAAGTCGAGATCGTGTATTTCTCTATTAATTCATCCTGACAAATGAATTGTATCAGAAGTGGAGATAAATCAATAGTGAATTTACCAGAAAGTGGGATAGATAACATATCTTAATCAATTATCAGAAGTGGGACAGAAGATAATTAGTCCATTTCAATTATCAGAAGTAAGACATAGATAAATACCGTTTCAATTATCAGAAGGGGATAATCAAATCTATATAAGTAATATGTTGATAGTTTGTTCTTCATTTTATTATCTCTAAAGATTGTTCCGGTAACGGTCCATTACATTCTGTATAAAATTCTGAAAGTAAATAGTTTTACATAAAATCTCTGTTACGTGTGGCGCGATTTTTTATCACACTGTCAGTCTAGATTGTTATTTTCTTTGATCATATTTATGATATTGTTATCTATAAAGCAAATAGAAATAATTGGACACGTAAAAAATAATTGGTTCTGGTTGTTTGTATATTATTATAAGTAAAACAAGTCGATATACCTACGTCGTACTCGTATAGTCAGTGCTGTAACAGCTACTTACCAGTACCACTAAACCAATGTAAAGTCAGTACAGAACTTTAATTACACCAACCTAAATACGGTGGATGTACGTAATCTTGAATGCAAGAGCGCACTGCCGTTAGTTGCAATTGTGAGCTACACTTCTGTATAAAATAAGGTAGACTGGAAAGTTAACAAACGACATTGTAAGTGCGTAAGTTTTCATTAGAAAAAATTCGCATCTAGAAAAGATGTGGCTGGTACTAGGTTCAAATAGCTATGACTGTAAGAGGCCTTAAAAATAAATAAAAAATTGTTTGTTGTTTTTAGTGTTACCAACTAATGTTTAGCAATTTATTTTTTGAGAAATGCTCAGCAAAGTGACCGGACATAATATGTCCGGTCACTTTGCTGAGCATTTCTCAAAAAATAAATTATTTTATTGGACTTAAAAACCATGTGTCACAAACAACTTTTTGAACATACATTTTTTGCGTTTTATGTAACAGTTCCATGTTTTGCCCTCATTTTGGTTTGATATCGAAGCAAATTATTTTTAGACATTGCTGACTGGAAAAATTGAACACTCAAAAACTTTCAGCCATTTTCAGTGTGTCATGTCCATAAATGTCCTTGTCTGGAAATTTAAGTGTCTATATACATTATACATGTATTATACTTTTAAATGCCCGGCATCACTAGTTGTTTTACTTATGATTACATGACATTTAAAAGACAATTTATTATTTAGTAATTGAGGACAGCTTGGTGTAATGCTAGGCATGCTGGCCTTTGGATCAAATTGTCATGAATGTTTTGTGGTGTAGTTTAGTTTTAATTGATGATGTTATTTGGTGTACCTATTTAAGACGCTAATGACTTAAGTTGTCGAGCATCTATAATCTAAAATAAACTAATAATTTGGTAATAATAAATATTTTTCAATAGCCTGAAAAAGTATGTGTCCTTTAGAAAAGAGCATATTGTTCGTTTATATTATAATATATCGATACGAAAGCAAATTCTATGATGCTTGTTACAAAATTAATTATCTTACATGTCTGTTGTCTATTTTTTTTCAAGAATACATTTTACGAAAGCATACGAGACAAAAAATTATTATTCTGTATATTGCATATCCCCCTTTAATTTAAATATTACGTATAATTCGATAATTTAACATATTTTATCTATTTTATGTAATTATCTTTTAAGTTGAAATTACTCTGAATTACTGCAATAAACTTTTGTTCAATATAAAATTCTACTTGTAGTAAAGACTAACAGTTTGAAATCAACTCACGATACTTCTAGCTATTTTATGAACATCAGAAAAAAAGTTTTAAATGATAATATATCAGTCCAGTAATTTTAGATTTCCACTGCGCAATAATTCCCAGTTAGCTGAATTTTTGTATACACCTTCGTTACGGTGTTTTAAAAAACGCGTAGAAAGTCCTCATCGATATCGTGCCAACGTTGCCAGATATTCGACGATTTTTTGCGAATTTCTCGGTTCCCTTCCATTTTTAGTAAAAAATTCTTATTATCAACAAAATTCTCTACAACTTTCATATAAACATTTTTTGTCTATGATTCATAGTTTTACTTATTTAAGTACCCGCGGCTTCCTCCCCCTCGATTTTTCTTAACGGGATTATGCTGCTTCCCGAAGCCCTACATAATGATTTGTACCTTTATTTTAAGTTGAATTTAAAGCTAACGATTAATCATACTTTTATCGAAATTAATGCATGCAGTAGCTCTCTAGTTATAAGCAACCAAACATACATGTTTTACTAAAAATGGAACGGAACCGAGAAATTCGCAAAAAACCGTCTATCGTGAACTTGAACCTCGAATATCTGGCAACGCCGGCATGATATCGATGGGAACTTTTTACACGTTTTTTAAACACCATAACAAAGGTGTGTACAAAAATTCAGCTAACTGGGAATTATCTCGCAGATGGGTCGTTTTTATATCTAAAATTATTGGACTATAATTACATGACATTGAAATAACAGGTTGATAAAAATTAAATAGTATATTATTGCAAGGTAACTCATTAAAAATAATCGAAAATGAAGTCTGGAGTCCTTATAAGTGATCAAATTATATTCAAGAAAGAATGCATTTTTGCACGTTCACTCTTCAAGGAAGCATTTTAGGAAACAATTGTATAAGACTTTTTCATTTTTAACATACGTGCTCTTTTTCTGGAGGACTTAAAATTCTGAATAACCTTTATAACTTCTTTACGAATCAAGTTTCATAAAAACGAAAAAAATATTAATATTGCACACAAGCTATATCGTTTTTCGTCATTTTTTGTAAACAGTAAGGTGACACTCGAGTGCGTTTACGAGTCAACTATCTGTTACACCTGTATATATTCAGAGCTACCTGGTACGTGCTACATATGTGGTAGAACTCAGGTCAAACACAAAGTGGTAATTGCACTAACAAGCCTCGTCAAAGAGCGCAAAAAGAAACGATTCTAACCACTGTACATATCAACCAGGTAGAGCTGAAAGATGTACCTATACCTTTGCGTAGAAGTTTCGCTTTTTTCTCAACCTGCCAAAATGTTCTAAGCTTATTTTCATGTAACGAACTGTTCGAACCTATAGTAATTTAGAATCACGTTAATGTTGGTTATTTGGATATTTCTGAGTCCTATTCAGTAGAAGCGTCAGAATTGTCGATTACAGACGCTCGACAACGGTATTCATTAGCGTAAGCGTGATATTATTTAATAATAATTTCATTATGTATAACAAATACTACAATGAAATAAAATTAAGAAAAATCGCAGGATAGTGGATAAAATATTTGATTTATTAAATGTACAACGTTTCGTCTATAGATTTAGACTTTTCCAAGTTCATACATAAAAATAACAATATTTATGAAAATTAATATTAATTACTAACTATAGCAATTAACATAAGATAGGGTACATAAGACAAAAACATGGTAACATGGTAACAAATTATGTTGACTATAAATTTTAACAATCAATAATAATAAATACAAATGTTAGCATATTTCATAACATAATTGTACTGACTACTTAAATTTTGAGTGTCTGTTCTATAATTGATTGAATTGTTTTTTCTAATAAAACACATTTCACTGATATTGCGTTTCTTCAATTTAACTCTTTATCTAATATCTGAACTTCATTGAAAAGAAATTTATGCCCAGTGTCGAAATGATGAGATGACAACGCCGTCTTATTATCACTTAATAAGTTTATGTTTCTACAGTTCATTTTGTGCTGATAAATTCTATTTTTTAATAACTATTTTGTTTGTCCCACGTAGCACTTATTACATTCACAAGGTATTTTATAAATAATATTAGATTGATGTGAGATAGGCGTCTTATCTTTGAGTCTTGTGAATAACTTATCCAATTTATTTAAGTTATAAAACACCAACTTAATATTTGTGTTAGAAAATAATCTGTTGATCTTATAGGACAAGTTCTTCACAAATGGAAATCTGACATAAATCTTGGTAGACTTAGTTCTTTCATCCATAGTATCCAACGTGTTATTTAGGTCATGTATAAAGTTGACAGGGTAATTAATAGCTTTTAAGATATTTTCGAGGATATTTTCAACTTTCTTAAAATTGTCCTTATGGTAGTCTTGGTGACTTAATTTTGTTACCCTGTGTAACAAGCTTTTTATAACACTAATTTTCTGCTGTACTGGATGGTTTGATCGAATTAATTTTATTATAATCACGATGGACACGATTTCTAATATAAACTACAATGAAAGTCTGATCAAAATCGGCTCGGTAATTTTTAAGTTAATCCAGAACAAAACTGACCAACTGATAGACAAAAATAGTGAAAATGGATAGTGGTTTAGGTGTCCTGTACATCTTAGTTGAAATTTCGTTAAAAACTTACAAGTACCGCCAAAAATCTCTAGGACCCATCTATAAAATACGCACGCAAAAAGGCTTTCGTGATGATATGAGACGAGGAGTGGGGAGGGGATTCGAACAAACGTGACGTGACAGGACGTTTGAAATACCTACATCAATATTATTTCTACTTTTTTAAAAACTATAGATTTTATTTTTTATTTGCGATATGAAAGATAACTTTTTCGTTGGATTTGTCATTACTATGGGAGGGGAGGGAGGTTTTGTGACGTATTATTATATAGAGGGTGGACAAAAATGTGATGCAGCGTGACAAAGGTGGATGGAGGGGTCAAAAATGCGTAAATTGACCGTGACGTCTTTTATGGATGGCTCCATATAATGAAACTTTCTATAACGAAAAACTCTCTATAAAGTAAACATTAGTTAAACTTGGTTGATTTTCTATAAGAGCCGATAATCCCTCATAACAAAAACTCTCTATAGAACACGAAAAAAAGTGCTCAGTCAATTATAGAGAGTTTTGACTACAATATACAGACAAAGCTTCTATTGTATATTTTATTTATATCAATATTAGTGACTCTATAATAGTGAAGTGGTTTGTGACTTGCGTGTATCAAGTCATTGAAGTAGAATAGAATAGAATAGAATAGAAAAGTTTATTTGTAAATTAGTAATACAAATTACAAAATCGTCAAAATAAAGAAAATGCAATTAACTATGTCTTTATAATGATGTAATGATTGATTTGATAGTTTGAGTCTAATTTCTTTTAAATAAAGATTCATTGGTAAATTTCTTATCGCAACTGAAAGTTGATTGTATAGTTTAAGTGACAATTAGTTTGGCCCATTTGTTAACTTATTACGATTAAGAAAAGGGCCTCGAATATTAGTACTCCTCCTGATGTTATAAGAGTGCACCTCCTCAACTAACTGAAAATTAGAGAAGTTTTGTTTTGCATAGAGCAAATATTCATAAACAAAAAGGGATGGTAAAGTTAAAATACTATGTTGTTTAAACAAAGGTTTACAAAAATCTCTTGAGTTGCTTTTAGTCATTATTCTCAAAGCTCGTTTTTGGAGTCGGAACACTCTTACAGCATCATGGGCATGTCTCCACAGCAAAATACCATAGATGATATTAGATTGGAAAAGACCATAATAAATACTTTTTACCACCTCGAAGGATGAATTATTCCGCAAATTTTCGCAACAGAAATAAAATTCTAGATAACTTTAAACATAACTGATCAATATGCGATTTCCATTTCAAATCGCTGTCAACAAATAGTCCAAGAAATTTTACAGAATTAGTGACCTTAGATGCACAGTACGGCAGAATACAGTGTTGAGTTTTATCTTTATTTAATAAGAGCCTATTAGATGTAAACCAAATGGAGGCCTTTTCAATGATTTGCTGAGCCAGTTTTTGCAACTGAAAAGAATATTCATAGTTACTAAAAAAAGTTGTATCATCTGCATAATGAAAAGTACAAGAGTCCATAATATTGGCATGCAAATCACTAATATATATAATAAATAGAAGAGGGCCCAAGATAGAACCTTGCGGAACTCCACACTCTATTCTGGCGTACTGTGATTCGCCCTGTTTCGTAACTACTTTTTGATATTTGTCTGTAAGATACGATTTAAGTAATGCGTGAGGTGTACCTCTGCAGCCATAATAATAACGTTTGTTAAGTAGGATTTCATGTTGTACACTGTCAAACGCATAAGGTTAGTGAAATGTTCCGTCTATTTTTATGGTGCATCAAAATATCTTCAACAACTTTAACTAACGCCTTAGAGGTTGAAATATTTTTTCGAAATCCGAATTGGTAATTATAAAATAACTTTAATTTATTGAAGAAGAAGATTGATTTCAAAGACTTTCGATATTATCGGAAGTATTGAAATGGGCCTGTAGTTTTTAGGATCATCTTTGGTGCCTTTTTTGAAAATGGGAGTGACTCGAGCCAATTTTAGGCAGCCAGGAAATATGCCCACTATTAAGCAGTTGTTAATAAGGGTAGCTAGAATATTAGCTATATAAGGATAGGCGAGTTTTATCGAACGAACATCAAAGCCATAAACATTTCTACTGGAAGTGTTTTTCATATTATTAATAATCCTACAAACTACATTTTTATCCACTCGATTCAAACACAAAGATTTTGGTTTGCAATTAATATTATTCAAAAGGGTTAAGGCGTCAATAATACTATCGGGTAAATTATCGAGAATCGAAGGACCTACACTGGCAAAATAGTCGTTAAAATCCTGTGAGGAAATATACCTAGTACATTGTGTTACAAGGACGGAAAGTTTGGCGATTGTGATGAGTATTTGCTGCTCATTCGAAGCCACGGTGGAGCAGATAACACGAGTCGTATTCGCCAAATTCGTTTAAATTGCACACGCTACTTTTTGTAATAAGTGCGTATTGAAAGTGCAACATTACATTACAAACGTAATTTGTCAATCAGCGATAAAAACACCGTAAATGAAGATATTGTAGGTTAAGTGTAACTGTTAAATATAGTTTAAAATCGTCGCGTAGAATGGTGCCCCTTTCGCTTACTTTCGACCCAAAAAGCAATGCCAAAGTGACGTAAATATGTTATTTTAATTTACGCATGCGCGACTTTCATTTTTCAATCCTGGTAAGTGCAAATATCAACTTTCGTCTTCGAAACTATGAAACGCAACACTTTCAATGCACATATTTTCAAAAATGATGTTTGCTATTTAAAAATATTAAAAAAAGAATGTTTCAAATCTCTTAGTGTCTTCTTTAGAACCCAAAATAATGTAAGATTGCAAATGAATATTGCATAATTTCCCTAGTTAAGTTACTAAAATGACCGAAACAAAAATCGTCCCTTATTCTGACGGACTTATGGCCAATTTATGGTACATTTTAATCACGATGTTATTTTAATCACACGATTAAGTGGCGGGTTGCTATGGTAACGAAACGCAGCAACCAATGAACACTTAGCTGTCAAACTTTAACAGTGTGATCAAAATAACATCGCGATTAAAATGGACAATAAACCGGCCATTAGCTTTACAGTATCATTCACTTAAGCTTTTCTAACTTATTTTATACAGTGCTATACGTTCTTAACGTTCTAGAAAAGTTTTTTTTAAGTAAACTTTGAATAAAATAAGTATAGAAGCATTGTTTGGTATTTGTGCCAAAATTATTTTTGTCCACGTTAAGGTGGGTAGTTGTTTTACATCACTTCTTATACAATATAATAGTTAATGGCCGAAATGTGTTTGGTTACTGAATTTATATTATGTACTTGGAAATGTCGAAACTCTTTGGAACAAGTTTCATATTTATTTAAAAACATACCTGCACATACCTACATAGGTTAGTTCCAGTGCACATGAGTACGTGGTAAGAACACTAATTTTAATAACAACAAACTTAAAAAGATTGCATTAGAAACTTTTTACTTTTGGTAATAAAAAAGATATAAAAGTTAATTGCTTAATTAGTTTTATGTGTAGTAACAGCGACTTGATCGATAGTTAATGTATTTTCTGGATATACCTATTGTTGCAGGAATTAAGATTGTTTTGTCACTTAATTTTGGGCAGTTAAATTGTTTAGTTTGGTAAAACTTTTCAAGAAATATAGAAGCATATACTTTACTGAAATTAACTAGAAAAATAATCGGTATGTCTGTATCGCGGGTACAGACAGTTGACCTGAATACCGTTAAATGCAAGTGACAAATAATTGTATTCGTATGGAAAGAAATACATGCACTTTTTTATTTATCTTATAAAATCAAACGTTCCTAACAATATGTAATAAATTAAATAATTTGTAGTTTTATTTTTTTATATTTTAAATTGTTATCCAATAGTAACTGTACATTTTTATTAATAAAAAATAAAATGAAAATTAAAAACCTTCGGGATCGAACCTGGACTGGGTGTTTGTACCTGTCGGTACACTCGTTCTTTTCCACACGGTCACCATGGCTTACTGTATCTGAGACCTTAGCATGGCTATACATGCTGTTTTGTTTCGCATGCCAACCAGCTATTTTCGTTACATCTAATATTTTTAAAATGTCACCCTAGTATGAGACATTAGACATTATTCACGTCAAAAATAATTTTGAAACAATGGTTTAAATTGAAATTGATTCAATAAGTTGTTTGATAGGGAAACTTTAAATAATAACGATTTGTTAGTTAACGCAAAAACACCTTAATGAGTAATCAACTGAAACTGTAAAATTATGTGTTTTGAAAGATAATAGCATAAATATAACGATCACTGATTAACTGAATATTATTAACACTGAATACAATATTATTAAATATAAATCAGAATTTTTAGTCTAGAGGCTGGTACAAGTTTTCTGCAATACGTACTTACATAATAGTTTGCTGCACGTTATTTCACTAGAAAAAAATTACTAAACCGATTTAAATAAAAATTATATGAGACCACCTCGACACAACGGAGTTAATTAATCATTAAAATTGGTGTAGTCATTTCTGAATAATCGGTGTGCATACTTTAAAGAAAATTCACTCTGGCCAAATTGATAGCCTCCTCCTTTTTTGAATTCGGTTAAAAATAACTCTAGGTCGATACATTTTTGTAAGTTACACCTTAATGTGTATATAATTAGTTAAAATTACTGTGTGATTAAAAAATAACCATTTATCTGTTACTTTTTATTAATTAATCAATTTTGACCGGCTGTTTGGTCAAAAATTGCATCGTTAACTACGGCTGTTGAAATTAAAGAGTAGCCGTCGATGTCATTTAAAGAATACAATTATTAGAAGATGTAATAATAATATGGTTAACAACAACTTATTGTCTAGAAAATATGAACAAACAAAAGAAAGCACTTTAAAGGGCGACGTACCAACTCTCCTTTTCAAGCTCTCTTCTTTCGTATTATTACACAGTGGTCCGCGAAATTAAATTCTTTTCATAATTATTATTCATAATGGTTGAAATGTTTTGTCATTTATTTAAGATAATGAGAAAATATTAGCACAATGGTTTTGTAAAATACACTCATAAGTCATAACTTCTCTCTCACTAACAAACAAGGGTTGTTCAATGAAGGAAAATCTGTTTATACATAAATCATTGTGTTAATTTTCAATTAAATAAAAAACTCAATATGATGTTTTTATTATTTCTCAGAAATATATGAACATAGCTAGTTTTTTGATTCTAATTAATTTAATGCTACTAAAATATTAATTTATTTAATAGTTAATGTTAAAATGTTTGATTTCTTAAAAAATTATATTATAATCACAATAAACACTCAAATTAATATCTAGCATGTGAAAAACATTTCAAAATAATACTATGGTTTACTAAATAAAATATACTACTTTTTAGGAGATTTCCGAAAACAGACAATGACCATAATACTGTAAGTTGTTTTAAAAACTACGTTTCAAAATTTCACATTTTTTCATCGCTATGAATTTAGAAGAAATTAAATGTAAACAGTTTCCTGAAAAGTATCATAGAAATACGTTTAATGTAGCTATTTTATTATTTTTTTAATGTACTTCCAACAGAAAAAATAGACCATAATATACAGGGTGGACCAGGTTATAGTAGCAATAATTGACCATTCGATGGTCCATCGAAAAATAAGTCGACATGCATAATTTTATTTTTTTCCAAAACGCTTCCTAAGGGAGATACACCCCTTCAAAGTTCAGTTTTAAAATTCTTTTTTTTGTCCTAACTCTCAGGTCATTAATGCGTTTTTGACCAAATTTGGTACAAGTATTTATGCAATAGATACTCATTACTTGACGTAAGTAACTTTTGTCAAAATTGTCAAGTGGCGTAGATACAGGGGGGTTGTTTCACTTTTCCCGTCCTATTTTCTGCGCCACTGGATATTTTTAAAGAATAACATTTTTTTCAAATTCCCTGTTCAATTTAGAAAAAAGAGTCACTCTTGCAAAATTTCGATTTGAGGCTTCGTTTACGAGTTAATTAGAGTTGAAAGTTTAGAACACTTCTAAAATAGCCACCTATGAAAATAATAGGTCTGGAAACTTGTACAACAATTGTAAACTTTTTACTATTTGACGAATTTAAATAAATAATTCATTAATTAAATTAAAAACAACAAATAAATAACTTATGAAAATAACCAACAAAGTAGGCGATACTTGGTTTTGAGATAATTTATGACACTTGTCAGTATTGATTTTTAAAACTGGACTTTGAAGGGCTGTATCTCCCTTAGGAAGCGTTTTGGAAAAAAATAAAATTATGCATGTCTACTTATTTTTCGATGGACCATCGAATGGTGAATTATTGCTACTATAACTTGGTCCACCCTGTATACTCGTAGATATTGTGTAAACTCGTTTCTTTATTTTATTTTAAAAAAGCGCTCAGATGCCTAGGAAATACAGGATGTAAATGAATAAGTGCGAAAAAAATTTAGGGGGTGATTCCTTGTTTAAAATTAACGAGGTTTTTCAAATAAAAAACAATCATTCGCCCTCTCCTGTTGAGATACGACCCCTTATAAGAGGGAGGGGTGCCAAGAGAGAAGTTATATTTTTTTTTTAATTAATATGCGGAATAAGTAACAGAAATAAAATTAAATAGACTATTGAGAAGACACTCAGTGTACAATTTGTTATTTTTTCCCTACGATCTTAAGGGGAGAAAAAGCCTTCCTTAGAACTTGTTTCGCACGTCATTTTAAAATGAATTTTTATAGCTTGTTTCATTCTAAACAAAAAAGGTCTCTTGTAATTTTAAATAAAAGCTACTCTTTTGGCACCCTCTTTAAGGGGTCGTATCTCAACAGAAGAGGGGCGAATGATTTTTTTTCATTTGAAAAATCTCGTTAGTTTTCAACAAAGAATCACCCCTTAAATTTTTTCACACTTATTCATTTACACCCATACGCGCGAGTACAAAATAGGTGAAAGAAGAATACAATTTATACAATATACTCACATAGATAATTAATAATTAATAATTGTAATATTAAATAGAATATTTTTAGATTTGATAGTTCCAGGGACCATAGGATCTAAACAATTTAGCATTATCGTCTTGAAGAAGCAACTCATACTATGTGATATCTAGTGTAGGTAGGCAGTAAGTCGCTGAACGGCTATTTACTCGTTGCAAGTGTAAGTGGGAAAGGTTAAGTTTGTTTCTATTCTTTAAAAGAAGTAAGTCACTTTTATTTTAAATTGCGTAATTTATTACCTATTCATTCTTGATCTATATTCTGTAGGTGGTAGGTTCGTCCACTGTAATTTCAATTGTTATTGGATCCATTATTGGTCGTGTTGTCCGCTGTATAGTTTCTTTATGGAGAAAGTTAATGAGCTTTGTTATTAAATAAAATATGTATAAAAATGAAAAAAAAACTTTTAGTAAAATGTACCGAAATGAAAAAAAATAATATTTAATTTTGGTTCATTATTACAAAAGCGTGCAGGGCCGTTATCTCATGATGGTTTATTACAACACGACCCACGCTTTTGTAATTATGAACCTGAATTAAATATTAGGAATTTTTTCTTGTAAGAACATTTTAGTAAAAGCTTCTTTAAAAAAAGTATCTTGAAACTTTTCGTCATAATAAAATAATTTTTTTACATTATAAAAAAAGCTTGTAAATACGACTGGAGACACGTTCTCCCACCATCAACACCGGAACTACCACCAAATATTGTGTAAATAATTATCGATAAAAGACTGACCTCTCATCTTGCCTCTCATGTACTAATAGTAGGGGAGCACACGATACTAAATGGGGATTTACTCGAGCGTCGTGGGGACCTATTGGATTTTGAATATTAGATGGTAGAAAGAAAAAAAGGTTATATCATGTGTACACTTTCACAGGAGGGGGGAGCGACTACAATCTTTCAAAAATGTAAAAAAAACAGTTACATAGAAATACTCGAGCGCGTCAGATATTGATAGTGTATATGCCCTACGTGTCTCTGATGATGGAGGTATATTAATCTGCCGGTTTGGATGGTGGGGGCGGCCGTACGGAAGGGTTAAAATGGGGGGGAAAAATTTACTCGAGCGCGTCAGATATTCAGAGGGGATGTTAAGTGATCTCGAACGAAGCTCCCATTCAAAAGACTGACGAATCGGATGTGACGCAAGCTCGCGGTGGCGTCTTTTCAAAAATGCAAAAAAAAACACGCTATTTTGAAATACTCGAGCGCATCAGATTTTCATACAGACGGTTCAGCTTGATGTCCTGGTCGTGCTGATCCATAATCTGATGATTATTTGGAGGGATTTTCTTAATCTGACCGTTTGAAAAAAAAAATTTTTCTTGATTTTTTTCTTAAATCATTGAATGTAACAAATAAAATATTTGATACTAGCAAATTCCTTCCTCCAATTTTGCAATGATTCTTTTTTTCTGTTCATTGTTTTATATTTTCGAGGCATTTAAACGACAATTATTTCTTTTAATTTTTGACATTTACATTTACCTATCAAACTAAATATGTTGCTAAGCTACTGACTTTTTGTGAGAGGAATACATGCTTCACTGCAGCCGCACGCGCTAAACTTTATTGACGATTTTTGTTACTTCGGCTTGTGGAAATCGGCAGATTATATTTTTCCCGTTATCCTTGAATTATTTCCTTCAAAATAAAAAAAAATCGACCGCGCTCGAGAATGTCGAGGCGACTTGTTTTTTTTTGTTACCCTCCCACTCCCTTACGTCACGCTCAAATCGTCACATTATTGAAATGCACTCTTTTCAGCATGTAATTTAACCCACCATACCTTAATCTGACGCGCTCGAGTATTTCCAACTACCGATTTTTTTTTACTATTCTGATCGGCTGCCCTACACGCGCGGCCCTATATAGAGAACTTAGATATAGTAGAGGTACTCAACAGGGTGCAAGGTATCCCCCCATATGTTAATCTGCCGCGCTTGAGTAAATCCCAAAATCCCCTGTTGGGCTCCCCTACTATAAGTAACTAAAGTAATGGGGCGTTAACTTCCTTATGTATGGGCAATATGTTGTATCCATAGTAGCCAACGATACGATTACAAAAGGATAGGTAATTAGAAAACGATGAAATTTAGAGTTGAGTTAGTACGTCAAGTCATTAATCAGGGTGATGTGTAACAAGTGAGACCCCAAGGGGTAGCACAACGGATTGTGACTCATCTCCACCAGGACCTATCTGAAGGGATTACAAAAGCATTTACCTATTCTCACTACCTGTTCACTGTTCAGTGTTCATGCAGGTACTGACACTGTGCAATACATAAATCGGTGTGCATCTAGTGTTACACTACAGGGGTATAATGCAAACAAAGAGAGCAAGCAAACATTCAGGTTTAATTTATAAATATCGATTTTAAAATACAGGAAATGCGTAAGATTTCACTACAATATATTTTTCTTTGATCCTGGAACAATCATAATTATTACGTTATAACTACTACTTACTTATCATTTAATTATAGCTGCTTTATATGCATGTATGTATGTAAAGTGAACCTTTACAGGCCGGTGTGCGGGAAAGTAATCAGTAGTGCGACTGTTACTCTTAGCCTACTATTAGAAGTGAAGTTTGCTACACCAATAAAATATCAAACATTTTGAAAATACTGAAAATGAGCTATTTTATAGGGGGAGTAGAACAAAAAATACCATTCATATCTCGTGCACAATGATATTATGAGTAGACTGTTAAAACTCGAGTTTTAACATACTGTCACTACTCGTCTGTAATATAACTCATTACGCCACTAGATATTTACTATATTATTTTTCGTCCCACCGACAGACTATTATTGCTATCTTTAAAGAACGAATAACTAGAGATTTAAAATAATTACATTATAATAATTTTTTTCCTTACATAGTAACATGTAACCTAATAATTTTTTTTTATCGATCACTTGTTTGGAAACCGGTGCTTTTCTTCTTTTATGAAATGCGTCTTCATCGTCAAATTGTCTTTAATTTTATATTATTTTAATGTTTTTAAATGAATTGTGGATAATAAACGCTCGACAACAGAGGTCATTAGTGTCTGAAAAGAAAACATGTAAACAAAAGAAAAGCAAAATTTATAAATCCAAAATTTTATTATTTTTAACCAATTTTTGAAATCTTATATTTTTTAAATTAGGTTATTAAAAAGGAAAAAAAATCACGCATCTAGTTCCACGGGCTACGATAGTTTTTTTTTGCAAAAAAAGATTGTTCATTACTGGCTTATGTAGTTATTTAACAGATTCCTTTACGATATGGTTGTGCAGTTATTAGTATAGCAGCATTGTATGTATACTGTATATCTTTCCAGTTTCTATGCCGCTACATGAGATTGATGTCCTATTCTTAAATAAATATCGTTCTGCTGACTGAGGAATGTCAGTGACGGAGAATCATATTGGGAGAGTAATTTTCCACTATATAAATAATTGATCGAGTGCAAAACATAAGGAGGTATTTTTCAGTAGATGTACAGTCGCGGACTTAAAAGTTTACACCTGTATCATCTAGTTACCGGTTTTTTTAATTTTTGCATT
This sequence comes from Mongoloraphidia duomilia, assembly GCA_039654895.1. Taxonomy (NCBI): domain Eukaryota; kingdom Metazoa; phylum Arthropoda; class Insecta; order Raphidioptera; family Raphidiidae; genus Mongoloraphidia; species Mongoloraphidia duomilia. The sequence continues at coordinate 25,714,752 of CM077518.1, forward strand.
TTATTGTAATTTGGCTTTTGATAGTAATGTATCAATTACTAAGGTTACATCCTAAAAATTCAATAAAAAAATATTATCAAAACACCTCAGTTGTTTATTATACAATCCAAATTACTCAATATTATTCAATTAAAATATAAAAAAAATTGATAATATTTGATACTATCAAATTCCTTCCTCCAATCTTGCAATAATTCTTCTCTTTGTTCATCGTTTTAATAATTTTGAGGCATTTAAACGACAATTATTTCTTTTCATTTTTGACATTTACATTTACATATTAAAAAATAAAAACTAAATTTGTTGCTAAGCTGCTGACTTTTTGTGAACTTACACTGAAAAACTCAAGTGTGAACTTTATTAAGTCCGCGACTGTACATTAATATTATTATTGTAATAATAAAATAAATTCTGAAAAAAATGCATACGGAATTCAAAATTTTTGGAAAATGTTTGCGGCATCAGAAAAATGTTCAAATATCAGTTTTAAAAATCAATGTGGTATAGGTACCTTAAATTTTGAGATCTTTAAGATCGGGAAAATACCATTCTTTAATTAATTTTTATTTTATTTACAAAATGAGTTATTCATAAGAATTTACAAATACTTGAACTAGAAACCTCCAGTGTCGTTTAAAAAATCGACAGACGAATGATGGACGACCGATTGATGCATTGGCTAGGTGTGTAGGTGTACGTATTAATAATTTATGTATTATACAAAAAAAAGCCGTTACACAGTTCAACAGGGCTTCACGTTTTAGCAATGAGTTTCCTCGGCGAGCAGTTTGACAATATTAAATGTATTATTATATTTCAATTCCTTCAAAAAGAGGTGTCCTGTGAATTTTTCTAAAAATTAAATCTATAGGTATATATAAAACAGTTCCGTTACTGACTGACTGACTGACAGACAACGGCCAGGTCAAACCGCTGAAGATATAAACTTGAAATTTGGAGAGTAGGTTCCTTTTGTAACGTAAGCACCCACTAAGAAAGGATTTTTCGAAATTCAACCCCTGAGGGTTTAAATAGGGAATGAAAGTTTGTAATAAAGCTCGTCATTTTTGAAGTTAGAAGCATGAAATTTTGCACAGGAGTTCCTTATATAATGTGGGTGAGCAATAATGTATTAATAAAATTCGAGCAAACGAGCGCAGCGAGTGAGTAATGTATCAATAATATTTCAACAAACGAGCGAAGCGAGTGAGTTAAGTATTAATAATATTCGAGCGAACGAGCAAAGCGAGTGAGTAATGTATTAATTAAACTCGAGCGAATAAACAAATCAAATAATATTCAAGCAAACGAGCCAAGCGAGTGAGTAATGTATTAATAAAATTCGAGCGAATAAATACCACCAGCCCGGTTTCGCTTTGCGGGAGGAGAATTTCTCGCGGGAGGGATAATAAATCATAAATCGAAATATACGTGGGCGAAGCCACTGGTAACGGTTAGTTTATTCATGAATTTGTCATAGCGTCACAAAATTTAAATTCAATATCTGACACACTGAAAAAAAAAAGGATTGGCCACCACTGATTAATGGAGCATTCAGTCGCTTGTGCACGAACCAAAAATTAACTTGACGTTATACAATATATTTTAAAGTGTTCATGGAATTGGGTTTAATCATATTCTGTCGAGTTGCAGACGCGCAAGTTAAATTATTCACGTCAGAAACACTACTGGAGAATGTAAATAATATTAATTTGTTGCAGGACTCAACGCTGACAGGACGTATATATTCTATGAGAGTCTAGTGAAAATAATTACTGAAACAAATTTAAAATATTGTTCTCAAAACATTCACTTCATTTATGTAATTAATTGTTAAAATTATTTGTAAATAATGCTTTCAGTAATTTTTGATTTACAGAAAATATATTTATTTTTTATATTAATACGGCAAATCTAATTTATTGCAGTGAAATTTCATTTCAATTGAAAGTAATGTTGTAACGCTGTCATTTTGATAAAAATGCTAACTTAACATTTAATATTTTGAATTATTTGAACACCATACTAGTGTTTTACAGTTATTCGCACGAGTGGTCTTTTGGGTACAGTTTATCACCTGATATTTCCCAATGACATGAATTCATTAATGAAAGGTAATGAAAAATAGAGACAAAAAACGGTGCACATACGATGACGGCATAATTTCCTTTTTTGAAAAAAATAATACAGGTCCTTATTCATTTTATTGGTCCACGTTAAGCTTTGGTTATTTACATCGATACTATATAATATTATATCAAACGTAAAAATCATTTTTAACCATATTTAAACGTAATTTGCTGTGAATAACTTTGAAATAATGAATGAATGAATTGTGAGTTATAGACGCTCGACAACAGAGGTCATTAGTGTCTTTAAAGATACAAAGTGTAAACAAAACAAAAGTAAAAACAATAAAATAAAAGCAAAATCAAAAATTTACTGACACACAACAAAATAAAATCGTTATAAGTACAAATAAAATGTGTCATATAATGTAAAGAAAGATATAAAGAAAAAAACCATAAAGGCTGTAAAGGGGCCTAAACGTATACAAATAAATAAAATCAAATAAACCGTTCAAGACCGGTTTCTTTTATAAAAATAAATAATTTAAAAAATCAAAAAACCCGACTGCATAAAACTGAAAAGAAAAAAACAAGCACTTAGAAGTCCGGTGGTCAACTGAACATTCGGATCCATTGAAAAATTTGATTGGCTGTCGAATAATGGATCCCGACTGTTCAGTTGACCACCGGACTTCTAAGTGCTTGTTTTTTTCTTTTCAGTTTTACGCAGTCGGGTTTTCTGATTTTTTAAATTATTTTTTTTCTGACTAAACTATATGTGATTTTTTCAAATGTTTTTAATTAAAAATAAATCGATATAGATCCTAAACGGTCAATCGAATCGAAAAATGTTGAGGGAAAACTAAAAATGATTTTTAAATACCTATTCAACGATACCCTACTTGACATAGTTTGTTGACTTTCATTTTTTTTATTTTCACAATATGGCGTCCTGTAGTCGCCATATTGAATTTTCACTAACGTCATGTCTTTAGTGACACTCGCCGGACTAAGGGGAATCGATTGACGTGTGAATCATAAAAATCGGCCCAGGCGTTTGGTCTGTATAGTGCTTCAAAGGAACATACAAACTGTCATGTCGTTAATCACTAATGACATATTTGTTTATAGCATTATTCTTATTTTTAATAATGTTAATTAATTTTGTTATAATCCTGTTTAACTCCTGGTCAGACTTAAACTTATGTGTCGCGAAGTATCATTATTGTTAAATGTAAAACTTTACATCGGAATCGAGTGCCTTTGGTCCATGTTTGCTATTTCTTAGTTACTAAAATAAAATATTTTTTGGATTATTGTGAGTTAACTTATGCTAGCAACGAGAAAAAATATGAACAGTTGTTGACTGAGAAAAAAAACTTGGACCTCGGGAAGAAACGGACGTATTGTTTTTGGCTCCAAGATAAATGATTAACTTTATCCGATTACTAATTCCGCCAAGGATTAACCGCAGATCGGAATCACTATGGACTTATAGTATCGTCACGTAACATTTTTCCTTTTCTTATTATAATTTAATTAAGTACTTCCGCTAGTTATTGGAAGCTTAGCTCTAAAATATGGTCTAAGCCATTTTCAGCCCGTTTGGGATTTAAACTTTCCTTTCTTATTTGATATCAAACAGTTAAGTTTTTCTAATCAATGTAAATATTCCTATGTGATCAAATAGTTATTTCTCTATTCCATTTAAATATTACTATGGAATAATGATGTCGACCTCGCCGTCCTTATTTCTATACTGTTTAACCATTATGTTAAAACATTATGTAATATGAAATCCGAACGGATGATCTGATATTCTGTTATGTAACCTAAGCCTTCTAGTTAATAAATTGTTTAATATGCATTTAATTTATTTATTATTTTTTTTTCTTGAAAGGTTTGGAATGTTGCTCTGACTGAGGAACCACTCTGAAATTATCAAATATATGGGCCCACTATTAATACCTCCCCAGTCAGAACATAAACGTTCCAAACATTTCCCGCGTACTTTCTCGAATAATTTACAGGTATAATGGACTACGGAGAAACCCCTCCACTGCCGCACTTCAATGGTAGCAGAGTGCGTACTTGTAGCCCTACGTCCTAGAAACCTGTCTCCAGATGCCAGTTCCTGTTCCCGATCCTGTTCCCGACCTGTTCCCGATCCTGTTCCCGACCTGTTCCCGATCCTGTTCCCGACCTGTTCCCGATCCTGTTCCCGACCTGTACCCGATCCTGTTCTCGAGACCGTCTACGCCTGCCAGCGTTCCTCCACCAGATTCTCCCGAAAGCGTCCTTCCAAGTCCAGTCCTGGAGAAACGCCAATCTCGAACTCCTTCTCCTAGTAAGTCTGAACCAGTATTTATTCAGGTTGAACAGAATTATAACAATCATAATTTCAATGTACCTATGACCGAAATAATGAAATTTTACTAAAGTTCCTTGCACAACCGGCACAGATCTTGATATGTTAATTAGATGTTAATTTAGTTATAGTACCCCTCAAAATTTGTAGTAGAACCCGTTGGGTAGAACAAATTACCCCAACAACAACAAACCCTCTTTCTATTTTTAGTTTTAAGCCCCTTTCCTGTTCGTCTATGTCCCTTAGTTTTAAGCTAGTTTTAGTTTATATAAAAAATAGTACCCCTCAAAATTTGTAGTGAAAAGCGTTGGGTAGAACAAATTACCCCAACGACCCCTAATTTTAAGTTTTGTAATAAGCCTCCTGCTTGTTTAAATATGCATAAAGTCGATCCTTCATATTTAAATGTCCAGTCCGTGTCTCCAGTTCTTTTAGCCCCTTTCTTGTTTGTCTAAGTCCCTTAGTTTTAAGTTAGTTTTAGTTTATAAAAAAAAAACATAAATAAATAAAATAATTTATTCTTTTATGAATATCACTGTCTCCTGGGATACGTTAGTTTTGGTACGTCTGATATTTTTTGACTAATTCTTAGTTCACCTGTCTATTCAGGCTGCTGAATTTCTGCAGGTCGTGTATTGGTGATCCGGAGTGTTGGCTAACATCCTATAATTTCCAGATTATAATCCGTTAGCAATTGGGCCGTAAACTGTATCCGATTTTGTCCAGTATTTGGTTTTATCCTGTTTTAGTTCGGAGTGTCACTACAAGTAAAAGAAGTTTAAATAAATATCTTATTATTACTGTCTTCAAGATTCAGTCGTTTCTAATTCGTATATAATAGTTACCCAGTTTCATATTCAACTTAATTAGTTAGTTGAATTTTTTTCAGTTCGGTAATGATCTGGTTAGGGTACAAAAGAAGATCCAGATTTATATGTTTTTAAATCTGAAATTATTCTTGGCTCTATGCTTAGATCTTTTCTGTTCACGAAGTCCTTGTTCGTTTATTAGGCAAGAAACGAAGTTGCTGTAATGTTGGAATGAAACTATAAAAGAAACGACAAGATTTGGTTCTGGGTTTCTCGATGTCAAGATTACGAATTTTATTTCGTGTTTTGTTTTTCCTTCAAGAGATACTAGAATTTCAAGATTGGTTTCCTAACGTACCTTGTGTTGTTAATCTACGTTCCTATATCTAGTTCTTCTTCGAGAGTACGTCAAGCTTGCTTTGATCTTGACTCAGATTTCATTTTCTATAAATGATTTGTTCTTTAGAAATGTTTTCCATTGACTTAATCTGAGTACAATTCATTGGTGTATTAATTATGTTTATTTTGTTAACAACAATGATTTCATTTTTCTATAAATGAAAATTGTGATGTACTAATTGTACAGCCCTATATTTAAATGCTTATGCAATTAAGTACTGTAAATTACCTAATAGTTTATGATTCAGTTTTTGTATTTAAAAATGTATATTTTAAAAATCACTAATGTTCTGAGTTTCATCAAATAAAGATAATATAAAATAAAATATTAAATTATTCATTAAGAAGGAACATTACAGTGGCGACGAGGATAAAAACTTCATTTTCAAATTAAAATTAGTTTCCTGAATTATATTTTCAAATTAAAATATCATCTTTTGAATTTACAAAACATATTTTTTGTAAAATTCTGAAAATGCCTGGAGATGCGGGAACGAGTCGTGCAAATGATGAAACAAACAACGCAAGTCCTATAACAGGACATCTTCGAGAATTCACATTAAATTCGAACTGGACAATATTTTACGCAAGAATGACAAATTTTTTCACGGCGAATAATATTGTAAGCGAAGAAAAGAAGAGAGCTTTAATGTTAAATGCTTTTAATGAAGAGGCGTATAAGTTAATTTTTGACTTATGCTTGCCACATAAGCCAGAGCAAAAATCATATGCCGATCTGATTACGAAATTAAACGATCATTTTGTCCCTACGAAGTCGTGTTTTCCAGCAAGATATAAATTTTATTCTGCGGTTAAAAATGAAGCCGAATCAGTAAATGAATGGGTTGCGCGTCTAAGAGGATTGACGGTGGACTGCGATTTTGGCACCGAATTGAACACCTTGCTTCGGGATCGTTTCATAATGGGATTTCCTAAAGGGCCAATACTCGACAAACTGTTCGAAGAAAGCAACACGTTGACATTAGCCAGAGCGATCGAAATAGCGACAGCGAAATTAGCAGCGATGCAGCATTATGACGTCGTTGTCAAACAAGAATCTGATTTACACAAAATTCAAGCGTCAAGGTCAGGTAAAAAATGTAAAGCGTGTGGTCGAAAAAATCATACAATTGATAAATGTCGGTATAAGGATTACACTTGTCACAAATGTAACAAAACAGGCCATTTAGCTCCTGTTTGTCGTAGTCAAAATAATAATCAAAGTAATAATCAAAATTCCAATCAGATTAGTAATCAAAATTATAATCGAAATAATAATAATCAACGATCGCATTGTTCTAATACAAATTTTGTAGAAGACGATGAGGATTTTTCTTTGTATTCAATAGATTTTAAATTAAATAAGCGTAGTTCATATTACATAACAGTTTTGATGAATAATGTTGAAATGAAAGGTCAAATTGATACTGGGTCTAGCATTTCAGCAATTTCGGAAAGTTATTACAATGATAATTTTAATAAAATTGAACTTATTCAAACTAATAAGGAATTAATTTTTTATACTGGAGTAAAAATAAAACCAATCGGTATGTTAAAGGCAAATGTTACTTATAATAATATAAGTAAAGTTCTCAATGTATATGTGGTAAAAGATGGAGGAATGCCTATATTGGGACGAGATTTTTTGGCACTTTTTAATTTTACTCTCACTCAATTAAATTTTATAAATGATGATTATGACATTAATGCATTGATAAATCAATTTAATGCTGTTTTTTCTCCTGGTTTGGGAACGTTCAAAAAAGGATTTGTAAGTTTAAATTTAAAGGATGATAATGTAGAACCGAAATTTTGTCGCGCTCGACCATTGCCTTATGCAATGAGAGATAAAGTGGAAAAAGAATTGAACCGTTTATTAGAATTAGATATTATCTCACCTATAGACTACAGTCAATGGGGGGCACCAATTGTGCCAGTTCTTAAAAAAGATGGAAGTGTTCGCATATGCGGCGATTTCCGCGTGACTATTAATCCTTTTTTGAAAGTTGACCAACACCCACTACCCCGCATAGAAGAATTGTTATATGCTTTACAAGGCGGTGAGCAATATACAAAACTTGATTTATCACAAGCGTATCAACAGATACTGCTTGATGAGAAATCTAAGCAATATGTAACAATATCAACTCACAAAGGGTTATTTGTTTATAATCGATTGCCTTTTGGTATATCGTCTGGACCAGCTAAGTTTCAAAAAATAATTGAATCAGTTTTGCAAGGGTTGTCAGGTGTTTGCGTTTTTTTGGACGATATTTTAATTACCGGAAAAAATCGTTTGGAACACTTAAATCGAGTTAAATTAGTTTTACAAAAATTACATGATTGTGGTTTAAAAGTTTCAAAGGACAAATGTAAATTTTTTCAGTCATCAGTTAACTATTTGGGTCATGTCATAAGTAAAGACGGTATTAAAACTTCTGACGAAAATTTAATTGCAATAAAAAACGCGCCCGCTCCCACTAATGTAAAACAATTACAGTCATTTTTAGGAATGATTAACTTTTATGGAAAATTTATACAAAATTTATCTACCATATTAAGTCCCTTATTTAAATTACTTAGAAAAGACGTAAAGTGGTCCTGGGACAGTAATTGTCAAGCTACATTTGAAAAAATAAAAAATGTGTTAATGTCTTCCGAAATTTTAGTTCATTTTAACCCCAATCTTAAAGTTAAATTAACGGTAGATGCATCCGACGTAGGTTTAGGGTGTGTGTTAAGCCATGTTTTTCCATCGGGAATCGAAAAGCCAATTGCTTATGGGTCTCGAACACTATCGGAAAGTGAACGCAAGTTTTCACAAATTGAAAAAGAAGCGTGTGCTATAATTTTTGGTTTAAAGAAGTTTAACCAGTATTTAATGGGTACAAAGTTCATTTTAGTGACTGATCATAAACCGCTCTTAGCAATTTTTAGTCCAAATAAAGCGATACCTCAATTTTCTGCAAATAGATTAAGGCGGTGGGCTATCATCCTATCAAATTATGTATACGAAATACAGTACACTTCTTCCGAAAATAATAGTGCAGATGGGTTATCACGATTGCCACTATCCGATAATGTTACAGACAATTCAGAAAATGATATTGATTTTTGTAATTATTTTAGTACAAATTGTGATTTTCCTATTGATTTTAAAATGGTGCAAAATTTTACCAAAAATGATGATTTACTGCAAAATGTTATTAAATATTTAAAAAATGAATTGCCTAAAGATAATCTGAAAGACGAATTAAAACCATACTTCTTACGTAACAAAGAAATTTCAATTGAACAAGGTTGTTTATTATGGAATCAAAGATTAATAATACCATTAAAAATGAGACAAACAATTTTAGACGAATTACACAAATCACACATGGGCATTGTCAAGATGAAGTCACTGGCTCGTTCATACTTTTGGTGGCCTCATATTGACAAGGATGTGGAAAATTTAGCAAAAAATTGTGAATCATGTATAATTAATAAAAATAATCCGACTAAAACACAATTGTTCAATTGGAAATGGCCTGAAAATCCATGGGAAAGAATCCATATAGATTTTTTAGGACCGTTTTGCAATACAAATATATTGGTTTTAGTTGATGCCCACACGAAATGGGTAGAAGCTTTCCCGATGTCATCGACTACAGCTGGTGCTACAATTAAAGTTTTACGCTCTACGTTTGCGCGTTTTGGCTTACCCAAAACGGTAGTCTCTGATAACGGGAAACAGTTTGATTCGGATGAATTTAAAACTTTCTTAGCTCGAAACAAAATTGAATTTATTACGTCTCCTCCTTATAAGCCCTCATCAAATGGCGCGGCAGAGAATACTGTTAAATTAATAAAAAATAGTATAAAAAATGCGTTAGGCACTAATATGACCATTGATTTAAATTTAGCGTTAAATAATTTTTTATTTGATTATCGAACAACAGTTCATAGCACGACAGGCGTGAGTCCTGCCGTTTTAATGTTTGGTAGACCATTACGAACGCGTTTTTCATTATTAATGCCTAAACAAAATATTGAAATTAAAAATACATTAAAAAATAAAATCTTAAAAGAGCAAGAAAAACAACAGAAATATTACAGAGGAAATCGTAATATAAGTTTTGATGTTAATGAGCAAGTATTTGTAAAAGATTACCGCGTACCGAGTAATCCCAAGTGGATTAAAGGCAAAATTAAAACAAAAATTGGTAATTGTGTTTATCTAATTATAATACCAGAATTAAACCGTATCTGGAAAAGACATACAAATCAGATTTTAAAATGCTATCAAAATAAAATTGTAACATCTGAGATTCCTGTGTATTCTCCTGATACAGTTGAAACAAGCCCTAGAAAAAATGTTGAAAATAATTCAGAGAATGTAGAGAAGACGATCATTGATTTTGCAAGACCAAAAAGAGTCATAAGAAAACCCGATCGACTTGTCTACACTTAAAGAATTATCATAATTAAAATATAAAAATAAATTAGTTTTTTTGGATCAGAATACTTTTATTTTAAAAGGGAGGTGTGATGTACTAATTGTACAGCCCTATATTTAAATGCTTATGCAATTAAGTACTGTAAATTACCTAATAGTTTATGATTCAGTTTTTGTATTTAAAAATGTATATTTTAAAAATCACTAATGTTCTGAGTTTCATCAAATAAAGATAATATAAAATAAAATATTAAATTATTCATTAAGAAGGAACATTACAAAAATAAATGTGGTTTTAATTAATTATATTTTTTGTTAAAACAATGTTTCCTTCCTGAAGTGTAAATAGTCTTCATGGTTTAAAAAGGACGTTGATAAGTATGGGATTATCAACAAATTGTCTCTGGACAATTTACATTGTGATTTTGTACCAAAAGTTTAAAATGTCTTTTGTGTTATACAATCTGTGTCCTTAATTTATAATTTTGTTAATTATTGTCTCTGAACAATTAGATTGTTATTTCATTAACAATAATGTTTCTTACCTGAAGTTAAATATTAATTAAAGGTTAAGATGGTCGTTGATATTTATGGGGTATCAACCATATTTATTGTCTTTGTACAATTGGTCTTGTAATTTTGTGCCAAAAGTTTAAAATGTCTTTTGCGGTTCACAATCTGTTCATTAATTTGTTGTTTTGTCAACTCTTGACTCCGAACGATTATTTTTGTTTTTGTAAACAATTATTGGCCACGTATTGTTTTCTTGTTTCGTTTTGCGATAAGCTACGTTTGCATGAAGTTTGTATTAAAGGTTTTCATTTGAGGTCCTTATTCTATACCGTTTCCTTCGTATTTTTATTATTGAGTTTTACAGTGGTCAGTTTTTCCTTCTAGATCCTGTAGCTAGTGGAAAAGAGAAATATATAAGCTCACTTCGAACAATTGGAATGGTTTTTTAATTATTATTTTAATTCAGTAAACAAATTATTTTCAAAATTCTTAGTAATACTTGTCTCTTAGAACGAATTAATGAGACAAACCTCCATTTCCTGATTTAACTGTTATGCACGATCCAACAATTCTATTTAGTAATTCGTATTGTAATTTTCTTAAGCTTGTTTCTTGTTCACGACTAGTTTGAGGTTTTCAAAATTCTTAGTAATACTTGTCTCTTAGAACGAATTAATGAGACAAATCCTCCATTTACTGTTTTAATTGTTAAGCCAGGTTCTACAATGATTTTTGTAAGTCGTTTCTTATATTTTTTTGCTTGTTTCTGGTTCCTTATTCTTTTGAACTACTTGTGTTCGCTGAAAAATAGTTGTGTTTCTCAGAATTGAATTAGGTTAGGTTAGGCGGTTTTATGTCACTGTCCATTATTGTACTATTTTCACGTACGTATGTTAATTTTAAGCTCGATCTCGTCCACGTTATTTCGAACTTTCCACAGTTCATATTAGTTATTAAGTATTGTTCCGTATCTTTTCGGTTCATTAATGTCAATTTTCTATCTGACACTTGATTTTGTTTGACATTTATCATTGACGTTTATTACGCTCACTTGGATACCTTTTGGGTGGTCATGATCTGTGAGTGTGAATCACCTAACGGTTATTAATAATTATTTTTAATTTTATGTTTCAGTTTATGATTCTATTTGAGTTAATAGATTTGATTGACATTTTGGTCATGGGTTTTAGGATCTTTTAGATTTTTAAAATAAAACTCTTTTTCTTAAAGACGACGAGATTGTCATGTCGTTAATCACTAATGACATATTTGTTTATAGCATTATTCTTATTTTTAATAATGTTAATTAATTTTGTTATAATCCTGTTTAACTCCTGGTCAGACTTAAACTTATGTGTCGCGAAGTATCATTATTGTTAAATGTAAAACTTTACATCGGAATCGAGTGCCTTTGGTCCATGTTTGCTATTTCTTAGTTACTAAAATAAAATATTTTTTGGATTATTGTGAGTTAACTTATGCTAGCAACGAGAAAAAATATGAACAGTTGTTGACTGAGAAAAAAAACTTGGACCTCGGGAAGAAACGGACGTATTGTTTTTGGCTCCAAGATAAATGATTAACTTTATCCGATTACTAATTCCGCCAAGGATTAACCGCAGATCGGAATCACTATGGACTTATAGTATCGTCACGTAACATTTTTCCTTTTCTTATTATAATTTAATTAAGTACTTCCGCTAGTTATTGGAAGCTTAGCTCTAAAATATGGTCTAAGCCATTTTCAGCCCGTTTGGGATTTAAACTTTCCTTTCTTATTTGATATCAAACAGTTAAGTTTTTCTAATCAATGTAAATATTCCTATGTGATCAAATAGTTATTTCTCTATTCCATTTAAATATTACTATGGAATAATGATGTCGACCTCGCCGTCCTTATTTCTATACTGTTTAACCATTATGTTAAAACATTATGTAATATGAAATCCGAACGGATGATCTGATATTCTGTTATGTAACCTAAGCCTTCTAGTTAATAAATTGTTTAATATGCATTTAATTTATTTATTATTTTTTTTTTTTGAAAGGTTTGGAATGTTGCTCTGACTGAGGAACCACTCTGAAATTATCAAATATATGGGCCCACTATTAATACCTCCCTAGTCAGAACATAAACGTTCCAAACATTTCCCGCGTACTTTCTCGAATAATTTACAGGTATAATGGACTACGGAGAAACCCCTCCACTGCCGCACTTCAAAACATACATACACACATACATATATAGGCTGTTAAACACATTACCACTCCTTTGCGTTGCAGTCGGGTAATAAAAAATCGAAACAGCAGATCGACATTGTCAGTATCATTTCCTAAAACAACCGACAGATCATCTGAAAATTCGATCTGCTGTCGTGTGTCCCTAAACTGGACACACTCCATTAAAATGTGCGAGACGGTAACACGAGTACCACACGTCTCACAAAGGGGTGGGTCCTCACGAGCCATTAAAAAACCATGGGTTAGTCTACAGTGACCGATGCGTAGCCGTGTAAGAACCACTTCCTCCCATCTGGAGGAACGGCAAGATGTGAGCCATGGGTAGATTTTATAGCTCTTAACTTGTTTTCTTCGACAGCACTCCATTCATCTTTCCAGAGCTGCTGGTCGGCCGAAATCAGTACATTTTTGAGGTCGTCACCGATAACGCAATACACGTTCTGACCGATATTTGCAGCGTCCTTAGCTGCAGTGTAGCTAGCTCATTGCCAGCAATTCCCATGTGGCCGGGAACCCCACAAAAATGGACAGTGGTTCCACCTCTTTTCAAAGAGTACAATTTGTCCTGAATTAAACAAATAAGAGGGTGGCTGGGATAGGAACGCTGCAATGCCTGAAGCGTACTCAAAGAACTTTGAAATAAGATTTATTTGTTAAACCATATTTAACGTTGCCAAAATGCTTCAAGGTTGATTTTTACTTCCCACCTCTACTATGGTAGGGAAGTAATGGATTTAGTCCGAAAAAAATATTTCGAGATTTTAACAGATCTTCACGTTTTGAGACCCTAGCAATCGTTTAAGATCATTTTCTGACTGATGTATGTATGTGTGTGTGTGTGTGTGTGTGTGAGTGTGTGTGTGTGAGTGTGTGTGTGTGAGTGTGTGTGTGTGTGTGTGTATGTGTGTGTATGTGTATGTGTGTGTGTATGTGGTCAATTTTTCGCCTTCGATATCTTAAGAACGGAACAACATACGGGCATGCCGATTGTTCTATTGTATTTATCAACCTTTAACTTAGATCTGATTAGATTTTGAGTCAAATCGGTTCAGTGGATCCTGAGATATTCAAAAAAACGTTCTCAATGTCACGTATTAACATAGGTAAAAAAAATATAAATGAATTCTAGATGTTATAATATGAAAAAAATGTAAATATTTTTTTTCTCTAAAATGTATAGTTTTCGAGAAAAAAAATATTTTACTAAAAAAAATAAAAGACATGCAAGTTTGTTTCGATCATTTCTTGCTTACCAACCGTACAAATACCACGCTCCGACAACACCGCTTATATATAGGTTTTCTGCCAATAACCTCAGCACTACTTACCTTACTTTTTTAATTTGGAAGCCAAGTTCTCCCTTTATTTTAACGCTTTTCAGTTTATACATATTTCTCAAAAATATGTTTATAAGAATCTTGTGTTCCAAATAGTTTGCGTCCCCAAAAACTTAGCACCCTAGGCTATACCTAGTCAGCCTAATGGTTAATCTGGCCCTGGTGGTGACCATAACTACATCGTCATGTTAAAAGAATGATCGTCGACCTTGTACATCAAAGAGAACATCTAGTAAATAGAGTGTCGACGACAGTAATACATTAGGTAAGTGTCGAATTGTCAAATAGTGCAGAAAATGCGCTCGACTTGAAAATGAGTAAGCAAGCAAATAAAGAAACAAGTACGTAATTTTGGAACGTGTATCGGGTCTAAATGAAACGTACAATACAATAAAATGGAGTAGACGTTGATACTCTGCGAGTTTGTGTCTATGTGTTGTGCTGAAGTAGCTCTATAGGGAACAGTCGCTACAAAATTGCACCACATTGCAATTCACATCTCATCTGCAATTTCATGAATTCTTCACATTCAAACTGTCTTGCGTTATACAGTTGATGTCAGCATCAGATAACGCAACGAAATACTAGACTTACTGAATGCCAGCAAAGATATACGTACTGATATCTTACAGTCCCAGAGCCGACTGTCGGATTTCCTATCGATTACACAGACAAAGTCTGTTTAAGTTGGTATTCATGGGACAGACAAAATAGGGAGCCACAATTAATATCATTTTTACTCTGCCGAACATTGAAAAATTAGAAGTGCTAAAGGATTGCGCCAGGATGAAAACTAGTACCCCATGCTGATATGAAAGTACTCGCTGAGATCGACATTTTGACGTCAAAATGTCGATCTCAGCGACAAAAGAAAACAATAAAAAAACTGGAAAATTAGGACTCCCAAGGGGTGGCGGCAGGAGGAAATCTGGCATCCCATAATGATATGAAAGGTCTTGTTGAGACCGACATTTTGACGTCAATTTTATTTGTGTGTTCGATGACATAATAAAACAATGAACAATTTGGAAAATTAGGGCTGCCAAGGGGTGACAGTAGGAGGAACTCTGGCACCCCATGATGACGTGAAAGATCCAGTTGAGAAAGGCATTTTGCCGTCAATTTTATTCATCTAGTTGATGACATAAGAAGGCAATCCAAAAAATGACTGAAAGTGACGTCAGTATCCCATAATCTGGCAGAATAAAGATAAAAATAATTGTGGTTCCCTATTTGTCTGTCCCAATGCCAGCTCACACAGACTCATTTGTTTGTGTATTCTATTCATAGATAATCTGATGGTGGGCTCTCCTCTAATAGAGTTATAAGTTTATAACCAAATCCATATGTCGCATTATGCACCAAATGTGTCTGAATATAGAGATGTGTTGTAAAGGTATATTAAAAATAGGGACGCTCGAGGGTTCCGTACATCATTTCCAAAAAAAATTTGTAAATCGGTTGACCCTGCAGGCCATCTCTGGAACTTCCCGCTATTTTCAAGCCCTTTGAGTTCGAAACACTCGATAATACACCCAAAAGTAGATTTTTGAGCTCTTCGAGCTCAAAAATCTGAAAATTGCTGATAACAACACTATTTTAATTTTTTTAAAAAATATAACTTTTGAACGCGTTGTTCGATTTTGATCTTTAAAACGGCAATCGACGCAGTTTTTTAAGCTCTAAAAATATTGTAAGAGGTACAAAATCGATTGATTGAGAAATCTCGAATTTATTTTGAAAAAACACTTTTTTCGAAATCTGTTGACAACGATATCTCTCGTACGGATTAACCGATTTTGATCCGCTTAGCGGCATTCGACGCAGTTTTCTGAGGAGAAGATCTGATTAGATTATGAAATCAATCGGTACAATATTCTAGAAATTATTTTGAAAAAACATCGTTTTAACAACTTTTTTTTCCGGTTTTTTTGGAATTTCTCGGAATGTATTGGGCTGAATCGGTTCAAATTTTCAGAAAATTTAAGCTCAGTAAAACCCTTTCGAATGTCGTAAATCACGGTTCGATCGGTCAAGCCGTTCAAAAGTTATGAGAGGTTTACATACACACACACACAGATATACTGACATCATCGTAAAAATAGTCAGAATAGCTTCCTAGGATCACAAAACCTCGAGATCTGATGAAAACTCGATTTTTGAAAATCGGGGCGAAATCAATACCTTTTTATTTTTGAAAATTTTCAATTTTCTTAGCGGGAAGTTAAAAATTGACGTATGAAATAAATAAAGAAATTATTCGCGGGACAACACATTTTAAAGTGAAAGGGAACTTTTTCATCGGCAACCATAAAAGGAATCGTTCATGTTCAACGAATCGTTCACAACTTCCGAAGATTTTAAAAAAAGTTTAAATTGCGAGCTAACTATTAAGTTAGCTCGCAATTTTGTGAACTGACAAATGAAGTTGATCTTTTGAAAAAAACAAAATGTGATTCTCATAAATCAAATAACGGAGTTAAAAGGAATTATAGTAGCCAAAAATGGCTCATTAACTAAAGTAAATAAAAATGTTCAAAAAGTTGATAATAATAAAACGTTTGCAACGGCAATATATTCTAATGTGCCTACACGCACTACAGCTGTGGAATTGAACAAGCCAAGTCAAGCAGTGACAAACAAGACAATAACAGTGATAGAGACACAATTGACAATACAAAATATAACAAAGTGATACTGATGATGAAGACGACTTCATCGAAGTAAAACGGAGACACCGTAAAATTAAAAAAAACCTGGATTGATAGGAACTGCTAGCAATGATGCGGGACTGTCTGGAGCTAATAAAATGGTCTGGCTGCATATTAGTAAAGTGCATCCTCGCTCGACTGAAGATGATGTACTTAATTATGTTAAAACTAAATGCCCTAATAATGAGTTTACTTGTGAAAAATTACCGAGTAAAAGTCTTAATTGCTCTTTTAAATTCGGAGCCACGTTTGATCTTTATGACACTTTAAATAATTCCCAGTTTTGGCCTAAAAATATATTAGTTAAACGATTTAATTTTTTTCGGCCTAAAAAAGAAACTACCTTCTCGAAAATTTAATAACTATACGCATTTTAATATTAGTGAACAAACTGTTGGAAATCTAAAATTAATCAGTCTGAACATACAATATTTGGGCAATAAATTGAATGAATTCGAGATATTTTTGAATGAGCAGAACCCTGATATTGTCTGTGTAATTGAGCATGGAATGACGGATGATTCATCTAAATTTGTTAATTTTAGAGGATATAAATGTATATCTAAATTTTGTAGATCCCAGTATAAAATGGGAGGTGTCATAATTTTTACCAAAATCAGTCTGAAAGTAGATCTACCATCTTTATAAAAAATTTAAATATAAATCTAATATAAAATCGAATACTTCACTCACTTCCGTTAAAGACAATTTTAAATTTCAGTGGCTTGGAGCAATCGCCTTTTGTGGTAAACCTTCTTGTACTATTAGATCTATTTTCTTCAAGTTTGACTTAAAAGTAGTCTTCAGATCCGAAAAAAATCTTTCTAGCCGGTTTGTATTTAATAAGGATAAAACTGAACCGATTATGGAAAGTGGTGTTTATTTATTGTCTTGTGATAATTGTCCTTCTTTTTACGGGTAAAACTTTAAGAAAATTCCAAGATAGAATAAAGGAACACATTTCGAACTTACAGAATACTAAATCTAATTTTGGGAAACATTTATTTACAAATAACTACAACTTTAATATTGAATCAGGTTTTAAAATATTACACAGTATTAACAGAGACATCCTTATTGATGCGTATATTTGAAATCAAGCAAGCATTTTGTTCTGATAATTCCATCTATTGTTTAAATTCCTCGATCGACACCGGTGAGGTTTGTGTGTTTGATTTTATTTTTGAATCAGCCATTTCTTGACTGTATTCTGTGCGTTAGCTCAATAGTTTCGATTTATCTCTCATTTTGACAAAAAACATGGCGTAGATCAATTTAACTGTGCCCTTTGTTATTTGATATAATTTTTTTGGCTTGCATATTGTCGTATACTTTCTTCTTTTTCAAATCAATTTTGGTTCCATATTCAAGGTACGTTTTATTATTTTTATATATAGTCTGTCATATTTTTTATCATGTTTCTATACATTTCTAGATTACATCTTCTTGTTGAATATATTTTTAAAGGCCTGATGATGACAACTTAAGTTGTCAATACATGTCTCCATTTGTTTTTTAATAAACAATTTTATCGTACCAATGGATGTTTTATATAACTTCTAAATAAAAATATATACGTCAATTTTAAAATTCGTCTCGCACGTTTTGTGACACCTTTCATGTAAGTGTCAAAACGTAGGGTTGGGTTGACTGTTTATTTATGTGACACAGTTAATGCAAACTATTTCCAAGTGATTTTAAGCTCTACTTCGCTTCGCGGGGGGATAATAAATCATACTTTACTTCGCAGGAGGAGAATTTCTTACGGGGAGGATAATAAATTAACAATATACTAATATATGTAAGCGGAGCCACGGGTAGCCGCTAGTATATAATAAAATAGATACAAATATTAAATTTTTTTAATGAGAGAATTAACCCTGTTCACAATTCACAAACAACAATAAAAAACTTTAAAAAATCAAATACAGTTTTACTGTCGTGTTTGTTCTTCTAAACAGTTCGAATAGCGGAATAGACAATATTTGTGTAGGTGTACAGAGGAAACAAAGCTATGTCGACAAAAGTGGACGTCTATATTTTTCACAGTAGTGTTTGTATTATTTTATTTTATCACATTGCTTAATAAAACTGTCTCACAATTCGCAATTGTTTTAACATTGAATTTGTAAAGTGTTGAACCGCAGATGGTACCGCATGCATTCATTTTTGTCACAATGGCGATGAGTAGAATTCTAATAAATATTCAATTTGGTCTCTAAAATTGTTCAAATTACATTTCTATGTATCTACTATCTAGTAAAGTTTTTGGTGAATATATTTTGTATCGCCGATGGCTTCGTTTCGTGTTGATCCTTGTATCAAATTTTCTTTTGGAGAAAAAAATTAATTATCAGGAGCGTAGACAGTAAAGTTACCATGGCCTACCGCATAAAGTTCTTTGCTTGTCAACAGTGGCGGCTCGTCTTTAAGTGCGCTCGTGCACCGCACTGCCAGTTGAAATGCAACGCAACGCAAAATTAAAAAAAAATAAATTTATGAATTTACTTATTGATAAACAGTGACACATCATACACCTACACAGAATCAAATATTATACATAATCGGTTAATCATGTTTTATTGAACAAATCTGCTGATCTGTTGTAGCGGTTCTATTAGCGCACGAAACAGCTTGTTCCAATGTTAAATTAGACAAGGACAGTAAAACCGTGAGACAGATATATTTACGTAGTTTTATATAGACGCACTTTGTGCGCCGATCCAATACAGTCGAAAGACACCGAAACAACTTCGGCTAATTTCGATACAGTTTTTATATTATTATGAGTACATCGGTAGACCGTAAAGTTAAAAGTTCAGTATATTTCATTTTTCAATGAAAATTCCCGGTTTTTTAAATTAAATTCTGTTTTGTAATTTGTAAAAAAATGTTTCGTAGTGAATTATGGTTATCGGCATTAAAATAATCAAGCTGTAATAATATAATGATTATGATTTAAATCATATTTGATTTCCTTCAACAATAAACTTGAATTTTCAACAATTCGCTTTATAAAAATGCCAATGAATTCACGCGTTCTTTGAAAAAAGAATTGTATGGTGCATCATGGTTGTGTGGATGTGATACACTTATTAGGTTTTTTTTCTGTTTTCCGTGTGAAGCTAACTGAACTCAAAAAGGTGTGAATGATTCGACGGATCTGAAATGGTAAAAAACAGTTCATATTAAACTCATTTGTAAAATTTACATCATATTATAGGTATACAGATTGTCCGAAAGACTAATCTGAACAAAAAAAAATTAATGAGAGTAAAACAGAAATGTAGGTATTTGGCGCACTATCACACTTTTTGACCACTGGCCGCCACTGTTTGTCAATATTCTTTGCTTTTCAATATTCTTTGCTACACTCTAGTCAGTTTTTCAAAGTATTATTCATCAAAAGTTTCTGAACAATTATTAAAAATAGAAGTGTGAAAATACTTCCTGTGATTTTAAACCTACCTTATTCTTCTTACTATTTGCATTAGATACATGACAAAGGTAATGAGTGACCAGAAAATCCTAAAAGCATATATACAAAATGTAGTTTTTGAAAACTCTCTGGAATTTCATTTTTTGTTTCTAACTGTAAAAAACTCGGGTCGCAGTGCCAAACCCTGCCGACAATATAGTGTATTTGCTAATACACGCCTTGTGGCTTTAATACGTAAACTTAGTTTGTTTTTGGACAAAATAAAAAATTTAACCCCTTAATACATCCCTTAAAATAATATTTTTTTTCTTAATTTCAATATTATTATCAATGCAACCTCTGTACCAAATTAAATACACCCTTCAGTAAGTAAATTACTATCCGCAAACTAGTGTTTTCATAAAATTTGTAAGTCCGGTCCTGTCGGGCATATTTTATTTAAATTTTAGCAGCACATTTTGATCTTTACTAAAAGGTTAAATTTCAATTTTGAAACAATTATGAAAATTTTTTCGGTATTTTCGGGCCCAAAAACTTTTGTCAACCCCTAAAAACCACCCTAAAAATAGTCCGATTGGGCCCATTTTAAATAGTTTCCGTGCAGTGATGGATATCAACGTGTGTACCAAATTTCGTTCAAATCAATTAAGTCTTTCGAGAGTTATGCCGCGAACACCCTCACACACACACACATATATATATATATATTTACATCTACGTAACTATATTGGTTCCTTTCACTTCGAAACCTTCCTACGTCTGCCAGAAGAGGTGGATTTAGAAGGAATCTAAGTGTGTATATTGACTTCTGCAGTTATTTTTGGCCCCCCTGTCTACTTTTTATGTTTGTATTCTAAAAAGTAGAAAATACATTTTTTTATTTACCTATAGCCATATTTTGCGTCTTTATAAAGTATAGTCTTTATGACTCCGGGCTGTATATTTTAGTTTCAAATTTAACACTATTTTACATTTATAAAAAAAATATATTTTTTATCTTGCTATTTTTTTTACTTCAAACAGTGTTGCCAGATGAAACCGGTTTTTTATGCAAAGAATTAATCATAGATGACAATATTTTGATTCTACTTGTATGTATAACCGCTATGCCTAAATAATAAATCTATCCGATTAAAATACGCTTTTGGGATTTTTTTAAAGAAATTAATTATGGTTGCCATTATTGTAAATACCAAATTAATAGTTATTATGGTGTAATTATTTGTTTCTATAAAAAAATATTACTAACAGCGGATTTACCGATACTCTTAGTACGCTGAAGCTTAGAGCCCCGTGCAGCAGGCACTCCCAAGAGGCTCTCCTATATTATTTTTTTATCAATAAAAATGTGCGTTAGTGTTTTATCTTATATAAAAAAGATTTTTACCAACAGTTTACATTACGAAGATGATACAAAGAAAATTTTCAGATATTAAAATAAAAATAAAGAAATTAAAAAAAGCTTTAATAACAATTGTTTTCTTTTAAATCAAAATGCACTAAAGAATAGAAAATATTTTTTTTTTCAGTTAAAAAGAAAAACATTGGGCGCTCATAAAATATTACTTTGTCTAAGTATACATTTTTTCCCAATGGTTTTCTTTTCAACTGAAAAAAATAAATTATTTTCTATTTTTTAGTACATTTTGATTTAAAAGAAAACCATTGTTTTAAAAAAAGAATTTTATTTTATTTATTTTTACTTTTGAGTCTTTATTAATTATTTTAATTTCATACAATCGGGAAGTACATTGATTTTTATTTAATTTAATTTAATTACTGTAAAAAAATACAGTAAATTGTATAAACTTTACCAATATATTTCAGCTATTGAAATAGGGTACATCAGAATAAATAATCAATTCAATTTTTAGTGCTTTATTTTGAAACGAAACAAATAATTATTCTGAGATAAGACTAGTAAAAATAATAAGTATTTCACTTATATATTTTAAAAAACTCGGGTCGCAGTGCCAAACCCTGCCGACAATATAGTGTATTTGCTAATGCAGGGCTTGTGGCTTTATTATGTAAACTTAAGTTTGTTTTTGGACAAAATAAAAAATTGAACCCCTTAATACATCCCTTAAAATAATATTTTTTTTCTTAATTTCAATAATATTATCAATGCAACCTTTGTACCAAATTAAATACACCCTTCAGTAAGTTAATCACTATCCGCAAACCAGTGTTTTCATAAAATTTTTGTAAGTCCGGCCCTGTTGGCCGATTTTATTAAAATTTTAACAGCACATTTTAATCTTTACTAAAGGGTTAAATTTCAATTTTGAAACGATTCTGAGAATTTTTTCAGTATTTTTGGGCCCAAAAACTTTTTTCAACCCCTAAATACAACCCTTAAAATAGTCCGATCGGGCCCATTTTAAATAGGCTTCGTGCGGTAATGGGTTCCAATGTGTGTACCAAATTTCGTTTAAATCGATTAAGTCTGTCGATAGTTATCGTGTACACACATATATATATATATACATATATATATAAATATATATATAAATATATATATATATATATATACATACATATATACATAAACATTTTCAAAAATGGTGGCAAACTGTTCAGGAGGGTATGAAACGTCGAGAAATTTTGGTCCGACCCCTAGGTCCCACCATCCGACCGACGCCAATAGTGTATGTGCCATATGGCAAATACACTAATTAATAAATTTTAATTGGGACCTCCTCTTCCTGGTCTTGTGGTGTAAGGTGTTCCTGCCAGTTGTCACAATGTAAATAAAAAAAAAGTAATTTGTTTGCTAATCTCAATCTTAAGAATTTGTATATTTCAGTGAGATTACTTCATAGCAATATCATACATCACAGGATCAGGGAGAAGTGCTTAAATTTAAAAAATCATATTTTAATTATGAAAAATGAACGGCAAAATGGTCACACAAATAAGTAAAACAAGGTATGAAACCACAACAAACAGAATTTTTTTCCCAATATTGTTAAACGTAAAAAAATGTTCAACTTAAATCAAGTACAAGTAAACAGACTTTCACAAAACTAGACCTGCTTAAGCTTTTTTGTGTATATATTTTGAATGAAAACATTGATCTTGAGCCAATCTTTGTTTTTCAATAAATCCGGATATAAGCCCTGAAGATCTTCACAATCCCTTCTTTTTGGAGGAATTTTTTTCTTAATATTTTCGGAAAAATAACATTGTACGACTTTTTTCTGTTCCTCAGTCCATGGGACCAACTTTCGTTTGCCACGTTTCTTTGGTACAATCACTTGTTTGCTTGTGCTCGGTTCTTGGCTTCTATTTTGTTCTCGCTGAACAGTTTTTTTAATACAGTCGGATAGAAATTCTTTTCTGCCTATTTCCTTTTGCACTCTTTTCTCTTGCACATTTTCCTCTTTATCACCATCGTCATCTTCGTCACTTGCTACCATGTTATCTAAGAGATTGTCATCTAATTGTACATCAATTTCATCCAATGTCTTTCCTTTGTTTTCCCCTGATTCTCCTCTTTCCATTAAAGGAGTAATTTAGATATTTGGCGACTTGATATATGTCATCTGGCAATCTATAGGAATTCTTATGCACTCTGGGGGTATGACCCATGAAGGTGGCAAGTTGTTCGATTTCACTCTAATTTAAATTAAATAATTGGGACAAGGTCGCTTAGTGTTTCCTAAGTCTCGTGCACGTTATAGCTACGGGATTTTTAGCGCCACAATCATGTGCGTATTTGAATACCACTTTGTAACCATAAATTGTTGTTAAAGAACCTGGGGTAGCAAACAGATAAGGATTGTCTTTGGTTATGAAATTTTTCCGTACTTTTAAAAGCTCGGTAACGTCATTTTGTGTATTTGCGCTAAACATAACCGGAACGCCCTGGCCTCTTTTCTCTCTAATAACAACTCTTTTCAAATTTTTTATTAAAAACTGTTCCGCATTCGTCATCACTTCGTTAAACTCTTCATATGTGTTGGTGTTTTCTCCTGAATTTTCATAGGTCTCTAAGAACATTCGTTGAAGTTCCCCTGGTCTTCTTCTATTAAGAAGAATGACTCGACAAAAAATTGTTTCCGTTAATGTGATGTAAGTCTTAATGTCTCTTTCATCTGATTTCAAAAGTTTTAATGCTTCGTCTGCTTTTTTTTAACAAATATTCTTTCAACGATTTCAAGTCACTTGCTAGTGGGAGAACAGTTACTTTGTTAAACTTCTTTATATTAAGATCATTACCAGCTTGGTTAGACACATCGAAGCGCCAGTTTGATGTAAGTAGATTTATCAATGTTTCTAAGCTAGCTTCAATTAAGGCCGTTTCAACTGATGGTTCAGTTTTGACAACCATATGAATCGCAATATCACAGCATTGCTTTAGGGAAGTAGCAATGTTTGAAGCATAGGTAGGTGATACAAACGAGTCTTTGATACTATCATATTGTGATACTAATTTAGCTGCCTCCACTATTTTGTCGTAATGTACTGGTCGAAGCGCATCAAATAAATTAGTAATAGATTAATCTAGTTTTTTAAGCTCCAATAACAATCTGGACAGTTCTCGCATTTTTCGGCTTGTGACGTTCACAAAATGCCGTTCTCTGTGAATTTTTGAATACCTTGCACCAAAGACGCAAATAATAAAATCAGAGTTGGCCTCTAATGGAATTTTGTCAGGTCTCATCCTAGGGAAAACCTCCTCTTTTTTCCATAATCTCTAATCAATAAATTTTGTCCCTCTGCTTGAGGGTTTTTTATTGATTCGCCTACACATTTTTTAACATGTCGATACAAAAATTTTGATCTGTAGTAGCCAAGGCATTTCTTGTATGGCAGATATGATTTGCCTGTATCAGAAGCTTGTTTAACAGGCATACACATTCTTGATTATTTTAGGAATTTTTAATGAAGTTTCTCTTCTTTCTCAGCAGTGCTAACAATTTTCTTCTTTCTGAAGATCCTTTTTCCTTTACAAATATATTTTGCACTTCTAGTTCATAAGAATGATTTCTTTTTAAATGTCTTACAAAATTTTGGACGCTTTGTTCACAAAAATAGCAGTTATCCTTCTTGCGCTTATATTTTGGACCTTGCTTTTTATTTTTCTGCAAAATTGGTAATAAAGGTGTATCTGTTGTGCTATCACATGGCTGTATCTGAAAAAAATAAGATTTAATTTAATCTCCTACTATATATGTCTTTGCAAACTGGTATGTTTTAATAAATTGATTAAAATAATACCAATTATTAACATTTGTCTGATCACATTTTTGTAGCTATAAAACTGTAAGTAGTACATACCTCTTTTAATGTTTCTGATACAATCTCATTTGGCAAATCCTCAAATGCAGGTGTTAAAGTCTAAAACAATACAGAAATTATGGCAAATTGAATTAATATTTAAAGAATCAAATTTGTTTGCCAAAACATTACAATTATGTATCAAAATGTATCTAAATTGAACAATCACTTCATAAAAAATTAAAGTAAAAAAAACTTTTTATAGAGGATGCTGTTTATTGAGGGGCCCTAAAAAGCAGAAACTAAAAAATTAATTTTCTAGAAATGAAAATTTTTTAATGTTTAAAAAATATAGCATTCGAGACATAATAGTTTTCTAGGGTCTCGAATGCTTTTTAAAATTCTTTAAACATTTAAAAATTTTCATCTCTGGAAGATTCATTTTTTATTTTCTGATTTTTAGGGTCCTTCAATAAAAAGCGTCTTCTATTCAATTTTTGTTTTACTTTAATTTTATTTTATACTTTTTAGTTACAAATAATCTATGAGGTTTCTAGAATGGGGGCAATTACCCCTCTGAGTCTTGACTATATTATATAATATAAACTATAGTTAATAATAATATTTTACTCAATTTTTGGTTTCATACACACAAATCACAAAATCAGAACGAATTTCCTGGAAGATAGGTAACTCTAATAAAAATTTCCTTCTCTTGAGCGAAAACTTGGGATCCGCACCTGGCTGCTACCGAGTGTAAGGTCCCAGTTTCGCAAACGGCTTGGAGTAATATGAAATATGTGATTTTTTTCTTTATTTAGTATTAAAAATATAGAATTGAAAGCTATTAAATTACTAATTTCAACTTTTATTTAAAACTTTTTTTTGTAATGCTCATAATAAATGAGATATCGCCCGAGACATTCTCAGTAACTCACACTGTATATAGAGATAATTTTATAGCATATTGTACAGGAAAAACATTTTCTGAAAAAATGTGACAGGTCATTCTGGATCTGAGGTACTGTTTTATAATTAAGAAGTGCAGTGAACTCGTGACAGTAAACTTAATTTTTTTTATTCTGTTTTTTGCCAACGGCGCGACGGCAACAAGAACATCGTGTTACGCATATGGAAAACTTAGCGATCCAATTTTCTTTAGAAAAATATCGACTGGATTCTACAACCGGTAATGTATACAAGTAAATGGATAAAACTGCTCGGAGCTATGACTTTGGTACAGGATGGAACACAAATTGTTAGTATCTGATTGAAAATACATTTTTTACGATTACTTCGGTATGGTTTAGAGCAGGTATGAGTAACCTTTGGAAAGTTGCGGGCTAAACTTTAGGATATTAATGAAGTCGCGGGCCGTAGATAATAAGTAGTTGTGAAAAAATAATAATGATATGGTTTATTTTTTTTTCTTCGGCAAGATATGTTCTGTAGAAATCACTTCGCTCCACGTGCGTGTGTGTCTTCCTGAAGCTCGATCAACTCCATTTGCAGGTGTGTCGGAGCATTCTCTACGTCACTTTTCATAGGAGTAGCAAAACGGTTAAAGCACCTATTTGTGTTTTCGAAGTCGGAAAATCTATTAAAAAATTACTCCGACAGTGATTTTAGTTCTTCAGCATATTGAGTGTAATCAATAATATTATCGTGACTTGACAGTGTTGAAAAATGATTACAGCTGCCAGATCGCATTTGTGTTTCCCACAAGCGAAATTTGTTCTGGAACGCTTTCAGATGGCTGTACAATTCGTTTACCAGTCGACCTTGTTTTTGAAGCTTCAAATTCAACTCGTTTAAGTGACCCGTGATGTCAACTAGAAATGCCAAATCACATAAGCATTTCTGATCACTGACTTCAGGCAATGGTTTTTCTTTGATTTCCATAAAATCGGCTATTTCCTGTCTAAGATCGTAAAATCTTTTTAGCATTTTGCCTTTGCTTAACCACCTTACTTCGCAATAATATGTCACATCACCATGTTCTGAAGAGAGGTCATCCAAAAATGCTTTGAACTTTTTCGAGCGCGATTTTAAAATGTTCCGCGGGCCGGTGCAAAAGCCGGGGCGGGCCACATCCGGCCCGCGGGCCGGTCGTTGCCCATATATGGTTTAGAGTTTACTGTACCAGACAGAAGCAGTGCAATCGGGATTGAATATTCTACTCGTTTTTATCTTAGTATTTTAAAAAAATCGTCACAAATACACGTAATAGCACAACTATTTTTACAATTGGAAATTGCATTCGGATGAAATTTGAAACGGTTACGACCCGTGTTTTGTTTTTACAACCGGGTGTACATCAAGTCATAGATATTGCAATACCTCAATATATTTATGGTGTAAGTACAGATGTAGAGGGTGAAAAGTGCGTTTGTATAATGGTATATTTGCGCTTACTTAGAACGTTCCCTCTGCCGAATACTCACCGCACCGACAAACACAAGGAGTATACTTGGCTTGCTAATCCTGACCGAGGGGAGGAAGGATTTGCCTTTCGCAGCCAATGTTTTATGTGTTCGTGTAGAGAGAAGAGTCGCTAAAAGAGAACCGAAAGTAAGCAGGGAGTATCTGATACTCACTTTTATATAAGTCTTTACGTGGTGTGTACCATTAGTTAATTATCATCTTAAAAATTAGGTAATCTCTCAAATCTGGTATTACCCAATTAAACCAAATATTATCTTCGATTGGCCAAAGAAATTTTATAATACTGCTGCTTTCGTTTTTAATTTTGATGGAAGATCAAGTCACAAAATTCTTGAAATTAAATTAATTACGTGTACCTACCTAGTGTTTTCTTTTTATATTTTAATCTTATTTTACGATAATATCGAAAAATGACAATTTACGAGAAATAAAAATATTGCAGTAATTATTGTTAGGTGGTACAGTCGTGGTTTTAAAAAAGTTTGCACTTGAGTTTTTCATTGTAAGCTCACAAAAAATTGGTAGCTTAGCAACAAATTTGGTTTGATAGGTAAATATAAATGTAAAAAATTAAAAGAAAGCAAGATTGGAGGCAAGAATTTTCTAGTATCAAATATGTTTAATTGAATAATAGTGAGTAATCTGGATTGCATATGTTACGCTCAAAGATCGAAAACGCTCAGTGAGCGGAAAAATAGCTCACAACGCGTTGTGGTCACAGTAAAACATCCATATGGCGAAATTCGTGTTATGGCTCTAATGAAAACGCGCACGACGCGTTGTGGCAATCACAGAAAGACCAAATAGCGAAATTCGTGTCGTGGCTGACATGCTATTCGATCTCAACGCGTTGTGGCAATGAAGAAAAGCCATGACGCGTAACCTATTCTCTGTGTATACCCTTAAAATCATAGTTCTGATTAACTGTGCAACTCTAACAAAAATGTTTTAATGCGTCTTTGCACCTGAGCCGACACCGACAAGTTACAACCTGTCCGTCGTGATATGGTTAAAACAATGAATGCTCAGAACGCGTCATGGCTTTTCTTCATTGCCACAACGCGTTGAGATCGAATAGCATGTCAGCCACGACACGAATTTCGCTATTTGGTCTTTCTGTGATTGCCACAACGCGTCGTGCGCGTTTTCATTAGAGCCAGAACACGAATTTCGCCATGTGGATGTTTTACTGTGACCACAACGCGTTGTGAGCTATTTTTCCGCTCACTGAGCGTTTTCGATCTTTGAGCGTAACATATATAAAACAAGAGAGGTGTTTTAGTTATAATTTTTTTTAGTGAATTAGTAGGATGTAACCTTAGTTAATTGATACATTGCTATCAAAAGCCAAATCACAATATGCGAAAATTAAAAAAACCGCTAACTAGATGATACAGGTGTAAACTTTCTTAAGTCCACGACTGGATAGTGTACATAGTACCTACTATCTCATTGCAAATAACACATTATTATAATATTGCCCACCAAATTATATATTTTTTACCTCTATTTGGCGTCATAAGTTAAATAATTTTTTTATTTTTAAAAAAAGGAAATAGGCTATTTTTTATTTATTGGGGCTTGAGAATAGCCAAGCGTGTAGCAATGCCACTGTTCATATAGCGTTTCCGTTTTCTATTACGAGCCCCCCAGTAATAATTTGTCGACGGTCTATAATCTTCAATCACCGTCTTCCCCAATTCCCAGGTTCAAATTCGAATTGCTAAAAGTATCAACTGAATTTTCAATTTATTTAAAAAAAATGTTTACGTCAGATAGTTTCAGAGAACGGACGGACACCGAAGTGATTCCATAAGTTTTTCGTTTGCACGGAACACTAAAAAGAATAACAAATTGAAAATATGAATTTTTTTTTTTTTTTTTATATAATAACACGCTCAGCTGCAATGGCTATATGCGTGTGTGTGGGGATGTAATTATATAATAAAATAGGTAAGTATGTACAGAGTTTGTTGTTTGGTTAGTATACACTTCACAAATGGCGCACTTATAACATATGTTTTTATTTTATTTATTGAAAATATGAATTGGTACCTACCAAAGACGTTACTTTTATTTACCTGGGATTAGTACCTAGGGCTAGATAACCGTTGAAGTTGGCAGCATAAAAAGCCGATGTGACCTTGATATTTTATCCGCTGCATTTTTCAGATATTATGTTTGCTTACAATTTTCCCTTAAAAGTTAAAGTACAAACTCTATTATGATATTACTATTTATTTTGTTTTAATATTCTTCTACAAAGTTCCAACAATTTTCAAAGAATCTGATTAGGATTGTTATCAAGAGACATCAGATATTTTAGTATACCTAAAGCATTAAAAGCAGCGATGAATATTGAACATCCATGCGCGAACCTATGTTATTTGACTAATGTTAATACTTACTGATGCCTAAGTAGGACCATTCGGCTAGCAGCTGAGGCTCCCCTCCCCTCGAAGGAATGACAGGCCGTCGGTACCGCGGGGAGGACCTATGGAGTGAGTTAGAGGGGGTTTTAGTGGGTATGGGACTGTGCCCGAGTCCCACACTACCCAGGGCTATCTCCCTGGGTGTGCGTAAATGCATTTCCTCCTCCGCAAAAAAAAATACTTACTGACCAAATAAAATAAGTTCACATCTAAGTCCGTCTCTGGCTTTAACACTTTTAGACTAAAATATCCGATATTTATTTATCAAATTCTGACCTGAATTTTTATCAAAAATTGTTCAAACTAAAAAATGTTTCGCCCTAAGGCTGATAAATCTGAGAGAAGTTTATCGATTTGCCTCGGGCTTTTTACCATCATGAAATTTTCTCTTTTTTTCAAAACCATTTTTTGTCATTGGTACTCAAATTAAAAACACTTTTTCGTATTAATTAAACAGAAATGTTTTGATTTCACAAATAATAATTTGGCTTTGATCTATATCAACTGCTAATATTCGATATTGATGGCTACGATAATAATGTTATCACAATCACAGACCATATTTATAAAATATAATGCCGTTGGCTGTAATGATCAATCGGATGTAACAACCAAAATTCAAAATTTTAAACGAAAGTTCTCACAACTTATTTAATACAAAGAAAAACCATCTCTGCGCGAAACACCTTTGTTACCAAAGCATTAATCTTCTATTCATATTCGTTAAATGCGCGACTAATAATAAGGTAATAGAGAAAGAAAACTCTATGACCTCTCTCCAGGCTCTATTCTTTTTCAAATTTCAACATGCATATTTGAGTAGTAGTAGGTTACTGATAGTGTTGGGAAAAATTAAATTCTTTTCCAGTAACCGGTGTTACAGTTTCTGTGTTTTAAAATTAAGTACCTGTTCCCTTATGAAAAATAAAAGTTTTGGTTGTAAAAATATATCCCTGAAGATGAGCAAAAAAAGGTTTTTTCAGAAAGAACCAGTAATTTGAGAATCAGTTTTTAAGAACAAGCTCATTAACGCAAACAATGAAATTACTTTTAATTTTGCATTTCATTATTGATAAAGAGATTTTATTTTGGATCTGTAAACATCTTTACTGACCTCCCTCCTCCCAAATTTCTGTTATAGTAATTTGTTGGAAAAATTGTGAAATTGTGTTTTAAAGACCACCAACAGCTAAGGTTATTTGGGCCTAGCACCAATTCATATTTTCAATTCATTATTTTTTTTTAATAATAAATTGAAAATCCAATTGGCACTTTTAACAGCTCTCGGGTTAGAACCCGGGAACTGGGGACTTGTAATAGAGGAACCATAGCAACGCCATGTAAACAACAGCATTGCTACACGTTCGGCCATTCTCAAGCCCTAGTAATTTGTTGGAATGCCACGGAAGTAACGTTTGTGGCCAACAGATCTACAGGTCTTATCATATTTAGAGCGTACGCTATATTCTATTCTTCTTTGTCAGCTGCTCACTAATAACTAGAGAACCTAGCTGACTAGTCAAAAATGCCGTATGTTTCAGTTCAATTGATAATAAATTATTATATTATGTCAAGACTTCAGATACTGTTGTCGAATATTTCTGCTGCGAGAATTTTTGAGGTTATGTGTACTTGTCATCATATTCAAACCTAAATGACACATCTTTGTGATTACCGGGAACTCTGTGTTTTTTATGACGCTGAGACTTGAGAATATAACATCATATTGACTGAATTTCTTCGATCAATACTTTCACTGTACTTTGATCGACCCTTGTAACCAATACAGACGTTCTAGCGTAGTTTATACAGCTCGTTCGTCCGTTATCTTCATCAGCTAGATGCTTAATTCCGTTGCATTAGGCGGCATTACCGGCTAGGATTATATTATTACCATTCCACAAATCTAACCGCGCTCGCTTACTACGGCCTACAGCCTCTCTGTAACACCGGAACATATGACTTCGCATGTTGTAAACACACATGTTATTAAAACTCGTTTACACTGCGCGTTTCACGGGCCCAAATAAACTTTATAAACAACACTAGCTTTTCGTTGTTAACAAGCATGCAGTCAAATCGAATATCTGTTTGGTTTTCTTTAAAAAATACTCTCGTTAAAAACAACGTTTTTCAATTTTCTATTTAAGGGCAACAAGTAGTGTAAGTACAATGAATCCGCATTAGACATATTCCGTAGCTCATTTTTATGTGATTCTAATGAATATAAATCTAATCTCGGCCTAATTTGTAAATAAGGGGACGTTTCTCTATAACAAATTAATGATCCTTTCGCTTCTGGACAGTCAAAAGTCAAATGTAATTAGGCATATTTTTCCTATTTTTATTTTAATTAATCAATTAACCAATATTATATTTCGCACACACTAACATATTTTTGAAAAATAATACTTAATAGCTTTAACTGCTGTTTTTTGTCTATTATTGTTCATTATATTTTTTCTCTTGCTGTCTGCCCTGCTGAAAATTTGAAATAAATTATCGTTAATAATATCTATCTATTTCACTTATCTCTAATCATATTATATATTTCGGATAATCGGCCTGTCCGTCTACAGCGCCTGAAGCCTCTTAAACGAGACCAGACTAAAAACATACTATGGGCAGAACGTACAGAGGAAAAGGGGAGTTTTGAATTATCAGTACAGCTAACGCAAATTGCATTATATATATGTGTTTACCTTTTAACGCTGGATATGATTAACAAGCTGAGAACATTGCAAGTATTTTGAAAAGTAGATTCCATAAAAAACAAATATTTTAAACATAATCAATAAAAAGTCATATACTGGTGACACACTTTTTCATTTTTAACAGATTTAAAAAGAGCATGTCATTATTTTAGTCGTGTTTGTGTGTATTATAATTATATTTTTGAATACGAATGTGCGTTTGTATGGCCGCGATTATTTTAGGAACTACTGAACTGATTTGAATAAACATTGCTCCATATTGTTCAGGATTGTATGAGGAGGAGCCTTAAAGTAGTCACATGATTTGGTTTTAGCAAGGCATCCCGGTTATATATTATTTAAAATTATATAGTGGAGGTGCAGTGATTATCGACTTCTCTTCCACCACATTTATTTATATAATAAAATTTAAAATGCAATTATAATAATCGAATATGATTAATTCTATTGAAATTAACACAAAATAAAATACAAGGACGCCAAAAAGTGTACAAACAATTTGATCGACTTCAAAAAAGGAACCAGGATGTCTATAAACAGAATAAAATAATTTTCGATTTGTTTGACAATCACTTTCTCTACCTACATTCAATTAAAAGTCGGCGCAATTATTTCTCTATACAGGGTGTCCAAGACTTGCGTTGTCGGCCGATATATAGATTTTAGGTGAAGATAGAAAAGAAGTTTATATACAAAAGTTGTATAAATCTTAATGGTGTATAACCCAAAAATATTTTCAATTATACAGCCTATCCCATTTAAGCGTGGCAGATCAAAGTTATGTTTTTTTTAACCTAGCACCCTGTTTTTATTTGTTTTTTTAATTCTGCACCTAAATGTGAATAGAAATTGTAAGGGAAGCCATGCTCGAAAATTCAGTAATTTTTTTGATATTTAAGTTTTTTAGAAATTTTTGACAAATGCAGACCTCTACCTAAAATTCGACATAGCCAAAACAGAAACCTTTTTCAAACTGAAATTTTGAGGATAACTAGATAATGGACGGACAAATCAATGTCTGTCCTAAAAAAATGAATTTATTATACAGGGTGTTCAAAATAATGTAATTCTTTTACTTAGCTTCAATCACGTGTAACTTTTGATACGTGAAATTACAACTAAATTCTTTCAAACGTGTAAAAATAGTGCTATTAAAATTATCAGTGATATAGGAAATTATGTGAGTGGTTCAACTAGAGGTAAACACAAAAGGATTAAACATTTATTAGACAATACTTAGTTGAAGGTCTAACTAACATTTTCTAATGTGTGGGTTTTTTCAAATTTTTTCCCGCAAAAATCATAAACTATATGTTATTTTGCACACTGAAAGATCAAATTCATTCAAGCAGTGGTGCTTATGGAACACTGAGCATAAAAATGTATAAATGTTTATGTAAAATTTTAAGATGTGACAATAAAATCTTATCTTATCTTAATTATAATAAAAACTTTTGATTGTTAAATACAAAGAGGTTATTTTTTTGCTGGAATTGTATTCTATAGGATATTTACTAACTTTTATTAAGGATTGTCCAAACCTAAACCTAATATTTTAATACGAAAATATTAGGTTTAGGTTTGGACAACCCTTAATAAAAGTGTTAGTAAATATCCTATAGAATACAAACCTAAACCTAATATTTTAATACGAAAATATTAGGTTTGGGTTTGGACAACCCTTAATAAAAGTGTGGCTGTGAAGTACACAAAGTTGCGGCAGACTGAACAAAATGGATGACAATTTATATGTAGTACTTTTGGGCTTGCTATATTTGTGGTGGAAAAAAAGAAGCAAGAACAATCGACGGATGTGAGTGCATAAATGATCGCTGTAATCTTTTTGGGTCATGTCCCATAATGCTAGATGATCCCATCGGTTATTGATTTTTCTATATCGAGATTCGCCTCTATGAACTGCAACGCTTTTTTAACTTCCAGATGGAAGTTATTGTAATGGGTCCGAAAATTGAAATCAAAATGTACAACAAATTTTTATGTTTCAAGGTCACTACACTATTTTTACACTATTTTTGGAAATATATCTCTGTGTGTGTGTACGTACGTACGTATGTGGTCATTTCTTTCTAAGACGAAATATCCAGAATGAAAAACGATATCGACTACGTTAGGGTGTCTATCGACGCGTATTAACGTAAATATGATCTGAAAGAAATTTTTTCAAAATCGGTTCAGCCGTTCTTTTTTCTTGATAAAATAGACTCCAAAAAAGTAGATTTTACACAATATCTCGCGAATAAAAAATTATATCGATTTCATAAGGGTGTCAATCGAGACGTGTTAACGTTATTTTGATCCTAAAGAAATGTTATCCAAATCAGCTCAACCGTTTTTTTGTTTAAAGAAAAGACGACCAAAACTGGATTTTACACGAAATCTCGCGAATAAAAAATAATATCGATTTTGTTAAGATGCAAATATAAGCATATTAACATCAACAAGACCCGAAAGAAATTTTATCAAAATCGGTCAAGCCGTTTTTTTTTTTTGCTTACATAAACGACTGCAAAAAAGTAGATTTTATACGCAATCTCGCCCAAAAAAATGTTATCAACTTATCAAAGTATGTTAACGTCACTATGATCCGACATAAATTTTATAAAAATCGGTCCAGTCGTTTTTTTAATTTATTATTAAAAATAAATAATAATTATGTTTTAATGATTAAAATAATTACTTTTCTGTGTAATTTATAATTTAATTAATAATGTTAAATATTTATCAAACTGGGAAGTTCGTCGTGTGGACCTCAAGGGTCGCACTTTAGTCCTAATAAACGACGCGCCGCACGGCTTGTTTGAAGTCATTTTAAATACAGAAAACCTATTGTTGCGTAGTTGTGTTTGCGAAACAACGCGAGATAAACCGCTGTGTGTGTCATCGCTCTTGTAAGGGTGGTTGTTCGGTAGCGTATCTCAGTTTTTCAATTTTTATCAGCTACGTCTTTACGTGAGATGAAGGACGACAAGTTAATTTCATGCAATGTTCGTCATTCATAATCCGCATGTAGGATATCAGTGATCTATCTATTTAACACTCTAGTTCTTTTACATATACGCTCAATGGTATATGTGTATTGCAGTATGTAGCGTCAACCCCAAAGCCGCAACAGGTCAATAGAAGCACCCGGAAACTACCAGGAGAACAAAATTGCGTTGTATTATTTGTTCCAGTCATGTGCCAATCAATTGAATTTTTTATACACCAATACTATTTATATACCGCTGTATTATACCCAGTGGACCAAAAGAGCGGCTCGTGACTTCAGATTATCATTTTACTACTGAATTCAAATTCACAAAGATTCATAAAGTATAATATATTTGTTATTCAGTAATGAACATTTCTTTTGATGGATTGAAGAAAAAAAAAACTTAGGTAGGTACCGATAATTTGAACAAATTGTTACGTCATTTATTATGTTGTAGTAAAAATGGTTATTATATTTTCTGTGTGAAAACAATTTTTTTAATGGAGAGTTATTGATTTTTACTAACGCATTTGGTGAATATCTGAGAAAAAAATATGAATAAAAAAGTAGGTAACGAAATTTATAAGAAAAAAAGCATGGCGTGTCGCGGCACACACGACCGAAGTAAAACTTATACAGTACTAAAGAGGCGTGTATAGGACATTTAGAATTGAGATTAAATGAATGGATCAGAATGAGTGATGGTCCATGAGTACATTATTTATTTATTTATATAGCGTTGCTATGGTCATCTTAGTGTTTCTACTTTATTGTGAATTATTTTTATGCGTTTGAATGTCAATAAAATGGTTTTAAAAATCACCATAATAGTTAGGTATAAGATATTTAAAAATAATTCAATACTGGTTGGATGTTTTTCAATTTATTACTCGATTTATTATTTTTAATAAAAAAAAAATTAATAAATTTTATATTTCATATTACTCCAAGCCAGGCTCGAACCTGCTATCTTGTATATGGTAGACGGTTAGACTATTGCATTGGACCAGATGGCCACGTCGCTTTCTGTGTCTGAGCGCTTAGCAGACGATACATGCTGTGTTTTGCGTCACCCATTTTACTATACTTCCGCCCTTGACTACTATAATTTATGGATTCATTAATAGGCTTGCTATGGTCACACTTCCGTTTCATTCACAGCATTTTTGTCCTCAAATCGGCGAGTCAGTGCCGCCTAAGAAGTTATATTTCAAAATAATGAAAATAATTGAGCCTTGATTAGGAAATACTGGAAAACAAAAGAAGAATTGACCATCGGATAAACGATAAGACAATCCAAAAAGTAATTAAATTATTATGCATTCATTTAGCAATTTTGTGATAGTATCAATAATTAATTTCTTCGACTTTGAGAGGATTTCGACTTAACGAGTTTCGAGTTATAGTTATTATATTAGAAAAAGTAATCTGATCTTTTTTAATATTCTCTCTATTATAATATTACTATAATAATTTTATTTTGTTTTTTGCTTTTTAATTTTTATGATAAAATGAAAATTTGAACTGCTGAAAAGTGAGAATCCTGCTCTCTTATTTGACATTGACGAGTCGTTTACGTCGTCGTCAACTGTGACTGTAGTCGAAAACGAAGTTGTAAGTGAATTGTACCGTATCTGCAGTCCCCTCTATGAAAGAGCCAGGCTATAGCCAGGGGT
The DNA here is from genome assembly GCA_039654895.1 of Mongoloraphidia duomilia. Lineage (NCBI taxonomy): Eukaryota > Metazoa > Arthropoda > Insecta > Raphidioptera > Raphidiidae > Mongoloraphidia > Mongoloraphidia duomilia. The sequence continues at coordinate 25,752,561 of CM077518.1, forward strand.
CAGTGCGCTATAGGGTAATGATTTATCGTACGGCCGATAATGACGATATTGCATTTAACTGTCTCCATTATCGTATCTATACACAAAACCTCCACATATTATTACTTAACACATTTATTGCCTTGGCACGTCAACCAATAAACGTCTTAATGTTGAGGAATTTATAGTTTTATACCTATTACATATTTCACCTTAACACAAATTTATAGACGCATTTTTTCTAATAAAAGCTGGCATGACAGAAATTATCAAATATAATAGAAATTTTCGGAAGGCATAGGTAGCTATCCCATGAACTACGCCATGGAGGATAGAAAGAAAGGGGACTAATATCCATGGATTCGCCGTTGTCCAAAAAGTGATGAAAATAAAGGTCCCTATTTCGATGGTAGATATCCAAAAGCTATATAGTAAGACTCGAAGTCGAGTGAGTAACTGATCGATTTAAACATGCGTTTGTTTTTTTTTTGCAAAAATAGAAATAAACTGAATTATAAAATAGCCGATCAAATCCATGAATTGTTCTAAATAAATTAGGCAATTTGTAAAAAATTCTAAGGACTTTTTTCAAAAAAAGTCGTGTCATGTTTCAAAACAATATTTTGTTGCGGGTGTTGCATAGTTTTTGTTTGTTGTTATTTTCAAGAAAATACTTATTAGAATGCATAACTGTGAGCAGCTCAAGAACAAAAATTCCGTAAAAAGTTAGAAACTTGTTTTCTTTAAATAAATTTCGACTCGGATCTCTAAATTTAAAATTAAAAATTAACCTTAAAATTCCTTTTTTGTAATACAAAAATTCGGTGTCTAATCCCCAAATAAAGATGGTATACTTATTTGACAGTATTTACTGTAAATACATGATAAAATGTTAGTAAAATTTCTTTGTTATACAGGGCGTTAATGAATACGTGTTACAAACTTAAAGGGCGTGTAGTAAATGCAAAAATAGATGGAAAATTTCCTGTACACATGGGTCGTTATAGCTTTAGTTAGATACAGGGTGTTAAAGTTACTGTGAATTATCTTGAAAACCGTGTGTCCTACGATGAAAACGTAAGATGACTTTTTTTCTAAATAAAACGAGGTATCTTCAAAAAATGACCCATTTTCATTAAAGTCAGTGGCGTAGAAGTTATTAAATAAGAAAGGGGTAACAACATACCCAGATCCGCCACTGGATTAAATAATTTATTGTTGGGAGTATCAAATCATGTACTTTAATTAGTACAACAACTGTCAAAAATTTCGAGTTATTCAGATTAGCCAATTTTTAGATATTCAAAAAATATTAAATTTTTCGAAGAACTTTAACATCCTGTATCTCGAAAACTAAAGCTCCAACGACCTATGGCTACATGAAATTTTCAGACTATTTTTGCATTTCCTACATGCCCTTCAAGTTTGTAACATGTATTCATTAACACCCTGTATACAGATTTTATCTGTTTAAGTAAATAATAATAAAAATTCAATTTTGTGCATCTGTTATTAATTTGAGTTATCCATTTTAATGTACGATCAATGGTGTAGTCCTAAAAACTTGACAGATTTTTTTAATTGTACATCAGCATTGCAATTTGCAGTAAATAAACTACCAACAGTCACGGGACCTCTGATTCTGAACTGCACACAGCTTATTTGAATTCACCTTTTTCAAATAGAATTATTTCAAATGTGCACGTTCACAGGTTAACTGACAATAAATAATACCACGTTGCCGTAAATTCGTTTATCGGAGACTCGGGGCCTTGTAGCTACAGCGCTGCTCGTAAAGCTTTTACGAGCCCTTACCGTCATCGCTTTTCGGGACACGCGCTTTCCAGTGCAACTTGCGGAGATCAGTCTCCTTTCTCTGTATCCTCCACGACCTAAGCTTTGTTCTACAGTGCCTATACAAGAGAAAATGCGAAGGTTCAGACAATAAAACGCATCTAGATATAAAAGAAGTTCTAGTAAATAAATTAAATAATTATGTACATTGTTGTTAGATAATAGATACAGATAGTAATTAGAAAAATGTTTGTAAATTACAGACGCTAGATTACTGAGATCATAAGCGTTTAAAATAAAAGATTAATAATTATATTGGCAAAAGTTACATGCAATTATTATTTTAAACAATTAGTTTAAAACTGTGTAGGATGACAGGAAAGATTCCATGTTAGCTGAGAACGTTGGACGCCACTGTGTAAAACCCGTTATTGTACTAGCTCCCCCAGTTCGTAAACTTTCTTTTAACATCATTGTTATATTTTTATAATTTTAATTTGTTTTGTTAAACACTTATATATTGGAAATATGGCCCAGATAATAATTCTGGAAGTTGGTTGATAATGGATTATTGATTTTCAACAGTCTCAAAGAACCGAAATTATTATTTCTTAGTGAGTGGTTGTTTTTTATAGAAAGATCCCAATTTATTTAAAAATTAGGCAGATAATATTGTATATTACGCACACACAATATAATATACAAGGTAGATATAGTTAGATCTGAGATCTGTAGTGAAAAATGCTTGTGGTCATATAGTTACAACAATAGTATTCCCTACTAATTGTATTTGTAGTCTTTACATAATTGCAAGGGAAACGTTCTAGCAAACATGTTCTTACAGAGAGCTAACTGGAAAGATACTTAATTTAAAATTTTTCCCAAATAAACCTATTATTATATTATATAACTTGTTCTATAAAACTATAAATTATATATTATATGGCTTTGATAATGAGCATAATATTTTTACGTGCGACCTTAGCATAGCTGGGAACAACTATGTACACTCACTTTGTCTATGAGTCTGTTAGTCACGCTTTTTTGTATCATTCGTACAACCCAAACGGCTCAACCAATTTTGAAAAGCTTTTTTTGTTTGAATCCTTCCGAGGTCTAGTTATATATATTATTATACTAGCGGCCCTGTCCGGCTTCGCCCGGGTGCAATACACTACCCACTCGCTTCGCTCGTTCGCTATATACATAAACCTTCCGTGAAAAATTATTTAACTGATCGTTGCGTGGTTTAAAAGGAGTTAGCGGTTATACAGACAGACAGACAGACGCGGAAAGCGACTTCATTTTATACTATGTAGAGAAGATAATGATTATTGAATTTTGGTTCCAGAGGGGTTAAAAAAACTGAGTTTTTGCTTATAGCTTGCTCAGTCAAAGTCAAATCGATTCGGAATCTATCTTAGATGAAAGAGGAAAAATTTCGACATAGATTTTGGCATATTAGAATGTGTCAAAATAGTTTTTTTATAAGAGTATATAATTTCGATTGAACCTACGTCTTAATAGCGAACTTGTTTCGGTTGTCTCGTAAAATAAAATACAGCGTTATATTTTGGTATCAGTCAACCAATTTTTTGCCTGACAGATATGCCAAGATGGATCTCTTTGAAACTCTGTTTTGGTGAGTTTTTCAGTATGCAAAAAATTATTGGTGGTAGATTGGCCAAATAGTAACAGAAATTTATGGAGGGATTGTTAAGATTGACATTATAGGGAAAAATTGCTTTGATAAAGTTGATACTCGGAATTTATTATTATTTATGTTGTGAATATAAATTCATTGTGAATTAGTGATACATTCTGAGAAAATAATACAAAATCAACATTTAACAGAAGAAGTAATATTAAAAATAGATAAATGTGGGTCAAAGATCCGTCAGAACTTTGTTGCTACCCAACATCAAATTTTATAATAAGACATGAATAATATGCCACACGTTAAAATTCTTGAATTACAGTAATCCCTCGCCTACCGCCGGGTTAGGTTCCGTAGACAGGCTGCGGTTGAAAAAACAGTGGTTGGCGAGGGACTCACGTATTATTATGCGCTAATAAAAGCAAATGAGTAAGAGTGAGACAACAGATTACGCATAGCCACACATAATATGTCCCATCCCGCTCGGGTTGTTTGCGTGCCGAAGTCGTTCATTTCGCAGAAAAAAACTCGCACCAAAATTGGAAAAACGGAACACTTATGGCCTCACTCCAGTGTCTGTCCGTCCGTCCGTCTTTCTGTCACGAGCTCCCAGAGCCAAACGGTACAAGCTAGAGACTCGAAATTTGGCGTAGTTAAAGCTTGTTATGGGCCAATGCTGTGGTTTAGATATCGATAAATAATTCGAATAATTGCGTGTAATATGAAGGGTCAAACAGGTTATGATAAAAATGAAAAAAATTCAACCCCACCGAGGGGGGTGTCTAATAAAAGCTAGTGACCGATAGAAAACAGTAATATTTAAAAACAAATTATGTATTGTTAAGTTTGCTTAAGAAAAAAAATTAAAAACCGCGAAAATCGCTTGTCCCACTCCATCTATTTCTAAAGTCTCAATTGGAAAAATCTTAATTAAATTTAGCAAGTGTATCATGACGTCAACATTGACAAAAATTGTAATGTTTAATATAATATTTCGAAGAAATTACAAATTTTTGACGCAATGTGCATATCTTACAAGGTTATAAGGAATTCAACATACGAACTCAAGTGGGCTATGCAGCTAACTAAAGATACAACGGTGTAACCATAAATGTCAGTTATTTTTTAAATAAAATAAGGCTTTTATATTTAACGATTGTAAGGAACACTCATTGCGCGAGGCCCGACTCGCATTTGACTGCTTTTTTACTGTACTTTAAATACTTTTTTCCTCAAACAAAAACCACGGATAAGCGATTCCGCGGTTGGCGAAACTTGCGGTAGGCGAGGGACTACTAAGTACTTGAATTCTCCAAAATATTTGATAATGTAAACGTATTACAAAAGATAATAACAGAATTTTTTACACGTTTAGTGGCACGTGATATGACATGATACCTACTGTATTATATTCGATTTTCTTTGAACAGTTTTATATCTATTTAACTTACAGAACGCTTCAAAAATGTCACTGAACGTCTGAAATATTATCATGCTTACATACAGTGTTCCTCAGGGACGAGATTTCAATGAGACAGATACGGTTTCCGTTAAACTGGCTAATGATAATAAGTTATTCTTACAAAAACTGCCTTGATGTCAAGATTAAAAATTGAAATATTTAAATATTAATGTGAAGGAACAAAGGATAATAAAAGAAAATGTATATTATTCATATTATGATTTAGGTCTATACAACTTTTGACTACTTATAGCGACAGTTGCCTTAATCAAAGATTATATACTACAGAAACAATATTAAAATTTAAGGTAAGATATTACCTCTTTCCTATAACACATTGCACTTCGTTATTTTAACGTTCAGTCAGACAGAGTATTAGAGTTTTTTAAAAGTGAAAAAAATTAATTTTACCTGCAGGTATACATAATACATATATATAATCTGTAAATATATTTGATAGAAAAAAAAATTAAATTACAGTCTTAATCTTATTAACAGTATCGGCAATTAAAATTTAGTATTCATCGTAAAATAAATAAAAAAAAAACCTGAAAAATGTATCTTGTTACAGGTGCACTTAGTAAAAGTGCCAAATTAATTTTTGACATTACAAAGTTTACCAAAACTATTGCTAAAATAGTAGTTCTGTATAGGGATTCTTTTACTATCCTTATCTCGTAGCTTTTTTATTTTTTGGTAACATTATGTTACTGGCCTTATTATAGAAATGTAACGGTGAAACTCCGATTGATCATTGTTTTATCTCGTATTTACCTATGTATATGAAATTATCGAGAAATACCTAATTATGGAGAATCTTAAACAAGTCTGAGAGTCGGTAGAGAAATGACTATTTCTTAGAAGTCCGTAATAAAAAGTCCTATATCACAAGTACTTTCACCAGGATTCAAATCTAAAATCTCAAGAATTTATCACCCTGATAATCGATCTGAATCAAATAATGTACATTTCAATAATTAATATACATTAATATACATATTACGTATACAAAACCACTGCAATCAACAACATTGTTTCTGTGTTTCGATATAATAATTACTTGTGTACATATTTTGAAACAAACAACGACAAAGTTTTGACCTGTTAAAATTATATTAACAGTCATAAATATTTCAAACATCATATTATTTGCCATGTTGCTTGTTTACTGTTGAACTAACAAACACAAGCTTTCTGTTCTCGGCAAACAGAAAAGTTCAAGTTATTCAATCTCAAGTTTCTTCATTCATTGACTCAACAACAATAATTATCTAGAGATAATAATGAAAACAGAAATATATAATATGTTTCAGTCATTGTGCGAAATGCCTCGGTATTCTGCAAGCTCACCAACACACCAGATATTATCTACATTGGATCTAACTTTGGATAATCTGTGAATTCTTAAGACGTTTTTGACAACCTGCAAAATAATTTCTGCAACAGTTAATCTACGTCTTGAAGATGTTAACATTTCACATTGACTTGCTAATCTGAAGATGAACTTGAATGTGTTATACAGGGTGTCCCAAAAAGAATGGGACATAAAGTAACAGCTGATTCCTTACAAAAAAATATTGCGATAGACGCCAACTTGTCTATTCCGAAAGTTGATATTAAGAGAGATACAGGGTGTCAAAGTTTAATTTTTATTTTTGATTTTCTTAAATAACTTTTAAAATAGTTTAGGCATTTTAATGAAATTTGGTATATGGGGATTTTCAAATCTGACCTTGGTATGGCTCTTACTTGTAGGGGACGCCACTTACACACCTTTTCACTCATTCAAATAGTCATAACTTTTTTGTACGCACTCGTACTATTTTTTTGAATTTAAAAAATGATTTTTCCGTCATTTTTACGTAAAAAAGGTATACTTTGTAAAAGTGGCTAGGAGTAACCTTTTTCAAGATATTTGCACTTAAAGTAATCGATGCAATGTGGTTCTAAATGGCAAATTTTGAAAATGAACATAGGTGGCTTTGAAAACGCCAACGCGGCGTTATCATGGTAATTTTTGACAGTTCTATTTAAAAATTCAATGTTTCTTATTAAAATGCCGCATCCTAATGATAAAAATAAAAATTAAACTTTGACACCCTGTATCTCTTTTAATAACAACTTTCGGAATAGACATGTTGGGGTCTATCGCAATATTTTTTTGTAAGGAATCAGCTGTTACTTTATGTCCCATTCTTTTTGGGACACCCTGTATATATCGTTAAATATAAATATGAAATGAATTTAGTACGGCTGGATTTGTTGTGAAAATAAATTTTGGAAAGAGCAACCAAGATAAAAATAAACAAATTTAACGTTAAAATATATTCGTTACTCCTCTTGTATTTAAACTTTATTTTTAAGGCATTTCTGTTTAGTGCAATTGCATTTCGCAATTCCCAGGCTATCGGAAAAGTATAGACGCCCGTCAATCGAAGTCTGGTTACACTTTACAGAACATCAGTCACTTGATTAACAAAAAGTTGCAAATAAAAAACTGAAGTTTTCTTTTTAGGGTTTTTTGAAATCCCTGCGATACTAATATCCTAGCGTTTTTGAAAAATATTACCTATTGGATGTAAGATTTACAGATTTCTAAAACTGCTATAGTCAATTTGCAAATTATCCAAAGTTCGGATCAATTAAAATAATGCCCGGTGAATTTTTGAGCTTTCAAAATACTCGGATATTTCGCACATTACCGGATTTCGCAAGTTGCTGGTAACATATACATTTTAACTCATCCAGTTTTTAATTAGTACGTTTATGGGAAATGTTTAAAGTGTTGACACAATAATATATTCTTGCAGGGAAATTAAAGCATACCCTGAATTTATTGCAGTTATTGATAAATTCTGATTTTTAACACGCTTTTATTAGCTTCACCTGTATGTTTGCTTGCTTGCTTGCTTGCTTGTTTGTCAGTTTGTAACCGACTTCTTTGAACTTGATTTTGACCAATTTTGAACGGTCAGATTTAGTTTAAACGTTGTCGATTTATCAAGGACCGACGACAATACAATAATTCAATAAGTTGGACATTATCCTGACCAGGATCTCCAGGACTAAAAAAAAGCAAAAAACTTCAGATTGAACTGAAACTTTGCACACTTATCAAGGACCGATGACAATACAATAATTCAATAAGTTTTTCCCATTATCCTGACCAGGATCTCCAGGACTAAAAAAAAAAAGCAAAAAACTTCAGAATGAACTGAAACTTTGCACACTTATCAAGGACCGATGACAAGACAATAATTCCATAAGTTTGTCTCATTATCCTGACCAGGATCTCCAGGACTAAAAAAAAAGCAAAAAACTTCAGATTGAACTGAAACTTTGCACACTTATCAAGGATCGATTACAATACAATAATTCCATAAGTTTGTGCCATTATCCAGACCAGGATCTCCAGGACTAAAAAGCAAAAATAAATTAAAATTTAAAAAAACTAAAAAACACGCTTTAATGAACTAAAAAGTAAAAAAATAATTAATTTTATTGTAAAAAAGCATGGGGTGGTTTAGATCATATTTTCATACTACCCCACGCTTTTTTACAATAAAATTAATTATTTTTTTACTTTTTAGTTCATTAAAGCGTGTTTTTTAGTTTTTTTTTATACATACTTTTACTTAGATTATAACGTTTTCTGAGATGTCTGAGATTAAATAAAAAAACACCCTCACTCTTTGACTAGTAATTTTAACAAAATCGGTCAAACAGGGGACTACACATTTTATGAAATCACTGAGGAAAACATTATAGTAATTTGCGGATAGTGATTTGCTTACTGAAGGGTGTATTTAATTTGGTGCAGATGATGAATTGATAATAATATCAAATTAAAAATAAATATTTTAGGGGATGTATTAAGTTTTTTTTTTATTTTTTTCATCAAACAAATTTAAGTTAACATAATAAAGCCACAATGCCTGTATTAGCAATTACACTTTGCCGAAAGGGTTTGGCACTACCTACGACAAGAGTTTTTACTATTATTATAACTAAAAATATTACAGAAAACTCCCAGGTCTTTTCTCCTCATTGTACAAAACGAAACGAATATTTATGCATGACATTTACATTCCAAACACACGCAATATTATTTCACTTCTGTTAACAATTTAATTTAGAATATAGATAAACATTCTGTGTTTTTGTTCCTTATATTTGCTGCCTGTTTAAGAATATTTACTTTATTAAATTTCCGCAAAAAAATTGGAGCGAAAAACTTATCTTCAATCACAAAATTAAATACTGTAGGTAATGGTATTCACAAACATTTCTTATAAAAAACAAATGTTAATATTTTTGTTTCATTATAAACGTAGAAAAAACGATATTGTTGTGGAATTGGTTAAGTTAAGCAGAGAGATTCAAAGGAAGAAAAAGAAAACATGCTTGCTAAAATATATACAAGGCTCGCCAAATTGGTACTGATAGTTTTTGGTAGGCGTTGAAATAAACAAAAAATAAACAACTACATGTTTTTAGGCGCGATCTTAGCGAAGCTAGAAGCGCCTATATACACTCGCTTTGTCTGTGAATCTGTGAATCTGTGAATCTGTCAATCTGTAACGGATTTTTTGTATCAGTCGTACAGCCCAAACGGGTTAACCGATTTTAAAAAACTTTTTTTTGTTCGATTCCTCTCGGGGTCTATTTGATCCTAACGTCGCCCGATTTTTGAATTTTGGCCCCAGAGGGGAGCAAATTAGAAAAAACGGTGTTTTTTGCTTATAGTTTGCTCAATTTAAGTCAGATCGATTCAAAACCTGTCTTAAACGAAAGAGCAGAAAATTTTAGATAGATTTCATGTATAATATTGTGTCAAAACAGTTTTTTTATACAGATTTATATGATTATTAAACTAAATAAATGCGACTTTATCTAATAAATCGCGAACTTGTTTCGGTTGTCCTTGTCTGTTGCACAGTGTGATATGGATATTGGAAGATAGCGTATGCTCTGTCTTATATTGCATTATTTCAATATAGTTATTCAATTTTTTGACTGCTGATGTTTGAATTTAAGTTTAAAAACCCTGGCCTACTGAGTTAAAATGACGTGTAACTAATTATTGACGTCGATCGGATCGGACCAAAATTTCTCGACGTTTATCATACCTTCCCGAACAATTTGACTTTCTCTGTCTCTATGTCCCTTTGTACGCTTATAATTACTCGAGAACCACTGATCCGAGATACATGATTTTTTTTTTCAAGTAAATAACTTCTTATGCGACTGCGAGTTTTAAAATATTCTGGCATCACGCAAAAGCAACCGAACTGATTCTCAAATAAAAACGTATGTTCTGGCATCACGCAAAAATAAGTAGGTAGTAGATGCTTTGTTTTTTAAACGGTGGTTTTATTTAGCTTGATCCCGTATATTTGTTACAAATCTTGCGATCGATTGGGTTGAAATTTTGCACACATGTGTAGCTCCGGTGACAATACAATATTATGGTAACTAGCTGACCGGCCCGGCTTTCGTCCGGGTGTAAATCGTACTTTTGAATTTTCACCCACTTCCTATGATCCGATTGAGTTGAAATTTTGCACACATGTGTAGCTCCGGTGACAATACAATATTATGGTAACCAGCTGACCGGCCCGAGTTTCGTCTGGGTGCAAATCGTACTTTTGAATTTTCACAGGCAAAAGGTCTTTCTCCGGTAACGTTTCGGATAAATGTAATAAAATCAGACTAAGGAAATAAAGCACACTAAAAATTATTAGATCCTTTTGAAAATTAATATTTGGGAGTTTTATAGGACACAAAAAAATAAAATGGCGTCAGATTTCAAAATGGCGGCCATATGTACTTTTTTGTAAACATTATCCGATTCTTTTGAAAATTAATATTTAAGAGTTTTATAGCACACAAAAAAATTAAATGGTGTCAGATTTCAAAATGGCGGCCATATGTATTTTTTTGTAAGAATTATCAGATCCTTTTGAAAATTGATATTTGAGAGTTTCATAGACCACAAAAAAATAAAATGACGTCAGATTTCAAAATGGCGGCCATATAAACTTTTTTGTAAAAATTATCCGATCCTTTTGAAAATTGATATTTGAGAGTTTTATAGGACACAAAAAAATAAAATGACGTCAGATTTCAAAATGGCGGCCGTATGTACTTTTTTGTAAAAATTATCCGATCATTTTGAAAATTGATATTTGAGAGTTTCATAGGTCACAAAAAATAAAATGACGTCAGATTTCAAAATGGCGGCCATATATACTTTTTTGTAAAAATTATCCGATCCTTTTGAAAATCGGTATTTGAAAGTTTCATAGGACACAAAAAAATAAAATGACGTCATATTTCAAAATGGCGGAAATATGTAGTACCTACTCCTTTGTAAAAACTATCCGATCCTTTTGTAAATTGATATTTGAGAATTTCATAAGACACAAAAAAATAAAATGACGTCAGATTCAAAAATGGCGGCCGTATGGACATTTTTGTAAAAATTATCCGATCCTTTTGAAAATTGCTATTTGAGAGTTTCATAGGTCACAAAAAAATAAAATCATGTCAGATTTCAAAATGGCGGCCATATATACTTTTTTGTAAAAATTATCCGATCCTTTTGAAAATCGGTATTTGAAAGTTTCATAGGACACAAAAAAATAAAATGATGTCAGATTTCAAAATGGCGGCCGTATGTACTTTTTTGTAAAAATTATCTGATCCTTTTGAAAATTGATATTTCAAAGTTTCATAGGTCACAAAAAATTAAAATGACGTCAGATTTCAAAATGGCGGCCATATATACTTTTTTGTAAAAATTATCCGATCCTTTTGAAAATCGGTATTTGAAAGTTTCATAGGACACAAAAAAATAAAATGATGTCAGATTTAAAAATGGCGGCCGTATGTACTTTTTTGTAAAAATTATCCGATCCTTTTGAAAATTGATATTTGAGAGTTTAATAGGTCATAAAAAATAAAATCATGTCAGATTTCAAAATGGCGGCCATATATACTTTTTTGTAAAAATTATCCGATCCTTTTGAAAATCGGTATTTGAAAATTTCATAGGACACAAAAAAATAAAATGATGTCAGATTTCAAAATGGCGGCCGTACGTACTTTTTTGTAAAAATTATCCGATCCTTTTGAAAATTGATATTTGAAAGTTTCATAGGTCACAAAAAAATAAAATGACGTCAGATTTCAAAATGGCGGCCATATATACTTTTTTGTAAAAATTATCCGATCCTTTTTAAAATCGGTATTTGAAAGTTTCATAGGACACAAAAAAATAAAATGATGTCAGATTTAAAAATGGCGGCCGTATGTACTTTTTTGTAAAAATTATCCGATCCTTTTGAAAATTGATATATGAGTGTTTCATAGAACACAAAAAAATAAAATGACGTCAGATTTCAAAATGGCGGCCATATATACTTTTTTGCAAAAATGATCCGATCTTTTTGAAAATTAATATTTGCGAGTTTTATAGGACACAAAAAAATAAAATGATGTCATATTTCAAAATGGCGGTCATAGGTATATATTTCTTTGTAAAAATTATCCGATCCTTTTGAAAATTGATATTTGAGAATTTAATAAGACACAAAAAAATAAAATGGCGTCAGATTTCAAAATGGCGATCAAATAATAACTTTTTAATTGTATTACTTATATCTTTGATAAATTCGGTTTTATATACAATGCGTAAAAAGTATAGCTTCTGTCGGGTGTCTTACGACACATCATGAGATTTTTATTTAGCCGGTTCCGAGTAACGCTTAATAGTCAACCGTTGCTATGGAAAATTGTTTAAAAAATTCACTGTGCTATTTTTTCTATGTAATCCAATACATATTTATATTAGATCTTATGGCTCATAGCCTACTACAAAATTATAAATCTTCTCAGTCTTATTTTCCCTGTGTTTAATAAAACCGTTTACACACAGTACCTACATGAATATCGCGCCTTGTAATTCTTGAATTACTTGTATGCTCCAAAATTTTTTTCCATACTCACTACAAAATAGCTACTTTCCATGCTTGTAATAATACTGGCCTGTATTGAGTCATTTAACAGACAGGCGTGCCGAAAGTGTTTTCATAACATAACCAGTGCGGTAAGTAAATGGTTGTTTATTTGCTCTATCCGCCTGCTATTACATACTCACGGACTGTTGTAAATGTAAAAATGGCGACGCAAATGAACTGTCAACATTTTTTTGAAAATACTGAAAATGAAGTGAAAAGTAAGTATTTTGTAGGGGGTAATAAAAAAATAACATATAATATATCTCGTGCGTAATGGTATTATGACTCGTGTGAGTGTAAAAACTCGCTATCGCTCGTTTTTAGGATTCCGTACCAGAAAGGAACTCTATTGTTGTGCCAACGATGTCTGTCTCTCTGTTACTGGCCTCTAGATTAGATTAGATTAGATTTACACGGGGTGATAAGACATTAGATATCTCACAATCACTGCGACCTATAAGATCTTTTGTGAGTCCCCTAATAGTTTATTCCCAGTCGGGTAAAATGCTTTTTATGAACCTTATAACCTTTCTGGGGGCTTCTCTCCATATGTCTTCAGGCTTTAGAAAAGGCCTGTTAAGATGTTGCAGCCTTTTGGAGAACACTGCTTCACATTCACATAGAATGTGTTCGGCAGTTTCTTTTGCTTCTTTACAGAAGCGACAGTTGTCATCCTGAACTTTACCCATTTTTGAGAGATGGTATCTCAAAGGGCAGTGGCCTGTGAGGAGTCCTGTCATTATTCTCAGTTCTGCTTTGCTGAGAATAAGGAGTTCTTTGGTCCTTGTGGTGCTATGCGAGATAAATCTCTTTGATTGTTTCAGTCCTGGAGTGGACTTCCAACGAGAGATTTTCTTTTACCAACCATAGTCATAGTCAGGATTTTAACCTGAACCTTTCCACTTTCGCGGCGGAATGAGCTTTACAATTACTCAACCGTGACATGGTTACTAATCTAAAATTCTCCTTATATGCTTCGGAATCAGTTAATTTTCACGGTTGAGCAATTGTAAAGCTCATTCTGCCGCGAAAGGGGAAAGGTTCAGGTTAGAATCCTGACTGTGACTATGGTTGGTAAAATGATTTTTTCCAATATGATTGGAATCAATTATATAATTGGCTGCTTTCCAACGAAAATTTTCAATGTTTATTTAAGGCGCTTCGCTTAACAGTACTTCGCTAATAAAGCGCTTTTCAATCATATTAATGCTTAGTACTATAATTATTTATGACGCTTGTTTTACTACTGAAGGAGTTTTTGGCGGTAATGTGCATTACGATCTAATTCGAGCGAATCGGCACTCAATCTGTTAATCCAGGAAAAATAGACATCTAACATGGAAATAATTTGTAACAAGCTGATGTTTTGCATACACATTGGTATTGGGGTAAGTGAGTGATATGATAGCTTAAATATGTTTAGGCTTTTATATTTCTGAAAAGTAAAAAAGTTTTGATCTGCTTCAAACCGATATTTGCTTTACGCCGTAGCGGTGGTCTGGCACTTAACCCACCGTGTTATAGCGTATTATAATAATATAATGTAGTTGCATGTTATTACAGCGATTTACAACTAGTCGGACGGAATATAATGACTCCATAAAAACTTTATCTCAAAATGTATATTTCGATCTAGCTTGACATCTGTTCATTTGATTTACACCAGGATACATAAAACCCTAAAAATAGATTTTATTAAAAGTCAAATTTAACAACAATCATTTCTTCATTTGACTTACATAAAAAGACAGATCGTAAATTTTAAAGTACATTATACTTACGAGAAATTGACCAGTGAAACAATAAAAATATAAATCGAATGAAATCGCTTAAATTTATACGAGCTGTTAAAAGTATTTGAACCGATTTATTGTGTGTAGAGATTCGTGTTTATGTGTATTAGTTCTATTTCAGTCGCCAAGGAGGTTTGAAGCAATTTGCTCTGCAAAGTGTGGCTGATTTTGATGATTTTGTAAATCTAACTGTAGACATAATCATATTCATTTTGCGCACTTGTTTCATTTCCGCCGCCGGTGTCTTTATACAGGTGGGAAGGTGCAAAAATAGGTATTTTCGACAACACCATAATTAGAATTGATCCTACGTTAAAATGGTTTAAATAAATGCAATGTTGTAGTTTATCCAACTTAAACAAAATCTCTTGTTTAAAAAAATCTGTACGACCAATAGTTTTTTTCTTAAATACGGCCGTTAGGCTGATCTGTTTACGTGCGAGGTGTGATCATTCACCTTTGATTGCGGCGCCGGTTTAATTTGGGCTACTGTTGCGTTTATTAATTAGTGTTAAAAGATGTATATTATAATATACAGAATGGAGAACTGCTCAGTTGTATCCCTATATTATTAAACGAGTAAATCTTGTATATATGTACCCATGTAGGTACCTATGTACCTTAATAAATATTTTCTCGAAAACGGCCCAAACGATTTGGATGAAATTTACTGAAAAGGGGTTTTGGGGGGCAAAAATTCGATCTAACGTTTATTATGGTTCAATAATGAAATCTTTTTTTGAAGTTATTTACAGCAAATTACGTTTAAATACGGTAAAAAAATGATTGTTACGTTTGACATGTAAATTAGCATTGAAAAAATTTCGAATGGATATATGAATTTTTAAAACTTAGAAAAATTTTCAAAAATAATTTTAAAAATTTAAAAATTTTTAAAGTCTTGGAACATCCTAAAACGTTAAAAAAATCATTTTTAAAATTAAAATTTTTATTTGATTTGCAAAAAATTTTTTTTTAATAAATCGGCTTCATTTTGCGTTTTCCAATCGATTTACACTAAAAAAATCAACTTTGAAGCATTTTGGCACCGTTAAATATGGTTCAATAATGATTTTTAAAAAATAATTTTAAAAATTTAAAAATTCTTAGTCTTAAAACATCCTAAAACATTAAAAAAATCATGTTAAAAATTTTAAAAATTTTAATAATTTTAGAATTTTATAAAGTCATTTTTGAAATTAAAATTTTTATTTGACATGCAAAAAATTTTTTTTTAATAAATCGGCTTCATTTTGCGTTTTCCAATCGATTTACACTAAAAAAATCAACTTTAAAGCATTTTGGCACCGTTAAATATGGTTCAATAATAAAATCTTTTTTCGAAGTTATTTACAGCAAATTACGTTTAAATACGGTAAAAAAATGGTTTTTACGTTTGACATGTAAATTAGCATTGAAAAAATTTCGAATTGATATATGAATTTTTAAAACTTAGAAAAATTTTTAAAAAATAATTTTAAAAATTTAAAATTTTTTAAAGTCTTAAAACATCCTAAAACGTTAAAAAAATCATGTTAAAAATTATAAAAATTTTAATAAATTTTAAATTTTAAAAAATCATTTTTAAAATTAAAATTTTTATTTGACTTGCAAAAAATTTTTTTTTTTAATTAATCTGCTTCATTTTGCGTTTTCCAATCGATTTACACTAAGAAAATCAATTTTGAAGCATTTTGGCACCGTTAAATATGGTTCAATAATAAAATCTTTTTTCGAAGTTATTTACAGCAAATTACGTTTAAATACGGTATGAAAATGGTTCTTACGTTTGACATGTAAATTAGCTTGGAAAAAAATTAGAATTGATATATGAATTTTTAAAACTTAAAAAAGATTTTAAAAAATAATTTTAAATATTTTTAAATTTTTAAAGTCTTAAAACATCCTAACACGTTGAAAAAATCATGTAAAAAATTTTTAAAATTTTAATAATTTTTATAAATTTTTGACACTTAGAAAAATTTAAAAAAAAAATTTTAAAAATTTAAAAATTTTTAGTCTTAAAACTTCCTGAAATGTTGAAAAAATCATGTTAAAAATTTTAAAGATTATAATAATTTTTATGAATTTTAAAACTTAGAAAAATTTAAAAATTTTTTTTAAATATTTAAAAAAATTTAAAGTCTTAAAACATCCTAAAACGTTAAAAAAATCATGTTAAAAATTTTAAAAATGTTAAGAATTTTTATGAATTTTTGTCACTTAAAAAAATTAAAAAAAAAATTTGAAAAATTTGAAAAATTTTTAAGTATTAAAACATCCTAAAACGTTAAAAAAATCATGTTAAAAATTATAATAATTTTTATGAATTTTTAAAAATTAAAAAATTTTTAAAAAAAATTTTAAATATTTAAAAAATTTTAAAGTCTTAAAATGTCCCAAAACGTTAAAAAAATAACGTTAGAAATTTAAAAAATTTTAATAACTTTAAAATTATAAAAAATCATTTTTAAAATTAAAATTTTTATTTGACTTGCGTAAAAATTTTTTTTTAATAAATCGGCTCTATTTTGCGTTTTCCAATCGATTTACACTAAGAAAATCAACTTTTAAGCATTTTAGCACCGTTAAATATGGTTCAATAATGAAATCTTTTTTTGAAGTTACTTACAGCAAATTACGTTAAAATACGGTAAAAAAATGATTTTTACCTTTGACATGTAAAGTTGCATTGAAAAACTTTTGTTTTGATATATAAATTTTTAAAACTAAGAAAAATTAAAAAAAAATATTTTTTTAAATTTTTTATATTTTTAAAGATTAACATCCTAAAAAGTTAAAAAAATCATGTTAAAAATTTTAAAAGTTTTAATAATTTAAAAATTTAAAAAAGCCATTTAAAAAAAAAAATTTTTTTGGCATGCAAAAAAATTTTTTTTTAACAAATCGGCTTTATTTTGCGATTTCCAATCGATTTACACTAAAAAATTCAACTTTAAAGCATTATGTCACCGTTAAATATGATTCAATAATGAAATCTTATTTCGAAGTTATTTACAGCAAATTACGTTAAAAGACGGTAAAAAAAATGATTTTTACGTTTGACATATAAATAGGCATTGAAAAAAATTCGAATTGATATATGAATTTTTAAAACTTAGAAAAAATTTTAAAAAATGATTTTAAAAATTTAAAAATTTTTAGTCTTAAAACATCCTAAAACGTTAAAAAAATCATGCTAAAAATTTTAAAGATTATAATAATTTTTATGAATTTTAAAACTTAGAAAAATTTAAAAATTTTTTTTAAATATTTAAAAAAATTTAAAGTCTTAAAACATCCTAAAACGTTAAAAAAATCATGTTAAAAATTTTAAAAATGTTAAGAATTTTTATGAATTTTTGTCACTTAAAAAAATTAAAAAAAAAATTTGAAAAATTTGAAAAATTTTTAAGTCTTAAAACATCCTAAAACGTTAAAAAAATCATGTTAAAAATTATAATAATTTTTATGAATTTTTAAAAATTAAAAAATTTTTAAAAAAAATTTTAAATATTTAAAAAATTTTAAAGTCTTAAAATGTCCCAAAACGTTAAAAAAATAACGTTAGAAATTTAAAAAATTTTAATAACTTTAAAATTATAAAAAATCATTTTTAAAATTAAAATTTTTATTTGACTTGCGTAAAAATTTTTTTTTAATAAATCGGCTCTATTTTGCGTTTTCCAATCGATTTACACTAAGAAAATCAACTTTTAAGCATTTTAGCACCGTTAAATATGGTTCAATAATGAAATCTTTTTTTGAAGTTACTTACAGCAAATTACGTTAAAATACGGTAAAAAAATGATTTTTACCTTTGACATGTAAAGTTGCATTGAAAAACTTTTGTTTTGATATATAAATTTTTAAAACTAAGAAAAATTAAAAAAAAATATTTTTTTAAATTTTTTATATTTTTAAAGATTAACATCCTAAAAAGTTAAAAAAATCATGTTAAAAATTTTAAAAGTTTTAATAATTTAAAAATTTAAAAAAGCCATTTAAAAAAAAAATTTTTTTTGGCATGCAAAAAAAATTTTTTTTAACAAATCGGCTTTATTTTGCGATTTCCAATCGATTTACACTAAAAAATTCAACTTTAAAGCATTATGTCACCGTTAAATATGATTCAATAATGAAATCTTATTTCGAAGTTATTTACAGCAAATTACGTTAAAAGACGGTAAAAAAAATGATTTTTACGTTTGACATATAAATAGGCATTGAAAAAAATTTGAATTGATATATGAATTTTTAAAACTTAGAAAAAATTTTAAAAAATGATTTTAAAAATTTAAAAATTTTTAGTCTTAAAACATCCTAAAACGTTAAAAAAATCATGCTAAAAACTTTAAAAATTTTAATAATCTTACAATTTTAAAAAATCATTTTTAAAATTAAAATTTTTATTCAACGTGCGAAAAATTTTTTTTTTATAAATCGGCTTCATTTTGCGTTTTCCAATCGATTTACACTAAGAAAATCAACTTTGAAGCATTTTAGCACCGTTAAATATGGTTCACTACGAAAATCTTTTTTCGAAGTTAATTATAGCAAATTACCATTAAATACGGTAAAAAAATGGTTTTTACGTTTCACATGTAAATTGGCATTGAAAAAAATTGGAATTGATATATGAATTTTTAAAACTTGGAAAAAATTTTAAAAAATAATTTTGAAAAATTTAAAAAATTTTAAAGTCTTATACATCCTAAAACGTTGAAAAAATCATGTTAAAAATTTTAAAAATTTAAAAATGTTTATGGTTTTTTGACACTTAGAAAAATTTAAAAAAAAAATTTTTTTAAATTTTAAAGTTTTAAAACATCCTAAAACGTTGAAAAAATCATGTTAAAAATTTTAAAAATTATAATAATTTTTATGAATTTTTAAAACTTAGAAAAATTTAAAATAAAATTTTAAAAATTTGAAAGTCTTAGAACATCCTAAAACGTTGAAAAAATCATGTTAAAAATTTTTAAAATTTTAATAATTTTTATGAATTTTTAAAATTTAGGAAAATTTAAAAAAAAATTTTTAAAAATTTAAAGTCTTAAAACATCCTAAAACGTTGAAAAAATCATGTTAAAAATTTTAATAATTTTTATGAATTATTGACACTTAGAAAAATTTAAAAAAAAAAAATTTTTAAATTTTAAAAATTTTAAAGTCTTAAAACATCCTAAAACGTTTAAAAACGTTTTGCAAAAATTATCCGATCCTTTTGAAAATTAATATTTTAGAGTTTTATACGAGGTTTTCTAAATTTTTAAATTATTAAAATTTTTAACATGATTTTTTCAACTTTTTAGGATATTTAAAATCTTTAAAAATTTAAAAGATATTTTTTTTTAATTTTTCCTAGTTTTAAAAATTCAATTATCAAAACAAAAGTTTTTCAATGCAAATTTACATGTCAAACGTAAAAACCATTTTTTTACCGTATTTTAACGTAATTTGCTGTAAATAACTTCGAAATAAGATTTCATTATTGAATCATATTTAACGGTGACACAATGCTTCAAAGTTGAATTTTTAAGTGTAAATCGATTGGAAATCGCAAAATAAAGTCGATTTGTTAAAAAAAATTTTTTGCAGGTCAAAAAAAATTTTTTATTTTAAATGGGTTTTTTAAATTTTTAAATTACTAAAATTTTTAGCATGTTTTTTTTAACTTTTTAGCATGTTTAAAATCTTTAAAAATTTTAAAAATGTTTTTTTTTAATTTTTCTAAGTTTTAAAAATTCATATATCAAAACAACAGTTTTTCAATGCAAATTTACATGTCAAACGTGAAAATCATTTTTTTATCGTATTTTAACGTAATTTGCTGTAAATAACTTTGAAATAAGATTTCATTATTGAATCAAATTTAACGGTGACACAATGCTTCAAAGTTGAATTTTTTAGTGTAAATCGATAGAAAATCGCAAAATAAGGCCAATTTGTTAAAAAAAATTTTTTGCATGTCAAAAAAAAAAAATTTTTTTAAATGGGTTTTTTAAATTTTTAAATTATTAAAATTTTTAATATTTTTAACATGATTTTTTCAACTTTTTAGGATGTTTAAAATCTTAAAAAATTTAAAAAATATTATTTTTAAATTTTTCTAAGTTTTAAAAATTCATATATCAAAACAAAACTTTTTCAATGCAAATTTACATGTCAAACGTAAAAATCATTTTTTAAACGTAGTTTAACGTAATTTGCTGTAATTAACTTCAAATTAAGATTTCATTATTGAATCATATTTAACGGTGACATTCAAAGTTGAATTTTTTAGTGTAAATCGATTGGAAATCGCAAAATAAAGCCGATTTGTTAAAAAAAAATTTTTTTGCATGTCAAAAAAAAAATTTTTATTTTAAATGGTTTTTTTAATTTTAAAATTATTAAAATTTTTAACATGATATTTTCAACTTTTTATGATGTTTAAAATCTTTAAATATTTAAAAAATTTAAAAAATATTTTTTTTTAATTTTTTTAAATTTTAAAAATTCATATATCAAAACAAAAGTTTTTCAATGCAAATTTACATGTCAAACGTAAAAATCATTTTTTTAATGTATTTTAACGTAATTTGTCTAATAAACTTTGAAATAAGATTTCATTATTAAATCATATTTAACGTTCGCACAATGCTTCAAAGTTGAATTTTTTGGTGTAAATCGTTTGGAAATCGCAAAATAAGGCAGATTTGTTAAAAAAGAATTTTTTGCAGGTCAAAAATAATTTTTTTTTTTAAATAGTTTTTTTAAATTTTTAAATATTAAAATTTTTAGAATTTTTAACATGATTTTTTCAATTTCTTAGGATGTTTAAAATCTTAAAAAATTTAAAAAATTTAAAAAATATTTTTTTTTAATTTTTCTAAGTTTTAAAAATTCATATATCAAAACAAAAGTTTTTCAATGCAAATTTACATGTCAAACGTAAAAATCATTTTTTTACCGTATTTTAACGTAATTTTCTATAATAACTTCGAAATAAGATTTCATTATTGAATCATATTTAACTGTGACACAATGCCTCAAAGTTGAATTTTTTAGAGTAAATCGATTGGAAATCGCAAAATAAAAAGCCGATTTGTTAAAAAAAAATTTTAGCAGGTCAAAAAAAAATTATTTTTTTAAATAGTTTTTTTAAATTTTTAAATTATTAAAATTTTTAACATGATTTTTTCAACTATTTAGGATGTTTAAAATCCTTAAAAATGTATAAAATTTAAAAATTTTTTTTTTAATTTTTCTAAGTTTTAAAAATTCATATATCAAAACAAAAGTTTTTCAATGCAAATTTACATGTCAAACGTGAAAATAACTTTTTTATCGTATTTTAACGTAATTTGCTGTAAATAACCTTTATATAAAATTTCATTATTGAATCATATTTAACGGTGACACAATGTTTCAAAGTTTAATTTTTTAGTGTAAATCGATTGGAAATTGCAAAATAAAGCCGATTTGTTAAAAAAAAATTTTTTTGCATGTCAAAACAATTTTTCTTTTTTAAATGTTTTTTGTAAATTTTTAAATTATTAAAATTTTTAACATGATTTTTTCAACTTTTCAGGATAATCTTTAAAATCTAAAAATTTAAAAAATATATTTTTTTAATTTTTCTAAGTTTTAAAAATTCATATATCAAAATAAAAGTTTTTCAATGCAAATTTACATGTCAAACGTAAAAATCATTTTTTTACCGTATTTCAACGTAATTTGCTGTAAATAACTTCGAAATAAGATTTCATTATTGAATCATATTTAACGGTGACACAATGCTTCAAAGTTGAATTTTTTAGTGTAAATCGATTGGAAATCGCAAAATTACGCCGATTTGTTGAATAATTAATTTTATTGTAAAAAAGCGTGGGGTACTTTTTATCATATTTTCATACTACCCCACGCTTTTTTACAAAAAAATTAATTATTTTTTACTTTTTAGTTCATTAAAGTGTGTTTTTTAATTTTTTTAAATTATAATTTATTTTTGCTTTTTAGTCCTGGAGACCCTGGTCAGGATATGGGACAAACTTATTGAATTATTGTATTGTCATGGGTCCTTGATAAGTGTGCAAAGTTTCAGTTCAATCTGAAGTTTTTTGCTTTTTTTTTAGTCCTGAAAATCCTGGTCTGGATAATGGGACAAACTTTTTGAATTATTGTATTGTCGTCGGTCCTTGATAAGTCGACAACGTTTAAACTAAATCTGACCTTTCAAAGTTGGTCAAAATCAAGTTCAAAGAAGTCGGTTACAAACTGACAAACAAGCAAGCAAGCAAGCAAACATACAGGTGAAGCTAATATAAGCGTGTTAAAAAATTTTTTTTGCCTGTCGAAAAAAAATTTTTTTTTTAAATGGTTTTTTTAAATTTTTAAATTATTAAAACTTTTAAGATGATTTTGTCAATTTTTTAGAATGTTTAAAATCTTTAAAAATTTTAAAGTCTTAAAACATCCTAAAACGTTGAAAAAATCATGTTAAAAATTATAATAATTTTTATGAATTATTGACACTTAAAATAATTTAAAAAAAAAAATTTTTAAATTTTAAAAATTTTAAAGTCTTAAAACATCCTAAAACGTTTAAAAAATCATGTTAAAAATTTTAAAAATTATAATAATTTTTATGAATTTTTAGCCCCCAGGGGGAACATTGGAATGTCGTTGTTTATCGCAATTGCATTACAATGTTCTTTGGGAATTGGCGAACCCAGGGAAACCCGAGCACGCACCAGTCGGTTGTGTACCCGGCTGGGTGATTCATTTAGGGACTATTATGAAGGAAGGACAGTCGCAACTTTTTTTTCTCCTTCGTTTCTCTCTTCTTTTTGTTGTTGTTAGCGGTCTTGTCCCTCCGTTATGGGTACACTTTTGTTGCTGTCCTTTGTTTGTAGTAGTCCCTAATAGTACACCTGCGTGTTTGCCGTGCGCGGTGACCCGTAAGGCGGAAAAGAGGGTCCTGGCAGTTGAGGTTAGCCTTGGTGCGCCAACACACTGCTTTGGCCTCCGCTTCGCTGTAAACGGGCGGCTAGACCTAACCCAGTCTAGTCAATCGGCTAACGTCGTGGATATTAAGTATCCCGGCGGGGTGAGCCAGTGTCTATAGTCTTTGGAGCTGACTATATCACCGTGTAGCCCTGACGCTCTGTACCGGTTTGCGGTCATCGTCCCCTTGTTGGGCTCCGTGGTGGGCGGGGAGCACGGGTGATGAAGTTCATAACTAAAATTATGAATAATTTTCCCCCCTTAAACAGCCCTCCCTCTAAGAGAGGGCGTAGTGACGAAAATTTTAATTTGTTATTTGGCAATGATTCGATGATAACTCCTTGTAAAAGGTATTTATTGATGCGCAAAGACAACGGCAACTTTAATAACGATAGTCCCTTTTATATCTCCAAACACCTTGCCCCCAGGGGGAACATTGGAATGTCGTTGTTTATCGCAATTACATTACAATGTTCTTTGGGAATTGGCGAACCCAGGGAAACCCGAGCACGCACCAGTCGGTTGTGTACCCGGCTGGGTGATTCATTTAGGGACTATTATGAAGGAAGGACAGTCGCAACATTTTTCTTCTTCCGTTCTTCCGTCTTTTGTTGTTGTTAGCGGTCTTGTCCCTCCGTTATGGGTACACCTTTGTTGCTGTCCTTTGTTTGTAGTAGTCCCTAATAGTACACCTGCGTGTTTGCCGTGCGCGGTGACCCGTAAGGCGGAAAAGAGGATCCTGGCAGTTGAGGTTCGCCTGGGTGCACCAACACACTGCTTTGGCCTCCGCTTCGCTGTAAACGGGCGGCTAGACCTAACCCAGTCTAGTCAATCGGCTAACGTCGTGTTTATTTAGTATTCCGGCGGGGTGAGCCAGTGTCTTTTGATGGAGTGGCGCCGTCTCTTGAGCTGACTATATCACCGTGTAGCCCTGGCGCTCTGTACCGGTTTGCGGTCATCGTCCCCTTGTTGGGCTCCGTGGTGGGCGGGGAGCACGGTTGATGAATATAATAAAATTATTATGGAAAATTTCCCCTCTTTAACCAGCCCTCCCTCTAAGAGAGGGCGTAAAGATGACAATTTAAATTTATTATTTGGTAATGATCTGGCGAATGTTACTCCTTGTAACAGATATTTGATAATGACTAAGGTAACTGGAAACTTCAACGGCGACAGTCCCTTTTACATTAATAAACATCTTGATGGCTTGTTTGGAACTTTTCCAAGTGTTAAAAAGTTGCGTGATGGATGTTTATTAATTGAAACAGCTTCACAGCATCAAGCTCATAAGGTATTGGCATGTACAAATATAAAAGGTGTGGACATGTGCACAGACGTACCAGTAAAAGTAGAACTGCATAAGCAGCTTAATTTCTCTAAGGGCATTATTTATTGTTTTGACCTGCTCAACTGTACTGTTGAAACAATAAAAGAGGAACTTAAAGACCAAGGTGTTACAGACGTATACAGAATTCACGCACGTAGAGACGGTCAATTAGTACCTACACCGTCTCATATTCTTACGTTCTGTACACCGCAGCCTCCGCCATCGATTAAAGCAGCCTTCTATTCTTTGAAAGTACGTCAGTATATACCATCTCCCTTACGTTGCTATAAATGTCAAAAGTTTGGACATTCACAGAATAACTGTAGCTTTCCTAGTCTCTGTGACAATTGCGGCCAACCTTTGCATGAAGATATTCCGTGCAAAAGGGTATCTCACTGCGTTAATTGCGACGGAACCCACTCTGCAAGATCTAGAGAATGTCCACAATACAAAGTGGAGTTCAAGATACAAGAAATAAGAACAACAGAAAAAATTTCTTTTGCAGAGGCCAAGCGCAAGTATCGTGAAACTGTCCCCTCTTTTACACGTTCCTTTGCAAACATTGCTGCCATTCCTGTCGTCAAAGTAGACATGTCAACACAGACATGTGACATGTCTACACAAACCGAAGTTTCCCCATCCAGTTCCAAAGTTGTTGTCAAGAAACAAAATAAAAATAAAAAAAGTCCAGATAGATCGAGATCGCCAGTAAAGAAAATTACATCACCGGTAAAATCTCCGGTTAACAAGAATAAAAATGTATCTCCGGTAAAGAAAACTAAGGTTATCTTGAACCGGGATAATAGTCATACTATGACTATAACAAGGACACGCATCGACCATAGCAGCAGTGCAGACTCTGCTATGGACGAAAATATAAGCAGACCTCCTCATCATCGGTCTGATGCAGCGAGGAAAAAAATGAGGTAGCTCCTTATCACTAATTATCACATTCAATTTCTTACAGTGGAACATGAACGGTTTTTATATTCATTTCAGCGAATTAAAACTCCTCCTTAATGATCATAATGCTACTGCTATTAGTTTACAGGAAACACATTTGAAAGACACAAACACTCCGGTTCTTCGTGGTTTTACGATTTATCGTAAAGATAAACCATTCGTGGAACGTGCCAGTGGCGGAGTGGCAGTTTTAGTCCGAAACAATGTGTTTTCCGAAAATGTCCCATTACAATCTGACTTACAGGTCATCGCTGTCAGACTATATGCGCCGAATCCGGTAACTTTGTGTTCAATATACATTCCTCCAACAGAACAACCGACACTTGTAACCATTGCATCTCTTATAGATCAACTTCCACGCCCCTTTATCATCATGGGGGATTTTAATGCCCACAATCCCACTTGGGGTTCAAATCGTGTGGATGCTCGTGGAAGGCTAATGGAGACGTTGATTCTGAATAAAAACTTGGTCGTATTGAACACAGGTTCCAATACACATTTCTCGGCTGCAAATGGGACATTTTCCGCTATAGATCTTACTCTCTGCTCTTCTTCTATCGCCCCATCCTGTGAATGGGAAGTAAATGCCGATCTTTGTAGCAGTGACCATTTCCCAATCATTTGTCGTCTTCTTTCATTCCATGTGGATGAAAAACGCTCCCCGAAGTGGAAAATAAAAGACGCTAATTGGTCACACTTTCAGCAAGTGTTAAATGTCGGCGAAATGAACTTTGGCAATGTCGATGCTGCTGTAGAGCATTTCACGGATGCGGTCATCGAGGCGGCTTTAGCTGCAGTCCCACGCACGTCAACAACACCGCGACGTGTGCCTGTTCCCTGGTGGAATCAGGCTTGTCGGGATGCCATCCGTGAACGTCGTAAAGCTCTCCGTCGCTTCAAAAATAATATGACGGATGAAAATCGTGTACTTTTCATGCAAAAGCGTTCCATTGCCAGACGTATCATAGCAGAGAGTAAGAAGCAGTCATGGAGAGAGTTTGTTTCCACTGTAAGAAGTTCTACTCCCGCCCGCGAAGTGTGGGAGAAAATTCGGAGGATCTCTGGCAAACAGAGTTTCAATTACATTTCTGGATTGGTAATGGGAAATGACATAATTACGTCGCCTGATGATGTCGCTGATCACATGGGTTCATGCTATGCAAAAGTTTCGAGTTCTGCAAACTACTTAGAGAGTTTTTCTGCTCAGAAAAATCAAGCAGAACAAGTTGCATTAAACTTTTCCTCACAAAATGAGGAGAACTACAATGCACCTTTCTCCTCGTGGGAACTACAGTCGAGTTTGCATGATTGCCATGATACTTCTCCAGGATCTGACGATATCCATTACCAATTTTTGAAAAAGCTACCTCCCTCCGGATCTATATTCCTTCTCAAGATGTATAATTTAATATGGTACACCAATACGTTTCCTACCGCTTGGTGTAATTCTATTGTAGTGCCGTTGTTGAAGCCCGGTAAAGACAGAAAACAAGCATCAAGTTATCGTCCTGTTTCACTGACTAGCTGTTTGTCAAAACTTCTCGAACGTATGATCAACCGACGATTGGTTTGGATTCTTGAATCCAGACGATTGATCACGAATGCCCAGTGTGGCTTTCGGAAGCACCGTTCGACGATGGATCATTTAGTCAGGCTGGAGTCCGCAATACAGGACGCCTTTCTTAACAAACAGCACTTGATAGCGGTCTTTTTCGACCTAGAAAAGGCTTACGACACTACATGGCGGTACGGGATACTCCGAACATTACACAATTGGGGTATTAGAGGACATCTTGGGAATTTTATTAATAATTTTTTATTGGAGCGTTACTTCCAAGTCCGTATCGGCAACACTTTGTCTAGTGTCTTTGCACAGGAGAATGGTGTTCCACAGGGTTCGGTTCTTAGCGTCACCTTATTTTCCATCGCTATTAATGGCATAATTGACAGCATTCCATCGTCTGTAGAGTCATCGCTCTATGTTGACGACTTGGCGATCTACTGTTCGTCAAAGTATATTCGTACTGCACAACGTCATCTGCAGTTGGCCATTAATAGCATCCAGAACTGGACAACCAACAATGGGTTTAAATTTTCCGTTAGGAAAACCCAGTGTGTGCACTTTTGCCGTATTCGTAGTTGTTATCAGGAACCATTCTTATATCTATATGACACTTTGATTTCTGTACAAGACTCTGCTCGGTTTTTAGGACTTACTTTTGACCGGTCGCTAAATTGGAAGGCTCATTTTAATATTTTAAAGAGGAAGTCGATGTCTTCCCTCAATATTTTAAAAATTTTATCCAGTACCACGTGGGGTGCAGACCGTACGGTTTTGCTGCGAATTTATCGTGCAGTCGTACGGTCTAAATTGGATTACGGTAGCATTGTGTACGACTCGGCGCGTGAGTCATACATCAGGACGTTAAACGCTGTTCATCACGCTGGGATTCGTTTGTCAACCGGAGCGTTTCGATCCAGTCCCGTTGTTAGCATAGCCGCTGAATGCGGAGAGCCTCCACTGAACATCCGGCGGAAACGCAATATGCTATCCTACGTCTCTAAGCTCCGTAGTCAACCTGATCACCCAACTTACAGTTGCGTATTTCAACCAAGGTTTTCTTCTCTGTATAGACGGAGAAGAAATGCAACACGTCCTCTCGGTATCAGGTTGACCCTTCTTCTAGATGAACTTCCGTTGGCGCTTCCTAGAACTCTTAAAGTCGGCCGTAATTCTGTGCCCCCGTGGCTAATTCCTCAGCCCGTCATCGACATGTCACTTTCCATTCATCCTCGAAATTCAACAACTCCAGAGCTCTATCGCCAACTTTTTCTGGCGTGGCTGGATCAGAATCGAGACTATCGTTCCGTTTACACGGATGGTTCGAAGTCTCTCGACCGAGTTGGTTGCGCGTTCGTCACCGATAACGCCAGTGTTGGATATAAGTTGTCTCAAGAGTGCAGTATTTTTACTGCAGAGTTATATGCAATCTTGCAGGCCTTGAGACATGTTCACGGTCCGCACAAATATGTTATTTGCAGCGACTCTTTGAGTGCTGTACAGGCATTGCAGCGTTCCTTCCCCAGCCATCCTCTGATTTGTTTGATACAGGACAAATTGTACACTTTGAAAAGAGGTGGAACCACTGTGCGGTTTTGCTGGGTTCCCGGCCACATGGGAATCGCTGGCAATGAATTAGCTGACACTGCGGCTAAAGACGCTGCAAATAACGGCCAGAGCGTGTTTTGCGTTATCGGTGACGACCTCAAGAGCGTTCTGATTTCAGCCGTTCAGCAGCTCTGGAAAGATGAATGGAGTGCTGTCGATGAAAACAAATTAAAATTTATAAAATCTACAGTTGACCCATGGTTCACATCTTGCCGTCCCTCCAGGTGGGAGGAAGTGGTCCTTACACGGCTGCGCATCGGTCACTGTAGGTTGACACATGGTTTTTTAATGGCTCGTGAGGATCCGCCCCTCTGTGAGACGTGTGACACTCGTGTCACCGTTTCGCATATTTTAATAGAGTGTGTCCAGTTTAGGGACACACGACAGCAGATCGGATTGTCAGGTGATCTGTCGGTTGTTTTAGGAAATGATCCTGACAATGTCGATCTGCTGTTTCGATTTTTAAAAGAAACCGGTCTTGAACGGTTTATTTGATTTTATTTATTTGTATACATTTAGGCCCATTTACAGCCTAAATGGTTTTTTCTTTATATCACTACATTATTTTATATGACACATTGTATTTGTACCTATTATGGTTTTATTTTGTTGTGTGTCAACTTTTGATTTTGTATTGATTTTGCTTTGGTTTTATTGTTTTTGCGTTTCTTTTGTTTACTTTTTTATTTTTAGACGCTAATGACCTCTGTTGTCGAGCGTCTATAATCTACAATTCTATTCTATTCCAAACACCTTACTGGATTATACGGGACATTAAAATGTGTAAAAAAATTACGTGATGGCACTTTATTAATAGAAACTTCGTCACCACAGCAAGCAGACAAGATCTTAGCTTCTACCAGCATTAAAGGGATAGATATGGTTACTGACGTACCAATAAAAGTTGAAGTACATAAACAGCTTAATTTTTCTAAAGGCATTATTTATTGTTTTGATCTCCTTAACTGCACTGTTGAAACAATAAAAGAGGAACTTAAAGACCAAGGTGTTACAGATGTATACCGAATCCACGCACGTAGAGACGGTCAATTAGTACCTACACCGTCTCATATTCTTACATTCTGTACACCGCAGCCTCCGCCATCCATTCAAGCAGCCTTCTATTTATTAAAAGTACGTCAATACATACCATCTCCCTTGCGCTGTTACAAATGTCAAAAGTTTGGACACTCACAGAACAACTGTAGCTTTCCCAGTCTCTGTGACAATTGCGGCCAACCTGTACATGAAGATATTCCATGCAAAAGGGTATCGCATTGCATTAATTGCGACGGAATTCACTCTGCAAGGTCTAGAGAATGTCCACAGTACAAAGTGGAGTTCAAGATCCAAGAAATCAGAACCACTGAAAAAATTTCTTTTGCAGAAGCCAAGCGCAAATATCGCGAAACTGTTCCTTCTTTTACACGTTCCTTTGCAAGCATTGCTGCCGCCCCTATCGTTAAAGTAGACATGTCAACACAGACCTGTGACATGTCTACACAAACTGAAGTGTCCCCATCAAATTCTAAAGTTGTTGCCAAAAAGTCAAACAAAAACAAAAACAAAAATAGTACGGATGATAGATCAAGATCTCCAGTTAAAAAGACGACATCACCGACAAAATCTCTTGTCGAAAAGAGTATTAAAACATCTCCTCCGGTCAAGAACACTAAGGTGATCTTAAACCGGGATAATAGTCACACAATGACTATTACGAAAACTCGCATCGACCATAGCAGCAGTGCAGACTCTGCTATGGACGAAGATATATCCCGACCTCCTCACCACCGTAGTGAGGTGGCGAGGAATAAAAAGAGGTAGCTTTTATCTTCTTATAATTACCATTCAATTTCTTACAGTGGAACATGAACGGCTTTTATATTCATTTCAGTGAATTGAAACTCCTCCTTAACGATCATAATGCTACTGCTATTAGTTTACAGGAAACACATTTGAAAGACACAAACACTCCTGTTCTTCGTGGTTTTACGATTTATCGTAAAGATAAACCATTCGTTGAACGTGCCAGTGGCGGAGTGGCAGTTTTAGTACGAAACAATGTGTTTTCCGAAAATGTCCCATTACAATCTGACTTACAGGTAATCGCTGTCAGACTTTATGCGCCGAAACCGGTAACTTTGTGTTCAATATACATTCCTCCAACAGAACAACCGACACTTGCAACCATTACATCTGTTATAGATCAGCTTCCACGCCCCTTTATAATCATGGGGGATTTTAATGCCCATAATCCCAGTTGGGGTTCTAATCATGTGGATGCTCGTGGAAGGCTAATAGAGATGTTGATTCTAAATCAAAACTTAGTTGCATTGAACACAGGTTCCAATACACATTTCTCGGCTGCTAATGGGACATTTTCAGCTATAGACCTTACTCTCTGCTCTTCTTCTATAGCGCCATCCTGTGAATGGGAAGTAAATGCCGATCTTTGTAGCAGTGACCATTTCCCAATCATTTGTCGTCTTCTTTCATTCCATGTTGATGAAAGACGCTCCCCGAAGTGGAAAATAAAAGACGCTAATTGGTCACACTTCCAACAAGTGCTAAATGTCGGCGAAATGAACTTTGGCAATGTCGATGCTGCTGTAGAGCATTTCACGGATGCGGTCATCGAGGCGGCTTTAGCTGCAGTCCCACGCACGTCAACGACACCGCGACGTGTGCCCGTTCCTTGGTGGAATGAGGCTTGTCGGGATGCCATCCGTGAACGTCGTAAAGCTCTCCGTCGCTTTAAAAATAATATGACGGATGAAAATCGTATTATTTTCATGCAAAAGCGTTCCATTGCCAGACGTATCATAGCAGAGAGTAAGAAGCAGTCATGGAGTGAGTTTGTTTCCACTGTAAGAAGTTGTACTCCCGCTCGCGAGGTGTGGGAGAAAATTCGGAGGATCTCTGGCAAACAGAGTTTCAATTATATTTCTGGATTGGTGATGGGAAATGGCATAATTACGTCGCCTGATGAAGTCGCTGATCACATGGGTTCATGTTATGCAAAAGTTTCGAGTTCCGCAAACTATCTAGAAAGTTTTTCTGCTCAGAAAAATCAAGCAGAACAAGTTGTATTGAACTTTTCCTCACAAAATGAGGAGAACTACAACGCACCTTTCTCCTCGTGGGAACTACAGTCGAGTTTGCATGATTGCCATGATACTTCTCCAGGATCTGACGATATCCATTACCAGTTTTTGAAAAAGCTACCTCCCTCCGGATCTATATTCCTTCTCAAGATGTATAATTTAATATGGTACACCAATACGTTTCCTACCGCTTGGTGTAATTCTATTGTAGTGCCGTTGTTGAAGCCCGGTAAAGACCGAAAACAAGCATCAAGTTATCGTCCTGTCTCACTGACTAGCTGTTTGTCAAAACTTCTCGAACGTATGATCAACCGGCGACTGGTTTGGATTCTTGAATCCAGACATTTGATCACGAATGCCCAGTGTGGCTTTCGTAAGCACCGTTCGACGATGGATCATCTAGTCAGGTTAGAGTCCGCCATCCAGGACGCTTTTCTTAACAAACAACACTTGATAGCGGTCTTTTTTGACCTTGAAAAGGCTTACGACACTACATGGCGGTATGGAATACTCCGAACACTACATAATTGGGGTATCAGAGGACATCTTGGGAATTTTATAAATAATTTTTTATTAGAGCGTTTCTTCCAAGTCCGTATCGGCAACACTTTGTCTAGTGTCTTTGCACAGGAGAATGGTGTTCCACAGGGTTCGGTTCTTAGTGTCACCTTATTTTCCATCGCTATTAATGGCATAATTGACAGCATTCCATCGTCTGTAGAGTCATCGCTCTACGTTGACGACTTGGCGATCTACTGCTCGTCAAAGTACATTCGTACTGCACAACGTCACCTGCAGTTGGCCATTAATAGCATCCAGAACTGGACAACTAACAATGGGTTTAAATTTTCCGTTGAGAAAACCCAGTGTGTGCACTTTTGCCGCATTCGTAGTTGTTATCAGGAACCATTCTTATATCTTTATAATACACTCATATCTGTGCAAGATACTGCCCGATTTTTAGGACTCACTTTTGATCGGTCGTTAAATTGGAAGGCTCATTTTAATATTTTAAAGAGGAAGTCGACGTCTTCCCTTAATATTTTAAAAATTTTATCCAGTACCACGTGGGGTGCAGACCGTACGGTTTTGCTGCGAATTTATCGTGCAGTCGTACGGTCTAAATTGGATTACGGTAGCATTGTGTACGACTCGGCGCGTGAGTCGTACATTAGGACGTTAAACGCTGTTCATCACGCCGGAATACGTTTGTCAACCGGAGCGTTCCGATCGAGTCCTGTTGTTAGCATTGCCGCTGAATGCGGAGAGCCTCCGCTGAACATCCGGCGGAAACGCAATATGCTATCCTACGTATCTAAGCTCCGTAGTCAACCTGATCACCCAACTTACAGTTGCGTATTTCAACCTCGTTTTTCTTCTCTGTATAGACGGAGAAGAAATGCAACACGTCCTCTCGGTATCAGGTTGAATCTTCTTTTAGATGAACTTCACTTGGCGCTTCCTAGAACTCTTAAAGTAGGCCGTAATTCTGTGCCCCCGTGGCTTATTCCTCAGCCCGTCATCGATATGTCACTTTCCATTCATCCTCGAAATACAACAACTCCAGAGCTCTATCGCCAGCTTTTCCTGGCATGGCTGGATCAGAATCGAGACTACCGTTCCGTTTACACGGATGGCTCGAAGTCTCTCAACCGAGTTGGTTGCGCGTTTGTCACCGATAACGCCAGTGTTGGATACAGGTTCTCTCAAGAGTGCAGTATTTTTACTGCAGAGTTATATGCAATTTTGCAGGCCTTGAGACATGTGCACGGTCCACACAAATATGTTATTTGCAGCGACTCTTTGAGTGCTCTTCAGGCATTGCAGCGTTCCTATCCCAGCCACCCTCTTATTTGTTTAATTCAGGACAAATTGTGCACTTTGAAAAGAGGTGGAACCACTGTCCGGTTTTGTTGGGTTCCCGGCCACATGGGAATCGCTGGCAATGAACTAGCTGACACTGCAGCTAAGGACGCTGCAAATAACGGTCAGAGTGTATTTTGCGTTATCGGTGACGACCTCAAGAGCGTACTGATTTCAGCCGTTCAGCAGCTCTGGAAGGATGAATGGAGTGCTGTCGATGAAAACAAATTAAAATTTATAAAATCTACAGTTGACCCATGGTTCACATCTTTCCGTCCCTCCAGGTGGGAGGAAGTGGTCCTTACACGGCTGCGCATAGGTCACTGTAGACTTACACATGGTTTTTTGATGGCTCGTGAGGAACCGCCCCTCTGTGAAACGTGTGACACTCGTGTTACCGTTTCGCATATTTTAATAGAGTGTGTCCAGTTTAGGGACACACGACAGCAGATCGGATTGTCAGGTGATCTGTCGGTTGTTTTAGGAAATGATCCTGACAATGTCGATCTGCTGTTTCGATTTTTAAAAGAAACCGGTCTTGACCGGTTTATTTGATTTTATTTATTTGTATACATTTAGGCCCTTTTACAGCCTAAATGGTTTTTTCTTTATATCACTACATTATTTTATATGACACATTGTATTTGTAGCTATTAGATTTTATTTTGTTGTATGTCAACTTTTGTTTTTGTATTGATTTTGCTTTGGTTTTATTGTTTTTGGTTTTCTTTTGTTTACTTTTTTATTTTTAGACGCTAATGACCTCTGTTGTCGAGCGTCTATAATCTACAATTCAATTCAATTCTATGAATTTTTAAAACTTAGAAAAATTTTTAAAAATAAATTTTAAAGTCTTAAAATGTCCTAAAACGTTAAAAAAATTATGTTAAAAATTTTAAATATTTTAATAATTTAAAAAAGCCATTTAAAAGAAAAAATTTTTGATATGTAAAAAAATTTTTTTTTAACAAATCAGCCTTATTTTGCAATTTCCTATGGATTTACACTAAAAAATTTAACTTTAAAGCATTTAAAATACGGTAAAAGAAAACTTTTTACGTTTGACATTTAATTTTGCATTGAAAAACTTTTGTTTTGATATATGAATTTTTAAAATTTAGAAAAATTAAGAAAAATATTTTTTAAGATTTTAAATTTTTAAAGATTTTAAACATTCTAAAAAGTTGACAAAATCATCTTAAAAGTTTTAATAATTTAAAAATTTAAAAAAACCATTTAAAAAAAAAATTTTTTTTCGACATGCAAAAAAAATTTTTTAACACGCTTATATTAGCTTCACCTGTATGTTTGCTTGCTTGCTTGCTTGTTTGTCAGTTTGTAACCGACTTTTTGAACTTGATTTTGACCAACTTTGAAAGGTCAGATTTAGTTTAAACGTTGTCGACTTATCAAGGACCGACGACAATACAATAATTCAAAAAGTTTGTCCCATTATCCAGACCAGGATTTTCAGGACTAAAAAAAAAGCAAAAAACTTCAGATTGAACTGAAATTTTGCACACTTATCAAGGACCCATAACAATACAATAATTCAATAAGTTTGTCCCATTATCCTGACCAGGGTCTCCAGGACTAAAAAGCAAAAATAAATTATAATTTAAAAAAATTAAAAAACACTTTAATGAACTAAAAAGTAAAAAATAATTAATTTTATTGTAAAAAAGCGTGGGGTAGTATGAAAATATGATAAAAAGTACCCCACGCTTTTTTACAATAAAATTAATTATTTAACAAATCGGCTTAATTTTGCGATTTCCAATCGATTTACACTAAAAAATTCAACTTTGAAGCATTGTGTCACCGTTAAATATGATTCAATAATGAAATCTTATTTCAAAGTTATATACAGCAAATTACGTTAAAATACGGTAAAAAAATGATTTTTACGTTTGACATGTAAATTTGCATTAAAAAACATTTGTTTTGATATATGAATTTTTAAACCTTAGAAAAACTAAAAAAAAATATTTTTAAAATTTTTAAAGATTTTAAACATCCTAAAAAATTGAAAAAATCATGTTAAAAATTATAAAAATTTTAATAATCTAAAAATTTAAAAAAACCATTTAAAAAAAAATTTTTTTTTTGACCAGCAAAAAATTTTTTTTTAACAAATCTGCCTTATTTTGCGATTACCAATCTATTTACACCAAAAAATTCAACTTTGAAGCATTGTGTGACCGTTAAATATGATTCAATAATGAAATCTTATTTCGAAGTTTATTACAGCAAATTACGTTAAAATACTGTAAAAAAATGATTTTTACGTTTGACATGTAAATTTGCATTGAAAAACTTTTGTATTGATATATAAATTTTTAAAACTTAAAAAAAATAAAAAAAAATATTTTTTAAATTTTTAAAATTTTTTAAGAATTTAAACATCCTAGAAAGTTGAAAAAATCATGCTTAAAATTTTGAAAATTTTAATAATTTAAAAAAACATTAATAATAAAAAAAATTTTTTTGACATGCAAAAAATTTTTTTTAACAAATCGGCTTTATTTTGCGATTTCCAATCGATTTACACTAAAAAATTCAACTTTGAAGCATTGTGTCACCGTTAAATATGATTCAATAAGGAAATCTTATTTTGAAGTTATTTACAGCAAATTACGTTAAAATACGGTAAAAAAATGATTTTTACGTTTGACATGTAAAGTTGCATTGAAAAACTTTTGTTTTGATATATGAATTTTTATAACTAGAAAAAATAAAAAAAAAATTATTTTGAAATTTTTTAAACTTTTAAAGATTTTGAATATCCTAAAAAGTTGAAAAAAACGTTAAAAATTTAAAAAATTTTATTAGTTTAAAAATTTAAAAAACCATTTAAAGAAAAAAAATTTTTTTTGACCTGCAAAAAATTTTTTTTTAACAAATCAGCTTTATTTTGCGATTTCCAATCAATTTACATCAAAAAATTCAACTTCGAAGCATTGTGTCACCGTTGAATATGATTCAATAATGAAATCTTATTTCGAAGTTTATTACAGCAAATTACGTTACATTACAGTAAAAGAATGATTCTTACGATTGTAATGTAAATTTGCATTGAAAAACTTTTGTTTTGACATACGAATTTTTAAAACTTAGAAAAATTAAAAAAAAATATTTTTTAAATTTTTTAAATTTTTAAACATTTTAAACATCCTGAAAAGTTGAAAAAATCATGTTAAAAATTTTAAAAGTTTAAATAATTTAAATAGGTTTTTAAAAAAACCATTAAAAAAAAATTTTTTTTTTGTCCTGCAAAAAATTTTTTATTAACAAATCGGCTATATTTTGTGATTTCCAATCGATTTACACTAAAAAATTCAACTTTGAAGCATTGTGTCACCGTTAAATATGATTCAATAATGAAATCTTATTTTGAAGTTATTTACAGCAAATTACGTTAAAATACGGTAAAAAAATGATTTTTATGTTTGACATGTAAATTTGCATTGAAAAACTTTTGTTTTGATATATGAATTTTTAAAACTAGGAAATATTAAAAAAAAATAATTTTGAAATTTTTTATATTTTTAAAGATTTTGAATATTCTAAAAAGTTGAAAAAATCACGCAAAAAATTTTAAAAATGTTAATAATTTAAAAATTTAAAAAAACATTTTAAAAAAATTTTTTTTTTTGTGACATGCAAAACCTTTTTTTTTTTAACAAATCGGTTTTATTTTGCGATTTACAATCGATTTACACTAAAAAATTCAACTTTAAAGCATTGTTCAATAATGAAATCTTATTTCGAAGTTATTGTCCTGCAAAAAATTTTTTATTAACAAATCGGCTATATTTTGCGATTTCCAATCGATTTACACTAAAAAATTCAACTTTGAAGCATTGTGTCACCGTTAAATATGATTCAATAATGAAATCTTATTTCGAAGTTATTTACAGCAAATTACGTTGAAATACGGTAAAAAAATGATTTTTACGTTTGACATGTAAATTTGCATTGAAAAACTTTTATTTTGATATATGAATTTTTAAAACTTAGAAAAATTAAAAAAATATATTTTTTAAATTTTTAGATTTTAAAGATTATCCTGAAAAGTTGAAAAAATCATGTTAAAAATTTTAATAATTTAAAAATTTACAAAAACCATTTAAAAAAGAAAAATTTTTTTGAGATGCAAAAAAAATTTTTTTTAACAAATCGGCTTTATTTTGCAATTTCCAATCGATTTACACTAAAAAATTAAACTTTGAAACATTGTGTCACCGTTAAATATGATTCAATAATGAAATTTTATTTAAAGGTTATTTACAGCAAATTACGTTAAAATACGATAAAAAAGTTATTTTCACGTTTGACATGTAAATTTGCATTGAAAAACTTTTGTTTTGATATATGAATTTTTAAAACTTAGAAAAATTAAAAAAAAAAATTTTTAAATTTTATACATTTTTAAGGATTTTAAACATCCTAAATAGTTGAAAAAATCATGTTAAAAATTTTAATAATTTAAAAATTTAAAAAAACTATTTAAAAAAATAATTTTTTTTTGACCTGCTAAAATTTTTTTTTAACAAATCGGCTTTTTATTTTGCGATTTCCAATCGATTTACTCTAAAAAATTCAACTTTGAGGCATTGTGTCACAGTTAAATATGATTCAATAATGAAATCTTATTTCGAAGTTATTATAGAAAATTACGTTAAAATACGGTAAAAAAATGATTTTTACGTTTGACATGTAAATTTGCATTGAAAAACTTTTGTTTTGATATATGAATTTTTAAAACTTAGAAAAATTAAAAAAAAATATTTTTTAAATTTTTTAAATTTTTAAAGATTTATACATCCTAAGAAATTGAAAAAATCATGTTAAAAATTCTAAACATTTTAATATTTAAAAATTTAAAAAAACTATTTAAAAAAAAAAATTTTTTTTGTCCTGCAAAAAATTTTTTTTTAACAAATCTGCCTTATTTTGCGATTTCCAATCGATTTACACCAAAAAATTCAACTTTGAAGCATTGTGCGAACGTTAAATATGATTTAATAATGAAATCTTATTTCAAAGTTTATTAGACAAATTACGTTAAAATACAGTAAAAAAATGATTTTTACGTTTGACATGTAAATTTGCATTGAAAAACTTTTGTTTTGATATATGAATTTTTAAAACTTAAAAAAATTAAAAAAAAATATTTTTTAAATTTTTTAAATATTTAAAGATTTTAAACATCATAAAAAGTTGAAAATATCATGTTAAAAATTTTAATAATTTTAAAATTAAAAAAACCATTTAAAATAAAAAATTTTTTTTTGACATGCAAAAAATTTTTTTTTTAACAAATCGGCTTTATTTTGCGATTTCCAATCGATTTACACTAAAAAATTTAACTTTGAATGTCACCGTTAAATATGATTCAATAATGAAATCTTAATTTGAAGTTATTTACAGCAAATTACGTTAAACTACGTTTAAAAAATGATTTTTACGTTTGACATGTAAATTTGCATTGAAAAAGTTTTGTTTTGATATATGAATTTTTAAAACTTAGAAAAATTTAAAAATAATATTTTTTAAATTTTTTAAGATTTTTTGAACATCCTAAAAAGTTGAAAAAATCATGTTAAAAATATTAAAAATTTTAATAATTTAAAAATTTAAAAAACCCATTTAAAAAAATTTTTTTTTTTTGACATGCAAAAATTTTTTTTTAACAAATTGGCCTTATTTTGCGATTTTCTATCGATTTACACTAAAAAATTCAACTTTGAAGCATTGTGTCACCGTTAAATTTGATTCAATAATGAAATCTTATTTCAAAGTTATTTACAGCAAATTACGTTAAAATACGATAAAAAAATGATATTCACGTTTGACATGTAAATTTGCATTGAAAAACTGTTGTTTTGATATATGAATTTTCAAATCTTAGAAAAATTAAAAAAAAACATTTTTAAAATTTTTAAAGATTTTAAACATGCTAAAAAGTTAAAAAAAACATGCTAAAAATTTTAGTAATTTAAAAATTTAAAAAACCCATTTAAAATAAAAATTTTTTTTTGACCTGCAAAAAATTTTTTTTTAACAAATCGACTTTATTTTGCGATTTCCAATCGATTTACACTTAAAAATTCAACTTTGAAGCATTGTGTCACCGTTAAATATGATTCAATAATGAAATCTTATTTCGAAGTTATTTACAGCAAATTACGTTAAAATACGGTAAAAAAATGGTTTTTACGTTTGACATGTAAATTTGCATTGAAAAACTTTTGTTTTGATATTTGAATTTTTAAAACTAGGAAAAATTAAAAAAAAACTCGGGTCGCAGTGCCAAACCCTGCCGACAATATAGTGTATTTGCTAATGCAGGCCTTGTGGCTTTATTATGTAAACTTAAGTTTGTTTTTAGACAAAATAAAAAATTTAACCCCTTAATACATCCCTTAAAATAATATTTTTTTTCTTAATTTCAATAATATTATCAATGCAACCTCTGTACGGAATTAAATACACCCTTCAATAAGTAAATCCGTATCAACAAACTAGTGTTTTCATAAAATTTGTAAGTCCGGTCCTGTCGAGCCGATTTTATTAAAATTTTAGCAGCACATTTTAATCATTAATAAAGAGTTAAATTTCAATTTTGAAACGATTCTGACAAATTTTTCGGTATTTTTGGGCCCAAAAACTTTTTGGAGCCCCTAAATACAACCCTGAAAATGGTCCGATCGGGCCCATTTTAAATAGGCTTCGTGCGGTGATGGGTTCCAATGTGTGTACCAAATTTCGTTTCAATCGATTAAGTCTGTCGAGAGTTATCGTGTACACACATATATATATAAATATATATATATAAATATATAAATATATAAATATATATATATATATATAAATATATACATACATATATATATAAACATTATTAAAAATGGTGCCAAAGTGTTCAGGAGGTTATGAAACGTCGAGAAATTTTGGTCCGAGCCCTAGGTCCCGCCATCCGACCGACGCCAATAGTGTATGTGCCATATTATGGCAAATACACTAAAAATATCTTTTAAAATTTTAAAGATTTTAAATATCCTAAAAAGTTGAAAAAATCATGTTAAAAATTTTAATAATTTAAAAATTTAGAAAACCTCGTATAAAACTCTAAAATATTAATTTTCAAAAGGATCGGATAATTTTTGCAAAAGTGACGTTACACTTTTTCGTGACGTGACGTTTCACTTTTTATGATTTAGGTCCCCATCTGAAACATAGCTTCAAAAAAAACAAACCATCCACTACCTACTTGCGTTTGCGTGATGTCTGTACATACGTTTTTGTTTGAAACTCAGTCTGGTTGTTTTTGCGTGATGCCAGAAAATTTTAAAAATCACAGTCGCAAAAAAAATTCATGTAAATCGAATCAGTGGTTCTCGAGTTACAAGCGTACAAAGGGACATACAGACAGAGAAAGCGAAATTATTCAGGAAGGTATGAACATCGAAAAATTTTGGTTCGATCTCTAGGTCCCGCCATCCGACCGACGTCAGTAATTAGTTACAAGTCATTTTAACTCAGTAGGCCATGGTTTTTAATCGTAAAAATCAAACATCAGCAGTCAAAAAATTGAAATACTATATTAGAATATCGCAATATAAGACAGAGCATACGCTATCTTCCAATTTGCATATCACACTGTGAAACAGACAAGGACAACCGAAACAAGTTCGCGATTTATTAAATAAAGTCGCATTTATATATTTTTATAAGCATATAAATCTGTACAAAAAACTGTGTTGACACAATATTATTCATAAAATCTATCTAGAATTTTCTCCTCTTTCGTTTAAGACAGGTTTCGAATCGATCTGACTTAAATGGAGCAAAAAACAACGTTTTTTTCTAATTTGCTCTCCTCTGGGGCCAAAATTCAAAAATCGGGCGACGTTAGGATCAAATAGACCCCGAGAGGAATCGAATAAAAACAAGTTTTATAAAATCGGTTAAGCCGTTTGGGCTGTACGCGTGACACAAAAAGCGTGACAGATTCACAGACAAAGCGAGTGTATATAGGCGCTTCTAGCTTCGCTAAGATCGCGCCTAAAAAAAGTTTTATAAAATCGGTTAAGCCGTTTGGGCTGTACGTGTGACACAAAAAAGCGTGACAGATTCACAGATTCACAGACAAAGTGAGTGTATATAGGCGCTTCTAGCTTCGCTAAGATCGCGCCTATAGTA
Organism: Mongoloraphidia duomilia; assembly: GCA_039654895.1. NCBI lineage: Eukaryota > Metazoa > Arthropoda > Insecta > Raphidioptera > Raphidiidae > Mongoloraphidia > Mongoloraphidia duomilia. The sequence goes on from CM077518.1 coordinate 25,794,892, forward strand.
AAGGGAATTTTTTAACAATTTTCCATAGCAACAGTTGACTATTAAGAGTAACTCGAAACCTTCTTATTAAAAAAAATTCGACTGATGACCAGTCCTATACTAAATTTTTATAAAAAAAATCCGTACAAAACTTGCTAACTTTTTAAAGATCTTTTCAACAATACCACTTTCGACCTATCGTTACATTTATAATTCCGGAGTTCTGGACATTCTGGAGCAAACTAATAGGGAAATCGACCTTCCCGGAAAAAAAATTATCACCATTCGATTCTTTATTAGGGCTTTTATAATACAAATTTTTGACACAACTCTCTACGACTAACCGTTTTCGAAAAAAACGACTGATACGGGTGTTCGAACTCACCCTATATTATACACCTAAGCAGTTCACCAACAATCCCTGTATGGCTATGACAGCGCTGCGAATGGTGTTTCTATGGTTGACATTCTTAGACGCATATGACCTTAGTTGTAAGACGTCTATAATCTTCAGTAATATTATTGTAATTTAAACTGTTAATCGATAATCATTTTTCATGCAAAAAAAATCCTGTGACATTGTATTTAACATGTGTATAAAGACAAAGTCGTCGTTATTGTTTACGATGTGAATTTTTGTTTTAAATTAAAGCCTCATTCCTTTCTTTGCACACAAAAAACATATTTTAAATTATTTCACTTCCTACATTCGGCTTCAAAGAAGTCTAAAAATAGAGAATACATATAATATTACTTTACTGGTATAATCATTTGTACATATTATATTGTGATTCAACGTTGAAAATAATAAAATATTTTTAGTTCTATTTTTAAACTTGATAATTCTCCAGGAAAACTTCGTTACGAAACATCATATCATTCTATCTGAGTTTCCACAAATTGCACTCGCAAATAATAATTAATGGTATATGTATATTTGAAATAGAAATGTATACTTACAACCCCAGTTCCGTATCAGGGCTGCCCATTGCAACAATTTGTAAAAAAACACAAATAAGTTTCTAAATTTAAATTTTACCTGTTCACACATAACTTCCACAAATTTTTATATATTCATGTTTATATATTATTATTCAATTTTGATGATCCCCTTTTCTTTCAACACGTATAAATCTCTCAGATCTGTTTGATATTAACCATATTTATAGAAAAAATCACGCTGAATCAAATACGCAAGCTGTTTGCCTCTCTTTTAGTTTAAAAGATATAGAAGCATTTTATAATTGATCTTGAGAAATTTTAAATTCCTGTAGCTGCCAATGTACAAAAGATACAGACCTACAATTAAGTGTTTTTAATTTATTATGAATGTGAGAGTTTACGTTTTATTATTTTTGTGCCATACCCGCCCCGCTACCATATTAATAAATTTGTAAATTATAGTTAATAGATTTTGAAACATTTCTGAAAGATCTAATATCTTATTTTTTCGCTTGAGGAAAATAGTCCATAAGAATATTATACTTCTTCATTTTTGCTCTTTCTATTGTAGTTACCGAGATATCAAGTAAAGCAACTAAAATGGGACACTGTACTGACAAGAATTCTCACGGAGTAGATTTTAAAATTAGTTAATATTTTTTTTGGTACGGTAGTGACAAATATTATCAATGTCCATTTACAAACATGTAAAAACAGTAATCAAAAAAAATGTTTTTGACAGAAGGCGACGAGCTAGGGCCAAAATTAAAATTTGCAAATGTCAAGAATAATAATAGAGTAGCATTAAAACGTTAGATATCTTGCCGTAATCTAAAAATTTCAGGGAAAAAAAGTAAATTATTTGACAGGTCAGAAAACAGGTTATATTTTCTCTTTATTTGTTATATCTAAAAATAACAAATAGTGTCGAATTGAAGATAATACATTTACTCAATCTTGTCACGGTAGAGTAAATGTAAGCTGATTCCGCCGCGAAAGTGGAAAGGTTCAGGTTAGAGTCCTGACTGTGACTATGGTTGGTAAAATGATTTTTTCCAATATGTTTCGAATCAATTATATAATTGGCTGCTTTCCAACGAAAAATTTTCAATAATAATAATGTTTGTATGTACCACAAGTGCTGCCTTTCACGGATAATTGAAAGGACTACTCTCAGGAAAATGGCTCATTAGTCAGTGTGCAGTTTAGGCCTAATCTTGCATGTCAATTTTGAACCACTTCCACATATCCGATTGCTATATGTAAATCAATCGTTTTTAAAATTAATTAATCAATTAATTTACCGTATTAACAAAATGCATGGTGGAAGTGCAGGCGAGGCATGGTGGAAGAGAAGTTTTATTTGAAAATAGAATACGATGAATAATTCATTTTCAAAGTGGATTCAAACTTTTTTTCTGCCTCTATGAAATATATTTCAGAAGTAGAATTATGCTCTGTTTCTGATACGACTTTCAGCTTTAAATCTGTATTTAAATCTGAAAGTTGTATCACAAACCAAGCATAATGAGTTAATCGTACAATTTTATTTTTTAACCACGCTGTTATATGACGGTTGCTATGGCATCAATCAACAATTTGCCAAAATGAAAACGCAGCTACCAATGAACACGTAGCAGTCAAAATTTAACAGCGTGATTAAAAAACAGCCTGTTGAAATTGTACGATAAACCCAGCATAAATCTTTCTGAGACATATTTCATAGAGGCAGTAGAAATGTTTGAATCCACTTTGAAAAGAAATTTAACGCATTTTGTTTTCAAATAAAAAAATTTCTCGAGTGCCTATTGCTGCTCCTGGAAAACTATATATTTTTATTTAATATTATATAAATTACGGAAAATCTGAATTTTGAACATTATGTTACAAATTTTAGGGATCATGGATACTTATTAATTTGTACTGCGGGATATACCCATATTAAACTTTCCAACCCTACTTTATATGATGACATAACTAAGAAATATTATTAGAAATGTAACATTCTGATGAGAGTTTTCAAGTTCTTATAAGGAAGTAAAATATCTAATTATTAATTCAAATTGTATGCAACATGCATCTAACACTTAAATGTTATTATTTTAATTATAAAATATATTTTCATTAATTTTATTATTGTTTTATTTTTAACTTTCAATATTATAACTTTCTTCTTTTAATGGAACTTATTATTACTTATTACTCATTATACGTTACGATGGTTTTAAGTGATATATTATTAGTTAAGTAACAAAATATATTTTTAATATACATATAATTGGCAATCATAAATGTCTGACTTTTTACAAACCTTTGCTTCTTTTTAACTATTTTTAGATGTAAATTGATAATACGTATAAATGGTCGCTATAAAATGATAATGGTACAGGTAATTAGAATAAAATAAAATTCACTAATACATGAAAAAATCGGATGATTTGTGAGTCATAATAATCAATCTTTATTATGGCAACGTTTCAGTAACTATTATGTTGCCTTTTTCAGGCTTGAAGAAGACAACAAAATAGTTGCTGAAACGTTTCCATAATAAAGATTGACAATTCCGACTTACAAATCAACCGGTTTTTTCATTTATTACAAATTAATATTATGTGAGTGATCAACATGAATTTAAAAAATTCATTAATTTAAGCAATCTTTTACCTATAGATCATAGTGAATATATTGTGTTAACTCGTTAATATTAAATTTAAACAAAAACCGGCCAAGTGCGAGTCCGACTCGCGCACCGAGGATCCGTACAATATTAAAAATAAGAAGTTACCTAGGAGTAAAAGATTAACAGATACAATCTGATAAACTGAAAAAATTATTTAAATATATAATATTCACAGATTTTTTTTAAAAAGCTTTTGCTTAACTTCACATGTGTATAACTAACAAACTGACTAACTAAGTACACAAATCCAGGAAGTCGATTTTAACCTTCTTCTTATTGTTGTATCGATTTGAAACTTTGCAAGTGTATGCAATTTGGATGACAATACAATAATTTGTTACCATCGAAATCAAATTCAACCCCAAAGAGGGTAAACAGGGGTGTACGATTTTAATTTTTTGACGAATAGTGTAATATTGTAAGTATTCTGTGGAATAAAATACTTTGAGAGCTTCATATTCCATTCTAACGCTTTTGTAATTTCAAACTTTAATATTTTTGCTGGAATCCTGTTCCGACTTTTACTTTAAATCTAGATTTAAATTTTTTTGTTCTCAACTAAATGAAGCTCTCTATTTAGTTGAAGACAAAATATGATATTTTTAAATCTAAATTTAAAGTAAAAGTCGTACCAGAAATCCATCTTAAGTGTAACGAAATTTTATTCTCAAACATTTGAATAATTGTTTGAATACACTTTATATAAAATAGTTTTTAGTCATATTTAGCAAATCATTTTTATAACGAATTTGATTTCTTGTTAAAATAACCCAAGGAAAACAATTAGGTACCATTAAATATTTTTTTACACCCAAAGCTCATTTCCAACAAAAAACGTGTTAATACGGAAATAAATGGCAAGGAAATTGTCTGAGACACAATTTTTACAATATTAAGCAATAATGTACGCAAATCTCCAGTAAACTGTAAAGGTTAAATAAAATCAAAGTTACGGTAGCCGGTTAATATAAAATCACAAATTAAACTTAACAGCCAATACGAAAATTGGTCGATCTCGTTCTGCAGAGTATTTAATGTAAATACGTAACACAATTAAAATCCGGGTATGTTGAGGTTGTTAATGGGAACAATTCTTTACATATTTTGCATAACAATGAAACAATGGCATGTTATGTGGACAGCAATTTGCTGTGGAGACTGGAGAGCGTAGAGAGATGAAGATATCATTGTGTGTACATACACGGACAACACGGTCATTGTACGGTACATACATGGACAAGTCGTATAAGTGTAGAAATAAACAACAGTACCGCACATCTGGAAGACAGAAAGTAAAAAGAGTTGATGACGCAGACGACAGATCTACTATCTGCGTTTGTCATTTTAATATACTTGAATACTAATTATTATATTTCACTGGTAGCAATGCAACGACTTGCATTCAAATTATAATATTATTCAGTTGTGGTATCTACTCTGTGTATTACATCGCGAAAATGATTGTGATATTGATCAAAACGTTATGTTAAAATGTTTAATTAGTTATAATTTATTATTCATTATTAATTAATATTTAGAGTACAATATGCAGAGAGAATGCACCACGCACATAATATATTGATGAGCTTTTAAATGTAGTTTTTCGGTCAACCTCTCCTGAGAATTCATTCTTACCTTTTATATATGTATATTATTGTATAAAATGCTGTATGGCAGTAGTGCTAATGGCCTTTTTTGTTTAATTAATATAAATTAAAAAAAAAACGCAAACATGTTAATTTTTAACTCAAGGTTTTTGAAAGATTCCTCAGGGTTTTTTTTTCATTTGCTCCCTACTCCCCGAAATAAGGATAGTTTACAGAATAGAAAATTGCGATTTTCTCGAAAACGGCTCTAATCATTTTGGTCATGTTTTATAATTATTCGAAGTGTCATCAGTTGTTTCGAAAAAATCTACAAGAAATGGCAGTTTACTGATAAATGAAAATCGAAAATTGCTATTTTTTCAAAAATGGCTTCAACGATTTTTACCATATTATTATTTCATAAATCAATTATAAATAAATCCTTCAATATGTCGCAATTCATTAATTTTTTCGAAAAAATCCCGAAGAGGTAGTTTTGTCAGCAAACAAAAATCCGCGATCGTTGCAGTTCATCGAGAAAATCAGTGCGTTGGACCGATACCTTTCATTCTTCCATTTGTGTATTCTAAGATTAGATATTATAGCATTATGGTTAACATTTGGAGGTAAACAAATATGTAAAGATATTTTTGAAAATAACATTTTTATATTCTAGGGATTTTACATATTTGAAATAATTTATTACTTAACAAACGATATTATGTACTTATTGTATTTTAACCACACTAAATTCTAGTCAATATAAATATATAAAGTTTAAACAGGACTTCTGCTTGTAATTTCACTTTCTTCCGAGATTTTTGAGTTCTTACGTATTTTGCATGACATCTGATTGGTTCCTGTACTCCCTTCTGCTTTGTTAAGTTTGCAGAAAACAATCAGATGCTGATCAAGCAGCTTTATTGCAATATCGATTCATATGGGGGTAAACTATAGAATCGACTTTAACGCGAACGTAGTCACAGGGAAACGCTAGTAGTTAACAATGGTTTACTGTATTTTTATCTACACCATGGTGCCTTTTCATATGTACCGTGTACAAGCTCATTATACAGGGTGTTTCAGAACGGGCAGTACAGTGAAATAGAGACAAGACAATATTAATATGCTACTCCTACTTCCCATCTTTCGATGGCGAGAAAAAAGAGCGCGGTGGAAAATATGAAAATATAAAAAGAGAAAAAATAATCAAAACAGCATAATATGTTATATGTTCTCTTTTTTTTTCATATTTTCCGTGGAGCTCTTTTTTCTCGCCGGCGACGATCAAGGGGAAGTAGAGAGTGGTTTATTAATATTCTTTTGTATTCCGGCCAACTTATTGAACATAATTAATTCATATAGATCTCATTAACTGTACGTCGGATCTAAAAATGTCTAAAGACTTTTCGACTCAGAATTGTTTTCTCTATTTCACTGTAGTGTCCATGAGACACCCTGTATACAGGACTGTGGAGTATAATATATTATGGTCCTACATTATGTATGCAGTCATAAGTGGAGCACGCATTCATTTCAACGCAACTGTATTGAAACAGAACAATACGTTGGTAATAAAGCATGAAACATTTAAAAGTACATTATTAAAAGTAATGTTTATTTTCAAATGGTTTGTCATTGCATCAGAGATGTTTGCTTTATTCATAGTAGTTTCAATCGACGGCATAATTTGCACTCAAAAAGAAAATCTATCGAAATATTCATATCTACTCAAAATCTGCTAAATTATCGCCTGTATCATATTGATAAAATAATTTGCATGAGATAATATTTACCGTTTTTATTTTAACACGATTATTGCACAATTTTATTACCATGTTTACGCAAAGAACGTAAAGTCAACGTTAAAGCTTTCAAGAACGATCTTAACATCGATTTTCGTACGCATAAACGCACTTTAATATCACTTTTCTTATGCCGAGTTTATCGTACATTTAACACGCTGTTTTGATCGCTATTAAATTTTTACACCGAAAAACAAATAAAACATACGAAGTAACCATAGAAATAACAGCGAATTAATAAAACAGCTTGTTAAATAGTGTACGATAAACCCAACAATAGTGTTGTTAAGCCTTAGTAAAAGTTAACACATCTAATTAACCAAACTGAGTTAAGCACTACGCATAAACGTTTCTACAAATGTTAAGACGCATGTCGGGAAGAAATTCTGGGAATAAAACTGGACTGAACCAAAACTTTTCATGGTCCCAGCCAAAACGAAGTTCACCAATTAATTGATAATTTACTTATTTCTTATCAGAACGACGGGTATCACAAACGTCATATATGTTTTGACATTTGAAAAGTTCAATGGCTAACCTGTTCAGAAAATCTCAAAGCGCATAAACGCTCTTAAAACTACTACTAACATCGAAATATAAGTAAGAAAATAAGTCATTTAAATCTTATTACAATCATTCAATAATTATTTTTGTGTAATATTTCTCAGAACAATTTTCGATAGATAGATTGTAGATTATAGACGCTCGAGAGTTTAGGTCATTAACGTACTCTATCAGAATAATTTACAATTAAGTGTCAATAAACAATGATATTTGATCAGACAGATAGTTTTTAGGTTTCAGTACAAAGAATGATTGTTATATTTATCCTATAAAACGAAAGTTGATTAAAGAATTATTAATTTATTTTTCTTAAAATTTAGTAATAAAATTTTTTTCTGGATGTAAAATACTTATATTTACTATTAATAATATGCTTTCTAGCAATTGTGTAATCTTTTAGACAATTCAGCCATGATTATGGTCGAAATGTTGGCCAGCTCTAATTAAGGATAAATAACACAATCATTTTTTGTACTGAAACCTAAAAGCTATCTGCCTGATACATTATATTATATAGTACACAAATATATCGAATGATATTTGAGTATGTCCTTGACCAATATTCCAAATAAAGGGCACGGAAAAAAAGAAGTATGAGGTAACACAATAAACATAAATTTCAGGACACCGGAATATCTTTGGGGATTTATCGAAACGACATTGAAAAAAGAATCAAAGTTGGTATATGTGTATATTAAAAGTAAAGAAAAGTACATTTAAATTGTTTTTTCTTTGCTTTTCTTTTAGTATACCTATAGCATATTTACATAGGTATTCATACTGTAGGTATAGGTATTTTCAATCTTATATTTCCAAAATAAATCACAGTTATTTTCTTGTCATAATAGAAGTTGTGAAAAGAGATTCAAATCAGTATTTCTGTCATCCTATCATTATTATTACTGTTCTGATATAGTAGATTGTGTATCTAGAACGTAATGATATATTTTCAACGAGGTGTGATATTATTTTAGACGGGCGTCACACGAGTCAAAATATCATTGCGCTCTAGATACAAACAATATTTTTTGCACTTCGCCCTATAAAATAGCGGTTTTTGTGTTCATTATTTCCAGTATTCTCAACATTTTTGACATTTTGTGTGTAGCAAACTTAACTTCAATAATGAATAGTAGGTACTGTAAACATTATATACAAGGAGTCTCTCTAAGCCGTCATACGCAAACAGCGTCCGTGGCCGTGTGAGTAGGGGTAATCTGTACTGTGTATACTAGCTGTTCACAAGATCGCAGGTTCGCCTTCAGCTGGAGGAATATGAAAATTATTAAAATGTTTAAATTTTGCTTTTATTAGTGTATTTGCCATATGGCACATACACTATTGGCGTCGGTCGGATGGTGGGACCTAGGGGTCGGACCAAAATTTCTCGACGTTTCATAGCCTCCTGAACAATTTTTTGAAATGTTTATATATATATATATATGTGTGTGTGTGTGTGTGTGTGTGTGTGTTAGCACGATAACTCTCGCAAGACTTAATCGATATTAACTAAATTTGCCACACACGTTGGAATCCATCACCGCACGGAATCTATTTAAAATGGGCCCAATCGGATCATTTTAAGGGTGGGTTTTAGGGGTTGAAAAATGTTTTTGGGCCCAAAAATACCGAAAAAATTTTCAGAATCGTTTCAAAATTTAAATCTAACCTTTTAGTAAAGATCAAAATGTGCTGCTAAAATTTTATTGAAATCGGCCTGACGTGACCGGACTTACAAATTTTATATAAACACTAGTTTGTGGATAGTGCTTTATTTACTGAAGGGTGTATTTAATTTGGTACAGAGGTTGAATTGATAATAATATTGAAATTAAGAAAAAAAATATTATTTTAAGGGATGTATTAAGGGGTTAAATTTTTTATTTTGTCCAAAAACAAACCTAAGTTCACGTATTAAAGCCACAAGGCCTGTATTAGCAAATACACTATATTGTCGGCAGGGTTTGGCACTGCGACCCGAGTTTTTTATTATTAAAAAGAATAAATTGAAAAAAAAATTTATCATCACCGGCCTGAAATGGGTCATTTTATGACCGGTACATATACATGAAATGTGCAGCTATTTTTAGGGGGTAGGACAAAAACTATTTTAGTCTAGAATTTTGGCATAACCAAATAATATAATGTGGACATAACGCTTAATGCATCCATTTTAACCCGGTGAGTATATTATGTCTGTGAGACCGGGTTTTTGTTAAAATACGATAACTGTGTAAGGTTTTATTGAAATTAGCATGAATTCTTGGGTAACTTCCTAACTCAACGTTTCCTAATGACAGTAGGCTTCGTGGCATCAAAATACTAAATATTAGTGTAAAAACTCTAATAAATACTTATGCTTAGAGTATGTTACGGACGGTGATGTTATATTGAAAGTTGGATCTCTAATCAAGAGAAAATTCAGACCACAGACTGAGTTTTTCTTATATATAATTATTTAGTAGTTTGTTTTTTCCCAAAGTTTAGCATGTTATAGACTTAATTACAAAGTTTAGTCAAAGAAACACTTTTTGTTATGTTTTATTTTTATTTCGAAATTATTATAAGAATCTCGACACTGTTTTTTGATTGTAGTAAAAACGTGGTTGTAATTGCAATAATAATAATAAAAAATTCAAGTAGCTAAAATCGTTTTGAAAGGAGAGTTGAATACTAAGTAAGTAGTATATGTCTTTACTAATTAATTATGCATGCAAGTATGTGCTTGCTTGTAGTAATTTTGAGAAACGATTATATCGGGAATTCCGGGAAATTCATACAAATATATGTTGCCTTTAAAAATAATTATCATCGCTTTTTAATTATTAGTGCATTTCTTTTAAATACTCTCATAAAAATTATTTCAAAAAGCAGGAACCACGGCGTGAATTAATTTATAAATGCGATAAGTAATGTTAATTTGATTAACTTGTAGCACTACTTTCCATTTTAAACGACTCTCTATACATTTTTAGCGTTACTATTAATTTCCAAAATGAATAGACGTTTCTGATGTACAATCGATAACACTATTTTACATTCTGTCAACGTTAAATAGTTGTCTTCATTCTCGGCACTCTGTATAATATAAGTAGTGCGTTAACAACTACCTATCCAACATTCAAAGAGAGAGTCGGTGGTCATTTCCAGGAGATTATAGGTTAGTGAAGGTTAGAAGCTTTCGGAAAAAACAATACGTATCGTTATCACGTGCATTATCTTAACTTTAGTTTGTCTTCACTCCTGTAGGACCGTCACCGTCCTAGCCTAGCTCCCATAGTCTGGTGTATGTCTGTTGTGTTGTGACCGTGTGTCAGAAAAAAGCAATTACCGCGTCCTGTTACCAATAGACAATGTCCAGTACTAAATCCTGGTGCCAGATAACTTGATCCTTCCGCGCGCCGTGCAGTCAGAAGGGATTATGAACCCGTGTATAGCATGTGTTTATGTACAGGCCTACCAAAATATTACATACGACTTTCAATAACCACCGTATTTTTTGATGTGAATAACTCATACTGGGGTTGCATTTTATAAATATTAGATGAAACGGAAATAGTCAGAAGTGGTTGACGCGTGGAAGACAAATCACAGAATGTAGGTATAACTATGTTAAAGTCCCTGACACAATAAGCCATGTGACCGTATGGAAAAGTACGAGTCACAGTTAGGTACAAATGCCAAGCTCAGATTCGATTCCCTTAGGCTTTTTTTTAATAATGAAATTATATAGGTATTGCAAAACTATTTAAAATATAAAAAAATAAAATTACAATTATTTTATTTTTAATATATTTTTCGAACATTTGATTTTAAGTATTCACGTCATATTTCTGTAAGTACCCAACTAGCCACGATACAGATATACCCGTTTTTAACCGACTTCAAAAAAAAAAGAAGTTTCTGTTTTTCCCTAGTAAACATATGTGAGTATGTGCGCGATTTTTTCAGAAACTACACGACTGATTTTTGTGATTTTTTTTATTTAATAGGGCATACTTTTATAAATTTTATGAATTTTACTTAAATCGGTTCAATAGTTCGACATATTTTAATAAAAAGTTTATAATCGGAGTGTAACACCGTTAAGGTAAATGCCAGTTTTGACACAGCGAAGTCGGTTAATAACGTGCAAACTATGTATTGTAAAGGCACTAAAAAGTAAAAATTAATAAATAAATTTTTAAAAAAATAGAACCTCCTTCAAAAAAGTCACTACAAAAGGTGGAAAATAATAAAATTTTGAGGTCGGCACCAATTTAATAAAATGAAAGTAAATAGCAATTATAATATTAGTAAGTATTGTGTACTGTGTACATCTACATTCTACTTACAGTTCAGTAAATTTAGATTTCCACCTCGGAATAATTCCCGCAGTTAGCTCAATTTTTGTGAACACCTTCGTTATGGTGTTCTAAAAAAAGTGTAAAAAGTCCCATCGATATCGTGCCGGCGTTGCCAGATATTCTAGGTTCAAGTTCATGATAGACGGTTTTTTACGAATTTCTCAGTTCCGTTTCATTTTTAGTAAAAAATATGATTATTATCAATCTTGTAGAGGACACAATTCTCTACAACTTTTGTGTAAACATTTTTTGTCTACGATTCATAGTTTTACTCATTTAAGTACCTGCGGCTTCCTCCCCCTCGATTTTACATAACGGGATTATGCTGCTTCCCGAGGGCCTAACATAATGATTTGTGAGATAAACAATCAATATGATTAATTCCATAGACCGTAACTAAATACATAAGAATATCAGACGATATTATCGCCATGATATTTATATAGAAGGCTGTATAGGAAAAATGTAAATGCACCGCCGAGATTCGAACCCAGAACTCCCGATTTCGCGTCGGGAAAGTTTCCACTTACTACACAGTGCCCGACAGTGAACATTTAATCTTTCCTATATATAGCACGATGTACCGCAAATCCACTAACTGCGAGAGCTATTAATTTATAACAACATTACAATGAATGCTGGCTTTCTCAAATGGCTGGGAGTGCCTTATAAGTTATAATCAAACACACATGTGAGAAATTTCAAATACGGTATATTAACAATGAGATAAACAATAAATCATGGCGATAATGTCGTCTGATATTCTTATATATTTAGTTACGGTCTAGGGAATTAATCATATTGATTGTTTATCTCATAGTTAATATACCGTATTTGAAATTTCTCACATGTGTGTTTGGTAATGATTTGTACCTTTATTTTAATTTTAACTGTAAGCTAATGATTAACAATAATTTTATCGAAATTAATGCAGTAGTTCTCTAGTTGCAAGCAACCAAACGTACAAATCGACAGCAGTGAAACAGACAGACAGACAATATTTCTTTGAAAATACGATATTTATAGTTGACATCAATTATAAAGACCATTCGTAAAGTAATTTTGTAAAAAAATTGATAAGGGTTGAGAGAATGCGGATTAAGTATGAGTATTCGCATACCGTATAACGCATTCCACTAAGAGTAGCCCGGTGTAGCCATACTTAAAATTTTTTTTTTCAAAATTCCTTTACGAATAATCTTTATAATTATTATCTTAATCCGCACTCTCACAACCTTTGTAATTTTTTTTTACAAAATTACTTTACGAGTGGTCTTTATAATATTATTGATGTCAAGTATAAATATCGTATTTTCGAAAAACATTGTCTGTCTGGTCTGCCTGTTTCACTGCTGTCGATTTGTATGTTTGGTTGCTTATAACTAGAGAACTACTACATTAATTTCGATAAAATTATAGATAAAATTAACTTAAAGTTCAACTTAAAATTAAAGTACAAATCATTATGTTGAGCCATCGGGAAGCAGCATAATCCCGTTATGTAAAATCGAGGGGGAGGAAGCCGCGGGTACTTAAATAAGTCAAACTCTGAATCGCAGACAAAAAATGTTTATACAAAAGTTGTAGAAAATATTATCCTCTACGAGATTGATAATTATCATTTTTTACTAAAAACGGAACGGAACCGAGAAATTCGTAAAAAACCGTCAATCGTGAACTTGAACCTCGAATATCTGGCAACGCCGGCACGATATGGATGGAGACTTTTTACACGTTTTTTAAAATACCATAACGAAGTTGTATACAAAAATTCAGCTAACTGGGAATTATTCCACAGATGGATCGTTTTTTTATGTCTAAAATCACTGAAGATTATGATGTTAGGTATAATGGATTTTGTTCTAGAATGCTGTGACAATTGAGACAGGAGTCTCTTTCTAGTACGTAGCAGAAATGAGCATTTCTGGTACCTACTAGAAATAGATTCCTGTCTTTGTCACTTTAGCTTCTACAATAATTGGTCACTATACTATAACATAGATTTGTTCATCTGTTTCATCTGTAGGGAGTGGAATTCGGAGTTTCTATAATTTTAAATAGGTAAATGAAAAAAATTCTGTGTTCAAAAATTTTTTAAATTTTAAAAACATTTTTATTACACAAAAGACAATAATAGTACGGAGACATTACATAATATTTTCGTGTTGTGCTATTATTACTTTTCAATTTTAGAATATTTATGTACCTACATATATGAATATTAACTATTATAAATATTTTTCATGCTTTTGAGAAATTTTATATCATAAATATTCTCCCGGTTTTATTTTAAATTTACATCAAAATAAAAACAGATAAAATAAAACTGTCTGTATATTTTGTTCCGCTAGTGAACTAGAGTAGAATAGGATAGATGTGATACGTTATAAATCTTATACGTGGTAAACTCCTAGAGAAACAGTGAAAAGCCAGCAAAGGTCGTTTATCAACATATCAGATCTCGGTTCATGTTCGCAAATCCATTGCAGGATTAAAAAATTCCTTCAAGTTTCTGATTTGTTATTTTGATTTTCTTAGTTCAATCTAAGCCACAGTCTGCACTAAATCATTAAACTATTTTTTTCAATCAAACATTTAAATGCAGTTATTATTAAATAAATCATTGCCTTAAAAGTGCGTCCACAATTATTCATTGTTCAGAGAAGATTCCCTAAAAGCAAAAATAAACGTTTTCAAATAGAATACGTTTGTAAAACATCTGTAAACATTTTTTTTAGTTTAAAGAAGGGTAGAACAATATTTTACATACTAAATTGTTATTCTTTTGCATACCCAATATCATAACAAGTGCTCCTTATAAATTGTGTCCGTCACGTCGTGATTATTATCGTTATGACCCGAAGAAAAAAGAATACATTTGAAGTTATTTTTTTTACAAATTATTATCATCAACGTTATATTTTTTGCTGTAATGGTTTACAATATTTTTAATAAATAGTGAGTTATAAACTGCTTATCATTAAGTATTTTGTCAGTACTTAATGCATTTTGAATCGCTATGTTAAGCTCCGTTCAATAGGAATAAATCAGAAACAATAATGCCTTTTTAATGCCAATATCTGGGGTCACGGTAGTGGCCTGTCAAGTCGAACAAACGGTTGCCACCGGAAAGCCTTTTCTCGAAGCAACTCGAGGCACTTTTAAACCTTCTATATCTCTGTTACAAATGCAAGCAGAAGCCTGAAAGTTACGTTAGAGATTGTGCCTAATGTACTTAACTAAATTCCCAAATTACTAGTTTCTAATAGTAAATATCTGCCCTCAAAGTTTCGCTATTTCGTCACACACTCACTCATCAAAAATCTAGGGTACTTCTGTAGTCCTAGAAAGCTGAAATTTGGTATGCAGGCTGAGTTTCGAGTACAAGTAACGAGAAAATTCAAACATCTATGATTTTCCGCTTCCAACTCCCTTTTCTCTTACAATTAATTGAACTTGCCTCTATTAGAACTCATAACTTTTTGCTGCTACGCGGTCGCGAGACGGCCTTATTTATAACTTCCCACTGGAAGTTATTGTAATGGGTCCGAAAATCGAAATCAAAATGTATAACAAATTTTTATGTTTCAAGGTCACTACACTATTTTTACAGTACTTTTAGAAAGATGTCTGTGTGTGTGTGTGTACGTACGTACGTACGTATGTGTCCATTTCTTTCTAAGACGAAATCTCGAGAATGAAAAATGATATCGACTACGTTAGGGTGCCAATCGACGCGTATTAACGTAAATATGATCTGAAAGAAATTTTTTCAAAATCGGTTCAGCCGTTCTTTTTTCTTAACCAAATAACCTCCAAAAAAGTAGATTTTACACAATATCTCGCGAATAAAAAATTATATCGACTTCGTAAGGGTGTCAATCGAGGCGTGTTAACGTCATTTTGATCCGACATAAATTTTATAAAAATCGGTTCAGCCGTTTTTTTTTTTTTAATTATTGATGTTTTAATGATTAAAATGATTACTTTTCTGTGTAATATCTAATTTAATTATTATTATTAAATATTTATCAAACTGGGAAGTTCGTCGTGTGGACCTCAAGGGTCGCGCTTTAGTTCTAATAAACGACTCACCTCACGGTTTGTTACAAGAATTGTTTTGGTTGGGATTATTATTGCCAATATTGTTTTAACTCTATCTAGGATACCTACGTTTTAGTTAATGATGACAATATAATTCAGATTCTAAGGTTTCATGGCTCACTGGAGAGCACTGATCTAAACTATCCAAGAAATCGGATCATATAATAAACATTTCTATGTGCATAAAAAGAAAAAAAGTTAAAATATTCTTTCAAAATTTGGTCGCACTATCCCGAAGCTATCCTTATAAGAACGTTATTTTAAACAAGCCGTGAGGTGGGTCGTTTATTAGGACTAAAGTGCGACCCTTGAGGTCCACACGACGAACTCCCAGTTTGATAAATATTTAATAAAAATAATTAAATTAGATATTCCACAGAAAAGTAATCATTTTAATCATTATAACATAATTATTATTTATTTTTAACAATAATTTAAAAAAAGAAAAAAAACGGCTGAACCGATTTTTATAAAATTTATGTCGGATCAAAATGACGTTAACGCGCCTCGATTGACACCCTTACGAAGTCGATATAGTTATTTATTCGCGAGATATTGTATAATATCTACTTTTTTGGAGTCTATTTGGTTAAGAAAAAAGAACGGCTGAACCGGTCTTGAAAAAATTTCTTTCAGATCATATTTACGTTAATACGCGTCGATTTGCACCCTAACGTAGTCGATATCATTTTCCATTCTCGAGATTTCGTCTTAGAAAGAAATGGACACATACGTACGTACGTACACACACACACACAGACATCTTTCTAAAAATAGTGTGAAAATAGTGTAGTGACCTTGAAACATAAAAATTTGTTATACATTTTGATTTCGATTTTCGGACCCATTACAATAACTTCCAATGGGAAGTTAAAAATATACCTATATTTAAAAAAAAATTAAAAACACGCTTGTATCAACGCACCAAAAAGTAAAAAATAAATTTCTTTCTCTTAAAAGCGTGGTGCACTTGATTTTCAAATATAGGCGCCGTGAGTGTCCCACGCTTTTAAAAGATATAAAAGAGAAAGAAATTTATTTATTTTCTACTTCTTGGTGTGTTGATATTTTTTTAAATTTTTTTAATATTTACTTTTATTTTGAAATGTTAAGTCTTTATATTATATTATATTTAAATTTATAACGACTAGAGACTCGTTTTCCCACCATCAAGACCGTCACCTCCACCAATGTTTTTATTTTCATTTTTAACTTGTTTTATAAATATTATTATAGCCAAAATATCAGAATATTGTACTGTCATCAACATAACATACGACTGCAAAATTTTACGTCAATTGAACATTTGGAAGTAAGTAAGTAGCATTGTAGTTTAAAAAGGCTAAATGATTCAGTACTTTTTTATACTCTCAGGTATTTTATAAAAAATTTTGATTCCTCTGTAAAGACAGATTTTTCTAAAAAGGTTAATCGATGGACTCGTATCGAGATGCAAGATTTTTTTATTTACGTACAATATACAACATAAAAGTGACGCTAATTTAAGCGTGTTAAAATATAAACGCCAATTTTTAATATTTTACAATGCTGATTTCCTCTATACGCTATTATAATATATTACGTAGGTGTGACAGTTATATGTCAGATTTTGTTTACATTTTGATCTTACCGGTATACAATGCATATAAATAGACATAGAAAAGTCTTATTTGATCATTAAAATACCACACGTTTCAAATTTGACGGACACGAGCTGCGAATATTTTTATGTCATCTTGTCAAAACACACTAAAGAACTGTAAAAGCGTTAAAATTGTGACATTATTATATGGAGCGGTGGCGAGATGTACAGTAAAAATGTAAAAGAAGAAGGTGGCGTTCGATTCGTCCGTGCAGCTATGCATATCATACCGATCTGTTGTTTGCTCTCAATGAGATTAGTGTATGATTGTGAGCGATACGACTCCTGCAGCGCGACTCAAGGAAGAATAAGAACAGGAACAAGAAGAACAAGAGGAGCAGAACAGACATCAGATTCCTTAGTGAATGCTTACGAAAGCGGAACAATTCGATTCGTCGACTTGCCGCTCCGACGGGTTGAAAGCAAAAGAATTTTCGACGAACTACACAAAAACAAAAGCTGTGATTTTTCTTCTCTACCATGAGACGCGCGCTTCCTTCTACGACGAACAATTGTTTTAATACAGTAAAGAAATTTTGCGAACAGTAAAACAATAGCCAATGTAGCTTCATCGGGTTCTGTATTATTATTCTATTGATTCCATTAATTTCAATATATTGGGGCTATATAATATAAAAACGCATGTGCTGCTAGTTCTTTTAGTGAGGTAGCTGACAACTGTATTTCAAGAATACTGATACCTGGCGGATAAAAGCACCAAATTTTGTATGATGGTACCTTAGGCTATACTAATAAATCATGCAATTTTACCACCTTTTTTGCTTTTTTCAAAATATCTCAGAAACAGTTGACTTAATCAATTCTTGCATTATGTAATGCTTTAAAGAGGATTACATTTCCTACAATATTCATTCCCATAACTTGTCTGTGGTACTAATGGTAAGCGCACTACAGTGTCTTGAAAATCGCGCACTTTTTGTAACCTTGGTAACCAACGGTTAAAATGTAATGTCCTTTTCAACAGCTTTATTTATTGTGTTCTTCATTGAGCTTTAAATTGAAAATACACATGTTCATAAAGCAAGGAACGCCCTAATTCGTTCTTTTGTCCCAGAGGGCTCCTAGGCTAACATTTATTAGTATACCCTAAGGTACTATCATACCAAATTTGGTGCTTTTATCCGCCAGGTATCGGTAATTTTACTAAGCCACTTCACTATTTATTATTATTATTATTGTGAAGGATAAATTCCTTAAAAAAATTACATCACAAGCACCCAAAACTTCAGGATCGTCACCGTCACACAAGGGATATTTGCTGAGTAAGTTGAAACTAAAATCGTGTCTCAAACAATGAAATGGGCGATTACAGTGAGTTTGGATCGTGCGCACGAAGTACACGGAGCTACCCAATAAGCACAGCCTTTTGCATGCGGCAGATTATTGACTCAGCATTACACTGACATACCGGGATATAAAATAAAATTTTAACAACTAATTCCACGAATACCCTAAACAAATTGCAAATATTATATCAGTTTTATAAATTAATTTTCTATTATACAAATCATCAGCTGATTTATATCAATTGATGTAAGTTTATTTGTATGTTTAATTTTTAATTATAGGTATAGGGTATTTTACTCTTTTTCGGAAAGCGTATTACATTGTTTATGTGGTAGAAATTATCCCACTGGATTTAAATTTCCTTAAATTGAAATCGCTAAATAGCCAAAAATGGCATTTTTAATTTCAAATTTTGAAATTCTGCTCGAAAATACTAGCGATTTGTTACTATTATATTGTAGTAAACAATGCAAACGCAGGCAGACTCGTTATTTCTAAGGAACACATGTTTTATTTACTATAATAGTGACGTCACACACGAAACCATTATAACGACTAGAGTTTCACTTCGTGTGACGTAGAGACAAAAAATCTCACTTTTAAAACTTGAACAATAAATTAATCTTGTATTTTTATGAATAAAAACCAATAAATATATTTGGGTTTCTCAATGCACAGACCTTCGTTTTTATATTATTTTACAATTAATTTCTCGTTGTGTAAAATACCTACCCTATTATAAATATGTGAGAGACAGGCTTTAGATAATGAAGTAAGTATTACTGATCACAACTCTGTCTAAGAAGATATACAGCCACTACAGTTGTGCTGAAACGTATTGTTTGTGTTATATATAAAAATGGAAATAAGCTGACAGATGGCATAATGCGATTCAAAAGATTGTATTGTACTGACGACATGTACAATTTTCGTTGGGTTTACAGTTTTTCATTTTGTTTCTTGTTAAAGACAATTGGTATTCATGCCCGTGTAGAAATCACTTCTACAGTATTCGAGAAATTTAATAATGTAAACAAGAAGAAAGTTATTTTTATTTGAAAATAATAAAAGAAATATTTTTATGACAACGTTTTAAATGAGTCTTTATTAAAATATAACCAGATTGATATTAAAAAGGCAAAGGAAATAACAACAGAAAAATTAGTTTTAAAAATATAAGATTAAATTACCGTTCAAAGTGTTAGCGTCGTATCTGTTCAAGTTTTTATTGAACATAAGAACCACCACGAATATGCAACGTATGCCAAACTTCTACAACCGTAAAATATATAATTCTTACCTATAAAAAATATTGTAACGCCCGGCATCAACTCGACATCTCCAACTGAATCGAAGAAGCCCTTAATAACAACGAACCATTGTATTCATCTGAAAATTATACTTATCTGAAAATTAATACTAAGCTTTTTTAGGGTTCCGTGCCTCCGAACGGAACCTTACTATTGTCCGTCCGTCTGTCACAAGTATTTATCTCAAAAAACGGTAAGAGATAGCCAGTTGAAATTTTCACAGATTGTGTGTTGTTGTGGCATGAAACCTGACAAATAATAATTAGAATTAAGTATAATCAATTAGTTTTAATAAAATTTAAGTTTTTTATTTTACGCTTTATGAGTCTATAGCATACTATAGTAGTACGGTTGGAGTAACCATACTGCTATACTGTAGGTACTATAGACTCATAGAGGGTTTAAACATCACCATTCGATTGGCTCAGTGGTAGAGCGTTCCACTGAAGATCTAAACGTACCTGGTTCGATCTCGGGTTTCGGATCACAATATTTTTGTTTTTTTTTCATCAAATATTCTGTTAATATAATATTTTTTTTACTTTAAAAATTAATTTAATAATCAAATTTGATACGGAAAAATTCTGAAACATTAAAAAAAAACAAAATAAAATTTAGTAAAAAAAACTTTTAAAAACAAGATAAATCTGTTAATTTTTTACTCCTTTATTTTTATTATTGTATGGGAATCTCGATGCACGAGAGTGACATTTGGTTGGTTTTTATGTAATATGTATACTTATTATTAGTCGCGTCAATGAATACATAAAACAGGCAATCTTCGGAAGTCCTCAAGAACAGCTCCGATTTTGATGATTTTTTTTTTGAAAATTTTGTTTTTTTATATTATTTAAAATCAGAAATCTTTTGGAGCGGGGACGGAATTATTTCTATTGTTTAAACAATATTTATACTATTTATGCAGGAAAGAAATTTTTTTTATACAATATCCATTGAAAACTTGGATAAAAGAGATATTTATGTTATTTTTAAATTATATCTGAATATACCAACAAATTTTATAAACAATTTTAAGTTAAGTTTTTTTTTATGTAATAATGACATAAAATTAATTTGTGGAACAAAATTAAAAAATCTTTATTAACTGAAATTTATTATTTTATATACAAAAAAAAGCAAATTTAATTTTCATTTGTATGTACTTTGCGTTTCGGAGATTTCATCTTCTTCAAGTGTTGGGTGGTTATCACAGTCACTTCTACTGCAAACATGTTTTTACCTTTTGACATAAAATTGAAACACTTGTTGCGAAGTGCTCTGTAGAGTGACCACTTTCAAATTTTTTAAATTTTTTTACTCAATTAGATAACACATGAATAGATCTACAGTTTCTATATGTAAACTTAATATTTCTCGAACACTCTTTTTAGTAGAGCACTTCGCGTCAAGTGTTTTAATTTTATGTCAAAAAGTAGAAACATGAACATTACTGCTTATAACTTGAAAATTTTTCAAGTTAGTTAGATTGAACCTTAAATTTTTTATAGGTTACTAGACGGACATTTTTTTATTCGGTATGGAAAGTACTCGTAACACGTGTCAAAAAAAAAAAGTAAGGCTCTATGATGATTTCAACTTTGACTGGCTATAGCTTCTAAATTTTTAACGATATCGATATGGAACAAAAATCACGATTTAGAGCGTTCCTTGCTTTATGAACATGTGTATTTTCAATTTAAAATTCGATAAAGAACACAATAAATAAAGCTATTGAAAAGAACATTACGTTTTAACAATTAGTTTCCAAGGCTACAAAAAGCGCGTCCGATTTTCAAGAAGCTCTAACGCGCTTACTATTTGTACCACAGAAAATTTGTAGGGATTAAAATTGTAGGAAATGTAATCCTATTTAAAATGACACAATAGTTTTTGAAATATTTCGAAACAGGCTCATCAAGAAGTTATATGGAAATATTTTGTGAAATATTCTTTTAAAAACTGATATTTTCTCTTTATTAATAAATTGCAAAGCATATATTGATTTTATCGCAAAATTGAAGAGGGAAAATTTTTTAGAGTAACTAATTAGGAACAAAACAAAAAAAAAGTCGTCTGATTTCAGACATTGGTTAAGGAGATATTAGCGTTTTCCGTAAGGCTTACAAAATTATATTCAAAAAGGGGTTGGCGGAGGAAGCACAAGGGGGATAACCGGGGACTTTTGTAAAAATACATGTCTAAAGGTGTTCTACCATCTGTGAAAAATCCAGCTCCTTGGGAATTATTTGCGACCTAAAACCTTTATTTCCCGGGCTACACGTAATGCATACGTATTTCTTGACCCATACAGCGAATTTTTATGATGTAAATATTGAATTATTGTTCAAAACTTTTTCTTATCATCTACTTTTTATACTGAAATTAATATATGAAGAATTTTTTAGGAAAAAATCTCGGAAAAAATGGAGACAAAAGTAAATTTTTTATATAAATATCATAGATATTTTTTAAATAATATAAATAATTCTTTCCCCGCTCCAAAAGGTTTCTGATTTTAAATAATATAAAAAAACAAAATTTTCAAAAAAAAAATCATCAAAATCGGAGCTGTTCTTGAGGACTTCCGAGGAAAAGGCTTCATTGACGCGACTATATACTATGTATAAAATACCGTATGGCAGTAGTGCTAATGACATTTCATTCATTTTATTACAAATGAAATTTTATTTTGATTTTTTTGTATTTTACCTTCAAAAATATAAATAGCACTGACCTGTTTTCGTTTTCATAAATTATTAATATGTAGTTTTTTAACTACCTTAAATATCTGAATAAACGACAATAAAATATTATGTACGTACAAGTTTAATAAAAAAAGACTGACAAACATTTAAAATGTTTCTGCTGGAATACAAATAATTCAAAGTTGTACATAGTGTTATACTTGATTACAAAAGCGTTTTATACAAGTGGTTTTAGGAGAATGACTAACTAGTGACTCGATTCAGAAATTCTGAACTTCGATGGTCAAATTTAAGAACATACTTAGCGTACAACTGCTTCAAAATAAGTAAATTTTACAGCTACCGTATAAATTCTGCATCTATTACGAGAACATTGGTTTACAATAATAATATTAGGGTTGCCATAATAATATTTTTAAAACCTCAGACATTTCGCTCGCAAATTACGGACTATGTCATCATCACCAAATGACTTTTTTTCAACTAAATTTAGTTTTCTCATATTTATTCGTTCGATGTACCTAGACGCCTGCAAAAATGAGAATAGACTAGAGAAACAATCGGAATAACAATTGATGTGAATTTAGGAATTTACTTAAACTTCGGACATACATAATTGGGTTGTTTAATAAAAAATAATTATCAGTTTTTTTATTTTATTTCAATACTTAATTATAAATAATATTGAAAATCGATGGGAAAATTTTTTTAAAAATTATGTACAATTAATTATAAATTAATTAAAATGTATAAAATTTAAAAAATATCACGTGACTACAAAACACTCCATGAATGGTTACCATGTTTGTGACGTAATTATGTTTATGTGCTTTCATGTGAGTACTGTCAACTGTAAAAATTATTGAAGTTTAGTGAAATAAAAATATTGTTTATAAATTTATTCTAGTAATGTGTGATAAAGGGTTTATAAAGGCCAATTCTGATAATATACTTGCTGTGGATATTTTTATGGTGACAGATTTTTTGAGGAATGACATTCGATTTAACTCAGCTGAAGTTCGAGGTGCTAAAGCGTCAATATGAGTTTTATAAAATTTTGTGATTTTAAGAGAAATAATAAACAAAATATTTTTATTAAACATAATTAAATTTATTTTTAGGGTGTCACGCGAAACAATCAACAAGACATATATATTTTGCAAAATATCAATTTACACTGTCCATTTAGTACATGTATAACCTAGCTAAACATAACTTTTAAAACTAAGAATTAAACAAAAATCATTTGATAACAGTATACAAATTTATAATTAATTCTGAAAGTTCTGATTTGCAGTTAATTTTCAGACAAATTTTTATTTGACGTACCTAACTATAATAATATGCATTGTATTTATATTCTGATATAAATCATTATTAACTACCTATAATAAAATACTTACATCGAAATGATCTTCACAACAAAAAAAATGTGACGTAGTTTTAGGGCAAATACATCGTGCTGCTCAGAACCATTGCTTTCGACGTTTAACATTTTGTGGCACATTTAAAAACATTTTTTCAGGACTTGTTTTTGTATTGTTTGTACAAAGTGGTACGAAACAGGTCCGAAAACTTTTGAGATTTGACATTTTCAATCAAATAATCAATACACCGACGTTGAGAATAGGAATAAATAAATTATAAACAAAATCACACCTGTCACATAGAGTCAGCTTAAACATAGTTACGTCACAAAGCGCTCGGGTTTTTTTCGGGAACTGTCGGGCGTCATCGATACTAAGTTTAAATATTTATTTTTAGCTTGATATAACTTCTTATTTATTATAAAAAAATAAAAATAAAAAATTGTTTTCTTATAAAACTTATATACGTTCTTTCCATTTAAAACAAAAAAATTTTTGATTTAAAAACCCAATTGTCCCAGACACGTTCAAAAAATCCTCCCGGACGTCCTAAAAAAGAGGACGGTATCCAGAGGAAAGAGGACAGATGGCAACCCTATTTGCAATTGAACAGAATGCGAGACGTTTAACGTAAAGATCCAACACAAGAAAGTCAGACCGATTATTTTATTTTAACTTTTATATTGGTATTCAAGTTCGCAGCAACCAATCTGATTTTACAAGGGCGTAGCAACCAGTCAGACGGGCAGCACGTCAGCAAACAGCTGATGCGGGTGTCGTGCTAGGGTTTGATTTTTCATTTTTGAGCGTTTTAAACACAAGTCTGCATATATTTATTTCTATTCGACTAGCTATTGCCGGCTTCGCTTGCGTGAACATCGATTTTGGCCGCAATTTCGCTTACGTTAGTGTCGATATAGGGACTACGCTCGGATAAAGGACAAAGGTAGAGAACCTTTATCCGACCGTAGTCCTATACTTTAAGATAAGTGTACTGACACAGACACTAATAACCTCTGTTGTCGAGCGTCTATAATTCACAATTCAATTCAAGTGTACTGAGTTCAATCAAAATTTGTCAGACAGAAAAAGTCTGAAAATTAAATAATTTAACGTTTTTCAAGCACGGACTATAAACATTATTTAAAATTTAATTAGCTTCACGTATTAGATTTATAGATAGATTTTAATGCTTTTTAAGATTGGATAGTTATTTTTAAACGCATAACTTCGTTTCATTAATTATATTTATAAAAAAGTCAAATAACCACAGTTAACCCACATATTCTATATTAATAAAGTAGCATAACCTGCAAGCTAAATTTAGATACCTACAAAATTTTAATTGGTGTTTGTAGTCCTCCCGAGCGACGCGTATATAATAATATGTCTTAAGTATGTCAGTAAAAACCGCGTGTTTATCTGCATAGAAACGTGCTCGAAATTCATACGGGGTGAAATAGCTATTGCGCGTACTTATGCGCCCTAAGTAGGTTTGTGATAAACTTTAATCTTATAATAAATTTAGCATTAGATTATTTTGGAGTGTAAACTGTTCAAAGTACGTACTTACGCGATAATAGTCTTCCATAAAAGCCACACCTAAATTAGTAAATAAATATGTGCATAATACAAAGTAGAAATATTTGTTCAAACGTGTGACTTTTACACCGACCTCTTTATTAAATGCTAGGTAATAATTATGATAAAGGTATTTCCAATACGTATTAAAGATTTGGTTACTAATAAGCTTATATAATATTTTGTTCAGCCCCAGAGATTGCGTTTTGTACAGTGGAGCGTTTAATCGGGGCCGATTTCACGAACCGCCGCGTTCTACAAGCAAGATTTGTGGCCCTTTCATTCTATAACTGTACACTTTATACATACATATTATATTAAGTGAACACATTTGTGTTGTTTTGTTGCTACATTCCGATTGGAAGTCGAGCACGCAAAATATAGAGGTCCAAACATAAAGCTGTGTAGTTAGTCAAGCGTTATGTCGTGTACATTTCTGGTTATACTATATAATAGACAGGGAAAATTTTTAATTTTAACACAATTTACACAGTTGGAACATACAAATTTTTGAAAAAAATAATTAACATCATTAATAAAGTTTAACAATAATTAATAATATTCACAATAGCATGTTTTATGTAAAATTATGAACGCGTCATGAACTGCACTTGCAGTTAGAATATTTTTATAAATTTGATGTAAACTTCAAGAAGAATAGGTAAAAAAACGGGAGAGCCCATCGCTCAAATCACTTGATCTTCAAATACGCCCCTATAATAGGATAGCCGATAGGCGATAGAGTATGTTTTCTATGAATAGATAATACATATTATACTTAAGTACAGATTTGTTAAAAATATATTATAGGTAGAAATTAATATAAATTAATGTTCGTAAAGACCTGTGTTCTCAGATTTATTCGGTTCTATTATTTCACCAGATAACTAATGAATATTTATTTCATATAAATAAAGACAATGTTATATCCTTCCCTGTTAATTCAACCCTGTTATGAAACATTTGAATAATAGACCTATTTATATAAAATATAATCAATGACATGCAAAAATAACCCTCCACGCAAAGCTTGTCATATCTTTACTTAAATGAATTACGCTGACAATTATTAATTAAAAAAATAACTTTAATCTACTACAGGGTATAGACTTGCTTTTGACACGTATAAAAATAACATAGGTAGGGAATTGTTTTGTTTTTTTGCAAAAGAACAACCTGAAAACAGTTAAGGAAGTATTAGAAGAAATTTGTTTACCATAGAGGTAAATTCATCTAAAAATATTTGTTGCTCTTTATTTGTCAAAATATCGGTACATAAAAATTAGTTTGAACGCAACAGCGCGCAGGTGTGAGAGCCCAGGATCAGGCGAATAGCGACCCTATTGAATTGTTCAAATGTGAGCAAATTTTTTCGCGCATGTCAGCTTGTTTAGCATTTCATTTATTGGGTCCAGTTCAGTGGTTCAATGTCACAAAACAGAATGTATTGCGTTCGATTCTGGTTTCCATTATGTTCTTTTATGGTGTACTAATGCCTAAAGTTAAATTTTTATAACGGTTTTTTTTTACAGTTTATAGATTAAAAATGCAACCGGACTACACAATTTATACAGTTCTATACAATTATTAATAAATTATTTGTATGTATGTGTATTCCAAATGATTTAACTTAAAATCTATTTAACGGATTTTGATGACTTTTTTATTATTCAACTTTTTAAATTAATTTGTGAGTTAATTAATTAATTAAATTTTTATTGGTTCTCTACTACTAACAAAACGTGAAATTCCTTTGCAATGTAGCGTATTGACGGAATCCTACTAAGACCAGCCCGACTTCGCTTCACAGGGGGAGAGATTCTCGGGGCAGGGGGTAATAAATCATAAATTCTTATCTGTGAGGCTACTGAACCGATTCTAAATATTCTTTCAGTGATAGAAAGCTGCTCTCCCTGAGTGACATAGGCTATATTTTATTTTGATAAATTTCTCGCGAGGAGGGGATGATTCCTGTGGGATAGTGCCTAACGAAACGTAACTGAAATTCTTTTGCATTTCAGAGTGTAGGCGGAATCCTACCTACTAATATTATAAACACCACTTTCGCAGGGGGAGAATTTCTCGCGGGGGGATAATAAATCATAAATCAAAATAAACGTGGGCGAAGCCACGGGTCTAATTTAATCAGAAACTAGAACATTTTCTAAGTACTTTGCATCATTTTTGCTTTGTGCTAGATTGGTTTCTCAGTTTTCACACTAGAGGCTGGGAACTAGAGGTTTGTTATAATAAATGGATGAATTCTAATAAAGCCACATAAATGATACTACATATTTAAATATGAATAAATCAGTAATTTATCACTCACTGATAAAAGTACAAATTCAATATCAAACTGGAGTATATGCATTAGCTGTCAATATTTTTTTTCCAATACTATATTTGGCTAATCATAGATAGTACCTATAAGTACTATTATAATTTTATGTAATTTTGTTTCTTTTTTGCAAAACAAGGTATATACGTCATAATAATCGTTATGCTTTCTCCACACGTTCGTACAATTATAGTACGTTACTGCACCTCTAATAATACACCGTTATTGGTTTATCCCGGAATATTCACCTTAAGTCAAAAAAAAAAATGCAATAATAACCATGATTTCTATTGATAATAATAAGTCCCAATGTGCAGTGGCGTCATTAGTAAGTTGGCCAAACGCCTTTGATTCGTATTAGCAAACGCTAAAACTGACTTTTTCTAATTTGGCATTATGCATCTTGTACTTTACATCATTATACAAATATTAGCTGCCGAATTCCTACCTCAAAGAAGAATATTTTTTGTACCAAAACTATTTGAGTTTTAGAATTTATTAGTGTATTTGCCATATATGGCACATACACTATTGGCGTCGGTCGGATGGTGGGACCTAGGGGTCGGACCAAAATTTCTCGACGTTTCATAACGTCCTGAACAATTTGCCACCATTTTTGAAAAGGTTTATGTATTGTGAGCTTTGCAGGGTGTGCTCGTCTTTTGTAGTCGAACTCCCACCTGAATAAATTAAAAATATGGCAGGAAAAAGGAACTCGAGTGGACCGGTCATGAGCGAGATCGATCAGTGGCTGCAGTTATGTTAATTTGTGGGCCCAATGAACGTTACTAAGTAATCCCAGAGGTAATTTTAAACAGTCAGAAAATCGATCCAGTCGAATGTTATGTCCACTAAATAAATAATATAAAGATTAGGAAAGATTTGGTTTATTTTTTATTGGAACATAATAATAAATTGTACAAAGTACAGCTGATTGTTGAACAGCTGTTTTTGCGACATGAAATACTTAATATCTAGGTCAAGGTTAGATAAATAGGTTAGAGTAGGAACGTTTTGATTCAACCATTTTTCGGTTGGTGGCACCGAAGTAAACAAAAATGGCGAACACTGAAAATAACGCGCGGCCAATTGTCAATGTGAAAATGGAAAATTATTATTTAAAAATAGATAATGAATCAGAATTCATTGGATAAATTACTTAAGTTAGGAAAAAGAAAGATTAGATCGATACATTACCATGTCCCGGAAGAATTAATCTAATAATATAAAATGGATACTATAAACGAAGGTACGTTATGCATGTCAAACTGCACCGTAATTCCTTTTAAATTATAATTGTCCAATAAATTACGATATAAAAAAAAATCTTGGGGAGTTTTCTTGAGGAGCTCCCAAATATACGTCCGATCGCCATAATGGCTCCGTTCGATATCCTTGAAAAAAATCTGTTTATATTATTTCGTTGCCGTGGTAGGTTAATTGTTAGAAACACGAAAAATGTTTTCTCTTAAAAATCCGTTAATCACAGCTACATTAATCACTCAGTGTTTATATAAATTATTTTCAAAATCGAGCCGGACCTTATCGTATTTGAGAGAACCATAGAAGTGAAAAGAAATATAATAAGGTAGATTAAGGTTATAAAATAGGAAAGTTTGTGATGAGAAATGGTACATCATCACAGTATATATGTATGTATGTATGTTAGATCAAAATATAATAATCCAAATCATAAGCCCGACTCAAAACGGGCAAAGTATTATTAACGCAGCGTCTCGTTCGCTGGTCCACACACCATAATAATCTCTAGTCAGATGTGAAAATCTGTACCCTCTGTGTGTCCTTATCTTAATGACCAGCGCTTATGACGACACGAATATTTCCTTATATAAACAAACATCCGTAGACTGAACTTCTCGCAATGACGTCTCAGCCTTTCAATAATTAAGTAATAATAACTAGACGGAACATAAATAAGAAATAGTGAATCAATAACCAATAATAATATTTTTTCGCTAACATATACTCCTATGTTATAAATATTTATATATACAGGGTCTTCAAAGTTAAGTCGGCACTATTGCTAACTTCGTTATTTTTGGATCTACAAAATCGGTTAAATTAGCAAACTAGTAGTATTTTTTCCGCTGAATAAAACGATGAAAACAGAAAAACAATTGAACATCGCGTTTTCGAGTTTTGTCAAAAATTTCTATTTTTTTAATGATACATCCGGTATACAATATTCACAATCGATAGACAGTTGAATTCTGAACAAAAAGTGTCCCATAGTCTTCTATCCTTATGTCAAAAATGACTAAGTTAATAATGATTTTTCAAATTCAAATTAAAGCTAGCTGTGTTAGTGGCAACTTTGGCTCACCATAAAATAGAAAGTGACAAGATTATCCATGAGGTGAAAAATATCGTTTATTTAAAATTATTCTATAACTTGGAAGAAAACAAAATTCAAATAAGATTCTCAAAAACATCACCCTCTTGGTCCAAGCATTTTGTAGCCCGCTTGCAAACACTCCTAGTGACTCTGGCAATCATAACTCGAAAACGCGATGTTCAATTGTTTTTCTGTTTTCATCGTTTTATTCAGCGGAAAAAATACTACTAGTTTGCTAATTTAACCGATTTTGTAGATCCAAAAATAACGAAGTTAGCAATAGTGTGCCGACTTAACTTTGAAGACCCCGTATATGTGTGTGTGTGCACGATAACTCTCGACAGACTTAATCGATTTAAATGAAATTTGGTACACACATTGGAACCCATCACCTCACGAAGCCTATTTAAAATGGGCCTGATCGGACCATTTTAAGGGTAGTTTTTAGGGGTTGAAAAAAGTTTTTGAGCCCAAAAATACCGAAAAAAATCTCAGAATTGTTTCAAAATTGGAATTTAACCCTTCAGTAGAGATTAAAATGTGTTTCTAAAATTTTTACAAAATCGGCACAACAGGACCGGACCTACAAATTTTATGAAAACACTAGTTTGCGGATAGTGATTTATTTGCTGACGGGTGTATTTAATTTAGTACAGAGGTTGCATTGATAATAATATTGAAATTAAGAAAAACAATATTATTTTAAGGGATGTATTAAGGGGTTAAATTTTTTATTTTGTCCAAAAACAAACTTAATACCAGCACAATGCCTGTATTAGCAAATACACTATATTGCCGGCAGAATTTTGGCACTGCGACCCGAGTTTTTTTTTAATATATTTGGTTGGTGAATTTAATCATATAGATCTGTCCAAAGCGGTAATTTAAGTTAATGTCCTGTGGCTCTGTTTTATTTTAAATACGTAGACAGTTTCCAGATGGATTATTTCAGAACAGGTAATGGATGACTTAATAAAGTAAACAATGGTTTTCAGAGTTCCCTTTGTTCACAGTCCAAGTTATCAAACCGGAAATAAGCTGAAGGTATGATGTTCATGTTGTGGTACTGCAGAGGACTTTCTTACCGATCAATCCTCTACCCGGCTTGTGTCACTTTAGCGGTCGCACTGAAATTTTAATTATGTAAATTTTTACTTGAGGTGTTGTGTATTCAGTGCAGATCAGCGGTACCAAACTCAAGATAAATATGAATTTTGCAACCCAGTGCAACTGGTCAAATCGCTTGCATTATTTTCCCGGTTCTCGGAACAAATCTTTTTTTGTGCCATTTTCAAATTTTTTGGAGATATTCCCCTCATTGTTATTAAAATCAGTGCGCGTCCGATCCGCTTGGAGAAAGACGCGAAAACCAACATTTTTATGCTTGTTTTAAGAAAAATGAAGGACACTATCGTGTGTAGAGCAACCAAAAACACATATATGCAAAAAATTGGAAATTCTTGAATTTCCATATAAGTACCTAGGATATTAATTTAACAGCAAAATTTGAAAAAAAGTAGAAAAAAAATTGTTTGCTGTTAGACCGGCAAATTGCACTGGGGGCTATTGACTAATGTTGAAAATAGAAAAATATTTTTCGAAAAAAAGTTCAAAACGACGGCCTGTAGAAAAAAGGTGTGATATTACGAAAGTTGATGTGTAAACATTTGAGCTCATATTGGTTTTATCGGAAAAATAATTTATGGACGTGTAAGTACTGGTTTTAATAAAATGTATTTTTTAGTTTCCATATATCTATTATAACTAAGTACCAGAAAAAAATCACATGATTTAACCCTTGTAAAGACATAAGCAAGATATGATTGAATATAGATTTCCAGCGATATCGTGGACGTCTCACACGTCTAGCTAGAACTAACTACGTCTGACACGTCTGACGGTTGAATTCTTATTTAACCCGTACAGATCAGTTTTTTAGTACTATAAAAAATGGCAGTAGATTTCAAAATGGCGGCCAAATTATAACTGAAATTTACGAGGCGTGGCTAAGATCATAAGATGACATAAGGAAAAAAATGCTTAGATAAAGTTGATACCCATCTATCTATATACATAAAACAGTTCCGTTACTCACTGACTGACTGACTGACTGACAGACAACGCCCAGATTAAACCGCTGAAGATATAAACCTGAAATTTGGACAGTAGGTTTCTTTTGTGACGTAAGCACCCACTAAGAAAGGATTTTTCGAAATTCAACACCTGAAAGGTTAAATAGGAGATGAAAGTTTGTATGGAAGTTCGTCATTTTTAAAGTTAGGAACATGAAATTTTGCACAGGAGTTCCTTATATAACGTAGGTGAGCACTAAGAAAACAGTTTTGGAAATTCATCCTCTAAGGGGGTTAAATAGGGGATGAAAGTTTATATGGAAGTTCGTCATTTTTGAAGTTAGAAACATAAAATTTTGCATATGAGTTTTTTATATAACGTAAGTGAGCAATAAAAAATGATTTTTTTGTAAATTCATCCCATAAGGGTGTTAAATAGGGGATAGTTTGTATGGAAGTTTGTTCATTTTTGAAGTTAAAAACATGAAATTTTGCACAGTAGTTCCTTATATAACGTAGGTGAACAATGATGTTTCAATAAAATTCGAGCGAACGAGCGAAGCGAGTGAGTAATGTATTAATAATATTCGAGCGAAACGAGTGAGTAATGTATTAATAAAATTCCCGGTTTCGCTTCGCAGGAGGAGATTTTCTCGCGGGGGGGGGGGGGATAATAAATCATAATTCGAAATATACGTGGGCGAAGTCATGGGTAACGGCTAGTATTTATATAAAGTAAATTAAATATTGAATAGGAACATTTTAAATTCGCTCCGAAGGATAGGGATACATTCTGAGAAAGGTTCGTCAAAATTTCGTTGTTACCCAACGTCAAATTGTATAATTATTAGGTATCTTATAAACAATCGCGCCATTGTAATTCTTGAATTACAGGTATTTGAAATTTTTTTTTATTAAAGTAAATTCAGAATATGTTTTTTTAGTTGCAGGATAATTGTTTTTGTTTTAGATTTATATTTTATCTACTCGTATAATAGACGATAATATTATTTTTTTTCACAGAAATTATTGCCAGGAAATGTCCATAGCATCACTGATTTTTGTAAAAGTATAATTTTTAAATTCGTCGATTTTTACGGTTCCGGAAAATCGAAAATTGTAAACAATAGTACGTAAAGCTATAGTATTTTTGTCTCTAGAAAACACTTACACATTTTAACTCTAACATAATAAAGGAAAGCAAAATATAATTGCACATTAAGAATTCATAATCTCAGGTCACCTGCAGCCTGTATAACATATTATACATTATTTTAAATATTAATAAAAAAGCCTCTTCCCGATCAAACTTTCGTTTATTTTATTTATACCGATCTTCAAAATATAATTAACTTCCCATTGGAAGTTATTGTAATGGGTCCGAAAATCGAAATCAAAATGTATAACAAATTTTTATGTTTCAAGGTCATTACACTATTTTTACACTATTTTTAGAAAGATGTCTGTGTGTGTGTGTGTGCACGTATGTACGTATGTGTCCATTTTTTCTTTTTTCTTAACCAAATAGACTCCAAAAAAGTAGATTTTACACAATATCTCGCGAATAAAAAATTATATCGACTTCGTAAGGGTGTCAATCGAGGCGTGTTAACGTCATTTTGATCCGACATAAATTTTATAAAAATCGGTTCAGCAGTTTTTTTTTTTAATATTATTAAAATAAATAATAATTATGTTTTAATGATTAAAATGATTACTTTTCTGTGTTATATCTAATATAATTATTATTATTAAATATTTATCAAACTGGGAAGTTCGTCGTGTGGACCTCAAGGGTCGCACTTTAGCTCTAATAAACGATCCACCTCACGGCTTGTTAATTGTTAATATCATACATATATATTATAATTTATAACAAATTGTAATGTTATTATTAGTTTGTAAACAGGGCCGCATTTAGACAAGTTTAAGATCGCTGCTGTGGAGTGTTGTAGTACACGGAGGGCGCTGCCAGCACAACTGTGTCTGTTTGTTTAGGCTGTTGGGAACACAGCACAGTACAAACCGTACCAAACCTTTGTTTATTGTCGTCAAACGAAACGGTAAAGAAGTTTTGATTAAAACAATATGACACAAACTTTGCTCTGCCTATTATAACGTCATAATCAAGTTTTTGTTTTTATTTAAACTGACTACTTTGGTTTTAAACGTGGTTTTAATACATGTAAGCATTAAGCTGGAACAAAGCTCTGAAATGTATTAAATGTTTAAAACTAGGATTAAATTGATGAGTAGTCTGGAAACAACACAATTAATCTGTGAGTTAGTGTAAAACTTAGTTTACGACTCAGATACATTTTTTCGAGAAAAGTTTGGATAAATGTAACTAGGGTAAACGGGGGTAAAATAAGTCCACCCTTCGTATAAACAGGTCTTCACACAGCTCCAGAGTGAGGGTGACCTAGTTATTGAACCAAATTTTGTATTTCATTGCATATCCACTTGGTGACGTTTCTGAAAGCAACGCAAATGTAAAAAAAAGATAAAAACATGAGATAAATAGAGATGAACAATATTTAAATTTGGTTACACTTTTTCATTGAGCTTTTATTTCTTTTCAATGAAGTGATTTCCTTGTCTTATTAATGGACTTTCGAATTGCAGCTCCGAGTAGTATGAACTAAAATTGGTTTCAATAAGCGATCTACCTCCACCAATGCAAACCATATGACAGTGTTAAGACCTGTCTATACGACCGGAATTCTGGCGAAATCTTGACATTATTGTCAGTTCAACAGTCAGGTTGTCCCTCATGGATGTTAGTTTATTTATCATTTTATTTGGGAAAACGTGTTTGTCCTATGTGTCGAGTGGAAGATGGTTGGATTTGTTGAGCCCTTTTTAGGGTTATTTGTTATTGGCTTTTGTCATGGTTATTTATTTATTTATTGTTCTAGGTTAAGTGTGTGTTGTCTTTTATGTCGAGTGGTAGGTGGAGAATTTCTATGCCTAATTTCGGGAAATTTTTTTGTAATCGTGTCTTATTTGTGTTAAGTGGTTGGTGGTCGGATTTTTAAGCCCTTTTATGGCATATTTTGTGGCCAAAGCCTGTACCCACGACATAGCGCCGCTGAGCCTAGCTAGCCGGTAGCGTTGTCCTTTGCTTAGGCGAAAGAAACGTCCTTATAGAACATACAGACAGACATACAGATGCGAAAAGGGGATATAAAAGCCTTCTCTGCATATATTTTTTCATTTTAAAATAATTCATGGAGATCCCTAAAACATTCTCAATCCCCATGTGTGAAGAGGTACTGCATTGTGTATAAAATACATTGCAATGTCTGCCACTAATTGCTAAACACAAAACTGTTCTTTTGCAGGAGTGTGTATGCAATAGGTAAGCCTAGTCGCTTTATGCACCACAGACAAACCTTTTAACTCCCCCATCAAATGATTCGGTTTGCATTTCACTTCCCCCTGAATCACCCCTACATCAGCACATCTATCTTGACCGCACAGAAGGTGAGTTTAAGGTTTCAGATGCTGCCAGCCCCTCTTGGAATTTGTTAATGTGAACACAAATCAATAAAATCAAAATGTGCGCTGGATGTAAAACATGGGGCAGGGGTGCTCATTTTCAGCATACTTGTATGGTAAATAAAACAACATAAATAATTGGAGATTGTACAAAAAAAATTTCAAAAAATATTTTTTTCTAGCGGTTCGGTCTGGCTTCGCCCGGGTGCTATGAATTTATGATTTATTATCCCCCTACGCAAGAAATTTCCCCCCTGAGACCCGAGCAAGGGCTGGTGGTGTTTATAATATTAGTAGGATTTCGTCAATACGCTAAAATGCAATAAAATTGCAGTTACGTTTTGTTACTATACCACATGAACTATAGGTACATTTTTCCGGGATGAAAAGTATCCTATGTCCTATTCCAGAACCTAAAGTTACTGTATACCAAATTACATGAAAATCCGTTCCGCCGTTACGGAGCTGAGTGGTAAGACAAACTTTCGCATGTATTATTATAGTGGAGATCTAGAGGAGATGTAGAAAAATTTATAAATTATTATCACAATTTTTAATGTGTGGCGGTACAGTTGAAGACATATGTGTTTTATATAACCTTTTTGCCGTACCCACTATAAAATAGCAGGCTGTTTTACATGCCATGTATGTAAACGTAGAAAGTAAACCATTCTCATGGTGATTTATGTTATTCGCCCTGATCCGCCCGCTGTTGCCTACTGACAGCTACTCTCGGCCTACTATAGAAGTGAAATTTGCGACACAAAATGAGCTATCAATTTTTTTTTGAAAATACTGAAAATGAAGTGAAAAGCAGCTATTTTATGGTGGGTATGGCAAAAATACTATATAATATATCTCGCGCGAAATGATATGGCTCGTATGACTTAAAAGTCGCTATTGCTAGTTTTAACATACTGTCACTTTTCGATAGTAATAAACCTCATTATGTCACTAGATATACAATTCATTAATGCCAGTGCTAGGGTAGGGTTCGTTATTTATTATAAAAGATTTAATTGTGTAGTATGTAGTGTAGACTAATATTGGGCGTATATGGGTGTGTGTGCGTGTGTGTACGTGTGAGCGTGCATTGTGTTTAGGTGTGTGTGCGTACGTTTTGTGGGAGTCTGTGCGCATGAACATTTTAAAAATTATATTGATGTGGGATGTTTTGTAGAAAATTAATAAATCTTGGTAGTAATATATTTTAAATTTTTTTAAATTTAAAACCAGTTAAAATATCTTTGTTTTGTACTAAAGAAAGTTGTCGAACTTTTCAGCGACCCTGTACCTATACTATACAGATTCTGCGAATTCCTCTATCATAATATGTGGGCTAACTTAGTAGGTATAATAATTTTATACACATCACCGTGTGCGTGGCATACTGATGTGAGCACTAAACTCATATTCTAAATTTACTAGGTTTTAATCTCGGCCAAGGCAGACATTTTTTCCTACTGCCTCCCGCCGATAAATGATAATTCCTTTACCGGCCATCTTTTTGGGGTTTTACACGCTATCCCTCAACAATTCCAAATAAATATAGAGATGGTTCCTTATACAAGGCCATGGCTGGTTATTTACCGAACTGTTGCTCACAAATTTGCCTACCTTACCTAATTTCCTACATAATTCTCCTTCTCTGGCATTGCAATTATTAACGAGTTGAAATTTAAAAATGTAGAGACTATAATGGGAACTTAAATAATGGTAAAGAGGTATATTAAAGATAGTAATGATGCGAATGGCACTTGTTATGAAACGGACGTCAAACTCATTATTATTATTGTTTACATACATCAACAGATAGATACATAGCAAAATGAACCGTAAATTGGATATCTGGGGCCACGGCAGTGGCCCCCGCCAAGTCGAGCAAACAACAGACGGCCGCTACCGTGTATACCTTTTCTCGAAGCAACTCAAGGCACTTTTCAACTTTCTATAACTCTGTTACAAATGCAAGCAGAAGGCTGAAAATTTCGCTGGAGATTGTACCTAACGGTCTTAAGTAATTCCCCAAATTACAAGTTTCTAATAAATATAGTTCAGAAAATTTCAACCCTCAAAATTGTCTATTTTGTCATCACTCACTCACTCACTGACATAGCGATCATCAAAAAGCTAGGGCACTTCCAGTAGTCCTAGAAAGCTGAAATTTGGTATGCAGGCTGGGTTTCACGTACAACTAACGAGAAAATTCCAATATCTGTGTTTTTCCCCCTCCAACCCCTAAAAGGGGGTGGTGCATATTTCTATTATTATAGGCTAAGTCCGTAGTCAGAGAAAGCTGAAATTTGGTATGCAGGCTAGGTTTCACGCACAAGTAACGAGGAAATTCAAACATGTGTGATCTTCCCCCTCCAACCCTCTAAAAGGGGGTGTTGCAGATTTCTATAGGTCCTTAGTCAGAGAAAGCTGAAAGTTGGTATGCAGGCTGGGCTTCGCGTACAAGTAACGAGAAAATTAACAAATCTATGTTTTTCCCCCTCCAACCCCTAAAAGGGGGTGGTGCATATTTCTATTATTATAGGCTAAGTCCGTAGTCAGAGAAAGCTGAAATTTGGTATGCAGGCTAGGTTTCGCGTGCAAGTAACGAGGAAATTCAAACATGTGTGATCTTCCCCCTCCAACCCCTAAAAGGGGGTGTTGCAAATTTCTATAGGTCCTTGGTCAGAGAAAGCTGGAATTTGGTATGCAGGTTAGGTTTCGCGTACAAGTAACGAGGAAATTCAAACATGTGTGATCTTCCCCTTCCAACCCCTAAAAGGGGGTGTTGCAGATTTCTATAGGTCCTTAGTCAGAGAAAGCTGAAATTTGGTATGGAGGCGGGGTTTCGCGTACGAGTAACGAGAAAATTCAATTATTTGTGATTTTCCCTTTCCAACCTTACAAAAAGAACTGAGATCCCATCAAAAATATTCTTGTAAAGAAAAAAAAATGCCAAGTCTCGCAACACTTTCGCCGTAAAAAGTTTTGAGATCCCGAAAAGTACCAAGTCAGCCATTCTATTACCTTTGACTATGAAGTTAGCAAATTACTCGATAGTTGTCTTAAAACTACACAGGTAAAATAAAGAATAATTTATAAATAATATTTTATGACTGTAAACTTGTAGTACCTTTTGAACTTGGCAATCACGTGGCATCAGGATGCACTGATGACCGTGAGATATTGTTTTTATTAAACACTATCGCATCGGTCATCACAGTGCATCCTGATGCCACGTGATTGCCAAGTTCAAAAGGTACTACAAGTTTACAGTCATAAAATATTATTTATAAATTATTCTTTATTTTACCTGTGTAGTTTTAAGACAACTATCGAGTAATTTGCTAACTTCATAGTCAATGGTAATAGAATGGCTGACTTGGTACTTTTCGGGATCTCAAAACTTTTTACGGCGAAAGTGTTGTTGTTTACAAGAATATTTTTGATGGGATACCTCTTTTTTGTTATATTATTTTTATCAGCGTTATTATTTTCATTACTGTTGGAAAAAAGTTAATTTAATGAATAATAATTATGACTAATGAATGAATGAATAATACGACTGAACAAACGAGCGATTAACAAGCGAAACGTAATG
The DNA here is from genome assembly GCA_039654895.1 of Mongoloraphidia duomilia. Taxonomy (NCBI): domain Eukaryota; kingdom Metazoa; phylum Arthropoda; class Insecta; order Raphidioptera; family Raphidiidae; genus Mongoloraphidia; species Mongoloraphidia duomilia. Next base: position 25,834,673 of record CM077518.1, read on the forward strand.
ATTTTATGACTTGTTCTACATTTGCAATGAAGAGAATGAATAATAATAATAATAATCATTGTTATTATGTATGTGTGTGCATTTGGTTACCCCTAGGAAGGAGGGTAGAGTTAAGTGTAATAGGGATCATGCCCTCAGAACGGTGCAGTAATGATGGCTATGAGAGATGACTAGCGACATCAGACCTCGCACTTTGCCGACTCTAATGACTGCCACGAATAAAAGAACTGTTTGAAATTTACGTTGGTTCATTATATATTATACTACACTACATAATCACAATACCTGGTGGCTGGTATTGATATGCATGTATGTATACAATAAAGTATTGTAAATTCTACATGCTTTCGGTTAACGAGCTGCGGTATCCCTGATTAATGATTTAGCTGTTTAAAACTTTTGAAAAAATTTGTACATTTGCAGATCATTTATACTCTTTTAAATATTATTATTTTAGATTTTTTAAATTATCGGTGAACCATAAAACTAACGAATATTCAATTTTGTCCCTAAAGCACTAAAGCTATAAATAAAAAAAAACACATAATGAGTACCCGGGACTCTCAAGGGATGTGTAAACATTTAGATGCGAATACGATTATAGCTATGTATAACCTCAAAAACAGCTTACCAAGGAGGGTAAAATATTACAATAAACTGATAATGAAACTTTGCATAACTTCCAAGACACACGTCTTTCGTGGCATATTTGAATCATAAATTTGGGGGGGGGGGGCTTGTAAAATATGTTTACACATAAAACAAGGCATATTAAAATCTTGTGTTTAAATTTAATATAGATATTGATTGAATATGGTAGAAATGCGGGTTTATATGGTGGAAGTTCGGGGTAAAGTGCTCATTGTCAACAACTTTTACATCCTTGACATTGTGTATTGTGACGCCATTTAATTTTGAAAACATGTTAGTGTTTCTATATTTCAGAATTCAATATATTAAAGCCACATAATCTCCTGAAACTTTGATAAAAATTACTGTTCAATTAATGAAACGAAATAAACTATGTGAAAAAGAGTAAAATATCTCTAGAAGCTATCATATTAAAATTATTATCTAGAATTATAGGATTATTATCTACCTATGCTTCTAAATTTGCCATCGCGTCGCGTTTTTAGTGTATTTGCCATATGGCACATACACTATTGGCGTCGGTCGGATGGCGGGACCTAGGGGTCGGACCAAAATTTCTCGACGTTTCATAGCCTCCTGAACACTTTGGCACCATTTTTGGAAATGTCTATTTATATAATATATATGTGTGTGTGTGTGTGTGTGTACGGGCTATAACTTTCGAAAGAGTTAATTGATTTTGATTAAATTTGGTAGGTACGTTGAAATCTATCACCGCACGAAGCCTATTTAAAATGGACCCGATCGGACTATTTTAAGGGTGGTTTTTAGGGGTTGAAAAATGTTTTTGGGCCCAAAAATACCGAAAAAATTGTCCGAATCGTTTCAAAATTGAAATTTAACCCTTTAGTAAAGATTAAAACGTGGTGCTAAAATTTAAATAAAATCGGCTCGATAGGGCCGGACTTACGAATGTTATAAAAACATTAGTATGCGGATACGGATTTCCTTACCGAAGGGTGTATTTAATTTGGTGCAGATGCTGTAATGATAACGATATTGAAGTTACGAAAAAAATATTATTTTAAGGGATGTATTAAGGGATTAAATTTTTTATTTTGTCCAAAAACCAACTTATGTTCACATAATATCAGCACAATGCCTGCATTAGCAAATACATTATATTGTCGGCAGGGTTTTGGCACTGCGACCCGAGTTTTTTATTTATGTTCATAAATTATTATTGTTTTTGCGATAAAAAAAATTTAATTCGCATTATTAATTATCTTTAAATGAATTTGGAAAAAAATGTTAAACCACATGTTTAAATAGTACTTAATTATTATTTTATTACTAGTTATAATGTCAAATTAAAATAGTTTAATATAATTTTACACAGTTTTTAAAAAGTATACACAATGATTTCGTTAAGTTTAAAATTATACTTTAACATTGAAAAGTTCATCTTACTGAAAGACAACACTAAATGCATGATTTTAACATTTAACTGTGGTACAAAATATCATAAGCAATTAAAACTGTCAGTTATGAAACAGAGTGTTATGTAGATAATTTTTGATATTTCGATAATGGCTATGTATCCATTTTCAACTTGTTTATTTTTGAACATTTTGTTTGATTTATGATGTACTGTATATATTTTAAATTTGAATCTCCATAATTTTGATAGATGAGCCAGTCGTAATATTATCATCTATTCACGTATGTGTGCCCAAAAGGCGAACATGTTTATGTCCAATTTTTGAAATTTTTTGAGATATCTTCAGAAATATTTTTAAACATTACATAAAAGCGTTTCATCTATACATACATTTTTAATTTAAACTAGTTAATTATTTCAAATCGGATTATTAATCCTCCCGTGGGTATATGTGAGCCACTCAAAATCTATTTTTAGTTTTAAGTAACATCGATCATATAGCTTGAGGTGCATATTTACTATCGAATCTATTAACGAACTTCATTCACCGGCACGCATTTTTAACCTCATAAAATCATCAAAATGGTCAGGTTCCTTCAGGGAAGCACACCATTTTGAGTTTATTTTATAAATTATGTATAGCCCAGTCGGCAGAACGAAAAACCGGTGTTCAAAATGCAATAGAATACAACAGCATGATTGGTATTTGTTAGAGGGTCGGTCCTGAGTGTAAAAACAAATTGGCGCGGCGGGAGGGGCTATGCGTTAGCGACCCGCCATCTTAGTAAACGCGTTTTTGTTAATATATCGAGAACGTCTATAGTCCTACCAAGTACCTAAATACAAGAAACCTTTTTTTTAGAAAAATCTGTGATCTATCTTTTTGTTAAAATTTTTTCTCGTTAAATCAATATTGCGCTGAAACATTTTTACTTTTCAGTTTTTGTTAAATATTTCGTAAAGTGTGTAGCAAAGATTGAAAACTGAAAACTATTCAGCACAATAACTCTCAATATATTGATTGTACGAAAATATGTTCCAAATAAAAAATATAGATCAGTCATTTTTCTATAAAAAAGGTTTCTTTTGTTTTCTTTGTAGAACCAGTTGTTCTTGAGATATTAGCAAAAACGTGTTTATTAAGATGGGGGCTGATGGATAGCCCCTCCCGCCGCATCAACTTGTTTTGATACTCAGGACTGTCTCACTAACAAATTTCCATCATAAAATTGCTGTTGTATTTATATAAGAAATCGTGTCCATCGTGATTATAATAAAATTAAGCAAAATCGCAGGATAGTGGACAAAATAATTTGATTTATTAAATTAAATGTACGACGTTTCGTCTATAGATTTAGACTTTTTCAAGTACAATCATAAAAATTTATGATTGTACTTGAAAAAGTCTAAATCTATAGACGAAACGTCGTACATTTAATTTAATAAATCAAATTATTTTGTCCACTATCCTGCGATTTTGCTTAATTTTATTATTGCTGTTGTATTATGTTGCAGAAAAAAATCTGTAAATCGGTTGACCCTACAGGCCATCCCTGGAACTTCCCGCTATTTTCAAGCGCTTTGAGTTCGAAGCACTTGATAATATACCCAAAAGTAGAAAATTGCTTATTATAAAGTAGAAAATTGCTTATAACAACACTATTTTAATTTTTGAAAAGCTATGACTTTTGAACGCGTTGTTCGATTTTGATCTTTAAAACGAAATTCGACGCAGTTTTTTAAGCTCTAAAAATATTGTAAGAGGTACAAAATCGATTGGTTTAGAAATCTCGAAGTTATTTTGAAAAAACACTTTTTTCGAAATCTGTTGACTACGATATCTCTCGAACGGATTAACCGATTTTGATCTGCTTAGCGGCATTCGACACAGTTTTGAGGAGAAAAGCTGATTAGATTTTAAAATCAATCGGTACAATGTTCTAGAAGTTATTTTGAAAAAACATCGGTTTAACAACTTTGTTTTTTCGGTTTTTTTGGAATTTCTCAAAATCTATTGGGCCGAATCGGTTCAAATTTTCAAAAAATCTAAGTTCAGTGGAACCCTTTCGAATGCCGTAAATCGCGATTCGATCGGTCTAGCCGTTTAAAAGTTATGAGAGGTTTACATACACACACACAGATATACTGACATCATCGTAAAAATAGTCAGAATAGCTTCCTAGGATCACAAAACGTCGAGATCTGATGAAAACTCGATTTTCGAAAATCGGGGTGAAATCAATAACTTCCCTATTTTTGAAAATGTTTAATTTTCTTAGCAGGAAGTTAAAAAGTCTGCCGACTGGACTATTACACGTAGTTAATTTTGTTATAAATTTGATAGGTATAGTTGGTTTTGCCTTGTGGTCAATATAAATGATCCGAGATAATAAGTAGGTACGTGTATTTTGCGTCATTTTGTTTTATTCGGACCAAGATACCACCTATTGAGCCAGGTAGTTCAATAAATGTCACAATACTGCGGGATCGTGTGTCAGCAGGCAAACAGACGAACGTAAACATAATACAACCAGAACATAATATTTGAAGTAATACTTATGTGTCGATACAGTACATTGTGGGATGGAATCAAAATCATATGAATGGACCACTCAGGTTATAACGGGTAGACGTGATCTTAAACACTTGTTTTTATTTTTAGCGCAGAATGTTTTTAGTCTATTTGTTTACACAGAACTTTAAACAAAATAAAGGGTACAGAGGATAAAAAGATCAATGTGTAGCTAAAAAAAAATTGAAAAACGGTTGACTCTGCAGGCCATTCCTTAAACTTCGCTGTCTAGTTTTGGTATTGTAATATTTGAATAAATATTATAATTTTAAATAAATTCTTTATTTATATTAATCATATAAATGCAGGAATCCAATTGTATTATTTTCTAACAAAAATGTACAATTTTACAGTTTAGGTGATTAGTGATTACATAAGTTCAATAACATAATCATTTGTATTATAAGTAGAGATTTATTACGACTGTATTATTATAAATATGATTTTGGAAAAGTTCAGTCTAAATTAGAGCCATATACAAAAATAAAATTTTTGTGAAATTTGTCAAAACAGTTATAAGATTAAAACTAGAATTCTAGTTTTAATCTTATAACTGTTTTGACAAATTTCACAAAAATTTTATTTTTGTATATGGCTCTAATTTTGACTGAACTTTTCCAAAATCATATTTATAATCATTTGTGACAATTACATAAAATAAACTAGGGCTGAACCAAAATACATTACAGGTATTATCCGTAAATAATGACCATAAATGCAAATTTTACTCTTTTAAAAATGTTTCACAATAATAATTGTTAGCATTAATATTTGAAGAAAATGTTCGATATGTTTTTATGAGTTTTCTAGTTAAGTTTTAGTAGCGTATGTTTTTTTAAAGTTAGGTCTGATAAAATTCATGGATATATTTAATAAATGGTTTTCGAACCATTTTTTCTACTTTTTAATTTTATATTATGCTTGCATTTACATTTGAAAAAATCAAAAATGCTGTTAAGTACACCTGGTGACTAAGAGTATGTGTGACGAGCTACTATAAAAAAGCAACTCAATAATTAATTAAAAAAAGTGGCCAAGTGCGTGTCTCACCACGCACATTGAAGGGTTCCGTAGTCGGCCGAAAATAGCCAATATCTCAAAAACTACATAACATATCTTATTCAAACACATTTTCATTGAATGTAATTAATAAGTTCTACTTCCATAATTTTTTCAGTTAGAGGGAGGGACACACTTTTTACGATTTTAAAAGCGCATATCTCACTAACTATTGACTTAAGAAGGTCATTCTGAAACTTCGTCATTTTTAAAGAGCTATCTAAAGATACTCCAACATGCTTATATCCACTGGAATTTTTTTTTCATCCCTCAGTTACATGTATGGTGTGCCACCCCTATTTTTTAACTTCCCATTGGAAGTTATTGTAATGGGTCCGAAAATCGAAATCAAAAAGGAAAAAAAATTTTTATATTTCAAGGTCACTACACTATTTTTACACTACTTTTAGAAAGATGTCTGTGTGTGTGTATGTGTGTGTGTGTGTGTGTACGTACGTACGTACGTACGTATGTGTCCATTTCTTTCTAAGACGAAATCTCGAGAATGAAAAATGATATCGACTACGTTGAGGTGCCAATCGACGCGTATTAACGTAAATATGATCTGAAAGAAATTTTTTCAAAATCGGTTCAGCCGTTCTTTTTTCTTAAGCAAATAACCTCCAAAAAAGTAGATTTTATACAATATCTGGCGAATAAAAAATTATATCGACTTCGTAAGGGTGTCAATCGAGGCGTGTTAAGGTCATTTTGATCCGACATAAATTTTATAAAAATCGGTTCAGCCGTTTTTTTTTTTTTTTTTTAATTTTTGTTAAAAATAAATAATAATTATGTTTTAATGATTAAAATGATTACTTTTCTGTGTAATATCTAATTTAATTATTTTTATTAAATATTTATCAAACTGGGAAGTTCGTCGTGTGGACCTCAAGGGTCGCACTTTAGTCCTAATAAACGACCCACCTCACGGCTTGTTTATTTTCCTTGAAAGTATTTTATAAGTTCTTCTTTCTTAAATTTTTTCAGAATTTTTCACCTCATAGTTGAAAAGTTAGATGGGAGGACACACTTTTTACGACTATTGACTTAAATAGAAAAGTCATTTTGTAACTTCTTCATCATTTTCGAAGATCTATCTAACGATACCTTACACGCATATGTGCACTGGAATTTTTATTTTCATCCCTCATTTACATGTATGGAATGCCACCCCTAATTTTTTTTTCGTAATTTCACTTCACTATTGTGTATAATTGTTTTCCAAAGCAATAATAATTTAAGCAATAATTATAGCGGTCATGTTTGGCCGTACCCATCCCCATTGACTGTACAGTGTACATACAGGTAGTGCTCAAAATATCTATAAAATATAAAACTTATGACATAATAAACAATAAACATATTAAAAATGAAACAAAACGAACTAAATATTTTTAGAAAATTAAACCTTGATCAGAAATTTATAAAGTAGATTCTATTTTGAGTACCTAGATTTAATTGCAAATGAATATTAACGGTATTAGTTAAATACTTTAATCGTTAAATGAATAGATGTCACTATTTCGTATGCATAAATAATTACATTGATTACCTATAATAAGCATTTGTGCAATTCGAAAGATAGAGATAGCATTTGCATAATATGTATTTGATTGCATAGTTAGCAGGCACACCTGAATAATATAATCCTGACATGGAATGTATTGCATAAGGTGAATTATACGAAGGTTATTACAATTTCATTTCAACACCATAAGGATCTTGGTAAAATTCAAAGATATAATTTTAATTAGGTAACTAACATTTTCCTGCCCCGTGTACGAAATTAATTTTTTTACAGATAGATTATAGGTGTACGATTTTTAAAAATGAGAAAATTAAAAAAATAATAATAATAATGACAAGTCTGTTTGTTTTATAATTATAACTAGTGTACCCGTGCAAAACTTTTTTGCGACGACTTAACACTGTCTTCAAAGAACAATGGTTTAGTAAAGGCTATCGCCAAAAAAAAATGTTTGCCAACATAAATAATAATTCTAAACTATATTTTAGATCACAAACTCTCATTATAACATAGTTTTATATTTTAATCACTGGCAAATACAGATCAGTGGCACATACCTTATTTTGAGCTTTTAGGTAGCCATGACAACAAAAAACAAATTTCGTTGATAACAATTATACAGTCAATAAGGACTGGAATTTATCTAATAATATTTACGTAACAAATACATAGTATTATAAATATATTAAAATAAATACATTTTTAAAAATCATCACCATACATGTGTCACGTGACTTCAAATACCAATCAGAGCGCGTGAGGTCAGTTTTATGTTAAAGCAGTGTCTTTTACTCAACGGTTAAATCATTAGTACTATGCAATATCTATTGTTCTATAACAGTTTGTCAAAGCTATTTGCAGATTTAAATATTTTAAAAGGTAAGTATGTTGATATCCAAAGTTATTTCTCGTGTCATAATTTTGTTTTTAGTACCATGGAAGCAGGGTTTACTAAACCTAATAGTGCAAATTTGCTCGATGTCAACACTCAAGTTTTTTTCACGTTTAACCCAGATTTCATTGTACTTTGCAGGCTGCAGCAGGGTTTCGAAATTTGAATTTTGAAAACTTCTGTGTAAGTATTTAAAATAAATGTTATATTTATATCAGTCGATAATTTTCAGAATATTGTTACCCTATTTTATAAAATTGTATGTTATTTAGTTTGGTAGTAATTACATTTGTTTTTTTTTCAGATCAAGAGTCTTACGGCGATTTAAATGTAAAATTTGTTGAAAATATAAAGTTCAAATGAAATCATATGGAGCTATGATGGTAGTGAATGAGGATTAGGACAAAATAAAATATTTTTTGTGCTATTATGTATGTTTAATTTATTTTAAAAATTGAACTGAGTCTATACTCTATTGTATTCAGTCGTTCGGCCTGTGGTATTAAACAATCGAAAAATCTCTCGATTGTCTCATCGATTTGTGGTATCGGAGTCGTTTTTGATCATCCGATACCATGCCTATGCTATCGAATGATCGAAAACGACTCCGATTCTCCTCGTAGACCATCGACGATACAATTAATAAGCTTCTCAACTGAACAATCGAAAGATGGTGTATACCACAGGCCGATTAAACAATAGAGAAGTTTTTCGATTGTTCGATACTCAATATTCAAATCGGAGTCAAAAACGACTCCGATTCTCTTAATTGTTAAAATATCTCGCAAGCATATATCGCTACTAAGAAATAAGTAAGTAAAAAAAACATTTTGTACTTTCAAATAGAAAATATGGTTGTATATGTTTCAAATAAAACACTATATATAATTATGTACTTGCATTTTGATACATTTATATATTGCACGTAGTTTTCCATATCATTAGGTAAGTAGCTGAAATAATATAAATAAATATTTTTGATTCAAACATAACTTTAAAGTGTACGTAAAATAGTAGTTTTTTAGAAGCTATAGAACATATCTATCAGTGTAAGACTTAAGTACGAATGATCTTCAGAAAAAAATCGATGAGTTTGTCGGTATTTGAGAAACATCGATTTTTCTTCCAAATTGCCAATTACTTTCTTCGTATTTCAGCTTATATTATACGGCACGAATATGAATGCTTTTTTTCAGGTGTAGTTATAGAAGTATTGCAACATTGAGGACGTAACCTCCCTTCATTATAATGTCATTGTCAATGAACGTTTTGTCAATATAAAAAACTATTAATAATGTGTCTAAACTAAGTACTATATTTAAAAGAGAAAAAAAATTTGCACGTACATATACATCTTTATTGTTTAATTTTAAATACTTTTGGAAATTTTGTCAATATAACCCTATTAAAATCTGGGCTCTAAAAATTAAAATGTACAACTGTCACAGTGTCAAGTTGTTTCATTGTTTTATTGTTTGCATAGCCTATCCACGACATGCGTACATATTTGCATTTCTCTCACACTCATGTATCGTGAACGCCGATGGATTTTCTCTGTTCACGTTTCTCTTCACCCCACTGCCCCCTCGTCATTTTTACTATTATCGCTTGAAATCACCCCTTTTAAAGAAATTTCACCAAAAAAAAAAATAGCGATAACATATCTGTGGACTAAAGGCTTCAATTAAAAAAAAAAATTATGTCAATCGGTTGAGCAGGGGTTGCTGGCGGATTGTTTAGAGAAATAGGGCTTGTGTTTTAAATATATAGATAGATTAGTAAACGAAACACATGAATACATCTCCAATTTAATTGTATGATTAAAGTAACCATGAAAACGATAAACAAGTGCCGTATTGTAATGTCAAATGTCAATTTATTTAAAACATTTTTATCAAAAATTAATTAAATATTATAAATAAACCGTAGATTATTATTTTAACCAATCTACTAGGACGGGTGAGATACAGGCTAGTTTGTAAGATTAGACTGTCGATTATAGATGCTCGACAACTGAGCTCATTAGCGTCTAAGGCTAGTTTATATATATTATATAGGTAAGTGTGCAGCGTATCTTGTGAACTGACTTCCACATCTGCCATAACTGAAGAAAAAAAGATAGACTATGAAATACATTTTATATTCGGGAAAACCATTTTGATGGAGCCACAAATTGAAAAGTATTTCCTCATCTAACCGCACACAATATTTGTTGCTAGTTCCGGGATCTCAATGGTGTTAAAGTGAAATCACATTGCATTGTACAGCGCAGCGCTGTCCCAGTTCCGAGTCGGGAACTTGAAGGACTAGTTACGAACTTCCACTACTTGTCTACTTCCTTGAAAACTATAGAAATGCGCGTTCATAACTTTTACTACACTTTATTTGCGCAAGTAATACAGAAATTTACATTTAGGTATAACTTTTTGGAATTATTATGTTTAAGAGAAAATTGGTTGTGTTCTTATTTTTCAAATTACTTACAGATTGAATATTCACTTAATAAAAAATTTACATAGCACACATCAAATATTTTACGCAAAAATATTTGCTTAAAAGTTTTTTTTTTCTTTAATCAAAGCAATGTTTATTAAAATCTCTTTAATTTCATTAAAGCCAAAACAATTATTCAAAATTTAATCAAAAATATTTTTATATAACACATGCACGCTTTTAGTGTTTTTTCGTATCAGTTTTGCGGACCTTAAATGACTGTTTATTGACAAGTGACTTCATGATCCATTATGAAACGCTTTTCGATGAATAATGGAAAAACATTTGAAAAACACGTTATCTAATGAACATTAGGTGCGTTTGGTATCAAGGTGTAGTGTAGTGTAGTGTAGATAACTTTGCACTGAAAAGTGTAAAAAGTTCAGCAAAAGTGTAAACTAAATGTACACTTGTAACAAACGGGCTAGTGTACATTCTGACTAGATTGTACATGCGCATTACAAAATAAATAAATGACAGATTGATTTAGTTCATTATTTCTAGTTTTTACAGTTTTTTTGGTCGTAAAAATATTAAACTCACTGCCATATTTATCTTGTACCATTACATTTTGAAGCTCATTCATTTTTAAGAGACAAAAAATGTAAAAAATTGAGTACGAAAAAAGTATCAAATCTGTCAAAGCGATTGTCAATTCAGACATATATCACGTGACCTACACTACACTACGTGCACCTGCTCAAAAGTCAGGACTAATAGTTGTTACACTTTTAGTCCCACACTGAAATAACAAACAGATCAGTTATTTTACACTTTTGTATAACAAACGTAATAGTGTCAAAAGTGCTTACACTTTTTACACTACACCTTGATACCAAACGCACCTATTATGTTCCTCTTTTCGGTGTTATAAATGAAATGTGGTTACTATGGTAACAAAGTTAATAAATATTGTATCGAGCCCAATGTTTTTATTATGAGATGTACTTCTGTCAGTGACATTAAATTATTCAATTAAAGTCTAAAACCATGCATGTGTTATATAAAGTATAGTGTACAACACGTGTGCTAAATATTTATGCGTCAGGCGCGATGTTTTCAGCTCGCGATGCTTACTCGCCAAGGCTCGTGAGCACTCTCCTACTACTCGTGCTGAAAACATCGCGCTTGACGCATAAAGATGTATTTAGCACACTTGTTACACAATATACTATTATAAAAATTATTATATTACAAAATATTCTGTTATTGATTTTTATTTATAGAGAACCTTAGCGTGAGTAACTGCTTTTCTTTTTTTTTGGTTTCCTTTTTGGAACAATTTATTACTAATTTTACACTTTAAAATTTCGCACTACTTAATTATTACATGACTGTCAGTTGTGTTTAATGTCTCTAATATGGGACGTTAATTGCAATTTTTTAAAAGTGGCATGTGGTACACCAAATTTATCAAAAAATAAGCAGAAGTCTAATATCTAAAAATTCAAAATGGCGTCCATAAGAAAAATCAAAGTTCATGTCAAAATCTCATTATGTAGTGAATATAAAAAAATCAGATCTACGCCACTAAAAAGATCTTCAAATGTTATCAAAAAATGGTTAAAGAAATTTTCAGATATCTTCATAAATAAAAAAGTTATGCTAGTTTGAAAAAACGGCAATTTATACTATTTTCTAAATAAATCTATAGTGTTTCAAAATTCAATTATTTTTTCGACGGGACGTTAATGAGCACATAATTCTGCACTACTTTGCCCATTTAACCGACTTTCTATCTTCACTAATAACAAAGATACCAATGTTAGCCAACGTCGCCTGGGACACCCTGTATAGTATAGTATAATGAATTGTAGATTATAGACGCTCGACAACAGAGGTCATTAGCGTCTAATAGTATAGTATAGCATAGTATAGTATATTTATCATCTTGTAACAGACGCTAATGACCCTTGTTGTCGAGCGTCTATAATTCACAATTCAATTCAATCATCTTGTAAGCTGTGAATTTACAGAAAAGAATTGTCAGTACAATAGAATATTTAAATATATAGGAAAAAATTGACAATCAATTAAAATCAATATTATTATACAAAGTCGTCACTGTAGAAACATTTGTTGATTAGAAATTCTTTCAAATTTTTACAGAATAGTTTTAAATTTCCATCTTCTCTTAGTGTTACTGGCAGTCTGGTAAAGAAAATAGCCCCAAAACACGGTGGGGAAGATGTAAAAAATGTAGATCGATATTTTGATATTTATATAAATATCGTGATATTTTCGAATCCCGGTTTTGAGATAACGAATGTATTTAAAAAATCTTGCAATATAGTTGATTGATAGTTGATGATCTAGGAATATTACAGTTACAATAAAAACCGCAATTTCTAAAATCTAAAACTTTCATTGCAAACTGATGTAAAAAAATGTAGATTTGTATCGTTGACCTTCAGCCTTAACATTCCAATGTTTTGTAACATATATTATGTAACATGTCTGGTGTAATAAAGCGTCCATCCAACCGTTTAAACCTCTAAGCAAGTCGAAAACAATCTAGCAATTAAGCTTAGATGTACATTTTGGTGTTTACAAAATAACAATGTGTATTACAATTCACCTTTCTCAGGAATGCTGCCGCAGCATTTCTGTAGAGATATACTGTTTTAAAAAACGAAAGTGTTCAATACGTTTCATTATGTAACGTCTCGAAACAGTTTTTGACAATTCATCATTTTAATTGTCAATGAAAACTGTTGTTTAGTCAAAGCATTTTATTTTTAGTTTTGACATTTTTTATTCTTTTAACATTAGAAATGTTTATCCAAGTGTGCAAGCTTTCACGGCCGGCATTGTTCCAAGTCTTCATGGTTTCCGGGCTTGTAGGCCGTGGTCCGGTGGTATTTCTACCTGACGTTTCGTCTACAACTGCGGTAGACATTCTCAAAGGCGATGCGGCAGCGGTCGAAGTGTCCTCCTTGGCGGCTCACAGCTCAGTGTGTGTGAGCTGTGAGCCGCCAAGGAGGACACTTCGACCGCTGCCGCATCGCCTTTGAGAATGTCTACCGCAGTTGTAGACGAAACGTCAGGTAGAAATACCACCGAACCACGGCCTACAAGCCCGGAAACCATGAAGACTTGGAGAAATGTTTATGTTCGTATATAGGGGCAGAGTTATGAGTTTTCGTTCAAGGCCAAAAGACAACGGTGTCGTGATCAAGTGAGGAGCAATCATGCAAAATTGAACAAGTGCAATTTTTTCGAAATGTGTTTTATATCATGTCTAGTTAATTGAGAGGTATTTGCGACGATCTGCGGTGTTATTTTTGAGCAAATGTTAATAAATACTGTAGAAAAATCCATTTAAAAGTTAAGTAATCAAGCAAAAGTGAACGCGTATATAACAGAAGAATAATAGGGTTATTCCTGACAAAACTAAACAGTGCATTGATAAATATTGTGTGTATAATAAACAGTTAATTATTTTTCATATATGCTGTTATCATTTCCAATGTCCTCGATGGTTGCAAGGATTGCGAAATCTGTGAATTTTTTTTTATATCGTAAATAATTACGTAAAATTCTTACCGAGCCATGGCACATTTGCGGAAAAATGATTTAATTATATTTTTTATGATCTAAGTACATACGTATATCTGCTAAAATATTTTTGCCAAAAAAATGTTTTATTTCAATTTTAATAAAACAGGCATACAATTTTGATGTCTTGAATTAAAAATGAGACCTTGTATTTTACACTACACCATACAGAAGTGAAACTTCTAGTCGCATCGGCTGTAGACATACACTCACACACCCATATTTGTATGTATAAGCTGCAGCTATAACTTCCCAACGTTCAATCTAGTTCAACAGCACACAGAGGAGTACTGGTGCAGCGTTTCATCACGCGTCGTTGTGTTACTCGTCGTTCCGTTACACAATCAGCCGTATGAATCCAATTCGATCTACCGTGCGTAATTAAGTTTCACTTCGTTTATCTCGACATGCTGGAAAATGATACTAGCATTCTTAAAAATCGATATACCTCATCTTAAGAGTATTCTCTACCCAAAATTACCCCCTGCACTCTTCATCTCAAGTTCTTTCTTCTCGCCTAAAAACAGTTACCGCTCTTCCGACGCTACTTTTAAAGCTAAAGAATTCGGGTAGACGCTAAATGAAGAACCGAGAATCACTCTACAGATCCTACAGGTGAAAAGTAGAAAAAAAATTTCCTGGAAAAACTTACAACTTTTTTACTACTTTCACACGTAGCCAAAACTTTTTCTCAAAAAATTTGCCTGAAGGATCTGTAGTGGGATTCTCGGTTCTTCATTTGGCATCTACCCGAATTCTGTAGCTTTAAAAATAACGTCGGGAGAGCGGTAACCGTTTTTAAGCGAGGGGAAAGGATTTGAGATGAAGAGTGCAGGGGTTAACTTCCGGTAGAGAATAAAATAAAATAAAAAATCATTGAAGTGATTGACCGTACTGTAATAATACGTCCCTGTTTAGAATTAATCAATTAATAATTGCCATGCAGCAATTCTGCTGCAGCGCGTGTAATTGAAGTTCAACCTGATGGCGGAAGTCCAATGTCTACGTTTGACACAAGACTTTCGCAGTCGAAAGACCTCAGTTACGAGCTGATAAAAGAAGATCGATTGATTGATCGCGAGGCCAGTTATGATAGTTAGACATTTAATCAATTTGTATTCAGACGGTTAGTCCGACCAACAATAGTCGGGGGCTGACTGCCCCCGACAGTCGGAAGACAGTACGTTGAAAGTCAGTTGGAAGATAGTAAAAAGTAAGCTCAGTGGGTGTTGAAAGTAAGCTCAATTGACAGTAAGGAGCTCAGTTGTTGGAAAGAGCTCAGTTGACAGTCAGAAGGACAGACTGTTGTTGGAAGTGTAATCAGTGAAAGTGCAGTTAATGTTTTTGTTGTTAAGATAGATTAGATATATTAAGGTTAGTAATTAAAAATAAGTGACTTGTGTAAGGTGTTGTTTAAATTGGTGAATAAATATTTGTTCAAATCGGTAAGAAATAATATCTTTTTTGTTGTTATTTTGTACCTTAATTTTATTTTTTCAGATTCCTCCTATGACCAAATATTAAAAATAACCCGCCTCCTTTCTAAAAGCCCGGCCCAAGGTCCATTCAAAGACCCGCTACATTATTACAGTACCTACGTCTAAAAAACGAGGTAGAATAAAATACATAATATAATAATTACTATCCGCAGCAGTTATTAATCACAACAATTTGCAGCAATAAGTTGCTTTGAGTTTCGTTGAAGTAAATAAACTTGTATTTCACTCTGCTTCGTTCTACATTTACTATAGCTAGGTATACAAACTTTGGCAATAGTATTCCAAGTTATACAGTAAAATTGTTTGCCAAGCTGTACCTACAGTCTGAAACTGGACTTACATTTCACCTGCATATTTGAGCAGAGCCGTACTACAATATTAGTATTTTCCGGGGGAAAAAATACGTCATATTATCACATATTATATAGGAATAGTACATTATGTTACTAGGGCAGAAAGTAGGCGTTTGCGACGAGTTATGAAGTTTACCACACGAGCGAAGCGCCAACTTTCTCCCGTCGTAACACACAGTACTCTTTGTAATAAGTGAATTGAAAGAACAACATTAAATAGGTACTTACAAAAACACCACAAAATTATTGAGAGTGTGAGATATAGTTTACAATCATGGCGTAGGATATGGCACCACTTTCGCTTACTGTCGACCCGAAAAGAATTTCCCAAGCGACGAAAATACTTTAGTTTTAATCTGCGCATGCGCGAATTTTATTTTGCGTCATTAGCATGCAAAATTCAACTTTCCTCCCCGAAAATAAGTAGGTATGTAATGATGGATTTTTAATGCAATTTTTTTTATAATATGAAAACAAATCTTGACACCAAACTCTACAAATAGAGGGTATTTTTCTTAACTTTTTTTAAATAAAAGGAGACCTTCGTTCACTGGAGGAAATCATTCATATTAAACGAATCAATTGAACGACCCAGCACTTCCACCGTCATATTGATATAATATTTTGTGCTAAATCTAAAAAACTAATGGAGTGAAGATTCGCACCAGCGCCTCTATCGGCCGGTCGCGAAACTGATGAGACACAGACACCAGAGCATATCTGATTTGTGGTTAGATGTCAAAAACAAAATTAATTAAAAATTATTTTACAAACACAAAACTAATGTCCGAAAACAATGACCTATTTGACACTCATGACTACAGACCTGAGTACTATGTCTCGCCAGTTCCGCGACCGGCCGATAGTCGCCAATAGTGTTCTTTAATGTTTGTCAGCTTCTTTAAAATTTTTTGTGAATTTTTCCACTTTTGTGCTTGGTTACAGTTATGAATTCACTGTTTTTGCACTTTAATATTCTAGAAGTCGTTATTACGAATCGTTTGAGTGGTCGAACACACGTGAGATCTCTCCGTTTATTGAGTAGGTAGCGTAGAATGGCATTTTTACTTCGTGCTCGCCGACGCCGTCTCAAGGTCAAGATTATGATACGCGTACATCTCTGGTCTATCACCTGATAGGTACTATTGCCATTACTATTGTATGCTTAGTATCTAGTAAGCATTTAAAATATATCGTAATTTAGTTACACTCGATTTCTCAGAACAGCCTTCCGTACTAGCTGCGGACAAAGACGTATTCTATACGTCAAATAGCGTCTGGGTAGATTCTGTCCTAGCAATACAATCCAAATGGTAAATAAAACATTTAGATTCGCCTCTGATATAATCAGAGATGGAATTGAAAATGACGGAGGTTCTTCTTAATATACGAATAAAGTAATACAGGTGAATCAGAATTAATTCATAATTAATGAATTATACAGCAATCAGTTATAAATGATACCTTAGCAAATTGTTTCCTCATCAAAATAAATAAATTCACAGCAATATTTTTTCGTTTCGATGGTTTTAAATTTTGGATAGGTATAGATTGATTTTTTAATTGTTATATAAATATTTCACACAATGAAAAAAAAATCAATAATTTCCAAGTTTTATCCGTAATTTAAAATACATTTGGATGATTTTTTTTTTGAAAATTTATTGAAATTGTTAGCGTCGAGTCCTGATAAGATAATATAAACACGACCGTTGTAATATAAAACATGTCCAGGTAGTGATTCAGAGAATGATGCTGTGTCGCTGTGAATGTCAGCATCAGAATAACTGCGTTCCTTGTTACATGCGATCGATTAAAAGTTACTGCAGTGTTAGTTTACATTTTAAGCTTTTCTTTTGTAAAAGCTAACAGAACGTATGCTGAATTGTGGTGACGACTGTGAGAATTTTTTTTTCTTTATTAACAAAAACAATATGTGCATCGACCTTAAGGTTATTAGCCCTGGTACAATGTGAGAATTTTATTAGATAGTTAAACAGAAAAGTTCGATTTCCAAACGAAAAATTAATGGTAAAACCATAAACAATTAACTATTGCGGTAATATACGTTAATACCTGTACCTAACACCTTTACTTCAACCAACTACAAAATAAAACATGCCAATCACAGTCTCATTTCTTAATAGGTAGATACATTGATTTGTCAATAAGAAATAAGTTAGATAACAAGCATGATTCGAGTGATTTTTACATACAAAATCATAGATAACAAGGATGAATACAGAATACTGTGTAGGTACTATTGTGGTGTAATTTTCGTAAAATTATATTTTAAACACCGTTTCATTTCATCCCATCTGACCAACAACTTTTCAAATTATCAACAAATAAAAATACTTATAAAAAATTTTGTAATACATTCTGATTCACAAAATCTGCATAATAATTTCACCCCTTTTATTGATTCGATTAATAGCATTAAGACATTAATTGAATTTTTTATGGAGAGGACGCTATATGCAAAATTAGCCAAATCATACAATATGTTGACCATCTCATTTTTTATGGTGACGTGCGTGTGATAGGGTATATAACGTCACCGCGGATTCAATATGGCGGATGATAAACGCAAATTATTGTCTACGGAAAAAAAATAAATAGAAACGAATATCGTGTAGGGTATCAAATTATGAATAAGATTGGCAAGTGGATTCAAAAATTAAAAAGTTCTAAGTAAAAATAAAAGTTTGTAACACTAAAACCCAGCAACGGAAAAGTATAAAACAAGCTTCTAATATGAAAAGTAATCGGGTAAGTAGAACTAATATATTATTCTTTTACTCTTTATCCGAACCTTTACGCGACTCCTACATTTTTACCCTATGTCCTAAACAAATTTGCCGTTTACATTTAAGTGTAGTATAAATATTATTTACGATCGGTTGTATTTAAAGATAAGAAATCGCCGCGGCGCCGTTCTATCTTTCACGCAATACAGGAATTATATTTATGACAGCCTCATATCTGACTCACCACCAACCACTAATCAACACGACCGACGTTTGAATACCTGCCTTCAACTAACTTCAAGTTATGTACCTACTTATCAAACGTCATTTCAGTTTTGGGTAAAGTGTCAAGATATTTGAATTATAGAATAGACAGGATGTCTAGCCAACCGATACGGAATAACTTTTTATTGACTAAAATTAATGCTATTCATCAGACGTTGAATATAATACGAACAAAGGATGTAAGTGGCAGTTATATACAAACTTCTAGGATGGATAGAATCATTGGAAAAAAATAATGTGTTACCTATCTATAATTTCAAATGATAAATTTTCTGTTTAGTTTCAGTATAAATATATTTACAATCTTCAAACGACATTTTGGATAAATATTTACCTAGCTAGTGATACCTAATAAATAAAATTAATATTTTAATATAATAATAAACCATCTATATTAAATAATTCTAAAATCTGTATACATAAAAATAAATCGTATCGTATTCATAAAAAATGTTATAAGATTTAATCCCTAGTTATTATATCTAGTTAAGAAAGTATTTTTATTTTTAAAACCGCTCTGTCTAGACTAAAAATTTACATAATTTATTACTACACCCTGTATATTTTAAATGAATACATTTTATAATGTTTAAAACAATTTAATCATAAATTCTTGAGTTATCACGTCCTTCACTGGCTTTCAGTTGGTTTTCCTTGGGGACATAATTTATGACAAATCAAAATATAAAAGAGGCCTGTGTAAATTTCATAATATGATACAAACGAATCTTTGTTAAGGAAAGAATAAAAGAGTGCACATATTTTCCAAATCTATTTGACCGAGAATCATGCTAAATGGCAAATTTCACTTTTTTGCAAGTTACAAAAAAGTTCTCCAAGGCGTGTAATATCTGAAGTTAATTGTTTAGGCAATTTTGTCATGAGAAAATGCATAATATTATTGTTTATTTAAATCGCGTGCTGTTCAATGAAAAACCTCGTTATAGCTCATTTATAAAAACGTTGTAATTTTTGACCGATAAGCACTTAGGTACTATTCGTCATCTTACATTCTGACTACGTACCTACATATTTTAAATCACTTTAAAATGTATTTTCTTTTCCTTTTCAAATACTTCTAGACAAGAATAATTGCACCTTAGAAGGAATGATTTATTGGTTAGCATGATCATTCCCATTTCTTAAATTTCATGTGCACGATTTTTAATTTCTTTTATTGTGCATTTGATAGAATGCATTCGTTCAGACTTGTAATAATTTCTAAATGTCACTGAAACATTTAGCTATGGGTTATAAAAGGAATGATTAATTATTATTCTGTAAACATATCCCCAGATATATTTTATAAAAAACCATTAACTTATTTATTATTTTTGTAATACAAATTCTTTGTTCGTACGTTTTTATTTTCATTCTGGATTAAAGTTATTTTTTCCTTTATCCTGAAACCTTTTGTACTTAGTGTCTTAAAAATAAAAGTGTCAGTTTTTTGTGTTCAATTGTTGTAGTATACATAATCTTAGGGTAGTCCTTATTATTTTATACTTGACGAAAAAAAATATTGAATTTAGTATGCGGCACCCTGCAGAATGGTTCCAATTCCCAAAAAATAATCCCTGTAAAATCTTAATCAAATCGGTTAAGGGTAAGTCGTGCCGCAAGCACCCCCAATATTCCGAATTTTTGAAATTTACCATATTGTGAAATTGAACTTTTTTAGGCTTAGACTTATACTAGTTTAGAAAGGATTTCATGATTTCTAAGTAGTCTATCCCTGAAAGAGAGATATTTAAATTACCCTTATTTTTTCAGAATTGAATGATTTAGATGAAAATTCAGTAGTTAGTGGATAATAATCACTACCTACGTGCTTAAATTCACAATTTATTGATAAGTTTATGACTGTTTTATTACCTGATTCACAAGAACTAGAAATCCTTCTATAAATAAGTTTACATCTCGTAGTTTAGCAGCACTTTAGCTCATTCTAAAGTTTTATTAGAAGCAAGAGTGCGATTTTAGTGAATAAAAAAGTTTGGCAAATTTCCCAATTTATACGCCGTATTCTCAAAGATACTGAACG
Organism: Mongoloraphidia duomilia; assembly: GCA_039654895.1. Lineage (NCBI taxonomy): Eukaryota > Metazoa > Arthropoda > Insecta > Raphidioptera > Raphidiidae > Mongoloraphidia > Mongoloraphidia duomilia. The sequence continues at coordinate 25,855,741 of CM077518.1, forward strand.
TCAACCCCGGGAAGGTTATAGGGAGTTCTCGAATTAACACGGGTAGTTTTGGGAGAAGTTCCTCCATCAGATATATCGTTTTGTGCTCCAGGATGCAACATGCTCGGTGAATGGCAAAATCCATTTATACTCTTAAAATTTTCTTGTTTCGGAAAGAATTCCATATAACCGCTTCTGAACGCAAAAACAATTCAGTTGTTTGCATTTCTATTATAAAACTTTACCTGTAAGCTTGGTTCTCAGCCCCACTGGCAACTTTTGCTCTGTACCAAGATTTGTGTTTTTTTTTTTTTAAACTTGACGAATAAAATTTACAAACCCGGACTTATCGCGAGCAACAGTAAAGCAATTTAAAAATAACTTATGGTACCTTGCTTCAGAGACAGCAACCTTATCTTTCTTTGATTCAAGGTTGTTGCAGGAAACAAAAATTAAACTGGTGTTAGCTTTAGCGAGGTAACCCAGTGAAGATGAAGGCAGCAGTGACAACGCAAATCGGTTTCATTTAAGTTGTGATGTAATTAAATTTTTGTAGAATAGTAAACTAGAACATTTTATTTCTGTGAAAAGTCGGGATTTTTACGGGTTTGATTTAGATCAACAATTTCTGTAAGTAGACCCTCCTTTATGGCCTACAAACGAAAATTAAATAAGATGTTTTAATTTTGTAAAGAAACTGAAAGTCGTCAGTGATGAGGCGGAATGGGATGTTAAATTAATGACCGACTATAATAGCTTACTAACAAAAGACGACGAGTAAAAGCAGTTAACAACACATGAGTCACAAGACGGACACAAGTTATTTCTAATACTTCTTATTATTAAGTATGCTCCAAGCCGTGTCTGATTATAAGAAACGATTCCTCGACTTCAAAAAAGAAACTTTGTCCAAGCAAATCTTAAATATTGATATTTTTTTTTAAATAAAGTATATGTTTTAGTGTTATTCTATTGTTTTTCTGCAAAATGTGTCAGAAGGAATTGATAAAAAGAAGCAACTCCTCTTGAGCGCGCACTTTACCCATAAGGATCCTATAGTTGGAAAAGGGGGTCGTTGCGGCACGCCTTAACGTTATCCGATCGGGCTGAAATTTCACAGGGAGTATTTTTTCATAAAATGGAATGCCGCAAAAAAAAATATAAACTTGAAAATAAGGACCACCCTAATACATATACAGAGTGAGTTACTGAGAATGTCTCGGGCGATATCTCATTTATTATGAGCATTAGAAAAAAAGTTTTAAATAAAAGTTGGATTGTAATAAGAGCACTATACCTTACAATTATTTTTAGCTATACAGGGTGTACGATGTAGTCATGGTAAAACTGACTTGCATTTTTTAAATAGAACACCCTGTATATTTTCAGGCCATCTCATTGTCCATTCGAAGGCCTACATAAAATGGTACCATTTTTGAAATTCGGGTGAGACGTTGCCAAAATATTCAACTTTTTCTGCAAAATTCTACATTTTCGTTATCTACTGCTAAAATACACACCAACCACATTTTTCAAGTTGAGTCAATTTTTGCGTGTCAAGTATTAGTCCATAGCATGTGCTACCCTCCAGATACCTACTTCAGAGTTAAATGTAATTATACAGGCTGTTAGTGGTAATAGTCGGAAAATGCATATAACTTTAACTTACCTTAAGTCAATTTTTTAAGTAGAACACCCTGTATATAAACAATAAAAAATGGTGGAACCTTTGGTGTAAAGATACGAAATGTTACAATTACCACAAAACACCAAACCATAACAAACACTCTCGACGTACGTTTCGCCAACCAAGTTGGCATCATCAGGAGATGATTAAAACTAAAGACTAAACAAAAATTACTGCCTATTTATAGGCTACCTAATTTTAATTACCTGAAAACTAAACTAATTTACTAAATCAAAAAGCAGGCTACCGGGAATTGGGCCTTTGTCACTGTTCATAATATTATGTTTACACTTATGAATCTCTAGACTCTCTACGGCGTCTAGTTGTCTAATATTAATGACGTTTCTAATTAATTTTAAATTACTATTGTCTATTTTATGGTCATTTTCAAATGCATGTTGGGCAACACTAGATTTATCAAACCTGCCATATTTTAGATGAGCCATATGCTCTTTAAATCTTACTGAAATAGATCTTCTCGTTTGGCCAACATACTTTTTATTACAATTTTGACAACTAATTTCATAAATCCCGGACTTTTCTTTTTCTTCTACTTTTTCTTTAGGGTTCCCTAATTTTTCTTTCAAACTATTACTTGAAGAGTATACAATATTTAATCCTACTTCTTTAAAAATCTTTTTTAACCCTCTGGTGAAGCGCGATTCAAATGGAATCGATACATATCTAGAAATTTCTGTTTCATTACGAAAAGTCGAGGAATTTTCCAAAGCATTCTTAAAACTACGTTTTCTAATCATTTTATCTATTAAAACTACATTATAACCATTACACAAAGCTATGTCCTTAATTAAAGTTTTTTCTTTCTCAAACCTTTCCTTGTTGAGAGGGAAGCTGAGTAACCGGTGTATTAAAAAGTTGAAACTTGCCATTTTATGTTGAGGGCAATGATGTGAGTCTTTAGGGATATATCTTAGTGTATTGGTGTCCTTTCTGTATATATCAAATTCTAAATTATTTGTCTCATTCTTTATGACTAATACATCTAAAAATGGCAGTCTTCCGTTGTTTTCAATTTCATAAGTGAATTTTATTGAAGGGAAACAATTATTTAATTTTGAAACAAAATTGTCTACATTCTCACTTTTAGTGTCAAATACTGCGAAAATATCATCCACATACCTAAGCCATACTCTAGGGAAGTAATCAAAAGTTTCTTTTGCATCTGTTTCAAACTTATTCATGAAAAGACTGGCAATAAAAGGAGATAGAGGGTTCCCCATTGCTGTCCCTTCATGCTGTTCATAAATATTACTATTATGCAAAAAACAATTTTGTTTCATACAAATCTGAGTGAGTTTTATGTAGTCATTTACCATCTCACTACTAAATTTATTCCTATATAATAGGTCTTTTAAAATATCTAAAGTTTCTGGAATAGGGACGCTTGGAAACAACGAGCATACGTCAAAAGAAATCAAAATTTCCCCTTCCTCCAACTGAATATCCTGGGTTTTATTAATAAACTCATTCGAATTAACTACCGCAAAACCAGTTTGAGTAACAGGTAACTTTTCAAACTCTTTTGACAACCATTTTGATAAAAAGTAAGTTGGTGCTCCGATTGCCGAAACAATAGGACGCATGGACTTACCTGGTTTATGTACCTTAGGTAAACAATACAGTCGTGGTATAATTGGGTTGGATACATGTAGTTTTCGTTTCAAAGCCGGGGTGACAATTTTCTTACAGCTCTTAATCGCATCTTTGACTTCATTAATCATTTTTGTTAAAGGATTTTTCTTAAGTTTTGTATAAGGACCATTACTAATTAAGGTGTCAACTCTTTCATAATAATCTATTTTGTCTAAAATAACAACTTTGTTTCCCTTATCAGCTTTCAAATAAAAACACTCTTTCTCACGTAATCGTTTGATAACTTCCTTGTTTTTGACAACGTACGTCGAGAGTGTTTGTTATGGTTTGGTGTTTTGTGGTAATTGTAACATTTCGCACCCTGTATATCTTTAGGTATATGAAAAGAGCTCGCTTTCCTATACACATTTTATGCCTAAAAATATACAGGATGTGCTACTTAAAATAAATAGCACACCCTGTATGAGATTATCATTTAGGTATGTGTCCACATTACAATAATACTGTTTGTTGTGCAACAATTGCCTCACCGCTAAGCTGAGATTTTTTGAACCTCAAATAGAGTTATACAGTCGAATGGCCACTGCAAGTAGACCACTGTTTGTTACATTAAATATAAAATCTATTGAATGGTATGTGGATATCAGTGCCAGATGAAAATAAAATAACACTAATTCTAATAATCCATTGAGTAGGTGAGATTGCTCACAAAAATATGCATAATATTACAAGAATCGAAATTATAAGCAACGTATCGGAGAGGTGCGTGCCCCCATTTGTTAGAATTGTATTTAAATATTAAAAACTTACAAATATTGAATTGAACATTTAATTAAATTCGATAATATTAAAATTTAAATTATATTAAATGAAAACTGTCACAAAGGAGAAAGAGGAATCCTTTAATTCCGCTGAGATTAAATATAATAAATACATTGTTTAACATAGTGAGATGGTACGGTATAATATAGCACCAAAGTTAAATAATCGACTCTCGCATGTGGTGGTTTTTCAGTGACAGAATGCTTCAAAGGGAAGGAGTTGGTTGTTTGAAAATGTGGCACTACTCACTGTGTGAGTAATTGTTAACTCAGCGATAATGGAAAGCTTAGGGTTAGAATCCTAACTGCAGCATTATGTTACGTCATTTTCAAATGGGTGTTTCATAAACTAATGCATACGTAAGCATTTATTTGTATTTATTAATTAAATAAAAAAAATACAATATTCTTATATTTCTTATAGTATCTACTCTATTACTAGTCTGATTGATCTCGTGCTTCTCTAAAATCGTGATTTAGGCGACGCCTATGATTAAATTAGCACAAAATATACATACAGTTGACGGATTGTTATCTGTAATTTTGAAATAGAATAAAAAACATGCAACTTATAACAACCTGATGTAAAGATTTAATACTTGCCAAACTGAATGTTTTGAGACACTGTACATCGTTGAAAAATTATTGCAATTTTCTGCATATGATACAGTTTTTCTCTGTAATTGTTTATTTTGCCAATTTATCCAGTCTTTTTTGTAAAAGTTGCAATTACGTATTTACAGTATTTTTTCTAAAACATGTTAACATCAAAGAGGTTGTTAATAAAAACATAATGTTGATGAGAAATATTTTTCAAAAATATATTTAGTAAAAACTGCACAAAGTGCTGATTGTAAAAAAACAAAGCCGGATAGAATATGATATGAATGTTTCTATGGAATATACATTCAAAACGAAGCAGCATATTATGTCAAACAACACTACGTATACAGAAAACGATAAAAAAGCACTACACATGTGTCTGCGATATCTACGTATCTTGCATATTATTATATACAGGGTTATTCAGTAAACGCATATAAGCATGAGCACGTGCAAATATACCTACATATTCTATTCTAGAATTTGTTTTATTATATTTTGAATTAACGAGCGTACAAAATTGGTTCTGAAACCTAATTAAGAGCTTTCGCTCAGCGTTAACCGATGGTGGAAATATTACATGGTGTGCCCATAACTTTGACGTCCCTCTCTAGCAATAGTTTCTCTCACGCATACGTTTCTATCAATTAATACCTACTCATAGTTGACAGCCATGATTATTAATCGAAAGAAACGTACAGAAACTTTAGAAAAGGTATTTATCATAAACTCTGATAAAAAATAATATTCAACTTGTTCATATTGCAGCTAAAAGTTCGCTGGGATATGAATTATCCATATACACTGTTTGAATCCCTAGGCAGGCAAATATGAAGGTCAGTTTGTCATAAAAATTACATATAAGTACATTTATTATGATAAAAATTATCGAAACAAAAAAATTGTTTCCTAAAAACCCTGTTTAAGAATTTATCAAAATGTGTATATTTTTTTGAAGGCAATGTTGCAAAAAGGTATTTTTATTACTTTATAACTTTGTCGAGCTTTTTTATAGCTCGTAAGTCACACAAAAAATATCGCACTATAAATATATGTACGAAAAAATCGTTGCAAAAAATCGCAGTATTTTGTGTGCCCTAATCTTTCATTTAAAGCTTCATTATATTAAAGAATGATGTAACTGGCCAACCCTATACATGACATTTGGTTTGTGAGTAGGAATACATGATATATTCAAATGTTGGCACACATGGAAATCTATACAGGTAGCGCCTGTGACATGCGGACGAGCCGTTTACCCAGATGTCGCGCACACATTTTGAATATAAAGTTCTTACTGGCTTTTTCCTAAGTCATCATTAAAATTTGTTGCTTTGATTTTTCTTTAATAAAATATAATATAATAAAATACACTTTTGACATTGTGGTGATTGGTAACTCATTCAATGTTTGAATACTTACTTCGAATTTGAGTACTTACCGTCAGTGATTGTATGATTTTTTCTTCATTACAATTTTTCCGTTCGACGTCAATTTAATAATTACTGAAACTTATTTTTTACAGTTATTAAATTGGCACTGGTTTCAAAATTCAATTAGTATTTTTTTTCTTTCCAACGACTTCTTTGAAGGCAGGTTAATTTTTTTTAAGTTTTAGTTTTTAATTTTTAGTTGACCTGTAAATAATCAAGCTTTCAAGTTTCAGGAATATCTTACTATCTAATTGCAATACATAGTTTTCACGTTATTTATTGAGATTACTATACAAAAACTATTGAATCGATTTAAATAAAAATTTTATGGGATCACCTTGAAATCTTCCTGAACACAACGGAGTAAAAATAGTACAAATCGGTGCAGTCGTTTCTGATTTATCGCGGTGTATTACATACTTTAAAGAAGAAAACAAAACAAAATTTGATTTATCAGAACAAGGTCTGAATACGTCTGATCACAACGAGTTTTAAAAATTGAATTCATCTTGTTTAATAATAATAATAATTTATTTTGTTTTATAAGCGTAGCTAATAGAAACTCAAAACAAAACAACGCAGGGCATTATTGTTGACTGAAAAACACACAACAATACTTTCAAAAATAAATTTAAAAGAAAGATATGAGCCGAATTGATAACTTCCTGCTTTTTTAAAGTCGGTTAAAAACGGTTAAAAATTATGTTAATTTTTCATTTTAGACGACTTAACTGAGTTATTTCTTTAAAATTAATTTCTGCGAGAAAATGTAAAAAAAATTAATAATTTATATCGAATTTATATTAATCTGTTAAGTACAGACCCTTCCGGTATAAATTACTATGACATTATTAAATGTCAACCCATTATTATTTATATTATAAAGTGGGTGCTTACTTGATGTAAATTAATATTAAACATTTTGGAATAATAAAACGCTAAGTTTTTGAAATTTACACTATATCTTTATTTTTTGACAATTGTTTCAACACAGTGACTTCTTCAGAAAATATATTTAACTGTTTTTTAAGATATTTTCTGAAGAAGTCACTGTGTTGACGAAACATTTCTCAAAAAATAAAGATAGGTATCTATAGTGTAAATTTCAAAAACTTAGCGTTTTATTATTATTCAAAATGTCCATTATTATTTTCTGCCCTATAAAAAGATTTGTTTTAATAATATAGACACGAATTTATATAATATTATATCTTTCTACCACGTATTTGAAATTTATTTTTTCCGGATTTCACGAATACGTAGATATAACATATTCTATTCGTCTGTACTGATTGCACGTCAATAGTCAACAATATTTCCTGGCCTCGTTAAGATTTGGAAATATCTTTTATAATATAAGATTACGAAATACACTAACTTTTAACTGCGGTCCGTTTAGCGTTTGCGTTAAATATTTAACGCTAACGGTGTAACCATAACAATAAAAAACAAATCATATAATATTTTGTAATTGTCAATTTATAACATTTAAGAAGTAGATTTTGCGTAACAAGTTTCACTTCTGTAGTGCGTAGTTTAAACTGTCTTATAAGTAAACTTTTTACTTTGCATAAGAATTTATATTTTCTATACGAGTGTCGCAAAACACAATTTTTTTTTAATTTGTTGAAAATATTATTATGTAATGTGTCAAATTGAGTAATATAAATGTGAAGAAAATTAAACTTTTTATAAAATGGAACAAAACAGTTTTATGGAATTTAAAACTGTTGACGGAATTTTGTTAATAGTTCAAATTGAGTTAAAATTTAATATCAATGGGAGATGCGACAGCGTAAAGATCATTTTATTTGGTTTAGTTTTTATGTACACCCACTTTTATATTTAAAAAAACCGTCAAGTGCGAGTCGGACTCGCGTGGAGTGCGTTATACGGTATGCAAATGCATACTCGTACTTTATCCGCACTCTCTCAACCCTTGTAAATTTTTTTTACGAAATTACTTTACGAATGGTCTTTATAATTGATGTCAAGTATAAATATCGTATTTTCGAAAAAAATTGTCGGTCTGTCTGTCTGTTTGAGCGCTGTCGATTTGTATGTTTGGTTGCTTATAAGTAGAGAACTACTGCATTAATTTCGATAAAATTATAATTGATCGTTAGCTTTAAGTTCAACTTAAAATAATGGTACAAATCATTATGTTAGGCCCTCGGGAAGCAGCATAATCCCGTTATGTAAAATCGAGGGGGAGGAAGCCGCGGGTACTTTAATAAGACAAACTATAAATCGTAGACAAAAAATGTTTATACAAAAGTTGTAGATAATGTCGTCCTCTACAAGCTGGATAATAACCATTTTTTACAAAAAATGGAACGGAACCAAGAAATTCGCAAAAAACCGTCTATCGTGAACTTGAACCTCGAATATCTGGCAACGCCGGCACGATATCGATGAGGACTTTTTACACGTTTTTTAAAACACCATAATGAAGGTAAATAAAAAAAAATCAGCTAACTGGGAATTTTTCTGCAGGTGGGTGATTTTAATATCTAAAATTACCGGAGTATAAATAAAAATTGACTAATATATATTTTTGAATTTTCCAAAAAAAACTTATAACCAATTTCATTTCTTTATGCAACCCGGGATTACAATAATATTTGTCCAATATTAGCAATTATTGTCGTTGATTTGTTGTTATTTCATTACAAGAGAAAAATGAAAATTAATACGAACAATAAATGTGTACTGACAACAGATTTGTTCTAAATAAATGGTTCACAAAAAGAAAAACATGATTTGTAGCTTTACTTAAATATTCACAAACAGTCTAATGTGTCACAGCATATTGTTTTATCGATGTAAAAATATCAGACAGGGGCTGTGTCACAATTTAAAATTTATGTTATCTTTCGAATGCAAATGTCGAACAGAACAATACAAATGGTTTTATTATTACTGACATCAATTGTTTTATTTCACGGGCTGACCTGCACACACGTCCTTTTTACGTTGAGAGTATTTAAAAGGTAAGCCTTTTAATTTATTTAATGACACAGTTCTATTGGCTTGTATTTTGCCATTTTAAAAATAGTTTTTTATTATGATCATCGAACAAAGATCAGGACGTGTGTCATGGTCACACTCAGTAGAAGTGAAACTTAATAATAAATTAACTTAGGCACTCTAAAAATATCTGCAAGCGTTTTAATAGTTTCTTCATAAAATAAGAAAAAATTTACTGTTTATAATTAATTAGAATGTCAAAATAGGTGGTTAGATAAATAATTGAAGTGTTAAAAAACATTTTTTATTTTTTATACATTTCGAAATGTTTATTTTCACATATTTAAATACTTAATTGAACTAATGTTCTAATAAATAATTGTAGAATTGGTTATTTTGAATATAATGAACCGTTTGCAAAGCATACGCGGCTTTAATAAGCGAACTTCCGCTTGGTGAGGATTTTTAGAGACGAACAATTAGTATATATACGAACGGAACGAACATGTCTATTAGAAGTTTGTGTCTTTCTTGTGATGGACACTGATCGCTTTGGTTTAGAGCTTAGGCAGATCTGCTTAGTCAGTGACGTCATATCAACAGTTTTTAAGCATACGCATGACGTTACTCCGTCATTAATTTCCGTGACAAAATAAATATTATTAATAATCTTTATAAAAAATAAATGAAACAAAATAAAATAAGTTATGTCGTATGACAACGAGATTTTAATATTTCATTGCCTTTTCTTATTTTCGAAGAGTAGCCCTTAGAAACCAAAACAACATTATGTTGTGATCACAAAATTGATACAAGAAGACAGAAGCATTGTTTTGGTTTTAAAATAGTAGGTATCTACAAAACATATTGTAAATCGTTTAATAAATAATAATATTAATTTGATAACCCACCAAAAAAGAAAGCGACATAGAAAAGTTAAAACGAGCGACATATTTCTTTATTATTCTACCCAATTCTAATCTTAAGTCCATGTATACTGTAAGTACGAGTTAGGTATGCATGAGTCACAATTTTATGAATGAATTTTTGTTGAAAGCTTTTTCAGTTATTTTTTATAGCTAGCTTATCACTTTTATCATAGTTTGTAAAAAAGTTTTTGTTAACAGAATACACATAATCAAAGATATACTCAAGATCAGTGCCGTTCTATTTTTTTTTAAAGATGAACGACGATGAATTATAAAAAGGTAGTATTGGAAATATTTAAACTTGAACAAAAATATTTGTTACAGAGACGTTAATCTATTAATCATAAGTAATTTGATTGTCAGAAAATATAGTATTTTACAGAGAAGGTAAGTCTTTGAATGAGTACTTATTGTATAGAATTGATAGTAAGTTTAGACTCTAAACTCTAGAAAGCCACTATTAATGTTTTCTTCTATTCCTTTACCTTTGATAATCAATTAAGAATAATTAAAAGTATCCAAAAAAAGGACACTTCTAAGATTGAAGTCGTAATTTTTATGAAAACTTACTTGCTATTTTAAACGAGTTTAAAATCAGCAAAAATAACTTACAGAATGGATACAATCTGTTAAACTTGACATTATTTTAACGTTAAAAAACGTAATAAGTTCAATGTTGGTTGAATTTAGTACGACTGTTTAAATACAATGAAAAAGGATTGAAAATCAGTCAAGTTACATTATAATTTTATATTATCAACCAAATTGTCACAGTTGGAACTCAAACCCCAATTTTCCACTTTCGCACAGCTGCGAAAGTGGATTCGGGTTTGATAATATAAATTTTTCTGTATTATAATGTAATATTATAATACTCTTGACTGATTTCCAATACTTTTTCATTGTATTTAAACAGTCGTACTAAATTCAACCAACATTGAACTCATTACGTTTTTTAACGTTATAATAATGTCAAGTTTAACAGATTGTACCCATTCTGTAAGTTATTTTTGCTGATTTTAAACTCGTTTAAAATAGCAAGTAATTTTTTTATAAAAATTACGACTTCAATCTTAGAAGTGTTTTTTTAGATACTTTTAAATTATTATTCTTAATTGATTATCAAAGGTTAAGGAATGAAAGAAAACATATTTAGTGGCTTTCTAGAGTTTAGAGTCTAAACTATAATAGGAAGCATAGTCAATTACCATAAGTACTCATTGACTTACCTTCTCTGTAACACACTATATTTTCTGACTATCAAATTACTTATGATTAATTACGTAATCTTTCACACGTAGCCAAAACTTTTTTCAAAAAATTTGCCTGAATGAACTGTAGTGTGATTCTCGGTCCTTCTTTTGTCGTTTATCCGAACCCTTTAGCTTTAAAAATATCGTCGGGAGAGCTGTAACAATTTTTAGGCGAGGGAAAAGGATTTGAGATGGAGAGTGCAGGGGCTAACTTCCGGTAGACAATACTCCTAAATTATTATTTTAACACTAAATACTAAACATGTCATATTTAGTTTAATTAATAACCCGTTGCTAACCGTCGGAATTTTTTTTAAATTTAAACAAAGGGTTCATGACTTTCGTTTGAGTAAAAATGTACAGTTTTGTGTTTGAACATATTTTCTCGTATTCACAGTGCACACATATGAAAAGGGTGTGATTTGAAAGAAGATATACCTACTTTAAAATTGTCTATTGAAATAACAAGGAAGTATTGTATAGGATCTTGAAACGTAGTTTCTCACTTACTAGTTACAGATTTGCGGTTTATATTCCTTATATCTCTTCATGTGTATAGAGGTATTTATTTTTATGTACATACATATAAAAGTACAAGCTTTCCACAAAAGGATTTGCAAACATAAACACTCGGGATACTCGGCGTTTTCATTACGGAGATAATTCATCAAATATTGATTCATTCTCATTTTTTCTTACAAGTAAGTCAAATCTCAGGAATTGTTCTTTTTCTTTGGGGTTGGCCCACGTATTTTTTATTGTTTTAATCGGCAATGTTTTTGAATTTAAGGCTATCAAATAGTTTTGGAATTTTTGGAGACTCGGAAAGGCCTTAAAAAATAATAAAATTGAAAATTGTCAGTCGGATGACGTCATATGACTATGAAAATATACTGTTGTCGTATTTACAACTGTCAAGCACCTGTTAAGCGTCAAGAAGCGTGCTTTTGTTATTTTATACGTTCAAATATATTCTATAGTGTTATTTTTACACATTATTTTCAGACGTCTTTGCTGAGAAATTAATACGATTGAGAATTACAAAATTTGACATTTCACATCATAAAGACGTTAAACATGACAATGTTGTTTCAGCCACATTTCGTCATTTCCATGGTGCGCGTCATCTGAACGAAAAAATCGTTTTATATATTTATACCATATATGTAATACTCCTATATTGCTTGCGCCCGTATGTGGAAATATCAGGCCACAAGTGAGACAGGAAATGACTGTTTCTATCTTTGTCGAGAAATCCATCTCGTTGTGCGCAACATTCGATTCACATTGTTTCCATAGCAATTTCGGAAATATTATCACTACTAACCTTGTTATTATCATAGATCAATTAATATTATAAATTGTTCATGCGCATAAGACTCGACGTCTTGCGAGAGAGACAGACATATATATGTCTGCCCCGTAGGCTTTTCGTCCGACTCCAGACCCCGGCTAGCAATATAGGAGTATTACATATATAATTTATACAGAATACGCAATTATTATCTTGATTCAATTTAACTATTGGGGTGGCTTACTGTTCTACAGAAAAATGTCTAACAAAGTCTATAAAAAAATGGGGTAGGCTGTGTCTTCTACACGGCCGTGGGTGTTTTGAGCGTGACAACGTCTGCCTGTGATGAAAGCGTAACTAGAAGAGCGCCGGGTGGGCTCGACCTACCTCAGAGTACCCTCTGGTCGATCCTAGAAGTAAGGATTAATTGGTAAGACATTGTCCTGTCAAAACTACAAAACCGATTTAAGAGAAATTTATGTAATAATAATAATAATAATAATAATAATAATATTTATTTGTGGTGCCAGAATAGTGGGTACAATCGTCATTTTTAGTAGGTCCATCAAGGACTCAATCATCCATAACTTAAAAAGTCATCCAATTTATAAAAAGCGGTTGTAAGTAGGAATTCTTTCAAGTATTTTTTAAACTTAGACAGTTTATCGGATTTTTTAATGTTTTGGGGAAGTTTATTAAAGACAGTTATAGCGAGACTATTTGGGGATTTTAATGAAATGGTTAAACGGTTAAAAGGAGCTCTAAGTTCAGATTTTGATCTAGTATTTAAGTTATGAATGTCCGAGTTCTTAATGAACCTACTATGATTCTTATAGACATAAACAGACAATTCATAAATTAGTATAGAAACTAATGTAAGTATTCGATATTTTTTAAATAAATCTCTGGAACTCGCTCGCTGAGACACACCAGCAATACATCTGATAATCTTCTTTTGACATATAAATACACTATTTGCTTGAGAAGACATACCCCAAAAGCAAATGGTGTATTTTAACCTTGAGTAGACTTGTGCATAATAGATATTTAATAATTGCTGTTGAGTTAATATTTGTTTTAAATTAATAAACATACAATGATAACTACAGAGTTTAGAGGCCAAGTATTTGCAGTGATTTTTGAAGTTTAAATGTTGATCAACATTTAGACCCAAGAATTTAGTAGTTTCAGTTCTTGAAATGATGCTCATTAATATTTATATCAATGTCTAATTTACCTTTATGTTGGTAGTTATGAAAACGAATATAGTTAGTTTTCTCGCTATTCAAGTATAGTGAGTTGGTTTTGAACCACTCAAAGAGTTTTAGTAAATTATCATTGCATTTTTGTTCTAAACTTTTAGAAGATTTGTCAGATATAATTAGTGAAGTGTCATCAGCGAACAAGGTGACAGAGATTCCATCCTGTAGATACAGTTCTAGATCGTTAACATACAATATAAATAGAACTGGGCCCAGACCACCCTGAAGGTATGGCCTATTAATTAGGAAAATAATCATCAATGTCGGTTCACAAATTAAAAAAAATTAAAAATTAATTTTATTACTAGAAAAAAAAACTACTGAAGCGATTTCAGTAAAAATGATATGGGATCATTTCGTAAACATTCTGAATCTAACGGCGTTGAAATTTCAAATTGGTCAACTTCTCGCGAAGTTATGGCTGAACAAACATTAAAAATAAACAAAATATTATAGGTTTCAGTGTACTAAACTTCTCGAATTTAGTGAATTGCTGCGCGTTTCCCCCCGGAGCCTAATGACGTCCGAACGACAAGTTTGTGCGTGAGGCATAAAGCCTAAAGACCCATCGTGTATTTAACTTTATTAACGTACTGCAAAATCTCTACGAATAATTGCCACGGAACCGAGAGCAAAATTTCGTGACGAGATTTCTGAACATCATGGCCTGATTGTAAGACGTAGTCACGTCAAAAAATTTAACAAAATATTTTTATGTCTTTCCCGGTTAACATATTCCCGTGGAAAACTTGAAGTAGAACTCACTTTGGGTAACACTGTCCCATAGAGACCAAAAGGTTGCGACGTTACAAGAAATTAATGCGAATCCAGCTTAAATAAATGTTATGTCATATTATAATAATTATTTAAATTATATAAGCATATGCTAATCAAAGAATCTTCGAGAAATAATTGTATCGTTTTTTTCGAAATTTTTCATTAAAATTATTAGTTACAATCTCGCACTCTCCTGGTTAACTCGTTTTTATTTTAATAAAAAAAGAAAGTCATTTGATTATTAAAATTTTTCCTCTTTAAATATTGTTTCTGTTACTTACTACATAGTTCGGTAATATATTACTCTCTTATTGTTAACAGCAATGTAATACTCGTCTTGTTAATTAATTTTTATTTTAATAAAATATTATATTTTTGTATTCGTGTTTATAAAATACTGTTTATTATTTCTTCTTTTGTCTACGGCTGGGTAGATATGAACGGAACTTGCAGTAATGGGATTCTTGCTTCTTAACTAATTCAACTCTGCAGTTTCCTTATCGCTAATTTTCTGGGATTCTATCTCATATATTCCCAGGTAACGTGTAAATTTTAATAACGTTACAAGGTCACAGAATAGATATTTACGCAACCTGCCAGCAAAGTGGCGATTTATACCGACATTCGCGATGTTGCGACATGAGCCTAAGGTTTGTGGCGCGTGTTTACGAAAACGAGTGTAAAGTTTGACGCGCGACCCGAAGGCGAGTGCGTGTTAAATTACACGAGTTTTCGTAAACACGCGACGCAAACCTTAGGCAAATTTCGTAAAATCTCGTGACTGAATCGCCACTTTACATATTTTTTTTTACTATTGCTCAGAACATTTAATTTAAGAGAAATAGAAGCTTAATAAAAATGTATTTAAAATCATCAGTTGATAAAGTATATTTTTTACAGCTTTTTTCCACTTTCGTCCTGTAAAATAAAAATAGTACAATAAAGTGTCACTTTACGGCCTAGTCTGGTAAAATAAACGATAAAGTAGGATCTCTCATAATCGGCTACTTACAGGACGCCACCCAGCGCTCGAAAATTGTAACAAAAAGTATTTTCGAGCACTATCTATATACTCTACGTATTTTATTATTTGTTTTTGTGGACAGCGTGTATACTGTTTATGTGTGTGAAAGTACATTTTATCTAATAATGTAGCTATGTACTATGAATGTATGCGAGGTTCGTTTCCATTTTCTTGATGACATTTTGTAGGCATTTTGTACGCATGTGGCAATATGTAATGTTAAGATATGCCATTTGCTTATCACCATTACCGTGAAAGAGCTACAATATACATATATACGAATGTGTTATATATTCACATTACCATACACAACCTGTGGATAAAATGTGTAAGTGCTGCTTGTTTCCGATGAATTGGAAAAGATTATTTTTTGAGAATTTTCCACCTATACGTAAGAATGATTTTGTCGTCCTAAATTAATTCATTTTTTTTTCTTTTTCAAAATACTGCAGACAGATAAATTCATCAAACAGTAATAAAATTATACAATTATTAAAAACAAACTCTTTGAATCAACGTTAGGAAAAAATAGCTGTAAATGCTGTAAATTATATCACGTAAAAAAATTATATCTTTGTATTTATATTAGAAATCGTGTCCATCGTGATTATAATAAAATTAAGAAAAATCGCAGGATAGTGGACAAAATATTGGATTTATTTAATTAAATGTACGACGTTTCGTCTATATATTTAGACTTTTTCAAGTACATAAAAATAACAATATTTATGAAAATTAATATTAATTACTAACCATAGCAATTAACATAAGATAGGGTACATAAGACAAAAACATGGTAACATGGTAACAAATTATGTTGACTATAAATTTTAACAATCAATAATAATAATAATACAAAATTTGTATTATTATTATTATTGATTGTTAAAATTTATAGTCAACATAATTTGTTACCATGTTACCATGTTTTTGTCTTATGTACCCTATCTTATGTTAATTGCTATAGTTAATATTAATCAATTATAGAACAGACACTCAAAATTTAAGTAGTCAGTATAATTATGTTATGAAATTATACTAACATTTAATGTTAGTATAATTTCATAACATAATTATACTGACTACTTAAATTTTGAGTGTCTGTTCTATAATTGATTGAATTGTTTTTTCTAATAAAACACATTTCACTGATATTGCGTTTCTTCCAATTTGACTCTTTATCTAATATTTGAACTTCATTGAAAAGAAATTTATGCCCAGTGTCGAAATGATGAGATGACAACGCCGTCTTATTATCACTTAATAAGTTTATGTTTCTACAGTCCATTTTGTGCTGATAAATTCTATTTTTTAATAACTGTTTTGTTTGTCCCACATAGCACTTATTACATTCACAAGGTATTTTATAAATAATATTAGATTGATGTGAGATAGGCGTCTTATCTTTAAGTCTTGTGAATAACTTATCCAGTTTATTTAAGTTAAAAAACACCAACTTAATATTTGTGTTAGAAAATAATCTGTTAATCTTGTAGGACAAGTTCTTCACAAATGGAAATCTAACATAAAACTTGGTAGACTTAGTTCTTTCATCCACAGTATCCAACGTGTTATTTAGGTGATTTTGGTCCTCTATAAACTTATTAACGCATTGATGTATAAAGTTGACAGGGTAATTATTAGCTTTTAAGATATTTTCAACTTTCTTAAAATTGTCCTTATGGTAGTCTTGGTGACTTAATTTTGTTACCCTGTGTAACAAACTTTTTACAACACTAATTTTCTGCAGTACTGGATGATTAGATCGAAAATTCAGAAGCCTGCCTGAATGGGAAGGTTTCATATACCAATTCGTTTTTAATTCTCCCGAAGCTGAGCGTGTTATTAAGGTGTCCGAAAATGGAATTGATTTATCAACTTCTTTCTCCATAGTGAATTGAATCTTTTCATTAAACTGATTGAACCTTTGTAATAAATCATCAATTTTATTTTCGGGAACTGCAATGAAAGTGTCATCCACGTAAACTTTTAGTATCGGAATTTTATATGGTAAAGTTTCCAGTACTTTGGAAACAACGTAATCCATCACGATGTTAGCTAAAACTGGACTTGCTGGGTTTCCCATTGCGCTGCCGTCAAGTTGAAGGTAGAAATTATTATTGTAGCTAAAATAACTCGTGTCAAAACAAAAACGAATAAGTTCAATGAGCAAATCAAAAGTTATGTTGACTTTCTTTGACCACGTGAGCCAATTTTCTTTAACAATTTTTAAGACCAATTTTTTAGGTATATTAGTGAAAAGGGAGGTTACATCTAATGACACCAGATTATAATTCGGATTCAACTTAATTCCTTTTAAAGACTCTACAAAGCAATATGAGTTCTTCACGTTATGTTTAAAGTCTATAATTAGCGGACTTAATAATTGATGTAAACATTTCGCCAATTTATAACAAGGAGATCCAATGCAATTCACTACAGGTCTTAGTTTACAACCTTGTTTATGAACTTTTCTCAAGCCATAAAGTTTTGGTGGAACTGCATTATGTGTTTTTAATTGTTTCTCGGTATCTTTGTCAATGAGATTTTTCTCCTTCATCTGAAATACTAAAACATTACTTCTATTTTGGAATTGAGTAGTAGGATCTTTTTTCAGCAATTTATATGTAGAAATATCTTCTACCATTGTTTTTTGTACCATTGTTTATCTGCTCTTGATACAATTAAATGCTGATTGTCTTTAAGAAAATTTTTTGTTGATTTATAGTCTTTCAGGATACTTCTGTTTTCTTTATCACACTTATTAGACTTGTAAAAATTATGAATCACATTAATGGCTCTTGATCTTAAATTATTTTTCTCTTCTGCCAATGTTGTTGCTTCTACACCTTCTATATCAAGAAAATCAAACCCATATTCTAAATCTTTAATTAACACATGTGAAGGAACTTCCTTGTTTGTAATTGGTATTCCAAAATTTTGTTCCAGACATAAGATCCTCTTCACATCCTCTGAAGGTGAGAGAAATTAAAAATTGTACAACACTAGCGGCCACGTCCGGCTTCGCCGGGGTGCTAAAAAATCCCGGGTGCAATACACTACTCACTCGCTTCGCTCGTTCGCTTGAATATTATAAATACACTACTCACTCGCTTCGCTCGTTCGCTTGAATATTATAATTACATTACTCATTCGCTTCGCTCGTTCGCTATATATTATATAAACCTTCCGTGAAAAATTATCTAACTGATGGTGAAATCCGCATAAAAATCCGTTGCGTAGTTTGGGAGGAGTTAGCAGTGGTACAGACAGACACGGAAAGCGATATGTATAGATTGAAATTTGAAAAACAGGAAAAAAATTATGAAAGCGGAAAATTCGCTCTTCGAGTTCTTAAAACTTTACAGTTGCAGACTAAGTTACGATTTAGTTTATTTTTATTAAAGTTATTAACTTCTGTATTAAATCATTAGAAACATGACTCTCTCATGATGTGGACTTTGTAGGCGCGTTGCTATATATCACATCGATCGATAGCCGGTAAATAGTGCTTGTATTGTACAAAGTGCAAAAATTTCGAATTTATAATATGTAGAGATATCATCAGCAAACAATGCTAAACGACATTTTAAGTAGACAAACAATTAGGGCTAAAATAGACTTTCTGTCGAAACTGACATTGACGTTAGTGAATCCGTAGACAAAAGCTAGTATTATAAAAATATTATTATTTATTGTTTATTAATACCAAAGCTTCTGTTGCAACTATAAATAAATTTTTAAATAATCTTTGCTCATATTCTTTCTCATCAACAAATATAGTTATCACATTGACTGCATATGCCTGGCTAGGTTCTAATTGGTTGTTCATACTGTGTTGAGTTTCAAGCGACCAATCAGATGCTGATCACAAAGTTTTATTGCTATATCAGTTCATGGAACCGAGTATACTCAATAGTCAATACTGCTTCATTAGTATGTTTGACGTTCGCAGATGAGAGCGTCCTAGAATGTACATAGTAATAGTTTGTGCAAGAGTATCAAATCATTATTGTAAAACCTTCGATAAGAAGGCACACATTTCCTTTTCATGAATCTACTATCCTTCGGCATGAAATGAATAGCAGCCTGTTTACAACAGTGTGAGATGTTAGTTTGACGTTTATTAAGATTGATGTCAGAGGAATGTCGATCTACATAAGTAAATATTATGTGTGCATAAGTTTGGATGCTTTATTATGATACATTTGTAGCACTGGATATGTTCTGCATGTCGCTGACTTTATCGATAGTGCCTGTAAAAGCTCCGCAATTACAATATCTTCTACCCACTGAGAAAAAATAACATTAATTTCGAGATGTTGGCAATATAATATCACAACCTTATATCATAAAATTATTTAAAATTTCTAGAGAAACATCAGTTTTTAGTATTAGAGGTTTACATAATTTTAGTCGTATCTTACAATAAATTCGCAATAATAAAGATTACTAAGTTGATTTGTGAATAACACGTAGTTTACAAAAAAGGACATTTCTTTGCTTTCTAGTTATAAAATAAACTGTCTCTGGGACTCAAAAAACAAGTTCAAAAAAAAATTTAATAAAAATCTTGTAAAATAAGTTCCCGTAATTGGAAGTGAAGGTCTTGATGGAATGTTTACTATTGGGTACTTTTCCCAAATATAATATGTCTTCTTGTCATATATGCGTTATATTAAATTTATTGTAATATATGATAAAAAAAATACTATGTAAAATAAAGAAATATTCGATAAAGATGTGCTATTTATCTTATTCTAGCACTGGCTCTTCTAAGTTAGGTATAAAAAATCACAGCAATATTATACGACAATTTTTGTAAATATAATATTAAGGTGTATGATAAAAAATTTTGGAGCATACAAGTAATTCAAGAATTACAAGGCGCGATATTCATGTAGGTACTGTGTGTAAACGGTTTTATTGAACATAGGGAAAATAACACTGAGAAGATTTATAATTTTGTAGTAGGCTATGAGCCATAAGACCTAATATAAATATGTATTGGATTACATAGAAAAAATAGTAGTGAATTTTTTAAACAATTTTCCATAGCAACGGTTAACAATTAAGCGTTACTCGGAACCGGCTAAATAAAAAAGTCATGATGTGTCGACAGAAGCTATGCTTTTTACGCATTGTATATAAAACCGAATTTATCAAAGATATAAATAATACAATTAAAAAGTTATTATTTGATCGCCATTTTGAAATCTGACGCCATTTTATTTTTTTGTGTCTTATTAAATTCTCAAATATCAATTTTCAAAAGGATCGGATAATTTTTACAAAGAAATATATACCTATGACCGCCATTTTGAAATATGACATCATTTTATTTTTTTGTGTCCTATAAAACTCGCAAATATTAATTTTCAAAAAGATCAGATCATTTTTGCAAAAAAGTACATATGGCCGCCATTTTGAAATCTGACGTCGTTTAATTTTTTTGTGTTCTATGAAACTCTCAAATATCAATTTTCAAAAGGATCGGATAATTTTTACAAAAAAGTACATACGGCCGCCATTTTTAAATCTGACATCATTTTATTTTTTTGTGTCCTATGAAACTTTCAAATACCGATTTTCAAAAGGATCGGATAATTTTTACAAAAAAGTATATACGGCCGCCATATTTAAATCTGACATCATTTTATTTTTTTGTGTCCTATGAAACTTTCAAATACCGATTTTCAAAAGGATCGGATAATTTTTACAAAAAAGTACATACGGCCGCCATTTTGAAATCTGACATAATTTTATTTTTTTGTGTCCTATGAAACTTTCAAATACCGATTTTCAAAAGGATCGGATAATTTTTACAAAAAAGTATATATGGCCGCCATTTTGAAATCAGACATCATTTTATTTTTTTGCGACCTATGAAACTCTCAAATATCAATTTTCAAAAGGATCGGATAATTTTTACAAAAATGTCCATACGGCCGCCATTTTTAAATCTGACGTCATTTTATTTTTTTGTGTCTTATGAAACTCTCAAATATCAATTTTCAAAAGGATCGGATAATTTTTACAAAGGAGTACTACATATTTCCGCCATTTTGAAATATGACGTCATTTATTTTTTTGTGTCCTATAAAACTCGCATATATCAATTTTCAAAGGGATCGGATAATTTTTACAAAAAAGTACATATTATGGCCGCCATTTTGAAATCTGACGCCATTTTATTTTTTTGTGTCCTATGAAACTTTCAAATACCGATTTTCAAAAGGATCGGATAATTTTTACAAAAAAGTATATATGGCCGCCATTTTGAAATCTGACGTCATTTTATTTTTTTGTGACCTATGAAACTCTCAAATATCAATTTTCAAAATGATCGGATAATTTTTACAAAAAAGTACATACGGCCGCCATTTTGAAATCTGACGTCATTTTATTTTTTTGAGTCCTATGAAGCTCTCAAATATCAATTTTCAAAAGGATCGTATAATTTTTAGAAAGGAGTTCTACATATTTCCGCCATTTTGAAATCTGACGTCATTTTATTTTTTTGTGTCCTATAAAACTCGCAAATATCAATTTTCAAAAGGATCGAATAATTTTTTCAAAAAAGTATATATGGCCGTTATTTTGAAATCTGACGTCATTTTATTTTTTTGTGTTCTATGAAACTCTCAAATATCAATTTTCAAAAGGATCTGATAATTCTTACAAAAAAGTACATATGGCCGCCATTTTGAAATCTGACACTATTTAATTTATTTTGTGTGCTATAAAACTCTCAAATATTAATTTTCAAAAGAATCGGATAATGTTTACAAAAAGGTACATATGGCCGCCATTTTGAAATCTGACGCCATTTTATTTTTTTGTGTCCTATAAAACTCTCAAATATTAATTTTCAAAAGGATCTAATAATTTTTAGTGTGCTTTATTTCCTTAGTCTGATTTTATTACATTTATCCGAAACGTTACCGGAGAAAGACCTTTTGCCTGTGAAAATTCAAAAGTACGATTTGCACCCGGACGAAACTCGGGCCGGTCAGCTGGTTACCATAATATTGTATTGTCACCGGAGCTACATATGTGTGCAAAATTTCAACTCAATTGGATCATGGGAAGTGGGTAAAAATTCAAATGTACGATTTACACCCGGACGAAAGCCGGGCCGGTCAGCTAGTTACCATAATATTGTATTGTCACCGGAGCTACACATGTGTGCAAAATTTCAACTCAATCGGATCATAGGAAGTGGGTGAAAATTCAAAAGTACGATTTACACCCGGACGAAAGCCGGGCCGGTCAGCTAGTTACCATAATATTGTATTGTCACCGGAGCTACACATGTGTGCAAAATTTCAACTCAATCGATCGCAAGATTTGTAACAAATATACGGGATCAAGCTAAATAAAACCACCGTTTAAAAAACAGAGCATCTACTACCTACTTATTTTTGCGTGATGCCAGAACATACGTTTTTATTTGAGAATCAGTTCGGTTGCTTTTGCGTGATGCCAGAATATTTTAAAACTCGCAGTCGCATAAGAAGTTATTTACTTGAAAAAAAATCATGTAAATCGGATCAGTGGTTCTCGAGTTATAAGCGTACAAAGGGACACAGAGACAGAGAAAGTCAAATTGTTCGGAAAGGTATGATGAACGTCGAGAAATTTTGGTCCGATCCGATCGACGTCAATAATTAGTTACACGTCATTTTAACTCAGTAGGCCAGGGTTTTTAAACTTAAATTCAAACATCAGCAGTCAAAAAATTGAATAACTATATTGAAATAATGCAATATAAGATAGAGCATACGCTGTCTTCCAATATCCATATCACACTGTGCAACAGACAAGGACAACCGAAACAAGTTCGCGATTTATAAGATAAAGTCGCATTTATATATTTGTATTTGAATATAAATCTGCATAAAAAAACTGTGTTGACACAATATTATACATAAAATCTATCTAGAATTTTCTCCTCTTTCGTTTAAGACAGGTTTCGAATCGATCTGACTTAAATTGAGCAAACTATAAGCAAAAAACACCGTTTTTTCTAATTTTCTCCCCTCTGGGGCCAAAATTCAAAAATCGGGCGACGTTAGGATCAAATAGACCCCGAGAGGAATCGAACAAAAAAAAGTTTTTTAAAATCGGTTAACCCGTTTGGGCTGTACGACTGATACAAAAAATCCGTTACAGATTGACAGATTAACAGATTCACAGATTCACAGACGTACAGACAAAGCGAGTGTATATAGGCGCTTCTAGCTTCGCTAAGATCGCGCCTAAAAAATAGGAAAAAATTGAGAAACTGAATATTCCTAAGAATGTTGACTGGAAAATGCTTTTTCCGTCATTAAAAATCTGACAGGATCTGAATATTTTTGTTATTTTAGAGTAATCTGAAAAAATGAAAAATAGTAGCAGGTATATTTGGACAAAAATAAGAAGATGTTAAATTAACTTCTGTATAACGTTTCGTCAAATATATAATAAATTTTATTTTTTTAAATAAAACTTTGACACCCTGTATCTCCGTTGATGTTGATATTTCGAAAAAGCGCCAAAAGAAAAAAAATCTTATTTGTTGAAGCCCTATTCGCTGGTGAAAGGATAACGTCAACTTTGGAATCACCCTGTATAAACACCTAGGCGAGCAAGTTTCTTTCTAAGAGGGGTTAATACTGACATTTTGTTCTACAAATTGAAATATATGCTTAAAACAGTCGCCGTAACAACATAATAAAATTTGAAAATTGAACTAACAATATAAATTTCGTCGGGTACATGACACGTTTAGGGTGATCTGCCACTCCTTTAATACTGACCAATCGATCTGCAAATATTATAATGGCATTATTGGGTTACCGGCAAGCTATACAAACAATTTCAGCCTTGAAGCAATAATAATTGTGATCATTTTTTTGTTACATGTTGGGGGCGGTCTGCATTCCTCCCATACCGATATCTAGCAAAATCCCTTACTCAGGGCACTTTAATATGTCACCCTCAACATCTTCACAAAAATAAGTCCTTGCATAAATAACACCAAAAAAGTTGTCACTAGCTCTCGGTCTATAATGAATCACTAAATAAAATAAAGAACACTTAAATTAATCGAAAACTTTGTTTTGTTAGTGTTTCATTTGTGAAATGAACAGGTTGAGTAATTTTGTAAAAAGTGTGTACAGTATGCGTCAAAAATTTTTTACTTTTCGAACAACCTTGGGAACTTTTTATCAAAACTAAATTTTTGCTTTTTGAGCAGCTCCTTTTATCAGTTAATTCATCCATTATCGGCAAGAATGAGGCTGTGAAAAATAAAAAAAAATAATATATGATTGTTTCCATTAGAAATCATTGCCAGAAACAAAATGGCGATTATTTCATTTCAATTTTGGGTACGTTAGTATTTACGGATATACAAATTTTTAAATTTTAATAGCTGCTTACGTCACTAAACCCGCGAGGCGGGTTTTATAATCTTTACAACCAGGCTGCCTAAAACCGATTGCACCGTTGATATCAATCAACTATCAACAATTCTCAAAATGGGACGTGTATTATAATAGATTGTATGAACGATAGCGAGTTTTTACAGACACACGAGCCGCAATACCATTACGTCGAGACATAAAAAATGATATTTTTTGCCATAGACACTACAAAATACCTACTTTTCACGTCATTTTCAAAAAATGCTGACAGCTCATTTGCGTCGCCATCTTTCCTTCCATAGTGTGCCGCGAAGTTCGTGCAAGTAAGTAATGACAGGCGCACGCAGGCGTATAGAGCGAATAAACAGAAGTTGCTATGGCAACCATTATTTTCTGCGCTAATGTGAAAAATAAAACATTTTCCGCAAACCTGCCTGTAAAAGTAGCTATTTTGTAGTGGGTATGGCAAAAAAAATATTATGTGTTGTAGACTGTAGAGTAAGTCGTGATATTCAGGGCATGTGACGTCAACCGCTCGAAAGGAAAAATAAAGGAGTGGCCTATTTAAGCAACTGAAAAAATTTATTGTTAGGCCGTTTTAAGTGCTAGACTTTTACGTGCTAGACAAGAAAATCGAACGGCATTATTTAAGTTAGGCGGGGCTCTTTCTAATGACATAAAAAAATGACGTTTACTGCAGGCTCATTGATCATCTGCCATTTAACGACTTTTATTTTTTTAACATTAATTGTGGCGGGTTTATCGTACATTTTAATCACGATGTTTTTTAATCACATTGATTGCTGCATTTCGTTACCATAGCAACCCGTCATTTAACAGTGTCATTAAAAAAACATCGCGATTAAATTAATGTACGATAAGCAGGCCATTAGTATTTTTTTATTATCCCTACAGCGCTCATTTTCAGATATAACAGACCTTGTGCCTTTCACTTTTGTCATTTCATAAGGAAAAAATTTTGGAGCATACAAGTAATTCAAGAATTACAAGGCGCGATATTCATGTAGGTACTGTGTGTAAACGGTTTTATCGAACATAGGGAAAATAACACTGAGAAGATTTATAATTTTGTAGTAGGCTATGAGCCATAAGACCAAATATAAATATGTATTGGATAATGGATTACATACAAAAAATAGTAGGTACAGTGAATTTTTTAAACAATTTTCCATAGCAACCGTTGACTATTAAGCGTAATAAATAAAAACAGTCATGATGTGTCAAAGACACCCGACAGAAGCTATGCTTCTTACGCATTGTATATATATAAATAATACAATTAAAAAGTTATTATTTGATCGCCATTTTGAAATCTGACGCCATTTTATTTTTTTGTATCTTGTTAAATTCTCAAATATCAATTTTCAAAAGGATCGGATAATTTTTACAAAGAAGTATATACCTATGACCGCCATTTTGAAATATGACGTCATTTTATTTTTTTTGTGTCCTATGAAACTCTCAAATACCGATTTTCAAAAAGATCGGATCATTTTGGCAAAAAAGTACATATGGCCGCCATTTTGAAATCTGACGTCATTTTATTTTTTTGTGTCCTATGAAACTTTCAAATAGCGATTTTCAAAAGGATCGGATAATTTTTACAAAAAAGTACATATTGCCGCCATTTTGAAATCTGACGTCATTTTATTTTTTTGTAACCTATGAAACTCTTAAACATCAATTTTCAAAAGGATCGGATAATTTTTACAAAAATGTACATACGGGCGCCATTTTGAAATTTGACGTCATTTAATTTTTTTGTGTTCTATGAAACTCTCAAATATCAATTTTCAAAAGAATCGGATAATTTTTACAAAAAAGTACCTACATATGGCCGCAATTTTAAAATATGACGTCATTTTATTTTTTTTGTGTCCTATGAAACTCTCAAATACCGATTTTCAAAAAGATCGGATAATTTTTTCAAAAAAGTACATATGGCCGACATTTTGAAATCTGACGTCATTTTATTTTTTTGTGTTCTATGAAACTCTCAAATATCAATTTTCAAAAGAATCGGATAATTTTTACAAAAAAGTACATAATTTGGCCGCCATTTTGAAATCTGACGCTATTTTATTTTTTTGTGTCCTATAAAACTCTCAAATATTAATTTTCAAAAGGATCGCATAATTTTTACAAAAGTGACGTTACACTTTTCACGTAAATCGGATCAGTGGTTCTCGAGTTATAAACGTACAAACGGACATACAAACAGAGAAAACCAAATTGTTCAGGAAGATATGATACATTGAGAAATTTTGGTCCGATCCCTAGGTCTCGCCATCCGACCGACGTCAATAATTAGGTATTTAAGTTTAAAAAAAATTATTAATTTTTTAATTTTTTCTAATAATTTAACATAAATAATATTGAAAATCGAAAAGAAAAATTTTTTTAAAGCTATAGATAAATTACTAAAAATTAATTAAAATGTATAAACATTTAAAAAATATCACGTGACTTCAAAACGCGCCAGGAATGTTTGTGACGTCGTTATGTTAAAATGTGTCTGCATTTGTTGGTATTTGTGTATATGTATTACACATACTATCAAAAATAATAAATTTTTAACTTGGTAACCATGGATACAAAGACCATAGATAACATAATGACGTCACACGCGTTCGGATTCTTTCGGCGCGTTATCGGAACTGAGTTTAAAAATTAAATTTTATTTAAATATAACTTTTTAATTAGTAAGCAAAAAAATTAAATGAAAACAGTTTTGCTATAAAACTTGATGTGGTCCTTCCATTTAAGTAAAAAAAAAAATTCGTTTAAAAACCCAATTAGTTACAGGTCATTTTAACTCAGTAGGCCATGGTTTTTAAACACAAAAATCAAACGTCACCAGTCAAAAAATTGAATAACTATATTATAATGTTGGACCCGTTTTTATTATCAGTCAGAGCATACGCTATCTTCCAATATCCATACCACACTGTGCAACAGACAAGGACAACCGAAACAAGTTCGCGATTTATTAGATAAAGTCGCATTTATATAGTTGAAATTAGCAATTAAATGTGTATAAAAAACTGTTTTCACACAATATTATACATAAAATCTATCTGAAATTTTCTCCTCTTTCGTTTAAGACCGGTTTCGAATCGATCTGACTTGAATTGAGCGAACTATAAGCAAAAAACACCGTTTTTTCTAATTTTCTCCCCTCTGGGGCCAAAATTCAAAAATCGGGCGACGTTAGGATCAAATAGACCCCGAGAGGAATCGAACAAAAAAAAGTTTTATAAAATCGGTTAACTCGTTTGGGCTGTACGACTGATACAAAAAATCCGTCACAGATTAACAGATTAACAGACAAAGCGAGTGTATATAGGCGCTTCTAGCTTCGCTTTAGATCGCGCCTAAAAAGTAAGTTTTTCTATAACAAGTGTTACCATTACCATAATTTACAGTGTTTTAATACTCCGAAGTCATTTATTTGAAGCACTTTCCATATGCATGATACAAATTAAAAGTTTTGAGAAAGATGGCGCCCTGGTACATGCTATTTTTGGTTGTTTCTCAATAGTCTTTAACTCCCATAAAAATACACTTTATTTGGTAATATCATTCCAAAAATAGCAGAAAAAGATTCTTGTCGCCCACAGTACAATAGTTAATTATATCCAATGTAAGTGCCCTAATGTACATTGAGATATAATCGACACCCACACAACGTCATCAAGATAATATTATGATAAATTTAAAACAACAGTATTTTATGCATTGGCAATGACCTAAATCAATATAAACAAAAATGTAAAAGTTTGTTATATTATTTGATTTTAATTAAAAGTTTGTTATATTCTTTGATTTTTATGGATGCGATTGTAAATCTGTGTGCAGGCATTGCACCCGCCAGGTCGAGCACTGCCAAGCCCACTTTCTCTCGAAGCGATTCGGCGCATTTTTGAACCCTCGTAACTTCGGTCGGAATATCATATTAGGTCTCAAATTTTCGGAATAGGATGAGACCATCAAGATCATGGAAAGTACCAAGTTTCATTTTTGTAGCCATGCTACTTTAGATTTTATTAATACGCATTACGCAAGCCTCATGGATTTCGTCACTTACTCACTTATGATTAAAGCTGAAATTAGGTATGCAGGCTGTGTTTCGCGTACAAGTAACACCCCCCCCCCCAAAGTAGGGATGTGCAGATTTATATAGGTCAAGAATCTTTAGGGTAATTTCCGTAGTCTTAGGATCCTGAAATTTGGTACGCAGGTTAGGGTGTCGCGTACAAATAACGTGAAAATTAAATAAAAACTCGGGTCGCAGTGCCAAACCCTGCCGACAATATAGTGTATTTGCTAATACAGGCCTTGTGGCTTTATTATGTGAACTTAAGTTTGTTTTTGGACAAAATAAAAAATTTAACCCCTTAATACATCCCCTAAAATAATATTTTTTTTCTTAATATCAATATTATTATCATTGCAACCTCTGTACCAAATTAAATACAGCCTTCAGTAAGCAAATCACTATACTCAAACCAGTGTTTTCATAAAATTTGTAAGTCCGGTCTTGCCGGGCCGATTTTATTAAAATTTTAGCAGCACATTTTAAACGTTACTAAAGCGTCAAATTTCAATTTTGAAACAATTCTGAGAATTTTTTCGGTATTTTTGGGCCCAAAAACATTTTTCAACCCCTTAAACCCACCCTTAAAATAGTCCGATCGGGCCCATTTTAAATAGGTTCCGTGCGGTGATGGATTCCAACGTGTGTACCAAATTTCGTTAAAATCGATTGAGTCTTTCGAGAGTTATCGTGCTAACACACATATATATACATATATATATAAACATTTTTAAAAATGGTGCCAAGCTGTTCAAAATGATGTGAAACGTCGAGAAATTTTGGTCCGACCTCTAGGTCCCGCCATCCGACCGACGCCAATAGTGTATGTGCCATATGGCAAATACACTAAAAAAATGTGATTTTCCCCTCCAACCCCTAAAAGGGGGAGGTGCAGATTTCTGTTTAGGTTCGTAGTCAGAGAAAGCTGACATTTTGTATGCAGGCTGGGCTTCGCGTACCAGTAACGAGAAAACTAAAAAAGCAGTGATTTCCCCTCTCTAACCCCTCAAGAGGGGGTGGTGCAGATTTCTATAGGTAGGTATCTCTAAGTGGAAATTTGGTATGCCGGCTAGATTTTGTGTATAAGAAACACAATTCTACGAAAAGAATTGAAATCTCATCAAAAACTATTCTTGTAAAAACAAGGCCAAGTCTTGCGTTCGCGTAGCAGTAAAAAGTTATGAGATCTAATAAAGCCAAGCCCAATTAATTTTAAGTGAAAAGTAGTGAAATCTAAAACTTGGCTAGTTTCAAAGATCGCTAAGAGAATAAAAAAAATACTAAAGTGCTAGGCCTTGCAGTAGAAATTTCAAGCTAGCCATTTTTAGATTTCACTATTTTTCACTTACAATTAATTGGGCTTGGTTTTATTTGATCTCTTGACTTTTTAATGCTACGCGATCGCAAGACTTGGCGTTATTTTTACAAGAATTGATTTTGATGGGATCATATTTTAATTGCATTTTATAATTATGTCATAACAAAAAAATATTGCGGTTCCAGAATGGTCCCTACATCCTATAGCGGGCTTCCAGACCAGGATCTTTGGCGGACAGCGAACCTCTTTACCTACCGCTACGATTTTTGTCTTCTGTTCATTTCTTGGTTGACTGACCTTTCACGGCGGGTCCCCCTAACTACCGCTACGATTTTTGTCTTCTGTCCATCTTTTAGTTGACCGACCCGCCAAGTCAGGCCTCTCCTAATCCTGACCCACCAGACTAAATCCCTGTCACCCCTCACCTTGTGAGGGCCATGGTTCCAGTGAAATGATAATGAACAAATAAATGAGAATATACGGTAAATTTTATCGGGACACGTCTGTCGTTTTATAAATCGAGAGAAAAAAAGTCGTCAATTCCTCCACGTGACCCAATTACCTTGCCCGTTCACTTTTAAAGTGTACAAAAAGAGAACGTACTAATACCTGAAATGACTTGACTCTAATGGCCCACAACACTTGTAACAGCGTTACAATTCCTTAATGTTCTCTCTAATAAATACTAAATGCGATCACAAAGCAGACGGAGGCGTCTTCTGTCTCCTTTCTAGAGCTCACCTATACATTATGTGGAACACAAACTGCTTTAGGTAATTATCGATACTCATTTGAAATTATTTCCATCCGAGTGTAATTGTAAATTGAATTTAATCGTTAATTGTAATTACCTACTACAAATAACTTTACCTACATTTTAATGTAACATAATTTTGGCAGCACAATTTTTACATCGATGTTTTTATGGTCTTTTATTTTTTCATATTTGTTGAAATTTGCAGACATTAATTGTTCAACATACATAAAGGGTCATTTAAAAAAAATTACAGACAGATGTATTATTATTTACTAAATCTAAATATTTCAAGTAAAAATAAGATTCGTATTAAAATAAAGAATCAATGAATTGTGGATTATAGACCGTATTAAATTACTTAACTAATTTTACATTATCGCAAAATTTTTAATATAAATACTATACATGTAACAATTAGGTATATTATTATGTAACAATAATCACTTTACAAATTATTCTGAAAATTAAATTATGTTAAATTAAAATTAAAGCGTTAGAAAGTTTTGTCGAATTTAGTTTTGTGTTTAGAATAGACATTTAATAAACATCATTCCTATTAATGTATTTGCAATAATTTCGGTTTTAAAATGAACTAAAAATATACTCTGGGTCTGTATCATATGAAACATTTTTAAAAGATTTTGGGATACTAAAAATAGTTTTTGGCAGTCTACAGCTCAATAATTTTATTAATGCAATACAAAGACACGTTATTACAAAAATATCTAACCATATTTTTGTTATACCCGCATAATGATGTTTTTGTTTTTATTTCCAATTTTGTATTGTATTGGTACCTGCCCCAGTGCCCCCCCCCCGCCCCGGCCATAACCTATGCCCCCCAAGATATTATATACCATTCATAAGAGTATTTAAAAGTATACAAAAACTCTGCGAGAGCTGTCTTTATCAGATTATTATTGCTTGTAAAAATATTAAAATAATTTAAACAGAGGAAAATCACATAAGAAGCAAATGAAGGGAATGTGGATAAAACAAGTTATGTCCTTCTGACAAATTGCTGAATAAATTGAATTTAAAGTTATTTACATTCCTTGTTCTTTTGCCATCCAATAATTTTAAGTTTTAAAATACACGGTGACCTACCTATTTCTTTTACCCCACAATTTACCCAGTGCTGGATATCGTTACGGTCTATCAGATGGCACTAACAACTCAAAAATCAAAAAAATATGACATACCCTGTTCTTTCCCCATTCCCTTCAAATATGGAGTAGGTGCATTGCTCTTGTGGTGGAAGAAAAGGGTCCATGATCTCACGTAAAGACGTAATCTGCCTTTTTACAGCACTGTTTCGCCGCCACTTCGTGAGAAGAAAGGCTTAAGTGCGGTTTTCCAATTTGTGTCAATTACGTCTTTACGTGATTTGAGGGACGATTATTTATTCAATGAACAATTAATACATTTACCATTTTCAATATGTACACCCTGTATAAAGACAAAACAAAATGTTTAATTTGATATGTCTGGCTTACTATTAAATATTCCGAATTTCACAAAAGACTTGTGTGTTTATTGAAGACAGGTAAAATTATGAAATCGCCGAGACAAATTGTTTCTTTGCATGCAAAATGAAATCAAAATTTCTTTTTAAATATCTCTTCGTGAATACGTTTTGATCACGAGCTTCAGTTTATTATTACGTTATTCAAATATTTTATATCTATATCTATACACAGACGTGTCCTCCAGACTTTCAAAATAAATGTCGATATTGCTGTAAAGAGAGACGATATAGGGATCGAGTCAACAGCGATTCTGTTTACAGCGCGTGAACACAAGTAGTACGAAAAAACTACACAAGACTTATTTCATTAAGGCCCTAGGTTGTCTCTGCTTAGTAAGTCATAATTCACATGTAAATTTATACTACCTTAATAGGCGTTTTCAGAATTATTATAATTATTATAATCCATACATATTATAAAACAAAGTCCTCCGCCACGTCTGTCTGTGCCCGATTTTCTCCATAACTACTGATTGGATGTTGTTCCGGTTTCCACGAGGGAGGTTAGATGTATAATTAAAACTGGTCGGCTCGCCTTTGCCCGGGTAAAATTCGGGGATTATCCGAGAAGTCCGAATTCAATTTTTTTTTATTGTTCGATAGGTGATACTTTGGTTTAGAACATGGGCTATAATAACTGGCCGACCCAGCTTCGTCCGAGTGAAAATGGGGGGTAATCTCAAAAATTACTGAACCGACTTCATTTTTTTACTGTTTGATAGGTAATACTTTGCTTTAGGACATAGGCTATAATATATGGAGCGGGCGAGCGAAGCGAGTGAGTAATGTTTTAATAAGTCATAAATTCATAGTACCCAGTCGAAGCCGGATCGAGTCGCCAGCTAATTATAAATAGAGATAGTTATTTATAAAAACTTGAGCAGTTTAGCTGTATAAGCTTTTGAATACTTAGGTCTGTTCGCACTTAAAAATGAGACTATAAAATTAACTACGTGCTACTACTTGACGTATTCAAGGATACTATCTAATCAAAGTTACCAGTTAACCATGTATACAGAAATTGTGGACTGGGCTAAAAGTGAACTGGATTTGTATTGCGTGAACATTTTTTCGAGCGCTCTTACAACACATTTTCGCCAGAGTGACTCTCAGCGAAATGTCACGAAAGTGTGTAGCAGAAGTGACGCAAAGCTTCACTGTCAGCTATATTCACATCTCTTGAGAGAACTCAAGACTCATTGCTTTTTTTTAATTAGTTAAAAGTATATTAAATAATTTGTGTAAAATGCTATAATGATAAAACTTATTTAATTCAAATTAAACAATCATAATATGCTAATCATAGTAGAAAACTTTTTACCATAGTATAAAGATTCCCCTTTTTACGGAGTAGAAATTTAAATCATTTGAGTGTATGTTGTAAAATTATTAAGGCTAAAACTACATTTCAAGTGACAAACATTTCGTAATAATTAGTTTTTTATAGTTATCAGCAATGTCATTTCGCAGCAACTAAGACTTCTTAATAATTACGTCTGTCTGTCACAACCCATAGCTCCTAAAATTTACAATTGATTTTGATGAAAGTTTAAATGGAAATGTCTTTTATATTCTATAATTGTTGAGAAATTATTGTAAAAAAAATCTTTTTGAAGCACCTCCCCGCGTAGATTATCCAGTTAAGTATCGTTGAATAGGTACTATAAAGTTTCCTAGCATACAATTTAATTTTGGAGCCCCAGTAATGAACTATGAACAATCAGCATACAAAGTCGTTTGCAGTGTGTCCCCCACCCGGTCCAATCATTTGTTAAAAAAAATTGAAAAAAATCATGAATGTCGCGTTAAGTTATATTCATTGAAAATTATTACGATTACTATAACATTTTTTTGAAGCACATCCCCATGCATGGGAAGTCATAATATATGCCAATATGTTTATTGTCCTTAAGGAGCTAGAACATTTGATAGACGGACAAACTAACAGACAGAGAAGTTAGATATATAAGGTTCCACCCTTGGGGTACGGAACCCTAAAAACGTGTCGCTGGTTAGCCTACAGCGACTTATCAATACCAGCCTTCCATTATGTAGTTGAATTTATTTTATTACCTACCTGTATACTACATGCAAATAGCCTCTGTCGCTGAGCATGTTTTTTTGTAAATAATAGAAAAAAAAAATAATTTTGACCCTAATTGATTCAAAGTATCGATAATACTAACGGACCCGGCCTCAAATTGTCTGATATCATTCGAACGAGTTTTACAAACGCCACCGAGGAATAGTTAGTTAAACAGGCCACAATACAGTCTTGTGTTATGTCGAACTACTTCGGTAAATTGGAACACGAAAGAAACTGTTCTCTCACACAAATTCTCGTTAAAACAAGAATAAGAAAAACATCGCCGACGGAAGAATGCTTTGAACTGAGGCGTCGCTGCTCTTGAGCGCACTGTCATCTAGGCGGCGCCTCTGCTCAAATAACAATATAAAAGAAGACAAGAACCTTCAGTAAGCTTTGCAATTATTTAAGCTGCAAAAAATCGAGACTTTTCCTTTTGTATCGCGCATATATTTACCCCCAGAGGGAAGCAAACAAAAAAAATATTTTTTTTGAGTAAAATATTCTAAAAATGATACATTTTATTAATGAGTCGTCACGTTTTATTGATTTACAAAATATAGTGTAAATAAGAAAACGTGGTATTTTAATAATAAATTTATATTGATTTTCATCAAGTAACGGCCGAAACTATACTATGTAGGTATTCTTAATTAAAACTAGTTGTACCCGTCCGGCTTCGCCTTGGTGGAATGAATTGATGATTTAATAGCGGTCACCAAGCGGTCCGCTACGTATATTTAGTATATTGATAATTTATTATCCCCCCTCGAGAAATTCTCCCCGTGCGAAGTGAATATGATTTATTATCCACCCCCGCGAAGCTAACTCGGGCTGGTGGTAAGTTTTAACGGTAAAAGGCAGTTATTTTGATATGACAGACCACTCAATTTCACCCTCGTCTAGGGGTTGCAGCGCTTCTGCAGTAACGCTGCAGTAAGCTGAATCAGGCTACAATAGATCTGCTGTAGCGCTACAATAGACTGCAATAGCGCTGCAGTAGCGCTACAGCAAGCTGGAGTAGGCTGCAGTAGATCTGCAGTAGCGCTGCAATAGGCTGTAGTAGCGATGCAGTAGGCTGAATAAATCGCAGTATGATGAAGTAGAGCTTCAGTAGCGCTGCAAAAGGCTGCTTTAGGCTACGGTCAACTGCAGTAGCGCTGCGGTATGCTGCTGTAGCGCTGCAATAGACTGCAGTAGGCAAAAGTAGCACTTCGATAGGCTGCAATTGGCTGCAGTAAGCCGCAGTAGCGTTGCAGGTGGCGCTACTGCCTATTGCAGTGCTACTGCAGCCTATTACAGCGCTACAACAGCTTACTGCAGTTACTATCCCACAGGAATTATCCCCCTGCGCGAGAAATGTATCTAAATAAAGTATAGTCTATATCACTCAGGGATAGTGTAGTTTCCTATTAGTGAAAGAATTTTCAGGAATAGTGTAGCTTTCTATTAGTGAAAGAGGTTTTAGAATCGGTTCAGTAGTTTTAGAGTTAAGAATTTACGATTTATTACCCCCCTCACTAGAAATTCTCTCCCTGCGAAGCGAAGTCGCCTGCCGTTGTTCTTGCTTCGCGTACTTGCCTACAGTTTATAATATTAGTATAGTATATTAGTATAGATAGGTGAAAAATCTTGCACCCTCGTTTTACTCCCTTCGGGGTCGAATTTAAATAAACTCGAATAGCTTATAACCTTCCTCAATAAACGAGCTATCTAACAAGAAAACATTTTTCAAATCGAACTGGTAGTTCCCGAGATTAGCGCGTACAAACACACAAACAATATAGAATAGATAGGCAAAAAATTCTACACCCCCGTTTTACCCCCTTTGGAGTTGAATTAAAAAAAAAACTCGAATAGCCTTTAACCTTCCTCAATAAACGGACTATCTAACAAAATAAAAAAAAATTTCAAATCGTACAGGTAGTTCCTGATATTACCGCGTATACAAACCCACAAACACACAAACTCTTCAGCTTTATAATATTAGTACTAACAGATTAATCTTATAACAAAAAATTTAAGTGTTTTAAAAAAGGAATATATCACTCAAAAACCATTAATTGTATAAAAACAAAATATTATCTTTAAGTAATTTCATTGTGTGACAAAAAATATGACACATTATCTAATGTTGTGTGTATAGATGTTGGATAGGTTTTTCTGAGAAGAGCAATTTACCACAAATCAGTTTTCCTGTTCATAAGTATATTTATTTTCAAGTATTTTTGATTTTTGATTTCTTTTTTAACCAAATATTAATGCCTTACTAACGGACCGCATCTGCATTGCAACTAAAGAAAAAAACTGTTCACTTAAGTAGAAGCGATGTTTCTGGCTTGAAAATGAACACTTTTTGCTGCCATTGCAGGATTTTATATGACTAATGGTGTAAAAGATGTGCGCTCGAACCTTTCTCTTTTTCTTTATGTTGATCAGAAAACGTATTGCTTATAGAAAATAATATTTTATCGAGACAAACTTACACTTCTTCTAGATAAATTTTATCTTTAATACTGAACTTGTATTGGAATGCACGATTTCATTTATTTATTGCGTCTCCAATTTTGACCATATTTCTTTTATAACACTTTTAGAATAGCTTTAGTTTAAAAGATATAACACAGAAAATGTTTCACATATTTTTCGTGTAGCGGCCATGGCAAGGACGTCACCAAGGGGGAGCAGGGGAGGGCAGCTGCCCCCCTAGAGGGTAAATCTTTAAACATTTTGATCGCAACCTAGAAGATTTAAATAATAAAGTAGTCGAAAAATTTACAAGAAACCCAAAAATATTATGTTTTAATTAAGATTCTTGTAGTACTTAAACGATTAAAACTTTACAAATTGTAAATTGATTTTGGAAAAGTTCAGTCAAAATTATATCCATTTACAAATTGTATTTATTAACTTCCCAATACATTGTATTGTAATGGGTCCGAAAATCGTTATCAAAATTTTTAACAAATTTTTATGTTTCAAGGTCACTACACTATTTTTACACTATTTTTTAAAAGATGTCTGTGTGCGTGTATGTGTGGGTATGTACGTACGTATTCGATCATTTCTTTTTAAGACGAAATCTCGAGAATAAAAAGTATTATCGACTACGTTAGGGTGCCAATCGACGCGTATTAACGTAAGTATGATCTGAAAATTGTTTTTCAAAATTGGTCGAGCCGTTCTTTTTTCTTAACCAAATAGACTCCAAAAAAGTAGATTTTACACAATATTTCGCGAATAAAAAATGATATCGACTTTGGATGCAAATAGAAGCATATTGACATCAACTAGGCCCGAACGAAATTTTATCAAAATCGATCAAGCCGTTTTTTTTTTGTTTAAACAAAACGACTGCAAAAAAGTAGATTTTATACGAAATCTCGCCCAAAAAATGTCATCAACTTCGTTGAGGTGTCTATCAAAGCATGTTAACGTCACTATGATCCGACATAAATTTTATAAAAATCGCTCCAGTCGTTTTTTTTTAATTATATGTATTGTAAAAAAAAATAATAATTATGTTTTAATGATTAAAATGCTTATTTTTCTGCGAAATTTCTAGTTTAATTATCAATATTCAATATTCATCAAACTGCAAAGTTCGTCGTGTGGACAAGCGACTAGGCCATGCAATCAGGGTCCATTCTTTATGTCGTTTTTCATACACATACACACAAACGAACGTAACAACTAACTAGTGAACTCTGAATACTAATACGGATAGTTGATAGCGATTAAAAAATGGGTTTTGTATGTGGACAATGTTCAAACACATATTCTTCAAGACAGGCATTAATGTTCATAAAATTAGAATGAAAACTTCAGGTAAGGCTTGTAATCTAATTCTTTCTATAAAAGTTGATCAATTTTCTGACATTTCAAAATAAAACTTAATTAAAATTTATTTTTCTATTCCAATTTCTCTGCAAGAACACTGTTATTGTATAAATTTTGGATATCCTAATATCTCAAATAATAATATTAAATTAGGTTTTATTTTGAAATGTCAAAAAATTGATCGACTTTTATAGAAAGAATTAGATTACAAGCCTTAGCTGAAATTTTCATTCTAATTTTATGAACAATTAATGCCTGTCTTGAGAATATGTATTTGAACATTGTCCACATACAAAACCCATTTTTTAATCGCTATCAACTATCCATATTAGTATACAGAGTTCACTAGTTAGAACTGTTACGTTCGTTTAGGTGTGTGTGTCTCAAACGATATCAAGGTATGGGGTATTCGACCAATCAGACTAAACCCTGACTGCAGGGCCTAGTTGCTTCTGTCGTGTGGACCTCAAGGGTCGCACTTGTAGAGTCCCAATTAAAAGTAATTTTAGTCTCAATAAACGACCCGCCTCACGGATTGTTTTACCTGCAGTTCATACTCTCTATCTATTATCACCTGCCTGGCTCATCTTGCCCCTCCCTGGCCCATTGGTGGCGACGCCCTTGGGCCATGGTATTAAATTATATGTTGACTACTGGACATTTTGGGTACCTACCTAGAAGTAAAATATAAAATAATAAGAAATAATTCGTAAATAATTAAACGTTAAAATAAATTCTATTCAACATACTATCAATTCTAATAAAAACGGCTATTGAAAGTGATTAATACAGTCTGATGGCTAACATTGGAGGACCGAGTCCCCATAAACGAGAAGTGTTGTCCTCTGTCGTCACATCCATCCTGTTGTATGGCGCACCTATATGGGAGCGAGCCCTAAAGACGGCTCAGGCGTGTGTCTGCTTAGAAAGAGTGCAGCGGAAAATGTCGCTCCGCATCTGCAGCGCATATAGAACGGTGTCTGCTGAGGCGGTTTTCGTTATCGCCGGCACCCCACCTATGTCGTTGTTTGCAAAGGAGAGATGTACAATCCTGCGAGGAAGTGGGAGAAACAGTGCACGACGGGATCTAATGGAGGCATGGCAGGACCGCTGGCAGAACGCAACAGTGGGGGTCTGGACCAAACGGTTGATTCCGAATGTAACGGAGTGGCTGAAGCGGCAGCACGGAGAGGTGAATTTCTTCATGACGCAGTTCCTATCTGGGCACGGAAAATTCAGAGCTTACCTTCACCGAAGACACTGTAGCGTTACATCATGTTGCGCATATTGCGGTGAAGAGGACACGCCGGAGCACACTGTGTTCAATTGCAGTCGTTGGGTGAAGGAGCGTACTGTTTGCTTTGCCCAGGTTGGATGGCTGACTGCGGATACCATCGTGCCGAGAATGCTGAAGGATGAGAAGGGCTGGAGAGCGGTGGAGCTAATGCTCACGTCCATTCTCAGACAGAAGGCAAATGAAGATATTAATTAAGAGACCCCTGCCAGCCCGAAGTAATGCGTAAGCGGTCCCAGGCTGACAGGACGAAGAGGAGGGGCTTTTTAGTGGGTATTGCTGCGGCCGAGTCCCACACTACCCGCAAATGCGGGTGTTCGTAGTAGAATTTTTACCCCTCATTAAAAAAAAAAAAAAAAAAATACAGTGTGTATGGAAAAATATGTAATAACAATCGAAGTAAAAAAAATCCTTTAATGTCCGCATACATATTGAGCTGAAATAAGTTCGATATATTATTTCTGCAATATTCTAAGATGTTTCATATTCTGTTGTTATCTTTGTGACATTAAAATGCGCGGGAAAATAGTTAACGATCACGATGACCCACACACAAACGAGGGCTTCGTGAGCTCGATGCGCGCGCCATCCGTGACGTCATGCATGCCGTTTTTGTCGCCACCAAAGCGACTGCGGCCGTTATGTGGAACGACACAGCCGTTGTTGTGAGCGTTGCAGGCGCCAAGTGGAACGCACACTTTGTCGCCTCAATAGCGAAAATTCCCGAAAAATCTCATTTCGACAATTCAATATGCCATCTTTAGTGGAGAAGTAGAAAATATATTTCCTCTACTATATGGTTAAAAAGCTGCGACCTTACGTTTCATGTAAGCAAAGATTTACCAGAGTTCAGGAACTCTCATGGTTACAGCAGATCTATTATTACGTTTCACCAACTGCCAGGATTAGTGGGGCCTGGTAGGTACTAATTCATGTTTGTTATTATAAATTATAAAGTAATAAAAAAATAGCAACTACTTTTGTTTCATCATATAACCGATTGTACAATTACTTCGATATTCCAAAATTTTGTGAGGTTTGTCATTGATCCATCACTTTCTCAGTCAGATTTCGAAAATTTCATCTCGGTCTCGTCTCGGAAATTGGGATAGTAAAAATTGTCAATTTTGTGTCGATATTTCTAGTCTTGGTGAAAACATTATTCTACAGGTTTTATTTCATAACAAATATTGCATATTTTTGATAAATATACTAATTTTAAGAAGCTTAAGGAGAAAATAATAATAATAATTTATTTTAGCTATTTTGTAGTTTACATGATCTATACCTTTTACAAATTAAATATTTATAATACCACAAG
The DNA here is from genome assembly GCA_039654895.1 of Mongoloraphidia duomilia. NCBI lineage: Eukaryota > Metazoa > Arthropoda > Insecta > Raphidioptera > Raphidiidae > Mongoloraphidia > Mongoloraphidia duomilia. The sequence continues at coordinate 25,897,061 of CM077518.1, forward strand.
ATTTACAATATTATAAGGGGGAACGTCTAAGAAAATAAAAATGAATCATTGTATGATTGTTGTCATGTTCTTAAATTAAGTCATAAAATAAATAATACATACCTAGCTAATCAGTTTCGTACACGGAATGGTGGAACAGCGATTCCGAGATAAAAACCGATCGGATATTAAACCTCATTTTAAAACAATAAAAACATACAAAGTAGCTCTCTTAAAAACAACACAAAATATTTATTCTAATTGTATATACTTACTATAAAATATATAATATAATTAAAGTAATATTTCTTTATCATTTGAAAATAACAGTAGAGTATTTCATTTCGTGATCAAAAATCCGTCCGTTTAAATAATAATATCGGGTAACAAGAAATATGAAGCAGCACGATAACCTCCACACGCGAACTTCTTAATAGTGGATATGTTGATACCCAATGTCAAAATGTTTTATCAATATTATACATTAGCGTTGTTTGTTTATTTTTATATAGTTGGATGTACTGATAATATTATGTTGGTACATTTAAATTGATATTAGGCTATCAATTTTTCCCTTTATTTATCGTGATTCGTGATTGTATCACGCATACCTTTTGTTTACCTAACCGAGTGATCTAGCCATAGTGATGAAAAAACTAAACTCACATTCGGAAGGTACTGGGTTCGAATCCAGGCGGGGCAGATGTGGCTGGAACTTTTTATTACTGTCTCACTGTACAGGCCGTTTTGTTGCATGACCGATTACTTGCCAAACTTCTATAGGCTCACAAAATTGTCTACCTTATCCTAGCTTCTTATAATTCCTTCATTCACACATTTTTATATCCTTTTCATACAAACATTTTGAGAGAAAAAAAACAATGCAATAATCCAGAAATTATTAAAAGTTTTAATGTCTTTAGAATTTGTTTTCGCTGCAAGTGTGTCTAGGGTTAAACTTTCCGTAACTTATATGTCTTATTTTTATTGCATGGTTTGTATATCCAAAACATTTGTATTAAAACAAAAATGCACTGAAAAAATGGGTCTATACCGGTCTATACCAAAAGATAAAAACATTTTAAGATAGTTTTGATTGTGATTTTTAATTTTAATAATCTTTTGCTTATATTATGACAATGGTGTAGTTTTGAAAAATTTTATAATTAGGACAAAACATTACCATAAGAAAAAAGTAAACCTACTATTGCTACTATGTTTTAAGACTTGTTTTCGAACGATTTATGCAAATGAGAGTGAAAATATACACACATTACAAAGAAAAAAGTCTACTTCATCATAGCAGCGATAGACGCGCATACATACATTAGAAAAAACTTCAACATTCGGTGAAAAATAGCATCATCTTTAGATGTAGTGAAGTTGGGAAAAGGTATATCTCCCGTCGTCTCTACTGCCACGCAGAAACACAGAAAGACTCCGTCTGACAGAAAAGAACTAGAGATCGTAAGTTTTTGTTTTGTGTATTTATTATTTTTTTATTGCATTGGAAATACGACTGTTATCGTAGTTTGTTCTTCGTCACCAAACACAATATTATCTTTCGTCAAGAAACTGTTACATTCTTCAAGAAAAATTTATTGTTACCCTTAATATAATTACAAATGGTGAATCGCTCCTAATCTAAACAAAATATACAAATTGAAATTTTCTAAAAAAATCCGTAAAATTTATTTATGCAACCACTTCATATAGGTATACCTATTTATTGTATTGTCAACCAAATCAGTGGTTTTTTAAGCAATTCTGTGCATATTTTGTACATATATAATAAAATCATCTTTGTTGTTTAAGGACTTTCTGGCAAATTATAGTGAAAATGCTCATATTAAAAGTTATTTTGAAAAATAATTTTGTTAAAAGTTAGATCCGGCGTCAATGTTCGTTTCCAGACACTTAACTGAATCTATTGCGTTTTTATAAGCTTCCACTGCGGTATCGCAACTTTTGAGGTCTCTACACATTTTTTCAATTATAATTTCTTTCACCAAACATAGGTACTGAGCCTCGAAATTCGTAGTCTTCTGTTTTAAGTCACGTTTTACCGGCAAGGGAGCAGCCTTAATTGTCTAGTCGTTATTGAATATAGGATTTTTAATATTTACAATTTTTTAGTAAAAATAACCATACCAATGAATGCTAAGAGTATGTTATTAAATAAAATACTTTGGTGTAACTTTGTTCAAAACTTTCAGTTACGTTGTAGTTTAATCAGTAGCGGACTAGGGGGGGGCGGAGGAGGCGGCCCGCCCCGGGCCTCTGATCCTGGGGGGCCTCCAAATCTCGAGAAGTCCTTCTTAATCAAATCACAAACAAGACCAAAATATGTTTAGTATAAGTAAGAGGCAGTTTGGAGTTGGAGGCCCCGTACGTATACAAAATATAAACGTAGGTAGGTCGTTTTTTATAAATATTTGATTTTTTTTGTCAGCCAGTACATCTATATTAATCATTTTTTACGAAATTTACACTACAAATACATCCATTTCTAAGCAGACCGGGGGCCTCATTTAGTTCTGCCGCCCCGGGACTCCGACGGGATTAGTCCGCCACTGAGTTTAATGCTTGGTTTCTAATACGACTTTCAGATTTAAATGTAGATTTAAGAATTACATTCTTAAATTGAGATTTAAAGCTGAAAGTCGCATTAGAAATCGAGCATAAATGAGGTAGTCAGCACCCCATAATGTTAGGGCTAGGAAAGAAGTAGGTAAGTGTAAGACTGTTCAAGAAAAATCAAAATCGGATCATTCAAATAAGTACGTAAAATATCAATAACGGACACTAACGAAATAGAGAATATTATGTGACTTCGAACTCAACATTGTTGAATCACAGAATATCCGGTTTTTGTAATTTTATTTTCATTTCTCACTGCTAATAATTGGCATGGTTGTATGGATTTAGTTCAAATCCAAATTTTCAATGTATCATTATTTTTCGTAAAAAAATTGAAACTTTCACTATAAATCACATAGAACCTGGGAACAGGAAATTTGCAATAACAGTCGGTGGGTTTGTTCTATTCTGTTCAACGTTCGATTCCGTGTGAACGTTCGTCTCCAGACAGACACGGAGCGATGAATCGACTGTCTTATCAGTAGAAAACACCCACTACATAATAAACAAGCAATCTGCATCGTTATTGTGTAACACGGCCCATTAATATCAATACGCGCGTACACATTATACCCGGCCGCTAGTCTCGCTGCTGCATGCATTTTATATACCAGCTACTTACATAACACATACATAATATACATTGTGTATGTGAACTGTGTTTATCAGATATTATACTGTCTGTATAAGTCTACACAGTGCCACTGTACAGGGGGTGCCACAAGAGCGTGTGCAATTCAAGATGTTTTGGTGATGACTAAAATAATTCTATCCAACATAAGCATAAGAATAACTTGAGTTTATTACCTGACTATAGTAAAAACTCAGAACAGAGATAGCTGTAGAAGCGGCATACACAAATTGTTATAAGTATGCACAACTGTTAGTAGCCAGTCGAGACGTGCGGGGAACAATTGAAACAATTGAAAATATAAATATAAAATATTTTTAATTACTGATGATAAAGATAGGTACACCTTGATTTTTCATAAGCGTTTTGGAAGTATTATTCTAACATCCAGGCACACAACACGACATAAAGAGTAATTAACACTATACGGAATACAAGCAACGAATGATCATAAGGTATCTGATGTACTTTAGTGTATAGTTGTGGCTTCACAAGCGACTTGCAGATAATATGCAGTTTGTATAATAGTGGAGTCGATGAGTCGGACGAGTATGCAAATAATCCGGGCATCTGCAAGAGCAACTCCCCCTCCCGTTTTCGAGGTCGCTGAACCCGAATATCATATTAAAAAAAGTTTTTATCCGTGCCCACCCCCTCGAACGGCCAAAAATAGATGTTAAAGAAATACTAACCCACCAGAAGTAATCGAACATTAGCAATAGAGTGCTGATAAGATCGAAAATAGAATACGGAATCTTGTTATATTATAATTCTGCCAACAAACATTCCTTCAAAATGTTTGAGTTTGTATATCCCTATATTATTAAACGAGTAAATCTTGTATATATGTTTCTATGTACCTATATAAATATTTTCTCGAAAACGGCTCTAACGATTTTGATCAAATTTACCGAAAAGGGGTTTCGGGGGGCAAAAAATCGATCTAGCTAGGTTTCATCCCTGGAAAAATTCGTTTTCTTATCGATTTTATCATTTTAAAAAACAGTTTTTTTAACGTCATAAAACAGTGTCGTATTGTGAGTAGGCTTTGGAAAAAACAAACTATTTTCATTATTTATGTCAAATTTATCTGACAGTCAATCTTTAACTTATTAAAATAATCAGTAATTATTTAAAAAGTAAAAAAATAACAACAATAAAATCTTAACATAATTATGTAAGTAGTTTTAGCTAATATTTAAATAAATAGGTATGTTATTTTTATATTACTTATATAAAATATGTAGTATAGGTAAGTAGGTACGTTAAATGTAGTATGACGTATTATAGCAAACTCGTTTGTTATAATAACACGCGTTCTCGATATGAATTTGTCAAAATTATATTTTCTTAGTTACGCTATAAAATTGAAGTTTGTTTTGGATAACAACAAAAAAATTGATTGAGAATTAATCAACATTTAATATTGAGAACACTTATTTCATTGATATTTTGTTCAACTGAATTTATTGTGTTTTATTATTTTATTAAAGTAAGAACATAAATTTGTTCTTACAATTGGTGACCCCTACTGAAAGGAACACAATTTTTATATTTAAGATAAGTAATTTTTTTATAATTTATCAACATGACAAATAATATTAAACTACCAGAATTTAGTTTAATAGATCCAGAGTTATATTTTATACAAGTTGAGAGACTTTTCTCTCTTAATAATATTAAGAATTCTTTAAAACAGTATGACCTATTGGTTTCTTCTTTACCAATATCTATTGCCACACTCGTCAGTAATTTAATTTTTAATATCCCAGAAAACGATCATTACGAAATTTTAAAAAAAGAAATTTTACTTAAATTTAATATTGACCAAAATAATAATTTAAAAAAACTTTTTTCAATTGACGATTCTAATAATATTGAGAAACCATCTTCTATTCTTAACAATATTCAACGTTATTCTAGAAATTTAAATTTACCAGAAGAAGCTCTTAAACAAATTTTTATCAATAAACTTCCTAATAATATACAAATTTCCCTTATTCCAAATTTAAATCAAAATTTAAATTCCCTTGCTAATATTGCCGACCAAATTTTTTTAATAAATCAAAATGAATCATGCAATTCACTTAAATCTTCTTCTGAATCTAGCTTTCTTAAACAACTTACCGATTCTATCGATAAAATTAATAATCGTATCAGTTCTATTGAATCATCTTCTTCTAATTATAATTATAATAAACGTTTTTCGAATAAAAATTCTCACCAAGTTTCTTACAATAATGAACCTTTTATATGTTTTTATCACAAAAATTTTGGCCGTCGTGCAAACAAATGTATCCCTCAATGTATTTTTTACGAGAAATCGGAAAATCTAAATTTGTTCAGAATTGGATTGGTTTCTGAACATTCAAACACGCAAATTCAATCCCCTCAACTATTATTTTCTCTTGACAAAATTAATAATATAAAATTTTTAATAGATACAGGCTCAACTAACAGTTTTATACCAAGTTCAATTTCTAATAATTTTAAACAAGATATGAATTTTATTACTAAATTTTTTACTGCTGCAAACGGTTCTTATATCAAAGCCACTAGTAAAGTAAACTTAAAATTAGATTTTAACCTAGGTAGACTATTCTACTGGAATTTTTTTGTAGCCCCAGTTCAATTTCCAATCCTTGGACTAGATTTTTTAACACATTTTAATATTTCCATCGACTTATCTTCTAGGCAACTTTCACTTGCAAATAGCTATGTGTCAAATATTTCCCTTACTAACCCCTATTTAAAATTACTTGACAAATACCCTGATTTAACTAATTTTGACATTAAGAAAAAAATTAATCATAATTTTTTTCACAGGATTTTTACTGATGGTAAACCAATTTTTTCTGCACCTAGAAGACTTAATCCTGAACAATACGATATTGCCAAATCTGAATTTGATAGACTACTTGAGTCAGGAATTGTTAGACGTTCTAATAGCCCCTGGTCAAGCCCTCTTCACATGGTCAAAAAAGAAGACGGATCTTATCGTGCCTGTGGAGATTATCGTAGACTTAATGCTATTACTATTCCTGACAGATATCCCATTCCTTTTTTACAAGATTTTACATACAAGATTTCAAACAAAAAAATATTTTCTAAAATAGATTTAAAACAAGCGTATTTCCAAATCCCAATACATCCCGAAGATATTCCCAAAACTACTATTATTACTCCATTTGGTTCTTTTGAATATTTACAGATGAATTTTGGTCTGAGAAATGCTGGTCAAACTTTTTCAAGATTTATGTCTACAGTTATTTCTGGTTTTAATTTTGTATTTGTATATTTAGATGACATTTTAGTTTTTAGCGATGATGAAGAACAACATCTTAATCATATAAATTTACTTTTCAAAAGATTAAATGATTTTGGCTTAACAATTAATTCAAAAAAATGTATTTTTGCAGTGAAAGAACTCACTTTCTTAGGACACCTTGTCACAACTAACGGAATTAGTCCACTACCAGAAAAAGTCAAAGTTATTCAAGATTATCCTATTCCTGATTCTCAACGAAAGTTACGTAACTTTTTAGGATTAATTAATTTTTATAATAGGTTTATTTATAATTGTGGATCAATTTTAGCTCCTTTAAATAAATTTATAATTCCTGGTAAAGCTACAGATAAACCTGTATCTCTTGATGTTCCAGCTTTGGAATCATTTAAGTACGCGAAGAACGCATTAGCACAATGTGCCCTTCTTTCGCATCCTGTTCGAGGAGCATCATTGTCTATCAGCACCGATGCTTCAGATATTGGAATTGGTGCAGTTCTTCAGCAGAAAATTAATAATGAATTCAAGCCACTTGCTTTTTTCTCCAGGAAGTTAACAAAAACCGAAACAAAGTATAGTGTATTTTCACGAGAACTTCTCGCAATTTATTGCTCAATTAAGAAGTTCAGACATTATATTGAAGGTCGTCATTTTACGATTTTTACTGATCATCGTCCAATTACTTTGGCGTTGAAATCTAAATCGGATAATTATCTACCAAGAGAACTCCGACAACTTTTATTTATTCAACAATTTACGTCAGATGTTTGTCACATTAAAGGCAAAGAAAACATCCCTGCTGATGTTCTTTCAAGAATAAATATTATTAATTTTAAAACAAATAAAAAACGTATTAATCAAGTTTATTGCCCTGATGGCATTTCAATAGATTTCAATGACATTTCTATTGCACAAAATAACAATCAAGAACTTTTAAAATTAATTTCAAAACCGAGATTTAATTTTAAACAATTTAAATTAAAAAACGGAAAAATGATTTGGTGTGAGTTTTCAACAAAAAAACCTCGTCCTTATATACCAGATGATTTTCGACGAAATATTTTTGATTCTATTCATAATCTTGGTCATCCTGGTATACGTTCAACGCAAAATCAATTGGTCAGCAGATTTTTTTGGCCAGGTATGAATAAACAAGTGAGAGAATGGACACGGCATTGTTTAAATTGCCAGCAAAATAAGATAACGACTCATGTGAAACTACCAATTTTTCCTATTAAGGAACCTGATAACAGATTTGATCATATACATTTAGATATTGTATCTTTACCCTTTTGTAATGGATTCAAGTATCTACTGACCATCGTTGACCGTTTTTCACGTTGGCCGGAAGCTTTACCGTTAACAGACATTTCAACTGAAAATATAATCAATGTTTTCATTTCTGACTGGATTTCCCGTTTTGGTTGTCCAGGAAAAATTACTACTGATAGAGGACTGCAATTTCAGTCAATCATGTGGAAACATTTTCTTAAAGAAATAGGTACTGAACATATAATGACGACGAGTTATCATCCCCAATCTAATGGCCTCGTCGAAAGATTCCATAGACGTTTAAAAGAATCTTTGAAATGTTCTTCTCAGCAAAACTGGATTGATGTTTTACCTTGGACTTTACTCTCTATTCGTTCTTCAATAAAGAAAGAAGTGAATGCCAGTCCTGCTGAGATGTTATATGGATCTTCCCTCAGACTTCCTGCAGAATTTTTTGAACAAAAACTAGTAAATCCTACTGATAGTGATTTTATTAATCGTTTAAAAACAAATTTGCAGAAGTACTATTTTGATAAGGAGATTCCTAAGTTTTCAAATCCATTAATTAATGCAGATTTTGTGTTTGTGCGAAACATTAACGCTTTCTCTAGTTTAAAACCATCATACAGTGGACCTTTTCGTGTAATTTCAAAAAGTGATAAATACTTTATTTTAGACATTAATGGTCGTCAAGATAGTGTTTCTTGTGATCGTTTAAAAACTGCAAACATTGAAAATTGATTTTTTTTAGTGTATATTATTTAATGATTTGTACATTATTTTGTTTATATTTAATATATTATCTGATAGCTCATTTTTTTTCCTGCGCGTGGTGTTTTGCAGTTGGTTTGGAAGTTCGAATCTTCCATTTCAATTTTTTTTCCACGCGTAGGGGGGGTGCTATTATAGCAAACTCGTTTGTTATAATAACACGCGTTCTCGATATGAATTTGTCAAAATTATATTTTCTTAGTTACGCTATAAAATTGAAGTTTGTTTTGGATAACAACAAAAAAATTGATTGAGAATTAATCAACATTTAATATTGAGAACACTTATTTCATTGATATTTTGTTCAACTGAATTTATTGTGTTTTATTATTTTATTAAAGTAAGAACATAAATTTGTTCTTACAGTATAATCTTACCTAGACCTTTTTTCTCAAAAACGACTAACGATTTTGATGAAATTTACAGAATGAGGATTTTTCGGGGCGAGAAATTGATCTAGGTAGGAATTTTGGTTCCAGAGGGGAGCAATTAAAAAAAAGGTGTTTTTTTTATTTATTATAACTCGCTCAATTAAAGTCAGACTGATTCGAAGTCTATTTATACATATATACAATAAAAAATGGTGGAACCTTTGGTGTAAAGATACGAAATGTTACAATCACCACAAAACACCAAACCATAACAAACACTCTCGACGTACGTTTCGCCAACCAAGTTGGCATCATCTCCTGATGATGCCAACTTGGTTGGCGAAACGTACGTCGAGAGTGTTTGTTATGGTTTGGTGTTTTGTGGTGATTGTAACATTTCGTATACATATATAGATTTTATATAATATATCACAAGTGTTAAAATTGTAAATGAACACTAATATAAGAAGTGTCTTGCACAATATGTAAATAATGATAAACCGGCGGCCCAAAGGGCCGCATTTTTAGCGCCGCAGGCATGCAGTATATCAAAACACATCGATTTTTAAAAACTATGGTGAAGATGCATGCAAAAAAGTTTTACGCAGGTTTATAGTCTGACGTTTGTTATTAAAAGATATAATATGAATTCTATTTCTTCGAAAATCTATTTTTGTGAGTTTTTCAGTAGGTACCTCCTATGCAAAAAAAATATTTGAAATTTACTGGAAGTTGCTAAGATGACATCACAGAGAAAAAGTACTTCGATAAAGTTGATATTTGGTATCAATGTTTAAAAATGGATTATTGAAACGGCAACGGGCAAGCAAAATTTCATCTGATTCGAACATTTTTACAAGATATTCAATCTATGAAAATCGGTTTTTGCGAGTTCTTCAGTCAACAAAACAATAACGGCGGTAGATTTGAAAATCGCGACCTAAGTAATATTTACAGGAAAAAATGCTTTATTCAAGTTGATACTTAGTTTTTACGCTTAAAAATACACATAGGTATTTAAAATATTTAACAGAAACAATTATTTTAAATTATGTTTCAGAAATAAATTCGTTTCGGAATAATATTCTGAGAAAATAATATCTCACAGCATACAAGTACTATTTTTATTGAACTCATCCGAGCAAAGCTCGGCACCCAGATATTAATTTATTAAAGTCTACAACTTAACTTTTGAAATGTCCGTTGCTTGCCACGGATAAAGAATAGAAATAAGCGGTGCTTGTGTGGCTTGTCTTTCAGTCGAAAGCATTTTAAGGGTGTAAAAAAAGCATGTGCAACAATGGATCCATTGCGTTGAGTTGCAAGGGAACTGTGTTGAAAATTAATGCTTTTAGTAAGTTTTAAAAATATAATTTGCATAAATGTCGTACCTCTTAGTATTAAACCTAGAAAACTTATTTTTGAGCTTCATTTTTTTTTACAAATGATTTTTTGTGAATTGTCAACTATCACGAGTGCTAACAAATGGGGATATAAAATATATGATTTCACATATTGTTACATGGAAAATATTGAGTTAGAATTAGAATTAGAATTAAAAAGTAGGGGCCCTTGTAGGTATGCACTGCGACCAATAAGGTCTATTGTGCTCCCCTAATGTTCCATCAGTTCTTTAGAATTCCCAGACAGTGAATGTAGTCTAGTATCTTACATGTGCTGATGTCTTTAAAATCCTTAGGTAACATTAAAGTTGATCCAAAGTGTTTATACCTTGTCTGTGCGACAGCTTCGCATTTACAAAGTATGTGAGCAGCGGTTTCCTCCACCTCTTTGCACTTGCTGCATAGAGCATTGTCGGAAATACCCAACCTGTGTAGGTGTTTGTTAAGATGACAGTGTCCTGTTAATATCCCAGTCAAAGCTCTTAAGTTATTCCTACTGAGTTTTAATACTTCAGTAGTTCTTTTCCTTAGAGGTTCTTCAATGAAGGCCTTTGAGTGTGCTTGCGCTGGAATTCTAGTCCAGTATATCTTGTGTTGTTCCTGGAGCCAATTAGTCACCGCCTGCTTGGCAGTTGCCTTAGCAATTCCGCATATAGGTTCTGGTGACATTGACTCACTGTTTGATCCTTCCTTTGCTAATGAATCAGCTGATTCATTTCCCGGAATATCTCGATGTCCAGGTACCCAAATTAGGTTAATCCTGTTTCTGTTATTTGCCAGATGTTGTAGTGCTGTCTGGCATTCCTTTACCATATTTGAACATACTCTTTCAGAATCAAGGGCTCTCAGCGCCGCTTGACTATCAGAAAATATGTTAATAGTCTTCCCAGAGTATTTCCTGGCTATATTTTCTTGTGCACATATTAAAATGGCACAGATTTCAGCCATAAATACCGTGGCATAAGCTCCTAGTGGTCTACTGATGCTGAGACGCGGTCTTACACCATATACCCCTAAGCCTGTACCTGAGTTTGTTTTCGATCCGTCTGTGTACCAGATCAACCCCTCAGGGTTCCATGATTGGTCTCCTCTTTCACAAGCCTCTCTGCTCAATATAGTAACCGAGTAAGTCTTATGAAAGATATATTCCGGCTTAATGCTATCTGATCTCATTTCCAGGATCTGATCATAGCCTTTTATCCGTTCAATTGTCCTGTGCCCTTTTAACGTATGGGTGGAAGCCCACATTCCGTTACATTGTAACCTATAGGCACCTAGTCGGGCTTCTGCCATCACCACTAAATGCAGTGGGGGCAGTCCCAGAAGGACTTCCATGGCCGCAGTAGGGGTAGTATTCATTGCTCCTGTTATTGATAAACAGGCTGATCTTTGTAGTTTGCCCAGTTCAAGTTGAGTAGTCCGCAACTCGGTCCTGGGCCACCATACTAGTGAAGCATAGGTAAATGCGGGTCTAATGACCGTTGTGTATAACCAGTATACAACCTTCGGTTTTAAGCCCCACGTTTTGCCTATCGCTCTTTTGCAAGTCCAGAGCAATATCATTGCTTTGTTAATTTTTATTTCTACATGGGATTTCCATGTTAGTTTGGAATCTAACACAACCCCTAAGTATTTGACTTCGTCGGTCAAAGTTAGTCTAGTGCCGAAGAGTGTAGGCAACTGATGGTTCATATCCTTCTTCCTCCTTGTGAACCTAATCATGTTTGTTTTTGTTGGGTTGACTGTAAGTCCGGTTTCCCGGCACCAGCTCTGCACAACATTTAGGGCAGACTGCATCAAATCCAACAAAGTGTCATAGTGCTTACCTTGTATAAGAATCACTAGGTCATCCGCATAGCCTTGCGTATAAGCTCCTGATGTGTTAAGGAGAGACAGTAGTTCATCGATGACTAATCCCCATAGGAGTGGTGATAGAACCCCTCCTTGTGGACAGCCACGAGTCACCTGTACCTCCACTGTCTCGTTGTAGAGAGTAGCCTTGACTACTCTACTACTGAGCATAGCATGGACCCAATGGCACAGAGTTTTGTTGATACCTCTTCTTTCCAAAGCGAGGCCTATAGTTTCTATTGAGGTATTGTCAAATGCACCCTCAATGTCCAGAAACGCTCCAATAGCGATTTCCTTGTTTTCCAGCGTCTTTTCAATTCTACTAACTAGATTGTGTAGCGCTGTTTCACAAGATTTCCCAGATAGGTACGCGTACTGATTATCATGTAAAGGAGAAATCTCAAGTACGCAGTCCCTAATATATCTGTCTATAATTTTTTCCAAGGTTTTCAGCATGAAGGATGTTAAGCTAATCGGTCGATAAGCTTTGGCTGACATGTAGTTATTACGTCCAGGTTTAGGTATGAACGCAATCCTTGTTTTCCTCCAGCTTACTGGAATGTACTTTAGTGCTATACTCGCTCTAAATATTCTACAAAGAGGTCTATTGAGATAAGTAATTCCCTTCTGTAAAAGTGCCGGGAATATCTCGTCACCTCCAGGAGATTTAAAGGGAGCAAATGAGTTAATTGCCCATATTATTCTGGGTATATCAACCACCTTGGACGCTAAGTTCCAATCATCCCTCGAGGGCCTGCCTGGGGCTCTGAAAGGAGTGGTGATACCATTGGTTTCATCCAGAATTGTAGATCCAGGAAAGTGAGTCTGGAGCAACACCTCAAGAGTCTCCTTACCTGTATGGGTAAAGTTCCCATTTGCAGTCTCTAGTGACCCTATTTTAGAGCGATGTTCACTGGAGAGAATTTTATGGAGTTTAGCACTGTCTGGAATATTCTCGATCTCCTGACAGTACTTCCTCCACTTATCTCTCTTGGCCCTTCTGAGAGCCTTATTATACTCGGTTAAGGATTTTCTATATATTTCCCAATTCCCGGTTGTTTTAGCCCTATTAAAGTGTCTTCTGGTGTCTTTCCTCAAGGTGGTGAGCTCATTATTCCACCAAGGGACGTGTTTTGATAAGCTTCTAACCACCTCAGGACAGTTATCTTTATAGGATGTAATAATAGCATCATGAATAAATTCAGACGCTAGTTCGAGATCCCCCACTGTTTTGACCATACATGGACCCTTAGGAATATCAATTCCTAGACTGTTGATATAGGAGTCCCAGTTGGTGTTCCTGGGATTTCTACGTAGTTCTGGTTCAACAGTGGGAGTTTTAATTTGAAAGCATATGTATCTATGATCCGAAAGTGAGGGATCATCAGAAACATGCCAGTTATTAATCTTATTACAAATTAAGTTCGTACTAAGAGTTATGTCAATAACTTCCTGTCTTTGTGCAGTGACAAAGGTTGGTTTATTGTTTCGATTGAGTACCTCTATATTACAACTAATGATGTAATCAAGTAAGAACTCACCTCTTTGATTGATGTTGCTGCTCCCCCACACAGTGTGGTGTGCATTGGCATCGCATACCATTATGAGCTGTATATTCCTGCTTTGGCAGTATGTTACCAGATTCTGTAGCTCTGTTGGTGGTGGCATTTGAGGCGCATCGAAAGGAAGGTATGCAGATGATACTATAAGTTCCATCCTGCTCCCTTCCAATTCGAGTTGCAGTTTCACTGCCGTTTGGTCTCTAGAACTAAAGTCCCAAAGTGGTAAAGCGTTAATAGAGTTCTTAACGTAAATACAGGTTCTTGGCTTTAATTCAGACGTTTTATAAATAATCTGTCCTTTATTGCAGCCAAGTCCCCTGATTTTTCCCTTGTATAACCAAGGTTCTTGAATAAGAGCTAGATCAAAATCTTCTCTTACCAGTTTATTGATGAGGGCTGCAGATGCAGCTTTACTGTGATGTAGGTTTATCTGCACCACCCTCATCGTCAGCCTGTTTGGAAGTTGAAGCGGAAGCGGTTGTAGTTGTTGTGGCTATTGCTTTCGCTCCTTTTCCCAGGATCCTAAAGGTCACCCTGGTGAGGTTTACGTACGGACGGTAGTCAAGTTTCTGGAGGGCTTCCACTGACCTACTGTCCATACTGATAACGAGTTTCTGACCCTTAGGTTCAGTTTCCCGATGAACTGTCTTCCAGCCTGTTGTTGTTAGGCTAGGATTTTGAAGACCAATTCGTTTAATAATTTTGTCCGGTTCGTCGTGACGCGTACCCGGTATCCAAACGATGGTCTTTATTGGTTTGGGAAGATCATCGGCCATGGTAAGCTTTAGATCAGCCCCTTCCCAAGGTTTTAGGATGTCCATGACTGCAAATAGCCATTGCTGGGTGCCCTGGTCAGCGCAGTCAATAAACAGTGCCCCATTTCTCAGTCTGGTTTGACTGAATCTGGGTGTTATATCCTCTTCAGTATTATCTAAGGCATCTATCAAGCTAGATTGGATTGCCTCAGATTGTTCCTCTGAGATGTGTTCATCAGGATAGCTCGCATGAATGATCGCCATCCTGAAGTCAGTTAACGCTTCTTTGTAAGAAGGTTTTGACCTTTCGGGTATCGATACCGTCCCCTTGGGTTTCTTTGCCTGCCTTAGTGAAGGACTAGGAGTGCTTCCTTCCGACCGGTATCGCTTTTGCGTCCCTGCCGGTTCAGCACTCGCCTTTTTGGCGGCAATTGCGGCTCTTTTGCGCTTTTTTCTTTCCGCGCCCGAAAGTTTGGGTTTGTCTATATGTAGACGGTTTACCCCAGACGCGGTGTGTCTTATTAGAGGATCAGGTTCGCTGGAACTGCCAGCCCCCTGATCCGATTTAGATTCGCCCGAGGTCAGATTCCTCTCAATCGGAGAGCCTCTGACTGGCGCATCTTGTTTGGAGTTTTCAGGTATGCCAGTACTGCCAGCTCCCTGTATTGACTCCGTTGTTTCTTGAGGTTTATCAGCTAGGTTTAGTGCAAGACTTCCCTGGCTGTCAACCTCCATTGTGTTCGTATCCAGATTCCTCTCTACTGGAGAGCCTCTGTCTTTCTCAGTTATTAACTGTGTATTTTTATTATTCGGTTCCATTTTGGTCCCACGCATTGGTCGGAAATACATGTCACCAGACGCAGAGCCGCCTTACGCCCAGAAGGCTGTTTACGATGGGGTTTCGCCTGGTTCCCCAAAGGGCCCGTTCGGAATATCACATATTTTACTACCCTGATACCACTCAGTCCTCGGCACGCTGCAACACCTTGACTTAGGTAGGTTCTTTCCCCTCACTAGGTTTGGCCTGTGGGTCGACACAGTTACCGGGATGTGGCACTGGGAGCCATACATGGGGATTCTGGTACAGAGCCCAAAACCACCCATGTACCGTGCAGAACACGGCTAGTGAGAGTAGGGAGTTCGTCCATGGCACTTTCCCCTGAGCCATCCGAGGATGCGACCGCCCAAAGTCAAGAAATCCATAAACAAAACATCCCCTTACATCCCTAAAATATTGAGTTGGTTTGTGTACATGAATGAAATACCGGAATATCGATGGCTAGAGCAAGTATCAGCATGAATATCTGACATAAAAGGAAGTGCGGAAAATTTGCACGTCGTTGTAGAGACGACTTTGACGAAATATGGAAGATTTAGAATGGGAAGATGAAGTTTGATGAGATCGCCATATTATTTGAAATCTGGAAAAGAAGAAACGGCATCATAGTTTGTCAATAATTTTTTAAACGTCCTGTGTATACAAACGATCAGACATTATACTTTTAGATTGACTTTGTTCGTCAAGTAAACAAAGAATCTCTATATTTTTAGTGCCTGTGGTTTCGGGATAGATGTTAGATACAGTATATAAACTACTTGCTACGTAAATAGGGTATTGTGATATACTTCATGCTGTATCTAATACAAACAGGGTTCATTTGTTCTGCTGGGATGTTGCGAATGGATATGAAAGATATTCTGTATATACGTACATTTATTTCATTTTACCTACACAACATTATTATTAAAATTTACAAGACTATATAAAGAAGTTCTAGAAAATTTTCATGGGAAAACTCGACTTGAAACGGTCCGACACAACTCGAATTAATTTTTGAAGTTATACTTTTTCAGCGAGGGTAGTGAATTAGAATGACCTCAAGTCAAAAAATACCGACATAAAAATTATCGACTCAAAAATGAAACGCTCTGATAGGGATAAATTGACTCTAACGATTTGGATGAAATTTATTGAAAAGGGGTTTTGGAGGGCAAAAAATCGATCTAGCTAGGTCTCATCCCAGAAAAAAAGTTTTTTATAGGCTTTAAAAGTTTAAAAATCCATTTTTTGACGTTTTAAAATAGTGTAACACTAAGCAGGCTTTGGATACTTATGTTTCCATGACTTATGGGACATTTTTTAAATTATCATGGTATGTATATAAAAATAAGTAAATAGTTAAATTTAAAAATGCACGTGTTTATGAAGTATAACTTCGACCGTGCGCTTATGTGAGTGAGACACACAGTGAATTTTTCACATTCACTATAGGATTGGGGCTATACCTCCCTGAATTTTCTAGGAAGAACTATAGTCATGCCATCTTTATATCATACTAAGGGTGTATCCATGTGTAAAATTTCATTAAAATAGAGCCGTTATCTCTAAAAAAAATAATAAACATATCGAAACGATGAAAAAAAAGTTCCAAATTATTGGTTCAAATAATTTAACAAAAGGTTTACATTCGTGCTCCGATATTGATATACTGATACCAATACAGTATCGAAAGGTTGGTATCGCTATTAAAAATATACGTCGATATCGAAAGAAACATTCCTATTAATAGCCATTATAAACCTACGTTAAATGTTACAAAGAATAACTTTAAGAAATGAAATATTTTCATATAATCTCTACTTATATAAAATACGATTTCTTTATATAGCATTTTTGTGTAATTGCGATAAACTTCCAAACCAGTGAACAGATTTCGATGCGGTTTTCACCTGCATTTAGAGTTTTTTTTTTCAAGGAAGGCTTTAGGCTACATAATATCATCACGCTTACTATCCGGAGACTAAGCAGTAAAGGTAAATCTGCGACATTTTGACAAAATTTGAGGAATCGCCATGCTGTGAGATTGATACTGTAGCAACAAATTGCTACATTATGTCTCTCTATCTCTCCAACTAATATTTCCTAAATCTACTCAAAAAAATTGAAGGATGTTATTATAACAAACTAAAAAAATTAATCTGCAGAATCCGAGCGAAGCGAGTGAGTAATGTATTAATAACTAATCATAAATTAATCATATACATATACCTACACGATTTTTTATTACTGGGCATAAAAATTGAAATATCAGTAAGCTGAACCACGGGTAACGGCTAGAATCTAATTAAAAAAATATTACAAATATCATTTCAGCATAACTCACTTTGTCTCGCGGCTACAAAGATAATGTAATTCTAGTTCAGAGGGTCGAGCTGTACGCATGGACGAATGTGCGTTATTAATCAGATTGCGGCTACAAAATGTTGCTCTTATTAAAGTTTAACAAAGCTCAAGTTTAACTTGTACACAAAGTCTATATTATAGGGTTGGGCTTAATATGCCTTAGCATGTGGTCGACAGTACATGAGTTAACAATCGAACTATGACAACATAACTCTGCTTGGATTACAGTTTCACGCAGCTCTAGAACAATATGTATCAATTTATTTATGCAGCTTTCTACAAAACGTATTCAAACCACTTCATGCGAGGCAACAGAACTTACTATTAAGTCTTTAGAGACCAGACCGTGCCTGTGGGAAAGTTGGCGGATACGGGGTTTATGTTCTGGAATGTTTTCTAGGGTTGGAATGGAATATTTTCGACTTGGTCACATGATCTGAATCCCGACTGTCTTTTACCACTCCAACTCCACAATTGGGGAATGATAGATATCTACTAATTTAGGTCAAAATTCACATTTCAAAATTTTACAAATTTTACAATATTATTTCGTTTTGAGTTCCTCTATGTCCAAAAAACATATTTTTTGAAAAAACCTGTTCGTTTGTTTGTTATTCGGTTAGTGTCTGTGAGCACAATACAGGTCAAACGGCTGAGCGGATCAAAACCAAATTTTGGTAGGATGTTTAACATGTAAAAAGGAAGAGCTCCAATGTGTTTGGGCAAAATCGTCGCACGCGCAGAAGAGACACGTGCTATAACGTTGTTTTTTCTATTATAACGGCTTGCTTCTCATTACGGTTTATTATTCTACTCATTTTTGCTGGAAAGTTTTTTATTTTTTTTTTCTAAATACCTATTTTGAAAATAAAAAAATCAGCTGTTCTTTTGTTCTGTAGTTAATGATCTGTCAAAAAGAAATGAGTTAGCTGAAATGCATGCTTTGGTTAATTTTTACATGTATGTCCATAGGCAACCATGGAAACGAAAAGCAAATATCATAACAAATATTTTTATATAACACATGCTTTTAGTGTTTTTTCGTATCAGTTTTGCGGACCTTAAATGACCGTTTATTGATGAGTGACGTCATGATCCATTATGAAACGCTTTTCGATGATATATTGAAAAACATTTGAAAAACCCGTTATCAGCTATGAACATTATGCACCTCTTTTCGGTGTTATAAATGAAATATCGTTACTATGGTAACAAAGTGAATAAATATTGTATCGTATTGTATCAAGCCCAATGTTTTTATTATGAGATGTATTTCTGTCAGTGACATTAAATTATTTAATTATAGTCTAAAACCATGCATGTGTTATATAAAGTATAGTGTGCAACACGTGTGCTAAATATTTATGCGTCAGGCGCGATGTTTTCAGCACTCATATTCGGCTCGTGATGCTCACTCGCCAAGGCTCGTGAGCGCTCTCCTACTGCTCGTGCTGAACATCGCGCCTGACGCATAAAGATGTATTTAGCACACAAGTCACACAGTATACTAATTTCTAGCCACGTCATCGCACGCGTTTCTAGATACTTTATTTTATTTATTATAGGTAATATTACCAACAGTATTGTTGAGTTGAAAATATGACCCCGTCGTCCAATTGGTTGCAGTTTTTTTCATGAGAATATATCAGTCAACGCTCCTAATTTACTAAAAAATGGTTGACTTTAGGACAAAAACTGTAGTTATAAAAATATTTAAAACAACGTTTTAAGAAAGTTTCATACCTTAAAGTTAACTAATTTTTATAAAAAATGTTTTTTACAAAACTATAATTTTTGTACTAAAGTAAACAGTTCTTGAAAAAAGTACCTACCTACGTATTTCTAACAGCATTGACCAGAATAAGATTTGGCATCATTTTTATCCGACTTCAAAAAAAACAGGTTACTCAATTCGACCGTATATATTTTTTATGTTTTATGTTTTATGTGTGTTCGCAGATAACTTCGTCGTTTATGAACCGATTTTGAAATTTTTTTTTATTTGAAAGGATATACTTTCAGATAGGTCCCATAAAAATTTCATCAAAATCGGTTCAGTAGTTCGGCTGATTTTAATAAAAAAGTAAGTAACGCCGTGTGATTCTTTAAGGTACATGTTACTTTTTGACACTAAAAAGTAAAAAATAAAAACTCGATAAAAACTTTTTAACAAAAAAAAAAAAACCTTCTTCAAAAAGGCACTAAAAAGAGGAAAATAATGAAATTTTGAGGTCTATGCCAATTAAAATATGAAGTCGGTTAAAAAGTATAGTATAGTGATTAATATCTTCTTTTTAACCAATTTCATATTTTAATTGGCACAGACCTCAAAATTTCATTATTTTCCTCTTTTTAGTGCCTTTTTGAAGGAGGTTTTTTTTTTGTTAAAAAGTTTTTTGTAAAAGAAATAACGGAATGCGACCAAGTTGGAAATAGCCAATTGCCACCATAAAAAAACATTGAAAAGAAAACCTGTATACACAAATTTTTTTACTGATCTATACTACATGCTCCTACTAGTACTTAAATGACATGTGATAACATAATTTATTTGTCCTTATGACAGGATTTTCTTAATTTTCATTTCATTTTTAATCCCTTAAAATTAAATTATTTATATTTGAAGCCATACATATTTACATATCAAATATACAAGTCAAATCTTAACTACTAAATTAAGTTTGGTTCTTAGAACATAATGTTGAGCTAGTGCTACACCATTGTTGTAAATAAAATCTTCAGAGATCAAAAATTGTATTTGCAGAATCAGAAAAAAGAAATAATATGTTTAATTACAACGAACCTTCTAAATAAAATAAATTAATTATAACAAAAAAATTCCTAATACCGCGTCATAATTTATTTTTGTTTATATTTTAATATTGTAATTCCATGTATTCAGTACTATAGTGGCACAAATGTTTGCTTAATAAAAAAAAACACAATAATTAAAGAGAATAATATCAAAATTAATACAGATGTGAAACGCCAGCTTATAGATATTGCACATAATATTTCGAATATAAATATTCAAGCACGTCATAAAAATAATTTTCAGGGATTTTTTTTTCAATTTAATTTTTTATAATTAAAAAATCCCTTTTAATATCTACATTCTACAGAGATATAGGTGACTATATAAATAAATAATTACACTGTACGTATTTTCATGACTTTTTTATAAAATACATGCTCATGCTTTTAAGCAGGGTGTAACAGCGATGAGCCAACACATTAAAATAAAATATGTCTCCAAAAATCGCTTGTTGAGTGAAAAAATATCCCCAACTTTGCTTTGTTGCAATTATCGTAATATTGATTGTATTTTTGAATTTGAAACTGCATATTTCTTTACTAAAGTTACATGTTCTAAAAAAACGATTAAACAGCGAAATGTTACTTAAAAATGCAGAGTCGAAGCTGGAAATTTCTGTTTAGAAAATACACTACATTCAGTTACTTTTAGTCGAAAAATTATTTATAAAGCGCCTTTGCTCGAGTTTCATGACAGTCTGTGGAATTTTAACCCTTTCACGTTACAAAAAACAGTATAGGCAGTACTTATGCACATAGGTAGCTGAAATTTACTGAAAAAACTGAACTGACTTCTAAAAAGGTGCAAAAAATCTTTGAAAAGCTAAAATAATTTTTCCATTCCGAAGTCGGCGCAATTATTTATTTAGTCATAGTGGTATATTTATGTCGATTTCTAATTGGGAAAGTGATTAACGATTATGGAACGAAAGGAAAAGATATCTTATTCTTTTAAGAGGCAATCTGACTGATTTTTTGTAAGTCGAATTAATTTTTTAACTTCCCGTTATTGAAAATTGAAGATTTTTAAAAATTCCGGAAATTATTGGTTTTTGTTCTATTTTCTAAAATCCAGTTTTCGACAGATTTCAACGTTTTGAGGTCCTAGGAAGCTATTCTGACCATTTTGGGATGGGCGTCCGTCCGTCCGTGTGTGTGTGTGTATGTGTGTGTGCGTGCGTGTGTGTATGTCTGTCTGTATGTATGTATGTCTGTATGTATGTATGTATGTGTGTATGTAAGCATAAGATATCATTGAAACGAAACGATCGATTTGGATTTTCAGTACGATGGTCGAAAAAGTTTATCTGATTTAATTTTGAGCCCAATCGCACGAGTGGTTTAAGAGTTATACGTCAAAAACGTAAAAAAATATTTATTAGTGTATTTGCCATATGGCACATACACTATTGGCGTCGGTCGGATGGCGGGACCTAGGGGTCGCACGAGTGGTTTAAGAGTTATACGTCAAAAACGTAAAAAAATATTTATTAGTGTATTTGCCATATGGCACATACACTATTGGCGTCGGTCGGATGGCGGGACCTAGGGGTCGGACCAAAATTTCTCGACGTTTCATAGCCTCCTGAACATTTTGGCACCATTTTTGGAAATGTCTATTTATATATGTATATATTTATATATTTATATATATATATATATATATATGTGTACGGGCTATAACTTTCGAAAGAGTTAATTGATTTTGACGAAATTGGGTAGGCACGTTGCAATCCATAACCGCACGAAGCCTATTTTAAATGGGCCCAATCGGACCATTTTAAGGGTAGTTTTTAGGGGTTGAAAAATGTTTTTGGGCCCAAAATACCGAAAAAATTCTCAGAATTGTTTCAAAATTGAAATTTAACCCTTTAGTGGAGATTAAAATGTGCTGCTAAAATTTTAATAAAATCGCCCCGACAGGTCCGGACTTACAAATTTTATGAAAACACTAGTTTGCGGATAGTGATTGACTTACTGAAGGGTGTATTTAATTTGGTACAGAGGTTGCATTAATAATAATATTGAAATTAAGAAAAAAAAATATTATTTTAAGGGATGTATTAAGGGGTTAAATTTTTTATTTTGTCCAAAAACCAACTTATGTTCACATAATAACAGCACAATGCCTGTATTAGCAAATACACTATATTGTCGGCAGGGTTTTGGCACTGCGACCCGAGTTTTTTTATTTTTGTTTTGTTTTATTTTTGTATTGTGAATAACCTAAAAACTACTCTCTGTGGTTAGCGTGCTTAGTGCCGCAACCTCTGGACTGGAGTGCCGTGGGTTCGAATCCCACCAGCGCCCATGGATGTTTTGTGATGTTATTTAGTTTTAAGATAGTTGCTATTTAGTGTAGTTGAAAGACGCTAATGACCTGAGATGTCGACGCGTCTATAATCTACAATAAATAAATAAAATAAAAACTTCTCGTGCGAATGGGCTCAAAATTTAATCATCATCATCAAAATCGGTCAATTTGTTCACAAGATATCGCACGACAAAAAATTATTATTATTATTTTTTTTAATTAAATTTTTTCTCATAAATAATAAAGAAAGTTTTAGTTTTCAGCTCGAAGAGCTCAAAAATATTATTTTTTTGCATACAAATGAATGCAAAGTTTGCATTTGTGTTATAAACACCCATCGAAATGACGTAACAATATAATGCAACAATGGAAAAATTCAATTTTCAAACCTATGTCACCATCGGGCCTCTAACCCAAAATTCCACTTTCGCGGTGGCTGAGTTGACAATTACTCTACAGTGACACGTTTTTAAAGTAGTAGAGTAATGTCAACTCAGCCACCGCGAAAGTGAAAGTTTCGGGTTAGAGTCCCGACGGTGACATAGGTTTGAAAAATGAATTTTTCCATTGTTGCATCATATTGTTACGTCATTTTCGATGGGTGTTTCTAACACAAATGCAAACTTTGCATTCATTTGTATGTATTAATAACCGCGACAACTTTAACCGCACGAACAATTTTCTTTATATTATTTTTTTACGTTTTTATTTTATTTATTTAATAATAAAAAAAATTAGATTCATAACCAACATTTTTGAAAAGTTGTTTTTTAGAAATCCGAGAGGGCTCCTAGGCTAACATTTATAAGTATACCTTAAGGTACCATCATACCAAATTTGGTGCTTTTATCCACCAGGTGTCGGTAATTTCACTAAGCCACCTCATTAATAGTGCATGTGCCTTATACTATGTACAGGGGCAAATACACTAAAAATTGATGAATACGTACATTATTTTATTCAACACATACACGCTTTTAGTATTTTTTCGTATCTGTTTTGCAAACCTTAAATAGCCGTTTATTAACTAGTGACCATTATGTAACGCTTTTCAGTGTTATAATGATTCATTATGTAACTAATAGCATAATGATCCATTATGCAACGCATTTCAGTGCTGTAATGAAAAACAGTTGCATAATGAACCATTTTGTAACTAGTTACATAATGAACCATTATGTAACTGTTTTTTTAAACTCTATTAAAGTATAAAAACATGCATGTGTTGAATAAAGTATAGTGTGCAACGCGTATGCTAAATCTTTATGCATCAGGCGCAATGTTTTCAGCACTCGTATGCGGCTCGCGGTGCACACTCGCCAAGGCTCGTGTGCGCTCGCCTACTACTCGTGCTGAAAACATATTTAAATTACCGGTTGGAACACAGTAAATTTAGATCTAGATTTGAGTGCTGTTATAATCGTAATTGCATCTCGCTCAAAACCATTTTAAAAATTTGGCAATTTTTTTAGCTTGTTTAAAATTTTTTTTTACACAGAAATCTTAATTTAAGGTTTTTTAAACGTTTTCTTGTTAGTTTTGAAACTATTATCAATTTTCGTGTATTTAGTATACTAGGGATTACTATTAGCGTTGGTCGGATGGCGGAATCGTAAAATGCTAACGTTTCATATCATTTTGTGCAATTTGACACAATTTTTGGAAATGTATATTTGTGTGTAAATATTACATAATATATATTATAATATATGGATAAATATTTTAATCCAGTCGATTATCTCTTAGGGCTTAGACGGTTATTCCAATAATATTATAGTAGAATTTTAAGTAAAAATACTTAACGGCTACGATGAGAAAATTTCCGGTTTAGCCTTGAAATAAGAGTTTTTTTTTTAGTGAAACATCCTGTGCATTTTTAATGATTTCAATATATTTAAGTCTACTGATATTAAGTTTGGAATGCTAATTAATGACTTTTATCATCGAACGTAACAAATATCAATTTTGAATATCTAATTTTTGCGATAGAAATAAATAAAAATACCAAATAATATTTTGTCATGTCGACATAAAGTATTTATGTTAATTCATAAAAAATATACAACAATGTTTACTATACTTTAAATTTAAACTCCTGTAACTTTCTGTTGTACCCGATTTATCCTAATTTAAATTGGAACTGGTAATAACATTACACTGTTCTAATTTTGCCAGAAGGCAATATATGTATCTTATTTACTGTCATTCTGTATTTCTCATAACTGTGACCTAATTTGCGCTTGACTTTTTACCTACATTTAAAGTGCAATGTAATCGTTTTTAATATTATTTGATAATATCTGGGTGCCGAGCTTTGCTCGGATGAGTTCAAAAAAATAGTACTTGTATGCTGTGAGATATTATTTTCTCAGAATATTATTCCGAAACGAATTTATTTCTGAAACATAATTTAAATAATTGTTTCTGTTAAATATTTTAAATACCTATGTGTATTTTTAAGCGTAAAAACTAAGTATCAACTTGAATCAAGCATTTTTTCCTGTAAATATTACTTAGGTCGCCATTTTCAAATCTACCGCCGTTATTGTTTTGTTGACTGAAGAACTCGCAAAAACCGATTTTCATAGATTGAATATCTTGTAAAAATGTTCGAATCAGATGAAATTCTGCTTGCCCGTTGCCGTTTCAATAATCCGTTTTTAAACATTGATGCCAAATATCAACTTTACCGAAGTACTTTTTCTCTGTGATGTCATCTTAACAACTTCCAGTAAATTTCAAATATTTTTTTTGCATAGAAGGTACCTACTGAAAAACTCACAAAAATCGATTTTCGAAGAAATAGAATTCATATTATATCTTTTAATAACAAACGTCAGACTATAAACCTGCAGCGCAAAACATTTTTGCATGCATCTTCACCATAGTTTTTAAAAATCGATGTGTTTTGATATACTGCATGCCTGCGTCGCTAGAAGTGCGGCCCTTCGGGCCGCCGTGCAAATTTTTAAACAAAACTTTTTTGTATGTATCTTAACAATAGTTTTCAAAAATCGATGTGTTTTTACACAGACTCGCGGTGCCAGAAGTGCGGCCCTTCGGGCCGCCTGTTTGTCATTGTTTACATATTGTGCAAGACACTTCTTATATTAGTGTTCATTTACAGTTTTAACCCTTGTGATATATTATACAAAATCTATGTAGAAATAGGCTTCGAATCGATCTGACAATTGACCGAGTTATAAATAAAAAAACCCTTTTTTTTAATTGCTCCCCTCTGGGACCAAGATTTCTACCTAGATCGATTTCTCGCCCCGAAAAATCCCCATTCTGTAAAATTCATCAAAATCGTTATTCGTTTTTGAGAAAAAAAAGTCTAGGTAAGATTATACGTCATACTATATTTAACGTACATAATATACATATTTTATATAGGTAATATAAAAATAACATACTTAGGTACCTATTTATTTAAATATTAGTTAAAACTACTTACATAATTATGTTTAGTTTTTATTTCTGTAATTTTTTACTATACAAATAGTTCACGGATTATTTTAATAAGTTAAAAATTCTGTCAGATAATTTTGACATATAAATAATGAAAGTAGTTTGTTTTCTCCAAAGCCTACTCACGATATTACAATGTTTTGACAGGTCAAAAAACCGTTTTTAAAAATGATAAAATCGATAGGAAAACGAATTTTTCCAGGGATGAGACCTAGCTAAATCGATTTTTTGCCCCCCGAAACCCCTTTTTGGTAAATTTGATCAAAATCGTTAGAGCCGTTTTCGAGAAAATATTTATATAGATACATAGAAACATAGATATATACATAGAAACATATATACAAGATTTACTCGTTTAATAATATAGGGGGATAGTTGATTTTGTTGATATCTCTAAACTTATCTTCACAAATTACTGACGATCAACAACTATACCATACGGGCATGCAAGAACATTCTAAGTGACATTTTCCGTTTTTCGGTTTTTAATGTTAACAGATGTAAAAACGGAAAATGTGACTTACAATTTTTTTGTGTGCACATAGATAGATAGATAGATAGATAGATAGATAGATAGATATTTATTTGTTTGAGCACCACAGCTACGTGGCATAACATCGTCAAATAAAAACAAGTTTAAGACATTACATAAACGAAAAATCTTCCACTTTATAAAGACCAGCCTCAGTCAACCGTCTTCTCACAAGATTTCTGAACTGACTTAGAGGAAGGTTTTGAACAGATGTGGGCAGTTTATTAAATAAAGTAATGGACATGCAGACAAAACTTCTGTGTGTTTTTTGTAATCTATGAGGTGGTAATCTAAGATTATATTTGTATTTTACATTTTAAGAGTGGACGTTAGAGCTACAGCTAAAGTTCAACATATTCTGTTTGACATACAATAATGCGTGAAAAATAAACAATGATGGCAGAGTTAGTATTTTGTAAAATACATACATCGTATAGTCAACTAAATTTGTTAATAAGAATATTAATTCTTAATGACACATTTTCTACAAACTTAATGGTTGTTTTAGAATTTGTTACGATTTGTTTAATAGCCAATTAGTTAATAATAATAATAATAATTGTACTCGTAATTGTATTAATCACTGTTTTGAAAGTAATTTTATCTACCATTTCAAAATGAGAAAACAAACTAATTTCACGTTGATTCGAAATCTATTACTAAATTATTTCATTTCATAAAAGTAAATTATTGAATTTGAGTGAATAAACTGCGATTTTTTATAAACTTTTTAACGGAATTGTCGTCTGGGAAAGGTTCATTGCTGACATGAAAATTTATTTGTTAAAGTGAGTTATCATTACATACATTAATTTTATACAGGGTGTCCCACGACGATTTACCCGTTTGAGATATTGGAATGGGAAAAGACTTTTTAACTATGAGGGTATTTTAAAATATAATAGTGAAAACAATGCTTATGGAAAATCCACCCCTAAAAATTGAACCCTTCACTTTAAAATTTTAAATGACACCCTGTATATTTTTTACATTTTCTTTTAGGATTTTCAATTCTCTATTCACTTACCTCATGTGTCTTACCTGTCCCTCCCGGCCGACCGTGTTCTTGACCTCTTGTTAGTTTTGCCTGCCGAGTTGGGTCCGAGGTACATCCGTTGTCCTAATCCCTATATCTTATGATGGTCCATACCTCTTGTGTCCCCGTTTTATGTGTGTATGTAAAATCCCCCATCTTACTTAGAATTAAATTAAGGTTTTAGTTTGTGGCTAAATACACTAAGGTGTAAAGGCCAAAAAAACTTATAATAAAAAAAAAAAATTCTCTATTCAAACGTTTTTTTTCAATTGAAAATCGGTTAATAAATAGCTGAGAATTACAATTCCCATTCGGAAAGTTTCCTTGCCGCAGGGTGCGTTCTAGGTTTACAAATGTTTTTTCACTTGGTATTGGACTCGGTATTGGACGATCAGGAAAACGAATGCGATATAACTGTCTAAGTCTTCTTCTATTTTTTAAGCACTCACCGTAAATAATAATCATATCAACGTATTCTTCCGTAGTAAATAAATTTGGCATTTCACAAAACTAGTAAGAAAAATAAAGAAACCTAACTTGCACTGTTTTATGCTGGGTTTCCCGTACAATTTTAACAGGCTGTTTTCTTTAGTCACGCTATTAAGTGACAGTTGCTATGGTACCTGACAATAAAACTGTTTTGTTTTTGTTTTCCCGAGTCATGGCTAACTTGATTTAAAGTGTTAAAATGTCCATTTTCTCAGCCATTTACTAATGGATTTTCAATCGAAAAAAAAACGATTGAATAGAGAATTGAAAAACCTACAAGAAAATTAAAAAAATATACAGGGTGTCATTTAACGTTTTAAAGTTAAAGGTTGAATTTTTAGGGGTATCTTTTTATGAGCATTGTTTTCACTATTATTTTAAAGTACTCTTATAGTTTAAAAGTATAGTCTTTGTCCCACTCAAATATTTCAAACGGTTTAGGAACTAGAGCCTGAGTAAATCGTCGTGGGACACCCGGCATATTTGAAATTTTGGGTCAAATTGAATTTTATTATTGTGTTGTAGGTAAGTATAATTTAATTTTCTCTATTTAACTCTTTAATTGCGCTGGGCAAAATTTTGTTTTTAATGCCTAATTTAATAGCAATAAAAAATGTTTGAAAATAATAATTTAGATATATTTCCAATTAGGTTTATCTAAGTTACTATTTTTGACTGAAATGAACTTATCTGACATTGTTTTTAAAATAGAATAAAATTCTCAAAGCAATGTTTCTATAATTTGAATTATCGAAGAAATGTGATTAGTTTCCTAAAATTAACAAAGTTAGAATGTTATTAAATACTAGCTCTACCCTCAGTTCCGCTCACGTACATTTCGAACTGCCGCTGTTATTTTTAATATAATATGATAATAATTCATAAAATTACCCGTTAACAAAAACGTATAATTCAATACTTTAACACCAATTAACGTTTTTTAAACAAATTATTAGCAAAATAATTATGCACAACAATTTTATCAGATTATTTGTTTTCTTAAAAAACAATGATACCAAACTAACTTCCATTGATACTTTGTAGTTTACAGTAATAAAAAATTCCATGTAATGTCACTAGCACTACTCAATTCACAAATTAATAATACTTCATCGTCCTCTATTTATTTTATTGCATCTTTTACGTATTTTAAATAGATAAAGTAATATTATATTTTGTACCTGTAATCTAGAAAATAACTAGGTATGTAAGATATTTATTTTTCTACACTTGGCTACGACAAGAGTGCACATTAGCCGGAGGCAATAAGTACGTACCGGAGATGCACTTTCCATGCAAACGCTACCGGAAAATTATTTCAACGTTGAATTTAGATTTTGCTAGTGTCCGCTCAGGAAATTACACGCGATGATCGAGCTTTCGTGTAGGTCAATAAGAGCCCAGCATTCATAGATTCAGGGCTGGCGGTATGTTCCTAGCGGTAGGATTCAAATAAAGGGAACTAAACACGGCGTTTTTCCAACTTTTTATTCAAGTTAAACTTCTCTAGACGTTGTAGGTAGGAGTGATTCCGATCGGAAATGAAAAAACTCGGGTCGCAGTGCCAAAACCCTGCCGACAATATAGTGTATTTGCTAATACAAGCCTTGTGGCTTTAATACGTGAACTTAAGTTTGTTTTTGGAAAAAATAAAAAATTCAACCCCTTAATACATCCCTTAAAATAATATTTTTTTCTTAATTTCAATATTATTATCATTGCAGCCTCTGTACCAAATTAAATACACCCTTCAGTAAGTAAATCACTATCCGCAAAACTAGTGTTTTCATAAAATTTGTAAGTCCGGTCCTATCGGGCCGATTTTATTAAAATTTTAGCAGCATATTTTGATCTTTACTAAAAGGTTAAATTTCAATTTTGAAACAATTCTGAAATTTTTTTCGGTATTTTCGGGCCCAAAAACTTTTTTCAACCCCTAAAAACTACCCTTAAAATAGTCCGATTGGGCCCATTTTAAATAGGTTCCGTGCGGTGATGGATTCCAACATGTGTACCAAATTTCGTTGAAATCAATTAAGTCTTTCGAGAGTTATGCCGCGAACACACACACACACACATATATATATATATATATATATATATATATATATATATATATATATATATATATATATATATATATATAAATATATATATATATACATATATATATAAACATTTCCAAAAATGGTGCCAAAGTGTTCAGGAGGCTATGAAACGTCGAGAAATTTTGGTCCGACCCCTAGGTCCCGCCATCCGACCGACGCCAATAGTGTATGTGCCATATGGCAAATACACTAAAAAGCGTGACTGCAGTAGTGGTGTGCTATGAAAAAGTAATGCGACTACGCTACTAGTATAAATTAGTTAACTCGCTAACAGATGGCAGTTAAAAATAGATGAAAAGACGTCTCTATTCCAATAAATTATCGTATATGGAGCTTACTTAAAGCTAGCATTGCTATTAGTTTTTGTCAATGAGAGAGACTTCGAAAGTATACCGGTGAGTGAGGCAGAGAGTTTCACTTTTAATATCACAGTGTGGTTTTAAGAACACTGCACCCTTTTTCATGGAAATTATAAGTTAAAAAATCAGGTTTCCTAAAAATAAAATATGAGAATTGTCAAGAACATTCATATGCAACATGACCTGTTACAAAACCTCCCTTAGGCTGCAATGTATACAGATTGTATCAAATTAAACCTGTGCATAGGGCGTTCTGTGTGTAAGACAGAGATTGATACATAAAGCAATAAGTAAGAATGAGATAAATGATCGATAATAGGAAGTTACTGTGGTTACTGTAAATAAATAATACCGAACAACCTGATAGCGTCACCATTTTCTGCAGTAAAAATACTTACTACTGAAATTATTGATAGAATGGCAATTTAAACTGTTTGGGAAAAAATCCAAATAATTAAATTAAATGGTTTTATGGTGGTAATTCAACCGCCGACATAATAAAATTATTTGTAGCTCCCTTTCAAAATTTCTAATGCATGTCAGTCCGTTGACCATCAAATGTTAGCCAATGTGAGGGGAAATTTTTGTAATCGATTAGGATATTGTTTGGCAAAACGTGGAGGTCTTTCCGAACACTTAATAAATTAATTAATAAAATAATTGTTAAAACTTTTGTACCGGATATAAATAATATTACCAATCAATATTGTGGTTAATTAGTTGCTTTAGTTGGTAAACTGGTAAAAGATTTACATTTTAACAGCATAGAAGGAGCGAAAAAACAAAGATGACGTTATTAGGTTGTATAAATGTTATTTATTTACAGTAACCACAGTAACTTCCTTTAGTGATTATTTATCTCATTCTTACTTAATACTTCATACATCGATCTCTGTCTTACATACAGAACGGCCTATGCACAGCTTTAATTTGATACAATCTGTATTGCCCACCATAACTCCAACAGACTCTCAGCTGAGCACCTGCCTAATCACAAGAAAAATATTAGATGTAGCTTAAAAAAATAAAGAAAATGTATGTTGAAAAGTGTGTGTAAAAATGTTTAATTTAGTAACGGAAGTTTCTTCAAAATTGATATAAAGTAAAATACGCTTAATGTGTCTGAGTAAAGTATTTAAATTCGATTTAAATAAACAATTTTATTAGTCGCAGCCTTTTTGTTGAAATTAGCCTTAATAATAGTAAAATAAATACATTAAAGATATGTAAGTACTATAAAGAGTTTAATATCAAATATACCACAAACTACCAAATGCGCAAGAATTGAAAAAAAATAAAATAAACCGGCCCTGTATATTGTATAACATGCGTACATTAATACGTATAAGAAGTAGATATTTATGGATTAGCAGAATAGTTGAGAAAAATTATTCATTTATTCCATAGTGCGAAAAATATATAAGCACTTATTAGTAGAACGCGTCAATTCATAATTGAAAAACTTAACGTTTCGCCTGTTTGGCATCTTCTGCAGTAAGTTAGGTGTTATAAAATCTGATCAAAAATAATGTTGCTATAGTAGAAAAGAAATAAGTAATATATGCAATTAAAAGAAATGTATGAATAAATGAATAATGCAAAAATCAAAATTTTGTAAAATACTTACGTAAAATACATTTTATTATGAAAGATACCAGATTATTTGAAAATTTTAAATATTAATTAAATTGAAATTGTTATGAAAAGAAAATTATGTGCTTACTCAAAATTTATAATGGTGGAGTAGGATAGCTTTGATTGATATGAAATTGAGAAAGGTATATAAAAATAATCAATGATACCAACAATATTCATATATTAGTAAGGAGGAAGTCAATAAGAAAATGAGACAGCTTAGGAGGTTTAAATAAATCGAATTTAAATTAGAAATATCAGCTCTATAATTTAGAAAATTTCTGTGTTTTTTAATTTGTATCATTTCTTGTATAAGTCTTCTTTTATACATTAGTTAGTTTTTGTTAGCAAATTTCTTGTCGAATTGAAATTAAAGTTGTGTAGCGTGTCTACAGCATGATCATACTTGAGACAGTATTTGGTAAATTAGGAGAACGTTTTCTTAATAAAAAAAATTAAATTAAAAGTTTCTGCAAATTATTACGTACGTTTAAATATGTAGGTACGTAATATAACAGAATGTACCTGTAAGATCCGTTTTTTAGTAAAAGTTTCTAAATAAACACAATGAACATCAAATAAAATCGTTCATCCCTAGGTTATAGGTATGTAAGAAAATTTAACAGTTGAATATTATATTTCATAGGAGTTGATTACGTGAGTGCTTCGATGCCAGAGAACCCATGAAATTTTTTTTTTCATTATAACCTAAAAATTTCTCAATCTATCGACAGCGGACAAAAAGCATCGTCTAGACTCTAGAGCATTTCATTTCCTATATGGATTCCTAAATTACTTTTTTTTATTCAGTGTAGAATGTACTTGTAGCGCGTGTCAAAAAAACCGAAAAATTTGCATTAAAAATCTATGATTATATTGTCAACGTTGATGGCGTATAATTAATAATTCAATGTTGTCATGTTTATAATTTAATATTGATGTTTTATTTATTTCATAAATAATGCATATTATATTCATGGCATAATGTATGTAGGTACCAGCTAATATAACTTGTTTTGCACTGCGACCAGACTCCAGATTTATTTTTATAAATCCAGCTTTAACCGATGTGCATTTTGTAATGACCAGGATTGCTACTTAGTACTTACATGACTCACCTGTACTACATGCTACATATTATATATGTACCCATGTGACCCTAAATCCGGGACTACCTCTGTCCGGCTTTACCGATGTTTACGTGTACCTACCGTATTTTGTATAGAATATCTAAAGTTCATATCTGCTTTTCAAGCTTAACCCTTTACCTCATAATATAACATCATTTTAATTCCAGAACCAGTGTTTAGGGATTTTTTCGCTTAAAAAATGTGTTAATTTCAGTATGTAATATTTGGACAGGCAAATATTGTATTTTTATGTCTTCGCTTAAAAAAATGTGTCAGTTCTAATACTATTTCGTATTGTATTTTTATAATGTTTAAGAAAATACAGGAAAAAAGTAAACAGTGATAATATATTCAGAATCATTTTGTTCTTTGTATTTTATTTTTTTAATAAGCCGTTTGAATTTTTTTATTACTCTGATTTATTTATATTTTGAGATAAAAAACTATATCCAACACTAGTTAAGCTTATTAACGAAAATATTTTTAATTCTATATCATTTATTGTATTTATTAGTTTGCAATTCTAATTATATTGATTACTAGATGTCTCGTCTAGCTTCGCCAGGGTTGCACTCGATTCATTCGTCCACTCGAATTTATTTTAACTAATGCGTTATTCACTCGTTTCGATCATTCTCTCAGATTTATAATTAAATAATACATTACTCACTCTCTTCGCTCGTTCGCTCGAATTTATAATTAATTACTAAATTACTCACTCACTTCCCTCATTCGCACGAATTTGTTTTGACTAATACGTTATTTACTCACTTCGATCATTCGCTCAAATTTATAATTAATTAAAACATTAATCACTCGCCTCGCTCGTTCACTCGAATTTATAATTAGTAACTGACAGCGACATAACATTATTATTATTGGGTATAATATTATATTTCACACTGCTTTTGACATAAACTTAATTTCAATCCAACTTGGAATCAATCCGATTTGCATTCGGGCGAAGCCGGGCCGAGCAATTATTAAGATAAAATGCAGCCTATATTTTAATGGAACGATTGATAAAGGTTTAATCAAGATCCGTGTAGTTTCTGATATTAGCCCATACAAACAAACCTTCCTTTTTTATAATATTAGTATACCTAGAATATACAAAGTATAGATGTGCAGTAATTCATTATTCATAATCGTTTGTTTTGATACTTCCGACGTAGTTGCCAAAGTTTTGCTTAAAAAAAGCGGCAGGGTAGTGTCGGGGACACACCCATATAGAATACGTCGCGTAATCTCGTTCATATCTATAGACACCCGGCTCATCAGTGGAAGTGATAGAGCGAACATAGATGCCGTACGCCGCTGCTAATATTTACAACGCTTTATCTGCTTTCTTCCAACACCCAAATCTTATAATATCGTTTTATATAATTTAGTTGTAATCTTGCGATATTTCGAAATTGAATCGATTTTTTTGTAACTTTTTCCACTTTTACACTGTACCTATTACGGTTACGAATTCACTATTTTTGCACTTCATGCGTGGGACATCTCCGATTGGTAAGTTATGCCTTTCACAGTAAACCCCCTAAATCTTTTAGCTTTGCCTAATTTTAATAAGTGGAAATCTTTAAAGTGTCGTTAAGGGAACAACGAACTTATAAAAATTTATTATCCACCACCTTGTGTTTTTATAATAATATTTATGATTTTTTCAAACATATTATACAATTGAAAATTAAATTTTGATTAACTGTATATTTATCGGTATTTCCGAGCAAAAATAAAAATTCTAATACGCCTCTTAAATTGACTTGATTGCGTTTATTTTGACCTAACAATCTTCTAGACGGGAAACGTGACCTCCAACAATATAAAACAGACAAAAGCAAGACATCATTTACTGTTGTAGTAGGTATACGTGGATGAAAGATGCCTGTGGGCGTTGTCTCTGGTGTCAGTGCAAATGTGCACCGTGTGTATGACACCTGGTGTGGCTATCATATAGCTGCAAACTAAACTAGACTAGACTAGAGCACCCAAAGGAAGGTAATACTACACCAACCCCTTTGGCGACATATTGTTGTGTCTGAGCTAAGCTTTACTTAGCTGAAACCACGTTGAAAACATATTACGTATTGTTATACATAATATACAATAGAACGATACAGTCAGATTGGTTTCACGAAACTGGTAAAGCTGTCAGTTTGCGCGAACATACTTCAAGAGCTGATACTTTAGTCCAGGGTTTCCCAAACTTATTTTATCGGGAAACCCCTGTACGATTTTCCAAAGATCACGAAACCCATATCATAACTATATTTTATGAACTCCTCCACCCCAATTTTAATATGAAAAATAAATTAAATGAACATTGTTTTAGTGACATAGATTATAATATAGACTGAAAATGTTAACAATCATAAAAATTAATAAAAAATAAATAAAGTAATAAATTAATATAAAATTCAACAAAATTATATATTATACATTCTCAACAAACAAAATTAAACTGAAAATACTGGTATTTAATACTCCTCAAGAAATAAGAAATCGAATGGTAAAAACCGCATTCTAATCTGTTCAGTATAGCGTATTCAAACCGATTTTCACCCGGACGAAGCAGGCCGGACAGTTTTTGAGATAAAATTTGGCTTTAATGTTAACGGAGGGTCTAAGGAACACATTGGTGAAGGTTTTATCAAAATCCGTTTATAGTTCACTGTCACTTGTAAATAAGAAAAACACTCCCGAAGTTTATTTCTTTTAATACGTATAATACTACCTGCTACTCTAGTCAACGAATGAAAATACATACTAAAAGTCCTTGACCCTCGGGTGGGCGCAAGAGGGGGGGGGGTACTTTAAAGGTCCCTTTTATTTGTTTTTCGCGTATATCTGAAAAACAGTTGGTCCTACGAAAAAATTCCATGCATAAAAATTGTAGCTGACAAAATTTTCTACATTTTCTATATTTGAAGTTTTTTCCAACCGTTTACGAGTTACATGCTTCTGAAAACTTAAAGATAAAATGGTAAATTGATAAACCATTTTGAAGGAAATTTAATTCTCTACAACTCTCTTTTGTAAAATGAAAGGCTGAGGCGCTACGGCTAGAGAGAAAAGTTCGGCAAAAGAATGTGGTGCGAAAAATATTTTTTCTAAAATTAGCGGTTTTCAGAAACGTGTAACTCGTTAACGGTTGGAGATCGAAAAAACCTCAAATATAGAAAACGTAGGATATTTTGGCAGCTACAATTTTCATGCATGGCATTTTTTCGTAGGACCAACTGTTTTCGAGATATACGCGAAAAACCAAAAAAGGGACTTTTAAAGTGCCACCCCCTTGCGACCATCCGAGGGTCAAGGACTTTTAAAATGTTTTTTTACTAACCAGTTCAAACAAAGTCCCGAAGTCGGTTTTTGCGTTTTTTTTGACTTTCCGGCTAGACCCCTCTTTAGAGCACTCTTTGACTGAGCTATACAATGATCTGTTTAATAGTTTCTGAGATTAGCTCATACAAACAAACAAGCGTTCCTTCTTTATAATATAAGTATAGATATTGTGTTATCACATGATTGTGATGAATTTTAGGTACTTTATGTATTGCGTAAACATCGTTTTGACATCGCGACACTACGTAGACGCTAGTGACCTTAGCTGTCGAGCGTCTATAATCTACAATCTATGTGTCTATTTTTCTTTTTGTCTATCTAAATTACGTTTATATGCACTTTAACTTCCTGAGTTATCAAATACGCATTTTCTATATGGTGTAAATATATAAATACCTCCATTGTGCATTCTGTTATTTTGATCAGCTGGTGCACACTACACTCAGTATGATGACCAATAATTCCTGAATATTAACATTTATATTCTGGAATGCAAAATAGCATAACATGCACAGTTAGCAGGGTTGTCAACGTCACCCGTATTGGATTTGTCGAAACAATGCCGATTTTAACAATGTTTAATCAGCATCCGTACTCAAAATTTGATACTTTCTATAACGTGCCAAACAAAAAGTAAAATAATAATTAAAATTACAAAAAGCTTCTACTATTAATGTCAATATTAGTTCTTTTAATAATAATAAATATTAGAAGGAGAGTAAACTGATAGTTTTCCTAACTTATAAAAGGAGACACTAATAATTTATTTAATATTTAATTATTTTTATGATACAAAATGTAACATCTAAAGTCATCACAATATTATGTTGATATTACCGACTTAGTCAATAAAAAGTTTATGTGTGACTAATAACAATTGACTATAGCTGGTCTACTGGGATTTAACCAGGTGGGGATTAGAATACTCACTTAGTTTCTAGCTTATAATACGTAAATATAAATCAGTTAATCTGGCAAAAAAAAAAAAAAATTTCCACAATAAAAAATCAAATCAAATTCTATAAAACATAAAGTTTTCAGTATTTTTGTGTACAAAATCAAATCAATAAAACAACTTTTTTTACACTTCAATAAAACCAAATAAAATGTTAGTATGTTTTTTCTAAGTTTTTTGGACAATTTTACTGTCACGTTTGACGGCATTTGGTAAGTTAATCAAGAATTGGGTTTTTAAACGAATTTTTTTTTTACTTAAATGGAAGGACCACATCAAGTTTTATAGCAAAACTGTTTTTATTTAATTTTTTTGCTTACTAATTAAAAAGTTATATTTAAATAAAAATTAATTTTTAAACTCAGTTCCGATAACGCGCCGAAAGAATCCGAACGCGTGTGACGTCATTATGTTATCTATGGTCTTTGTATCCATGGTTACCAAGTTAAAAATTTATTATTTTTGATAGTATGTGTAATACATATACACAAATACCAACAAATGCAGACACATTTTAACATAACGACGTCACAAACATTCCTGGCGCGTTTTGAAGTCACGTGATATTTTTTAAATTTTTATACATTTTAATTCATTTTTAGTAATTTATCTACAGCTTTAAAAAAAATTTTCTTTTCGATTTTCAATATTATTTATGTTAAATTATTAGAAAAAATTAAAAAATTAATAATTTTTTTTAAACTTAAATACCTAATTGTTAAATATATTATTTTTTAAGTATTTTTCCTAACACAATTTTATAATTTTTATACAGAGCTCTGAGGATGAGAATATAATTCTCGAAACGTCAGCTAATAAATACAATATTAACAGTATTTGCTTATTATTTTTGGATCCTTAAGCCATTTCAAAGCTGTCTTCTTATATTTTTGTATAATATAGATACCTATTACATTCATTTGATCTTTTTTTTTTTTTGAAAAAGAAAAAGGTCGTACCTAAACCTGACCACATCGCTTCGCTATATTTCTCTGTGTTCCGTTTTTTGAAACCGAAAAGGTGTTAAACATAGATTACTCGTCTTCTCCCAGTGTCCTTTCCACTGAGAATTTCAAAACATTGACGTTCTATTTTGAGACACCTTTATATTAAAACAAGAACGGTCGTATCGTGTATTTATATACTCTGATCGCTGGTTCAGTTCCCAATCACTGATGAATTATGGCGGGTCACATTCATTCTGTACCTATATATAGCGACACTGCAGTTTGAGTGCTTCGCTATATAACGATTTATAATGTAGATATAGGTATTTATTTTTGAAATTCATGCCAATGAGGAGAATATAGTACCTACACATATTATATTATACGGGCCAAAATAGTAACCAAGTTAATGTTTTTATTAAACCTCACAATTGATCCAAGCCATAGGTAGTTTTACCACGCAAAAGGTCGTAAGGAGATGAAATTTGGTGGGATCGTAAAATTTACTGTTCTGATCATAGCCCTGAGTTCGTGACCTTGAGGGACGACCACTTGCGCCGCCATCTTGGAAAAATAGCGCTCAAAATCAATTTTTGGAAAATATATCCGTTTCTATTGGTCCTAGAAAAAAGTAAAGTAATAAATTAAAGAGCATAACATTCTACATAAAATATGTTCTAAGCTTTTTTTCCGTCAGACCAATAGTTTTCAGGATACAGCGCGCCAAACACAAGCAAATAATGGTAATGAAGCGGTGATGCGTTTTTTTGCACCATAAATCCATAAATATGGGATAAGTGATATGTGCAAAGTAATTTCAACATAAATATCTATTATTATCAAATGCATTTACATAGTTTTCTGCATTTATTTTGTAGGGACACGTCAGCTTCCTTAATAGGTATGATAGTTATCATTTCATTTTGTAACTCGTTCCCATACCATCGAGGAGGTAAAGCCTAACGATGCATTTTTTTAACGTGGTGTCCCCCCTCGGCCTAATCCACAAAATAATCACTTTTAAGTATGTTTGTGGAAGGACTGGTGCATTGTCTTCTGAATCTTCTTCGCCATTATCATCACTTTCACCCGATATTTCTGAGAGATTCGTCTCATCATCGATTTCCTCTGCTTCTATATTCACCTCGCCTACTCCAAGCACTTCTCGCAGTGACTAGTGCATCGAAGTCTACATGTGGATTTTGGAAGATTTCAATCATTTTAAGCAACTTATTGTTTTTCGCAAGAATATTAAGAAATTTAATCTTTCCCTGTTTAAAGAAAGCAGACGTTGTATCACAATCGCTGAATGCATACAGGAACAAAAAACTATGAGGAGGCCGGGCTTGAAAATAGCCGAGCATGTAGTTAGTAGTAGTGGCTTATATGGAGTTTCCATGGCTCTTCTATTACAATCTCCCAGTCCCCAGGTTCTAACTGGTAAAAATATCAATTGCATTTTCAATTAATTATTAAAAAATAATAAATTGAAAATATGAATTGGTACGAGATCTACATAATCGGCTGCTG
Organism: Mongoloraphidia duomilia; assembly: GCA_039654895.1. Lineage (NCBI taxonomy): Eukaryota > Metazoa > Arthropoda > Insecta > Raphidioptera > Raphidiidae > Mongoloraphidia > Mongoloraphidia duomilia. The sequence goes on from CM077518.1 coordinate 25,937,437, forward strand.
GTGGCTCTAAAAAACCACAAGTATCTGATGTAAACTTTACAGTTGAAAATGATATAACCGAACTGACATTTCTAAGATAACGCTGATTTACCTTATACATGGCGAAACAAGAGATTTTTGTTGCTTGTAAATTAAAACAAAAAAGCGGTCAATTGCGAGTCGGGATTCGCGCAATCAGTGTTCCGTACAATCGTTAAACATAAAAGCCTTAATTTATTAAAAAAAAACATTCCTGCCTAACGTGTGGCTCGAACCCACAACTATGCGGTTACGAGATTCGTGTTCTACCGTCGAGCTACAGATTAACTTATTTTCATCGTGATCGATATATACCAGTTTTACGTTCTTTATCAATTTGAAATGTTGTGTTAGTTAAATTATTTATAACAATTAATTGCGCTAGAATTTTTCAATCCTGATAATTTCGTTCAATCTACACCTGATTCTCAATGTTCATGATTTTTTGTCAGATTTTTTTGAGCGACCCTCTTGAAGATATATGAGTAGGGGACAGCAATTTTTAATCGTTTTTCCCCAAAAATGTAAAAAAATGAAAAGATAAAAATACATCATATATGTTGTTGAATTCGTGCTTCAATAGGCTTTCATTTGACACCATACACGATTCCCTTGAAAAAGTTTTTTTTCATTGTTCAATTGACCCCCTGAAAAGGACCTCCAGAATCACAATTCATCTTTTTATACTTCATATCTGTGATTGGGCCACCGCACTCTATCTATGTGCCAAATTTCAATTTTTTACGGCAAATAGTTTCAGAGAAAATCACTCGTGACAGACGGACGGACACCGAAGTGATTCCATAAGTGTTTCGTTTGCACGGAACATGCACGAAACACGAAAAATGAATCATTGAAAACTGTGAATAATATTTTTCTTGTGCATTTCGAAAGGTATCTTCTATTTGTATTCTGCCTGTGAATTGAATTTACCTAATATTTATATGTAAACAAAAGGACACTGCATTTAACTGTAAATATAAGGTCTATGCAAATGCGCGTATGAAAAAAGGGATCTTTACATTACATTCCAACATTAACGACTAGCCTTAACCACGGCTTCGTTCGTGATAATGTCGGATTTGGGTTACTATTGAGCTTTCTTTATTAGGAGCGGGATGATATACATATAGTCTCATATGGCCTGGATGTATTACACACACTATGGTGAAAGTACGATCAAAATCGGTTCAATAGTTTCTGAGTTAACTCTGAATAAACAAACTAAAAATGGAGACGGTGCGGTCTCCAATAAACGTTGTCGGTTGCGTCAAGCGTCACGTCCCGTCGTACGCAGCAGAAGAATGCTACATATGCCATAATATAACATAAATAAAGAATAATATAAAGGAGACCTCTTGTATACTTGTATAAAAGTGGTCTCCATTGATGTAGACTGTTTCTAGACGCTGCGTACGACGTCAAGATGCTGTGCGCAATACTGTATTTTAATTTATTAATGTATTTTACGTTGCTAACTATGAAATCGAAATTAAAATTAGCATTTTTCAATTGGAAAACCACTAAAAACCGGTGTAGAAGACTGACAAAAAGCGCGACCGCATAATAATAGTCCTGCGGTATAGACGCGTGCAGCAGCACCAGTGCAGACGCTAGACGCAACGCACTAGCGTCAGCTGACCCCGTAATATAACGTTTCGTGCGACGTCCAGACGCATGAATCTACGTTAGCAGACGTTAGACGCTGCATACAGCCTAAGGCTCATTTCGCACCAAACCAGTCCAGTCCAGTCCAGTCGCGTCCAGTCAAGTCGGACGCTACTGGATTGAACATATTAACTTATTGTTGAAATAAAGGCAATGTGTAAATCTGGTTTCATACTAAGCGCGTCACGTCCAGTCCGATCGCGTCAAGACTTATCAATACTGATTGCGACTCAGTCGGTTGAATTTTTAATGCCAGTCAGCCCAGTCTTGACACTCAGAATTGATGTAGTCGTAGAAACCTTAATTTTATTAGTGCAAGCAAAAGGGGCAATCTACGATCCTAAGCACGCGAAGCACAGAGATCGGAATTTCATTGCTGCCGCCTGGAGAGGTAGGTATAGCCAGAGAAATAAAAGGTTAAAGAAACGAACACTGGTCTCCTAGTATGTATGGGATGAACCCAAAACAGATTTCGTCGTTACTTCATCCTTCTTCTGTGTAGCCGACGTAAAATTAATATTATGCCTTGGAGAAATACGTCCATCTTGACACAAAATTCTTCACAAAACTATGCCGCGGCGACCGCATCGTTGCTGTCGCGAACTTCGATCGGAATTTGTGGGACGGCTGACGCGGCGTATTCAGTGCGAAAGGAAATATTGACGTGACTTGACTGGACAAGACTTGACTGGACTGGAGTGGTTTGGTGCGAAATGAGCCTAAAGATAGTATACCACAGCCAGACAAAAATTCAGATAATGGCTAAATTATGCCAGATATCCTAGAAACTGTAGATCTAAGTCGAGATTTCGTTAAAAACATACATACATACAAAGTTACGCATTTATTTATTTGTATAACTCATTGGTTGATGAGAAAACATTCATTTTAAAGTACAGATTCGAATCTTTTCTTTCTTAATTTCGTTTTCACAAGGGACACTGGTGTTCGAACATCGGTGTCCAACACCAGTGTTTCATTAGCCGAACCATGAAATAAATGTGTGTTAACGTGCGGAACACATCTGTGAGGCTAGAATAAGACACCCGTGTTGGACACCCGTGTTCGAACAGCAGTGTCTCGTGAGTAAACGCTCTAACTTAAACAAGATGCTATGTAACGTTTTTGGATGGACACAGAACTATAGTATCTACTTATTTAAACTTACACCCCAACACTTTTTCTTAAACATATAAATAATATGATAGCGATACTTCAAAATATGTATGTTAAACTTCACCACATGTTTGAATGTATGTTATCTATTTTACAAGTTCTCCATTTACCGACAGCGCGTTCGTAACATGTTGTGTAAACTGTATTCTCAACATATCACCAGAGTTCAATGAAACCCGTAAGTACTTCATGCATCCAATATCTCCACACGAGATATTACAGTATGTACCTACACACAGGTACACCTATAATGTACCGCTCACCTGAACACTCAACTGTATATAATAATACGTAGTGTCAGGTATAGTATCTCTGAGCTTTATATAACGGCTATCATTTTATATAATGGGTGATTCATTTAGAGGTACTTTTTTCAAAAATAAAAAAGAAGCACAAAATTCAATTTTATCGGGTAATCTTTAATATCATACAATAGAACCATTCTTTACGTTTATTTTTTAAAGATTATTTCTTTCAAATGTTGGCCGTAACTGCGGCTAACATGGTCCATCCTGAAGTTCCAATTTTCTATGACGCGTTCGAGCATTTCGAGTGGTATTTGGCCAATGATGCGAGTAATGTTGGCTTCCAATGCCTCAATCGTAGCCGGCTTATCCGTGTAGACTTTGGACTTTACGTAGCCCCAAAAGAAAAAGTCTAGAGGTGTGATATCATATGATCTAGGTAGCCAATTCACCGGTCCAAAGCGTGAAATTAACTGTTCACCGGATTGTTCTCGCAATAAAGCCGTGGTTTCACGGGCTGTGTGGCAAGTAGCGCCGTCTTGTTGGAACCAAATATCGTCGAGATCACGCGCTTCAATTTCAAGCAGCAAATAGTCCGTTATCATGGCCGAATCGATTCATCACGGTCATCGCGTACACTCCCAGCTACCGCCGCTATATTTCCTTCATTACGTGCTGGATGTGGTCTATTTGGTCGCGTATTATCGTATAATGAAAATTGGATTTAAAATGTTTCGATGGCATAGCGAATTGTGCGTTCGGTAGGCCGATTATGTGGACAATAAGTTGCTCTAAGCGCACGAATCACATTCCTCGTAGAACGCTGATTTTCATAATACAGCTGACTAATTTGTAGACGCTGCAGCTGTGCCGGGTTAAGTCTTTCCATGATGAAATGTCAAACACAACTGAACAAAAATACCATGACAATTTGACACGAATCACACTTGATCTGTCATGAAATCCCTTCGGAAAAAAGTACCTCTAAATGAATCACCCGTTACATACACTACATCCTCGCACGACATTTAATATAAAAAATATAGCCGATCTACAAGTCAGTTTACTCTTATTACAAAAATTATAAAAGATTTTGGTTACTGGTTCAGTCTTCCGGTGAATACGATTGAATTTGTACTTTGCTGAACTATGTCAAGCCGACGACAGGTGACCAGAGCTGAGGGGTTAGCATGTTAGACCATTTTTCAAATAAAAATACGTTTTTTACCATTCAATACCACAGATACTGATCTGGGATATATTAAATTACAAGTCATTCACTCTAAATTGTAATTTGTAAGCAAACAAGCAATAAACAAATTTTATTTTTATTCTTTATCTTAATAGCTACGACGATGCGTTGGCATTGTGTTACGTTCGGGTATTCGGATATTATAATTTATAGGCTAAAATACTGAAAACGATAAAGCGAAAATTGCGCGTGACTATAAATAAGCGTTGTAGTATACGTAAGAAAAAAACGCCACAAAGCGAAATTCTTGTTATGGTTCTCTTGATAATCGACCAGAACGCGTTCTGGTAATGAAAAAGTAGTTGTATTTTTTCTGGAAATTTGAAAATACGTATTCTCAGTTGTCATAGTGTAGCCCGAAAATAGATCGTGCGCGATATAATTTCTCGTCTATATTCTATAATATTGAAAAAGGAAAGAAATTTAGATTGTTGTCCATTAAGGCGATACAGATTTCATGTGAAAAGTAGCTACCTTTATTTCTATTAATTCGATTTTCTCAGTGAAGTGACAGTTTTGTTTTCTACTTGTTACAACCTTTATCTTTAGAAACTTAGTGAATTACCAAAGATGTTCAAGAATTTTTTCCATTTATCTATCCTAAAGGTATTACCGTACAAATTTGCAAGTTAAATCAAACACCGAATATTCGTTATGAGCTCTCCGACTATATGAAAAATTAATAACAAGCTAATTCACTCTTTTTTAGTCGAATGGAGTATGACATCTTGAGACTGGATAATTACAATATTAAGGGGTAGGTATATGTAGAGTAACCCGAGGGGACTTTGGGATTATTTTTGGAAACATACTGGTTTATTGTAAAATCAGCCAATTACATACATATTATAATAATATATAACTAATAACTCATCCGCCGCAATAGTGGAAGATTCGAGTTTGAGTCCCGACTGTGACATTGGTTGATAAAAATGAATTTTTCAATATTGCAATGTAATATTATTTAATTGGTTGATTTTCCAATAATGCTATTAATACTGTTTTATTTTTTGTATTTTTGAAATGTGTAATTTAGATTTATGGCGGGTTTTTCGGGGTTTCAGGGTATTTTGTAATAGTTATACAGGAAAATGTGTTTTCAGATTTTTTTCGTCTGTATGTCTATCTATCGGTCTGTACCATCATCGTTGAAGATGGGTGAATTAATTTTGATGAAATATTCAACAATAATTTTCTAATAATTAGTACCCAAATTTTAAAAATATAGAATACTTTTTATCCAGCTACTCTTCGATTAAGATAAGATACAGAACAAAATCGACATTAACATGGGTACCTAAATTCTATTTGTTTATATAACTGCATTTGTCAATAGACTTATGTCAAAGTTTATCGGTTACAAAAACTAGTAAAAACTCTTACAACAATGACGGTTACTAGTCTTTATAAAAAAATAATTAATCAATATCCATTAAATCAATACCAAAAAAGTGAAACTATATCAGTTGAACTCATAGAACAAATTTATAACTGAATTTGGTTTTTTTGTGAACGTTTCGAAATTAAACGTCAAAAATAAGGAATTTTCAAATCATTTCTACCTATTTGTCGATTTACCTATATGTATGTTATAGATTGAATTTAATATAAAAAAACTCCATGTCATATACAGCTATAGGATTTAAAACCGTGAACTCATTTGTTTTGTGAAATGTCCAACGGTATTACATCGTTCAAATATCGTCAAATAAAAGAAATGAGACAAAAAAATGGAATTATCACTTTATTTGAAAATTGCCTTTATAATGTTTTTACATAACTGTCTCACTTATGTTACGGAATTACCCTCGTTGATATTATGCGTCTCTTATTCTTTTGTGTAAAGAAATTGACAATAACCTCAAATCATAGAAGCTTGAATCAACAATTTCTTTAGAAAAATGTAAATGTAAATGTAAATGTAAATGTAAATATTTACATCTGCATCGCGATTTGACGATTCCTCAGCTACACGAAATTTCTTGTTCGATCACGCTATTTGGCAACAGAATGGAGTCTCAATCGCACTTTCGCGCGATCGATGTGTTTGTTTCGAATTCGCGCGCCTGCGCGTGAAGAGTGCAATCTCATAGGAATCCATGGCATGGTGTGCGCGAACCTGTGACTTTAATATATATGTGTTTTCGATAATCGCACGTTTGCGATACATCAGTTGTGTATTTCAGCGAATAGTGTGCAGGCTTACGCTCTTGGTTGCTGCATCTGACGAACTACAAGCAACTAAATCGCACAATCCGTAATACAAAAGAAGCATGTGCTGGCCCTTGCAGCTTCGAGTTATCTATGGAGATTTTTATTAATTATTAGTAACTAATTCTTTTTCATAAGATTATTTATAAATCATTTTAGAACTAATGTCACAAGTGTGTCAATTTCGTAACACTATCAATTTTGTAAATATTTTATCGTGTAATATTTACAATGTTATTTTTCAATAATAATTCATAAGAAATGCAGAGTTGGTTTACTTGACTACATTTTTATTATAACATATAAAAAGTTCAAAACTAACAACTTCATAATATATTTAATATTTATGTTTCATAATATATCATATAAAAGCATAGATTTATAAACATCCTATAACAGGGGGATCTAGACAAACAAAACAAAAACAAAGTTTGAAATCTAACAAAAACCAACACCGAAAATTCTTCATTTTTAACGATTTCAATTTTTTACTAGAACGTTTGCACATATTAAGTTTTTTATTTCGCATTGTTTTAAAATAATTAGTAACCCTTTTGACTACTTTTTCAGGCTAAGTTTTAAGTAGAATCTCTGATCTATTCAATATTGAAATAATTGAACAATTTTTATCGTACCAATCGTTTATTATAGTAGCGCAAATAGGTGAAATAATTGTAAGAATTGTGCTATTGATGATAGAAGCATGCAACTTGGGTCATGTTTGCTAACTATAATTAATGATGATTTTATTGTGGCTATGACGCCATCTCAGATTTTCCCTATTACAGTAAGGGCGGGGGGGTAAATCTCAGGAACTATTATTAACATACAAAAAAAAGTTTCAAACAAAAAATGTTACATAGTTAGATCTATATAAATTTGATACTTACACATTTTCCTGTAGGTGGAAATGTATGGCCAGAAAAAGATACCGAAAAACGCGTGCTTTTCTCGCCTTTGAAATCAATACCTAAAATATAATGTACAGTCGCGGATTTAAAAAGTTTACACCTGTATCATCTAGTTACCGGTTTTTTTAATTTTTGCATATTGTAATTTGGCTTTTGATTGTAATGTATCAATTACTAAGGTTACATCCTAAAAATTCAATAAGAAATTATTATCAAAACCCCTCAGTTGTTTATTATGTAATCCAAATTACTCAATATTATTCAATTAAAACATAAGAAGATTTAATAATATTTGCTGCTAGCAAATTCCTTCCTCCAATCTTGCAATAATTCTTCTTTTTTGTTCATCGTTTTTAATAATTTCGAGGCATTTAAACGACAATTATTTCTTTTAATTTTTGACATTTACATTTACCTATTAAAAACTAAATTTGTTGCTAAGCTACTGACTTTTTGTGAACTTACACTGAAAAACTCAAGTGTAAACTTTATTAAGTCCGCGACTGTACTTTTCAACAGCTTTACTTATTATGTTATTTATCGAATTTCAAATTGAATATGCATATGTTTATAAAGAAAATAACGCTCTAAATCCTGTTTTTGTCCCATATATCGATATCTTTAAAAATTGAGAAGTTATAGGCGAGTTTTACATGTTTTTTGACACGCGTTACGAGTATCTTCTATACCGAAAAAAAAAAATCCGTCAAAGAATCCATAGAAAATTTAATGCTCTAAACAATTCTTTTTATTTAATCTCGCTAATTTAAGAAATTTTTAAGTTATAAGCATTGAAGAACATTTTTTTATTTTTTGAAATAAAATTGAAATAGAAGAATGTTCAAGAGATATAATAATATACCTATTCATAGGCTATCTAACTGAATAGAAAAATTTGGAAAACCTGGAAGTGGTCACCGTACAGAAGCAATTTTTTCGAGATTGTATTTTTGAGGTGAAAAAGTAGGATCTTGAAAAAATTGTTTCTGTAGGGTGACCACATCCAGGTTTTTCACACTTTTCTACTCAGTTAAATAGCCCATGATTAGATCTATTATAGCCCATATATGGGAATTTTATATTTCTTGAACACTTTTCTTAGTAGAGTACTTCGCGCCAAATGTTTCAATTTTATGTCAAAAAGTAAAAAAATGTACTTCAATGCTTATGCAACATATTGTCAAAATATTAATTTTGACAATATGTTGAAATAAAATCTGAAGTTATATATTTTTTTTAAAAATTTGTTCATAAAATGTAAGAAATTATGCAATGTGCAATCACTTATCTAATTGGTTGTGATTGCGACCTTGCTTAAGGTCAAGACATTAAAATTGTCTTTTTCGTGTTAAAATCGATTCATTCATCTCTCATCTTTTTAAGTGGAAACTGATGGACTTAAAAAGCACTTGAAAATATTAGAAATATTAATAGTTTTTTTTCAATCTAATATTTATAATAAAAAGTGAATAGTCCAATAAATTTTAAAATCGACTTCTAGTACGCTTTACTTAAACATTAAATTAAAATATAACATGTATATGATCAAGTATAATTTTAAGTAAATATTTTAAATAATTAAATCGAATCTTTCTAAGAAAAAGGAACTAACGTTAAACATATTACAAAAACATGAGGAAAAACATTACACTTATACCTTGAAAATTTCTTAAGATAGCAAGATTAGACAAAAAGGATCGTTTAGACTTTAGAGTATTCAATTTACTATGGGTTCTCAGACAGTTCTTTTTTTATTCGGTATAGAAGATACTCGTAACGCGTGTCAAAAAACATGTAAAACTCACCTAAAACTTCTCAATTTTAAAGGATATCGATATGGAACAAAAAGCAGGATTTGGGGCGTTCTTTTCTTTATAAACATATGCATATTTTATTTAAAATTCGATAAATAACATAATAATCAAAGCTGTTGAAAAGTACATTACGTTTTAGGCATTGGTTTCCAAGGCGATAAAAGCACGCGACTTTTGGGCCCTTTTTGTGGCCATACCTTTCCACCTACACGAAAATGTGTAAGAACAAATTTTACAGATCTGACTATGGAACAAATTATTTTTGTTTGAAACTTTTTTTTTTGTATACGTTTTCTTTTTTTGTATGAGTTCTTGACATTTTTGCAGAAACATCTATGAGGGTTCTTTTACCCCCTGCCATTACTGTAAAGGGGAAATCTGAGATGGCCTCATAGCCAAAATTGAATGTTCATATATTATGTAGTATAAGTGCCCCAAGTTGCATCCTTCTATCATCAAAGGTACAATTATTTCACCTATCTGCAGTATACAATTAATAGATTGCTTAATACGGCATTAAGATGGTATTGTAGAGCTTTTAGATAGCCTTATATAAAGATAATGCATGATGTGATATTTTGAACTTAAAACTAGCTGGTATGAGTACGAAATATAAACACTTTATGAAATATTAAAGCTTTGTGTACATATTTTCGAGCCGCTGAATATATCGGTAAAATTTACATTATTTTGAAACTAAATGTGAGAGAGTATAAAGTGAGATAGAAGTATAACGAACAGAGTAAAGACAAAGACAAAACCAAGGTTTTTGTTTTCGCTGAGTTGGCAAAACTGTACACAGTGCGACAACGGCACGCGATTTCCATATTACGAATGTAATGTATTTATGATAACGAAGTTATTAAATATATGAAACAGAAGACATTTACATTAAATTTGGTGGGGAGAATGAAAGTCTCTGGTCTTTGGTTTAACTCTGACAACCGTCTTAGTTAATATTCTGACATATCTGAAAACAATTATTAAAGTAAAATGGTAATTTATGTGGCAAAAGATAAATATCACTGCCACTACCTACTATATGGGAATGTGTACACTGTGGTGACATAAGCAATGTAATACTAGTTTAGCAGTCGTGTCGTCTATATTTATAGAAGTGAAACTTATTTACGTACCCAGGGCCGGCCCGTCCATATAGGCGAATAAGGCGACCGTTTAGGGCGCTCAAATTTTTTTTAAAGTGCGGTGCGACCGAAAAAGGGTCATCCAAATATGTGTATCTATACACGCCGAATCATGACCGAACTGTGCCGGCCCGAATATGTTTAAAGCAAGCATCCTTTATGGTATATGTGACGCGGGTCGTTCTGTCTATGATCGGGGCGCTTTATTTTATTTTGTTGTGAAAATTTTTATTTAAAGGGGTGCCATCAAAATCATTCGCCTAGGGCGTCAAGTTTGCTCGGGCCGGCGCTGTACGTACCGAAATGTGACTGAGACGCTGGGAAGGCATCGCTGCAGCAATCGTTATCTTTAATTTTATTTTTCATATCTGTATAAAAATGCAGTCTACTGTTTTAGAGTCTTAACTTTGTAAGATTGCAATAATTGTGAACATGGTTTTAGAATACTACTAACGGGTATTCCACACGTTTGCACTAGTTGCACATAATACTTTTTGTGAAAATACGCCGTTAGATAACAAACATTGATAATTTTTTTGAATATTATTTGACAGTTGTAAGAATTTAATCACTACCCTTGCTAAAGAAGTATACCTTCAAAAATGCTATATTAAAACATGGAATTAGAATAAATGGGTGTAACCTGCATTTTTGCACGGGTGCTCATTTTAGCGTTAAAAATAAATAATGTACTAAAAGTTCCCATTGATCTAGTGTTTATATTATAGAAAAAACATGCATTTCTTGAAAGATCTCTTTGATTTAATTATTTTTCGATACCCAATAGGTCTTCTTGGTCAGTATTAAGGGATTGTTTTAAGTCTAAAGACGTCTTTTCAAGTAGAAAATGAGCTTTATAATCTTATGACTGGTACATATTCCAAGTTTTTGCAAATGTGTTATGCATTTCTCGCGCATAGCTCATATTCGCAAGTAACTACAAAAAAGAATCCCTGCACATAACAAACTAGTATACTAACTTTACTCTAATCTATACGGACGGGTCAAAAATAACAAGGTGGCCTGAGATTAGTGTGGTGTAACGGTTAGCGTAGCAGGCCTTTGGATCACACTGTCGTGGGTTCGAATTCCACCTCCGCTCATGGATGTTTTGTGATGTCATTTAGTTTTAAGTTATTTGTTATTTGATTTGATGTAATTAAAAGACGCTAATGACCTAAGTTGTCGACGCGTCTATAATCTACAACAAAAAAACAAGGTGGTCTGCGCCTACCGAATCAACGACAGTATGCAAAGCTACAACCTACTTGGAACCTACAGCAATTACTCAGCCGAACTGTACGCAATTTTTTAGGCTCTAATTCAAAATCAAAGTAGACCTGTCAATAAATACGTAATATGCACCGACTTATGGAGTACTATCTGCGCTCTAAAGAGAAAAGAGGGAAAAAGTAATCCAATTTTGACCAAAATACTGAATATTATACTAAATAATTCAACTGGTCCTCACAACAGTACAATCATATTCTTTTGGATTCCTAGTCATTGCGGAATTTCAGGAAATGAACAAGTTGATGAAGATGCCAAATTACAAACGTTAACCGACGATGCCGGCATTACAAATGAGATTTCACTGACCGATGCCATCAACTGAAAGCAAGATGCGATAATGAGAGAATGGGATAACATTTGGACTAATATTACCAACAATAAGTTAAGAACAATTAAAGCAAACTGACTATTTCCCTTAAGCTACACAGAAAACGATCTGACACCTCAGTTGTTCCAAGGTTAATGCACTGACCGAGAGATAACATGTTGTATGCAATCTGCATCAGCAATTTCAGACATTCACATGATTATACAAAATGCATTGTAATGTATTATTATAATAGTATTTATAGGACCGTTTAAATAAAGATCTTTTATCATTGCTAACAATTAATTTCTTGTCGTCACATCTGATGACCCTGACGTGATTATTGCCAACATACAACGATACCATGTCTACTCCAGGAACATCGACCGCTACACAATTAAATATCGACGTCAACCGCGTGAGCGTCAGAGTACTTCCATTTTGGCCGAAAAAACCTGATTTGTGGTTCTCGCAACTAGAAGGACAATTCAACCTCAGCAGCATCACTCAGGATGCAACGAAATTCTGGTACGTCATTTCGCAACTGGAAAACAAATACGCCCTCGAAGTGGAGGACGTAATTACAAATCCACCTGATGACGGCAAGTACGAGAAGATCAAATTAAAGCTAATCCCGTCGTCTGACAGCAACTAAGGAACAACAAATTAAACAACTTATACAATATGAAGAAATAGGTGACCGAACACCTTCACAATTTTTTTTTTTTACTTGAGTTAAGTGCGCAGCGACTAAGGCTATGTGCACGAGTCTAAATATAAGGTAAATATAATATACGTATATGTCTCTATTATTTGTTAATTTATTCTAGTACGTCACATTTGTTAAATTATATTTTTTCTTTTAGGTTCGTTAGGTCCAAGAATTTCAGCACTTTTGATACACTGGGATCGTCGTCGCTTAGTATTTCTTCGAGTGAGTTTGGTAAGTTCACGCAACTTCTTTCATATCTATATCTAGGGCATGTTATTAAGATATGTTCAGTACTGAGAGGTGTATTGCATTCTTCACAGTTTGGGGGATTTTCTTTTTTCCTTATGTATGAATGGGTAAGGTTGGTGTGTCCTATTCTTAATCTGGTCAGAACGGTTTCATTTCTTCTAATTTTCTGTGACGAGGTATTAAATTTTTTTGTATGATGCTTTATTTTTCTTAGTTTGTTGGTTGTGGTGTTGAGCCAGATATTCTCCCATTCTTTGAGAACCTTCACAATTCCTAAGGCGTTTGCGTACTATGTCAGGTATAAGCGTACAAACCACATTTTTGAGAGCTCTATGGCTGAGTCGACTTCCTGCGCAAATGCAAGCGATTTCGGCAACACAGGACAGCGCTGATCAGGACGAAATTGCCCAAATAGTTGACAAAATTAACGAACCAGTACCCTGTGCAAACTCCCATGTCACCGGCATATCAGAAAGCAACGCAATTCAAACACTCAACGAGATGATTAATGACCATACCTTCCTAACACTCGCAGATCTGGAAAATAAAATCTAAATTAAGAAACTCCTTTAGCCTATTTTAAACAAATAATGTACTTTGTACTTACCTTATTTAACTAATCCAGTATCGCTAGAGAATAATTACCCAATTATTATTTTATATTTACCTGCATTGTATATGAGAATATGTAAGTCTATTATGTAATATGTTTATTATGTAGGATATATGTATGTTTAAGAATTTATGTATGGCGTCGTGCATATAGCCAGAGTTGCTGAGCACGTTACATAAAAAAAAACATTCACGAGTAGTGTAGGGTTGGCACTCGTATAACCTGTGCAACTGTACTTTTGCATTGCCCATACATTTACATAATCGCACTCGTTAATAGTCGCGATGTGGATAGCTCTCAGTTATTCAAAGATATAGAATCCTTTCTGTAGACTGTATTTGACTTAATGTTTGAATTAGTTACTTAAGTAAATGAGCATACGGTATGATAATACCTTATAAAGTTATACAAGAGAATATGTTATAAATAAGTTCATAAAATAGCTTCTAAACGTTTCATTGCGGTGAACTGACATATTAAATTTGAATCATTACCTTCGCTCATTATTATTCATATACATTTTAACAGAGAAATATATTTTAGATGAATTAAATTTGAATAAGATTGGTTTTCGTTTTTACTTTGGATTTTGCTACTTAATCCATTACCTATATGTATATTCCAAATAATAGCGTTATCACGAATTTACTAACTCTAATTATATAGTCATTTAATTCTAAATATTTTATTCATTTAATGTTTGCATTGGAAAATGTATTTATTTAAATCGCAAATAGTAATGTATTTTATACCTACGCAATACGGCGAAGAAACTTGACGGTTTTTAATTTGATTTTTTTCGTTTATCAATGCAACTTAGTAAATTGATATCTACACATTATTTTATTAAATTGGCACCGACCTCAAAACTTTATTATTTTCCTCTTTTTAGTGACTTTTTTTAAGGAGTTTTTTTAAGTTTTAGATTTTGTACTTTTTAATGGCTTTGTAATACTACTTATAGTTTGCACGTTATTAACCGACTTCTGTCTTGATATTTTATAACTAAACTAAAAAGAGAAAACCACTGAGCCGATTTTAGTAAATTTATGTGAAACTACCCTGAAGATATGCCCTATTATATAAAAACAAAAATCATTAAAATCGGTTTACAAATGCAGGAGATATGAGATGACATATATACATAACATACATAAAAAACACATAATAAAAACAAATCAGTCGAACTACTGAAGCGATTTAAGTAAAATTTATATGCAACCACCCCGAAGGTATGCCATATTCAATAAAATAATAATCATCAAAATTGTTTCACATATGCAGGAAAAATCGGTGTACACTGTACATACCTACTTAAAGAAAATAAAAACACTCATTAAATTTGGTACCTCCTACTTTTATAAATCCGTTAAAAAGTAAAAAATAATATATTTCTTTTATAATATCGGAACATATTTCAATATTTTTATTAGAAAATTGAATGTTGTCAGATACGCATTTTGTAATTTTCACGCTACACTGACGACACATCTGATAATATAACCCTGAAAAATTACTAATGGTGGCTACAAAAAAATACGTAGCAATTATACTGTTACCTATGTCAAAAACAATGAAATGCGTGTTTTCTGGATTATATACAATTTCGTTGACAAGCTCTAGCACTCATTCTACATTCAATGTATTTAAATAATTTTATAAAAATTATTAAAAAAACATTAGAACCTTTTTATAGTTTTAAGGAGTACTATAAATGTGATTTTTAAAAAATTTTATTCTAACCTCTTGTGAATTGATCTTGTATTTTCTTGACAATATCTGTACAGTTTTTATTGTGTCTTGACAAATAAATATTATTATTATCATTAAATTGTCTACTAAGAGGCGTAGCCTTTCTCTCGCCTAAAAGTTTGTTAGGCCTCGATTGTATTTTTAAATTCAAAAGCGTCAACTTACTTGATGTCAAATTAAAAAGAAAGGAATCCTCTAAGTCTACATAGGGTAAAAATTTTGATTTTTGTGTGTATAACGCCCATTTCAATATTAGCTGGTTTAGGTTATTTTTTTTTTTAAAACGTCTCGAAAAAAATCGTTTGACGATCCCCAATTCAGGGTACTTTTTACTTTAATTTAACACAACGTCGTACTTCCTAGTTTGAAAAGTACGATGGAAAGTCTGCATTGACTGAAGTATCATTTTTATTTTCGAGCGAAGAAAGTGTTGTCATGGCGAAAAATATCGAATTTGAGATTTAGATGGTTCCTACATACAGAAATAATAAGTACGGATCCACCGCTCTGACTCTAATGCTGAGCTGCAGCATTTGTGGGTGTTTGTTGGTCAGTAAACTATCCTTTCTGGATTTTTCCGAAACTAATAAATGACGTTAATAACATAATCAAAATCGTTATAACCGTTTTCGAGAAAATCTATTTTTTTTCATTTGTCAGCTACCCTTATATTTCCAATTTATTATTAGGTATTTTTTTGATAATATCAAACTTTTATCGGTTCTTATATAAGAGGTAATCGATGAACAATGGTAACGTCATATAAACAACAGGATCTGAACGAGCTCGAAAACTCTCAAACGTCAAAAAAATATTTTTTTCTATGATTTCTATAATTTTCAGAACATAACGTATTTTATAAAAAAGTTATAAAATTATTAGGTAGGTTACCTACGTAGTGGTATTATTTTGTCTAACAATGAACAATCGACGATACAAATAAACACACACGAGATGTTACAAAACCCGAGACTCGTGCAGTAATTAGTGAGTGCTATCGTGACGTATCTCAATTTAAGCACTAGAATCTAGACTGCATAGACATTACATAGTACACATACAGGCATACAATAACACATTGTGGAGCATTTATATTGTATGCATACCTGGTACAGCACGGTTACGTAGATGTGCCTTATGGATAACATAACATTTTTAATCATAATATTGCAAAATAATAAATCATTTTTATTAAAAACTTTTTATGATAAAGCCTCCTTAAAAAAGTTACTGAAAAGGCGAAAATAATACAATTAGGTATTTAAGTTTAAAAAAAAATATTATTTTTTTAATTTTTTCTAATAATTTAACATAAATAATATTGAAAATCGAAAAGAAAATTTTTTTTAAAGCTATTGGGGTCCGTCAAATGAGCATCTGACATCTGGTGGCAGAAAATTGTACTCAAACGAGGGAAAATTTTACATGCTAACAGTGCAAATTAATCATGAAATTGTTTATTACAAAAATAAAACAAGTAAAATAAACAAAAAGTTTATCGAAAATGGAATTCGCGACGTTTTCTAATATCATGGCAATAAACACTGTCAGTTATTGCCTTGTAAAACTTACTTTACAGAGAATTATTTTCTAATGAAATGTGGAAAAACTGTATTTATGAATTAAAAAAATATTTTAAAGTAATAATAAGATGTACTTGTTATCATACTGCACTAAAATAGTTGAATCCCTGATGATTAACAAATTTATAGGATTAACTTCGTATACAAATATTTTGAGGTTAGTAGCTTAACTACTTATTACAATATAACTTATTATGTTGCAGTTATGTGTTTACATTATTCACCTAACCCAGCCTTAAAAGCGCATTGAACGCGGATGATTAATTTCGTGGAGATTTTCTTTTAATTTTGGTGTTTTTAAGCAATATGTCGTAAAGATTACTGCTTTTGACAGTTCATTTTGCATGCATTTTTCTCGTTATATTTCCGACATTTGATAATATTCCCGGCTTTGAGAATCCGTTCTCCTTCAACGAAATAACTTTGTTTAGGATTCGTACCGGCCCAATCACAAATTGCACTTATATTTATCATTTCTTATCACTTTGAAAATCATAAAATTACACGCAAAAGTATACCCCGTATATGAAATTTCCCCCCGTCTGCGCCATGTTTTTGAAGCTCCACCTATCTGACGGATCCCAATATATAAATTATTAAAAATTAATTAAAATGTATAAAAATTTAAAAAATATCACGTGACTTCAAAACGCGCCAGGAATGTTTGTGATGTCGTTATGTTAAAATGTGTCTACATTTGTTGGTATTTGTGTATATGTATTACACATACTATCAAAAATTTATATTAGAAATCGTGTCCATCGTAATTATAATAAAATTGAGCAAAATCGCAGGATAGTGGACAAAATAATTTGATTTATTAAATTATGTACGACGTTTCGTTTATAGATTTAGACTTTTTCAAGTACTTACATAAAAATTTTTTTATGTATGTACTTGAAAAAGTCTAAATCTATAAACGAAACGTCGTACATAATTTAATAAATCAAATTATTTTGTCCACTATCCTGCGATTTTGCACAATTTTACTATCAAAAATAATAAATTTTTAACTTGGTAACCATGGATACAAAGACCATAGATAACATAATGACGTCACACGCGTTCGGATTCTTTCGGCGCGTTATCGGAACTGAGTTTAAAAATTAATTTTTATTTAAATATAACTTTTTAATTAGTAAGCAAAAAAATTAAATAAAAACAGTTTTGCTATAAAACTTGTATGTGGTCCTTCCATTTAAGTAAAAAAAAAATTCATTTAAAAACCCAATTTTGAGATCGGCGCCAATTTAATTACTAGAACTTTTTATGTAGGTATCTACTTTTATATTGACGACGACCTCGAATTAATTTCGTCTTTTTAGTGGCTTTTTGTGAAGAAGGTTTTTTTTGAAAAGAAATTTTTTATTTTTTTACTTTTCAGTGGCTTTGCAATACGGAATTTTCACGAATCCGATTTCTTTCTTGATATTTGATTACTAAACTTAAAAAAAAAAACTGCTGAATCGATTTAAGTAAAATTTAAGTGGGACCATTCTAAAGGTATGCCCTTTTATATAAAACAATAATTATCAAAATCGGTTAACAATTAATGCAGGAGATATGAGATAACATATCTACATAATTTATTAGGTAGGTACCTACTAGAAAAAAACTGATGAACCGACTTAAGATAAAAACATATGTGACCAATCCGACATCTTCCTGAAGACAACGGAATAAAAATTTTTCAAATCGTTGCAGCCATTTTTGACATAAAAATACATACTGATCGAATTGGGAACCTCCTCCTTTTTTCAATCGGTTAAAAATAGTTGAAAATTTTGTTTATTCGTCGATTACAAGCATCGAATTCGCATGTTCTAATATAAGAAATGATGAAAGTATAGATATTATTATCTGAAATAATAATAAATTGGAAATATGAGGCTAGTTTACTGATGAACAAAAATGGAAAATTGCGATTTTGTCGATTGCGTTTATTGGTTTTTATTTCCTTTTTTAATCATTTGTCATATTTCGCTGCAATGCTGTTATAAATATAACAAACAAATTAGGATAGCCAGAAAAGAGAAAATCAAACTAATAACTGTATTAAAACAACTTTTGTAGCTGGCTAGGTCCTTACATTGAAAGAGGAACAGTGATATCTGCATGTAGCTGTAGTTGGTGGTGGAGTGGGCATGACCTTCAAAAGTGGTGCGGGTCTTCATAATCTTCTTCAACTATTGAGGCTCCCAAAGGACCATCCCTGCTCTATAGAAAAACTATTTTTATATAGGTATTATAGTGTCTGACCGAAATAAGGTTTTACAGCCAAACCACAAACCGAATTTTTGCAGCTGTCTTAATTTCGGCCGAAACTTCAACCGAAACTCGTATTTTAGGTCGAAACTGGACGAAACCGAACCTTCGGTCGGATACTATTTATATCTCTGCCTTAATGTTACTTTTTACTAATTTTAATTATGTGTCTTTCTGATCACGCTGTACTTTATTAATCATATTCATGTTATTACCTTACACATACATTTCTGCCTCGTATTCTTGCTACCATATTGTGTAAAATACAAAAGACCAAAAACTGATTCGTATGGGCTTTTTAAATTAAACATACTTTATTTTTCTTAATCAAACAATTTCTTTTAACGATAGAATTGAATTTAAATATTTTAAGCAATCAGTGATGATTTGCCAGATTTATAACATTAATTATCCTTATAGAAATTCTGATTTCAGATCGGTAACAATATATAGGTCTTCATGAATGGTTTTGTAATTTTCGGCTAACCTGATTTAAAAAAAAAAAAATCGGGTCGCAGTGTCAATTAACCCTACTGGCAAAATAATGTACTTGTTCATACATGCGTTGTGGTTTTATTCTTTAAACGTACGTTTGTTTTCGGACAAAATAAAACATTTACCACCCTTGAACGCCCCTTTAAATAATAATTTGTTTCATAATTTCAATATTGGGCCTTCATTTTATCAATTCAGCATCTGTACCAAATCATATACACTCTTCAATATTATTATTTTAGCTTATCCACAAACTTTAATGTTTATTTAAAGTTTCGGTCCTGTTGGGCCTATTTATTTAAAGTTTTAGAGGCACTTTTTAATTGCTACTAAAGGGCTAAATTTCAATTTTGAGACAATTTCAATATTTATTTGGCGTTTTGGGCCCGAAATTTTTTTAGACCCTAAATACAACCTTTGAAATGATCCGATTGGACCCATTTTAAATAGGATTCGTGTGGTGATGGATACCAATGTGTTAAAATCAATTAAGTCTTTTGAAAGGTTGTGACGTTTTTTGTTATCTGCGCAGTGGAAGCTCGTGCTTTTGCAGACTTTTGCCACAATTAATTTTTATTATTTTATTATTTATTGATTTTAATAATTTTAGTTAGAACGAAAAGTTTATAAATGAATAAATCAGTTTCTTTTTTTTTTTAATTTCATAATCCGTTTATTGTTACGCAATTAGAATAACGTTTATAAAAGCATACAATACAAATTATTATTAAAAATTATTTATTATGAAGATTATAAATATTATAGGAAAAGATATGTTTTTAAAAAAATTACTTATAAATTTAATATGCTTCAATTTACATATCCAGCCTGTCCTTTGAGATATAATTAAATATTATTTAGAAACGTGGTTATCAATTTATTATTTTATATTAAATTGTTGAAATTAATATTATGAAGTTATTATTTTATTATTTTATTTCAAATCTTTTGTATAGAGGTCTGGCTCTTAACAAACTCTTGATTTTGAAAAATTAATTTTAAATAGATATTTTTTTTAGTTGATAACCGCAGAAGGCAAAAGACAGAACTGATCTTTTAAAATTGAAAAATGAATAATTATTTTGTATCAATGCCAGTTTATTACGTAATTTAATAAATTGTATAAAACAGAAAACGAAAGGATAAAGAAAAAAAATACAGTACTACTAATACAACTGGCATTGTTACATTTTCCCCGGGCGCGGGAAAAAAAATGTATATGAACATATACATTTTTTTTTTTACACATTACATAGAGAATAAAAAAAATTGAAAATAAAAAAGTGATAATTAACGACAATGATACAGACGTAGCTGATCAATATGCACCTTGCTAGTTTTTCTTGACCCATCTTCTTTGACCACACACGTGACTGGCGACGTAAACCTGATGATACGCTTAGGTTGTGACCATTTTGGTAGAAATTTGGAGGTGTTTGTAGGATCCCTGTTCGGCTTCAAAATTTTTTGCATGACAAGCTGGCCTTCAACGAATTTATGACGAAGAGGTCGTTTTTGATCATAATATTTTTTTCTATGTGTGTAGGCTTTTTGTAGTGCCGTTTGGATCTCGTCTTGAGTCGGTATGTGTTCTGGAGATATGATGTTTTTCAGATTCCACTGTAAGTCAATTGGATTCAAAATTTCTCTTTTCAGGAAAACAGCTGCTGGCGAAGTGTTAATAGCTTCATGATGTGACGAATTATATGCATAACAAACTGCATCGATGTACGTATCCCAGTTTTTGTGTTGTTTTGAATACTGTCGCAGTAAAGTTGCTAAACCTGCGTTGATATTTTTTATCGCCCTTTCGGCTTGATTGCTGGATGGCTGGTATGGTGAAGTTTTAACATGCTTTATACCCCATTTCATAGTTGATTGACGCATGACATTGCCTACGAAACAACGAGCATTGTCAGAAACTAGGTAAGTTGGTGGACCAAAACGCGACCAAATTTTTTCTAAAGCCCTTTTGGTGAGTTCAGCAGTAGCTCTTGATAAAGATACAATCTCCATCCATTTTGAAAATCCATCTAATACGACCAAGCAATAGCGTTTCTTGTTTTTTGACAACGATAGCGGACCGATGTGGTCTATATAAACATGCGACCATATGTGATCTGGAATGGTTGAACTCATTGGCGCACCAGGTTGGTAGTTGATCGGCTTGTGTTGCTGACAGATCTTACAAGAACGCACGTATTCTTTTACGTCTATGTAAATATTGGGCCACCAAAATCTTTTCGATATGTTGCGATAAGTTTTAGTAATTCCACCATGCGCACTGATATCAACATCATGAAAGTAATACATAATCATGTCTCTTATATTTTCGGGAATGTAAACTCTTGGTAACTTATTTTTGCCTACACGTCTTCGCAGTACTCCATCCTTTATGTCGAAGGATTCAACGTCTTGACCAGCTTTTATACTCTGGACGACGCCTCGAGAGAATGGGTCTTGCTTTTGGTGACGGCGTATGTTCACAAATGAGGCCGGTATTTCAGTGAGCGTATTCACTGTTTCATGTCTAAGATCAGGTTGATGTACTTCTAAGTTGTAGAGTCTTGATAAAGCATCTGCTATGTTATTGTTAGTTCCATTTATGTGCTGAATTTCAAAATCAAATTCTGAAAGTTTCAGAATCCAACGACCAATTTTTCCTAATTGTTTTGGATGATTATATAGAAAGGTAAGTGCTTGATTGTCTGTTTGAAGAATAAATTTTTGACCAAGAAGATAATCACGAAACTTGTCTAGCGCCCAAACTATAGCCAAGGCTTCTTTTTCATAAGTGCTAGAATATCGTAATTCAGTTTCGCTCAATTTCTTGCTAGCATAGGAAACAGGGTGAATGCCATCATCGTGTTCTTGCAAAAGAACTGCTGCTATTGCGGTATCGCTTGCATCGGTTCTGACAATAAATTGCTTCTTGAAGCTTGGAAATTTGAGTATAGGAGGTGATATGAGTACTCTTTTTGCTTCTTCAAATGCATTGATTTCTTTCTGTGACATTTTAAATTTGACACCTTTTTTCTTAAGGTTTTGAAGTGGAGTTAATATCTGTGCTAATTTTGGAACAAATTTTCTGAAAAATGAAACCATTCCAACGAACGAGCGGAGTTCTTTTAGTTTCTTTGGGATCGGTATATTGCGAATAGCGGCGGTTTTCTCTGGATCAGCTTGTAGTCCATTATTCGAAATAATATGGCCCAAAAATTTGACACTGGCCATAGCAAATTTGGATTTATGAGGATTCGCGGTGAAACCAGCAAATCTAAGTCTTTTCAAAACTTCATCGACATGATAAAGATGCTCTTCGTATGATTTTGAGTGAATGAGTAAATCATCAAAGTACGGAAGAAGAAATTTGTAACGTAGATCTCCAAAAACATCCGTTATAATTCTGTTGAGAGCCTGACAACTTACTGCCAAGCCAAATGGAACGTATTTAAATTGGAACTGACCCTGAGGTACTACAAATGCAGTTATTGACTTTGATTCTTCAGTAAGCCGAATTTGATAAAATGCACTCTTGAGATCTATTATTGAGAAAACCGTTGATTCGTGTAGATTCTGGAACATTTCTTCTATTCGTGGAGTTGGAAAGCTATCAAATATAATATGTTTATTTAAATGACGATAGTCGATGCAGAGTCTGTTGGAGCCATCTTTCTTCTTTATTAAAAATGCAGGAGCCGCGTAGGGTGATATGCAGCGTTCAATAACACCTTCCTGAAGTAAAAGTTTGATGTGTTCGTCCATTTCTTGCGCTTTAATTGGGTTTAAAGGGAATGGATTTTTTCTCACTGGAATGCGATCTTTCAGTTGAATAGAATATGTGTAGCGTTTTACACGACCAATCTTATCCGTTAAAACATCTTGATACGAATCCAATAGCTTACTTAGTTTCGATTGTTGATCAGGTTTCAATGCTAAACTTCTTTCGGCGATAAAGTTGAGATTTAAGTGACTTGAAGCAGTTGAATTTTCAAATGGAAGAGCCATGAAATTTTCGAAGTTAAATTTCATTTCGTTATAATAGAAATCTAAAATGATTCCCATTTTCTTCATTGACGGAGTGCCAATAATAGCAGGTACTGACGATTTTGAAAGAACTAAAAACGTTACCCTCCACGATAATTTCTTGATATGGATAAACATAGAAATTTCTTTTCTTATGAATACAGTTTCACCATTTGCTGTAACTGCGTGCTTAGAAATATTCTTGATTTTGACATTCGAAAATTTTGAAAGTTTCGGAATTAAGTCTTTGGAAATAAAGTTAGCTGAGGATCCGGAGTCAAAAAGGCAGGAAATGTTTAAATCTTTGACGGAAATTGTGATGTAAGGTAATTTTGGAATATTGTCGCTTGTAGGAACTGTTAATTTCGCACACGATGAATTGTTTACTGGATAGCAGATGCGGTTTAATCGTTTTTTGACTGGTACATTGTTTTTGATCTACACTCATTGGTGTTGTGAGTGTTGGTTTTATGATAACTGCAGTATTGTGTTGTCGAATTTTGTTGCTTGTGAACGATTTGATTCTGTTATTCTCCGTGGAATTGTAATATTTGTACTGTATCAGCTGCTTTCAATAGTTCTTCAATGGTTGACGGTATCGGCACAACGTGCAGATATTTAAATGTCTCAGGATTAACATTTGACCATATCGTGTACGTAAGTTCAGATTCTGGTATTATGTAATTAAGTGACTTGACGCTTTGTTGAACAGCATCGATGAAGACATGTAAAGATTCTTTGGAATTCTGCTTTCTTCTTACTAATTTCGATACGAGTTGTTCGTAATAAGGCTTTGGTATAAACGAATTTAAAATCATTGCTTTTAGTGAATTCCAATTTTGATGATTTGCTGTTTCTCTGAGCCACCAGTTACGTAAACGTCCAGCAGTTTTAATTATTATGTAATTTAAAAACTGTTTGCTTTCAACCAAGTTAAGTTCTGAGGCTGAATCTATTTCCATGATAAAATTGATTAATTTTTCAGGATCTGAACCATCGCAGATAGGAATATTAGCAGTTATTTCATTTGCTTGAACTTTCAAATTGACATGCTCCTCGTGTCGAAAATTCATTCTTGAAAATTGTGCTTGCAGATCTGATATAGCTTGACGATTCATAAATGATAATTCCATTCCTGGTGAGATCGTACTATTTCTACCAGTTGGTGAATGAGATCTTAATCGTTCATCATAGGAGCTAGCTGGTTTAACATGAATATTAGTAGTAGAAGTAGATGGGCCTTGGCAAAATTTTGAAGTCTGAATTAGCGTTGAAGAAGGTTGAGTGAGAGACTGATGGATGATTTGCTTAGCTTCTTTGGAGAAATTCTGTTCAGTTACTTGATGACAAATATCAGACGGTTGTGTTTGAAGTGCATGTAGTAATGATGAAGCCTGCGTCAGTACTGGAAAATTTTGCGAAGATGCGTTATCTTGTTGTAGTGATTTTTGGTTGTTATCTATGAGAGACGACATTTCTTGATTCTCTTCTGTTTCGTAGTTTTTGACCGCTTGACTTCTTGTAATAGCTTTGTTATCTTCTGGTTTTTTAGGCATCTTGAATTAATTATTTTAAAATTTTATTTTATTTTGAATAAACGTAGATTTAATTTGATTGTTTTAAAACTCTGCTACCATGTGACGTTTTTTGTTATCTGCGCAGTGGAAGCTCGTGCTTTTGCAGACTTTTGCCACAATTAATTTTTATTATTTTATTATTTATTGATTTTAATAATTTTAGTTAGAACGAAAAGTTTATAAATGAATAAATCAGTTTCTTTTTTTTTTTAATTTCATAATCCGTTTATTGTTACGCAATTAGAATAACGTTTATAAAAGCATACAATACAAATTATTATTAAAAATTATTTATTATGAAGATTATAAATATTATAGGAAAAGATATGTTTTTAAAAAAATTACTTATAAATTTAATATGCTTCAATTTACATATCCAGCCTGTCCTTTGAGATATAATTAAATATTATTTAGAAACGTGGTTATCAATTTATTATTTTATATTAAATTGTTGAAATTAATATTATGAAGTTATTATTTTATTATTTTATTTCAAATCTTTTGTATAGAGGTCTGGCTCTTAACAAACTCTTGATTTTGAAAATTAATTTTAAATAGATATTTTTTTTAGTTGATAACCGCAGAAGGCAAAAGACAGAACTGATCTTTTAAAATTGAAAAATGAATAATTATTTTGTATCAATGTCAGTTTATTACGTAATTTAATAAATTGTATAAAACAGAAAACGAAAGGATAAAGAAAAAAAATACAGTACTACTAATACAACTGGCATTGTTACAAGGTATTGCCCGCACACATATATTACGTATAAATAGACATTTCCAAAAATTGTGCCAAATTGTTTAGAAGGCTATGAAACGTCGAGAAATTTTGATCCTTTTCCTATCCCGCCATTGAACCTATAGTGTATATACTATATGGGAAATACACTTAACATTATTTTCTAAACCAAGAACTCAATAACTGGGTACCTATATGAACAGTAATTTTACATTGAATCAAATAATTGCAACGATCATTGAAGCACCAGAATTGTTGTGGAAGTTTTCAAATAAATGGCCATAATGTCTGGATATTTGGATATTAAAATTGTAAGTTCTCCTTTGCTATTTTTTCTGATTCAAGTTATTAATTTTCTATTGTTTTGTATAAATTAAACACTCATTTCAAGATTTTTTCTACTTAATTTGACAGATATGCATTATTACTATAATTAGTGTATTTGCCATATGGCACATACACTATTGGCGTCGGTCGGATGGCGGGACCTAGGGGTCGGACCAAAATTTCTCGACGTTTCATAGCCTCCTGAACATTTTGGCACCATTTTTAAAAATGTTTATATATATATATATATATATATATATATATATATATATATATGTGTGTGTGTGTGTGTACACGATAACTCTCGACAGACTTAATCGATTTAAACGAAATTTGGTACACACATTGGAACCCATCACCGCACGAAGCCTATTTAAAATGGGCCCGATCGGACCATTTTCAGGGTTGTATTTAAGGGTTCCAAAAAGTTTTTGGGCCCAGAAATACCGAAAAAATTCTCAGAATCGTTTCAAAATTAAAATTTAACCCTTTAGTAACGATTAAAATGGGCTGCTAAAATTTTAATAAAATTGGCCCGACAGGACCGGACTTACAAATTTTATGAAAACACCAGTTTGCGGATAGTGCTTTACTTACTGAAGGGTGTATTTAATTTGGTACCGAGAATTGATAAAAATATTGAAATTAAGAAAAAAACTATTATTTTAAGGGATGTATTAAGGGGTTAAATTTTTTATTTTGTTCAAAAACAAACTTAAGTTCACATAATAAAGCCACAATGCCAGTATTAGCAAATACACTATATTGTCGGCAGGGTTTTGGCACTGCGACCCGAGTTTTTATTAATTACTATAAGTTATACTCTGAGTTATGCAGGTAACATTCTGTGGTTTCTAAAGCTATTATAATTTTAATTTGCTAGCCAAGCATTGCATGTATTACTATTCCATACGGCTTTAAAATACTTGCTTGCATTCAGCACTCTCGTATATTTGTTTATATAGAACCATGCAGTTGGATAACATCACACATTTAAGAACAAAATTCTCGGTGTGTCGGGCCAGATATAGTAGAAATTCATTATTTATTACTTTTTAAAGGTTTGCGTTTTTACGTAGGGGTTTTTTAATTTTTAATTTAAATTTTATTTCGTACTTTTTAAACTATTCAAAAACTGAATATTTTTGAGCTCAAACTCGAAGTTTCTAGATGTAATAGTGGCCGAGACGTCTACACAAACTGTGATGCGATATTGGAAACGATTGAACCGATTTTCATCGAACATAACTCGCAAATGCCAGCTTTCAAATAAAAAAATCGCATTAAAATCGGTATACATCCGTTAGGTTATTGTGGACAACAATATAATAATTATTAATTAATTCAACAATGAATTTTTAATCCACAAGGCATCCACTAGGTAGTGAATAGTATTTCTTAACATATCAGTCAGCATATTATGCCATTATGATTGTTAAACGTCAAACGATTGTTATAAGATATATAAGGAAAAAATCAGAAGCCACTGTCAGGAATTGAACCTGAAATTCCCAGTTTATATGATATGTTAAGAAATACTATTCACTACCTAGTGGATGCCTTGTGGATTAAAAATCCATTGTTGAATTAATTAATAATTATTATATTGTTGTCCACAATAACCTAACTCATATATTGTTATTTATTTAAAACGGCTTGTACGAGCCATTTGAGTTATTAATATTTAAGTTTCGATTGTAACTTAAAAATAAATCGGCTCTCGCATGAGATGCGATTTAGTATTGATATAGGTATATATGGGAAGGAACAGATTTCACTTTCGGGGCACTGTGTGAGTAAATGGCAACTCAACCAGCCGGAAACTGGGAATTTCAGGTTCAAGTCCTGACAGTGGCTTCTGATTTTTTCCTTATATATCTTATAACAATCGTTTGACGTTTAACAATCATGATGGCATAATATGCTGACTGATATGTTAAAAAATACTATTCACTACCTAGTGGATGCCTTGTGGATTAAAAATTCATTCTTGAATTAATTAATAATCGGTATACATCCGTTTTGGAGCTACAATGCTACAGACAAACAGACAGACAAAGGCTTAAAACTTATAACACCCCTCTTTTTTCATCGGGAGTTAATAATATTTGACGCTAATGATCATATTTGTGTGGAATTGTATATCATTTATGACAATAACCGATTAACTATAATAATATAATATGTAAGTATTTGATAATTTATTTCATTTACTTTTTATTTGTTGAATTGTACCACATTGTGGGTTTTTAAACAATAAATAAAAATGTTACCTATATGTTATGTTATAAGAGTATTCGATAGCAGAAGTTACACCCTGCACTCTCCCAGCGCTATTTTTAAAGCTAAAGGGTTTGGGTAAACGCTAAAATATGAAGAACCAAGAATCACACTACAGTTCTAATAGGCGAAAAATTGAAAAAAAAATTCCTGAAAAAACTTACAACTTTTTAAAAAATTACCTAATCTTTCACACGTATCCAAAACTTTTTTTCAAAAAATTCGCCTGTAGGATCTATAGTGTGATTCTCGGTCCTTCATTTGACGTTTACCCGAACCTTTTTGCTTTAAAAATAGCGTCGGGAGAACGGAAACCGTTTTATAGGCGAGGGGAAGGATTTGAGATGAAGGGTACAGGGAGTAACTTCCGCTATCGAATACTCTTAATGTGAACCGTTGGCGTTGACTAACTATAGAGCATCTATGGGTAAAGCTGGTCCTTACGTATGTCAAGGAATTTAGTAATTATAAAATTGTTTTATTAATTAATTTAAAACTAAATTATATATAGAAATATTTCAATAGTATTTTTTATTGATATTAATAGCACTAATTGATAGATATTAAAATAAACCAACTTATTAAGCTTCGTAAAGGTGCCTATCCACCAAAAAAGTATTTGCAGCAAACGTTTGCAAATGTTTGCAATTGTTTGTGAACATTTTATTTTAAAGTATTTCCACTGAACAAGCATTTGCAAAGAACAGTATGTTTGCGAACATTTGCCATCGACCCGTGATATTTTACCGCGCAAAATTTCCACGGTGCTTCCTATATTCTGTTCCGCAATTTCGTTCCACCCATCGGTTTTTTTTATTTTACTGTAATAAAATTTGTGAACGGCCTGCCATATTTCAGGCTTTGTTGGTTGCGCGCCATCGCCGTTTTCACTGCACAAACTTCGAGGTTACAAACATTCGCAAACGTTTGCAAACGTTTTGCGCGGTTTTAAAACTTTGAGGATCATAATGCTGTATAAAATTAAAGGTAATTCCATTAAATATAAGTTTTGTATAGTTATTATACTAGTGATAATTATATAATTATTAAATTTGTATTATATGTCTAGAAAAATCACAGGGCTTAAATTGTTTTTTTCAGTAATTAATGATTTAGTACCTACTAAAGAATCTAATAAATTAAAGTTAGATAACTCTCCTCAATCGCTGTTATCAAGATGTGCTGTAGCAGTACAGTTTGTGATTAAGTCGTCAATACGTCTGACACGTTGTTCATTAAATAATTTTTTATTTATTCATTATTATTGAAAATTATTCGACAAGCTATTGGGAAAAATACGAAACGTTACAAATTTTGAAAATTTAGCATCAACTTATTTTTGTCCAAGTTCCCGAGAATTTATTATTATTAATAATATTAAATCAACATGGATGAAACTCAACACATGGAATTAAAATTTAATTTGAAATAATTTTTTCTCTAAGTTTCACTAACTCCATTCCAAACGCATGTATAAATCTACATGTTTTACGACAGATCACTCAAAACCGCGCGTTCCTAAACATTCATGTTTGTTTGAAAAATGTTATGTGCATCTTTGTCGTATATGTACGCGTCTACGTCTGTCCATGGAGATTCTCACTTTTCATGAATGCACTTGTCTTAAAACTGGTACGTTCGGCTGTAATGGGCCTTAAAATTAATTTAGCGAGAATTTGTTAATGTCAAACCAAACAAAATTGGTCTATGATTAATGCATTATTTTTTACATTTAACATTTTGCATTTTAAATATAGTTAGAGCAAGTGACTGGAATAACTTATCATAATCTAGAAAAGCAGAATTATTTTTGCCATTATTTAAGACGTTAACGTTTATAAATCTGTCCTATTTTTATTAATTTCTGTTTAAGAAAAAACAAACTCTTAATGAAGATGGAAATAAAATATTAATATTACCATTATGGTAAGACGCCAAGTCATAAAATGTTGCTTAATTTATGCATCTGTAATATTTCTCACCTATTCAGTTATGAATACACAATTAAGATTGATTACAATAATAATTAGCTGATTTGAAATCAAGTGGTAGAAACTGGAAACTAATTATCAGAAAGGCAATTTATGTGCGATGTGTAAATAGTAGATGTAATGCATAGGAGATTGACTATTATTATCAGTAATTAACAGTTTGCTACCTCCATACACAATAATTATAGACGACAGGCAAATGAAATGTGCATTCTGTGGTGATATATATTATTCATGGCGTATGAAGTGATTATTATTTTTTTTAAACGCACGTTGGGAATCCCAACAAAACTCCAAATATTTATCCTGAAAAAAAATCAATTGCACGTGCAATAATTAAGTCACATAAGTTAAAAATTGTTTAAATAAATCTTCTAACCGATTTTAAGATTAAAAGACAAAAATTAGTCTTCAATTATAGGTAATAATTAATATGTCTTCAGCAAGATTTCAATAATAAAAAAAAATCTTTAACGAATTTTCGTTATGTAGATACTTTTATATTGTGTTTAATATTCTTGCAACTGTGTATTATAATAATAGTTAATGTTTTTTATAGTTCCAGCGTTTTCCCGTGTACCTTAAGTAGGACCATGCAACTTATAAAGGAGATTTTTGACGAACGGTTGATTTCTAGAAATTCGACAGTTATTTGACCTTCTCGTTCGCTAAATTTAGCGGCACCAGATTAATACATTTAGTAACAACTAAACGAGAGGGTTTATGTTAATAAGGAGCGACCATCCTTAAAGGATAACATTCGAACTAACTCCAGATGTTTTAACCAATAACGCTCTAGAGAGAGTAATGGAGGTTATTGGAGAGAAATGGTGTTTCATAAACAGCTTAAAAAATCTTCATAAATTGCACTTTACAATTCCATTTTGAAATTAATTTAAAATTTTGAAATACTTTTTTATAAATGTATAACAACTGTTCTCTTCTTTATCACAAAATATTGTTCTAAACGTTATGGAAATAAGTACATACTTGAAAATAACAATCAATATGATTGGATTCCTAGCCGTAACTAAATTCACTATATTAGTGAAATTAACATAAGAATATCAGACGAATTATCGCCATGATATTTATATAGAAGACTGTATAGGAAAAATGTAAATGCACATAACAACGATGGCCGCAGATTCATTAACTGCGAGAGCTATTATTTATAACAACATTACAATGAATGCTGGCTTTCTCAATGGCCCGGACGTGCCTTTTAATCAAATTACATATGAGAAATTTATATACGGTTTACAAACAATGAGAATAACAATCAATATGATTAGATTCCTATAGCCGTAACTAAATTCACTATATTAGTGAAATTAACATAAAAATAGACGAATTATCGCCATATATGTATCGCACTGTGTAGTAACTGGAAACTTTCCCGACGCGAAATTGGGAGTTCTGAGTTTGAGTCCCAGCGGTACATTTACATTTTTCCTATACAGCTTTCTATATAAATATCACGGCGATAATTTCACTAATATAGTGAATTTAGTTACGGCTAGGAATCTAATCATTATTGATTGTTATTCTCATTGTTTATAAACCGTCTGTAAATTTCTCATATGTACTTTAAGTACATTATACTTGCATTGCTTAAGTTTGTTTTTTTTTTAATTTATATAATAATAATATTATAATATCCGTATGTAAAGCCTTACCAATTTTAGCTATTATGTCATGATTGATGTGTTAAATACTATACAGGGTCTTCAAAGTTAAGTCGGCACTATTGCTAACTTCGTTATTTTTGGATCTACAAAATCGGTTAAATTAGCAGACTAGTAGTATTTTTTCCGCTGAATAAAACGATGAAAACAGAAAAACAATTGAACATCGCGTTTTCGAGTTATGATTGGCAGAGTCACTAGGAGTGTTTGCAAGCGGGCTACAAAATGCTTGGACCAAGAGGGTGATGTTTTTGAGAATCTTATTTGAATTTTGTTTTCTTCCAAGTTATAGAATAATTTGAAATAAACGATATTTTTCACCTCATGGATATTCTTGTCACTTTCTATTTTATGGTGAGCCAATGTTGCCACTAACACAGCTAGCTTTAATTTGAATTTGAAAAATCATTATTAACTTCGTCATTTTTGACATAAGGATAGAAGACGATGGGACACTTTTTGTTCAGAATTCAACTGTCTATCAATTGTGAATATTGTATACCGGGTGTCTCATTAAAAAAAATACAAATTTTTGACATAACTCGAAAACGCGATGTTCAATTGTTTATCTGTTTTCATCGTTTTATTCAGCGGAAAAAATACTACTAGTTTGCTAATTTAACCGATTTTGTAGATCCAAAAATAACGAAGTTAGCAATAGTGCCGACTTAACTTTGAAGACCCTGTATATCGATTTTTGTGTATAATTTAGCTGACTTTTATTCCTTATAATATAGTGTTTATTAATTATATCTAATCTAATCTGAAAGTAGTTATTGTAGTTTTCGTAAAACATCACGTATTTCATAATACGAAGCGGAGATGAATTATTTTTCTCTGGAAAATAAAACAGGCTAAAAAATATATACGCCACTAAAAGCACAGAAACGATGAAAAATGAATATTTTAGAAACAACAACAACAATGCATTTTCTGTTATGAGTTAATTGATGTATACCCTTGTTTGCAACCTAATGATAGTGAAAAAATGCATGAGTTTTTTCTGCAAAAAACTGCTAACGAAATTAAACGAAAGAGAATACAGGATGTTCTAATTTAATAGAGAAATGAGATTTTAAAAAGATGTGTGTTCCTTCTAAATAGTTCCCTAATTTGGTAGTTTTGAAAAAGTTTTTTCGTTGTACGTATTCCAAAAGTTAATCGATTAAAACTTTTGGTAAACATATTGGCTTCCATCACTGCAGAAGCCTCTTCAAAATAGACGTAAGAGGTATATTTTTAGATTTTGAGAAAAAAAATTAGACCCTAAAACACAAAAAAAATTAACGGATTTATTTTAATCTAGATATTTTTTAGTATAAAGTAACCTCGTAAAATTTTAACAGAAGCGACAGAACCGGAAAGTGAAATTATTGTACTCACACAATCCAACACAGGAACACTTTATGTTGGATATGTGGTTGAAGTGCAGGTGTCATGTGGTGTGAGTACGGACACAGTGTGTTGAAAGATAAGTATAGGTATATTATAATTATTTCACAAATAAATAAATAAATAAATAATACGCTGGTATTTGAAACTGTGTTGTCATCTGTACAATGCAACCTTTTTAGTTCGAACAGCTATTTGCAAGGTCATTCGATTTAATGGATATTCATTTTTAACCCCCGACAAAAAAGGGGTGTTATAAGTTTAACGTGTGCATCTGTGTGTCTGTCTGTGGCATCGTAGCTCCCGAACAGATCAACTGATTTAAAAGTGGTTTTGTTTGTTTGAAAGATGGTATTTGCGAGATGGTTCTTAGCTATGTTTGATTGAAATCGGTTCAACCGTTTCCAAGATTTTCAGCTTTCATCACAATTTGTAATGTCTACGTGGCATCGCAGCTCCCAAACGGATGGACCGATTGCAATGCGGTTTTGTTTGTTTAAAAGATATTATTTGCGAGATGGTTCTTAGCCATGTTTGATTGAAATCGGTTCAGCCGTTTCCAAGATTTTCAGCTTTCATCACAATTTTTATACGTATGTGTTGTATTTTTATATTTATTTATATAAAATGTTAATATATTGATTTAATTAAAACGAATAAATTGAGAAATAAAATAGTTACTAACCTTAAATAATAAACATAAGTAAAATACGAAATATTTTATCGTAGTGGCTTTATATCCAACAGGTTTCGGGTTCAATTCGCAAGACAAGCATACTTTTTTTTTTTTTAATAAATAATTAGATATAAATATCATAAATAAATATATTTAATAAATTAATAATTTATTAAATTAAATTAATTTATTTAATATCTTTATTTTATTATTTTATCGTCTTTTACAAACGTTTAGTACTAGCACGCGGGATAAAATTTTTGGAGTTATTTTTGTTTTGCTACGTAAAAGAAGTATAGCTTCTGACGTGCGTACATAGTACACACACACACTCTTTTTTTTAATACAATAATAAATATTGCTATAAAATCACTTATTTACGATTTTAGCGCTAGCGAAATCAATGTGTAGACAAATTATTCAGATCAAAAATACACTTAAAAATTAAAAAATTACATCAAATGTATTTTTGAATTTTTTTTCGAGTTTCCCTCATTAGGGGGGGCTACTCCAATCTCCAGGTTGACTCTGCAGAATATCCATTTAAAATGTTCACGCGCCGCCACTGATTGAAGCTAAACAAATATGTGTGCCATATTTTGGGGACGTCTGGTTTAAATTGTTTGTGGGCAAAACTGTTAAACGCATTTTGTGTACAAAAAGTTATAAGTCAATGTATGTATTGTAGGTAACGACATTATTGCAAAATACCTGACCGAAAGAATGTAAAATATTTGGCGTTACAATAGTGTTATGCAGACATGTGGTTCAGTGTGAGGATGGAATTGAGGTGGAGGGTTGGGATAGTACATATATATGTGTAGTAAATTTTTACGTCGCTACTTCAGAAAAAAAACGTAAACGGTGAAATGTTTGTGGAATTCTTTTTGTGGGCTAAACTATAAGTGGGTTCAGATGTTATACAGAGGTATGTACAGTTTGTAATGTGTTTATTTTTTTGTCCAAAAAGTTTTTTTTGAACAAACTTTTACTTTTTTGTTGCATTTGTTAAGAGAACAAAATGTCATATTTTAAAAGCAATAAAATAATTATATTTTTCAGTGTTTTGTTTAAAAATTAGGGAAAGTAACTTATATTTTGGCATACGTTCTTTTTTATGATCGCAAATTACTAACGAGTAACATCATTTCATTTTCAGTTGATTGTTATTGATATTGTCAGCACTTGAAAAATAGGCACTTTGTAATAGACGAACTTAGGTAATGTCATATAAAGAACGGCGTCGCAATGGTATCAGCTAATCTCGGACTTTACTCTATTATTAACAAAATTGTCATAAATAATTAATATATTAAATAGTGTTACGGATCACCCTGTTTATAAACGGCAGGCAAGAGTTCTGAGAAACGGGGTCTGCCTACCGAACAACTGGTACCTGCGCGAAAGTTCTAGAGAAAGCGAGGACACACTAGGCTTACGCCGCGCAGCGTATATAAACAGCCGGTTCGAGTGAGTGCGGGATCCGTCAACGGTGAGTGACGCAGTCAAGTCCACAATAGCTCAGTGATATAAATAGTGCCGTGAAATAAATAAATAGATTGATAAAATAAATACTAGTGTAAAGGTAATAATTAAGGAGTTATTGTATATAGTTGTTTTGTTTTGCTTTGTAATTACTGTTTAGTTATTGTTTACTTGTGTTAATTGTTAGAACTGACTTTTCGTTGTTGCATTCATTATTAATTATTGTAAATAAATATTTATTCCGCTAACTCAGAAAACAGTTTTGTAACAATAGATTTAAAACGGCTGTTTTGCAATTGAAAATTTTTATTGGAAGAGCAGCCAATTACATAATTGATTCCTACAAATATCGGAAAAAATCATTTTAACAACCATAACTTTCCGATATTTGCAGGAATCAATTATGTAATTAGCTGCTATTCCAATAAAAATGTTCATCATTTATAAAATTAAAATGAAATAAAAAATATACCATCTATGGCACTTTTTTCATTATGGTGCAAATAGGTATTATTTTTGAGCAAATTAATACTATATTTTGAGTCACTGAATATAGGTACTATATTAATCATAATAGGTCATTTATTTTACTTGTGTCAACAAATAAATGTAACAAAATTATAATAAGTGGTTATATAATATACTTTGGAAGTCATGTTACTATTTTTAAATGTTAATTTATGACTTTCTAAAAGCATTACGTTTCCAATTGTTTATTGTAAAATAAAATAATAAAAAAGAAAACATTTCGAATCATTCGATTTGTAATGCACCTCTAAGATAGTTTTTTAGGCGCGATCTTAGCGAAGCTAGAAGCGCCTATATACACTCGCTTTGTCTGTGAATCTGTGAATCTGTGAATCTGTGAATCTGTGAATCTGTGAATCTGTGAATCTGTGAATCTGTCACGCTATTTTGTGTCACGCGTACAGCCCAAACGGATGAACCAATTTTCAAAAACTTTTTTTTGTTCGATTCCTCTCGGGGTCTATTTGATCCTAACGTCGCCCGATTTTTGAATTTTGGCCCCAGAGGGGAGCAAATTAGAAAAAACGGTGTTTTTTGCTTATAGTTTGCTCAATTTAAGTCAGATCGATTCGAAACCTGTCTTAAACGAAAGAGCAGAAAATTTTAGATAGATTTCATGTATAATATTGTGTCAAAACAGTTTTTTTATACAGATTTATATGATTATTAAACTAAATAAATGCGACTTTATCTAATAAATCGCGAACTTGTTTCGGTTGTCCTTGTCTGTTGCACAGTGTGATATGGATATTGGAAGATAGCGTATGCTCTATCTTATATTGCATTATTTTAATATAGTTATTCAATTTTTTGACTGCTGATGTTTGAATTTAAGTTTAAAAACCCTGGCCTACTGAGT
The DNA here is from genome assembly GCA_039654895.1 of Mongoloraphidia duomilia. Classification (NCBI taxonomy): domain Eukaryota; kingdom Metazoa; phylum Arthropoda; class Insecta; order Raphidioptera; family Raphidiidae; genus Mongoloraphidia; species Mongoloraphidia duomilia. The sequence continues at coordinate 25,974,717 of CM077518.1, forward strand.
TAAAATGACGTGTAACTAATTATCGACGTCGATCGGATGGCGAGACCTAGGGATCGGACCAAAATTTCTCGACGTTCATACCTTCCCGAACAATTTGACTTTCTCTGTCTGTATGTCTCTTTGTACGCTTATAACTCAAGAACCACTGATCCGATTTATATGATTTTTTTTTAAGTAAATAACTTCTTATGCGACTGCGAGTTTTAAAATATTCTGGCATCACGCAAAAGCAACCGAACTGATTCTCAAATAAAAACGTATGTTCTGGCATCACGCAAAAGTAAGTAGGTAGTAGATGCTTTGTTTTTTAAACGGTATGGTTTAATTTAGCTTGATCCCGTATATTTGTTACAAATCTTGCGACCGACTGAGTTGAAATTTTGCACACATGTGTAGCTACGGTGACAAAACAATATTATGGTAACTAACTGACCGGCCCGGTTCGTCCGGGCGTAAATCGTACTTTTGAACTTTCACCCACTTTCTATGATCCGATTGAGTTGAAATTTTGCACACATTTGTAGCTCCGGTGACAATACAATATTATGGTAACTAGCTGACCGGCCCGGCTTTCGTCCGGGTGTAAATCGTACTTTTGAATTTTCACCCACTTCCCGTGATCCGATTGAGTTGAAATTTTGCACACATGTGTAGCTCCGGTGACAATACAATATTATGATAACTAGCTGACCGGCCCGGCTTTCGTCCGGGTGCAAATCGTACTTTTGAATTTTCACCCACTTTCTATGATCCGATTGAGTTGAAATTTTGCACACATCTGTAGCTCCGGTGACAATACAATATTATGGTAACTAGCTGACCGGCCCGGCTTTCGTCCGGGTGTAAATCGTACTTTTGAATTTTCACCCACTTCCCGTGATCCGATTGAGTTGAAATTTTGCACACATGTGTAGCTCCGGTGACAATACAATATTATGATAACTAGCTGACCGGCCCGGCTTTCGTCCGGGTGCAAATCGTACTTTTGAATTTTCAGAGGCAAAAGGTCTTTCTCCGGTAACGTTTCAGTGGATCTGATAAATGTTATAAAATCAGACTAAGGAAATAAAGCACAAAAAAATAAAATGGCGTCAGATTTCAAAATGGCGGCCATATGTACTTTTTTGTAAAAATTATCCGATTCTTTTGAAAATTAATATTTGAGAGTTTTATAGGACACAAAAAATAAAATGACGTCAGATTTTTCAAAATGGCGGCCATATGAACTGTTTTGTAAAAATTATCCGATCCTTTTGAAAATTGATATTTGAGAGTTTCATAGGACACCAAAAAATAAAATGACGTCAGATTTTTCAAAATGGCGGCCACATGTACTCTGTTGTAAAAATCATCTGATCCTTTTGAAAATTGATATTTGAGAGTTTCATAGGACACAAAAAAATAAAATGATGTCAGATTTTTCAAAATGGCGGCCATATGTACTTTTTTGTAAAAATTATCCGATCCTTTTGAAAATTGATATTTGAGAGTTTCATAGGACACAAAAAAATTAAATGGTGCCAGATTTCAAAATGGCGGCCATATGTACTTTTTTGTAAGAATTATCAGATCCTTTTGAAAATTGATATTTGAGAGTTTCATAGGACACAAAAAAATAAAATGACGTCAGATTTCAAAATGGCTGCCATTATATATACTTTTTTGTAAAAATTATCCGATCCTTTTGAAAATTGATATTTGCGAGTTTTATAGGACACAAAAAAATAAAGTAACGTCAGATTTCAAAATGGCGGAAATATGTAGTACTCCTTTCTAAAAATTATACGATCCTTTTGAAAATTAATATTTGAGAGTTTCATAAGACACAAAAAAATAAAATGACGTCAGATTTCAAAATGGCGGCCGTATGTACATTTTTGTAAAAATTATCCGATCCTTTTGAAAATTGATATTTAAGGGTTTCATAGAACACAAAATAATGAAATGACGTCAGATTGAAAAAAGACGGCCAAATGTAGTTTTTTGTAAAAATTATCCGATTGTTTTGAAAATCGGTATTTGAGAGTTTCAAAGGACACAAAAAAATAAAATGACATCAGATTTAAAAATGGCGGCCGTATGTACTCCTTTCTAAAAATTATACGATCCTTTTGAAAATTGATATTTGAGAGTTTCATAAGACACAAAAAAATAAAATGACGTCAGATTTCAAAATGGCGGCAATATGTACTTTTTGTGTAAAAATTATCTGATCTTTTTGAAAATAGATATTGACGAGTTTTATAGAACGCAAAAATATAAAATGACGTCATATTTTAAAATGGCGGCCATAGGTATATACTTCTTTGTAAAAATTATCCAATCTTTTTGAAATTTGATATTTGAGAGTTTAATAAGACACAAAAAAATAAAATGGCGTCAGATTTCAAAATGGCAGTCAAATAATAACTTTTTAATTGTATTGTTTATATCTTTGATAAATTCGGTTTTATATACAATGCGTAAGAAACATAGCTGGGTATCTTACGACACCTCAAGACTTTTTTTTTTTAGCTGGTTCCGAGTTTCGCTTAATAGTCAACCGTTGCTATGGAAAATTGTTTAAAAAATTCGTTTACACACAATACCTACATGAATATCGCGCCTTGTAATTCTTGAATTACTTGTATGCTCCAAAATTTTTATAATATATATCTATATTCATCTATATACGTATGTCGTATATGGATACATCAGCTATTTTGTGGTAGACTGGCTTGAGTGTATTAGCGAAAGTCCCTTACAGCAGCTAGAAAGCTATAACGCTTTTATGAACCTGGGGACGTACATAGGTCATTGGAATTGATGGCACCATAGAATATTTATATGCTATCGGGCCAATGAAATGTCCGTCTACCGTTCTGCACACATCAGCGACTCGTTCACAGACAAAGCATTGCCTCAACATGAAATAAATAACATTATATTCAATTATGTTCAATATTAAAAAACTCGGGTCGCAGTGCCAAACCCTGCCGACAATATAGTGTATTTGCTAATACAGGCATTGTGGCATTATTATGTGAACAGTGAACTTAAGTTTGTTTTTTGACAAAATAAAAAATTTAACCCCTTAATACATCCCTTAAAATAATTAAATTTTTCTAAATTTCAATATTAGACATGAATTTTATCAGTACACCCAATTAAATACACCCTTCCATAAGTAAATCCGTATCAACAAACTAGTGTTTTCATAAAATTTGAAAGTCCGGTCCTGTCGGGCCGATTTTATTAAAATTTTAGCAGCACATTTTAATCTTTACTAAAGAGTTAAATTTCAATTTTGAAACGATTCTGACAAATTTTTCGGTATTTTTGGGCCCAAAAACTTTTTAGAACCCCTAAATACAACCCTGAAAATGATCCGATTGGGCCCATTTTTAATAGACTTCTTGCGGTGATGGGTTCCAATGTGTGTACCAAATTTCGTTTCAATCGATTAATTCTGTCGAGAGTTATCGTGTACACACATATATATAAACATTTTTAAAAATGGTGCCAAATTGTTCAAGAGGCTATGAAACGTCGAGAAATTTTGGCCCGACCCCTAGGTCCCGCCATCCGACCGACGCCAATAGTGTATGTGCCATATTATGGCAAATACACTAAAAAGCATTACTAACAAAAAATAAATTAACTTTTTTTTTTTTTTTAAACAAAAACAATGTGTGCATCAACCTTAAGGTCATTAGCACTGGTACAAAAATTAACTTTGTTCCTGCGTCCGTTGAAAGCTATTACAAATCTAAGGTCATTGTTAAACCATATTTTCTGACAATGCCTTTTGCAACTGCCAGCATAAAACATTAAAATGAGGTTTCCGATATGGTAGCAAAATGAATGTGTGCTTAAAATAAAGATCTCGAAATTTAGATTTAAACAATGCTCTTGAAAAATAATAATAATAATAATTGACTGTTTCCTATTCGAAATCATTTCCACAAACACAATGACGTTTATTTCATTTCAGTACGTTAAGTATTTACGGAGATACAAATTTTAAGATTTTTACCGGATTTTTATACTGTTTACATCATCGGCGCTAACCACGTTTTTTTGCAAATTTGTACAATTATAACTCACCACGCCGCCTATGTACTCTGTACACTGATTTCGTACGGCTAGAATGAGTTAGATAACATATTAAATATATGTATGACCTGTATTAGTAGTGGGCCGTGATGTTTGACACCAAGACATTAGCCTCCTAAAAGGAGAAATATTTATTTAGTGTTATGCAAAAAATATCTAACGTCATTATTTAAGTTAGACGAACCTCATTCCAAAGATTTAATAAAAAAAATCGTTTATAGGTTCATTATCAGAGAGAATTAAACAAAAATATTTTTTCGTCTTTTTTCTCCAAAATATGAAAAATTTTCAAAGCAACTATGATAGCACTGTTAAATATTTCAATTTTAAGGTGAAATGTAGCATCAAGCCAATTTAGCTTTTTCTATAGATGTAAATCAGCTGTGAAGCATTATTGCCCACTGCAATCGATAGATAATACATTTTAGGAAATGTCTATAACTTGCCAGTAGAGTCGCGCACCAATATTTTTTTTTCGAATAATATTTTTTTTTGTCCTTTAATTTAATGTAACCAACATATAAATTGTAACGAAGAGCGTATTTGTAACTATTAGATAAATTTAATTTAATATAGTGATAATATAATAAAAGATAATCTTTATAAATACAGCTTTATAACTATTTTTAACAATTTACATTTTTGAATTTAGTGCTAAGAATTAATGAAAATAAAATATATAGAATATGCTTATTTTTGTGTTCGAAAAGTAATCCATGCTATAAGTTCATAACACGAGTCACCCTTGACTTTCACTTCGTCCTACCCTATTGGGACACCAACAGATGCTAGCAGGCTCCTGACATCGACGTCTTCTACATCAGTTATGTATAATTCGTGTAGCGTCGACGAGAGATCACGAAGGACGATCTGTTCTGAAAAACTTACTTTTATGTGTAAATATGTATGTTTCAGCTCCACGTAGAACTAAGTTAAAGATAGTCATTCCCTTTTGGGAAAAAAAACTATAACCTCTAATTTTGCTTAGCTTGGTACTATTTTTTCAATTAAGATTTTAAAATTCATATTCAACATTGTCCCCAAAATCCAAAAGAATAATTTAAACGCAAACAAACAGCATTCGACTCGAACGAGATTTATATATTTTTGGTGTGTGAACATCTACAGTCATCCCGCCCCCAAAATAAGACAGTAGTCTCAGAAAATTGATGTGACGAAAAACCAAACGGATAGACGTCAAGCACACACACGCTGTTTACACATACTATGAGAGTGCAGGCATTATATTTCACAATACTGAAGCGCTAAACTTCGGAAACAACTATGCTGATTTTGATTAAACTTATTTGTCGTTATATGTAGGAAATCGTGAAAACTACGGTCTACGAGTCTATCAAATTTTATGTTTCTAGACCAAATAGTTTCCAAATGTGACCGGAAGGCACAATATTGTATCAAAATTGGTCACTGTATGACGACCCCCCCCCCCTCGAATGTTGTCGTATTGAACTAAAAATGAAATAAAAAACAATTGTTTCTTACTCTACTCGATAAGACCTATTTATAGACACCCGAAATAAAATCCTAATGCTACTTAGTATGCACAAAGAATTTCTCCTGACATCCTAAGCATCCACTATAAGAAGGGATTTTTTGAAATTTCGAAAACGGAGGTAGAAACTGTCAGTAAGGTTCTGCGACTTGCGTCTTTCGGTTGCTTAAGCTTGAAACGTAAAAACGGTTGATCCTACGTGAAAAATGTATAGGTACCTCTTTTTTTAAAGAATTGTGTGATCTACAATTTTTATAACACTTATTTTTATCCTCTGATCGATAGGAAGCAAGATATTCGCGAAAAATTGATTTTCGTTACTTTTGCGGCCTCCTATAACTTATTTAACTCAGATGCTACCGGGGAGGACTTTTAACACTTCATTAATTATAACGACAAAATAAGGTGTATTAAACAACCCAGCAATAAACTACAGAAGTAATTTAAGCGCGAAATGTAAAATGGAGTCGATTGGCGTTCAAAAATGTATGCTTTAACAGAATATTCGTTACTATTCTCTTAAAACACATTTCTTACCAAAACAATGGCTGTTTCATAAAAATAATTAATAAATCCCGTCATTATTGGCTACAAAACTTTATTATTTCGTGTGAAATAATTTTTTATTTGTAATTCAAGATTTATAAAAAACGTATGGCCTAACGGCTAACTTGATTCACGATTCAGCCAGTGACGTTTAATTCTAACCGAACTTCCTCGTTGACGTTTGTCGAGGTATAATTTAAGCAATAATTATAATTAGAAATTGCGTTTGTTCTTTCCATTTGAAGTTGGAAAAATGTTTTGAAGTCGTCTGAGTTATGCTAGATCAAGCGAAGGTACGCTAAAAGTATAAAAAAATGTTTTCACCAATTAGGTATTGGATATCTAGGTATTATTATAATTATTTTAACTTTTTCTTCAGTCGGAAATGTAAACTTTTTGCAGTCATAATTTTTATTACGACTGCAGTCAGGTACAAAACACCACCCCATAACAAATTGCTTTAATTATTAACGACGACAACGTGTTTAAAAAAACGAGGTTATGTCATTAGAATGCCAAGGCGACGGGAAAGACCAATTCAAAATCAATTCAGAACGTACGTTTCTAGTTAGAAGAAGACAGTTGTGACTCAGAAGGAGACAGTTGCGACTTCGCTACGCCTTCCTTTCTTAATCTATTGTTGGAACTTAGTCAGCAGAGAAATTCTTAAATGGCTGGACTATAATTCATATTTTCAATGTGTTATTATTTTTAAGAAGAAAACCAAATTGATACATTTTTCAAACTAGAACTCGGGAATTAGGGACTTTGTAGCAGACAGTATACAAACACTAGCGTAAGAATCGCAATTCTAATGTTTCTCAAGAGGACCCATAAAGAACTCAACACAACTCAAAACTTCATCTGTACAGCATCTAGGATCAACACCGTCATCATCTTCTTCTTCATCAGTACCGCTAGCGCAAGCTCACCATAGACTCCGCCACCAGCATGTCATCGTCTCCATCTTCATCATTTTCTTCTTATCTACCTCTTCAACATCAAGACATTCAACTCTCACATATAGCAGTTTACGTTGAAGAGTTCAGTGACAACCTATCTCTCTCATAATCTATTTTTTTTGTCAATAACGCATATAGCCTCGCTGCTGCGCGTTTTAGTTATATATATAAATAATAAATTCTAATGTTATTGATACCTTTTCAGTTCTACGTATTCGTCAGGGCACAACTTACATGTCGGTTACACATACTTGTTTTCAATTGAAATTTTAGCTATTGGAGGGTGCCTGACGGGTCCACGACTACGTCACGAATATACTTATGTATATCGTACTTCGTGCCGTATGGGGTCTCTCACCTTTCCCATTCTTCGTACCATTGCTGTACGGGTTTAGTTTCCATCGGAAACAACTTTATACACATATCAAATTTAGTACGTACTTAAGGCGAACCCATAATATAGCAGTGATGCAACCCGACTTTATGTTTTACATATACCCGAAATTATACTATACTAACGGCCCGTCCCGGCTTTGCCCGGGTGGTATGAAATTATGGTTTAATAGCGGTCACCCATATTGCTCCGCTCACGTATATTTAGTATATTGTCAATTTGTTATCCACCGCGAGAATCTCCCCCCCTGCGTAGCTTTCTATTAGTGAAAGAATTTTTCGAATCGGTTTAGTAATTCCAGAGATAAGAATTTATGATTTACAACCCCCTCCCCCCAAGAGAATGTCTCCCCCTGCGTAGCTTTCTACTAGTGAAAGAATTTTTAGAATCGGTTTAGTAGTTCCAGAGATAGGAATTTATGATTTATTACCCCCCCGCGAGAATCTCTCCCCCTGCGTAGCTTTCAATTAGTGAAAGAATTTTTAGAATCGGTTTAGTAGTTCCTGAGATAAGAATTTATGAATTTATTTTAAATGATCTAGAATTCACTGACTGTCGTTTCAAAATAAAAAGTTTATTATTTGTATAGTAATTTATAATAATTATTAATTAACATCGAAATGTTTTCTTTATGATTGTGTGTCGAAATGTGGAAAAAACCAAAGTAAGATTCATCTACATTTTCTTCCAGGCTTTAGCGCGAGGTCAAGTATAGGTAGGTACCTAATCTAAAACCACTTTCAATATATTTTGCAAAATTATTTATAATGGTTTGGACGTTTGGTAAACATACATTTTCATAATTTAATATGTGAAATTAAAATCGAATTCAATATTTTTAATTTTAATGTTTACATAAATGTTTATTAGTAATTCCTATAAATTCATATTGACTTGAAACCAATTAAGTATTATTTTATTCCAATATGTACCTAACCCATTTTATTATACACTAGCGGCCGTCCCGGCTTCGCCCGGGTGGTATGAAATTATGATTTAATAGCGGTCACCTATTGCTCCGTTCACGTATATTTAGCATATTGTTAATTTGTTACCCCACGCGAGAATCTCCCACCCCTGCGTAGCTTTCTATTAGTGAAAGAATTTTTAGAATCGTTAGTAGTTCCAGAGATAAGAATTTATTATTTATTACCCCCCCCCTCCCTCCGCGAGAATTAAAATAACATATTGTGTGTATCAGTCAGGGATACTGTAGCTTTCTATTAGTGAAAGAATTTTAGAATCGGTTCAGTAGTTTCTGAGATTATTTTTTTACTCTGCGAAGCCGGACCGATCAATTATTATTATATCTAATGTCTTAAAGCAAAGAATCACCTATCGGCCAGTGAAAAAAAATTTGGAAATCGGTTCACTGAGACTATTATTTTCACTCGGGCGAAGTCGGTTTTTTATTTAGAGACAAAAGGTAGCCTGTGTCCTTCCTCAGAATGTAATCAATCTCCTTACCAAATTTTATCGAAATCTGTTTAGCGGTTTAGGCGTGAAAAGGTAACAGACACACAGACAGACAGACAGAGTTACTGTCACATTTATAATATTAGTAAGGATGTAATATCTTTTTTTTTTGTTAATACTGGCAATTGTTATGGTTATGTATTATTCCGTCTGTTGATATTAATATTGATTTAACTATAAAAAGTATCAAAATTCTATGCACCGCATGTACATTGTACACTGTACAGATTGTGCAGTACTCGAGTATATTTTCATGTAAACCTCTTGGATACCTTCGATGTACGCTAAGTATAGGCTTGCCCGCCTGCCTATTTCTCGAAAATTTATCCTGGATAGTGGATACTCTATAATCTATATTATAATCTATATCATACATACTTGGCATATTCTCCTTACCCTGTGGCCTGTACCCTAACGTTCCTAACGCAGAGCCTTGACGTAAAAGATCCGTCCGGGCTCCTGCATTGTATAATAGTTCTCCCTAGATTCTATAATCTAATATGAACTTATTTTTTCTTGAACTTATTAAAGCATAGCTTAAAAAAAAACTTTTTAAAAAACAATGGTTTTATTTTGAAACAAAAATGCACTAAAAAGTAGAAAATAATTTTTTTAGTGATTATAAGTTGATCAGAATAGTTTTCGACATTTGTTAAAAGAAAACCATTGGGCGCTCATAAAATATTAGGTACCTACTGATGCTGTTATGATGTTTTAACGCCCAATGGTTTTCTTTTAACAAATGTCGAAAACTATTCTGACCAGCAGCTTATAATCACTAAAAAAATTATTTTCATCACTAAAAATAGTTTGTACTGTCATCAATCGCAAGAATTAGTTAATTTACTGGTACACAAAAGTACAAATGCTTTCAACTTCACTAGCGCAAGTAGGGAAAGTAGGATACTATCGTCTATGGCCAGTAACTATTTACATTATGCTTGTAAAGATACTAATCGATCAGCGCTAACTGGCTTGTACTAAGTGATTAGTGAACTTATATAATGTCAACGACGGGCAACTAAATAATTCTTTACATTTTATGAAGAGCTTACCATTGCAAAAAAGAACATATTTAATTTATTTCTTTGAGGTGTTAATAAGTCACATAAATAAATAAATTATATGGCAGAGTTTATGTGGACTAATTAATTAATTAATTGTAGATTATAAACGTGTCGACAACTCAGGTCATTAGCGTCTTTAACACAACAAATAATCCATTTGTGTATTAGAATCCGCCAGCTGGCATACACAAACCGACTGATATGAGCTCGGGTTTCTGGGAGCGCTAATTCCCATAGAACATTGAAATGCGATTTGCGATAGTAACCGCATTCCAATGTCCCCCCGGAGGGGTTTATATGAACTATAGTTTATATTTTATAATAAGTATACAAATAACGTAATGATATACGAATGAAATATTTTTTAAATGTAAATTGTTTATACCTTAGGCTTTTCAGGATCAATAATGACCATAGACATTTCTATTAGTTTACCTCAATAATAGTTTTTACACACTAAAAGGTCACAATGTAAACAAAGGGAAAGTAATTATCACAAACTGACACGTTAAAAATAAGTTTTTAGTAAGTAATAATGAAAAGTATAATCAGTGTGCTTATTTTCAAATCACAAAATATTTAGAACGCTTCAGGTATATGGAATTATATTATATACCTACATTTAATATACAGGGTGAGTTCGACCACCCGTATCAGTCGTTTTTTTTCGAAAACGGTTAGTCGTAGAGAGTTGTGTCAAAAATTTGTATTATAAAAGCCCTAATAAAGAATCGAATGGTGATAATTTTTTTTCCGGGAAGGTCGGCTTCCCTATTAGTTTGCTCCAGAATGTCCAGAACTCCGGAATTTTAAATGTAACGATAGGTCGAAAGTGGTATTGTTGAAAAGATCTTTACAGAATAAGCAAGTTTTGTAGGAAAATTTTTTTTATTACTGCCACCCCTGTAAATTTCTATAAGTATAAATATAAATTATTATATGTTCAAAACTCCGGAATTTTAGAAAGCACGATAGGTTGAAAGTGATGCTGTTGAAAAGCTCTTTAAAAATAGGCAAGTTTTGTAGGAAAAATTATTTAATTACTGCCACCCCTGTTAAGTAACAATCGTTTGAAATTATTAAATCAAAATTTCATAATAACAATCGAAGTCGGCATTAAAAATCTAGCAACCTTAGACATTGTCACAAGTGTTCAAACTGTCTTCCATTTACTCTTTAATACATACTATGAGCTCTTCTGGTTATACTGTGAGTGTACTTCTTCAGTGTTTAATGATCGATAGATAGGTAACTAGATTTTAAATGCGGACTTTTAAAAAGTTCGTTATTATGACATTTTAATTTAGTAATTTCAAACAAATATTACTTAACAGGGGTGGCAGTAATAAAAAAAAATCCGTACAAAACTTGCTAATTTTTTAAAGATCTTTTCAACAATACCACTTTCGACCTATCGTTACATTTATAATTCCGGAGTTCTGGACATTCTGGAACAAACTAATAGGGAAGCCGACCTTCCCGGAAAAAAAAAATTATCACCATTCGATTCTTTATTAGGGCTTTTATAATACAAATTTTTGACACAACTCTCTACGACTAACCTTTTTCTAATAAAACGACTGATACGGGTGGTCGAACTCACCCTGTATAAATTAAGAAAATATTGTTTATATTTTCGTTAACTGTTCATTCCTCTAATAAATAAAACACACAAAACTGATTATAGCTGTCCAATTTTATTTTTAATACTACGTTTCGGTCTGTTATAAGAGACCCTTTTCAAACACTACTGATCTATACAGTATACAATGTTCATTCTTCCTTTTGTTGAGCGTACTAATATATTACGTCACTCGAGAAGGAGTAGGCAAGGATATTGAGTAGGCTTTTAAATAGTGAAAAAATTTCAAATCAGTGCAGTAGTTTCTGAAATAATCGTATATACATATTGCCCGAAAGCAATTCTCAAGATAGAAAATTGATGAGTGCAACAAGGAAGACATAAACAAAATAAAAAATTTATTAAAAAACAAAAAACCCGACTCCGTAAAAATCGAACATAAAAGATGGAAACAAGATCAAATGATAAAATGCAGGCGGAGACATGGTCTAGTAACAAATTGAATAGAAATACCTTCGACTGCATGTTATCATTTGATCTTGTTTCCATCTTTTATGTTCGATTTTTACGCAGTCGGGTTTTTTGTTTTTTTATTAAATTTTTTATTTCCTTCCTTTTAGTTGAATCTACTCATCAAGCCTTTTCATTTGATACCCCACACACAAGGTTTTACCAATTTTTTGCGTACTGACAAAATGGCGTCTAGCGCCCGCCATATTGAATTTTCCGTGACGTCATGTACCCTATTTGAAATGTCAACGAAACCTTTCTTTTGTTTTGATTTTGGTACCTATATCAATGTATTTAGAAGGAAAATTACTTTTGCATTCTGACAAAATAGCGTCTAGCGTCCGCCATATTAAATTTTCCGTGACGTCATATACCCTATGTCACTCTGGGGATTCAGACAAATCTAGTGACACCTCATTTTTCAAAATCCGTCAAGCTGTTTAGGCTACAGAGCATTATAAAGAAATATACATACATAATACATACATACATATACACTCGCAAAACATTACCCTCCTTCTGGCGCAGTCGGGTAATGAGTAGATAGCGCGATAAAGATAGAATGTAGGTAATCATGGATAGGTAAATTTTTAAACTAAATCCCAAGTATCCATGAAAAATAATTAAGCATAAAGTTTGTGTTTTAAAGATAGTTGTTTTGTTTGAAACCAAAGTACCCATATGGAAAATATATGACCCCGTTGCACTCATTAACTGGCTATGTTCACAATAGCTTTCGTACAATCTGTATACATTCAAACATAACCGTCGATTTGATAACCTCCTTTTTAAGTTAATAAAAATTTGAAAAGCATAACTAAACTGTAGAATTTTGCTTATAAAATTCAAGTTATATTTTGAAATATCTGTTAAACGTACTTATTTTGTAAATACGTTTTGTCTATTTTGTTTGACGCTATTTATACAGTGCACACTAGTGTACTTTAATAAATAAAGTTAATAAGTAGATATATATTAGATTTCAAGAAAATTAAGTTTTCTTTAAATGCACAACACTTGTGGCACTTTTATATTTGTTTTCCAGTCAACAACTGCATATTGAAATGAAAAAAGTTCGATTCTGTATTTGTAATCAACTTTCTGCTGTCTAATTATAATAATGAAAGTTTTTTGTTTTTTTTTCAACTATACAGTATATATACACACAATTACCAGAAGAAGTAAAAAGAACATTATGCTTAGAACCTAACTTTAGCATTTCAATTAATAATAAAAGTGTTGTCTCCCACGTTTTAATTGAAGACTTAGAAAATAGTGTAAGTTTCATGAAATTAGAAGGT